>OX621259.1:21916404-23315154 GCA_951640165.1 Pseudoips prasinana | reverse complement strand
CATACTTTATTTATCATGGAGGTGTTATATTTGTATAATGAAAACCAGGTAATCTATTATAAGGTATATTTATTAACCATATAGGGAAATAATCATTTAAATACAAGAAATACTTTAAAACCGGCCACTAAGTCCATAGACTGAGGTGAAAAATAAACGGATTACGTATTGCTAGGATACTGTTTATATTGCTGTCATGTTTTTTTTCATCTCTTGTGTCAATCAATTATATTAATGTGCTAATTACTTATATCCACTGCGTTTTAACCTACCTTAACGATATATTTTAATTAGTGAAGATTAATAATGGAAGGCCTAAATAATGCAAGAACTGGAGACCCCAAAGGAAAGGAGAATTGGTCTACTTGGAGGTACAAGATCTGTATTCTTTTGAGGGGAATTCAAGGGGCTATGGAGATTGTTGAGGGACAACTCACGAAACCATCGTTACCAGAAGGATCGGAAGAAGCAGAGGTAAAGGCATATAGTGTAAAATTAGATACCTATATTAGGGCGGAGACCAATGCTTTGATCCTACTTACGACTAATATGGCAGAAGAAATATTAGAAATGGTGATGAGGTTCACGACCGCAAGAGAGGTCTGGCTTGAACTCCACAGATTGTTTGACAGGCAGTCTGAAGATCAAGCGTACTATTTATGTATGAAGTTTTTTAGTTATAGAAAAGAACCAAGTGACAATGTCAGTGTACATATGACTAAACTCAAAAATCTATGGAGTAGACTGAACAAGGAGATCAGCAATGATGATAGTATGAAGACTTTACCAGATTTACTACTCATATGTAAGATCCTTGATACTCTAGATCCAAGTTGCTTTGCGTTCAAGTCAAGCTGGTTACTTTTATCGAAAGAAGAGAGAACTGTAGAAAACTTAACCAGTCATTTGTGTGCGCATGAGAGGGCATTATCAAGTAAAGATGGTGAACCTAGTCAAGAGGTTCTCATTACTAATATGCCAAGTAAAGACCGTATTAAGAAAAATGATAAGAAGAAGAGAGATGACAATATGAAGTGTCATTATTGTTAAGGTATGGGGCACCGTGTGAAATTCTGTGAGTACTGGATTAGAGACGGCAGACCTCCAAAACAAAGTAACACTTCATCTTCCTCTAACACGGGAGCGAATATGTCACTCACCTTGTCAGTAAATGTGATGACCTTAGAATATGACTCAGAAAATTGGTACGTAGATAATGGAGCAACTAGCCATGTTACGAATCATAGAGATATTTATCAGACATTTGAAGAATTTCATGATTCACATACGGTTACAACCGCAGATGGTAATAGCGTTCAAGCTGTTGGAAAAGGAACGGTTGAGATAGAATCGAAAGTGAGAGGCAAATTGATAAAGATAAATCTAAGTAATGTATGGTATGTGCAAAGTCTTCGAAAGAACCTTTTCTCCGTGTTGGCTGCACAAGATAAAGTATGCACGAGTACTTTTACTTCAGTTACAGAAACATGTCATTTTTCAGTTGGAGGCGAAATAATACTTGTAGGACATAGAGGTCAAAATGGAGGCTTGTACAAACTAAATGTTAAAAATATTATGCCAGACGTACAAGTATGCTCCGTATGTCCCAGTAGTTTGATGCAGCTTTACCATGAAAGACTAGCTCATCAGAATAAACGGCATGTGAAAGCTGTAATAGAGAAGGAATTGGGTCTAAAGCTGACTCTTGACAAAGAGCTTTGTAAGGGTTGCGTGTATGGTAAGACGCACCGACAATAATTTGGGACCAGAGAGAGAGCTACTCAACAAGGAGAGTTGATACATGCCGATGTATGTGGCCCATTCGTAAGTTCTTATCAAAATCATCGTTATTTTGTACTGTTCAAAGATGATTTTTCCGCATTCCGATATGTTTACTTCATGAAAACTAAAGACGAAGTTAAAGAAAAGTTAAAGCAAATGATTGCTGAAACGAAGACTATCGGACATGGGATTCGAACCTTTCTGTGTGATAATGGAGGTGAATTCAATAATGATGACATAAAGATATCCTAAGGAAAAATGGGATTCAACAACGTTTCATTATGCCTTACACACCAGAACAGAATGGTTGTAGTGAGCGAGAAAATAGAACGTTGGTTGAAGCAGCAAGATCTATGATGTATGGTCATGAAACATTACCTCAGGCGCTATGGGCGGAAATGGTTAACACAGCGGCCTATATCCTAAACAGAACAGGTGCAACGAAAATAGAAAATAAGTCACCTTATGAACTATGGTTTGGAAAGAAACCAAACTTAAAACATTTAAGAATTATCGGCTCCGTATGCTATGCTCATGTACCAAAGCAAAAAAGGAAAAAGCTTGACAAGAAAGCTATCAAACGTTTCCTTATCGGGTATGATAATGATGATGGTTATCGTATATGGAGTAGTGAAGGAAACAAACAAAGGCTTATACGGTCGAGAGATGTAAAGTTTGACGAAAAAGCACTTGAGTCATTTGAAGAAAATCAAGATGCAGAGTGTGAAAAGTATGTTCAGTTTCAATTTGATAATCTCGATAACGAGTTGGATTTTCACACCATTTGGTTCTTGAACCATCAAGAATAGAGGAAGATCATTCACAGGATCAAGCAGATCAAGAACAGTGCTTTGATCCCCTAGCCGAGACAGATGATAACACTCAAGCTATTGAATTAGGCGGAGAGAATGGAGGAAATTTTGAGCGTGATGAAACAAATCACAGATATAACTTCCGAGACAGGTCTAAAATTTCAACTCCTAGTAAATTCAATGACTTTGTGATGGCTGTCAGTGCAGATTCCATAACTCCTAATACTTATATAGAAGCAATAGAGAGTGAGGAGAGAATGGAATGGAGGCAGGCTATGCAATGTGAGATGGAATCTTTAAATAAACTAAAAGTTTGGGAATTACAAAAATTGCCACAAGGTCGAAAAGCCTTACCTTGTAAGTGGGTATACAGGATAAAATCGAATCCTGATGGCTCAATAGATAAGTGTAAAGCTCGGTTAGTCGTTAAAGGTTTCAAACAGATAAAAGGCCGAGACTATGACCAGACTTTTAGCCCGGTAGCTAGGATGGCTACAATACGTGCTGTTTTAAGTGTAGCAGCTAAAGAGAATTTACACTTAGTAAAATTTGATGTGGCTACAGCATTCCTGAATGGAAATCTTACAGAGGAGATTTATATGCAGCAGCCAGAAGGCTTCAATGATGGTACAACGAGAGTCTGTCGCCTAAAGAAAAGTCTTTATGGTTTAAAACAAGCACCAAGGTGCTGGAATGCATGTTTTGCTGAAATTTTGATAGAGCTTGGTTTTAAACAGAATAATGCTGACCCTTGCTTGTACATAAAGAACATAGATGAAAAGAAAATCCTAATAACGCTGTATGTTGACGATGGATTAGTTGCTGCATCGAATGCGCTATTAGCAGCTGATTTCCTCACAGATTTAGGTAAGAAACTATATATATATATTGCTGTCATGTTTTTTTTCATCTCTTGTGTCAATCAATTATATTGATGTGCTAATTACTTATATCCACTGCGTTTGAATCTACCTTAACAAATACAAGCTGAACATATTATTTAATAAAACAAACCACGCCGAGACATAAACATAATACAAAGTTTACTTAGCTTTGAATCACTCTGTCTGTTCAGTACGGCAGTTCCAATAGATTCGACATAAATAACAAAACTGTTAATTAAATTTGTTCAAACTGAATCGTCCCTCCAACCACGGAGAGCTCCGCTCCGGTCAAAGTTTCGAACAAGAATGATTCTCAAACCGATCGGGGCACACGTTTTATAATAGACGACAAACAAGTGTAAAACGTGTTTATGTGACAAACAAGTATGACGTACACCCGCCCGTCGCCACCAAAATGTTAGACTACCGCCTTTTTATTAATACCGTATTCAATTATAAATTTAGTATTATTTTATGTACCAACATGTAATATATATACAACGTGTAACAGAAAGTGTGAACGTAACTTAAGGGGGCTGTAGGGTATCAGTACGGCTACCTATGGACGAAACTTCAAACAGAAATAATCATTTTTTATTCGACTAGTAATTTATTTTTCTATCGACAACCTAAATCAAGAAGTAAGATTACCGACATTACGAACAATATTAGCAAAACTCAGCTGGAAGGGTAATGAATCTTACCGCAAACTCTTTGGGTACTAGTTAGACTAAAAATAAAAAGTGTGGTTCTGTACAGTCACATAATTTATAGCGTTTTCGAGCTCTTTTATGGTTAATAAGAACACTGACGAGATGGTTTATAAACTAATATATTTAACACTAAGAAACACTTGGTTTTAATACTACAAAGATAATTAAATATGGTTATAAAAATGGTATTTATCAACTAAAATGGTTTATGGTAAAATGGTAATTTAAATGGTAAAAGTGGTAGAAAATGGTTAATGGTATTGAGCTCGGTCGCTGGCGGATTGCGAACTGATTCCAAATTATACTGAAATTATTAAAGTTAACGCGCACCAAAGTGCTCGCGGTGCAGATATGGAAATCGCTGACTTGTTCGGTTGCGTAGCTCCGAACATGCTCCCGAGCACAAGATGAAAATAAGATGATATCAAAAATGTAAATTAATTACTAAAATCTTAACTAATAATGCAAAAGCAAAAAACATAAAGCAGAATGGTTTGTATGTATCGTCACACAATAAAATGATGAATATGAAATGACTTAAAAGTATGGTATAAAATAAATCAAACAGAAAAGGGTAAAATCAGTAATAGTGAAAATTATCAAACAATAGTGTCCTCTATGGTAAAAACTTTCTCAACTTGGGAAGTGTCATTTCTTTTTGTTACGCCGCGCCTAACTGGCCAACGGTCTGCCAAATTTTCACTACGAACACTTTCACTACGAACACTACGAACTTCTTTGTAACACAATGGTTTATTTAGTTCCTTAGCACTAAGCTGTCGCTGTTCAGTTGAAACTGAACCTGGTTGTCGTCTGGTAACTCTCGGAACTGGCTGAGGCAGTTGCAACGACTCTCGTCGTGGGCTTCCGCGACCACGAGCAGACGATCTCTTATATATGCTGCAACATCCTTTTTTCCATAACCACGTAGCAGTAAATCCTAGGCCTGCTACGAGTAAAATATAACTGATGGTGTAGTGGTGAATGTGATGGTAAGATAATCCTTCATCCGGTATATCTGCGTTTGACTTCATGTCTTTTATTTCATTTTCGAGCTGAGAGAAGGAGGAGTCTAGATGGTTTTCTGGGACATTCTCAACAGGCAAAACTCTCATGTTAATTATATGGTTAATTTGATCAATCTGTGGTATGTAAATATCAGGAGACATATTGTTTTGGTTAGAATGGTGTTCAATAGAATATAACGTAAAATCTGTTCCTTTTATAATGCACATTTCATTCATGCCAATGACTCCGGCTTGGGTCAGTTGACGGACGGTAATTTGATCTCCACATATGATTTTTATCGAGTATACGTCACAACAAAAGTATAGGTATTGTGACGTATGATGTAACTCTACCCATCGGTTAGTACAACTCGTTTTTATATATTTACATTTATTTTCTGGCATATTTTTCGCACAGAAAGTTTCATCATTTTGCAGGGTTAAAACCGGTTTTCGAATTTGACACATGTACGACTCTTCATGTCGCAGACATGTATTTAATTCATTAATGGTTACTACAAAATAAACATCTTTTCTTAGATTTATAGCCACATAGTCTGCTACTGGAATTATGCTGACCATGCTATTATTGATTTGGTGTGGAACTGGTATAATCTTATAAAGACGGAAGTTTTCTCTGGTGACAAGAGGGAAAGTTATTTCAAAAATAATGAGTTTTTTGGTAACTTTTGCCTTTACTTTCAGTAACTGGTAGATGTACTGTAAGTCCGATTCAAGGTTATTGATAGGCAAATGGAGGTCGTTTCTCATTTGGCCTTGTATTGTTTGTAGTTCCAAATGAACAGCTTTCGTTACCATACAAATGAAAAGTGCTATATATCCTTTAGTGGTCTTTATACCGCGCCCTTTATTCGCTTTGACTTCCACAAAACCCGTGTAGTCAACTCCACAATGATAAAAGGGACGTTCGGGGTTCACTCTGGATGATGGTAGGTCACCCATAAGTTGACATTGTTTAGGTGGTTCTTGTTTTCTACATGTAATACACTGACGTACGAATTTCTTTGTGGACATATATCCGCCGATTATCCAATATTTTTGTCGAATATGAGATAATGTAAGGCGCGCTCCACCATGGAACGTTAACTCATGTGCTTCTTGAATTATTAAATTTGTGAGGCGATGGTTATGTGGTAATATAATGGGATGTTTCATTTGATTGTTTATCTCAGCGTTTCGAAGCCTTCCTCCCACTCGTAATATTCCGTCTTGGTCAATGAACGGATTTAAATTTAAAATATTACTTTTACAATGCACTTTACTGTGTTTTTGTAAGTAGTTCATTTCATGCCTAAATATCGATTGTTGGATGTTTTTAACGATTAGCATTTTCGCTCGTCGCAACTCATGCAACGTAATATAGGATTCATAAACTCGTTTTTTGGTACCGACTCGTAATATCCATGCAACTATTCTTATTATTTTACTAAGCGAACTACATTTATTTAATAAATCGTCAATTATATTTGTTGTAGGTATTTGGTTTATTACAACATTTGACTGTTTTACATGCCTGGTTTTGCTTTCTAAACTGGTTTCATATATAATATTATCCTTTCTGGTTGGATTTTCCGGTGATAAAAGCCACTTTGGACCCTGCCACCATAAGTCATGGTTTTTTAACTGTTTGGTCGATAACCCACGACTTGCACAATCAGCGGGGTTTTCAGTTGTCTTTACATGTCCCCAACATTCCGATGGTATTATTTTGGTTATAGATCTTACTCTATTTGCGACAAATGTTTTCCAGCGTCCTGGATCTCCCTTTAGCCATCCTAATACTGCAGTTGAATCGGTCCAGCAATAATTTTTGGTGTTGTAATGGTCTGGTAAGCAATTTTGAACTTTATTCATCAATTGTGATAAGAGTTGAGCCGACATCAATTCCATTCTAGGCGTGCTTATTTTCTTATTCAAGGGAGCTAATTTAGCTTTACCCATTACTAACGTAACTGTGATGTTGTTTCTGTTGCTGACTTTGCAGTATATTATACACCCATAGGCCTTATTCGAAGAATCGCAAAAGCCATGTAATTCCACTCTTTGATTTTTATTATTTTGTAGTCCGAGCCATCTATTTATCTCAATGGTTCTGATATCTAATAGTTCTTCTCTCAAATTCTTCCATTTACTGGCTATATCTGCGGGCAAAATGTCGTCCCAACCTAACTGTGACAACCACACAGTCTGAAATAATATTTTCATGGTAGTACTGATGGGGGTTAACCACCCTTGTGGATCAAATAACTTTGAAATATCAGAAAGCAGCGATCTTTTAGTTAATTTAGTTGGTAATTCTGGTTCTAATTTCAAATCAAATATAAACTTATCCTTTTGAGGGTTCCATCCGAGCCCCAAAGTTTTGGTTGAGTCTGACTGCTTGAATTCGAATGTTTTTTGGTTACATTGTTCTATATTTAAGCCTTCCAAGAGCCTTGGGTTATTTGCTGACCACTTTCTTAAATTAAATCCGCCTGATTTCAATAAATCATTTAATTCGTTTCTTAATTGTATTGTTTTTACTAATGAGTGTTCTCCGCCGCAGAAATCATCCATGTAAAATGATTCCTCTAAGGCTTTAGCCGCGTTGGGATACTTATTTCGTTCATCTTTTGCCAGTTGTTTTAAGCACATCATGGCTAAAAATGGTGCTGGTTTTGTGCCATAAGTAATTGTTGTTAGTTGAAATTGGTGAATTGGTTGGTTTTGATTTTTTCTCCATAATACTTTTTGATAGCATTGGTCATCTTGGTGAATCATTATCTGTCGGTACATTTTTTCAATATCCGCTGTGTAAACATACTGGTATTGTCTCCATTTTAAAATAAGTTCTTGTAGATCTTGTTGTAAATTAGGACCTGTATACATGGTATCATTTAGGCTAAGCCCTGACGAAGATTTTGCTGATGCATTGAATACTACTCTCACTTTTGTTGTTAAGGACTCTGTACGGATTACCGGGTGGTGTGGTAGGTAGCATCCGATATTCTGGGTAATGTTCGATGGTTTCATATGGTTTAAATTGTAGTATTCGTCCATAAACTGCTGGTATTCATTTTTGAGTTCAAAATTACTTTCCAATTTCCTCTCTAAAGCTCGAAATTGTGCTAAAGCCATTGGTTTAGTAGCCCCTAACTTTTCCTTGAGTTCAGGCTTGAATGGGAGGCGCACTTCATATCTTCCATTCTCCAGTCTCTTAGTGGTTGATAGAAAGTAGTTTAAACACTCTTGGTCTTCCGATGACATGTCTATCTCTTGGTTGTTGACCTCTTCAGTTTCCCAAAATCTTTTTAAGTCATCCGTATTATGCAGTACTACATTACATCTGTAGGATGTGTTCATAGACCCGCAAAGCAACCAACCTAGCTGAGTTTGCTGAGCAATTGGTTGATTTTCGTTATTTCCTCTTAAAATCCCTTCTAACATAATTTTACTATAAACATCTGCGCCAAGAAGTATGTCAATTGAACGGCTAACATTAAATTCAGGATCGGCTAAGTTAATATTTTGTATATGAACCCATTCTGGTTTGGTAAAAGATGAGTTTGGTAAATTTTTTATCAAATTATTCATGATCAAAACGTTGGTATCTAATGTAAAGTCATTGTAGATTGACTTTAACTTAATATTCAGCATCCCTTTACAGTTATTTTCTTTCTCTCCAATGCCAAATACCTTTCCTTTACAATGGTTTCTTTTTAACGCTAATAATTGTGCCGCATTTTCGCTTATTAATGAAATTTGAGAACCTCCATCCACTAAAGCTCTCATGGTGTATGGTGTGCCATCATTTCCAAAGATTTTCACTAGGGCTGTGGCTAATAATATTTCCGAAACTCCATTAGAAGCCACGTGACTCGAAGCTGGTGGAACATTATTCGACGTACTGGGTATATTTTTGTTAATAATCTGTGGCCTAGTTAAAGCCTCGTGCAGAAAAGAGTTATGCGATTTTAAACACGTGCGGCATTTTTTCGTTGAGTGACATGGTTTATTAAAATGACTTACTAGACAATTTGTGCAATAATTTCGCTGGTTAATAAATTTCAATTTTTGCTCACTCGATAATTGCAAGAATTTATTGCAATTCCATAAACCGTGATCAGCATTGCACATTGGACATGTTACTGACCTAGATACGTGCATTGACTTGTGCATGTTATTGTACATGTTATTATAACTATATTTGTTATAATTTTTATTCGACTGATTTGAATTAATTTTCTGGTTGGTATAATGATTTTGGTGACTTGAGAATTTTTGGTTAAAATTATGGTTTTGGTTGAGTTGCATGGCTGATTTTTGGTTAAATGATTCAGTTTTGCGGCGTGAAACTTCTAGAGTAGTAAATTTACTTTCCAAGAAGTCCAAAAATTCTTGTAAAACTGGTAATTCTCTTGGTTTCTTTACCGATTCAACATATTCAGTGAAAGATTCGCTATCTAATTTTTGAGCTAACAAATGTACAAGCAAAGGGTCCCATGTGGTTGTATCAGCACCTAGATGTTTAATAGCATGGAGGGTTTCTTTTGTGACGTCATGCAATTTTTTCATCATTATCATAGACTGGTGTTGCATATTTGGTAAACCTAGTAAAATGTTAACATGAGACGTAAATATCAACTTTTTGTTATCATAACGATGGTTTAAAATATTCCAACAAGCTTCGTAATTATCCGAGCTAATCTGTAGATGGTGAATCAGACGCTCAGCTTCTCCGGTAACTTTTTCTTTCAAAAATTGCATTTTCTGCGCATCTGAGAGGGAGGTGTTTTTATGGATGGCCTCCCTGAATAAATCCTTGAAGGATGTCCAGTTGTGGTAGTTGCCACTAAAAACTGGGATTTCCATTTTTGGTGTCGAATTTTCCCGATGAGTCATGGACCACATTTGGGAACTAATGGTTTTCTTAAAGTCGTTATACATCTTTTCATATCTATTAAATTCACTCTGGTACCATGTGTTATCTCGGCCGTTCTCTCCTTCTATCTCCCAATGTAGGTTGTCCACCGACTTTGAAGTGATTTTAAGGCATCCTCGAATTCCCACTTATTTTTTAACTGGTCAATCTCCATATTTGCCACTGTTCTCAAAAAAGCCCTAAAATGAATGGTCTGCTTTTTTATCAATTCGTCTAACTTGCTATTATCTATCGACTGTGTTTGGTTTGATTGGGATTCGGACGTATCCTTCGCCGAATCTGCCTGCTTTGTTTGCTCTGATTGTAGATTAGATTGCTCTGGTTTATTGAAATCTACTGGTTGTTTAAACTCTCCCAATTCTACGGGAGGCTGACTGACTATTTGCTGCGTTGACATCATTTGTACAAAAGTTTTATTAATTAGCTCCTTGACTGAAATATACACCTCTTCCGCCAAATCATAACAATTTTTAGTAAAATATTCATGGTCAAATTCAGCAAATTCACAGCATTTTCTATGGTTTTGTTGGTACTCCTTCCAATAAGTCTCTAACAGCTCTAACTTTCTCTTGCAATAATCCATGGTTTTTCGTTTAGCGCCATCTTTCTTGATATTAGTTAGCAACTGAACTAAACCGTCATAGATTTGAGTTTGGTTTGCTACGATGCTCTCCATTTCATTAAAAAATTAATCAAATAAACGCCCAAAAATATGTGTATAAGGTATAAAATGGTTTGATCTGACCTTATATTCTCCTTACGCTCTTTTATTGCGTCAGACTGCTCTCCAACAGACTGCCACTGGTTTATCGGACCTTGTTCACAGGATAACGCTTGGTTGTGTCACACGCGAACCGAAGTCCTTTCTTCTCGAAGGACCATATAGCGTTTTCGAGCTCTTTTATGGTTAATAAGAACACTGACGAGATGGTTTATAAACTAATATATTTAACACTAAGAAACACTTGGTTTTAATACTACAAAGATAATTAAATATGGTTATAAAAATGGTATTTATCAACTAAAATGGTTTATGGTAAAATGGTAATTTAAATGGTAAAAGTGGTAGAAAATGGTTAATGGTATTGAGCTCGGTCGCTGGCGGATTGCGAACTGATTCCAAATTATACTGAAATTATTAAAGTTAACGCGCACCAAAGTGCTCGCGGTGCAGATATGGAAATCGCTGACTTGTTCGGTTGCGTAGCTCCGAACATAATTAATTACACGTGATTATTTTAAGATTCAATCAAATGTTTAACTGAATTCAAAGTTAATTTTTGCTCTAATTTTTAAAGGTTCCCATTAACGACATTTTAATTTTTAATTTAATTTAAATTGATATTCCGCAAGATGTTGGATTTAGGAGAAAGAAATAATTTAATTGACTTATGTAACTGTAGATATTTTTTTGTGTGTTAAATAGTATGAATATTAAATTTTTCTTTCAGTATGTGAATTTAATCTGGCCAGAAACGAATAAGTACTTAATTATTAACCATACAAACTAACCATATAACACACACACACGCGGTACGACTACTGATAAATTAACAAAAAATATGAATTATGTACTAGGCTCATATGAACATTAGGGTACATTTCGAATTCCGTCCTGATTTTGGCGCAAGGAACTCTAATACGGCGGCGAATATAAAGGGTTGATGTAGGTAAAAATGAACGGTTAAATAGCTTTTAATATTCATCAAAACGAGCCGCGCGCGTGGCGGCCCTTTGAGAGACTCAAAGACGCCGCCACCACGCGCCGCGCCATTTGAATGTGTTCGTGTATAACTCATTGGTCTAGCGGTAGCGTGTTCAACTGCAGATAATGAAGTCCTGGCTTCAAATCCCGGGTCGGGCCAAAAAGTGATTATGGGATTTTTCCGTAAAAAGAATTTCTCAGTTTCAGCCTGAAGTCTGGGAGTTGGCGTATTACACCCCCGTGCCTCGGAGAGCACGTAAAGCCGTCGGTCCTGTGCCTGACCTCTTTCCGGTCGTATCGCTAGTCGTCCCATCGGATCATGAGAGTGGTGGAATAGAAAGTGCAGGGGCACTTTCTATTCCACCTTTAAAATTTAGAGTGTGTGCGCAAACACAGGGTGTTTATAGGGAAAATTAAAATTTTAAAGGTTATCTGCATACAAATTTGATATCTAAGAAAAATCACTTAATATTTAAATTAATTTAAATTGATATTCCGCAAGATGTTGGATCTAGGAGAAATAAATAATTTAATTGACTTATGTAACTGTAGATATTTTTTTGTGTGTTAAATAGTATGAATATTACATTTTTCTTTCAGTATGTGTGAAGTTAATCTGGCCGGAAACGAATAGGTACTTAATTATTAACCATACAAACTAACCAGATAACACACACACGCGGTACGATTATTGATAAATTAAGAAAAAATATGAATAATGTACTAGTTTCATACGAACATTAGGGGACATTTCGAATTCCGTCCTGATTTTGGCGCAAGGAACTCTAATACGGCGGCCAATTCAAAGGGTTGATGTAGGTAAATAATAAACGGTTAAATAACTTCTAATATTCATCAAAGCGAGCCGCGCGCGCCGTCCTTACGGTGGCGGCGCGTTTAAGTGGACTCAAAGACGCCGCTAAAGGGGCCGCGTTCAAAGAAAGCCGCCAAATTCAGCAAATATTGTGCATTTTTCACTTATTTAAAAATATTAAAATCATCAGTTGTTCGTAAACTGCTGTCTATTTAGGTCGTGTTTAGTCACTAAATCATCTAAAATGTCGTTTAGTAATGAGGGAAGTGTTCCGCGAAATCCTTAACTATGTCGTTTAGTGATCTTAATAATTTTGAAAATTTCGTGCATTCATCTATGAAAGAATAGCCTCAGACGTGCTATTCGTGATGATGAGGATTCATAGGACACAGAATTTAAGGCTGTCCAATTACGAGGAACGGGGTACAGTGTCGAGATGGACGCCACGCCTCTTTATAACTAAGAAACATGAAAGCTTTACGATTCTATGAATATGTTGTACATGAGAGAGACTCGTGTTAGTTGGCAAGTTTTTGAGTTAAGCTTTCGGCGTCGGTGCAGATTTTAGTGAACGTGAAACAATGAAATTCTTCGTGAGTTGGATGACAAAAAAATATTACATGGAGCGGCATTATATTTTATTTACTCGTATATATTTATTTAAACGATATAAATTGAATTATGGCTCTTATGATTCGTCTTGACAGTACTTTGGTGCTGATGGCAACAAGGGCCTTATGATGGATCTGGATGATGGCCATAGGAACTCTGTTATTAAGTGACACAGCTCCATCAAGTTTGGACTTGTATGATTCGTCCTGACGAGTACTTCGGTGCCAGATTGTAACCAGGCTCTGATGATGGAGCTGGAGGATGGCCAAAGGAACTCAGTAATTACAACACGCTTTTATTTATTCAAAATTGTGTCTATTTAACAATATTTTTCTCATCAGGCTTAATTTTTTTTAAATTTATATCTACAGGTAATAAATAAAGAATATTTTTTTTTTAAATGTTATTTTCATATCTTTTTATTTTAATGTCAAGTAGGTTGTGCATTGCTTGACATTAAAATAAAAAGATATGAAAATAACATTTAACAAAAATATATTCTTTATTTATTACCTGTAGATATAAATACTTCTTAGCTTCCTGCTTAGCTTTATATTTAATATGTAAAAAAAACGTCAATTTGACGAAATAGTTAAGCTACAGTAAAGTGCTTTGCTAGTCGTTAGTATTTAATGAGATGAATTGGACTAAGTTGTTAAAGAAGGTCATATTCCATATAAAATGTTATAAGCCTCTATAGTTTTTGTATTGTCAATAATAAAGAATAAAATAAAGGTGACAAGAAAAATGTCGGTTGTGTAAAAGAAAAAACGTTTCATTATTTTATTTATAATTCACGCCCAGAGATTTAATCTCAACATGGTAGCAGAGCGTTACGATAAATAAATAAATATATTATTATGCATAAATAAAGTTGGCGATTGTGTTAATAAGTAATAATGGCCACCAAACCGGAGATTACGAAATTTCACATCGGGAACCTTGATGGTACCAACTGGCCCGTATGGAAGTACAAGATAAGTATGATAATGAAGGGTATCCCCAAAGCCCTAGACTTATTGAATGGAATATACAGGGTGCCAGTACCAACAACAGATGCAAAGAGTGAAGAGTTTGTGACAGCTAATGAAACATTTCTAGTGCTGGATAGCATGCTTCTCGTCATTCTGACAAGTAATATGAACGATGACATAGTTCAAAGAATTATGAGATTCGAGTTGTCGAAGGAAGTCTGGGATGAACTTAAAAGGCTATTTGATGGAGACAGAGACGATTAGGTTTACGAAAATTGCCTACAATTCTTCGAGTATAAGAAGGAATTAAAAGACAACATGGCCATTCATCTCTCAAAATTGAAAAATATCTGGTTTAAGCTGAATAAAGAAATAACAAAGCTAGAAGGAAACCATGAATTGCCAGAAATAGTTCTAATATGTAACACCTATCTATATGTGTATATATAATAGTTCTAATATGTATCTTAGACACATTAGCTGAGGAATACCTGACCTTCAAATCAAGTTGGCTGTTCATGGCTAAAAAGGAAAGGACGATAGAGAGACTAACATTACAACTCTGTGCATATGAAAGAAACGTCGAGTCACAACCCTCTACGTCTGGTGAGAGTAACCAAGCTCTGACTGTCAAACCTTTTTCGGAAAATAAATATAAGAAAGGCATAAACTATGGTCTATTTGGACACAAAGTAAGGAAGTGCGCTAAGTGGTTGAATAACGGAAGGCCACCGAAGCCAAGCATACATTCAAACACTAAGAATGTAAATGTCACAGATCTGATGATGGCGGAAAATAACCGGTGTTTATATCCTGACGAAGATAACTGGTACTTAGATAGCGGAGCAACGAGCCACGTCACATTTAGGAGAGATTTGTTTCATACATTTGAAAGTTTTAATTCGCAGCATACTGTGACGACAGCAAATGGTGAGAAAGTTGAAGCCACTGGTAAAGGTGACATAAAACTGGAATCAACATTCGGAAAACATAAAGGTATAATAACCTTATGCGATGTATTGTGTGTGCCGTCACTTCACAAAATTTCTCGTTATTAGCAGCGCAAGACAGAGTACCGCAAAGCTTCTTTGAATCAGAACCCGAATTGTGTAAACTTAAATCAATAGGCGTAGTCAACGTTACAGGCGAGCGAAAGAAAAGAGGGTTATTCAGACTTAATGTAAAGAATGTAAAGCCACCTACATCTGTCGAAGTCAACGTACTGACGATCCATGATTAGGTTGAACATGAGAGGTTAGCACACCAAAGCAAACTCCATGTGAAGAAAGTTATAGAGAGAGAACTTGGAATCAACGTACCAAACAACACACGAGAATTTTGTGAAGGTTGTAGCTTCGGAAAAATGCACAGACAACCTTTTGGAACTAGAGATAGAGCACAATTACCTGGTGAGAATATTAACTCTGATGTGTGTGGACCATTTCCATTCTCCTATAAAGGATACGGATATTTCGTCCTATTTATAGATGATTTTAGTAAATACCGCTACGTTTACTTTATGAAACAAAAGTCTGAAGTCTACTCAAAGCTTCAACAGATGTTAGAAGAAACTAAGGTAGCCGGTCATGTAATTAAGGAACTTTTAAGTGACAATGGTGGAGAGTTCGATAACGAGAAAACTCGGACGATACTGCAGAAACATGGCATAAGGCAAAGGTTAGTAATGCCATACATACCACAACAGAATGGGTGCAGTGAACGAGAAAACTGAACGCTCGTTGAAGCCGCCCGAGCTATGATGTATGCGCACAAAGAGCTGCCAACTGCCTGTTGGGCAGAGCTCATAAGTACAGGAGCATATGTTCTGAACAGAACTGGACGAACATCCGTGGATGCCAATCACCTTATGAGATATGGTATAAGAAGAAGCCAAAGATTAAACATTTGAGAATAATTGCTACGCCCATGTACCCAAGCAGAAACGTAAAAAGTTGGATAAGAAATCAGAGAAATGTATATTAATCGGCTATGATGGTGATGATGGGTATCGTCTTCTTAGTACGGATAAGAATAGACATACATTGATACGTTCGAGATATGTCGTATTTCAAGAGTTACCAATTACCCGGACTGACACTAAAGTAAATCTCAGAGCAAATCCTATTGAAGAAAAATCTGAAATAGACCTCTTCGTAGACCGTAGAATCTTGCTGCAAGGGAGGAGAATAGTCGAAGGAAATGAAACTACTGATATATTTCAAGAGTGTGTACCTCCTGAATCGTTTGAAGATACAGATGAGATGGAGGAAACTATCAATATTCCTGAGCAACCTTTAGAAACAGAAGATCAGCGAGATGAAGACGAAGATGTAGATGATCATATTATATTACCAGAGCGTGTAGAAGTTACTAATGAAGATGTAATTTTGCAAGATAGTGAAATAGAAAGTCAAGGTAGAATAACTCTTAGAGACAGTTCCACGTTGCGACCACCTGCTAAGTTTGACGACTATGTTATGACTTCTGTAGATGACCTAAATGATTTGTATGAACCTACAACCTACAACGAAGTATTAAAGAGTCAAGACAAGGAGCATTGGGTGAAAGCAATGAAAAGTGAGATCAAATCTTTAGAAGAGAATATAACCTGGATTCTAACTGATCTACCCAAGGGTTGCAAAGCTATTTCCTGCAAATGGATATATAAAGTAAAAACAAACGCAGATGGTTCGATTGATAAATACAAAGCAAGACTTGTTGCTCGAGGATTTTTGCAAAAACCAGGAGTGGATTACGACGAAACGTTTAGCCCAGTGGCAAAGAAGACGACCATTAGGTCAGTCATAAGCGTTGCAGCAAACGAAGCTATGTCACTCACACAGTTCGACATCTCTACAGCCTTTCTCAATGGCACTCTTGATGAAGAGATATACATGAAACAGATAGATAGATAGTATATGAGTGACGGGACTAATCGAGTCTGTAAGTTAAAGCGAAGCCTCTATGGATTAAAGCAAGCACCAAGATGCTGGAACAAATGTATCGTCGACTACTTGAAAAGCATAGGCTTTCAACAAAGTCAAACAGATCCGTGCTTATTTATACGGAAACGTGCACAATCTAAGATCATCCTAGCATTGTACGTCGATGATGGATTGGTAGTCTCAACAAACCAAAAGGATGCGGATAAGTTTCTAACAGAGCTTAAACGAAGGTTTAAGATTACCGTAAAGCCTGCAGATTACTATCTGGGCTTGCAACTAAAACGTAAAGACGATGGCTCCATAAGTATAACCCAAAGGCACTACACAGAAAAAGTTTTAGCGCGCTTTGGAATGAGTAGCTGTAAGACAGTGGCTACGCCAATAATCAGAGATCCTGAGCAAGGACAAACGGACAGGGAGGAAATTGACGAGAAGTCATATCCCTATACACAAGCCGTTGGAGCTCTTGCGTACCTCATGGTTGGTACACGACCAGATATTGCCTACGCCGTCGGTGTTGTCTCAAGATCGTTAGAGAACCCTACCAAAGAAGATGTGTTAAAGGTGAATCGTATAATGCGCTACCTACAAGGAACTCTAAATTATGGAATAACGTTCAAGAAGGACTATCAGAAAGGTGTATTGGAAGCGTACAGTGACTCAAATAATGCAGGTGATGTTAGGGATTGTCGCTCAACAAGTGGCATCCTTTGCATGTACGCTGGCGGAGCAATTGCCTGGGCAAGTAAACAACAGTCATCAGTGGCGATCTCCATGACTGAAGCTGAAATTGTCGCAGCAAGTGAAACAGCACGTGAAGTGGTATGGTTAGAGAGATTGTTTAAGAAAATACCTGCTCTAAAAGAAACACCGGTCTTAAAAATAGACAATGACGCTGCTGTTAAATTGGCTTCAAATCCGGAACTGCATCGGAGAACGAAGCATATTGCAGTAAGACACTTTTATGTGAGAGAACTTGTCGCAGATGGGAAGCTGAAAGTCATGCACGTAGGAACAAACCTACAAAGTGCAGATTTGCTCACGAAGCCTCTTGGCAGACCGATAATCCAGTCAATATTGGACCGGATAGGCTAACAGTGGTGTATATAGTTAATTTTTATAGACTCTTCAAAAAGGGAGGATGTTAAAGTAGGTCATATTCTATATAAAATGTTATAAGCCTAGTTTTTGTATTGTCAATAATAAAGAATAAAATAAAGGTGACAAGACAAATGTCGGTTATGTAAAAGGAAAAAACATTTTATTTTATTTATAATTCACGCCCAGAGATTAATCACAACATAAGTTTAATGATCTCCAAACAGAGTCTGTATTAAGAGTTGATGAGTTGAAATCAGACTATATGTTTAAAGCCTTAAAATGCAAATGACGTGATTATCGAAAAGACCCATCATTTTGTAAGAAAATTATTAAAACTTATCTGAAGGCGATTCCTTCAGACATCTGATATCGTGATTGGGTCGCACGTATATCAGTTTTGTCATTCATAATAGCCAAACCCAAAAACAATAATACAGTAAAAATTCTGCGATCATTACCAAAACGAGTGAATTTAGAATACTTTTAATTTAACGATTTAACCCATCGATATATTAAAAAATTACAGATTACTTTTCCCAGTTAATATTTGATCAGTGTCATCTGAAAGTGTATTATTTTGATTTTCAAAACAAAGATCTTATTTAAAAACCCTTTACTTCAATGTTTAATAAATATTTTTTGTCTCAGTTGATACAAATTGCCTCAGTTGATTGTCATTCTGATACGGGGAGTTAATTATTTTTAAATGAAATTTGCATTTTGATGTGCTCTACGTTGTTCTGTTTCACATACAGATTAAGCCCCTTAAGTTACGTCCACTATTTTGGATACACCTTGTATACAGGAGTAATATCAGTTTCATATCGTTCAAAAATCGATAAATACCAATTACTTTATTTTTAATAAATAATTATTTTAAATTATCTTAAAATTTTCTAAGAAAACAGCAACCGGTGGCATACAATATGGCGCGAGAGTGGCCGGCTTTATAAAATCGATTACTACTACTAGTCGAGTAAAGAATAATAGAATACATTTTTGACAAGTCAGTCCTTTCATACATTATTTATCTGTGCAATTAATTACTTCGTGGGACGCTTCGCGCCGTATAATTTATTTTTTCATATTATATTTTCTTTGTAATTAACGTTGTAAGGTGAGGATAGATAGATCTAAGTGGTAGCAATAAGTAAATTAACAGTTATCTAATGATTCGTGGCTTTTAGTTCTAGGCAATGTCGGGTATAGCAAGTGCACGTTTAGCCGAAGAAAGAAAAGCCTGGCGGAAGGACCATCCCTTTGTAAGCTCAGTGTCTTTATTTGTGAACCATTTAGTGTTTTACTATTCGTGCGGATCGTAATCTTCATTTTGTGTATTTCAGGGATTCGTCGCGAGACCTATGAAAAACCCCGATGGGTCTTTGAATCTTATGACTTGGGAATGTGCGATTCCTGGCAAAAAGGGGGTTAGTATTTCTAGAACTTTTCCTACTCCGTGTAGAAATCTAGTTATTGAACACGGTTCAAAACATGCGTGTGTGTGTTTTGTTAATTATTTTTGTTATTTACTTATGTTTTTTTTCCAGACCCCTTGGGAAGGAGGATTATATAAACTGCGTATGATTTTCAAAGACGACTACCCTTCTAGCCCACCGAAATGCAAGTTTGAGCCTCCACTATTTCACCCTAATGTGTATCCTTCAGGAACAGTCTGCCTTTCATTACTAGATGAGGAGAAAGATTGGCGCCCTGCAATTACTATCAAACAAATTCTCCTTGGCATACAAGATCTTCTCAATGAGCCTAATGTGAAGGACCCTGCGCAAGCTGAAGCTTACACAATCTACTGGTCAGTATACATTATTTACTTCTAGATACAATAGATAATTGTTTGTCATTTTGTTTTGTTATGTTGGTGCTAAACATTACTCCTCATGCTCTGAGAAAAACAGTTGGTGTTGTTTAGTGGTTTCACATAATAATAATAGCCTTTATTCAGACAGTATTTCATTTATATATCTAAATATATACTTTATATATTAAAGTCTTAACTCTATCCTTAACTATTTAGCATCGATAACCCTGTCTGTATGCCATTTATTGACAAAGGCCTCCTCCAACCTTTTCCATTCCTCTCTGTTTTTGGCAGTTCATGTCCATAAACCTCCTGCTACGGCTTTAATATCATCCACCCATCTCCTGGATGGTCTACTTCTTTGGTGGTTTTACATAGTACTCAAAATTTCAACATGCCTACTGTACATCTGAATACATTAAGCCGTTTAGTAGGCAACCTATTTCCTATTCAACCTAAGGAATGGTGTGAAGTCAGAATTGTAATGTTCTAGGCTCTAATCCTCTATTTATTTTTGATTTCATGTCCATAATATCTTATGATGATGCCTTTGTATTTTTGTTTTGTTTTGGTTTGGAAATACATTTCTTATTATTATTATACCTTCATAACATTGTTATGTTATGAAGGTATAACTTCATAACATAACAATGTTCTTCTAGAGACTGAATGTGTTAAGATGGTTTCCTGTGCTGGGTAACTATTTGTGTGGGCCATACGTAGTTGGGCTGAGTCTGAATGTGTTTTGCGTCTATCAGTTATATGGTTTTGACAGGCCGATTGGTATAGTTGGTAGACACATTTGACTGGTAGAAAATGCCTTGGGCATTAAGTCTGCCTTTGTACTATTTTATGTGCATAAAGTTATAAATAAAATACTTGCCTTGCCTTGTTGATGATTCCCACCCAGGACTGATATTTGTGTGCATGAACATGTCTGTTTGTCTGGAGTCTGGGTGTAGTTATCTATATAAGAATGTTTTTACAAAAGAAAAGTAGCATATCTGGTTTCCATAGTACAAACGTTGCTTATTCGGGATCAGATGGCTGTGTAATTAAATAAAATAAAAAAGATTTTTATTCACATATACTTTAAAAAAGCGCTTGTTAATAGTCAGAACATGTTTGTAGTAATATTGTTGTATACATTATTATTACATTATTATACATTTGTTTGCAGTCAAAATCGGCTTGAGTACGACAAAAGAGTGCGAGCTCAAGCACGAGCCATGGCAGCAACCGAGTGAATGCATCAAACATCAGAACAATCAAATGGACTATGCCAGCAACAATATCAATATGCAGTATGACTGAAAACTGTTCTTTATACAAGATATAAAATAAGTAGTGGACATGAGTTAATACCTTCATTTGCCTATGTAACTGAACAACATGTAGTACAAACACCAGCACATCCAGCTACCCAAATCTGTCAAATTTCTTTTATAGATTTTCAACTTTATCGCTTAAGCATAAGGTTCACTTTCAATTGGAGAAATTTTACAGATTGGGGTAGTTTGATCTGCTGGCGAGTACATCATGCAAAATACAAAAAAAAAATAATGAACAGCTGATGCATTTTGGGACATCAATATTTTATTTGTACCTGTCACTAACTGATTTTGTTTGTGTTCACTATTTACCTTACATCTTGTATATTAGCTATTTAAATATACCATGGGTAATCTGCTCTAATGATTTAGTTACTAACAATCAGTGATCGGAATAGGTTTGATTTTTCGTAATTGCACCACGAAATATAACATGGGCGTGACATACTTCCAAAAATGACCAGAAATGGTACTGGATGCCCAGAAAATGTACCGTAATGCAAGATAAACATCTAGTAAAAAAAAAAATATATAAGTAAGCAAATAATGTTTATTTTATGTACACTACAACTTGATCATTGTAACATAATCAAAACACGATTAAGGCGCGAAGTGCATTAGTGGTGTAATAAAATGAAAAATAAATGTGATTAGTTACCAGTAATAAATAACAGTACTTAATTGGAGGCATACCCATATTTACATATACATTTGAGATAAATGACCCCAAATAAAACTACCTATTCTGATCACTTTTTATGGGTCCTGGGAAAATAAGCAACCATCTATCAGTTCATACAACTCTCCGTTAAACATCAACAGTTTTCAGTCATAAAGCAATCAGCTAGTTCATTACAATATTGTTGAGATATCCTATAACTACTAAGTATTATGATTGTGTTATGAATAATTCAACAATGATATTTTATAAATATAGAGATTCCAATTAACGTAACTCCATCTCTTCTAATCACTGTTCACTTCACGCTCTAGATATAATGAATAATTGTAAGACTTTGTATTTATTTGTAAACTATCTGCAAAAAGACAAATGATAAAATAAATTCTGTATCTGTGCTTAATGCCATCTTGTGTGAAAATCTCAAATGTCTTTAAATAGAAGTTTCTGTGAGGATCTAAACTGTTATATTAATTTTTTTTGTATTTTATGTTTAGTAATTGACTTGGTAATACATTTTTTTAAGTATCTGTAATTGTTAAGGCTTTTTATTCCCTAAACAAGCTGATGAATTATTGATTTTTATGTTAATTAAACTTCACAAACTCTCTTAGGTGTAATTAAACTTGAAAGTGAATAACAGTTTATTGGGACTTAGTTAATCTGTAGCTTAGTTCCATTCGAGGTAAGAATATAGGTTTTTTAGTTGTGCTAAGTATTGATTGATAGTCTGCCCGAAGTGTCTGGGCCAGGCAGAATGTATTCTAATTTGAAAACATGTATTTACTGTAAGAGTGGCTAATTCATTAGGTACCTATGATGAATCATCTTTAAAAATACAATCATGCATGACTGCGAATTGCTGGTTTCATTTGATAAAGCAACCTGTGTGAGTCATGTCATATCTTAGATTTTACACTGAAATTGTCAAGCTTTAATGGTCAAGCTTAAAAATATTTTTGGCAAAAAATAAGAAGTGAAACAATAAGCAAGTTTGGTACAAAACGCATGTTCAGGATGGTCAAGGCCGCCAATAAAAAAATAAATAAATTAAAAAGTATTTTTAATTTAGTGTATCAGATTTAATAAAAAGAAATTAATGAACAATATTGTAAGTTTGTATCTAAGCTTGTATTTAACTTTAATTAAAGCAATTTTAATGATAATTGAAACTTTGAGTACATTATATATATTTTACCATAGATGATGGGTACAAGCAGTTCGTGAGCTCATCGGAGAGGGTGGGGGGAGGGGTGATACCTATGGTGAATCATCTTTAAAATACAATCTTGCATGACTGTGAATTGCTGGTTTCATTTAAAAATGCAACCTGTGTGAGTCATTGATCATATTTTAGAATTATTTATTCATGGTTAAGCTTAAATATATTATTATTTACGCCCAAGAAAAAACATGAAACAGGAAGCAAATTTGGTACAAACCACGTATTCAGAATGGTCATAGTCACCAATAAAAAATAACTCCGCCGGACAACTATTTGTGTGTCCCACAAATAGTTGTTCTGAGTCTGGATGTAATTTGTGTCCGTCTATTATATGTTTGTAAAGTACCCCGCAACACAGGGATTAAATTCCCTAGTGCGGGCGTTGTCTTTTTTTTTTAAAAAAAAAAGCGTTGTCTTCTTAAAAAAGAAAAGAAAAAGTATTTTTAAATTTAGTAAGAGTAGTGTCAGTTATTTAAAAAAATATTTGATTGAACAGAAGTTGGTATTAATTGTTGTAAATTAAGGGTGGCTTGCACGAAATTTCGTTTAAATATATCTTAAACAAATTTAACTAAATACGTTTAAATCGATAAATGTGTTTAACATAATTACGTTTAATGACCTCTTGCATCACGTTAAATGCGTTTATCGTGTCGGTATAGCAGTTTCCCTACATTTCGTTTGAAGTAAGTAGCAAATGACACTATTTTTTAAATCAAAATTTCGTTTTTCTGCGCGAAAGTGTGCGTAAATTGAATCCTCTATGTCATGGAAACATAACCTTTCAAAATAAATGTCAATTTTTGCTAAACGCATTTAGCTGCGCTAAATAGCTATTCATTCATGGGTATTTAACTTTGACAGCTCTCTAAACGCGTTTAGCGACTTATTTAGCATGGTGCAAGGCGTTGCAATGACTTAGGGCGGCTTGCACCATAGCACTAAATACTATTTAAATCCAATTTAAATTAAAATTCACGTTTAAGTCATTGCAAAACCTTGCACCATGCTAAGTAAGTCGCAAAACGCGTTTAGAGAGCTGTCAAAGTTAAATACCCATGAATGGCTATTTAGCGCCGCTAAATCATCATTACAGCTTAAATAAGTCCACTGCTGGACAAGCCTCCCTCAAGAATCATCTTGAGGGGATATGCCATAATCGCCACGCTTGGTAGGCGGGTTGGCGATCGCAGTATGATGGTCGTAGTACTCAGAAGGAAGCTGCTTCCCGTCCTCTGGTAGATATTCCCTCGGGTCGACTTCTACGCCCCCCACGGGATGAGATGGGGTGATGATATTCTGATTCTGATATTTGTCGCCGTCACCACACAGCAGTCGTCACCACACAGCAGCGCCGCTAAATGCGTTTAGCAAAAATTGACGTTAATTTTTAACCGACTTCCAAAGGAGGAGGTTCTCAAGTTCACCGGTTTTTTTTTTTTTTTTTTATGTATGTACACCGATTACTCGGAGATTTATGATCCGATTTACGTCATTCTTTTTTAGTTTGATGCGGAATAGTTGCCATTTGGTCCCATAAAAATTTTATAAAGTTTGACCCAGTAGTTTTCATTTTATGGACATTTTTGTATGAAAATTTTTGTTAATGTGGACGATGTTATGTCTTTGGCACAGACGTTTTTAAATGTTAGCAAGTCTAGCTAGACTCATGTATACTTTTAAGTTTTTGAAGTCGGTTTTTTTAAACGTAGTTTTGATTATGAAAGGTTATGTTTCCATGACATGGAGGATTCAATGTACGCACACTTTCGCGCAGAAAAAAGTAATTTTGGTTTAAAAAATAGTGTCATTTGTCACTTACTTATAACGAAACTTAGGGGAACTGCTATACCGACACGATAAACGCATTTAGTTCAATGCGTTTCGGAACGGCTTCGTGCAAGAGGTCATTAAACGTAATCATGTTAAACACATTTATCGATTTAAACGTATTTAGTTAAATTTGTTTAAGATATATTTAAACGAAATTTCGTGCAAGCCGCCCTTAAATGTGAATTTTAATTTTAATTGGATTTAAATAGTATTTAGTGCTATGGTGCAAGCCGCCCTTAATTTCTAAGCTTGTATTTATACTTAATTAAAGCAATTTTAACGATAATTGCACTCAGCTCATCGAAGAGGGTGGGGCGAGGGGGGATACCTATAATGAATCATCGTTAAAAATACAATTATGCATAACTGTGAATTGCTGGATTCATTTGATAAAGCGACATGTGCGAGTCTTTGAAGATTTTACTCTGAAATTTAAATTAATTTATGGCCGTGTGTGTATAATGTCCCAGGATATTATTATTATTATAGGTACTTGCCGAAAGTAGATCTAATCTAAAGGATTCTTTATAAATGCAAACAGTGGACATTGTGTTGAGTACCTACTTGAGAATAATACAGCATATAACCAGAGTTATATTTACATTGGTTCAGTATCTTTGCGCCTGATAAGATAGTAAGTATGTTTCTAATTTTATAGTTTTGAACTTTAATACCAATGAATAGAGTTCTTAATATCGTAGCCACGATATCCTGTCGAGAAAGTCAGTCAGTCAGTCATCACTGTCCAGAAAGGGTTAAAAAAATGCTGCCATTTTTTACTAATGGAACGATCAGCGATCGCTTTAAAACCAATATCTTTGAACGGATTTTTACAGTTCCGTACTCAAAGGGTAAAACGGGACCCTATTACTAAGACTTCGCTGTATGTCTGTCACTAGGCTGTATGTCATTAACCGTGATAGTTACTGTTGAAATTTTAGCAGATTATGTATTTCTGTTGCCGCTATAATAACAAATAATAAAAAATAAAATAAATATTTAAGTGAATTATTTTGCCCGTTTTTATAGATAATGGTACGGAACCCTTCGTGCGCGAGTCCGACTCGCACTTGGCCGGTTTTTTCAACATGACGTAACACACGGATGCTTTAACTGCTTCACCGGAGACCGTATGCCACTGTGTTTCTATAGGTACTCTTAGATAGAGATTTATATGCACGCTACCACGGTAATGGTAATGACGATCACCGTAGCCTAGTTGGTAGTACTCCTGCCTTCGAAGCTGGTGGTCCTGGGTTCGGATCCCGGTAAGTGCAAATATTTGTGTGATGAGCACGAATATTTGTTTCCGAGTCATGGATGTTTTCTATGTAGGTATATAAAGTATTTATCTATCTATATAAGTACCTATGTATATCGTCGCCTGGTACCCATAGTACAAGCTTTGCTTAGTTTGGGGCTAGGATGATCTGTGTGACATTGTCCCGGGATATTATTATTATAAAAAAAAATATGATATCTAATACGTAACCGTGACGCCACTGCTAGACTGATTTAATTATACAAAACCAGTTTGTGAAATACGAGAAAACATTTCTCTTCCTCATAAAACACGTATTAGGTAGATTATCGTTATTCATGTGTGGAGAGTCAATATGTTTTTTGTGTAGGTACCCACTTTACTTTATGATGTTTACACGGCTACTTATCAAGCTACTTATAAATTTCCAGTATAAGCTGATCTAGCGTTGTATAGGAGTTCCATACAATGAGAGGTTAGCTTATATTGGACTTGTATAGCTTGATATATAGCCGTGTGTACTACATGTTGTCACTTCCATAGGCAAACACTATTTATGGTACACCTTGTATATCAATAACGTAATTACACTTCTTTTTTATATGATACCCTTTTCTTCTCAAGAATTTATTTAAAATGTTACGGTAAAGGAAAGGTATAAATCTTCGAGCATCGAAGGGTATAAAAAATATAAAAGTACCTACTTATACGTTTTTTTATTTAATGGTAGGTATTTACTATCGGCCTTAATTGTGCTTCACTGGATAAAAGAGGCGATTGAGGGTTAGGCTGATTTCATAGTCGCACCGGCGAGCGGCGCCGTCCAAATGCGCGCGCTTACAATTACACTAGATAGTAGTTGCGTTTCATAGGCTCCGCGCAAACGGCCCACCGACCACAGCCACGAGTGGCTGCCGCGTGCCACGTCTTTTGATACCGCGCAAACGAAGGTGTTCGGTGGTTGCTACAATTTCTAGCTCTCCTGCTGTAGTTTCACGAAGGATTAAGCAAAAAGTTGCCACTGATGGCGTGTGGCAGCCTTTCAGCCGCGAGTGGTCGCCACTCGCTACGCGTGTGCGGCGTGTCCATACTAATTGTATGAAAAATCTCGTGAACTCTTTGTCGCTAGCCACCAGTGGCTGCCACTGGTGGCCCGTTTGCGCTGAGCCATAGTCACGCAGTTCAAACGCGCCGCCGGTGAAACGCGCGCTATCGGCCAGCGCTGGCGAAGCGCGCGCGGCCCGAGCTCCTCTACTGGCTAGCTAGCGTTTCAGAGTGACGCGTCTCGCACGCGCCGTTGCTTACACTTAAAATGAGTAACGATTTTTAACCGATTTCAAAAGGAGGAGGTTCTCAAGCTCACTGGTATTTTTTTTATGTATTGTACACCGATTACTCGGAGATTTTTGATCCGATTTACGTGATTCTTCTTTAGTTTGATGCGGAATAGTTGCCATTTGGTCCCATAAAATTTTTACATTTGGACCAGTAGTTTTAATTTTATGGACATTTTTCTATGAACATTTTTGTTTATGTGAATTGTCTTTGGCATATACGTTTTTAAATCTTTGCCAGTCTAACTAGACTCATAGAGTGTATACTGTTCAAGAGTTTCTTGGCGTGAACATAAAGAACAGTTTCAGATGACTAGCGTTTAATACGCGCGTACAAGCTCGTTTTTGGAAGCGCATGTATGTGCACCTTTTGAGGTTCACGCTGAGATTTATGGACCGATTTACATGATTCTTCTTTAGCTTGATGCAGAATAGCTGACATTTTTAGGGTTCCGTAGCCAAATGGCAAAAAACGGAACCCTTATGGCTTCGTCATGTCTAGCTTGTATTAAGATATTGTCTTGCGTCTTGAAGAAAGGCGAAAATGTTTAAAAATCTGTAATTATCTTCTCGTAAATCGGAGAACAATGTTACGAAGGCGCCTCTCAATAACCTTGAGTTTGACCTCTCAGCATCATTGAACGGAACAATTTGCAATCTTTTACGCCGACGTCGCTGTTAAACCTCTTAGTCTGTTTGTCTCCATGAAGACGATTATACACAACTGTACTTTGCAAAGATACGCGCGATACTAAAACTCGTTTCACAGTGGTCCGCGCGTCAAGCGCGCGCTGGTGAGACGCCCCGGCCTACGGCGCGAGCCGCGCGCGTGACTTTGAAATCAGCCTTAGGCTCAGATAAAATAAAATATCTATATATGATCCATAAATATTTGTAGGTACTAGGGATATCTAGCAATTCTACCAATTGCTTAATGCACCAGAGGGCACCAACGAACACAGAATATTAAATATTGCTACTACCGGACACTGCAAGCTGAATAAGCACATATTCAACCATTGCATATTCTGTGCTCGTGCGGACCGGTAATGCGTTGTACCTAGAAGTATCTACTTAGGACAGCATATTATACAACCAGAAGAGATACAAACACTTACTGCACAACCAACCTGGGAGTCTCAGATCAATTAAAAAAGCTGGGAGTTTATAAAATGAACTTTAACAAAGTCTAGGAGCTCTGCTAGTAGCAAGATGCCACCAAGGCATCAAGCCCCAAACAACAATAATAATAAATAATAGTACAAAATATTTTATTATTAATTAAATTGGGGTTTTTATTGGCGGCTATTATGGTTTGTCAAATGAAGATTGCTCAAAATACTACTGTAGTAAGGGCCTCTTGCCCTTCCTGAAAAGCAAATGTCATCAATCACTTCAAATGTCAAAAGGATTTTAGGGATGTAGTGGTTAAAATATATCGATATGATTTTAGACTAAAGAGAAACCTATTTGCATTCTCCTAATTATAAATCGGGCATCAGTTAATAATAATTTTACAAAGATTTTAGTCGACTAAAAGTATTTTTTTATTAAATGTATTGAACTAATAATATTCAATATATATTTCTTATTAAATACATTTTAAAATATATAAAAAACAGAAATATACATTTTAAAATATAAAAAATAGGATTTGCAACCGGCAGCAGGAACAGGGTCTGTGCTACCGGAGGTTACGACTCTAGAGACAGGAACCTCCTGACAATGCGAGCCGTGTCCAAAAGCACCGCTTTTTGGATCTTGTTCTTGACCCAACCGCCTAGCGTCAGCCTCTTTAGGTGTTTTTCGAGGCTCTTTGCTATTAATCAATTAGCAGAAACGACTATCGGTACAATGATAGCTGAGTCAACATCCCACATGCTGACAATCTTATTCAATTATTATTATAAACGTTTATGGATGTTATTATTTCATTAATTAATTAAAACAATATTTTTAACGGTATGCTATGGAATTGAACTACACATTAATACTTATACTATAGTGATCTTTAACTTGATTCACCTGACATAAGAAATATGTTAGTAAGTATACTTACTTCTTCTGTTAGTAGGTATTCACACAGTATAATAATAAATATAAAATAAAATTTAGATAAAACTTGTATTTTCATTATTATATTTTTCCCGAAAAACAGAGAAATCGTACTGTGAGTTCTTGTAGCATTCTTGTAGAGTTCAGTAGCTTTGAGTCAATAGTGATACCCAAGAACACAGTTGATTCAACAGGGGCCAACCTAGCTCCATTATTGGTTGTCGTCTGTTACACATTCGGCGTAGTGCATTTTATAACTTTAGTTTTCTTATCCGTTAATGGTCCAGCTGTCCGTCAGACAGGCCGCAGTGCTCAGAACGACCGGAGTGGTTGACCGTCTGCCGCAATACAGTGCGAAAAAAAACTAATTTCTCGTACAAATATCTGACTACAGTCAGCCGCACGGCTGGCCGCATAGTGCGTAGGAGGCCTTATACTAAAATGTTGTATAATTTTTGTACCTTTGAAATTGTTGATACAGATGCTTTTGTAGTATCGATATAACTATTTGACCCATCCCTAAATTGAAGACAAAAACATAGTTTGTTGTTCCCACCCCAGGTTATTATTATTCTCTTTGGTTATGTTATGTTATACTCTTTGGCCAGTTTCTAGTTTGGTTGGACGTAAATCGGACCGAATGAATTGTTTTGATGTGATATTTTTTGTGAGAATTCATTGCCCGTGTCATCTTGGTTATTAAATTAATTACAAATATATTTGTAATATATAATGGCGGACGACGATCAAGATTCTAAGGAGTATCGGTGGGAGACAGGTTATGAAAAGACATGGTAAGTTCTGATTGTATTTTTGTTTAATAATAATGTTTATTGTACAATATATTAATATCCAACTTACTTTTTGTTACACACAAATTTATATACTTGCAATTAAATTTATTCCTTAGAAATGGTTTCCTTTTTCTTGAGATTGGCTTCTATTCTAACCTACGTTTCGGTTTTCAAATCACCGGCTTCGCCGAACATATTATAGAGCACAAGTGTGTGAGCAGTCGCAGGTGCACTCTCTCTTCTCTTACTACTACTACCATTAAGCTAGTGTCAGTGTTGTTCAAGCTGCCCAGTATTTCTCTGACATGGCTTAATGACAGTTGCCCAATGGCTGCAACCGGGACTGATAGCTTAACGAGCACTCCAAAGTATGGACATGTTCAGAATTTAAACCACTGGCTCGCCATCAGTCCACAGATGGGTATCTGTGGACTGATGGCGAGCTTAGTTGTTAACCCTTGCCAATCATTATAGACCGCTGAAAAAGTTTGGCTTTGAGCACCCTCCTCTTAGAATCCATTAGGATGCCTAATTTTCAAATTTGACAAAGGTGAGATCAGTTGCAAGTTCTATAACTTTACATGCTTGTTGATGCATTGGTGTTTAACATCACCAACTGCTAGACAGTGAACTGTAATTGGGTGTAAATTTTTTTTCAACCTAGAGTATGTACGCACTCGCACTAAGGTTCATCCGTATCACCTGCAAGCGATCTCGTCAAGCACGGTTCGCTTTCACCGTTCATACATCCCACATACGTGCCGGCTCTGGAATGAATTACCTGCTGCGGTGTTTCCCCAGCGCTACGACATGTCCTTCTTCAAACGAGGTTTAAAAAGAGTACTAATATCACAGTAGGCAGTGGTTTGCTGTGCCCCCTGGCACTGCGAATGTCCATGAGCAGCGGTTACCACATACCATCAGGTGGGCCGCTAGCTCATCTGCTTCCAAAGGCAATAAAAAAAAAATGTACCCAGGTCCTCTTTATCTACAGTTTAATATGCTACACTAGGTTCACACTACAGTCAAATAAACTTCTACGTAATGTTTTTATAAATAGGGAAGCAATTAAAGAAGATGAAGATGGATTGGTGGAAGGTTTGGTGGCTGAGTTTGCTCAGAAAGCAGCCCGAAAGGCTGCACTGGCTAGGCGAGGACCGGTAAGGTTGGGGATGATGAGACATTTGCTTGTGGCTGTGGATTGTTCTGAGGCTATGAATTCACAAGATTTGAAGCCATCACGGTTTCTATGTACACTCAAGGTAAGGCTTTCGTTCTACTGTCACATACAGAGCTACTCCAAATACATAGAATTTTCAATTACAATTCCAAGGTGTTTGCTTGTTTTGGATCAAGATTCTGCCAGTTCATCACTCTCACTACACTGCACCCTATATTGATCCTCAGTTTAAAGATAAATGCACCAGTATTAGGTTTAATATCAAATTACCTCACACACACTAATTTGAAAGGACTTGGATTGCATATCCTGCACAATAGTCTGGTGAAGCAGTGAAAGCTTCCTAGGCTAACTGTATTTGTCACGTAAAAAAAAAATATTCTGAATTGGTTCATAAACAAGACAGAAATAATATAATAATAATATCTGGGGACAATGTCACACAGATCATCCTAGCCCCAAACTAAGCAAAGCTTGTACTATGGGTACCCGGCGACAATATACATACTTATATAGATAGATAAATACTTATATACATAGAAAACATCTATGACTCAGAAACAAATATTCGTGCTCATCACACAAATATTTGCACTTACTGGGATTTGAACCCAGGACCACCAGCTTCATAGGCAAGAGCACTACCAACTAGGCTACGGTGACTGTCGAGAAAATGTGTAACATTTTAAAATACTACTTATTAATGTTGTTATTTATCTCAAAATTGAGATGTATAATCTAATTTCAGACCAATATTAAATAATATACATAAGATATTGAAGTAAAACTTCTTTTTGCTAGCTTGACTTGTGGAGTAAGCTGCACAATGAGAGAAAGAGAAAAGTGGTATAGCGCGAAGCGAATGGGAGTAGAGAAGTAGTTAGTGAATATAGAAAGAGAGAGAGCTAGGTTTCATATTTTACTGTAACTCTTTTATGGGGCAATGTATAAGATTCTATAACAAACTTCCCAATGATATTAGAGAATTGTCTACAAATAAGTTTAAAAGAATTATTTAAGCCAAATTGTGTAGCACGGCATATTACAAAATTTCTGATTATCTAAGTGATAAAAGTGCTTGGGATTGAGTTGTTCCGAGTCAACACACATGATTGTAATTTATCTTAAGTATATTTTATTTTAAAAAAGGATTCCTACTGAGTTTTCTGGCAGTGTTTCTCAGCAGCTGTCACATCATGCACTGCACGGTAGGGTAAAAAAAATATGACGATCCACATAAATGTAAAATTTTTACAGAATAAATGTTTTTTGACTGGCTTTAGAGAGAGAGAGAGAAGTGTGAACACACATTTTCTCTCTATTTCTCCATAGCCAGTTAGGTTTCTTATATTTACTGTATGTTTTACTTCAGTCCTGTTGTCTAAAAGCACACTCATTTTTTATTTTATATATTTTTTTGTATTTATTAAATTGCAGCTGCTTGAAAAGTTTGTGGAAGAATATTTTGATCAGAACCCCTTGAGCCAACTGGGTTTGATTCTTATGAAGAATAAGAGAGCCGAGAAACTCACTGAGCTCTCTGGGAATGTCAGGAAGCATATCAAAGTTTTACAAGGGTATGTCTTCTGTTCATTATGCACTAGCTATTCCACATTATCTTATTCTTCTGGTGGCGGCTATTTCCAGTCCCCGGAGGTCCTGGTAACACTGCGTCCAGTGATGAACTATTGTACTCGCCCATCCAACTAAACTTCCCTGTCTAACCCTGCAACATAGATAAATTGCAGAATCTTTTTGGCAGGAGTATCCGATAACATTGTCCTGGTGCAGGAAGTGTTGGCCCAGGACGGTGTTACGTTTATGCATCAGTGGCTCACAGTGACAGAGATGGTGTAGAGGTGTTTCATCTGCGTTATGGCAGAATCTACACACTCTACAGTCTCCGATACCCTATCTTATTATACCTCCTAGCTTTTACACATACTTTATGTAATAAAACCTATAAAATTTAAATCTGTAATTATTGTAATGAGCACAACATCCTTATTACAACTTTAAGATGCCAGATCATCATATATTATTTTTATTATATTCACTTGTTCACATAATTCAATTACAGTTTGTATGATCTATCTATTAGTACACTCCTCATATGTATGAGATGATAAGTAGTAAGAAAATTATAGGAAATTCAAAACTGTACATTGAATATTTTTTTAAAGCATACTTGGGGCGTGATCTACAATCGGTATTGAAGGCAAAAATATAGTTTTTAGAATTTTTGTCTGTTTGTCTGTATGTATGTCCGGGCTAAACTCAAAAAGTACTGCATGGATTTATTTCACATTTTGCATGAGTATTACTAAGAGGTCAGGGACTCTACCGGCTATGTCGCCGAACATCGATTTCTTAAATGGCGTTCAATTAAATAAAGGTTAAAAATTACTTTATCAATCGTTAAATCGGCTTCCATGACTACATGTGTCGTCATAAATGGTCCGGAATCGATTGTCAACGTTGCAGCCGATTTAACGATTGATTAAGTCATTTATAACCTTTATTAAGTCATTTAAAACGATGTTCGGCAATTTAGCCGGTAGATTGCCAATATTAAAAAAAAAAAAAAAAAAAAATTTAGCCGGTAGAGCCCCAGGTCAACATATCGGCTACATATTACCAAGCTATCACCTACGGGGAAGGAGCTGTGATAATTTATAAAGTTTAACGTGGGTAAAACCGTGGGGCACAGCTAGTAACTTAATATAAGCTAGCTAAATAGCATTACTGTTATGAAATAAATCTTATTGTAATTTTTTTCATACAATCCCTGTACCTAAATATCTATATGTACTTAGAAATAATTATAAATTATTAAATAATTATTTATTACTAAAGACTAACTAAAACTACTTTTTTAAAGTCTACGTGAATAAAAACCTTTTTTATTTATTTATTAATTAATAAACAAAATATTCTAATAATACTATTAGTATTTCAAAAGATATCATTCACACATCCTAAGCAAAGTAGAATATAGGAAATTATGTGACTGATGCTTGATTTTTTGTTTTTTATTGATATTCTAGTAGATGGTTTTTTGGCATAATATTTTTATATCCTTAAATAAATAACTAATAAAAAGTTACGAAGCTATTACTTAAGGTTGTCTGGAAGAGAACGCTTTAAGCGATAAGACCGCCCATTGTACCTTTTTTATAATTATTTGAGATCCTGTAACTTTTATGTATAATGGTGTACAATAAAGTGTATTTATCTTATCTGGAGAGCTAAATCCAGCTTGAAAGGATCATCTATCTCCGTGAACGAATTCCTCACTAAGGCTAGGCAAGCTGTCTTCTCCCAAACAAAAGTGCATTTTGGATTTCGCTCTGTATGGTCCCAGGATGGGACAATTTTCGTTAAAACAGCAGATGGAAACCGGCACAGATTAACTTCAAATGAAGAGCTGACCGCACTCATTGCCAGGTATCCAAAGGCGTCGCCGGGATCTTCGAGTTCTAATAAGGTCGACCCAGGCAATCTGAAAAATATAGTGCATTAGAAAGTTAGTTCATCGTGTTGTGTATAACGTAATATCCCAGCAATAGCATAAATTATCGTTGTTACTTACCGTACATATCCAATTAGTTTTGTATCATCTGTTAGAATATCCCACGCAGTGAGTGGTTTAAGCTACATACAAGTTTTATGTTTTAATTTATTTACCCTCCACTAGCTTGATTTTTCTTCTTTATATTCATTGAATGTCTTGTTTTATTGTTTTTTCGTAGGTAGGTAAGTTTCGTTTATTAATTTTTCGTGAAGACAAAACAAATTAATGTCAAATTGACAGAAGTCAAATTGACAGAAGTCTGTAATTATGTTCCGTTTCATGGACATGTTGTGTACCTTTGGACGTTTTACCCACTGGACATTTTTTTATGTTATTCATTTTAGTTTACTTACTCGTTATTCCTTTTTTTATTTTCTCTTCTACATATAGGTATAACTTTATTGTGTTGTTTTATGTTTGTTGAGATGTAGTAGTGTACTTGTACGCTGGCGGGTGGTGCAGAGATTTGGGTTTGATTCAAATATTGCACCAAAAAGAAAGCTTTATTATTATTAGGTATTATTTTTTTTTGAATATTTTATTGTATATTGTATATATATATATATATATATATATATATATATATATATATATATATATATATATATATATATATATATATATATATATATATATATATATATATATATATATATATATATATATATGTACGGTGTAATGCGGTGGGGGTTGCAGAGTTTGTTGAATGATAGAATGTTGTTTCACTAAAATAAAGTTTATTGTACTGATCCACAATAACTTCTTAAATGTTAAAATGTTAGCAAGAACTATGTTAAATGGAGTGTTAGAAATGTTGCAATGAATGCACGCGAATATCACGGTTACTCGATGCGCACTGACTCTATGTTACAATTTTAATACTAATGAAGTAACTGCGTAAGTCGCGTAATGCTGAGCAAGGTGTTCGGTGTCATTGCACCGAACATATTCGGGACCGCAAAAGATGAGAAAATGAGATAATTCTAAAATAAAATGTTTACAAATTGATATATGTTAATAATCTAAGACTTGTCATATCTTAATTCTAAATTTCTCCTAGGCATAGGAGAACACGATTGGTTTTTAACAGCACATGTTTTGATTACCCCGTAACGACCGTGGGGACTCGGACGCCGGTCGCCCATGCAAAGTCGCGCACTTTCGTTAATGTCAGAAACACTTGGCTGTCGGTCAACCTTATTTGAACGTGCACTATTGTCGGACGTTTGATCACTACACTGTCGATTAACCCTTCGCGCACTGTTCACCTCACTACGGTTGCCTGCTGTAGGCTGAAGCTCGATGTCCGGCGATAGGCGGGCACCAGACGCCCGACGTCGCTGCCAGCGGCGGCACCACAAGGCGCCAGCCGCCACTACTCCTGCGCCTACCAGAATGTAGCTCACCGAGTATAGGTGGATGTTGTGGTAAGATAGCGAAGCTTCCAAGTCAAACTTGTTATTTTTCATCTCCTCGATCCGTTGATGTAATTGGTTTAGCTCAGTTTCTAGGTTGTTGGAATCTGTTATGTTTGGTATATCTGTCCACGCGATGGAAGTGTTGATGAAGTAATTTAGCTGATCTATCGCTGGGCTATAAACTGGGCTAGTTATGTTCACTAGGTTCTCGGTATTTTTTGGGCTATGAAGAGTGAAATCATGACCTTTGAGTAAGCAACCAGGCTCTATGTATATAATGCCAGCTTGATGTAAAATTTCCACACTGATTTGTTCTCCACACAGTACATTGACCGGACAACTATTGCAGCAATGGTAGAGATAATGGGAGGGATTTGTCAGATATACCCATTTGTTTTCACATCTTGACCTCTTAATTTTACATTTATTTGTGTTAGGATCCAGCTCACAGAAAATGGATTCACTCCTTTGATGTTGAATCGGCTTCTTCAAATCGCATATCCATATGCTCTGTTTCATACAGGTGGATAATTCGTCAGAAGTGAGAGTAGTGTAGGTGTTCCTCTTTAAATCGGTTGCAATATATTCTGATAGTGGGATAAGTTCCACCATAGACTCGTTGTATTGATGTGGTATTGATGTTATTTTATACAGCTTGTATGTGTCCCTTCCAATCAGTGGAAAAGTTATTTGAAATAGAAAATAGTTTTCTGTTAATCTTGCCTTCAAATTCAGTAATGGGTACAAGTCTCTAAGGTTATGGGGCTCAATTGGCAACATCGTGTCATCTGATAGATGCCCCGAGATAGTGTTGAGTTCGCTCTGTAATTGATCGGGAGTCAGTAAGTGTATATTAAACTGTCCATGATGTATGTTGGTAAGTATATCTACGAGAGTATCCTGATTTCCCTTTAAATTCTGTAATAAGTTACTAGCTGTTAGTGACATCAGGGTAAATTCTTGGAGTAGCTCAATGTTATTAATGTCTTCTTGAAACTTTTTGGATCTGTTTTCTAGTTTCATGATATGTTGGTTAATAAATTTGTGTTGTTTATTTATAATAGACGCAGTTCGTTGTAACAGATTGTATTCAGACTCTATAATTGACGTCTGATTCTTCCATAACTCGACAATATGTTTTTCATGGTTCCGTATTAAGTTGATGTCTCGGGTGTACTTTTCTGCGAAATGTTCGTCCAGTACCCCGAACAATGAATTCGCTAAATAGCCTACTCCATTAATAAGGCCGCGTCGCCGCCTCACGTGACGACTCACCTGCTGATTTAGCAAAAACTGATTGTAGTACTTTAGTTCGTTGGCCTCATGCGACAGCTGAGTGGTTATCGTGTTACAATGTTCACCACCTATTGTTTTGCATATAGTATCTAAATAAGTGTTAATTTTGTTGAATGCACTTATGCCTTCCCAGTATGGGGACATGTCGTAGAAAATTACCATAGTCCATTTGTCCTTAGCAAGGTTTAATCTTCCTATCGAATCAAAAAATAGTGATTGTTCCTTTCCAAATTGTGTTACATTATATGTACCATGCGCACTGCCGCACATAGTCATGAAAAATGTTAAAGCCATTACATTATACGAAAAACTTACAGTGTTTGATTTCCTTCTGGTGCCCCTTGGGCTTTGATTTTCTTCAATGTTAGATGTTTGGGTGTTTGTTTCTGGGACCTTGCCTTGCTGTTCGTCCTTTTCTATTGGCAATAGCGAGAGTTTGACTACTGGCCGTTTAATAACACCACCTTTGGTTTTTAAGGTGACAACACGTACATAGCCGTCGCTGCCTGGGTGTACATCGACAACTTTTCCCATTATCCATTTCCCAGCTGGAACATTATCCTCGTGTACGACCACCATATCTCCGATTTTCATGTTTCTTTGGGGCTTTCCCCATTTCTCTCTAGCTGTTAACTGTGTTAAATACTCTGTTTTCCATTTCAACCAGATTTGTCGGGTAATCTGAGCAGTCAAATGCCATCGTGTTCGCGCGTCTTGTTTTGTGTCTATTACGGTGTTGCCAGATATACCCGTTAAGAAGTGGGCCGGAGATATATACTCTAAATCTTCAATGTTTTCGTTAAGCGAGCACAACGGCCGTGAGTTGAGGCAAGCCTCTATTTTTGTTAGAATTGTTGTGTACTCCTCGAATGTCAGTCGTTGTTCACCGACTACTCTTTTTAGGTGATATTTCAGGCTACGCACTGCTCTTTCCCACAGCCCCCCAGCACTAGGCCAAGAAGGCGCGTTAAAGTGCCATTCTATTTCCATGTCGGCAATATCGGCAAGCAGTTTATCTCCGAAAACTTGTTGAATTTCTTCATATTCTTCTCTCAGTAACCGGTTGGCTCCGATGAAATTCGTGCCTTGGTCACTGTACATGTGACGCGGCGCACCCCTTCTGGCTGCCATTCGGCTCAGTGCTGCTAAAAATGCCGAACTGGTCAGGTCAGACACCAGCTCGAGATGTACGGCCTTCGTAACCATACATATAAACACCGCCACATATCCCTTAGTTGTTCGCACGCCTTTACCCTTGTTGGCCTTAACTTCTACGAAACCGGTATAGTCTACCCCAGTGTGGTAAAACGGAGGAGCCGGGTTCATTCTGGCCGCGGGCAGATCTCCCATCAACTGGTGTTCCTTTCTTGTAGCATGTTTTCGGCAAGTGACACAATTCCGCAGCTGTGACTTGGTTGTTTTGATTCCACTTGGTATCCAATACTGTCTCCTCAGGGTCGCCAGAGTTAGTTTGGGTCCTCCATGAAACGTTAGCAAATGAGATTCATCTATAAGAAGTTCAGCTAAACGAGTTTTGTTAGGTATTACTTTAGGATACTTCATCTCACTGCTCAGGTTTGCATGCCGTAGGCGTCCTCCCACTCTCAAAATTCCGTTTTCATCAATAAAACAATTTAAAAGAAATAATTTACTTTTTGTTCCAACGGTACTATTCTTACTGATTTTTTCGACCTCTTCAGCAAATTCCTTTCGTTGTACATATTTAATTATTGTTAATTTAGCTTTTCGCAATTCTTGCAATGTTAGGTACGATGGCAAATGTTTACGTTTTGAAATTGGTGTCAACGCCCTGAGTATCCACGCAAATATATGTATTATTTTTCGAAATGAGCTATAATTGTTTAATAAATCTTCAATAATGTTAATAGTTTGTTGTATAATATTAACTTGTTTTATTTTTCTTGTTTCTTTTTCTGTAGTGTACATGGGTTGTTGACTCTGTACTTTCTTCATGTCTAAGGATAGTTACCATACTGGTCCATGCCACCACAGTGGATGTTCTAAAAGCTGAGACACCGTTAGTCCCCTGCTAGCGCAGTCGGCAGCATTTTCTGCGGACTTTACATACCGCCAGTTGTCACTCGGCATAATCTGTTTTATAGCCTTAATTCTGTTGGAAACAAATGGTGTCCATCGTGTTGAATTTCCATGTATCCAGCCCAACACGACCATGGAATCACACCATCCATAAGTTTCATATGGGCAGCTAATACTAGAAGTAATTTTGCTCATGAGTCTTGCCAATAAATGTGCACCACATAACTCTGTTCTTGGCAATGTTATAGCCTTTCGATGTGGTATAAGCTTAGACTTTCCAGCTACCAATATAGTTTCTTGGCTATGTTTAGTTCGAGCATATACTACACATGCGTAGGCTTCCATGGAAGCGTCACAAAACCCATGGAATTCGATAATACTGTTCTCTTGCGTTCTTATCCACCGCGGCACCACACAATTTTTTATGTTTTCTATATCAGCTGCTAGTTTACACCACTCCTTGTATACGTCACCAGATACTTCATCATCCCATTGGAGATCAGTTTGCCATAGCTTTTGGAAGAGTAGTTTTAGCTTTGTAGATAAGGGTGTTAACCAGCCCAACGGGTCAAATAACTTCGAAATTTCCGAGAGTAATTTCCGTTTAGTAAGTCTTTCTATGTGTGTTGTGAAATTATAATTAAATGTAAAATGATCTTGTTTTGTTTGCCAGCATAAACCTAATGTTTTTGAAGTTTCTTCATTTTTGAACTGATTACTTGTTTCTTCCGCATTCTGTTTTACGCTTTCTAATACTCTTTCATTATTTGAGGCCCATTTTCTTAACGTAAATCCACCTAATTTCAACAACTGATGCAGTTCCTTAATCAAGTACTTTCCCTGTTTAATGTTATAGGCACCATGGAGTAGGTCATCCATCATGAATGAATTTTCTAGGATTTCCGCTGCCTCAGGATGTTTACTACGCTCATCCGACGCCAACTGTCTTAAAGTCCTCATAGCTAAAAATGGGGCTGATTTAGTCCCATAAGTGATTGTAGTTCGTTGAAAGCTCTGTATGGGTTGTTCCGATGATTCTCTCCAAACAATTTTTTGAAGATGCTGGTCGATATTGTTAACCAATACTTGGCGGTACATCTTCTCGATGTCCGCTGTAAACGCGTAAGGATATTGCCTCCACTGTAATAACAATGATTGTAAATCCCTTTGCATGTTAGGCCCTTTGCACATTATGTCATTCAAACTAAACCGAGTAGATGTTTTGGCAGACGCGTTAAATACTACGCGTAACTTTGTTGTTAATGAGTCATCACGCTGCACACCGTGATGAGGTAGGTAGCATTGTAGTCTCGCTATTGAGTTTGTTTCTTCAGGTTTCATATGTTTTAATTCGAGATATTCTTTCATAAAGGTTTTATATTTGCTAGCTAAATGTTCTTGTTTTCTAAATTTTGTTTCTAAATTCCTCAGTTGGGCGATCGCCATAGGCTTAGACATGCCCAGTTTGTGTTTCAACTCTTCCTTCAGTGGTATTCTAACTTCATAGCGGCCTTCTTCTGTTCTTCTTGTTGTTGACTCATAAAATGTTAGACATTCTTGATCTTCGGTAGACAGATTTGAATTCTCACTGATCTCTTCCACCTGCCAAAACCGTCTGATCTCTTCTATGTTATTTAACGCGACATTACACTGGTATGTCTTTACGTTGCCGCATAGCAACCATCCCAGTTGAGTTTGTTGTACTAAGGGCTGATGTGCATTACCGCTTTTTATAATGCCACTTAGCATGATGTTTGCGTAAATGTCGGCTCCGAGTAACAAATCCACGGGCCGGCTGTTATAGAACTCGGGGTCAGCTAATGGTATGTTATCAATATGCGACCAATCTGGTTTCGGGAAGCTCTTGTTTGGTAGGCATTTAATGAGATTAGTCATAATAAAGGCTTCCGTTTCGAATGTAAAGTTGTTGTGCAGAGAAGCGCATACTATAGAAATCACTCCCTTGCAGTTGTTCTCCTTTTGTCCTACTCCAAAGACGATTCCTTTACATCTCTGTCTTTTTATGTTTAATAACTGCGCCGCCGATTCTGTTATTAATGATATTTGGGAGCCCTGATCCACCAAAGCTCGCAAGGTATACTCCGAACCGTCAGAACCCTTAACACTTACCAAAGCGGTTGCTAGCAGTATCTCTGAGCTGTCGACGTGTGACGTATGTGACGCAGCCGCGAAGTTCTCATGTTGTTGTTGTGAAGTCATTTGACTACGATTTGATGACAAAGAAGGAGCATTTTTGAGTTTTGCAAATGCGTCATGTAAAATAGTGTTATGCGGTTCTTGACATTTTCGGCATGTTAAATTAGAATTGCATTTATTACCATTATGGCTAAATAGGCAATTAGTGCAGAGTTTTAATTTGTTTGCTGTTTTTAATTTTTGTTCATCATTTAACGCTAAATAATTTTTGCAATTATAAATGCCATGTTGATAACTGCACATTGGACACTTGACATTCGACACGTGCATGGATTTTGCAATCGGCTTATTTAGGTTATTGTAAGTGTTGTTCGACTTATTATATGAGCTATAAAAATGTTTCTTTATTTCCGATGATGAATTATTGTTATATTTCTTTACAGAGTTTTTTTGTAATCCACTATCTTGTTTTCTCTGGGCTGTTTCGAGAGTAATGAATTTTGTTTCCAAAAACTCTAGGAATTCTTTTAGAACCGGCAGTTCCCTAGAGTTTTTCAATGATTCTAGGTAGTCGGTGTATGTGTCGTTGTCTAGTTTTTGACCTAGAATATGAACTACGATAGGGTCCCATGATGTTATGTCGACGCCTAAGTTCTTTATACCATTTAAGCATTCCAGTGTTGTATCGTGCATCCTTTTTATTTGGTACACCGACTGCTGCTGCATGTTAGGAAGGCCAAGGAGAATGTTCATGTGGGAAGAGAAGATCAATTTATTGTTATTATAGCGATGTGTGAGAATCTGCCAGGATACTGAATAATTATCCGTACTAATTTGTAGGTGTTGTATGAGTTTTTCAGCTTCTCCGCGTACCTTGCTCTTGAGATATTGCATTTTCTGGCCGTTGGATAGCGACGGGTTGTTATGGATAGCTTCCGTGAATAGATCCCGGAAGGATACCCATTGGTTATAGTTGCCAGTAAACGTTGGAATTTCGAGTTGCGGAGTTGACTTGTTTCTATGCACGACGGACCACATTTTTTTGTTGATTGCTTTCTTCAAACTGTTGAATTGTTTCTCATACTTGTCGAACATGTAGTTGTACGTTTCGTTGCCTTCGTCTATCTCACTCTCAATCTCCCAATGTAGTGTGTCAATTGTTTTCCATCTAGCTTCCAGCGTTTTTAAAACGTCTTCGAATTCCCATTTCTCCGAGATAGACTCTACATCAATGTTTACCTTTGTTCGCAAGAAGGCTTTAAAATTCGCTTGTTGGCGACGTAACAAATCATCGGCTTTACTATTCGTACCCGTGTGTGTTTTATGAGTTGGGTTGCCCTGAGAGCTGGGCCCCGCAACCGCTGCAGTTTCTTCCTTCTCCGACTGAACCATACTCATAGTTGATTTAGACGGTGTTTTCGCTTGTTCAATCGGCTTGCCCGACCTCGTAACCAATTCCTCGTACTGTTGATTTATTAAAGCCTTCACTTGCTCATAGGCCTGCAAAGTCTTCTCAAATTCGTTAAGCCCGAAGTAAGGGTGAGCCTGACTTATTTCTCTCGTAATGCGGTCATGATTACCCTCATATTCCCTCCAGTATTCCTCCAGAGTATTCAGTCGCCTCTTGAAGTAATCTGGTGTTTTCCTATCAGCGCTATCTTTTTTGATGTTGATGCCAAGTTTGACGATGCTTTCATAGATCATCGATTGAATGTCAATAAGCTCGGCCATGTTTATTGAATGTCAAAATATATTTCTCTAGAAGAAAAATAAGGAAAGGTATGTTGGTACTTGCGTGTATGCAGTCTAGTACTTAGCTCCACGCAGTCTGCTGCAGCTGTTGTTTCACGCAGTCTGCTGCGGCTGTTGCTCCAATGTTAGCACTACAATCCTCTGACCGAACACACCAGCACTAAATGTTAACTAGTTCACCCCCGCTCGTGCAAATATCGCGATTTCTCGGAACACGTGACGCGCGAGGGCCTTTCGAAGGACCAAACTATGTACGGTGTAATGCGGTGGGGGTTGCAGAGTTTGTTGAATGATAGAATGTTGTTTCACTAAAATAAAGTTTATTGTACTGATCCACAATAACTTCTTAAATGTTAAAATGTTAGCAAGAACTATGTTAAATGGAGTGTTAGAAATGTTGCAATGAATGCACGCGAATATCACGGTTACTCGATGCGCACTGACTCTATGTTACAATTTTAATACTAATGAAGTAACTGCGTAAGTCGCGTAATGCTGAGCAAGGTGTTCGGTGTCATTGCACCGAACAATATATTTAGTATGCTGTATAGTTCTGACGATGAGTCATTTCACTCTGCTATATCATCTGACTATGACGATAGCTTTCGTTCGTCCGGGGACACGCTTGGTGACTTTTTAAACGATAAATTTGCTGCAGGTCATAAGCATTCACTGAATGTCTGTCATCTGAATGCTCAAAGCATCCCTAGTCATTATAGCGATCTACTGGAAGCGTTTTCAACATGTAATGTACATGCCGTCCTGATTTCCGAGAGCTGGCTCAAACCACACCTGCTTTCTATCTTGTATCCTCTTCCTGGTTATATTCTTATTCGTAATGACCGAATAGGAAAAGGCGGTGGTGGTGTTGCTATTTATTTGAGATCCGACCTTCCGTATAAGATTGTGGCTATTTCTTCATCTAATTATTCTGCCACAGCCGAGTTTCTTTTTCTTGAGGTTTCTGTCAAAATGTCTAAAACCATTATTGGTGTCGTATACAATCCACCCAATGTCGATTATTTCACTGATTTAGAATCGGTATTAGAATCTTTGGGTTCGGAGTATGTTCATCACATCATTATGGGAGATTTCAATACCAACCTCCTTGCTCCAAACTCTCCCCGTTCCCGTAAACTCATACACATAGTCGAGTCAAGTAGCTTACATGTCTTGCCCCTGCAAGCTACTCACCACAATGCCTCGGGTGAAGATACTTGGCTCGACCTAATCCTTACCTCCAATCCGCCTTTAGTCTCATCGTATGGACAACATGATGCTCCCGGATTTTCCCATCATGACCTAATTTTCCTATCCTACATCCTTAAGCCACCCAAACCCAAACCTCAAGTGCTGCATCTGCGTTCTTTTGTTCGGATAAATGTCGAAAACCTGTGTAAGGATGCTTCTGAGGTCAACTGGGAATTTCTGTATAAATCCGAGTCTATAGATGAAAAGGTACTAGTTTTCGGTCTAGCGGTAATTAAGTTATACGACACTCACGCACCTGTCAAAAAAGTTACTGTGAGGCGCCCACCAGCACCATGGATGACGCGAGGGATTTTGATGGCGATGAAGCGTAGGGACCGCGCCTTTCGTAACTTTAAACGAAACCGTTCCGATGAAAACTGGAACAATTTCAAAGTTGCTAGGAATAAGTGTAATCAGATGGTACGTAGTGCTAAACGCCGCCATATTCAAGACAACATTTTATCTTCTTCTCCTGCCGGTATCTGGAAGTTCCTCGGGACTCTTGGTATCGGCAAATCGCGTAACTTAGACCTTCCCACTTCAATTCGACTAGATGATATTAATATTTTTTTCTCTACTACTTCTCCTATGGATCATCAAACCAAAGCTCAAACTATCACATTTTTAAATGGTCTAACGCGTCCTAACATTAATGCTTTTCACTTTACCCCAGTCGATTCAAATGAGATCAAAAAGATTATCCTGTCCATCAAATCCAATGCAGTTGGCTGCGATGAAATCAGCCGACGCATGATATTACCAATCCTAGACCAACTGTTGCCTGCAATTTCACACATCATAAATTATTCCCTTGATTCCGGACTTTTCCCTTCCATATGGCGAAACGCTCACGTTCGTCCACTTCCCAAGATTTCAAATCCCACACTTCCTAGTCATTATCGTCCTATCTCCATCCTTCCTTTCCTGTCTAAAGTGCTTGAGTCCTGTGTCCACAAACAACTATCCCATTTTGTGCTATCTAATCAGCTGATTAGCCCCTTACAATCCGGATTCCGACCAGGGCACAGTACCACCACGGCGCTCCTTAAAGTGACTGGCGATATTAGAACCGGCATGGAGGCGACCAACCTCACTGTGCTGGTGTTGATCGATTTTTCAAATGCTTTTAATACCGTCAGTCACGATATCCTTTTATCCATCCTCTCCCATCTTATGATCTCAGATGAAGCGCTGGAGTGGTTTTCATCTTACCTTCGAGGGCGCCAGCAGTCAGTTCGCCATGGCGAAGTGTCATCGAATTGGTGCAAATTAGAAACTGGTGTCCCTCAAGGCGGTATTCTCTCACCTCTCTTGTTTTCAGTATTTATTGACCTCTTAACTCATGATCTTCAGAGTGCGTATCATCTTTATGCTGACGACCTACAACTGTACACCCAGGCGAGTGTCGATAGTTTGGCAGAGGCAATTATTAAAATAAATCGAGACTTACAATTCTTGAAAATCTCGTCAGATAAGTTTGGATTAACCGTCAACCCATCAAAGTGCCAAGCAATCATTGTGGGTAGCTCAAGAATGATGTGCAAGGTAGATGTTGGCAGTTTGCCACCTATTCTTTTTGACAACTATCACATCCCCATTAGCCAAAAAGTTAAAGATCTGGGACTGGTAATTGACAGCAATCTAAACTGGCAAAGCCATATTTCTGGCATCAGCCAGAGAATTACTGGAATTCTGAGGGCATTTTATAGGCTAAGAAAATTCCTTCCATCCAGAACAAAGGAAATGCTTGTGCAGACTCTAATTTTTCCCATTGTCGACTATAGTGATGTGTGCTACTTTGACCTGAATGCAGATCTTCTTAACAAACTTGACCGACTTCTAAATAACTGCATTCGATTCGTTTTCAATCTCCGTAAGTATGATCATGTGTCTGCTTACCGCACCCAGTTAAACTGGTTGCCCATTCGCCAGCGAAGAAATTTAAGAGCGCTTACCACACTTTTCTCGATACTGGACTCTCCTACTGCTCCTTCTTATTTAACGCCCCATTTTCAATATCTTTTTGCTACTCATAGTAAAACTCTCCGCTCTACTCATAATCGTCTTTTACGATGTCCACCTCATAGCTCTGACTTTATTCATTCTTCTTTCTTTGTCCAATCTATCCTTCTTTGGAATGAGCTTCCTTTTGGAATCAGGATGGCTAAGACTCGCTTTGCGTTTAAAAAGAAAGTACGTGAGCATATTTGTAAGAAGCTTCACGCAGAAATGTCTCATCAATAATTTTATTTAGTGTAGTATAGTATTATAGTATAGTATTCATTAGTTTAAAATCATATAGTATTTATTTTATAGTACGTATTGTATATATTTATATATTATGGATAGTATTCCTAATTATTATTATTTATAATTATAATAAGTAAATACGTTTTTTATACCTAAGTGCACCTACCATGATCTCTCTGCACTACCCGCAGGTTGACTGGTAGAAAATGCCTTTGGCATTAAGTCCGCCCATGTACATTCCCATTGTACTGAAGTGTAAATAAATAAATAAAATAAATAATTCTAAATTAAGATAAGCAGTTGGAATTGAATTCCATTTATCCAACTTTAAAAATGATTAATATTAATTATCAGGTTAACAGAAATGGCTCTCAATGGGGAGCCATCACTGCAAAACACCCTCGAGTTGGCAGGGAGGATACTCAAACCTCTGCCAGGCCATGCTTCTAGAGAGCTACTGGTGTTGTTCGCCTCCCTCACCACCTGTGATCCTGGGGATATTAATACTACTATTCAGGTAAGTGTCCTCTTACTACCAGACCTTGCCAGAAGGTAAGGTAAAAAAAAAATGGGAACAAGATCGTTTACATAGAATAATATAACAAAAAAACACAATTTAATACATACAGTGATTTATCAAAAGAAAAATAAATAAATTAGAATACATTAAACACAATATTTAAGCGTCAACAATGCGCTTCATCAATAAAATATGGTACATAATATGTCAAACTACTTATAAAATGGAAATAAATCACTCACATCATTTAATTAATTAGGGACTAAGATTGAACATCTGATCCCAATCTAAGCAGAACTTGTACTATGGAAACCAGATAACTGATATATTACATTACTACTTTTCTTTTAGCAATACATACTTAAATAAATAATTACACCAAGGCTTAGGACAAACATACATGTACCACACAAATATCTGTCTTGGGTGGGAATCGAACCAGACACCAGAAACATTACCATTTACCAATTTCTTTTGCCTTTAGCTATCAGATTCTATTTCATTTAGGGCCTTATCATACTAGCGGTATGGAAGCGGCTGCGAGGCGGAGTGGACGCGCAGCGAATTCGTTACGGACACACAACGAACACACCGCGCATGCGCAGCGAATTCGTTGCGGACGCGCAACGGGATTCAAATTCGTCGATGCTTTCGTTTTCGTCTCCGGCGTCTTCGAAGTAATAAAGCCAACAACAGTGTTTCCTCGTCGGAATCCATTTGTTACTGAGTGTATTGTAAGTCGATAATTTCCTACAAACACGCGACGGAAACGTAACGTATTTGACACACGTCCGCAACGAATTCGCTGCTCATGCGCGGTGTGTTCGTTGCGCGTCCGCTCCGCCTCGCAGCCGCTTCCATACCGCTAGTATGATAACGCTCTTAGTGTATGATTTTCAACATACAATCTACCATGATAACTTAAATGTTTTCCAGTCACTGAAGACAGAAGGCATTAGGTGCTCTGTTATTGGATTGGCAGCAGAAGTGAGGATATGTAAAAAGTTATGTCAAGACACTGGTGGAGAATATGGAGTAAGTTTACTTCATCTTAACATCTTATCTTCTTTGCAGTAATACAGGGTATAGCATAAAAACAATAATGTCCTCCTGGCCTATTTCGGCCACGACTGCCAGTCTCAATGGAGACTTGCCATCAGCGTGGGGCATATTATAGTGCATATGTGTTTGCACTATACATAATCCGATGACGACTAGCGACACGACCAGAAAGAGGTCAGGTACAATACCGACGACGTCATGCGCTCACGAGGTACGGTGATGTAACACCGCCAATGTCCAGATTCCGGACCGATATTTAATTTTTTTCTGAGCATAGAAATCCCAATGTAGTAGCCCGAACTGGATGCAATATATGGTGTATGATCTGTGCACCTACCAGGCTCTCTCTGCGCCGCCTTAAGGTTGACTGGCAGAAAATGCCTTGGGCATTAAATCCGCCTTTGTACCATTTTATGTGCATAGAGCATTGACCTATATGTATTCTACTAGACGCGCAATCCCATATCGAGAATTTGCTCACTGAGTAGCAGCGCTCGCGCTGCTACTCAGTGAAAAATTTTGGCCGCCGCGCCCGCGCCCCTCACCTCGCGCACAGCCGGACTGGGACAGAGTTTTTATTCGAAACAGCGTGTTTAGGCATAGAGTGATAAAAAACAATCATCGGGGCTGTCCGAATTGGGCTATCAGAGGGAGTGCGCCTGCACACGGCATACATATCATATTATTTATATTGACCTAAAGTCACGCTCAATTGCGCTTGAAATAAGGGTGTTGAGGAGTTAAACCTATCATTTGTTCATCAAGTGTCACTCACAAGTTTAAGTTCAACAAAAGTTTAGGCCCATGATAAAATACTTCTAGACGGAATGACAAGACAAGGCTGGAATATATATAGATATAAAACAGATAAGCATAAAAAGAACAATATGCGAAACAGCTCTATAACAATATTAACTAGCATAAATACAGACACAATGTAACTTAGAATCAGAACTTAATACTAGAAATTAAAATTAGAACCTAGAAATATAATACAACTAGCTGTGCCCCGCGGTTTTACCAGCGTTAAACTTTATAAAATATGCCTATGTGTTATCCTAACTATAAAAATTAGCCTATGTTCTTTCTCAGGGTCTAGACCATCTGTATACCAAATTTTAATCCGTTCAGTAGTTTTAGCTTGAAAGAGTAACAGACAGACAGAGTTACTTTCGCATTTATAATATTAGTTAGGATAATAACAAATAACACAAAACTTGAATAATAATAGAACTATAACTAAATAACGTCCCTGCTAATGGCAAGGAGTGGCGATTGTATCATCACAAAAAAAAAAATAGGTTTAGGCCCGGTGCCCACTATCGGTGAGCATCGGTGCGCCTTCGGGCGCCTGAGTGCTGCGTCGGGTGACTTCGGGCTTCCTCGGCAGGCTATGCACACAAAATCTTCTTTGCCTTAAGGCTCCAAGTTTCTCTTCTTCTTCAGCAAGATGAACAATGAGAACTTAGTCCCAATCCACCGTTATAAATACACACGCCCAACTGTTTTCACGTAACTGCTCGACTGCTCTGCGATGTTTCTGCCGCCCGAACTATTCTGTGGCTACCCAAAATCAGTTACGACGTCCTTAGGTGTACTTACGACTGCCGAGGCAGCTCTCAGGCGCCTGAAGCCGCCGTAAGGCGCCCGAGCTACACCGAGCCGCACCGATCCCGCCCTATAGTGGGCGCCGGGCCTTACTGGATCAGAAGGCAGTTTGACTAACAAATTAGTCGCGGCCGTCGACATGCATAAAAATAAAATAAATAAAATAAAAAATGTTTTTATTCACGTAGACTTTAAAAAAGCGCTTGTAAATAGTCAGAACATGTTTGTAGTAATAATTTTATTACTAAATATTTCTTTGTGCAATAAAGGATAAATCCATTAGATTATCTCGAGAGATTAGATTACTCATTACAGACGATTGCGGGGTAAGAATAAGTCAGAACTCGAAGTCATCTATGGCAAAACTAAGCTGATGGATAAAAGTACCTTCTGTATGGCCAAAATGACAATTCTATAATTACTGCCTCAAAAAATTGTACATCAACTCACCTACGTTGACAATTATGAAATTATTCGACATAAAATTTAGAATGACATGTAATACGTATTTTGACATTCTTATATTTAAATTAATTATTGTAACCAATGTATTTGTAATATTATTAGTTAAATTATTCGTTATGTTAATTAAATACAATATTTGTACGCCTCTGGGCAAAACATAGAGGATCTGCCTGTTTGTAACATCTCACAACTTGTTGTAATTTGACCTATGTTAACAAATAAAGATTCTGATTAACCTATTTCTTATTTATTTGTAAGGTAGTGCTAGATGACGTGCACTACCGCTCCCTCCTCTTGGAGTCGACGTCCCCCCCCGCTCGGGCCCGCGCGCTGGACGCGGGGCTGGTCAAGATGGGCTTCCCTCACTCCGCGCCGCCGACGAGTGCTACCGACCCCTCGACTAATGCTGACCCGCCTATCTCCGTTTGCATGTGGTGAGTATGGTATTATTCATGTATTTATTCCCTGAACTAGGGGCTGAGTTGAAGAGAAGGGGATGAGTTGAGGAGATGAATTAAAGTGAGAGATCCTGCTCCGGAGACGCATGACCAGCTTAAAATAGTTGTACAAAAAGAGTGGGATATCATTTTACATCGAAAGATTGTGACTGTAATTCATTCTATGGAGAACCGCATGCAAGCAATTATTAGACTCCTGGGGAGAAATAACGAGATACTGGTTTTTTTTTTATGGGGAATTCTTCTTTATGGGATAAACATATGTATCTGTTGAACAATTTAAGATAGCTAAAGAAATTAAATTTTAATTTGAAACATTAATATTAGTTAAACTTAATTTGCTGCTAAGATTTATAATATAGCAAAATACTATTATAAGATTTAGAATAGTATTTTTTTTTTTTTTATTTATTTGATGCACAAAACACATTACAATCACAATATAAACACCTTAAAGCTAAAATTGTTTGATCTAGATTGTAACATAACACTATGTGCATACTGCGAAACCACTATTACAAAACTATGAAAAGCTCATAATATTTAAAACGTACAAGAATATTATGACGTTTGTCGACACCAGTAGCTCTAACAAAAAATAACAAATAAGAATATATATATATATATAAAAATATAACGGGTTTAGACGCTTCAGGCATAAAATCTCGGGTCTCAGGGATCCGCGCTTAACTTACGATGGAGAATGCCTTTATTGATAGAGATAAATTTTTTAAAGTTGTGACGAATATGTCAATATCTTTGTGATTGCTCTTTGCCATCTCATTATATTGACGAGCCATCCTTGTCAAAGGGTTGTAGTACGAAATGTTGTTTTTATGAATTTGTAGGGAAAAGAGATTAACTTCATTAGATCTACGTGCACTAAATTTAATGTTTAGGCTTATGTGAGATAGTAATTCGGGAGAGTCTATTATGGAGTGAGTTATTTTATAGAGGTAAACTAAATCGAAGATTATACGTCGGGTTTCTAATGGTTGAACTTTAAATTTTAGGAGTCTGTCACGATAATTCAAGCTTGACCGACCAGGATTTATGCGATAACTTAAGATTCTGAGAAATTTCAATTCGCGTTCAATTTCATCAATGTGCACCTTATAATTTTGCTGTACAATCAGTTTTTTTGCTTAGGATATGTATGTTTTTGTTATATAAAAGGCTGGTTTTTTATTTTCTTTTGAGTACTACCCGAATATACTTATCACAAAAAGGCGTTTTTTCTTAAGTAATTACAAATGCCAAAAATTTTTGTAGCCTACGCTCGGCGGTTTCACCCGTGTCAAGCTTAATAAATTATAGCGTATAATATCTTATTCTTATATATAAGCTATTTTACTACAAAGTGTCATCATATTGACGGTCACCGTAGCCTAGTTGGTAGAGCTTCTGCCTACGAACCTGTGGTTCTGGGTTTGAATCCCGATAAGTGCAAATATTTGTGTGATGAGCACGAATATTTGTTTCTGAGTCATGGATGTTTTCTATGTATATAAGTATTTATCTATCTATATAAGTATGTATATCGTCGCCTGGTACCCATAGTACAAGCTTTGCTTAGGTTGGGGCTAGGATGATCTGTTAGAAAAAAAAATATCCTTCTGTACTTTTTGCGTGAAAGATCAATAAATATCCATACACACATACTCACAAACTATCTCATTTATAATATTAGTAGGTTTGTTGCAAATTGTGTTTTTTTAAAGACAACGCCCGCATTAGGTTACCTAAGCCCTGTGTCGCGGGGTACTTTACAAACATATAACAGACGGACACAAATTACGTCCTGACTCAGAACGACTGTATCTATATATATAAAAATCAATGCCACTTTTCGTTGTAATGTTATAACTCAACAACGCCTTCACCGATTTGGCTAATTTTGGTCTTGAATTATTCGTGGAAGTCCAGGGAAGGTTTGTACGTAGAGAAAATAAGTCTTGGAAAAGTGTAAAATCAACATCTTTTAGCAATTTATAATATTTTTTTGTTTGTATAAATGAACTTAATAATCATTTTTTTATTAGTATGCCTTATACGTAGCGAAGCACGTACCGGGCCGCTAGTATTATATATAAATAAATAAACTTATTATTTCATCTCGTGTTCCAGTCACTTGGAGGAGGGCGAGGGCGTGGGTGGGGAGGGCCACCTGTGCCCGCAGTGCCGCAGCAAGTACTGCTCGCTGCCGGCGCAGTGCCGCACCTGCGGGCTCACGCTCGCCTCGGCACCACACCTGGCTAGGTACGTTATCAGCTGGAGGAGGGCGAGGGCGTGGGCGGGGAGGGCCACCTGTGCCCGCAGTGCCGCAGCAAGTACTGCTCGCTGCCGGCGCAGTGCCGCACCTGCGGGCTCACGCTCGCCTCGGCACCACACCTGGCTAGGTACGTTATCAGCTGGAGGAGGGCGAGGGCGTGGGCGGGGAGGGCCACCTGTGCCCGCAGTGCCGCAGCAAGTACTGCTCGCTGCCGGCGCAGTGCCGCACCTGCGGGCTCACGCTCGCCTCGGCACCACACCTGGCTAGGTACGTTATCAGCTGGAGGAGGGCGAGGGCGTGGGCGGGGAGGGCCACCTGTGCCCGCAGTGCCGCAGCAAGTACTGCTCGCTGCCGGCGCAGTGCCGCACCTGCGGGCTCACGCTCGCCTCGGCACCACACCTGGCTAGGTACGTTATCAGCTGGAGGAGGGCGAGGGCGTGGGCGGGGAGGGCCACCTGTGCCCGCAGTGCCGCAGCAAGTACTGCTCGCTGCCGGCGCAGTGCCGCACCTGCGGGCTCACGCTCGCCTCGGCACCACACCTGGCTAGGTACGTTATCAGCTGGAGGAGGGCGAGGGCGTGGGCGGGGAGGGCCACCTGTGCCCGCAGTGCCGCAGCAAGTACTGCTCGCTGCCGGCGCAGTGCCGCACCTGCGGGCTCACGCTCGCCTCGGCACCACACCTGGCTAGGTACGTTATCAGCTGGAGGAGGGCGAGGGCGTGGGCGGGGAGGGCCACCTGTGCCCGCAGTGCCGCAGCAAGTACTGCTCGCTGCCGGCGCAGTGCCGCACCTGCGGGCTCACGCTCGCCTCGGCACCACACCTGGCTAGGTACGTTATCAGCTGGAGGAGGGCGAGGGCGTGGGCGGGGAGGGCCACCTGTGCCCGCAGTGCCGCAGCAAGTACTGCTCGCTGCCGGCGCAGTGCCGCACCTGCGGGCTCACGCTCGCCTCGGCACCACACCTGGCTAGGTACGTTATCAGCTGGAGGAGGGCGAGGGCGTGGGCGGGGAGGGCCACCTGTGCCCGCAGTGCCGCAGCAAGTACTGCTCGCTGCCGGCGCAGTGCCGCACCTGCGGGCTCACGCTCGCCTCGGCACCACACCTGGCTAGGTACGTTATCAGCTGGAGGAGGGCGAGGGCGTGGGTGGGGAGGGCCACCTGTGCCCGCAGTGCCGCAGCAAGTACTGCTCGCTGCCGGCGCAGTGCCGCACCTGCGGGCTCACGCTCGCCTCGGCACCACACCTGGCTAGGTACGTTATCAGCTGGAGGAGGGCGAGGGCGTGGGCGGGGAGGGCCACCTGTGCCCGCAGTGCCGCAGCAAGTACTGCTCGCTGCCGGCGCAGTGCCGCACCTGCGGGCTCACGCTCGCCTCGGCACCACACCTGGCTAGGTACGTTATCAGCTGGAGGAGGGCGAGGGCGTGGGTGGGGAGGGCCACCTGTGCCCGCAGTGCCGCAGCAAGTACTGCTCGCTGCCGGCGCAGTGCCGCACCTGCGGGCTCACGCTCGCCTCGGCACCACACCTGGCTAGGTACGTTATCAGCTGGAGGAGGGCGAGGGCGTGGGTGGGGAGGGCCACCTGTGCCCGCAGTGCCGCAGCAAGTACTGCTCGCTGCCGGCGCAGTGCCGCACCTGCGGGCTCACGCTCGCCTCGGCACCACATCTGGCTAGGTACGTTATCAGCTGGACGGAACGATGACCTTGGGTTGTAGAGACTGCTATTGACTCGACTATATTTGCCTTGTGTCGGTATACAACATGTAACATAATAAACGCACACCCTCAAACACCCCAATTAGAATATTATGCTATAATCATAATACATACACTGAATTATTAATTTAACATGTATATGCATTGTTATTTACTAAGTTAGTTTCTTGGGATGAACTTTATTTTTCTTTATTTTGTATTGAATGATGGAATTTGTATGAATACAAATAAAACTGCGATTTAAAAGTCTTATTACTTTGACTTACGGTCCATTTCAATTTGTTTTGATTGTACAGGGTTAATATGACAATAATTTTCAGAGTTTTAATTATTTTGGTATAAAAATTTCATTCGATTCAGTAAACGATTCTGAGCAAACTATTTTCAGGGTGTGAGTTAATTAAGTTACATGTTGTATATGGATATTGGTTTACTTTACAAGGCTTAACATATTTGTGGATTGTGGCATATGCCCGCCCACTCACGAAAAGAGCCGTTAAAAAGACCACGAAAGCAGGTTACTGTCTTTGTGCTATCTTCCTGGTTTCTGGGCTGGTGATGAGTGATGAGCTGCGATTGTTAGTACACTATACAATATCAATATCCGGCCGGTAGGTGATACATAACAGGTAAACATAATGTTAAAAGTGAAGACTTGTTTTTGCACCCAGACACGTGGATTATGTGTGAACACGTGTCTGGCTGCGAAAACTTGTCACTACATGAATGACAGACGAGCAATTAACTTAATTTTTCTAATCATTTTTAGTTGCATTGGGTGATGATGAAAGTAAATAAATACTTCGACGCAGTGTATATTATAAAAAGTTACATGCGCTCCGCGGTAGCCTCGTTAGCAACTGGCGGCCGGCATCCCGGTAAGTTCTGCGCACGCGCCGACTGCCGGGCGAAGCCGCGCCCACTTACTGCATACTACGAGTATCGCGCGGCGATGCTTGTTCATTTAAATATAATATTAGTTTTAGTGCTTAAATAATGTGTGTATGGTATATATAAATCTAGAATGAAATATTAGGGTCCCCTACAATCCTCGCTTTCTATTTCTGACTATATGAGAAAGTTAACAGGTTTAATAATGCCATGCTGGATCAGTGACTGGTCCGGAGCACATAGTTAGTTAGTTGGGCGATAGGTTTCCGCACTTAGCCTCCTAATTGGGCCATTGTGCGTGATACTTGTTTGGCTACTCGAACCATTTTAGTTCCATCCAGAAGTCCAGGAGACGACAGCCTGGCCTCAGGGCCTCCTGCAGTGTCTTCGGAACATTCAGGAACTTTGCCCGTTGGTAAGCAACACTCTTGCAGTGTAGCAGTACGTGTGCCGGTGTTTCTTCATTTTCAATGCACCCTCTGCACAGGGGGCTGTCTGTGACGCCAATCTTGAAGTGGTGTTGGTTTAGTGTGCAGTGTCCGGTAATTGTACCTATCACCATGCGTAAATCCTTCCTGTTTAGGTGTAATAGATTACGCGACAGGCGTTTGTTCAGAGATGGTAGAAATTCTTTTGTCTGTCTGCGTGATTCCAGATCTACCCACTCTTTTTCTTGTTTTTGTGTGGTTTTCTCACACAGCCATGTTTTCAGTTGGTTATAGGGTATGGGTACAATGGGTTCAGGTCCCATTGTTGTCGTTTCCGATCCCTTTCTTGCCAGTCCGGAGCACATAATAAGGAGACACATTGATCATAATTTGCATAAATAAAAATTGTCCTTGCCCTAGGCCCTAAGCCGAGGTCGAATCATATTTCAAAATCTAAGTTTCAGTATTGTAACAGACAGATTTGCCACCATTGACTTTATTTAATTATTATATCAAGAAAACCTAAGCTTTGTATATGTAGTGCATCCGAAATTGTATAAGTCTTGAACATTCGACGACACATCAGTGTATACACTTGCCGTACGAGAACCGACCTTATTGTCTAAGTAATAAATACGCTGTCAAAGTTAGAGTGTATTTACCACCGCTATGTGGACTGCACTACTCTAACCTTAAAACTACAGACATTTTAGAACACTTTAAAGGTCGTTATTGCTATGATAAGTTTAATATAATATAAATAAGAGTATAATGTTCCAGTTACTTACTTATCTTATGAGGAGTGGTTACCCTAGTGTCAGAGTTGTTCAAGCCCCTCAGTAGGCCTCTGACATGGCTTAACGATTATTGCCTATTGGCTACAACCGAGAAGCTCTGAAGCACGGAGACGCTCAGAAAATAAACCACTTTGCCGTTCACCCATCTATGGATTGACAGCGAGCCTAGTTGCTTAACCTCGTCGATCACTTACGGACCGCTGAGAGCATTGTATCCGGCTATGTTTCATGTTCTAAATGTGAATATAATACAATCCTCTATGATGTCTTGATATGATTTCAGGTCTTACCATCATTTGTTTCCTGTAGAGCCGTATGAAGAATTGGCCAATGAAGGACAAGCACAGTACTGCTTCGCTTGCCTGAGGACATTTACAGATTTAGATAAACAGGTAACATTTTATTTTGCCTATTGAGCTAAATCCAACTCACATGGAGATAATTAAAAAACAATCTTATTTAGATAGGTAGCTGGCTGCTCTTTCTCTAGCTACTTAAGTGAAGAAATAAGTTCGGGCTTCCTCTTTACGTGTTCTATTGTTTTAACAAATTTGAGACTATGTGTAGGCTAAAGCATGTTCAGTTGCATGCACTATTTAATCTAGAGGATAAAACCAAAAATATTCTATTATACTCAAGCTAATACGCAAACCTCCTCTACATGATAGTGAATCTACTGAAGATGCCGTGTTTGCACTGGGTGCTCTTCTTGTGATTAGCCTTGCTAGTGGTAAGAAATGTCTTAGATCTACAAAAAGCATTTGACACTGTCTCTGTCCCCACGCTTATACATAAGCTTGAGAACATTGGAATTAGGGATACTCCACTACCTCTCTTAGAAAACTATTTCCACAAGCGTAAGCTACGTGTTAAAATAGGATACTATGTTAGTCAAGATGCTAGCGTATCTTTTAGCTTACCCCAGGGAAGTGTTCTCGGTCCAACTTTATTGTCAATAAATATAACCCTTAGAAAACTATTTCCACAAGCGTAAGCTACGTGTTAAAATAGGATACTATGTTAGTCAAGATGCTAGCGTATCTTTTGGCTTACCCCAGGCAAGTGTTCTCGGTCCAACTGTATTATCAATAAATATAAATGACTGGTGTAGTATGACTGTTGAGGCCTCAACTCTTACACCTTCTTAGGAGGAATCTAACAACAGTGCTGAACGGGGTTTAGTTAATATATCTAAATGGTTTTCATCACACCTATCTCCAAACACGATAAAAACGAACTATATATGCTTCACTATAAAAAATTCTTCACAACCCTGCTCAGACTTTGAAATACATATACACTTGACGTTTCGTCTATTAACTATTTAACATAATTCATACAGAGATCAAATACGCTTTTGTCCCACAAAACCGTGTTTACAGTTTGACCGTAGGATCGACTTGTTTAGTTATTTGCCAATTATTATTATTATTATTCATGCCTGTGTGCCAGCCCTGTGTGTTCTGGCCGAGAAAGAATAACATGGCCACTCCATACCATCCCGTGGGTGTTGTAAAAGACGACTAACTGCTGCCCGACCAGCTGGTGTGGCATACACCAGGTAGTCGGGCAGCAGTTAGTCGTCTTTTACAACACCGGCAGCAGCGCGACTGTGTACTAGCTACTTGTACCACCGCAATCCAACTCGTAATCCAATCGCGGTAATTGCCGCAAATTCTTCCAACCTTTAATAGAGGCCGGTTCCGGTTCATCAGTAGACGATATGATGCAGTGGATATGCTGACGATGATCATGATGATTACAGATCTACCGCTGCCCGCGCTGCCGCGAGTGCTACTGCTGGGAGTGCGAGAGCGTGGTGTCGGCCACCCTGCACGTGTGCCCCGCCTGCGCCTCGCGCCCGCACCTGTACCAGCGCCTGCCCGACACCTCGTGACCTGCGCCACTGCCACCCGGGGTACTAGCACACAGGACCAGTGCTACTGCTGGGAGTGCGAGAGCGTGGTGTCGGCCACCCTGCACGTGTGCCCCGCCTGCGCCTCGCGCCCGCACCTGTACCAGCGCCTGCCCGACACCTCGTGACCTGCGCCACTGCCACCCGGGGTACTAGCACACAGGACCAGTGCTACTGCTGGGAGTGCGAGAGCGTGGTGTCGGCCACCCTGCACGTGTGCCCCGCCTGCGCCTCGCGCCCGCACCTGTACCAGCGCCTGCCCGACACCTCGTGACCTGCGCCACTGCCACCCGGGGTACTAGCACACAGGACCAGTGCTACTGCTGGGAGTGCGAGAGCGTGGTGTCGGCCACCCTGCACGTGTGCCCCGCCTGCGCCTCGCGCCCGCACCTGTACCAGCGCCTGCCCGACACCTCGTGACCTGCGCCACTGCCACCCGGGGTACTAGCACACAGGACCAGTGCTACTGCTGGGAGTGCGAGAGCGTGGTGTCGGCCACCCTGCACGTGTGCCCCGCCTGCGCCTCGCGCCCGCACCTGTACCAGCGCCTGCCCGACACCTCGTGACCTGCGCCACTGCCACCCGGGGTACTAGCACACAGGACCAGTGCTACTGCTGGGAGTGCGAGAGCGTGGTGTCGGCCACCCTGCACGTGTGCCCCGCCTGCGCCTCGCGCCCGCACCTGTACCAGCGCCTGCCCGACACCTCGTGACCTGCGCCACTGCCACCCGGGGTACTAGCACACAGGACCAGTGCTACTGCTGGGAGTGCGAGAGCGTGGTGTCGGCCACCCTGCACGTGTGCCCCGCCTGCGCCTCGCGCCCGCACCTGTACCAGCGCCTGCCCGACACCTCGTGACCTGCGCCACTGCCACCCGGGGTACTAGCACACAGGACCAGTGCTACTGCTGGGAGTGCGAGAGCGTGGTGTCGGCCACCCTGCACGTGTGCCCCGCCTGCGCCTCGCGCCCGCACCTGTACCAGCGCCTGCCCGACACCTCGTGACCTGCGCCACTGCCACCCGGGGTACTAGCACACAGGACCAGTGCTACTGCTGGGAGTGCGAGAGCGTGGTGTCGGCCACCCTGCACGTGTGCCCCGCCTGCGCCTCGCGCCCGCACCTGTACCAGCGCCTGCCCGACACCTCGTGACCTGCGCCACTGCCACCCGGGGTACTAGCACACAGGACCAGTGCTACTGCTGGGAGTGCGAGAGCGTGGTGTCGGCCACCCTGCACGTGTGCCCCGCCTGCGCCTCGCGCCCGCACCTGTACCAGCGCCTGCCCGACACCTCGTGACCTGCGCCACTGCCACCCGGGGTACTAGCACACAGGACCAGTGCTACTGCTGGGAGTGCGAGAGCGTGGTGTCGGCCACCCTGCACGTGTGCCCCGCCTGCGCCTCGCGCCCGCACCTGTACCAGCGCCTGCCCGACACCTCGTGACCTGCGCCACTGCCACCCGGGGTACTAGCACACAGGACCAGTGCTACTGCTGGGAGTGCGAGAGCGTGGTGTCGGCCACCCTGCACGTGTGCCCCGCCTGCGCCTCGCGCCCGCACCTGTACCAGCGCCTGCCCGACACCTCGTGACCTGCGCCACTGCCACCCGGGGTACTAGCACACAGGACCAGTGCTACTGCTGGGAGTGCGAGAGCGTGGTGTCGGCCACCCTGCACGTGTGCCCCGCCTGCGCCTCGCGCCCGCACCTGTACCAGCGCCTGCCCGACACCTCGTGACCTGCGCCACTGCCACCCGGGGTACTAGCACACAGGACCAGTGCTACTGCTGGGAGTGCGAGAGCGTGGTGTCGGCCACCCTGCACGTGTGCCCCGCCTGCGCCTCGCGCCCGCACCTGTACCAGCGCCTGCCCGACACCTCGTGACCTGCGCCACTGCCACCCGGGGTACTAGCACACAGGACCAGTGCTACTGCTGGGAGTGCGAGAGCGTGGTGTCGGCCACCCTGCACGTGTGCCCCGCCTGCGCCTCGCGCCCGCACCTGTACCAGCGCCTGCCCGACACCTCGTGACCTGCGCCACTGCCACCCGGGGTACTAGCACACAGGACCAGTGCTACTGCTGGGAGTGCGAGAGCGTGGTGTCGGCCACCCTGCACGTGTGCCCCGCCTGCGCCTCGCGCCCGCACCTGTACCAGCGCCTGCCCGACACCTCGTGACCTGCGCCACTGCCACCCGGGGTACTAGCACACAGGACCAGTGCTACTGCTGGGAGTGCGAGAGCGTGGTGTCGGCCACCCTGCACGTGTGCCCCGCCTGCGCCTCGCGCCCGCACCTGTACCAGCGCCTGCCCGACACCTCGTGACCTGCGCCACTGCCACCCGGGGTACTAGCACACAGGACCAGTGCTACTGCTGGGTGACTCCTAAAATATGGATGTGAAATGTGACCCGTATTGAATAGGCACAAGGTCCATTTTTGGATGTTTATTGAAGTAATACTAATGCTATTACTGGTATTGGGAGGAGTAGTGTTTACCTGCAAACTATAAAATCGTATCGCAAGTAAAATACTTATATAAATCTTCGCTGGACAATTTGTGACTGGTGGAATTTTTTAATTCGTATAAATTGAATTCTAGACGTCGCAGTTCTTCAATGTTGTTGAGTTGTACCTAGAATCATATTATACATATGTAGTTAACTTGTATAATTACAATTCATGTTTACAAGCACTTGTTATAAAAGCAAGTGTATAAAAATCGTTTTTTATAGTCAGGTGGTTGGTTTTGTAGATTGTCGGGCCAATACGGGTGAATTCAGTGTTGTAGTAACAAGAAAGTGGAGCAATGTTACTAAAACTTTTCCAAAAATACTACGAAAATAATCTGTAAATATAAGTTATTGCGAAATAAACATTTCCACAGTAAAACAAGTTTGTTTTGTTTCCTATTTTTTTTAACTAACCCAGTAGTTCTAATCGAACTTAACCTACTTATCAAGTAGCGAAATACATTTGGTTACGCCCAGGTAAATTTTTATGTACAATCAGTATATTTGGGAAGGAATTGACATCATATAAAGAAGACTTCTGATTCTTACAATTATTAAAGAAATGGTCAACATGTCCTTCATCCAAATCACATTCACAAAGTGAGGAGTCCCTTATCAACGTGTGGCTTTTAGTTTTTCTCAGTATTTCGCGCCAAAACTAAATGTCACAACTAAAGATGCGGGTGTCCTTCTCATAAGAATTAGGTTAGAAAGAGATGCAATACTATTAAAATGAGTATAGTTGGTTTTGCATTGAATCGAGGACAAGTAAGAAAAACACCATTTTATTAACATAAATCTTTTATTTATATCACAATTTGGAATTTTCTATGAGGCAATAGAAAATAAATGATCTTAAAGTAAATTAACTATCTATGTATTTTATAAAATACCTTTGTGTACGAATAATATTTATTATGTTGACGGTTACCAGTAATTACTGAAGAGTCAAATTAAAAGACAGAAAGTATTCGTTGCGAATACCGGTAATATATATCGATATTATATCGGTATTCGCGACTGACGCATATTGTCTACTTATGTGGGTTGATCACGAAAGATTTGCTGTTTTAATTTAACAATACCCGTATTAACAAGGGCAATGCTATGAATGAAAGCTATTAATAAATTAAGATTTTCAATCTAACCCTTTTGGGCTTTATTTGATTTACTTTGGCACGTTTGTATATTTTTTAAATATACAAACATGCCATTCTGCTGAGCATTTTGCAAGACGAGGCAATGATTTAAATATTTATTTTTCTACAAGTTTAAGGAGTTGATAGAGCTCTTTTGTATACCATATTTTTTATGTCACCTCTTATAATAGACATGGTAGAAATAAGCGATCCCATACGAATTTAGATGTATCGGAATGTTTCTCTGTCTGTATGCTAATTAGACTTGTGACCTACCGTAAGGACCGACAGCTTAACGTGCCCTCTGAAATACGGAGACGCTCAGAAATTAAACCACTTTGATGCTCACCCATCTGTGGACTAAACGCCGGCCTAGTTTCTTACCCTTGCCGATCTTTTTCGAACCTGTGAGAGCATCTGGCTATAAGCGTATCATATGTTATTTAGTAATAGCACCAAAACGATCCTAAAAGATTTTAATATTTTTTTTGTTAGTTATGTGTCTACGTTGTATTTATAATGTTTTAAATATTAATATTTATTTATTATAGACATAAATAATCAATAAATAAGTGGTACGTGGTATTATATCGATATCGATATCTATACCGATATAGTGTTACTGTCTTCATTAATTAGTGGTAACCGTTACAAACTATATTTGCGGTCATTTATATAAATCACAGATCAGAATCTCTCATTGCTAAGTTGCTATACAATGGTATTTAATACCGCTACGTTATATTTGGTTAATTACAAAAACGTAAAAGGCAATCTTATTTGTATATGGTATTACCGTATTTAGTGGAAGCTTATAACTATTGTGATTATAAGGTAAGCACTCGCTACTGGATGAAAATGAATTAATGGGCGAAAATTCGCAAGAAAAAATATTGATCGTGGATTACATTATTAAAAAGACACATTGCGATTTGTACACGTGATAGAAATGAAACTTCTTAAATAATAAACAATATGAGATAGAGATGGAGAGAGAAAGAGAGCGATATTGAGCGCATAATACAATGAATATAAAGAAGCGTGTTTCCATAATTAATAAAGTCAATAATTGCTAAATTTGTTCTGTAGTATTTAAGTTATTTATATTTATGTATGCATGTTTTGTTACTAGATGAGACTAATGTAAAAGTTACGTACCTCAAAGCCATCTGTAGTGGTTCTTGTGAGAATAAGTTTTTAAATCTAGATGGCGATTTACGCCTCAGACGCTTACATGGTAAGCCTCTGAGGTGTACGTATCTTACTTTATATCATGATATATACATCGCTCTCTTTTACTCAATTTGTTCGACACCTAATACGTAGCTACGTATTAGGTGTCGAATAAGTGGAATCTTTAATTTTTTCTCTATCTCCATCATAAAATATCTTTCATCTCTCTCAGGCAATAAAATGTGTATGCCTAATTCTCGTTTGAGCCGAACCACCGCCGAATATCACTTCACAAAAATATAAACAACTAGGCATATCTTTATAATTTATTGGTTGATTTTTATCATATTCTATTTTAAGATGAAACAATTGATCTAGCTGGGTTACATGTCGGTTAAACATGATACCGATATCGGTCTATACCGATATAATACCACGTCGTGGTGTCGTTTCGGGGTCGTCTAGTATGAACACGATCATGTTATATTGTTGACTGGCAACTAAGTGAACTGAAATATTCTAATTATTCTCATAGTGGCACCGATTTGTTCTGTGAAGTTTCGCTCATAAATTTAATTTTACCCAGTGTTTGTTCGGGCACGAATTGCAATCAAGGCTGCTACAAAACCCAGTTTAGTTCTCTTTTGTCTATGACAAAGCCCTAGGGCGATCCATGATCACAGCTAGTACAGTCAACGACACATAGGTCGTTACATAGATGGACTTTAAACCTTTAACAGCAAGTACACACCTCTACCCCAATCTGTCAAATTTCTTTTATAGATTTTCAACTTTATCACGTAAGCATAAGGTTCACTTTCAATTGGGGAATTTTGACAGATTGGGGTAGCTTGATGTGCTGGTGTCTTTACTATAAGCCTTATTAAAATGTTTTTATCGACGTTGGTTATACCGGGTTACTTCTAAAACACCAACAACACATCGCACACACAACGCCATCTAGTACCTACGAAGCAAAACTTGTACTATGGATACTGACAACTGATAGAAATATTTATATTTTTGTGAACTTCTGATGCAAGGATCCTCGCACAAGAAAAATATTTGTGTCCTTGTCTTGGTCTGGGTGTTTTGTGTATAATGTATGTATATATTTAAAAAAAATATATCCGTTGTCTAGTATCCGTAGTAGAAGCTTTGCTTGGTATGGGGTAGATGGCGCTGTGTGATTAGTCCCGGATATATTTGTTTTTTTTTTTATTTTTTCGTGTAAAACGTTTTATGCGGAATAGAGAGATGGGATATTTCAAAATTCAATGCGATGCATTGAAGTGATAGCCGTGGGCTCTGTCTGACTTTACTGTGTTAAGTTTTATACCTTAAGTGCAATAACTGTAGGTAGAAAATAATTTGTTGTAACAGATCTTTGAAACGCAGTACGTGTTCGAAGCTAGTGGACGTGGTCGATCTAAAAACGAATGCAGTTATCATTTGAAAATATGAATTCTAAATTATTTGAATTACAAATTAATTTATATCCTGATTATGAATCTTCACATCTAAATATTGTATGCATTAGAAGCAACATATACGCGTTCAGTTTTAGATTAGATTTACCTAGATTATATTTATTGTTCGAGACAATTGTGAAGTATGATATACACACAAAGTGTAACGTAAAGAGTATTAAAGTTTAAAGAAAATCAGTTAACTAGTGAAATAAAACAAAAAAACCGAACAAGTGCGAGTCGGACTGGCACACGAAGGGTTCCGTATCTATAAAAACGAGCAAAATATTCACGTTTGTTTTATGGGGCTCCCTTCAATATTTATTTTAGTTTGTATTTTAGTATTAGTTGTTATAGCGGCAACAGAAATACATCATCTGTGAAAATTTCAACTGTATAACTATAACGGTTCATGAGATCAGCCTGATGACAGACAGCGAAGTCTTAGTAATAGGGTCCCGATTAACCCTTTGGTTACGGAACCCTAAAAAATGGCTTTTTGGCATTTAATCTATATTCTGTGTCCAACACACACAGAATATAGATTATAGGGAAATTAACTTCTTGTACTATTTTTGTTACACGTTGTATATAGATTTTACTTCACAATTGTGTCGACAAAAAAAATGTATTAGTAGTACCTTATCCATAAATAAATGAGATTATAAACATGTGCCTTGCACACACAGTAACTTGTAAACGTACAAATATATATCACTTGTTTCAATCAGTAACTTTAGTATAGTTACACACGGCTACATATCAAGCTATACATTTCCAGTATAAGCTGATCTCGCGTTGTTTAGGATTTCCATACAATGACGGGTCAGCTTACATTGGAAATGTATAGCTTGATTTGCAGCCGTCTGTAAAGTAACAACAGGAATATGTCATAAAAATATAATTTCCATTTTTACTTAAAATGTAAATGCAATTTTACAAGAGTTATGAGATTATTTTAGTGTTAAATACGTATATCGAATATATTAGATATAAACGAAATGTCTGTTTGGCAGACAGCATTATTTTTTTTTTAATTCAGTATTGCGACTCTGGCTTCTTCGACCTATGAGCCTTCAGTAAAATATATTTTTATTTAATTAATTTTCCTCACAAGTCCATTACAGTCAACTCGTACATAGACCTTGTCCTACCCCAGTAAAGCAGTGATGACTCTACATAAATATTATTATTACTTATATGGAGTTTTAGATTCAACACAGAAAATCGCAATTGGGCAATATGGCACTTTCCTCCACTTTGTACGTTGTCGAATATGTTATATTTAAAAATCCACCATATTTACTCATAAATACTTAAATTTACACAAATTTTAAAAATGAAATAATGCCCCGATACGTTTTTTCCGCGCTGGCGCCAACACTCTCCGTCATAGTCAAATCAAAGTCTTACCCTATTAAAATGATGGAGTCTTTAGTAGGAATTCTTTGGAATTTTGGAATCAACACGGAAAATAACAATTCACTGTAAAATACCTAATAATCAATTTACATATTAAAACTCGAATTTACACCAGTTTTAGATAAGGAAACAATGCCACAGAATAAAAATGTATTGCGTCGATGCGTCTTTTCTCGCGTTGGCGCCAAAACTCCAATTAATGTTGACAAACAGAAGAGACTTGACAGATAAAATACAGATAAAATAAGACGACGTACGCGCCTCTGGTGGCTAAGATATGAAGCTCATTATTTAAGTAAAGGGCCGACGAGGAGCCCTCTGGTAACAAAAAATTAGAGCTACGGAAATTACATTTATTTAAACAATAGAATCAGTTTTTATCCATTTTGTCATGAATGTAAGTGTTATGGAAAACATTCCAGAAACGAATTAAATGTTTCCTTAGTCTAATAAAAGTTGTCTTATTTAAGTCTTGCATATAATTTGAAATATAAAAATACACTTTTTAAAATCCGTATCACACATGTTATATGCTCTATATATTTATATACCCAGAATAAATAAGTATAAGTAATAAACTGGCGAGCATGTATGAAGAATTTAAGATATGAATGAAATGACAAAAGGGGTGTGCAAAGATCGTGACAAATGCAAATGCGTTGTTTCTGCTTACCCCTCTAGGAAACAGGCGTAAGTCTATGTATGTATGTATGTGTAAATAAATTGGTATATTAACACGCCTACATAGGTAACGTTAGATAATTATGATACGCGGAAGTTTAAAGTGTAAATATACTTAGTAACCATTATTGCCCACTATTTTATAGCACACTGAATAATTATTATAAATATTTATATATTTGCAAAAATATCAATAGTATTTGGGCCTATGATTATACAAATAGCTGTCAGCATATTATTACAAAATACACCTTATAATTATATAACTAAGGCTGAATTTTGGTCGTTCCAAAGTTTAGGTATGCTTGTAACAATCTTGCTAAGAATTATGATCTCTGCCCTTTAATCATGAAATGACAAGGTTATTTGCTAAATATTGCTCTGTTATTGAACAGACGCCAGCACATCCAGCTTCCCCAATCTGTCAAATTCCTTTTATATATTTTCAACTTTGTCACAAAGTCATAAGTTCACATTAAATTTGGGAAATTTGATAGATTGGGGCAGCTTGATGTGCTGGCGTCTGTACATAACAATAATGTTATTAAATTGATGTAGCTTATATTATTTGATGAAATAACAATAAATATTTAAGACACAATGGAGTCATAACAACAACCATACCCTTTTCAAAGCCATGGAGTTATTATATCGTTGTTAAAACTATTAATACTATTTATTCATGATATTTTTATGTTCAATATAATATCATGGATTTTATCTTTGTATATAGATACAATTTTACTAAATATTACTATATACAGGGTGGCCGACGAGTTGACGTTCAAACGCAGAATTTAGATTCTGTATGATGAGTATCCGAATCAACCCCATGTATGTTCTACGATTTTGCGTAGTTTTCGAGATAGAATTTTCAAACTCAGTTCTAACTTCTAAGTCAGTTCTGCAATGATTAGATAAACCATACTTTTTGGGGTGTTAGGTTAAACTATGCTAATTAGTTATCACAAAAACACTGAACCAGAAATGTTCAACAAAACGAGAAAAAAAAACTTGTGTGTACTTATGTACACGCGTTAGAAGTTATACTTCTTAATTATACAACTTGAACATAGTTATCAATTTTCATACCACCTAGAACTAACTTCATGCTGTTATTCACTGTCATACCACCTAGAACTAACTTCATGCTGTTAAATTTTTTGGTGTCGGTGTGCGCGCGCATCGTAAAAATTCACTCTCATCATTTTTCTCCATCGCGCCAAAAGAAGTATAACTTCAAAAATCGGAATGTGATGTTAGGTAAATTTTACGAAAAAAAACATTAAAAAAATTATATCTCGAAAACTACGCAAAATCGTAGAACATACATGGGGGTGATTCGGATACTCCTCATCATAAAGTATATAAATTTTGCGTTTGAACGTCGACTTCTCGGCCACCCTATATACTTAGTGATAGTAAACGTAATATGGAACCAGCTAGTGGGAAACCTGTCTAAGTACAGTCTAACACACGAACAAGTCCTTTCAGACTCTTTGGGTGTTTTGTTCAGTTGGTTTCTTACGCGAAATCCAGAGTATATTAGGTTTTTGGTAATACTGTTCTATTTGTAACAGAGATTTTCCTTTTGTCTCTGGCAGTAACAGGAACAGCACTATCGTTGCCAATAGTGCAGCGGAACCGAACAAACCAAAGACACCTGCGATACCAATACTGTTTTTCATCACTGGATATAACTTTGTAAAGCCGAATAATACAGAGTTGAAGAGACAGAAGATGTACCCTCCACAGAGGCCGCGGACTTTGGTGGGGAGGAGTTCTCCTATCATGAGGCCTGGGAGGAGGAAGAAGCCGAGTGTGTTGAACGCGACGTAGCCGAGGATCAGCGTGGGAGGCAGTACTCCGGAGCTCTGGCCTTGGTATAAGACGCCAGCTAGAGCGAGCGTGCAGACCGCCGTGCCGATGCCTGACATGAGGACGAGGGCTCGCCGCGTGATGCGGAGCAGCAGGATGCAGGCTATCACCGTTACTGCTAGTCTTACCAAGGCACTAGCATTGGCCGCCAACTGTAGAAAAAAAATTAAATTTATTCATCTTGTCTATGCCAATCTCAACAGAGACCAGCCAGCTAGACATGATATACAGGGAGTCTGCACGTGTAGCGCAGTGGCTAAGACTGTCGCCTCGCCGCTTTGTGAGCCGGGTTCGATTCCCGCGCAGGACAACTATTTGTCCCTTAAATAGTTGTTCTGAGTCTGGATATAATTTGTGTCCGTCGAATATATGTTTGTTGCGACACAGGGATTAGATTCCCTAGTGCGGGAGTTGTATTTAAAAAAATAAAAAAAATCTTAAAACACCAACAACCTCACAGTACTAGATAGCTAACACCATAAGCAACAACTTTTGTTCTATAATTAGATTTCACTTAAAAAAAAAAATAAGTATTAATTTAATTTCCAGCTTGAATGTTTATAACTCTATGAGCATCGCAAAGATTACGTAAATATACCCTTGCGAGGGCGCGGGGAAGGTGCAGCGCTAGCGCCTTTGAACTTGACCCATTTCTGTAATCACCAGTCGTCCATGTAAAATAAGTTCATGTAAGCCGGGATGCAATTTGCACCGCTCCCCGCCCTCAATATATATGCACATGCAAGAAGGACAATATAAAAAAGCAAATTACTTGCATCAGTCTGATACCCAACACGAGATTCAGTCCTCCACGGACAATACTCAAGGGATGCTAATTAAGTTTTAGATTTGAAACATTTTTTGTATTCATTTTTAGGCTATACGTATGGCGCAGTGGGTAAGACCTCGCCATTTCGTGTCGCATGTTCGATACCCGTGAATGGCAACTATTTGTGTGACCCATAAGTAGTTTTTCTAAGTCTGGGTGGGCTTGGTCAATTGTTTGTAAAGTAGGACACGGATTAATGCCCTGACTATTCATGAGAAAGGTGTTCTTAAATAAAAAAATAACTGATATTTTTTCATAGACATATTGACTGCACGTGTGGCGCAGCGGCTAAGACAGTCGCCTCGCTGCTTGGTGTCCCGAGTTCGATTCCCGCGAATGGAAACTACATATTAGTGTGACCCATAAATAGTAGCTTTGAGTCTGGATTTGTGTATGTCTATTAGGTGTTTGTAAAGTACCCCGCGACACAGGGACAAATTTTCCGAGATAGGTGGTTATAAGAAAATTAATCTTACGAAGATACTTACAGAAGGTTCCAGGGAGCCACCTGAGTCCTTGACAATATCGACAGCGTAGAAGATGACGACGTAGCTTCCAGACAATATCTGCAGTATATTGAACGCGTTGATCAACAGTAAAGGTTTGAGCACGGGCGCTCTGGTCACTGTCGCCAGGAACTTTATTTTCTCTTCTCCACGTGCCTTCTCCTTCTCCCGCGCTGATATCAACTCGTGCAGCTCACGTTGGGCCTAAAAACAATGTTTATCTATATATCATCATCATCATCTACTATATAAAAATAAGTCGGGTTTTCCTTCCTGACGCTATAACTCCAGAACGCACGATCCGATTTCCACGGTTTTGCATTCGTTGGAAAGGTCTCGGGCTCCGTGAGGTTTATAGCAAAGAAAATTTATAAAATTTAACGCGGGTAACACCGCGGGGCACAGCTAGTTCTTGTCTACTATATAAAAATAAGTCGGGATTTCCTTCCTGACGCTATAACTCCAGAACGCACGAACCGATTTCCACGGTTTTGGACTCGTTGGAAAGGTCTCGGGCTCCGTAAGTTTATTTCCAATAAGTTTATTTCCAATAAAATATCAATACATGATTAAGCGTGGTCTAGTCCTCGCACTAGGATTCCCTGTGTTGCGAGGGCTAGGTCCTTCCAATTGTGGTTAAACTAAGATGAACAAGTTACTATTCTTATACTATCTTAAATTACTATGAAAATTATATCTAAGCATGCATTATACAATAGAAACAAAAAACAAAAATGAAGGAAATTTAACCAGGTTATGTTTGTAAGTTGTGTATGTCTGTACGAATTTGTATTGAATAATTTGTAGTGTATTGTGGATTTAATTATGTTTATGTTACTATCCGTTATGTTTATTGTGATAGTAGTTCTTCGGTCGATTGGTAATTAAGAGAATTTAGCCAGATTGAAGTTACTTGTTTACATTTGTGAGTTGATAAGTATATAATATTTAAGTGAGAATTCACCTTACCATTAATATAGGGGCCAATGTAATTGTAAGATTTACGGGAAAATTTGGTACGTGTTTGGGGAAGTAACCACTTAGGTTTTCGTCTAGCGTTCCTAATCACAGATGTAAGTGAAGATTTATGGAAGCGTAGCACAGTAGATAAGACGAAAAGTTGTCTAACGCGTAGGAATTTAGTTTCGTTATACAAATCATCTGTAGGATATCGGAAAGGTTTCCTAAACGCTACTTTTAGTACAGCGCGCTGAGCTCGTTCCACTAGGATGAATCTAGACTTATCTGCAACACCCCAAGATGTGACACCATATCTAAGAAGCGGCTGACATAATGCTGTATAAACAAGTTTAATTATGGCATCGTCAGCTACATCGCGTAATCTCCTAAACACGCTCATAAGTTTTCGTATTCTGCCGCTTAATACTTCAATCTGTTTAGCCCAACACAATTTACTATCGATTAATATACCTAAGTATTTTATATCATCCACCTGGCAGAGAATAGGACAGCAGCATTTAAAACTATGGCGATCTAAGCAAGAATGAAGTGCAACCTTTAAGTTTTTAGGAGAAGCAGTTCGTTCCGATATTCGGAAAGCCACGACTTTAGATTTAGCGGCGTTGAGTGTGAGAAGGTTACATTGTAACCATTGTGCTATTGTTTGGAGACCAGTCTCAGCTAACTCATATACTGATTCCCAATCCTTGCCCCAAAAAATTAGGGCTGTGTCATCAGCAAAAGCAAATAGTTGTGTGTTGTAGAGAACTAAAGAGCACAGATCGTTTATGTAAGCTAAAAATAAGGTAGGTCCAAGGACACTACCTTGTGGTACGCCAAAGGGTATATGAGCAAGATCACTATGGTAATTTCCAATACGCACATCCTGTTTCCGATTTTCTAGATATGAGGAGAACCAACTGAGTGCGACGCCCCGGATACCCATTGACTCAAGTTTTTTTAGCAAAATAGGTCGGGATACCGTGTCGAATGCTTTAGCAAGATCCAAAAAGACTCCAACGCATTTCAATCCCTTACCCATCTTGTCAAAGACAAAGTTCGTTAGAGCAATAACAGCATCCTCAGTTGATCGCTTAGGCCTGAAGCCAAATTGATTATTCGATAAAATGTGTTTTTGTTCCAAATATAGCATGAGACGCTTGTTGACTACCTTTTCTAGGATTTTGGATAAAGTACTTAAGATCGAAATTGGCCTATAATTAGAAGGATTGCTAGAGTCTCCTGATTTATGGACTGGAACCGCACAAGCAATCTTTAAACAGTCAGGTACAACGCCAGACGATATGCTTAGGTTACAAATATGTACGATAGGGGCTACAATCGATCTTTTTGACTGTTTCAGAACATTACTTCCAATATTGTCCCAACCGGTGGTAGGTTTATTCTTTAGATGGTCAATAATTTGACTAACCTCGACTATGTCAGTCGGGAACATAAAGAATGAATGTCCTGAATGCGAATTTATGGTTTTAACCCTTTGCACTAGTTCTTGTTCTGTGCTATTCATTTTACGTAATATATTTGCAGCGTATATGGAACCTATGTTAGAAAAATATTTGTTAACCATGTTTAGCGCCAAAGTAGGGTCATTGTCAAGCTTGAAAAGGTCTTCACTATGTGATATAGAACCTTATAGATTACAGATTTGTTTGATTGCCTGCCGTAAGGTTTATAGCAAATAAAATTTATAAAATTTAACGCTGGTAACACCGCGGGGCACAGCTAGTCATCATATAAATAAAATTGGAGTGTCTGTTTGTAATATTGAAAAAACCGTTGATTACTACATAAATATGAATATATATATATATACAGTACATACATCAAAATAACATTTTTGTAATCTGTCTGTTTGTTCCGGATAATCTCTGAAATGGCAGGACCGACTTTGACGGGTCTTTTATTGGCAGGTGGCTGATGTAATGAGGAGTAACTTAGGCTACGTTTATTTTAGAAAAAAGCCAAAAATAAATGAAATAAACTAATTAACACGCGGACAAAGCGCGGGTACAGATATTGTCAATAAAAATAAAACTTAATTTGAAATAAGTAAAAATAGAAAGAAATGAAATAGGTATCATTATAAAAAAAAACAAAGGAATTAAAGAATCGACTGTTACGCGAAACTAAGTTCGCCGGGTCAGTTAGTCTCACATAAAACAAATCATAAAAATAAACATAGTTACAAAATGTCGTTAAAGTATTCCTATCTGTTTATGGGCGCTTTCATGGGTTTTTCATGACTTTGAATATTGTTATTGCTGGTAACATTGTCGAAGTAAAATTATAAAATTAGGTTATTTTTAAAATGTGTGGGTACTAATCCGGCTCGAATGACCAAAACATAAAATAAAAAAGGTTTTTATTCACGTAGACTTTAAAAAAGCGCTTGTAAATAGTCAGAACATGTTCGTAGTAATATATAATTAATTTATAATTATTTCTAGGTACATATAGATATTTAGGTACACGGATTGTAGGAAATAATTTACAATAAGATTTATTTTATAACAGTAACGATATTTAACTAACTTAAGTTATTGTCAAGGATCATGTGTAGGTTTAATTATCGAAATTTTTAATTTTAGCCATATTTTTACTACATATTATTTTGATATTTTGGTAAAACCCGTGAGTTCGTACCGTCGTTGTTTGATTTGGGTCATTTGGGTAGAGTCACAACAAGTGCTTCCAACAGGTGAGGTTAACATCCATCCTAGTTTTTCAGTGATTTCCGAACATTTTTTTATTTTTTTCCTCTTATCGATCGGATTTGACTAACCTGTTGGTCTAGAGGTTAGTGACCGTAAGTAATCCAGTGGTCATGGGTTCGATGATCACGGCATAATGATTTAACTATGTTTGATAAGACTAGGTGTATTTTATCTATAATATAATAATACCTCGGGACAATGTCACACAGATCATCCTAGCACCAAACTAAGCAAAGCTTGTACTATGGGTACTAGGCGACGATATACATACTTATATAAATAGATAAATACTTATATACATAGAAAACATCCATGACACAGGAACAAATATTCGTGCTCATCACACAAATATTTGCACTTACCGGGATTCGAACCCAGGACCACCAGCTTCGTAGGCAGGAGCACTACCAACTAGGCTAAGGTGATCGACATTTGTTATATTTTTGAATTTAAGAGTAAACTTTTTAATCTACTACACATTTTTTTATAATATGATGTATGCAGTTAGCATTACGGGTTTCACTGCTTCACCGGACTATAGAGGTGAGCGTGGGCTCGAACCGTCTAGCAAATCAAAACTACAAACTGAGTACCCGCGCCGGAGGGCGCTTTGGGGTTCAAACCTCGACTCTGGGCGGTTACTGGCGGGGAGATGTAAGAGGGCGTATCGTTTTAGGGATGTTTAGTTCCGGAGAGGGCATTTCATCGAATCGAATGCAAACTAAGGGTTATGGAGGACACTACTACACAGCAATTATAAACTATCGCATTGACATATGGAAGAGCACGGTGCTTCATGGTAGGTTCTACCAGGCCCTATGCCCTGGCTTGGCTATGTTTCTATACCATCACTCACATGATCCGATGGGACGACTAGGAACATGACCGGAAAGAGGCCAGGTACAGGGGCTCTACCAGCTAAGTCGCCGAATATCGATTTCTTAAATGGCGATCGAATAAATAAAGCTTAAAAATGTCTTAATCAATCTTTAAATCGACTTCCATGAGCACATGTGACGTCATAAATGATCCGGAATCGATTGTAAACATTGAAGCCGATTTAACGATTGATAAAGTCATTTTTAACCCTTATTTATTTGAACGCCATTTAAGAAATCGATGTTCCGCGACTTAGCCGGTAGAGCCCCAGGACTGACGACTTCACGTGCTCTCCGAGGCACAGGGGTTTAATTACCGCCAACTCCCAGACTTCAGACTAATACTGAGAAACTTTTCTTTTAAAGAATATGTTAAAATTACTTTTTGGCCCGACCCGGGATGTGAACACAGGATCTCATTGTCTCGATTGAACATGCCATGGCTAAACCAGCGAGGAAGTCAAGTACAGGAAATTACAACCGCGATTTGGCGCTAATTAAACAGTCCTTGGGGACTGCCGATAATAATAATAATAATATCTATCTAGGGACAATATCACACAGATCATCCTAGCCCCAAACTAAACAAAGCTTGTACTATGGGTAACAGGCGACGATATACATACTTATATAGATAGATAAATACTTAAATACATAGAAAACATCCACGACTCAGAAACAAATATTCGTGCTCATCACACAAATATTTGCACTTACCGGGATTCGAATCCAGGACCACCAGCTTCGTAGGCAGGAGCACTACTAGAGCTTGCAATCCGGATATCCGGATATCCGTACTATCCGGATATCCGCCGATTTTCAAATCCGGATTTGACTTGCATAATTATCCGGATTTTACGGATAGTTATATTTCTCTTTTAAATATCAAATAAAAAGTTGTAAAACACATGAGTGTTATTGCGTTATATTATTTTAACATAGTTAATCACTTGATTCCAAGTATTCCATTTACTTACTTCACAAATCACAATAAGTCGAAGTCTAGTGACAAAGATCATAACAACATTGTACACTTTACATAATCACCTTAGATTAAAACATTCAATTAATGTTAAAATTCAAAGCACTTCAAGACCAGAAGGCACATTGACTGACCTGCCAAGTAGTTCGATTACTATGACAACACAAGCATCCACGTCTAAATCTGAAGAAAATGTGACACCAAATAAAATAGCTAAAATAGTTGATTATTTTAAGTCTGATGAGCACGAGAGTATGGAAGTGATGATTTCTAAATTGACATTGCGTAAACTTTTTTTAAAAAGTGGGTTAAAATTACCACAATCGCCCCACACAGTTAAAAAGATTGTTTTAAATCATTGTGAAGAATTAAAGGTAGACCTAAAGATAGAATTGGACCGATTGAAATCGAGAGAATGCAATTTTGCAGCAAGTCTAGATGAATGGATATCAGTTCAAAATAAAAGATTTATGAATATAAATATACACTCGACACAGTTTAAAAACAAATCATTTAGAAATTTAGGACTCTCATTGATGACAGGCAAAGGTACGGCGGATAATTGCCTTAACCTTCTCAAATCAAAGTTGAAACAGTATGGTCTGTCACTGAACGATAATGTTATTTGCCTGGTAACAGATGGCGCTTCGGTGATGTGTGCTCTAGGAAAAAAAACACCAGTGTACCACCAATTCTGTTATGCACACGGGATTCAGTTTGGAGTTCTAGACGTTCTGTATGATAAAAAAGAGCCAGCTGTTGTCATACAAGATAATATTGATAATGATGACAGTACAGAAGATGTAGATGAATAAGAAATTGAAGACTCCGATGGTGAAGAAGGTTTTATTATAGCTACAAGTAATATACATGCAACCGGTCTTTGCAACGTTGCATGCAACGAACTGAAGTTTGTTTAAGAAACCAAGATTATAACGAAATAATAAAAAGATTTAGAAAAGTAGTCAATATGTTTAAAAAATCTCCGACCAAGTCTGAGGTGCTTTACAAGTACACCGCTGAAAGAGAATAAAAGAATGTTCGTCTTATCTTAGACTGCAAAACAAGATGGAGCATAATTGATCGGTTTAACATGATTGATCGGTTCTTATTATTAAAAGATTCTGTATTCAAAGCATTAATTGATTTTAAATCTGATATATCTGATACTGATACGGAATTAAAACATTTTGAAGAAATTTCGGAATCCCTTAATATAATCAAAGCTACGGTAGAAGCGATCTGTGAAGAAAATGAAAACTTACTGACTGCTGAGACAGCGTTAAAATTTATGATTCATAAATAATGGCAAAAAGATAGCATTATTAGTAATGAACTTCGGTGATGTGTGCTCTAGGAAAAAAAACACCAGTGTACCACCAATTCTGTTATGCACACGGGATTCAGTTTGGAGTTCTAGACGTTCTGTATGATAAAAAAGAGCCAGCTGTTGTCATACAAGATAATATTGATAATGATGACAGTACAGAAGATGTAGATGAATAAGAAATTGAAGACTCCGATGGTGAAGAAGGTTTTATTATAGCTACAAGTAATATACATGCAACCGGTCGTTGCAACGTTGCATGCAACGAACTGAAGTTTGTTTAAGAAACCAAGATTATAACGAAATAATAAAAAGATTTAGAAAAGTAGTCAATATGTTTAAAAAATCTCCGACCAAGTCTGAGGTGCTTTACAAGTACACCGCTGAAAGAGAATAAAAGAATGTTCGTCTTATCTTAGACTGCAAAACAAGATGGAGCATAATTGATCGGTTTAACATGATTGATCGGTTCTTATTATTAAAAGATTCTGTATTCAAAGCATTAATTGATTTTAAATCTGATATATCTGATACTGATACGGAATTAAAACATTTTGAAGAAATTTCGGAATCCCTTAATATAATCAAAGCTACGGTAGAAGCGATCTGTGAAGAAAATGAAAACTTACTGACTGCTGAGACAGCGTTAAAATTTATGATTCATAAATTATGGCAAAAAGATAGCATTATTAGTAATGAACTTCTGGTATGACTCCAAATAAGGATATCACAACGACGAATTCCAGAAATAATCGGTACAATGACATATTTACACAACCCTTACAATTTTTATGAACAGCGAAGTACACACGACTATCCTTTTGAAAATCCATCAAACGAATCTGTGAGACTGACGATTGTTAAAATAATTATATCTACATTTTTTGACACAAAACAATCAGATCAAACAGTCATAACTTCAACAGATAATACACAAGATACAGAAGGTTGCTCTTCTTCAACTGTAAACGTATCAATTAAAACACAATTTCGAGAAGAAATCGTCCGGTTTATGAGTCGGCCATCTTCTGCTCAGCAACCGACTTCTTCAACAAATGATTTAGACACCACAATTCGAGTAGAGATGGCACTATTTGATGGAAATGGACAGAGGAGGAGGAATTTAGAACGGGTTTACAATCTTCTTTTATCAATACCACCGACCAGCGTTGAAGCAGAAAGAGTGTTTTCTGCTACAGGATATTTATGTAAGAACTTCCATGAAAGAAGATTCATTAGATAGTTTAAGCTTTTTAAGATCATATTACCAAAATGTTGATAAAAAATAGTTTAAGAATTACCTAATAATAGGTCTTTACCTATGAAATTGCCGTTTTGTATGAAAAAATTTAAACGAATTTTTTTCATGAATTTTTTTATTTGTATTAATCGAAGTAATCACCCATGCAATCAATGCATCTTTGCCATCGCAGTGGCAGTTTATTGATGCCCTTCTTAAAGAAATCAGCTGGACGGGAGGCAACAAATTCTTCAAAGGCATTTTGTACTGCCTCTCGGGTATTGAATTTTTTTCCCGCCAAGAAGTTATCCAAATTCTGGAAAAAGTAGTAGTCTGTAGGCGCAAGGTCTGGTGAGTAGGGCGGATGACGGAGAGCTTCCAACCCCAGTTCTTGCAACTTGGAGACCGTCTGCTGTGCAGTATGAGGTCGCGCGTTGTCGTGCAGGAGCAGCGGAGACGAGCGATTGACCAATGCTGGTTGGAGATGCGCCAGCTTCTCCATCATTGTGCTCAGTTCTTCACAGTACACATCTGCAGTAATGCTCACCCCGTTTGGTAAGAAGCTGTGATGAATCACACCGGCGCTAGACCACCAAACAGTGACCATCACTTTTCTAGGGGTAAGTTTTCGTTTAGGGCATTGTTTAGGTGCTGAACCAGGATCCAACCAACTTGCTGAGCGCTTGCGGTTATCAAACAGAATCCATTTTTCATCGCAGGTAACAATGCGGTTCAAAATTCCTTCATTTGTGTGTCTGTTGAGCAGTGCAAGGCACGTCTCGACGCGTACTTCGCGCTGGCGATCATTGAGTTCGTGGGGCACCCATTTGTCAAGCTTTTTTACCTTGCCAATTTGACGCAAATGGACCAATATTGTTTTGACGCTAACGTCGAAAGCTGCTGCTAATTCAGCCGTAGATTGTGTATCATCAGCTTCCACAACCGCCTTTAATTCGTCATTGTCGACCAAAGTCTTCGGACGACCGCGAGGTTCATTTTTCAGGTCGAAATTTCCAGAACGGAAGCGAGCAAACCAATAACAGGTGGTGCGTTGGTTTGTAGTGTTAGCTCCGTAAACGTCGTTGATGTTGCGTGCCGCTTGTGCCGCGTTGCTGCCACGACGGTACTCATATTCCATAATTACTCGAATTTTTAACGTATCCATGATGACGAAAAAGATTGAAATGCGATGAAAATGTAACACTAATCAATAAAGAAATGACTACTTTTGGAAAAAAGAATCCATGTTTTTAAAATAAAATTAATTTGAAATTAGAATTCTTAGCCAAACAAAAATTATTTTGATTTGAAATGGCCAGTACTGCAGAACGGCAATTTCATAGGTAAAGACCTAATATAATATTATAAAGGGTTATTTGATTATTTGAGAATTTCTAGATATTTTGTTCATTTTTGTTTATTATATTTGATTTATACTATTGTTGTTTAAAATTGAGCTGATGTGCCACGAAAAGTGATATTTTTATTTAATTATTATGATTTAAATAGGTTGTTTTTATTGGGATGTTGTGATTTATGATAAATGTAAGATCTCACTTTTAATTAGAATTGTTTTAATAAAATAAAATAAATAAATAAAAATAAAAAAGGTTTTTATTCACGTAGACTTTAAAAAAGCGCTTGTAAATAGTCAGAACATGTTTGTAGTAATATAGTTGTATACATTAGATATTATTTCTAGTAACATAGATATTTAGGTACATCTTGTATGAAAACATTTATAAAATTTATTTTATTACAGAAATGATATTTAGCTAGCTCGTATCAAGTTATTGTCAAGATTAAAACAATAGACAAATATTAAAATAATAGATACAAATTACTGTTTGGTATGATCAGTGTTTTATTAATGTTTTATTGTATAATTTTAGGAAGTGTACTAGTTTTTTTATGTGATTATTACCTTAAATATTGGTATAGTTTCTTATTTCTTTGTTATTTTGCTTGAGAGACTGATTAAAACGTGTAACAAAAGCTTACTAGTTTTATTTATAATAAAAACTAAAAAATATCCGTATTATCCGGATAATCCGGATAGTAAAATATTAATATCCGTACTATCCGGATAGTAAAAATGAACGGATATTGCAAGCCCTAAGCACTACCAACTAGGCTACAGTGACGACTATCATTTACACTTCCAATCTAAATAATCTCCAATATAATAGTTATACATTTATCACATGGGAAGCGTGACGTGCGATGACGCGAGCTTCACGCTTTTTCCTCTCCAAATAGTACACATATTATTTTTCATATATTATTATTATTTATTTATTTCAGACATTGTACATCCATATAATTGTCAGTAATTTCCGTCCGCGTCCTGGTGCACCTGACACGCAGCAGTGCAAACGTGTCCAATGCCCCAGTAGCGGACAGTCAGGTCTCTCGCAAATGATGCGAAGGATGCTATTGGTGCTCCCTCGTATGCGACGCATCAGGGAGGCGGTCCTCTTGCGGATAATTGTTTCAAAACTATCAGTTGTGGCCTCCGCATGCATACCTGACGCGCTGCAAAATCTTGGAAGCCCCAATAGCACCCTCAGCGCGTTATTGTATTGTATACGGAGTGCGTTATAGGCCCTCTGCGTTTACCTGACCCACAGACTGCATGTGTAAAAGGTTTGGCAGAATGCTTTAATGTATATTGAGTTATGTCCGAACTGTTTGTATTGTGTTATGTCCGAGAGCCACGGTGCACTTGAAAAGATCTCAACAAGCAACAAGGTCACATGTCACATTACAGTGGATTAGAGGGCACAGTGGATCTCTAGGAAATGACACTGCGGACCAGCTGGCAAGAAAAGGATCGGAAACGACAACAATGGGACCTGAACCCATTGTACCCATACCGTATAACCAACTGAAAACATGGCTGTGTGAGAGAACCACACAAAAACATGAAACAGAGTGGATAGATCTGGAATCATGCAGACAGACAAAAGAATTTCTACCATCTCTGAACAAACGCTTATCGCGTAATCTATTATACCTGAACAGGAAGGATCTACGCATGGTGATAGGCACAATTACCGAACACTGCACACTAAACCAACACCTCTTCAAGATTGGCGTCACGGACAGCGCCCTGTGCAGAGGGTGCATTGAAAATGAAGAAACACCAGCACACGTACTGCTACACTGCAAGAGTGTTGCTTACCAACGGGCAAAGTTCCTGAATGATCCGAAGACACTGCAGGAGGCCCTCAGGCCAGGCTTTCGTGGTCTCCTGGACTTCTGGATGGAACTACAATGGTTCGAGTAGCCAAACAAGTATCACGCACAATGGCCCAATTAGGAGGCTAAGTGCGGAAACCTATCGCCCAACTAACTAACTAACTATGTCTGAACTCGTAGAACAAAAGTTGTTGGTTATGCTGTTAGCTATCTAGTTCTGTTAAGTTGTTGGTGTTTTACTAGTAACCCTGTATACACGGTATAAATATACCGCATGGTAAGCGTGACGTGATGATGACGCGGCTCCATGCTTTTTGTTCAACCAAAAAGTACTCAACGCGCCAAAACAAGTTTTCCCATGAAAAAAATCAGCAGTATTTATATTCAATGGCATGCTTTTTTATTGATTGCTTGAATTTATGAACTCACGTTCGAGAAAATAACATCAATTGCCTTCCTCATTGCGCTCATTAAAAGGCCATTTGTACGCATACATCATACACGCAGAGGCTTTCGTTAATACCAACATATATATAACTAAGGACAGTACGAGACAAGTCGACATGGCGATCGGAGTATGAGGTGAGGCGCGGGGGAAGGGACACCCCGCATACCGCACGTCACCCGCGCACTCTTCGATTATCGATATTTATTCAATACATTACAGATATTTATTCATACTTCCCAGTGATATTAGATAATAGTTTACGAATAAGTTCAAAAGCCAAATTGTGTAGCAGTGCATATTACAAAATTTCTTATTATTTAAGTGACAAAAGTGCTTGGGATTGAGTTGTTTTGAGCCAACACAGATAATTGTAATTAATCTTAAGTATATTTTATTTTTACAAAGGCTTCCTACTGAGTTTTCTGGTAGTGTTGCACACTAGCTGCCACGTCATGCACTACACGGTAAAAAGAATTACGATTCCACATAAATGTAAAATATTTACGGAATAAATAATTTTTGAATTTGAATGATCTAATGACGGATACAAATTCGTTACTACCATGAGAATTGTTAAAACACTTCTAGAATCGTTTAAATGAACGTGTGAATGTAAGTTATTAATATCAATTACGCAAGTAAGTATGGCACTACTCGTAGTTCAATATACAAATGAATGCGGAATACATGTAAGAATTTTAGTCTAGAATTATCTTAGTAACAAATATTTCTATTATTTATTTTAATTGACTGGTCTGTTCGTGATTAGTGACTCTGTTTACTAAAGAGACCAGGGACAAACCTTTGTGTGATGGATGAGCATGACTCTTTGATCTGTGTCTGGGTGTAATTTGTCTATTATGTAGGTATGTATTTAGAATTATATAAGTATATGGTAGGTACAGGCTATGCCTAGTTTGGGAACAGATGGCAGTGTGTTAGTTCCAAGATATTTATAATTATTATTATTATTGGGAATAATAATGATGATGATGATGTCCTCCCGACCGAATTTCGGCCACGGCGGCCAGTCTTAATGGAGACTAGCCAATTGCGCAGGACATATTATAGTGCACAAGTGTGTGCGCAAACACAGGGGCACTTTCTATTCCATCACTCTCATGATCCGATGGGACGCCTAGCGACACGACCGGAAAGAGTTCAGGTGCAGGACCGACGGCTTTACGTGCTCTCCGAGGCAGGGGGGTGTAATACCGCCAACTTCCAGACTTCGGGCTGATACTGAGAAATTTCTTTTTACGGAAAAATCCCAAAATCACTTTTTTTTGGCCCGACCCAGGATTTGAACCCAGGACCTCATTATCTGCGGTTGAACACGATACCGCGAGACCAACGGGAATAATCATAATGATATATTAAGTAATGATATCTGGATGTTACTTTAGTTAATAACGCAAGATCAGACGGATAGATTTTGATGAAAGTTGCCAAATTTCCACCTTTTGCGTCTCCCCATGAGGCTTAAGTAACGAGCTCTTATACTTTTGGCGAACGCTGGTAACAATCAGGAAGATTCCCACTCAGATTGGCTAATTCCATACAAGCCATAGCCCGAAGAATTGCCAAGTTGAAGTGGCAGTGGGCAGGGTACATAGCTCGTAGAGCCGACGGCCGCTGGGGCAAAAAGGTTCTTGAGTGGCGACCACGAACTGGAAGCCGGAACCGCAGTGTGGGCAGACCTCCTACAAGATGGACCGATGCTCTTGTGAAGGTCACTGGAAGAAGCACAATACCGGCAATTATGGAGATCTTTGGGGGAGGCCTTTGTCCAGCAGTGTACGTTTTTCAGCTGATATGATGATGAGGAATTCGAAAGGATTTATAAAGATAGACAGAATACTCATTATTGTACATACTCAAACTGAAAACGTACAAAAATACATTGGATTTAACCGCGACGATTTCTATTTATTTCTGAAAATAATAAGAAATACCATTCCCGCTTTATCTCTGTAGTCGTTGATGAAAATAATCTGAAATAACTACAGTTGTTTCCAATAATTGATGTTTAGGTTAGTCAATTGAACAGGAAAACATTATGTTTCATCATCAAAAACACTTACTAAATTACATACTTAGTTTTGCGTTCCGTTTTTTGTTGTATATGAATTACTAAAGACGTATTTGTATGTCTAAGGAAGGCATGAACTCCTCGGTACCCGTTTCGAACTTCACTTTGTTTTTTTTTATTAAATAAGTACCAAGTCAACACATAAGATACATACATATGTTTTGTATAAGGTCATTGCCTACTCATTTAATTTTGAAGATCCTTAATTTATATACTGTTTTATTATATGTAAGATATGTACGTTCGGAAATTCTAATATGGAACGGGATTTATTATTACACAAGAACGTTGTAAACACATATTTAAGAATATGATTGATTGATTGAAGTTTTAAGTTTCGCACATCGAATGGCCTCGAGCAGTGTATGATGAATGACTTATGGAACAGAGACGTGGTCGCTTACTATCGTAAGTACTTTTTATTCTGTGCTATGGGCCTCATAGGAAGGCACAAGGTCACCCAACGAGCAATGGAGAGGGTTATTCTCGAAGTATCTCTGAGAGATCGTACCAAACATGTCAAAATGCGCGGGCTAACCAAAGTAACCGACATAGCCCAAATATTTGTAAAATTATTGTATTGTATTGTATAACTTCTATTGCGGACAAATAAATCCATAGAGTGTCAGTAACATAAAAATAGGTAACTTATTTTCTAGTGTTAGTATTTACAATTAACCGTACAAAACGGCAAATAATTGGCGAGTTGAGGTTCTCGGCTATAATTTTCAGAATGCTATTCTGAATGTCTCTCACTATTCGGCCATTATAGTGGCAGTGGGCGAGAGACATAGCGCGTAAAACCGCTGGTCGCTATGACAGAAAGGAGCGACGATCTGGCAAGGGTCGCGGGAATCCGCTGGATGCGGGCAGCGCTATATCGGCCATTGTGGATATCCTTGGGAGGGACCTTGGTCCAGCAGTGGACGTCTTTCGGCTTATATAATGATGAATTTCAAACAAACGGAACGCGAAAAAGTCGACCTGAGGGTATATCTACAAGTAATAATGATAATGTCCTTCTACCCGAATTTAATTTGAGATTAGGCATCAGCGCGGGATCATCATCACTCTCATGATCCGATGGGACACCAAGCGACACGACCGGTAAGAGGTCAGGTACATGATCGACGGCTTTTACGTGCTCTCCGAGGCACGGGGGTATAATACCGCCAAAGGTGATGCTGAGAAATTTTACTTTTTACAGAAAAGTTCTTAAATCACTTTTGGCCCGACCCGGGATTTGTACCCAAGACCTCGTTTTCTGCGGGTGAACACGTTACCGCTGGACCAACGAGGCTCTCTCCCTGAGTATTATGGCCATTATACTGCGGTCGCCCGTTTGAAAAGCGTGGTGATTATGGCATACCCCACAAATGGTGGACACAATAAAATAGCGATATTGCGATCATCTCGGGATTGCGCAGTTACGCAAGATCGGCAATTGTAGAGATCTTTGAACAGCAATGGACAAGGTTAAGCCTACCCTTCGACTTTTCGCCAATAATTTATTGTTAGATAGTCGCAGTGCCTGAATTAGCTAGATTAGATATTGCTGATAACCCTAGGCTATCAAAATGAGCCCCCGGCCAGTCCTGCTTGTGCCTGCGCAGCCCACTAATATACTAACTACATTTTAATAATATGTTATTAGCTTTTTACCAGAATTGATCCATTATTTTTTATCTATGGTTTTTTGTTATGTTTTTTGTTTGTGGCCATAGATTCTACAAAACCGTATTATATCCAATTTAAAAAATGTAGTTTTAATATTTAAAGTGGCCAGTAAGTAGGTATTCTTTGGACATTATTAAAAAAACATTTGAATATGAATATTAATTATTAGCGCCCCTGAGCCTGGTTCTTGCGCCCTAGTTTCAAGCCTAATTAGCCACTGTCATACTGAATTTCGAAGTCACATCGATTCACACATTATTGAATACGACTAGTAAGGTTAGGTTTTGTTAGAACTACGTCCATACAACGCTCGTGCGTTGTGTCCGAGCGAGCGAAGCCAGCGTGCCGCGGCAGCGGCCGCCGAGTGCCAGAAAGAATTGCAAGTTCATTGCCGACCTTTAAAGGCCGGCAACGTACTTATCGGGTTGGAATACTTCCCATTACGTGTATCGTGGTTGAAATAAATCGAAATTATACGTAACAGTGTGGCCTATTTTCACACTAATGTGAATTGCGTATCACATCAGTCGAAAGGCACCTACCTACTGCTGGACAAAGGCCTCCCCCAAAGATTGCTGGTCTTGCGCTTTCCCACATTCCAGCGATCCTCACAAGATCATCGGTCCATCTTGTAGGGGACCTGCTCACGCTGCGTCTTCCGGTTGGTGATCAGTACGATCGATATCTACTTCTGTCACTTATGCTACGTCATGTTGACATTATTAGGTGTACCACTGTGGTGACGTCGAAGAATATCATTACCCCATCTCATGCCGTGGAGGGCACAGAAATCGTCCTGAGGGAATACCTACCCAAGAACAGGCTGCAGCGTTTTTTTGTGAACTTTGACCATCAAACTGTGATCGCCTTCCCAAGCGTGGCGATTATGACATATACTCCAATTCTTTGGGGAGGCTTTTGTATTGCAGTGAACGTAATTTGGCTGAGATGATGATGACACTTGGCAACACCCACAAAAAACTGCGCCTAATTTAATTCTTATATAATTATACCTCTTGACTTATACGTAGGTAGGATGAGGAGCATGATTAGCTTGCGATTAGTGACTTGTATTTCTTGGTAACTCGCATGTTGTACCTACCTACTTCTTTTTTGCTGAACCGTGTGTAGTCAACGGCATGGCAATAGATACAGTTTGTTGATCTCGACAGCATCTTTTTACATGGGCAGTAAGGGTGGTTTTCGTAGATCAACTGTTTCTACTGATGATGTGAAGCGTAAGATACAGTTTGTTGATCTTCACAGCGTCTTTATTACATGGGCAATATGGGTGAATTCTGTAGATAAACTGTTTGTACTGATGACGTGAGGCGGCAAGACAGTAGATACAGTTTGTTGAGGTTCACAGCGTCTTTATTACACGGGCAATATGGGTGATTTTCTTAATTAAACTGTTTCTACTAATGAGGTGAGGTGGCATGACAGTAGATACAGTTTGTTTGATCTTTACAGTATCTTTATTACACGGACAGTATGGGTAGTTTTCGTAGATCAACTGTTGACGTCTACTGATGATGTGAAGTGGCATGATAGTAGATACGGTTTGTTGATCTTCACAGCGTCTTTATTATACGGTCAGTATGGTTGGTTTTACTAGTTCAGCTGTTTCTACTGATGACGTGAAGTAACTACAGACCATTCGATAATAATTTTGAACATTGGAATTACCTTTTTACTACTATGTAGTTTTTGTTTAAAACGAGAGAATTGCAACTAGAGAAGCCAGCTGCAAAAGCACCGAGGATCAATTTAAGGGTCCTAAGTGAGCTGTTATATTTGATTCCAATAGTAGGTATGGTAAAAGTGCTTAAACGCACGGAAGTTGTTGAGAACAGTGAGACGGCAGTTCAGTCAAGACTTTTTTTCTATATTTTGTATTCAATGATCATTTGTTTGATCCTTATAATAATAATGACCTCCCGAGCGAATTTCGGCCACGGCGGCCAGTCTCAATGGAGAGTAGCCAATTGCGCAGGACATATTATAGTGCACAAGTGTGTGCGCAAACACCGGGGAACTTTCTATCCATCACTCTCATGATCCGCTGGGACGACTAGCGACACGACCGGAAAGAGGTCAGGTACAGGACCGACGGCTTTACGTGCTCTCCGAGGCACGCGGTTGTTATACCACCTCTTCCTATAAAATAAGAATAACTTAACACTATTCAAGATTTCCGAACAGTTATTCTGATGCATAAGCTATATTATTGTCAAGATTCATTAAAACCCATTCAGTAGTTTTTACGTGAAAGAGTAACAAACATCCATCCATACATAATTACAAACTTTCGCGTTTATAATATTAAGTAGGATGTATAAAATACGGACACGCCACGGAGGAATAGCCACCGAAAAAACATATATCATATTGAAATCAATTTATTTTGTATATAGTATATACGAGTGGGCATGCGATATAGAAGGATAGCCCTCTAACTTCTCTTTTCATTATGGCGCTTTGTATTTTGAAATTCGCGATGACAAAAGACGATTGTTTTTATTTTATTTCATTTTATTTGAGAAATATACAGTGACAAGTTTAAAATAAGAATAACTTAACATTATTCAAGATTTCCCGCATTTTAATGACTATATATGTACATATTTAACTTGATATGCATAAATTATACAAAGAGAAAAATAAACGAGATAATTTATATCAAGAGAACAACTTAATAGAATCAGCTAGATTCTATTGTCATTATTCTTATAATATAAATTTTATTCTAAATGTTTTCATACAATCCGTGTACCTAAATATCAATGTGGACTTAGAAATAATTATGTATACATAACTATATTACTACAACATAATATCATAACATGTTCTCACTATTTACAAGCGTTTTTTTATTAAAGTCGACGTGAATAAAAACCTTTTTTATTAATTTTATTTTATATATAAATATTATGTTTGTTGCTTCGAGCATTTGTCTAAATGTCTAAAAAAAATAGAATCCTGAGCGTTAGCGAGGAAATCAAAAGAGCACAAGATGAAAAATCTTTGCACTCGATGCAACACGTAACTTTTCATCACACCTCAGCGAGGAAATGACTACATTCGAAAAAAAAATCTTATTATAAATACTTTTATTTCAGTTTAGGTGTTAATCACTATATTATGATATGTAAATATTACAGGACAATCTTTAAATTATAACAAATAATACTTAGGTATAATTTAGAAAAACTTAAAGTAGCGTTGCTACAGTTTGAGTGTAATAGTTAGTAATATTGCGCAAAACAAAGTCAAAAAAAGTATACCAAGAAGGTTCCGGTTGAAGTCTTAGTTTTTAATAAATAAAAAAAGTTGTACGATAAATTCGGCACCATAGAGGTAGAAGTAAATAGGTTTAATGATATTTTGCATACACAAACTTAGAGCACACAGTGTTCTAAATTCAAATTTATTTTACCCTCTAGAGGATAAAAACGATTTATCCACTCAGATTTCGAAGAGCAAAAACACTCTTTCCGAGATGGGGTGATAAAAAAGAAGTTTGGTATACATATAGTCTAGAGCCGGAGAAAGGACATAGGTTACTTTTTAATGCGAAAAAAGAATTGTAAGGGGTCGAAAAGTTGTATGGAAGTATCGGAAGTATTTTTAGAGAATCTTATTTTTTAGGCTGTTGATTCGATATAAATAAAATGTCATTCAACGTTGGTTAGAGTTTTACCCTCAAGGGTGTAAAATAACAACAGGGAATAGGGGATGAAAGTTTGTATAGAAATATGTAAGGTTTATTAAATGTTTCATAAGTTTGTGACAAGAGACAAAATTTTGGAGATATTATATGATGTAACAATTACCTACAGAGTCATTACAAATAATGCAGACGATATCGCGGGCACAGCATGTGAAGATATAAATTACCACTTTAGGGCACAGAAGATAAAATAAAAAAGGTTTTTATTCACGTAGACTTTAAAAAAGCGCTTGTAAATAATCAGAACATGTTTGTAGTAATATAGTTGTATACATTATTATTTCTAGTAACATAGATATTTAGGTACACATTGTATGAAAACATTTATAAAATTTATTTTATTATACCAATGATATTTAGCTAGCTCGTATCAAGTTATTGTCAAGAGATTATGTTTAATTATCTAGTTTAAGTCTAATATTTTTACTACATATTGTCAATGGTTCTGTCTATATTAAGGTATTATTATTATAATACTTGTGTTAATAACGACGGTAGCGCTTTAATGCTACCACCGGATCCAATGCGCCCCAACTGAGAAGACCCGGCGAAACAAACTCAGTGGGTTCATCTACTACCGGTTTCAACACGACCCAGTTGAGACGAGAAGAGATGCCTAAGGGCGAAATGCGGTATTAAAAGTGTTGATACATGGAAGCCATTTTTCTTTAAGCTACGCATACTGACTCTACCTTGTCTGTACATTTATGAGGTAGCCATATTTGTTAGAAGTAATTTAAATTTGTTAAAGACATTAAACAGTGTAAGACACATGTACAAAATGGGCTCCATGAATTTATCTATACATATAAATCTATACATATAATAAAATCGTAGGAAAGTCAAAAATCTACAAAGAATATTTTTTTTAAATAATACTTGGGGCGTGATCTACAATGGATAACGAAGCGAAAAATATAGTTTTTAGAATTTTTGTCTGTATGTCTGTTTGTCTGTATGTATGTCCGGGCTAAACTCAAAAAGTACTGCATGGATTTACTTCAAATTTTGCATGAATATTAATAAGAGGTCGGGTCAACATATAGGCTACATATTATCACGCTATCACCTACGGGGGAGGAGCTATGATAATTTATAAAATTTAACGCGGGTAAAACCGCGAAGCACAGCTAGTTATTAAATAACTTTGTATTAAATTATTTTGATGTTCTATAAATGTTTTACTTACTATTGATACCTGTAAAAAGTGTGACATTTATATAACGTTTTGAATTGGCATTTTCTGTAAAATAATGATATTGTACCAATAATAATTGTATACTCTAACCGGCTGGACATAGCGACCTCCACATCACTAACATGTGCCTTGAATGTGCAATGTACAGACGCCAGCACATCCAGCTACGCCAATCTGTCAAATTTGTTTTGTAGATTTTCAACGTTATCACATAAGCATAAGGTTCACTTTCAGTTGGGGAAATTTGACAGATTGGGGTAGCTTGATGTGCTGGCGTCTGTACCTACATATGATCGTAATAAAGAATTTTTGATTTGATCATTATTCAACTTACGGTATCAGGGTCACCACGCAGCCGTGACATGGCAGCCATAGCTTCATGGAACCGCCCCCGGCGCGCCAACCACGTGGGGCTCTCGGGGGACAGGCACAGCGCTATGAACGACAGGGCGGGCAGCACCGTGGACAGGTGGGCTACTGTCCGCCAGGGTAGAGCACCGCCGAGGGCATACACGTATAGTACACCCAGCGAGTACGCCACGAACGGAGTGCCAATCAGCAACCCTCGTAATCTTGGTTCCGATATTTCTCCTAAGTACACCTAAAGCAAAAAGAAAAATAATTAAATAATAAAATTTATTCAGCACTTGGGTATTAACATACACTTTTACTTGTCAAGCTCACAATGCAGTACATAAACATAGTCTTCCGCAAAATATTTAAAACTGCAAAACTATTCACACTTTCAAAAGACTATTGAAAAATCACTATCTTTCAATTACATCCTCATAGAATGTATTATTAGTATTTAGTTTATTGTTAAATCTAAATTGGATATAATATTTATATGTATATTATATGTATTTAAGTATATATGCAATTATTAGTATGTAAGTGTATTATAGACCTACACACAAAACGCGCTGTGTAAAATTACTCCAGTCGCGGGTCTGCTGGAAGAAATTTCTTGCAAAATAAGCAGCACCTTTGTACTATTCATTTCTTCGCACTTTTGCCTATTTATTGTATGTTTTGTGTGTACAAGAATGAATAAATTAATAAAATAAATAGTAGATAACAGTTTAAAAGTAACAAAAGAAGTTGAATTAGTCCGTCCTTACGGTCTGTCTTATCATATATATTTATTAAATCCTTAAATAAACAACAAGTTACTTAGCTATTGTTTTTAATTTAGATATTAAAATTAAAGAATTGAAGACCACGAGCAGTTGGCTAGCGCAGAAGGCTCTCAACCAGTAGCTTAATTTAAGCGACTAATACCTAAGGGCACCCTTTTGGGGTTCGGGCCATAGCTCAGGGGGCTGCTGAAGTAAAAAGGCGGAATTATAAATTAGGGTCTGATCACTTGTACGGGATTACCGAAAATAAAAATCATATGAAATTCCTGTTTTAAAAGGTTACCGACTTTACAAGTCAACGGGAGCAGGGAATGATTTATTTTAATTTTTTTTGAAGACAGTGCCCGCCGTACGGAAATGGTTTTGGGATTTTTCGTTAAAGAAAATGTCTCAGTATCAGCCCGGAGTCTGGGAGTTGGCGGTATTACACCCTATACTTGGGTTAGGCTTGTCCAGCAGTGGACGTCTTTCGGCTGATATGATGATGATGGTGATACCCGACAGGTGTTACAGCCCTCCACGGACCATTTTCAAGGAATGCTAACACATCGCGAAAAACAATTAAGTAACATCTCCGCTTGATTATACTGACAATTATTAGCGGCATGAACTCGTCATATTAATTTAGTATTTTAATTTTGACTTTTACCTGTGAGGGTGCTGCCATAATCCCGACGGCGAATCCGCACACAATCCTGCCTAGCAGCAGTAATGCGTGATGTGTGGAGGTGCCGATGATAATCCAGCCTATTATCAGCGGTAATGTGCACAACTGCAGCGTCCGCTTCCGGCCTATAGCTTCCATGATCGGGCCTGACAGCATTGAACCTAAAGGCGTCGCCGCCGAGTGTATACTGGCTGTGGAAGAACAAAAGGATTCTGTTAGTTAACTTTTTATACAGTCAGCACCCAAGCAAATAAACTTGCCTATTCGCAAGTGGTTACAAGCCTATGGAAGCTTGATTCTCGCGCACGTAACTGGGTTTTCAGAAGAGAGACCGCGATAATTACTTTTTATGATCTCCAGTTAGAAATACTGGTACTTTTCTAGAGTGATTAATACTATTGTCCCCACACTGACACATTTTACCATCACCATTCATTTTACCACCTTAAATATACAGACGCCAGCACATCATGCTGGGTAGCTTGATGTGCTGGCGTTTGTATATTTAAATAATGTTGACATCACGTCATGATTGCTCTGCGAAAATCACCGTTGCTGCCAATGAAATAAGCATGCTATCAATATTGAAAAATATTCACTTACGTTATTTTCGATAAGTACAGACGCCAGCACATCAAGCTACCCCAATCTGTCAAATTTCCTCAATAGAAAGTGAGCGTTATGCTTACGTGATAAAGTTGAAACCCTATAAAAGAAATTTGACAGATTACTGCAGCGCTGATATTCCGAAACTTATAATTTTCTGTGTAAGAGTAACAAACACCCATACATCCATAGTCATACTCTTTCTTCTAATTATTATTTATAATATCAGTAGTATGATCAAATACATGTGTGTTTAGCATCGCAGCTCTCAAACGCATGGACCGATTTTGATGCGGATTTTCTTATTTGAGAGCCAGTTGCCTTGCGTTGGTTCTTAACTGTGTTGGGTTAATATCTATATCGGTCCAGTAGAGTAAGAGTATCAGCTGTTATACAAAATTATGGAATTATATTTGGAGTCAGGGGTTTTCTGACGGTTCATTAGATGGTAGCCCCCAGGTCTTTTAAAATGCCTACGAATCCAAGACAAGGTACGTGTGGCGCAGCGGTTAAGACAGTTGCTTCGCCACTTGGTGTCAGGGGTTCGATTACCGCACAGTAGAACCAATTGTGTGATCCATAAAAAGTTGTCCTTCTGTATACTTTGTGTCCTTCGATTATGTTTTTAAAGTATCTCGAGATACAAGGTTTTTTTTTTTTTTTTTTTTTTTTTTTTTTTTTAATAATATCTAGGGACAATGTCACACAGATCTACCTAGCCCCAAACTAAGCAAAGCTTGTACTATGGGTACCAGGCGACGATATACATACATAGATAGATAAATACATAGAAAACATCCATGACTCAGAAACAAATATTCATGCTCATCACACAAATATTTGCACTTACCGGGATTCGAACCCAGGACCACCAGCTTCGTAGGCAGGAGCACTACCAACTAAGCTACGGTGACCGCCACGGGTTACGTTTAATTCGTGTGGGATTGTCTTTAAAAAAATCATCATCATCATCATATCAGCCGAAAGACGTCCTCTGCTGGACAAAGACCTCCCCAAAGATCTCCACAATTGCCGCTCTTGCGCTATTCGCATCGCGCAGTTTCCAGCGACCCGCACAAGATCATCGGTCCATCTTGTAGGGGGCCTACCCACGCTGGGTCTTCCGGTATGTAGTCGCTACTCGAGAACCAAAAAAAATATATGTATATGTAAATATGATTAATTACATGTAACCCTAATAATAACGTATTAATAATCACGTTTTAAAGAACGTTTTACAGAAATTACTGTACAACGCTCCTTACTTAAAAAACTATGATACAGCACAAATAAGCAAAGCAAAAAATCACGTACTTATGGCTATGGCAGGGCCTCAATAATATGTATTACAAACAGATCGTACTCATATTATAAATGCGAAAGTTCATAAGTTATAAAAGTTCAATATCACTTTCGCATTATGCGAAAGTTTGTAAGTATGGATGGATGTTTGTTACTCTTTCACGTAATAACTACCGAATGGAAATTTTACAATAATATAGTTTATACATCAGAATAACACATACAATTTATAAAGTTTAAGCCACGGGTGAAACCGTGGGGCACAGCTAGTCTAAAATAAAGGCACGTGTCGGTAAATCTCGTAATTACTTATTTAAAAGAGCTTCTAACTTCTTTAAAAAAAGGTTTTTATTCACGTAGACTTTAAAAAGCGCCTGTATATAATCAAAACATATTTGTAGTATAAATAAGTAACTATAATTATTTCTAAGTACATATAGATTTAAGTACACGGAGTGTATGAACAAAGGTCATAGCCCATAATCCGACCCGGTTTGTACAAAAACGAAAATAATGGTAAATAATGCAGGCATAACCCACTGTTCATTATATGTAAAAAGAAAAAAATAATTCAATGGAGAGATCTTGCAGTAGACCGATCAAAATTGGATAATAATTAGCTGCACCAGCGGTTTCGCCCGTCTCTAAATTATTTTATCCCATGGAAAAATGTCACTGGGATAAAAAGTTTACTATGTCCGTCTACAAATCTAATATGTAGGTATATACGATATATTTTTTTGTCTATTCATAGGAATCTGACATGACATGATAGATAAAAAATAATTAAATAATGTATTTTCTTAATCTATGCTATGCACCTAAGGTATTAAACAAATACTCATTCTTTACATGTATACTACGGGGCAAGCAATTTAACCAAAATTGGTTCAGTAGTTTAGACTTGAAAATGAAACAAGCAGACTTACTTTGCCATTGTTTTGTTAAATAAAAATATCATCGTGACACTTAATAAGCAAACTCGTTCGGTCAGGTAATAAATAACACGTCTATTGCTGTCTCGGTCTCACCCGAGCTTTGTTGCGGTCGCGCAATAATACAATGTATTATATTTTATTTCATGTTCCCCATCGGCCACAGTAATGCACCACTTACCATTGAAAAGTATAATCATTTGTCTTTGATTCCCCCCATATTTCATTTCTGTACGCCGTAGGTATATTGTTCATACTAAATGGGCCATTACCTTTAGATACAACATTTAATTTATGATTTTGTTAATTTATTTTAAGTTATTAAGTATATATATAGGTTTCATTATCGAAATTTAAAGCTTTAGATATAATTTACTACACCTTGTCTGAATGGTTCTGTCTATATTAAGGTAAGAATTGGATGCTCATTAGCCAAAAAGAAAGTTCATGAACTCAAATATTAGTCGTGAGCGAGGATCAAACCCGCACCCTTTGATTCAGAAAACAAGTTCACAACTGAGTCACGTCGCGCCAGTCTGCTGTTTGTTAACTAATAATTGCCGTGTCATGATATCAGGTGGCATGCCGTTCAGTCGCGACAGTGTGAACTCGACCCCTCATGCCTTAATGTATTAGGAGTCAATTTGTCAATATCGTTGGTCGCAATAAAGGCTTTCTTCTGAGAAACAATTTATCAGAAGGTCAAGTTCGTTGTTGTGTCAATACGCGGGACAGATCTTTGTGTAATCACACGATTGTTTTTATATCAAAGGGCGCCAAACGAGCAATTGGGTCACCTGTGCCTCTAGCACGAGTTCCTGCAGTTTACTTACTCGATCTCACGTACAGTATCCACCCATACATTGAGCACCTCTCGCGGAAACTATTAAGAACTAAAACTCTGGTGCTCAATGTATGGGACGAAACTGTACGTGTGATCCAGTAAGTAAACTGCAGGAACTCGTGCTAGAGGCACTGATGGTAATCACCGCCGCCCATAGACACTCGCAGCACCAGAGGTGTCGCGGGTGCGTTGTCGTTCTTTAAGACTCAGCAAACAAGTTCTGCTGACCCTTCCCCCCACCCCAATGAGCTCTGGCGACCTTACACACACGCAGAAACACAACACGTCTTCTGTAAGGTGGAGGTACTTCCCCAGTCGGGCTGCTCTGTGAGCGAATGAACGCTGTGCCCTACCTCTCTTAAAAGTTACTTTATTTACATCATTTTTTTTATTTTTTATTTATATAAACACAGACATAACAATTTTACAATTAACACGATATACTCGCCAAACTTTTACGTTTATTGGCGAGACGCACTCGTTTTACACTTTTTTTACCTAACTTATCTAACGTTTTGACGGTCACCGTAGCCTAGTTGGTAGTGCTCCTGCCTACGAAGCTGGTGGCCCTGGGTTCGAATCCCGGTAAGTACAAATATTTGTGTGATGAGCACGAATATTTGTTTCTGAGTCATGGATGTTTTCTATGTATTTAAGTATTTATCTATCTATATAAGTATGTATATCGTCGCCTGGTACCCATAGTACAAGATTTGCTTAGTTTGGGGCTAGGATGATCTGTGGCATTGTCCCTAGATAATATTATCTATACTAATACTAATCATAATTTAATGATTATTTTTAAAAATAACCTTAATTAGTCATACAACATTTCAATATTTTTTTTATTTTATATTTCTAATAACACACATCATGTGTTTCCGCTTCAATATAAATCCGATATGCCTGGTGTGCCACCGGATCATTTGACAGTTTTACATCCATGATCTTGAATAGTCATGACGCTGGAGTTTGTGAACAATTGCAGTTTCATGTTTGTTCGCTTTGATCGGTAACAATTGTGGGTAGGAGTTAAATGTCCGGTGTACGCTCGTAGCTGCGGTGGAAAAATAACATCGTATCGTTGAAGCTAACTAGAGTCGAGTTGGGAATTGAATGTCATTCAGAAGACGAGTGACCGTAAAACGTGCTCTGTTTGACATTTAGGTCGGCTGTCTTCTGTTTTACTTGGTATATTTATTAAGGCCTAAGTAGACTTGTTGTCCAAGTAGACGAATGGTGTCCAAGACAACACAAGAGAAAGAAAGGGAGACAACGTCGACGATGGGAAGACGACATAAAAAGAATAGCAGGAGCTACATGGAGAAGGAAGACACATGACCGCATTTTATGGCAAGCTTTAGGGCAGGCCTATGCTGAATAGCAAGACAATCTTAGCGAAACTGGTGTCTATATCAAAGATATTGTGTATATTTTTTTATAAGATTGTTAAATAAAGGCTTTATTATATTATTATTATTATAAGTAGACTTGTTAATAATAAAAATTTCATGGACATTATTCTCACACTAAGCTGCAACGACGCGTTTGTTGGCGTGGTTGGCAAATGCTTGCGTTTCACGCCGCAGGTCGTCGGTTCGATTCCCACCCAGGACAGATATTTGTGTGCATGAACATGTCTGTTTGTCCTGAGTCTGGGTGTAATTATATTTATAGCCTTTGCGTCTGTTACAGACGATTTACGGCGCATTGTCTGAGAAACATTTATTTTGGTGGCTAAACAAACCGATGCAATAAGTATTGTATTTACAAAAGTAGTATATGTAGTATATCAGTTATCTAGTTTCCATATTACAACCTCTGCTTAGTTGGGATCAGATGGCCGTGTGTGAATAATGTCCCAGGATTTTATTATTCAACGACAATGTATAAGTTGAGATTATTATTATTTACCTACTTATTTGTATAAATACTACAGTAATCACTACTTACACAAACAAATGATAAGCAGACGTTATCAGAAAAATCAATATAATGAACAACAAGGGTGACCATGAGGGTGACCGAGCGAATTTTCCCACAAAGAAATCTTAAATAAATAAATAATTAATGTCCTCCTAGCCGAATTACGGCCACGGCGGCCAGTCTCAATAGAGATTAGCCATCTGCACGGGATGTATTATAGTGCACAAGTATGTGCGCAAACACTTTCTATTCCGTCACTCTCATGATCCAATGGGACGCCTAGCGATGCGACCGGAAAGAGGTCAGGTCCAGGACCGACGGCTTTACGTACTCTGCGAAGCACGGGTGTATAATACCGCCAACTCCCAGACTTCGGGCTTAGTTGAAAAAAAATTCTTTTTAGAGAAAAATCCCAAAATCACTTTTGGCCCGACCAGGGATTTGAACCCAGGACCTCGTTATCTGCGGGTAAACACGCTACCGCTAGACCAACGAGGCAATAATTACATATCTAGGGGCAACTAACATATTCCCATCTGATCGTAAACTAGCCAGAGCCTGTACTATAGCAACCAGACAGATACACATCACACTAATATTATAAAGGCGAAAGTGTGTGAGTGTGTATGTTTGTTACTTCTTTTCGTCTAAACGCTCTCGGCTGGAGCGATTTTAATAAAATTTGGTATGGACTTAGGTGACGCGCGGGTAAAACCGCGGGGCACAGCTAGTTACACATAAATTACAGTCAGACACAGAACAACTAATCATGTTCATTATATAAAGATTTGTCCCGGGTGGGAATTGAACTCACGACCTCTGGAATAGCAGTCAGGGTCACTAACCATAAGACCAACAGACCTGATTAAAACAGGACTATTACTAAGACTGCGCTGTCTGTCTGTCCGTCTGTCACCAGGCTGTATCTCATCATGAACTGGGGCTCTACCGGCTAAGTCGTCGAACATCGTTTTCGTGAATGGCGTTTAAATAAATAAAGGCTAAAAATTACTTAATCAATCATTAAATCGGCTTCAACGTTGACAATCAATTCCGGACTATTTATGACATCACATGGGGTCATGGAAGCCGATTTAACGATTGATGAAGTAATTTTTAACTTTTATTTATATGGACGCCATACAGGAAAACGATGTTCGGCGACTTAGCCGGTAGAGACCCTGTAATAGTTTAACAGATGATAATATTTCTGTTGTTACTATAAAAACAATTTAGGGGGTTCCCATACAATAAACGTGATTTTTTCCCGTTTGTAGACATAATGGTACGGAATATTGTTACTCTTGTTTTTTTTTAACTTTAGCACAATGAATATTGTTCATAGGCGGACTTACTGGCGTGTGCATTATCTACCAGTCAACCTTTGGGTAAAACTAAATCTAGTAAAAGGTCAGGAAAGTGGCTACTGCCGAATAAAAAATACTGTTGATGAATAAATTAGGTTAGGTTAGGTTAGATTCGTGTCCTAATTTTTAATGCGCAGTACTCACATTTCTGACATTTTAATAGATTTAATTATTTATTCAAGAACGTTTTATAGAAATTACTATACAACGCTCCTTAAAATTACTTACTTAAAAAACAAAGCAAAAAATCAAGAACTAAATGTTATGGCAGGGCCTTAATAATATTACAAACACATCCTACTAATATTATAAATACGAAAGTTTGTTTACTGTTTCACGCAAAAACTACCGAACGGATTTTAATGAAACTTTGTAGTAATATAGCTTATACATATATCTGAATAACACATTGGCAATCATACTAATATTATAAAGCCGAACGTTTGTGAGTGTGTGAGTGTATGTTTGTTACTTCTTCATGTCTTAACAGCTGGAGCGATTTTAATAAAATTTGGTATGGAGTTAGCTGACACCCTGGATTAACACATAGGCTATAATTTATAAATTTTAACGCGGGTAAAACCGCGGGCCACTTCTGGTAATTTATAAATTTTAACGCGTGTAAAAACGTGGCATCAGCTAGTCTAAAATAAAGGCACATGTCGGTAAATCTCGTAATTACTTATTTAAAAGAGCTTCTAACATTATAAAAATAATATAAAAAAGGTTTTTATTCATGTAGACTAAAAAGCGCCAGTAAATCATAGTCAAAAAATATTTGTAGTATAAATAAGTAACTATAATTATTTCTAAGTACATATAGATTTAAGTACACGGAGTGTATGAAAAACTTTTGATACATTATTTAATTTATGATTTTGTTAATAACTTAACATAAGTAAGTTATTATATATAGATTTCATTATCGAAATTTAAAGCTTTAGATATAATTTACTACACCTTGTCTCAATGGTTCAGTCTATATTAAGGTAAGAATTGGATGCTCATTAGCCAAAAAGAAAGTTCATGAACTCAAATATTTGTCGTGAGCGAGGATCAAACCCGCACCCTTCGGATCAGAAAACAGGTTAACAACTGCGTCACGGCGCGCCAGTCTGCTGTTTGTTAGCTAATAATTGCCGTGTCATGATATCAGGTGGCATGCCGTTCAGTCGCGACAGTGCGAACTCGACCCCTCATGCCTTAATGTATTAGGAGTCAATTTGTCAATATCGTTGGTCGCAATAAAGGCTTTCTTCTGAGAAACAATTTATCAGAAGGTCAAGTTCGTTGTTGTGTCAATACGCGGGACAGATCTTTGTGTAATCACACGATTGTTTTTATATCAAAGGGCGCCAAACGAGCAATTGGGTCACCTGTGCCTCTAGCACGAGTTCCTGCAGTTTACTTACTCGATCTCACGTACAGTATCCACCCATACATTGAGCACCTCTCGCGGAAACTATTAAGAACTAAAACTCTGGTGCTCAATGTATGGGACGAAACTGTACGTGTGATCCAGTAAGTAAACTGCAGGAACTCGTGCTAGAGGCACTGATGGTAATCACCGCCGCCCATAGACACTCGCAGCACCAGAGGTGTCGCGGGTGCGTTGTCGTTCTTTAAGACTCAGCAAACAAGTTCTGCTGACCCTTCCCCCCACCCCAATGAGCTCTGGCGACCTTACACACACGCAGAAACACAACACGTCTTCTGTAAGGTGGAGGTACTTCCCCAGTCGGGCTGCTCTGTGAGCGAATGAACGCTGTGCCCTACCTCTCTTAAAAGTTACTTTATTTACATCATTTTTTTTATTTTTTATTTATATAAACACAGACATAACAATTTTACAATTAACACGATATACTCGCCAAACTTTTACGTTTATTGGCGAGACGCACTCGTTTTACACTTTTTTTACCTAACTTATCTAACGTTTTGACGGTCACCGTAGCCTAGTTGGTAGTGCTCCTGCCTACGAAGCTGGTGGCCCTGGGTTCGAATCCCGGTAAGTACAAATATTTGTGTGATGAGCACGAATATTTGTTTCTGAGTCATGGATGTTTTCTATGTATTTAAGTATTTATCTATCTATATAAGTATGTATATCGTCGCCTGGTACCCATAGTACAAGATTTGCTTAGTTTGGGGCTAGGATGATCTGTGGCATTGTCCCTAGATAATATTATCTATACTAATACTAATCATAATTTAATGATTATTTTTAAAAATAACCTTAATTAGTCATACAACATTTCAATATTTTTTTTATTTTATATTTCTAATAACACACATCATGTGTTTCCGCTTCAATATAAATCCGATATGCCTGGTGTGCCACCGGATCATTTGACAGTTTTACATCCATGATCTTGAATAGTCATGACGCTGGAGTTTGTGAACAATTGCAATTTCATGTTTGTTCGCTTTGATCGGTAACAATTGTGGGTAGGAGTTAAATGTCCGGTGTACGCTCGTAGCTGCGGTGGAAAAATAACATCGTATCGTTGAAGCTAACTAGAGTCGAGTTGGGAATTGAATGTCATTCAGAAGACGAGTGACCGTAAAACGTGCTCTGTTTGACATTTAGGTCGGCTGTCTTCTGTTTTACTTGGTATATTTATTAAGGCCTAAGTAGACTTGTTGTCCAAGTAGACGAATGGTGTCCAAGACAACACAAGAGAAAGAAAGGGAGACAACGTCGACGATGGGAAGACGACATAAAAAGAATAGCAGGAGCTACATGGAGAAGGAAGACACATGACCGCATTTTATGGCAAGCTTTAGGGCAGGCCTATGCTGAATAGCAAGACAATCTTAGCGAAACTGGTGTCTATATCAAAGATATTGTGTATATTTTTTTATAAGATTGTTAAATAAAGGCTTTATTATATTATTATTATTATAAGTAGACTTGTTAATAATAAAAATTTCATGGACATTATTCTCACACTAAGCTGCAACGACGCGTTTGTTGGCGTGGTTGGCAAATGCTTGCGTTTCACGCCGCAGGTCGTCGGTTCGATTCCCACCCAGGACAGATATTTGTGTGCATGAACATGTCTGTTTGTCCTGAGTCTGGGTGTAATTATATTTATAGCCTTTGCGTCTGTTACAGACGATTTACGGCGCATTGTCTGAGAAACATTTATTTTGGTGGCTAAACAAACCGATGCAATAAGTATTGTATTTACAAAAGTAGTATATGTAGTATATCAGTTATCTAGTTTCCATATTACAACCTCTGCTTAGTTGGGATCAGATGGCCGTGTGTGAATAATGTCCCAGGATTTTATTATTCAACGACAATGTATAAGTTGAGATTATTATTATTTACCTACTTATTTGTATAAATACTACAGTAATCACTACTTACACAAACAAATGATAAGCAGACGTTATCAGAAAAATCAATATAATGAACAACAAGGGTGACCATGAGGGTGACCGAGCGAATTTTCCCACAAAGAAATCTTAAATAAATAAATAATTAATGTCCTCCTAGCCGAATTACGGCCACGGCGGCCAGTCTCAATAGAGATTAGCCATCTGCACGGGATGTATTATAGTGCACAAGTATGTGCGCAAACACTTTCTATTCCGTCACTCTCATGATCCAATGGGACGCCTAGCGATGCGACCGGAAAGAGGTCAGGTCCAGGACCGACGGCTTTACGTACTCTGCGAAGCACGGGTGTATAATACCGCCAACTCCCAGACTTCGGGCTTAGTTGAAAAAAAATTCTTTTTAGAGAAAAATCCCAAAATCACTTTTGGCCCGACCAGGGATTTGAACCCAGGACCTCGTTATCTGCGGGTAAACACGCTACCGCTAGACCAACGAGGCAATAATTACATATCTAGGGGCAACTAACATATTCCCATCTGATCGTAAACTAGCCAGAGCCTGTACTATAGCAACCAGACAGATACACATCACACTAATATTATAAAGGCGAAAGTGTGTGAGTGTGTATGTTTGTTACTTCTTTTCGTCTAAACGCTCTCGGCTGGAGCGATTTTAATAAAATTTGGTATGGACTTAGGTGACGCGCGGGTAAAACCGCGGGGCACAGCTAGTTACACATAAATTACAGTCAGACACAGAACAACTAATCATGTTCATTATATAAAGATTTGTCCCGGGTGGGAATTGAACTCACGACCTCTGGAATAGCAGTCAGGGTCACTAACCATAAGACCAACAGACCTGATTAAAACAGGACTATTACTAAGACTGCGCTGTCTGTCTGTCCGTCTGTCACCAGGCTGTATCTCATCATGAACTGGGGCTCTACCGGCTAAGTCGTCGAACATCGTTTTCGTGAATGGCGTTTAAATAAATAAAGGCTAAAAATTACTTAATCAATCATTAAATCGGCTTCAACGTTGACAATCAATTCCGGACTATTTATGACATCACATGTGGTCATGGAAGCCGATTTAACGATTGATGAAGTAATTTTTAACTTTTATTTATATGGACGCCATACAGGAAAACGATGTTCGGCGACTTAGCCGGTAGAGACCCTGTAATAGTTTAACAGATGATAATATTTCTGTTGTTACTATAAAAACAATTTAGGGGGTTCCCATACAATAAACGTGATTTTTTCCCGTTTGTAGACATAATGGTACGGAATATTGTTACTCTTGTTTTTTTTTAACTTTAGCACAATGAATATTGTTCATAGGCGGACTTACTGGCGTGTGCATTATCTACCAGTCAACCTTTGGGTAAAACTAAATCTAGTAAAAGGTCAGGAAAGTGGCTACTGCCGAATAAAAAATACTGTTGATGAATAAATTAGGTTAGGTTAGGTTAGATTCGTGTCCTAATTTTTAATGCGCAGTACTCACATTTCTGACATTTTAATAGATTTAATTATTTATTCAAGAACGTTTTATAGAAATTACTATACAACGCTCCTTAAAATTACTTACTTAAAAAACAAAGCAAAAAATCAAGAACTAAATGTTATGGCAGGGCCTTAATAATATTACAAACACATCCTACTAATATTATAAATACGAAAGTTTGTTTACTGTTTCACGCAAAAACTACCGAACGGATTTTAATGAAACTTTGTAGTAATATAGCTTATACATATATCTGAATAACACATTGGCAATCATACTAATATTATAAAGCCGAACGTTTGTGAGTGTGTGAGTGTATGTTTGTTACTTCTTCATGTCTTAACAGCTGGAGCGATTTTAATAAAATTTGGTATGGAGTTAGCTGACACCCTGGATTAACACATAGGCTATAATTTATAAATTTTAACGCGGGTAAAACCGCGGGCCACTTCTGGTAATTTATAAATTTTAACGCGTGTAAAAACGTGGCATCAGCTAGTCTAAAATAAAGGCACATGTCGGTAAATCTCGTAATTACTTATTTAAAAGAGCTTCTAACATTATAAAAATAATATAAAAAAGGTTTTTATTCATGTAGACTAAAAAGCGCCAGTAAATCATAGTCAAAAAATATTTGTAGTATAAATAAGTAACTATAATTATTTCTAAGTACATATAGATTTAAGTACACGGAGTGTATGAAAAACTTTAGATACATTATTTAATTTATGATTTTGTTAATAACTTAACATAAGTAAGTTATTATATATAGATTTCATTATCGAAATTTAAAGCTTTAGATATAATTTACTACACCTTGTCTCAATGGTTCAGTCTATATTAAGGTAAGAATTGGATGCTCATTAGCCAAAAAGAAAGTTCATGAACTCAAATATTTGTCGTGAGCGAGGATCAAACCCGCACCCTTCGGATCAGAAAACAGGTTAACAACTGCGTCACGGCGCGCCAGTCTGCTGTTTGTTAGCTAATAATTGCCGTGTCATGATATCAGGTGGCATGCCGTTCAGTCGCGACAGTGCGAACTCGACCCCTCATGCCTTAATGTATTAGGAGTCAATTTGTCAATATCGTTGGTCGCAATAAAGGCTTTCTTCTAAGAAACAATTTATCAGAAGGTCAAGTTCGTTGTTGTGTCAATACGTGGGACAGATCTTTGTGTAATCACACGATTGTTTTTATATCAAAGGGCGTCAAACGAGCAATTGGGTCACCTGATGGTAAGTGATCACCGCCGCCCATAGACACTCGCAACACCAGAGGTGTCGCGGGTGCGTTGTCGGCCTTTAAGACTCAGCAAACAAGTGCTGCAGACCCTCCCCCACCCCAATGAGCTCTAGCGACCTTACACACACGCAGAAACACAACATTAAAATTATTATTAAGGAACGTGTTCTGTAAGGTCCCTGTCTGTAGGTTCCCCAGTCGGGCTGCTCTGTGAGCGAATGAACGCTGTGCCCTACCTCGCTTAAAAGTTACTTTATTTACATCATGTGTTTCCGCTTCAATATAAATCCGATATGCCTGGTGTGTCAACGAATCATTTGACAGTTTTACGTCCATGATCTTGAATAGTCATGACGCTGGAGTTTATCAACAATTGCAGTTTCATGTTTGTTCGCTTTGTTCAATAACAATTGTGGGTAGGAGTTAAATGTCCGGTGTACGCTCGTAGCTGCGGTGGTAAAATAACATCGCGTCGTTGAAGCTAACTAGAGTTGTCGAGTTGGGAATTGAATGTCATTCAGAAGACGAGTGACCGTAATAGTCCAAGAGCTGGCACGCATTTTTGGGTAGGTATTTGAGGCAAGCTGAAAACTTGTCCTATAGCTCTTCAGACACACCCCAACACGGAACTGCAGACCTGGCTGGCGGGTAGCGGGTCTAAACCAACCCCTAAATTTTTGAATATATTTTTTATCCAAAAAATGTATTTGAGGCAAGCTGAAATGTTTATATGTTGTAGTTTAATGTTTATACAATACATAAATAACATTCTGTCAAAATTTCAAGTTGCCTCAAATAGGTACAGTTTTTCGATTATCTTGCAAAATATTTTTGCACACGCCCGGCAGTGCTAAAGACTAAAGACCCGACAGAATCGCGTGTCTTTTTTTTTGTATTGTGTAAACATTAAACTACAACATATCAAAATTTCAGCTTGCCTCAAATACATTGTTTGGTAAAAAAATAAAAAAAATCAAAAATGGTTTAGACCCGCTACCCGCCAGCCAGGTCTGCAGTTCCGTGTTGGGGTGTGTCTGAAGAGCTATAGGACAAGTTTTCAGCTTGCCTCAAATACCTACCCAAAAATGCGTGCCAGCTCTCCTACTATAAAACTTGCTCTGTTTGACATTTAGGTCAACTGTCTTCTGTTTTACTTGGTATATTTATTAAGGCCTAATTAGACTTGTTAATAATAAAAATTTCAGGGACATTATTCTCACACTAAGCTGCAAAGACGGGCCTGTTGGCGTGGTTGGAAAATGCTTGGTTTTCACACCGGAGGTCGGGGGTTCGATTCCAAACAAGAACAGATATTTGTGTGCATGAACATGTCTGTTTGTCCTGAGTCTGGGTGTAATAAGTATGTATTTACAAAAGAAAAATAGTAGGTATATCAGTTATCTAGTTTCCATATTACAACCTCTGCTTAGTTTGGGATCAGATGGCCGTGTGTGAATGATGTCCCAGGATTTTATTATTCAACGACAATGTATAAGTTGAGATTATTATTATTTACCTACTTATTTGTATAAATACTACTTACAGTAATCACTACTTACACAAACAAATGATAAGCAGACGTTATCGGAAAAATCAATATAATGAACAACAAGGGTGACCGAGCGAATATTCCCACAAAGAAATCTTAAATAAATAAATAATTAATGCTATATAGGTATTAGCTATATAGGTAGTCATTTTTAACTTTTATTTATATAGACGCCATTCACGAAAACGATGTTCGGCGGCTTAGCCGGTAGAGACCCTGTAATAGTTTAACAGATGATATATTTCTGTTGTTACTATAAAAACACACATATAACACATATATGATGATTGATAAAAACAATTTAGGGGGTTCCCATACCTACTACAAACGTGATTTTTTCCCGTTTGTAGACATAATGGTACGGAATATTGTTATGCTTGTTTATTTTTTAACTTTAGCACAATGAATATTGTACAGACACCAGCACATCAAGCCACCCCAATCTGTCAAAGGAGAAGAAAATGACTCCATACATTCCTGGGCCCAGGTGTTAACTGAATCAAACTAGCCTTATTTGTGAGAGGATATAATAACAAGACCTCACTGAAATTTTGGTAAAATTTGGCTATCCAGGAATCAAGTTATATGAAGTACCTATAGTAAAAGTGAGGTTAAATTATAACATTGTAGTTTTTTACAAAATATTTTTGAATGGCTTCGGTTGTGTTATGGTTTTATGCATGGAGAGTGTGACATGTCGAAGATCTGGCACGTTTGGATCCCCGCGCCCCGTGCAGTCACTACAGTCGAAGAAAACCACAAATAAAACATGGAAAATACGTGCGCACTTAAACCGAAAGACAACGAACGAGTGACAGTCAAAGAGTATGTAAAGGCTGTCAGCAGAAAAGTGATGCCCGAAGAAAAATTAAAGGAATACAATCCGCTATGAATCGATTCCACGAAAAACACTTGTCACTCGATTTTCAAACATATTCTGAGATTTTACCGATTTATTCTTAATCGATTGCGAGCAATTCATCATTATTTTATCGATTATTTCGTTTCATAACTGAATTTAAGTTTTCTCGCTTCCTAGATAGAAACATGATACCATATTTTGTGATTTCGTTTAGAAAAATATAACGGTTATTTTAATTCCCATTTCAACTAGTTAACTGCTGGGCCCAGAAGTTTCCTTCTCCTTTCTTTTATAGATTTGCAATTTTATCACAAAAGCATAAGGTTCACTTTCAATTGGAGAAATTTGACAGATTGGGGTAGCTTGATGTGCTGGCGTCTGTACATAGGCGGACTTAATGGCGTGTGCATTATCTACCAGTCAACCTTTGGGTAAAACTAAATCCAGTAAAATGTCAGGAAACTGGCTACTGCCGAATAAAAAATACTGTTGATGAATAGATTAGGTTAGGTTAGGTTAGATTCGTGTCCTAATTTTTATTGGGCAGTACTCGCATTTCTGACATTTTAATACATTTAGTTTAGTGAAACGACATATCACTGACGACAAATTGGTGTTTTGTCATATCACTAGATAGTTTTAGTAAGAAGACTTAATGAACAAGAATATTCGACATCTACCGGTGATATCCCTGGGGATTTCGTGAAATCTCTTATACCCTCATTTAACTGCGATATATATATATGTATAGATGCTATAATATTCTTGTGAACACGTGTTGTGGCAATTTTCCACAGCTAGTGTAAGGTGCACCGAGCACTTTATAATGACGTGTGCTAGTTCACAGTTCACAAATGAGCGCTGGGTGTTGTAGACATCCCGCGTTGACCTGCCACCTTTAACTCTTCCCTCGCAATCAGCTCACGTGCAACTCATGTAAGTAGATATGCGGTCATATCAACAACAAAAAAACCGGCCAAGTGCGAGTCGGATTCGCGCACGAAGGGTTCCGTACAATCACACTAATATTATAAAGACGAAAGTTTGTGACTGTGTGAGTGCATGAGTGTGTATGTTTGTTACTTCTTCACGTCTAAACGGCTGGAGCGATTTCATTAAAATTTGGTATGGAGATAGCTGACACACTGGACTAACACATAGGCTATAATTTATAAAGTTAAACGCGGGTAAAACCGCAGCGCGCAGTTAGTTATCTACAAAAACGAGCAAAAATTCACGTTTGTTGTATGGGAGCCCCCTTAAATATTAATTTTATTTTGTTTTGTTTAGTATTTGTTGTTATAGCGGCAATAGAAATACATCATCTGTGAAAATTTCAACTGTCTAACTATCACGGTTTATGAGATACAGCCTGGCGACAGACGGACAGACAGACATACAGCGAAGTCTTAGTAATAGGGTCTCGTTTTACCCTTTGGGTACGGAACCCTAAAAACAAAAGTCTTGGCTCACTACTTAGACACCCGCCTGTTTCCCCGAGGGGTAGGCAGAGACAACGGATTTCCATTTGTCACGATCTTTGCACACCTCTTTTGCTTCGTTTACTGTCATTATATTGTTCATACATGCTCGCCGGTTTAGGGTACTTCTGACCTGGCCTTTCCTGAGAACATCTCCAATTTGGTCAGAGCATGTTCAATGAGGTCTTCCCCTTCTGGTTGTACCATTCACACATTTTTTTAAAGACAACGCCCGCAGTAACGAATCTAATCCCTGTGTCGCGGGCTTCTTTACAAACATATAATAGACGGACACAAATTGCGGATTAAAATAAATAAAGAAAATAAAATAAAAAATGTTTTTATTCACGTATACTTTAAAAAAGCGCTTGTAAATAGTCAGAACATGTTTGTAGTAATATAGTTGTTATTATTATTTCTAGTAACATAGATATTTAGGTACTTACACATTGTATTGATTGTATGAAAAGATTTATAAAATTTATTTTATAATAGCAATTATATTTAGCTAGCTCGTCTCAAGTTATTAACACATAGGCTATAATTTATAAAGTTTAATGCGGGTAAAACCGCGGAGCACAGCTAGTTTATAATATTAGTAGTACCAAAAAAGTTGCGAGTTCGTTCTGTTTTTTGACACGGTAATTATACTTATAAATAAAATAAAAAAGGTTTTTATTCACGTAGACTTTAAAAAAGCGCTTGTAAATAGTCAGAACATGTTTGTAGTAATACAGTTATTATTTCTAGTTACTTATTACAGATATTGAAGTACACGGAATGTTAAAACATTTATACAATTTATTTTATAATGGTAGTGACATTTAGCTAGCTTGTTTTAAGTTATTGTCAAGGAGATTATGTTTAGTTGAAGTTTTCAATATTATGTACAGAAATTTAAATTTTACTACATATTGTCTGAATAATCAAGTATAATCGAGTCTGAAATTAAATAATGAAATTTATTCAGCACTTGGGTATTTACATACACTTGTACTTGTCAAGCTCACAATGTATTACATAAACACAGTTTAAAAACAGTAATTAATCCAACAAATTTTTTGAATTAGTCCGTCCGTGCGGTCTGTTTCGTCACATTTTTTTTTTAATAAATAATAAATAGCAAGTAACTAAGTTATTATTGTTACATTAAGTATTTTCTGTATAGTATGTACACACGGCTACACATCAAGCTATAATTTCCAGCATAAGCTGATCTCACGTTGTATAGGATTTCCATACAATGGCAGGTCAGCTTATACTGGAACTGTATAGCTTTATATGTAGCCGTGTGTACCTATGTACTCCGAGCCTTACATTATTGAGAGATTAATTGCCATTACTCAAAGTCAAATAAGTCTTCAGTAAACACGCTCACGTTTATCATTCGATATATTCTTTCTAAGATGTTTGTTGATTGCGTCTAACGAGTGTTAATTGTTTGTGTCTCAGGCCATTTGTTTTAATAATCGTTATCAGCTAATTTATAAGTATCTACTTACCTACACGGGCATGTGCATTTGTGAAAATATCAAGTGTAGTTGCTAATAAGTATTAATTACTAAGTAGATAAAGAAACTTGACTACCTTGTACGTCTAGCGGTAGAGTGTTTAACTATTGATAATGAGCTCCTGGGTTCAAATCCCGGGTCGCACCAAAAGTGATTTTGGATATTTTCAGAACAGCCCGAAGTCTGGGAGTTGGCGTTATTACACTCCCGTGCCTCGGAGACCACGTAAAGCCGTCAGTCCTGTACATGACCTCTTTCCGGTCGTGTCGCTAGTCGTCCCATCGGATCGGATGATGGAATAGAAAGTTTTAAATTGTTGTCTGCATTTATTTCTTTTGTGTTGTATCTTCTTCTTTTGTGTTTGTTTAATTTAATTTAAAGTCCTTTTAATTTTAATAACTGAATAATGTGATTATGTCTGTTTTCTTTGTTTTTGAAGTTATACTTCTTTTGGCGCGATGGAGAAAAATGATGAGAGTGAATTTTTTCGATGCGCGCGCACACCGACACCAAAATATTTAACAGCTTGAAGTTAGTTCTAGGTGGTATGAAAATGTATGAGAGTGAATAACAGCATGACGTTAGTTCTAGGTGGTATGAAAATTGATAACTATGTTCAAGTTGTATATTAAGAAGTATAACTTCTAACGCGTGTACATAAGTACACACAAGTTTTTCTTATTGTATCTTTTTTAAAATGACGTATGTTTTATTTATACATGCGGTGCTTACCTGTCAGTGATTGTTACACTAGACTTGTTTATAAACATACGTATCCTGTAATCTATACATATAATAAAATCGTAGGAAAGTCAAAACTGTACATTGAATATTTTTTTAAAAGGATACTTGGGGAGTGATCTATAATCGATATCGAAGCCAAAAATATAGTTTTTAGAATTTTGTCTGTGTGTCTGTTTGTCAGTATGTATGTCCGGGCTAAACTCAAAAAGTACGGCATGAATTTACTTAAAAGTTTTGCATGAATATTACTAAGAGGTCGGGTCAACATATAGGCTACATATTATCATGCTATCACCCACGGGGGAGGAGCTATGATAGTTTATAAAATTTAACGCGGGTAATACCGCGGGGCACGGTGTAAACAATTGTTGGCGAGCCAATAAATAAAATAAGTGCGAATGTGTACACTTGTGCACTATAATATGTCCCGCACATGGCTGGTCTTCATTGAGCTACGAGGACATTATAAATAAATAAACAACGATGGAATTGGCAGAGTTCTATCAGACGCCATGTCGCAGGGCAGAAGGAGGAGGCCCCGTCACCAATGCCGATTCGAACTGCACGGCATTGAATGCGATCGAAAGGAAGAAGTTAGTACTATAACGTTCTGCTACTCCAGACGTCTTCGGGATCTTTTATATTTTAATAATATACTCAAGTTTAGATAATTGGTTATATATTTTCTCCACTCTTACTATATCAGGTCACAAGACTCCTTACCCTATCAGAGTTCTGTCTTAGACTGACTTAGAAATAATTTTGTTTTCGTTTGAAATATTTTCAAAAGATTCCTTTTTAATTATTTCTTTTTAAAACGTTTGGACGAACGAAGGTGTGCAACCAAGAAGGTCGTCACAGTACCTACTATGGTCCCCAGTCCAGAGGTGGCAGCAGTATTTCATATGTCGCAGTAATTTCAATTTTAACAGAGCAAACGAGCAAGTGATCACCGCCACCCATGGACACTCACACACACAAAACCAGAGGGGCCACGAATGCATCACCGACTTTTAAGAAACAAATAGGCTTCCTTCTTGAAGATTGTCGTATCATATTATTTTTAATCGATTCCAAAAAAGCAGGAGAAGGTTCTCAGTACAGAAGATTTTTATTACTACATATCTCAATCATTTATAAAGCGATTTGAAGAAAACATTCAACAAAAAGATCCTTTCCAGACGTTCGCGAACGATTAAATAAAACTTGACTGATCAAAGAAGGGTCTTTGATCAGTCAATTTTATTTAATCGTTATAGTACAATTTCTTACTAGACACGGTAATTTTAAAAGTAAATTGTTCAATGTCAAATTAGTAGCAACACCAATCTGCCTTTGCTCAACTTCCTATAATAATAGCGAATATTAAAAAAAAAACCATCACATCCTTTGGGAGAGTGATCTATGGCATAATGAACGCGATATTATATCTGGAGTAGTTTATTATACTGATCTTGTGGCAACAAGGAACAACTTCCGTGCCTTTAAGCGCCATTGCTATACCTACTATTGGAATCAAATGTTTTTGTTTTTTAAATTCGCCCTCTTACCCACCACTGCAACTCCTGTAAGCCAGGATCAACAGTGGCACACAATGAAATGACACTGAGCGATGAGGCTCAGGCATGTCCCGGGGAATCGCGACAACTGTCTTGGATCCCGCAACGAGTTTAATCAGAAAGAGAAAAGGGAGGAGTTAGAAAATGATATGGAATCAAATAAAATACTCTTAAACTATACCCTTGGTGCTTTTGTAGCTGGCTTCACTAGTTGCAATTCTAATAATGTCCTCCTGACCGAATTTCGGCCACGGCGGCCAGTCTCAATGGAGACTAGCCAATTGCGCAGGACATATTATAGTGCACAAGTGTGTGCGCAAACACAGGGGCACTTTATATTCCATTACTCTCATGATCTGATGGGATGACTAGCGACATGATTGGAAAGAGGTCAGGTACAGGACCGACGCCTTTGTGCTCTCCGAGGCACGGGGGTGTAATACAGCCAAATCCCAGACTTCGGGCTGATACTGAGAAAATTCTTTTAACGGAAAAATCCCAAAATCACTTTTTGGCCCGACCTGGAATTTGAAGTCAGGACCTCATTATCTGCGGTTGAACGCTACCGCTAGACCAACCAACGAGGCAGTCAAATTGCAGTGCAATTCTAACGAAGCTAGAGTCGGCTCTAGCTTCGTTATATCATTCTGTCTCCCGCTTTGCTCTGGAGGGAAGTGCACCTACTTTTTTCTTAAACATCCTTGTTTCTTTCTGATTAAATTTGGCGCAGGATCCAAAACAGTCGATGCGGGAGCCCCGGAGCATGCCTTGACCTCACCGCTCAGAGTCATTTAATTGTGTGCCATTGTTGATCAGTGGTGGGTAAGAGGGAGGGACTAGTCCCATAGATAGTGGAACTATTCATTTTCTTACTCCTCCTTCTTTCTTTCTGATTAAATTCGTTGCGGGATCCAAGACAGTTAAAGCGATTCCCCGGGACATGCCTGAGCCTCACCGCTCAGTGTCATTTCATTGTGTGCCACTGTTAATCCTGGCTTAAAGGAGTTACAGTGGTGGGTAAGAGGGAGGAACTAGTCCCATAGAGATAACGACGGTATTTTCATCAGATTTTTTTATTGTCGAAGCGTGATTGTCTATTTATTTTATATTTATACAGCCTGGCCGAGGAGTTGACGTTCAAGCGCAAAATCTTGATAATTTATGATGAGGAGTATCCGAATCACCCCCATGTATGTTCTATAATTTTGCGTAATTTTCGAGATAGAATTTCATTAAAGACTTTTTAGATTTTTTCGAGTTTTTATCCCGTTCTGTTGATCATTTCTGGTTTAGTTTTTTGTGATAATTAATTAGCATAGTTTAACCTAACACCCTAAAAAGTATGATTCGTCGAATCATTGCAGAACTGACTTAGAATTTATTCGATTGTTCAAAATTAGGGTTGGAGCTCAGGACTCATAAATTTTCAAAGTAGATATCATAAAAACGCAAAATCGTAGAACATACATGGGGTGATTCGGATACTTCTAATCTTAAAGTATCTAAATGTTGCGTTTGAACGTCAACTGTTCGTCCACCCTGTATTTATAGTAGTCATATACTTGTCTCCCAAACCATGGCAAATGAACCAAGGCCCCTAATCCAGAAGTGACAGACATGTGACCAATTAATTGTTTACGGTGTTAAAATTAACCAAACGCTTTTGTTCCAGTGGCTGATAGCATAAATAGTACCTAATTTAAACAATGCAATAATTCTACGACAGCGTAATAAAGTTTGACTGCCTCGGTGGTCTAGCGGTAGCGTGTTCGGCAGAAAATGAGGTCCTGGGTTCAAATCCCGGGTCGGGCCAAAAAGTGATTTTGAAATTTTTCCATAAAAAGAAGTTTCTCAGTATCAGCCCGAAGTCTGGAAGTTGGCGGTATTACACCCCCGTGCCTCGGAGAACACGTAAAGCCGTCGGTCCTGTACCTGACCTCTTTCCGGTTCTGTCGCTAGTCGTCCCATCGGATCATGAGAGTGATGGAATAGAAAGTGACCCTGTGTTTGCGCACACACTTGTGCACTGTAATATGTCCTGCGCAATTGGCTAATCTCCATTGGGAATAGCCGCCGTGGCCGAAATTCGGCCGGGAAGAGATCTCAATAAAGTTTGTGGCCTTTGAATTTGTAAGGGATTGACTGTATGACTGGTTTTTGCGCTATCGACATTATGTGTTATTATAATATAAGTCATTTGGATGGGTCTGTTGGCGTGGTTGGCCAATGCTTGCTTTTAACGCCGGAGGTCGTGGGTTCGATTCGTCCAGGACAGATATTTGTGTATATGAACATGTCTGTTTGTCCTGAGTCTGGGTGTAATTATCTATATAAGTATGTATTTTCAAAAGAAAAGAAGTAGGTATATGAGTTAATCTATACATATAATAAAATCGTAGGAAAGTCAAAACTGTACTTAGAATATTTCTTAAAAAGGATACTTGTGGCGTGATCTACTATCGATATCGAAGCCAAAAATATAGTTTTTAAATTTTTTGTCTGTGTATCTGTTTGTCTGTATGTATGTCCGGGCTAAATTCAAAAAGTACTGCAAGGATTTACTTAAAATTTTGCATGAACATTACTAAGAGGTCGGGTCAACATAGAGGCTACATATTATCACGCTATCACCTACGGGGGAGGAGCTGTGATAATTTATAAAGTTTAACGCGGGTAAAACCGCGGGCACAGCTAGTATATAATATATCAGTTATCTGATTTCCATAGTACAGGCTCTGCTTAATTTGGGATCAGATGGCCGTGTGTGAATAATATCCCAGGATATTATTATTATATGAGGGGCCTGTTGGCGTCATTGGTAATACGCTGCCTTTCACGCCGCAGGTCGTGGGTTCTATTCCCACCCAGGACAGATATTTGTGTACAAAACATGTCTGTTTGTCCTGAGTCTGGGTGTAATTATCTATATAAGTATGTTTTTAAAAAAGAAAAGTAATATATGTGGTATATTAGTATAGTTTTTGCGTAAGAGAGTAACAAACATATATCCATACTCACAAACTTTCGCATTTATTATATTAGTAGGATGTGTACCTCTAGCGGTTTTGGCAGTGCACGCCGGAATAGCTCGCAGATGGTAGATTTATTCCTACTTACTTGACACTTATCGTCATATTTTGAACACAATCACACAATATCTGTATAAATTATAGCATGTATGTTATTCTGATGTACAAGCTATATATTATTGTAAAGTTTCATTAAAATCCATTCACTAGTTTTTACGTGAAAGAGTAACAAACATCCATCCGTCCAAACTTACAAACTTTATAAATACGCGTTTATAATATTAGTAGGATCTATACATATAATAAAATCGTAGGAAAGTCAAAACTGTACATTGAATATATTTTGAAAAGGATACTCGGGGCGTGATCAACAATTCATATCGAAGCCAAAAATATAGATTTTAGTATTTTTGTCTGTTTGTCGGTATGTATGTCCGGGCTAAACTCAAAAAGTACTGCATGGATTTACTTCAAATTTTGTATGAATAATACTAAGAGGTCGGGTCAACATTATAGGCTACATATTATCACACTATCATCTACGGGGGAAGAGCTATGATAATTAATAACATTTAACGCTGGTGAAACCGCGGGGCACAGCTATAGAAAAATAAAAATACAAATGTGTGCTACATTCACTCCCAACTCCAATAACTATAATTCTGTATCGTTTAAAAACTCGTCTATTGTAATCTGTAATCTTGAGTATAGTCAAAAAATCGTGAAATCACAGGATAAATCCTGAGATATTTAATACCTGTATGTTAGGATGACCCAATTGTAAATGAAACTCAAGTGCAATGTTGCAAGCCTTTATTGGCTGGCAATGATTGTCATCAATGCAATTCATTTTTGCTCCACGTCTCATAATATACTGATTTGTATGTACTGATTGTAAATTATGAGGCTAAATTGTTCAAATGATTTAAACTAGATATGTTTATTTAAGTAGGTAAAATCTATTTCATATTGCCAAATTGCTAACTTTAGATACTTTGTTGGAAAGTTTTTCTGGAAAGTACAGACGCCAGCACGTCAAGCTACCCCAAGATGTCAAATTACCCCAATTGAAAGTGAATCTTATGCTTTTGTGATAAAGTTGAAAATCTGTAAAAGAAATTTGACGGTTTGGGGTAGCTGGATGTGCTGGCGTCTGTACAAGATGGTTAGAACATAACCGTCCATAAAAAAATTATGGCCTTTCGGTTCGTTGGTTATCCGCTACACAACAGAATTGCAAATTTAAAAAAAATGTTGCAGATTTTTGCAATTAACCGTATGGATATTTTTCAAAGTCAAAGTCAAAATTTTTATTGTGGTACATAGGTAGTAGGGTGTTATTATACAATAATATTAATGTTCAGCTATGACCCGCCGTACTGGCATACAATAATAACAAAGTTATTCAGTCTACATATTATCATTATCATTAAAATATTCACTTATACTATTAGACCAGAAAAGCCTTTAAAAATAATAAAAAGTGAAATGAAATAATAGTAGGATGAAACCCATTATAAAAGGAGGGGAATATTATAAAAATTAAAGGAAAAATAATTTACGGGCGATCTGAGGTCGGGAAGGGGATGGGGGTGAGTTTTTAAGGGTAAACAACAGTTTTTCTCGATTTCCGGCAAAACTAAAAGACCTATCGAAAAAAGTCAAATGGCAAAGTTGTAGGGAATAAAAAGATATAAAACTTTTGTATTTACACTTTTTTCACATAACGTCAAAATTTATGTGAATAATTCAAAAAACCAAGTTTTTGGTTTTTTTTTTTTTTTTTTCTTTTACAATTTTTTTCTTTTTCCCCATCCCCTTCCCGACCTCAGATCGCCCGTAAATTATTTTTCCTTTAATTTTTATAATATTTCTTTTATAATGGGCACTATACTATTTTACTAAACTACTAAACTATTTTTTTTTTGGTTTTAAAAATTATCGACCCTGGTCTACAGTCCATTTTTTCTTACTTGTCTTATTTGGTACACAAACACTACTCGGCACGAAAATCACTAGTTTCGTCATCAATCACGCACTTTTAGTTAGGTATGAACATCTTGATTGTTGGAAGAAACACATACTATATAAATAACACCAAAAACTGCTTCAAATTAACCATCCAAACACATTAATTCTCTTAAAATCAAAATAATATCAGAATCCATTTTCACAGATTAATAATTATATTGGCAATTTGACATTTCAAAATGCTAGTTTGTCTTCGGAACTTAGAGAAGGGAAAAGTGAATGAATGATTCTGACCAGTGTGAACTGTATAATTTTAATGTAAAAAACTGAATAATAAAGCAGAATGTTTATATTATATATATATATATATATATATATATATATATATATATATATATATCTCAAGTTATATGTGTGTATGGCCAGGCATTATTTTTAAAAACTAAAGTTTTTGTTGTAACTGGTCGTAGACTAAAAGTATTATTTGACAAGTGAAATTTTTTGACTTGACGGGATACGTCCTGTCATTCGTCTCGTCGCCTCGCTTTATGTTGTACGTTACGGGTGCTCTCTCTGTGTGTTTGAAGTGTAACGATTTGGCTTTCTACTGGACTCTGCTGATTCTTTCTGTGATTTGGACGGTTTTATTCTTTAGACTGACGACCTTTGGCTATTCTTCAAGGACATCGATATTGCATACGGCTGTGGTTTTAGTGCAATTGTTTTCTTTAAACAAGGTAAGTAAATTAATCTTTTTTAATGTTATTTATACATATTGGGAATTCTATAAACAATCCTGAATAACAATAATAATTGGATATCGGGTCAACGCTACCAAATTTGTCTCGGTAAATAACAGCGTAATTGAGACGTGAGCTCTTATTTTGTTTAGTTCGCTTGAAACACGGCTAATGAAACACATTTCACAATGCCGTAATGCGGGTTCAAAAGTTGCAAAAATAGTTATTTAACCTTTGTCTTTCATTTCTAAGTGACAGTTGTAATTGGTTGCTTTTCTCCTTTTTTATGACGAATGATCGTATGTATAAGATAATATTTTGAAGATAAGTGACTTTATTACTAGGTGCCATGTTCCTAATTAGATTGAAATTAAAACTTTTGTCTCGGTTCGTTAATAGACAAATGTTGCTGTATAAGTATATATTCACGCGGACAGCTAAAGCTAAAGCTTATTGTTAGAAAAGAGGGAGAGTCCGGGGCACAAATTTATTAACAAATAAATATGGTAAAAAGAAAAATAAAGTTTTATTTTCCATGTACTTTTTGGTAACAAGACTGTTGCTAAGCAAGTTTGACAAGACAGAAAAAAAAACAATCAAAACGGATATAAAAAGAATTACAATGATCAAAGAGTTCTGCTCATTTATAAAATTTTTCAACACTCCTCCTTAAATGAGATCCTAGAGCCAGTTCAACTCCTCAAGGCCCACCTCTAAAGGCCCACAAACATCACTATGTACTAGTTCAAGAATTTCAGTAGCATGCAAACTCTTCTGTTTTGGAAAAGGTAATGTAGTTTGCTTACCTTTCAAACACGACACACACTGTGCTAACTCTGAATCCTTGAAACATATACTTCTAGCCAGTTTGTCACGTAGTATTTTCATGTTGACAATTCCCAAATGACCAAGTCTGCGATGCCATAGTTGGACATACACAGTATTGTTTGACGAATTTAAACTTAACTTGCTAAACTTTAACTAAACTTAACTCTAAAGCCGATGCACCGGGTCTTATGTTTAATAAGATATTGCGAGTTCGACATGGTAGTAATTATGCAAATTTTGCGTGGCACTGAAAGCGTTATATTGGCTTACACCTCAATATCATAGCCATGCCATTATTTATTTTTCGACAGGTATCAAAAATGAGTGCACCTGAACCAATTCCTGGACCTTCCAATTCCAAAAAACGGAATAGAATCCCAGATCCTGGATCGTTTCTGATGTCACCTATGAAAAAGAGACCAAATCGTACTGACCTCACTGCTAATGAGAAAACTATTGCCATAAACTTATTTAAACATTTTGAAAGGTCTACCGCTACATATCCATATAAAGGGCAAATTATAAAAATGACGTCGGAAATTATGGGGCTCTCTGAAAAAACTATCTCAAGAATATTGAATGAATATAAAACTAAAGGGGTAGTTTCCACGCCAAATCGATCGACGCCTAAATATAAAATAGACTTGGATGACTTCACACTATCGGCCATAAAGAGGAAAGTCCACAAATTTTATTTTGATAAGGAATTGCCGACTATTGATAAAGTATTGAGATCCATTAATGATGACCAGGATCTGCCATCATTTTCACGCTCCACGCTGTACAAAATAATGAAAAAGCTTAACTTTAAGTACATGAAGCGCTCCAGGAGAAGTATTTTATTGGATAGACCGGACTTGATGGTGTGGAGACGAAATTATCTCATGAAAATTAAAGATTACAGGAGAGAAAATAGAAAGATATATTATACAGACGAGACATGGCTTAATGAAGGTAAACTATTTAGAAATTTCATTTTAAAGGTTTCCTAGGGCGTTTGATTGGTTGTCATGTCAGAAACATTGTCAATTTAGTCAGCAAATATTTTTATTTTTCAGGGCATACATCAAATTATGTGTGGAATGACCAAGACATATTAGGCAGCCGGCAAGCATTTTTAAATGGCTTGTCCACTGGTCTCAAAAATCCACAAAAAGGAAAAAGATTAATAATTACTCACATTGGCAGCACAGATGGATTTCTGGAAGGCGGTGAGTGGATTTTTGAGGCCAAGAAAAGTGATGGTGATTACCATGGGGAAATGGATGCTCACAATTTTGAAAAGTGGTAAATAATAATAATATTTAATTATTTCTCACCGTAATCCAACATAAACCATAAATAAAAAAACATACTTATGCTACTTAAGCTATGCAAGCATTATGGTTTGTGGACAAATAATTAAAGAAAATCGTGTTATCGAACATTTATTAGCTCAAGATGAAAATAAAATAATGGAATTATCTGCATTACAGGTTTGAAAAAATTTTGAGTAAAGTGGTACCTGGGTCGGTTATAGTACTAGACAATGCACCGTACCACTCCAGACTTGCAGAACGAGTGCCAAACATGAGTTGGCGGAAGGCAGATATACAAGCGTGGCTACAGGAGAAACATATAAATTTTGAAGAGAATGAGATAAAAGCGCAACTTTTATCTAAATTCAACAAAAATCTATTTAATACAAAAGTTGTGGATCAAATGGCGGCCCGCAAAAATGTTATCGTTTTACGCCTTCCGCCCTATCATTGCGAATTAAACCCAATTGAACTGATATGGGCGCAGTTAAAATCTTATGTTGGCAAAAATAATAAAACTTTTAAAATGGCTGAAGTCAAGGAGTTACTAAAAGAAGGCTTAAGCCAAATTGGTACGATGTCTTGGAATAATTGCATTAACCATATAAAAAAAGAAGAGGATAAAATGATGCAGCTTGACGGACTTTTAGATGCTGCAACAGATGCACCTACCCAGGGTTTCATTATACATCTGTCAGAATCGGAAGACTCCGGAAGTGATACATGTAGTGAATCAAATGAATAAATAAATTAAAAATAGTTTTGATTTATTTTTTATATAGGCCAACGATATATTTCAGGAATTATTTCTGTGATTAAGATAATGTGTGATATTCTGGCAGCTTACTACAAAATTATCAACGCTAATTTATTCCCAGGGCCATAACTAAAATTTTATTTGTCAGGAAATCCTACATTACTAATATCATTCGGTTACAGCTGTATGAATTCGTTCAGTCCTTCATTCGATAATTTCCCAACTCTATCAATTGTCTTTGGTTACCAGTACGCCATATTTGTGTACTAAATAAGACAAGTAAGAAAAAATGGACCGTATATAGTAACATTTTCCAATTAAAAAGGTATAGGTATAATGTGTTTTTATATTTTTTTATGTCTCTTATATCTCTAATGGTCTTGGGTATTTCATTATATATATCAGGAATCAGATAAAAAACACTTTTATGAAACAATGCTGTTCTGTGGTGTACACGCGTCATTTTATTTCTATGTCTAGCTCGATTACAAAAATTTAAAAGATCAATATTTGATTGATCAAAGAGATGGCACACAGTCGTGAACGTTGGAAAGAATGGAGGGAGGCCTTTGCCCAGCAGTGGGACAATACAGGCTAAAAAAAATATATATTTGATTTGACTATTATATATTTCACTTTAGATCAACCTCTCCATTCTATTTCAGAGGGAATTTCTCCAGAGATCGGACAGCAGCTGTGTACTATGACCATGATAATGCTAAAATGCTTCTACAATATGAAAGACATGACATATATGATATAAAATTATAATTCAAATACTAAATTATTAATATATATTGAATAAGTGAATTTATAATATTTTGAATTCTTGACATTTAATATTCATAATAATTATAGTTATATGTTTAAACAATAGAGAATTATTATCCATGCTGTATTATGATTACATTGTGATGTTTATTAGGATATATTTTAAATTTGTAAAGCCTAAATATTTGCATGCCGTTAAATAGGCAAAACATGCTGTACTTTATATTAAGATGTACCATCCTGTAACCATGTTTTATCGTAAATAAATGATCTTATCTTATCTTATCGCCAACCCATCTGCCAAGTGTGGCGGTTATGGCATATCCCTCCAAATGTTGGATACAACTCTATTGTGGAAATCTTTTGGGGAGGACTTCGTCATCAGTGGATTTCATCTGGCTGAAGTGACGATGAATCTTTTAGTAGTTTACTAGCTGTACCCCGCGGTTTTACCCGCGTTCAATTTTATAAATTATCACAGCTCCTCCCCCGTAGGTGATAGCGTGATAATATGTAGCCTATATGTTGACCCGACCTCTGAGTAATATTTATGCAAAATTTGAAGTAAATCCATGCAGTACTTTTGAGTTTAGCCCGGACATACATACAGACAAACAGACAAAAATTCTAAAAACTATATTTTTGGCTTCCATATCAATTGAAGATCACGCCCCAAGTATCCTTTAAAAATAATATTCAATGTACAGTTTTGGCTTTCCTACGATTTTATTATATGTATAGATAGAACTATAATTTCGATATGCACATTGTTAACAGGTATTAACGCGACTAACCTTATTGTTTTTTGAAACGTCGCGAAAATAACAATAAGGTAAGAAAGTTAAAACTGTACATTAAATATTTTTTTTTTAAAATACTTGGGGCGTGATCTCCAATAGATATCAAAGCCAAAAATATAGTTTAATATACCATATTGATTTTTATGGTACCAAGTCGGTTACCGTAACCTATGACCCTTGTTACATACATGGCATCACAAACGCGTTGCTGGACCCTTCCTCAGCTTTAGTGAGCACTGGTGACCTTATTTATAAAGATATTGTGAAAAATAGGCCAAAATATAGGCCAATAAGTGTCACGTAGGTCGGAAAAAGTGTGCGACTCGAACGCGGACGGTGAGTGTGGGCAGACGTCAATAATGGCTGTAACCTATTTAATACTAGCTGTGCCCCGCGGTTTTACCCGCGTTAAACTTCATAAATTATTACAGCTCCTCCCCTGTAGGTGATAGCGTGATAATATATGCCTAAATGTTGACCCGCTATCACCTACAGGGTGAGCACACTTTTTCCGACCTACGTGACACTTATTGGCCTATATTTTGGCCTATTTTTCACAATATCTTTATAAATAAGGTCACCAGTGCTCACTAAAGCTGAGGAAGGGTCCAGCAACGCGTTTGTGATGCCATGTATGTAACAAGGGTCTTAGGTTACGGTAACCGACTTGGTACCATAAAAATCAATATGGTATATTAAATACATCATGTTTCTGATATCATTCTTAATTACTAAGTCATCTTTTAAAATAATTTCTGTGTACAGACGCCAGCACATCCAGCTACCCCAACATAACATAGAATTTCTTTTATAGGTTTTCAACTTTATCACATAAGCATACGGTACACTTTCAATTGGGGAAGTTTGACAGATTGGGGTAGCGTGATGTGCTGGCGTCTGTACATTTCAAGTTTAGAATGTCTGCAGCTGCGGATTATACTGAGATTGAAAATTAGTAATTGTGCGAGAAGCTCTAAAAATTTGTATTTAAAGCAATAAATTAATAAAGAACTGTTCATTTTTCTAAAATACTGTCTAATATTCTTCATAGACCTGAAAATACTATATTTCTAGTAAAAAAAACCGGCCGAGTGCGAGTTGGACTCGCCCATGAAGGGTTCCGTAGCAGCAAGTATTTCAGTTGATTAAATGAAAGCAAATTGCGGTTTACTATTTATGACGTATTAAAAAAAACTACTTGCTAGATCTCGTTCAAACCAATTTTCGTTGTTAGTTTGCATGGTAATGTACATCATATATTTTTTTTAGTTTTACCTTTCTCTTATTTTATAAGTTACAAGGGGGGGGGGGGGACAGTCATTTTACCACTTTGGAAGTGTATCCCACGCAAACTATTCAGTTTACAAAAAAAATATATTAGAAACCTCAATATCATTTTTGAAGACCTATCATCCATAGACACCCCACACGTATGGGTACGATGAACAAAATTTTTTTGAGTTTCAGTTCTATGTATAGCGACCCCCCCAAATTATTGTTATTTTTCTATTTTTGCGTAAAATTCTTAATGCGGTTCACCGAATACATCTACTTACCAAGTTTCAACAGTACAGCTCTTGTAGTTTCGGATAAAAGTGGCTGTGACATACGACAGACAGACATGGCGAATCTATAAGGGTTCCGTTTTTTGCCATTTGGCTACGGAACCCTATTAAGTTGGAAACCCTAGCCGTTTCCCTTAGTCGCCTTTTACGACATCCACTGGATGTAATGAGGTGGTCCAGTTATTCTTTCTGGACCGGAAACCATACGGATTAGCCGGTACCGCAGCTGTAACTTTATGTTGTCCATTATTTTGACTCACCTATCCATGAGCCCATTTCGTCGTCTATTTGCATGCTGCTGTTCTCAATCCTGAGTTGCGGTAGCGCTACGGCCGAGAAACCGATGGGGTGCCCCGCTCCCGCTGCCAGTATCAACACCGCGCACGCTATCAGACACTGGAAATAAATAAAACAATTAGCGGTCACCGTAGCCTAGTTGGTACTGCTCCTGCCTACGAAGCTGGTGGTCCTGGGTTCGAATCCCGGTAAGTGCAAATATTTGTGTGATGAGCACGAATATTTGTTTCTGAGTCATGGATGTTTTCTATGTATTTAAGTATTTATCTATCTATATAAGTATGTATATCGTTGCCTGGTACCCATAGTACAAGCTTTGCTTAGTTTGGGGCTAGGGTGATCTGTGTGACATTGTCCCCAGATATTATTATTATTATTAATTAAACCACAAATTATAAAAACAAAATTAATATAAGTACGAGTATATATATTTGCTGTTTGGTGACGGCGACGAATATCAGAATTAGAATATCATCATCCTATCTCATCCCGTGGGGGGCGTAGAAATCGATCAGAGGAATGGCAACAGCTTCCTTTTGAGTACTAGGACCATTGTCATGCATTCAACATTCTTTTATTATTTTCGAAAGTCAAAGATTATATAAATCTGTGACACTCCGCGGCCAAAAAAGACCGGAAGGTCTGCTAAACATACTACTGCTTAAAAAGTTCCTAGTTATACAAACATTATAGCTAGCAGATATATATACAGTAGATATATACATTAAGTCACGTAGTCCTGAAGGGCCTTCGGAACCTTCAAGACCCGTCCGATTCGAGTCTTTGTTGGTTCAGACCTTAGTTCGTCAGAGTCTGTCTCTTTAGTCGTATTGTTTTCAGATGTCGTAGAAGTCGGTAAATGAGTCTTCAAAACGGCTGAATTCTTTGGCAACTCAAGAGGATAAAGTCGCTGTAAAGGTCTAATCTTATCTCCGGCTGCAGTACGCACTCTCACTACTCGAACAACATTGTCAGAGCTGGGGTAAACTTCCACCACTCGGCCAATAGGCCAGTTAGTCCTTCTGTGGTCTTCGGTTTCAACTAAAACAATGTCACCAACTTCTAACGTAATATTCTTTGGTTTACGCTCCTTTGAATGAACAAGAGTACTCAAATATTCCTTCCTAAAACGTTGGCGGAAACCTTGGCGCAGCGTTTGACAATAAACTGCCCGAGAATTCAAAGAATTATGGTCCATCTGATCCAAATCAGTAACATCGTTTTGGCACAAAGGTTGAATAAAATCAGATGGGGTGAGAGGCCGCAGTTCATCAACACTATTACTTATGTAAGTAAGGGGACGACTGTTGATAGTCGCCTCACAATCACATAATACCGTGCTAAGTTCATTCAACGATACCGATGCTCGGCCTAAGACTCTCCGTAACCCTTCTTTTACGACGCCGATAAGACGCTCGTAGAACCCTCCCCACCAAGGTGCGCTGGGAGGCAAGAAATTCCATTTAATTCTAGCGATAGATGAAAAACACAAAATCTCATTCCAATCTAAAATTTTAAACGCATTAAATAGCCCACGAAAATTGGTTGCATTATCGCTGTATAGGCACGTAATTCGACCTCTGCGAGCTATAAAACGCCTCAAAGCCATTATAAACTCTGCTGTAGATAAACCTTCAACAATCTCTAGGTGGATGGCTCGATAGGTAGCGCAGGTGAACAACACTGTCCATACCTTTTTCGTTGACTTCAATAAAAGAGGGCCAGCTAGATCTACACCTGACACTTCAAAAGCAGAGCTTGCTTCCATGCGTCCTATAGGAAGGCTTCCAGTTGCAGCTTGACATGGCTTCGCCTTAAAACGTTTACATTTAATACAATTGTTCACAATTTTCCTGCATAGTCTTCTTAAGCCAACAATCCAGAAACGTTCCCGCAAATTACATAATAATATTTGTACACCAGCGTGTTGTAGCACTACGTGCCGTTGGTGAACCATGCGCTGAACTATAGATTCGATGCTTGGCAAGACTATAGGAAACTTGAAATTAAAGTTTTCTTTACCTAAATCCAGCTTAGTTTTAAGCCGTACAACACCTTTATCGTCTGTGAAGGTTTGTAAGTTGTTGTTTTGCAACATGCTATCGCTATATTTATTTTGTATTAACTTGATAAGAGTGTACTCTGCATATTCATACTCTTCAAATGTTAATTCTTTGATTTGTAATCCTGACTTACGCTTCATTCTTAAGATCCAGCCTATAGTACGTACTATCTTAGAGTATACTGAAAAATAACTCAGTCGGTCTAACATGCACGAGCCGCCCTCTGTAAGTACGGCGTTCACTACAGTTTTCCTTTCTTGGTTAACTTCGTTCAAATCAGTTTCAAACGCAGCGACTGGCCAATCTTTCTCCTCTAACCGTAGCCAGGTAGGACCATACCACCAGCGGCTTTCTACTAGGCCCTTGGGGAATATACCTCTGGAGGGCAAATCTGCCGGGTTCAACTTGCCAGGAACATGTCGCCATGCTGATGGAGAGGTGTTAGCCCTTATTTCAGTTACTCTGTTAGAAACGAAGGTACTCCAATCTCCATTGCCTTTTATCCAAGTCAACACTACACTAGAGTCAGACCAATAGTGAACAGGGCAATCCTTTAGGGCAAGCGAATCTATTGCAGTTTTAGCTAGCCTTGTGCCAGCTGCGATCAACTCTTGCCTTGGAATAGTAATCTTTTTTTATTTTACTCGTGGGAGTCACTCTTGACTTAGCTAGGACAAGGTTTAAGTCAATTCCATCGCCTTTCTTTGATTTTAAGAATATACAAACTGCGTAAGCATCCATACTCGCATCGCAGAAAACATGGAGTGTGTTTTCACTCTCACCTAAACAGTGCCTCGAGAGACGCCTTGGAATAATTAATTCATTTATAAAATGCGCTTGTTCTAGCCATAATTTAAACTCAGCAGAAAGATCTGCTGGTAGCTCTTCATCCCACTGGAGATTCCTTGACCACATTTTCTGTAGCATCATTTTTGGTATGATAGTAGTGGGACAAGTTACACCGATGGGGTCAAACACTCTCTGCATGAATGACAACAAAATTCTCTTCGAGAGTTTTGACTGCGTGTCGACCAAACAGTCAGCATTACATCGTAGCGAGTCTTCTCCGATATTCCATATAATACCTAAAACAGAGATTGATTTTGTTTGATCACATTGCTTCACTGGGCTTGATACCCATCCTCTCAAGTCAAACTTACCTCGCTCCATTAGCTCTTTTGATTCGTTAACAAATTTCTGTAAAGCTTCTTCAGACTTGACACTCGTGACACAATTATCAACATAAAAAGATTTTCTCAATTTCGTAGCTGTATCCATTAATTCTTTTGGACTCTTACCGAGATGATGATTGATGGTAGCGATTAAATGGAAAGGACTCGAAACCACTCCAAAAACAACACGATTATGTATAATGTATAATGCCTTTGCTTGTATCATTTACATCCTTCCACCACAAAAAGCGTAAATAATCTCTATCGCCAGTAAAAAGTGAAATCTGAAGGAATGCCTTTGTGATGTCAGCGGTGACACCTATTGCTTCTTTACGGAAATCTATTAAAATTTGAGGAATTTGTTCAAGTAAGTTGGCACCTTTCTCTAAACAAGAATTGAGAGATATGCCATCTGCATCCTTTGCTGAAGCATCAAACACAGGCCTTATCTTTGTTGTAAGGTTGGATTCTTTTATTACGGCGTGATGCGGTAAGTAATGACCTTTTACATTTTGATCGGGGGCTACCTCGATAATTTTTAGCGCCAGCCATTGTTGGAAAACGTCATTATATTGTTCAACCTTACCTAGTTGACGAAGTCGGCTCGTAGTCGAAAGTAATCTCCTTTTAGTAAGCTGGTAGTTGATTTGTGGACGTGGCACATCACACCATGGCAGACAGACCTCGTAGCGATGATCTCTATTCACCGTGATGGTTCTCTCAAACGCTTCGAGGACCATAGCGTCGTGTTTTGCCTTAACATCTTGTTCGGCTGGGTCTTTGATACCTAAGGTTTCTAAACTCCATAAATCTGAAATATCGATTTTAGTTAGACAATGTAACGTTGTGGTCATGGACAGTGTGGAACTATATATCCCCGTGATGGGACCCTGTACAGTCCACCCCATTTTAGTCCTGATTGCAGTCAGACCGTTGTCAATATACACAAAATCTCCAGTCATCAGTACACTTGAAAAGTCAGCACCAATTAATAGTCTTACCTCGTCGGGAGAGTCAATAGAGTCAGTCAAATTCACATTGTTTTGTCTTAATTTTTGTAATAGTTGGCTAGACCTAACTTTTGGTAAATAACCACAAATATTTTCTCGTTCAATAACATTGAGAAAGCAACTAAAATCATTTTTTACACTTTTTAGACAAATATCAAAAATTTGACACTCTTCCCCTTTTTCTTCCTTTCCGCCAAACAAACAGTGAGTTAAAAACTCCTTTCTACTAGGTTTTAGGCTTAACTCTTCAACGAGATCTTTTTTGATATATGACCTCTGCGCTCCCGAGTCAATGAGGGCCCTTGCTTTAACTGTCTTCTTGTTCGACACAACTTGGACGACGATTGTTTGCAGCAGAGTTGTTGATTGTATTCCACATAGTAGGCTACTGGCGGTTTCTGGCTCTTTCAAGTTCTTACTGGTACTTTGCTCTGGAATCTCAGGACACATGAGAGTAGTGTGACGTTTCTTACATAGTAGGCACTTAGGGAAACTTTTACACCTTTTAGCTATGTGATTTAGTTTTAAACAGATCAAACACGCCTTCTTGGCTTTTAAGTGATCTATTCTCTCTTTAAGTAACATTTTCGCCGCTTTGTGACACTCAGCGCTACAGTGAGTGCTTTTATCGCACCAGATGCATAGAATAACACTGTTGCGGTTGTTTGGCTTGTTTTCAGCGACGAAACAACAAGTAGGTGCTTTGGGTTCGAGCGCAGAGAGCTTGGACGAACCTTGACGGGCTAATAATATGCGTTCTTCCGATTCCACTTCTAATCTTAGGAAGTCGACAAGCTTGGATAGATCATTTTTGCAGTTGTCTTCAGCTCTATTACGATTCCACGCACGTAACACCTCCTCAGGCAAGGCAGACTCTACCATCGGGAACAAAATCGACGCGTATTTATCATTGGTGACGCCTAGAGTTTCAAGCGCTTGTAAGTGCGTTTGAAGGCTGTCGTACAACGCGGGTAGGCTCCTGGTACTTGCTTGTCCTTTGTCTTGCATTAACGTAAGTAGTCCTCTGACATAGGTCTCTATTAGAATATCGTCACGGGCAAACCTGGATTTTAGAGCACCTAGTGCCTTTGTATAGTTTTCACCACACGGCGGGTAACTCTCAACTAATTGCCTAGCGCTAGAATTAGGTTCCATAGATTGAAGTAGGTATTGAAATTTGTCGGCTTTGTCAATGGCTGGATTCTCATCTATTTTTTTAAACTGACCCCAGAATAAAAGCCACATTTTTACCTCTCCGTTAAACTTTGTTATCTCTAGCTTCGGCATTTTTATTTTGCACTCATGTTGACTTGCTTTGCAGCTAGACCTTGCAGACACTAAGGAGTCGTTATCATTATCGCAGTTACCATTATTGTTGGATTTGCTGAAGCTCTTGTCACATTTTGTCTTCAGCTGTAACCAACGGGTTTTGTATAGTAGTGCTTTATCTTGGTCAGCCTGGTATTCGAGCTCATCGAAGTCGTCAGCTTGGCACCACATGTCCCGAATGGAAACTTCACAACTAAACAGCTGCTCCGCGCAGTCGATAAGGGTAGCGTATTTGGTTTCCGCAATTTCGACGTCTTTGGTTTGCAGCGCTTTTTCTAGCAAATCTGCAGTGACTGTAAATTCACGCCGAAATTGGGCACGCTTCCTTTTTAACGGTTCCATTTTTCTACGCGAAACTTGGAATACTGCACAAAATTAAAAAAAACAACGACTAAAACACTAATAATAAAAATTTTCACAAAATTTTACACGGTCGCCATTATGTCATGCATTCAACATTCTTTTATTATTTTCGAAAGTCAAAGATTATATAAATCTGTGACAACCATCATACTGAGATCGCCAACCCGTCTGCCAAGCGTGGCGATTATGGCATATCTCTCCGAGATGATTCTTGGGGGAGGCTTGTCCAGCAGTGGACTTATTTCGGCGGTAATGATGATATATATGTCCTATCTCGTACTGGCCCGTTGGCTTGGTTGGTAGATGCTTGCCTTTCACGCCGCAGGTCGTGGGTTCGATTCTCACTCAGGACAGATATTTGTGTGCGAGAGCATGTCTATTTGTCCTGAGCCTGGGTGTAATTGCTGTCTGTGTAAATGCTAATACACCACGGTAACTTATAAAATCTTATATATTTTAGACTAGCTGTACCCCGCGGTTTTACCCGCGTTAAATTTTATAAATTATCACAGTTCCTCCCCCGTAGGTGATAGCGTGATAATATGTAGCCTATATGTTGACCCGACCTCTTAATAATGTTCATGTAAAATTTGAAGTAAATCCATGCAGTACTTTTTGAGTTTAGCCCGGACATACATACAGACAAACAGACACACAGACAAAAATTCTAAAAACTTTATTTTTGGCTTCGATATCCATTGCAGATCACGCTCCAAGTATCACTATTAAAAAATATTCAATGTACAGTTTTGACTTACCTACGATTTTATTATATGTATAGATAATGCTCATACATTTGGTGACGCACGTGAGCAAGAAACTGACATCCGAGATTCGATCAATTTAATATTATTGAAACAATCACGATCCTAATATGCGATAACGACTCTCAGTTATAACACGTAGGTTCACACATCAGACTAGCACGAAGCACGAAGACGCTCAGAAATTACCACTTTGGTGATCACCCATCGACTGACCGCGGGCATAGTTGCTTAAGCAGTCTCTAGACCTCATTGGGGTGGGGGGCAGGATCAGCAACACTTGTTTGCTGACTCTCTAAGGCCGGCAACGCACCCGCGACTCCTCTGGTGTTGCGAGTGTCCACGGGCGGCGGTGATCACTTACCATCAGGTGACCCGCTTGCTCGTTTGTCGCCCTCTGGTATAAAAAAAACCTCGCTTGTTGGTGAGAGCATCTGGCTAGAGATTCTATAACAAACTTCCCAATGATATTAGAGAATTGTCTACGAATAAGTTTAAAAGAATTACAAAATTTCTGATTATTTAAGTGTTAAAAGTGCTTGGGATTGAGTTGTTCTGAGTCAACACACTTGATTGTAATTAATCTTAAGTATATTTTATTTTAAAAAAGGATTCCTACTGAGTTTTCTGGCAGTGTTTCTCAGTAGCTGCCACGTCATGCACTGCACGGTAGGGTAAAAATATGACGATTCCACATAAATGAAATTTTTTACGGTTAAATGATTTTTGACTTTGACTTTCATCGCCTCTCACGAAAATTAGTTTAATGCTTGTTTTAGACGCTTATAACTTAGTTACATTACTTTTATTGCTGTCTAAGTAACTAGTATTGTTAATTAAATTAAATTTATGAATATCTAGTAACTGAAGGTCATCGTGTCTAGACTTAATAATTTATGTAAAAGGTAATACAGTGACCTGGGGCTCTACCGGCTAAGTCGCCGAACTTCAATTTCTTATATGGCGTTCAAATAAATAAAGGTTGAAAATGACTTAATCAATCGTTAAATCGGCTTTAACGTTGACAATCGATTCCGGACCATTTATGACGTCACATGTGCTCATGAAAGCCGATTTAACAATTGATTAAGTCATATTTAACCTTTATTTATTGGAACGCCGTTTAAGAAATCGATGTTCGGCGACTTAGCCAGTAGAATCCCTGGCCGTAAATCAGGTAACACCAAGGCAAATTGCACAAATCTATTTGCTATTATAACTTAACTGGCAGTTAAGGTGAGTATAGACTACAACATTTACTTGTAACAGAACAACGAGCCGCTCTATGATATGTTCTAGTGTATCATCCTCTTACGAACTAAACGTCGAGCACGCTGGCCTCTAGTTACAAACCAACGAGCATATTGGTGTAACATTTCGTCGAGCGTATTGGTGTAACATTTCGTCGAGCCACGAGTGCGGGCGATAACGCAAGGTACAACGAAATGTTGGTAAATGCACACTCGCTGTGAGCATTTACCCGTAACATAACGCCGAGCATTCGCAGGAACGTTACATTACATGGAAATGCTTTGGAAACTGAGCTTTTGCCTGTATTGTATCATTCGTAAGAACGTTACATTACACAGAAATGCTCCAGAAAATGTTGTAGTCTATACTCACCTTTAGATATACAATGTATAACATTGTAAATAGGAAATGGAAAATGCTAAACAGTCCTAAGTTAACCTTATTTTATACAATCTTAGTTAATTGTCACTGTATTTTCCCCAAATAAAAGATATAGATCATTTTATTGACAGGCCTGGTGGCGTGGTTGGCAAATGCTTGCTTTTCACGCCGGAGGTCGATTCCCACCCAGGACAGATATTTGTGTGCATGAACATGTATGTTTGTCCTGTGTCTGGGTGTAATTATCTATATAAGTATGTATTTACAAAAGATAAGTAGTATATGTAGTATATCAGTTATCTGGTTACCATAGTACAAGCTCTGCTTAGTTTGGGATCAGATGGCCGTATGTAAATGATGTCCCAGGATATTATTATTATTATTATATTATTGTCCGGAACTGTGTACAGAATAAAGATGTTAATCAACAGTTCCCCATATCCGGCATGCAATATTTTACTACCTATTTTAATATCAAATAAATTTATTTTTATAAGTTAAATTAGTAAAATAACAAAAAAGGTTAGTCGCGTTAATACCTGTATTAACGCGACTAACCTTTTTTGTTATTTTCCCGATGTTTCGACAAGTTGCATTGAGTCAGCCCGTGAACATGCAACATGTCGAAATATCGGGAAAATAACAAAAAAGGTTAGTCGCGTTAATACCTGTATTGTAAACAATGTTGTATATCTAATTCCCAGTTAAGTTATAATAACAAATAGATTTCTGAAATCTTGCCTTTCGACGGCCCTGTTGGCGTGATTGGCAAATGCTTGCTTTTCACTTAGGTAAGTAGTGGATTCGATTCCCACCCAGGACAGATATTTGTGTGCACGAACATGTCTGTTTGTCCCGAGTCTGGGTGTAATCATCAATATAAGTACGTATTTACAAAAGAAAATTTGTATTTGTATTCGTGTAGACCGTGTGTGAATAATGCCCCAGCATAATGTCCCAGGATATTACTACGTAAGTCCTAAAAATATACAATATTAACTGGAACAGGTCGCTTTTAGCGATAATTAATTGCATTAAAATAAGCTAATTTTCTTGTTGTATCTATCGTTTTGTATTACTTATTTTTGCAATAAAGTGTACTTTTTCTTCTTCTTCAATATTATAATTATATTTTACATAATATTTTCTTTTTTTTTAATTTTTAATAAAAAATGTTTTATAACTTAAATTAGTAAAACTGTTTACAGGTATTAACGCGATTAACCTTTTTATTATTTTCCCGACGTTTTGATTAAGTTGCATTGATCGTGGTACAGGCTGACTCAATGCAACTTCGCTGAAACGTCTGGAAATAATGTCCCAGTATATTATTAACTTCCGTTCGCCTCACTCGATCAAACTTATCGTAACACTCTCGTCACGCGTTTACAAACTCACTCTCGAAGTCCTGCGTGCGTAAAGACGTATTATTTAAAAAAAACCTATTAAAGAATATCATTAAAATGATATGTCATTATAACAAGGCCTTCAAAACAGACGTCATGTAATGTAAGTAACAATTTACCCATTACACAACATTACACCAATTACGAGGCCTTCTAAAGAGTTCCCATGCGAATAAACTCCTCAAAAGACTTTAAACGACCTCTCACGTATTTATGCAGTCCCGATCTGGAGTCCTATTTATGAAGTTTATGTTAAACGACTTAAAATGATATATATAGATATACAGAAGAATTTTTACGTACTATGCATTACCGATGCTATCATTCAAAACTGCCTCATCCGCAGCTTCTTGAGAAATACAAAACTTAAGCCCGGAGTCCAGAAGGAAACTTCTTACATGTTTGATGCTGTATGGTTTATGCAATAATAAATTTGACTGTTCTGACATCACAAATCAATTGTGTTACATTGTACCTAGATCTGTGATGCGTTGAGAGGCGCGTGTACCTCGGCTGTTCTACACTGCAAGGTGCCGAACTAACGCCGGAATGCGGGCGCCTGTACGTCAACTCGTAGAGACATAATATAACACACACCTTGTTGATTTATACATATTTGCACTTTCTATTACAAAATTCAATAAACTTGCCATTGATCATCTAAAATAACATTCGAGATTACCTTTTAAGGCCTTAGTAACCTCGCGCGAGTTTAGATTAAAAAAAAAAAAATTGTTTCATAAATGGTTGCACTTAGATATTTAAGGTGACACTGGAACCCGCACTAGGATACCCTGTGTTGCAGGATCCAGTCTCGTCCATCGAGGATTGTTTTACAATAAAAATGTGCTTCAAAAATATTCTTCAGGTTACAGAATTAAATAATTAAAATTAAGTGTTGGTACATTATATCTAAATTCTGAGTACTGTATAGATCATTGTTTGTACTACATGTGTGTGTATGTGTGTGTGTGTGTGTGTGTGTGTGTGTGTGTGTGTGTGTGTGTGTGTGTGTGTGTGTGTGTCAGAGAGAGAGAGAGAGTTTGTGTGTGTGCGGGAGTGTGCATGTGTGGGGTGTGGATATGTGAGTGCAGGTAAATACATATATTATGTGTGCATGTATAGGTGAAGCCATGTGCAAGATTACCTTTCTTTTTAACTATTATTTTGCGGACATTGGTGTGGTTACACCTTTACTACGTTACTTGTTTACACTTATAATATTATACTGTAATGTGTAACTGTTTAATGTCCCAATAATGGTATTAGGTATGAGTAGATATTAAGAGGCCACTGCTGAGTATACCCAAGGCAATTGTCACACTGCCCCGCATGATGCAGCGTAGTGCGTGAGTGTGTGTTCTAACGTTGCTTGTAAGTATCTGTGATGATGTTCTGTGTGTTGGACTGTGCGTGTTTTCTATACAAACGGAGATTTTTACAAGCAACGTTAGAACACGCACTCACGCATTACGCTACGTCAGTGTTGAAAATGACTAAAGTGACTGAATTAGACTGACTGTCATTTACGGTCAAATTGGTCAAATTGGTCAAAATGGTCATTAACTGTCAAAAATGGCCTTCAGTCAATTTGATTTCAGTAATATTTTAGTACCTGTTAAGTTTTTGTCATTGATAAAAGTCTACAACTTCTAAATTGAAACAAAAAAGTGGTTTTTTATGACTTATAGTATTATTATATAGTGTTAATCATTTTGCATTTCTAATCATGCGTGCATTTAAGACAAAATGGTAACGTTGCATCGCCTCGCGCGCCGACTTTGATGTCTCCTCTCATGATACAATACAAAATAAAACGTTGCTTCATTTAAACTTGCATATAAATTGGGTAGGTACCTAAATAAATAAATTATTGGGTGGTAGTCGAGAATAGACAATAATATTTGAGTCAAATCGACTGAATTTGACAGTAAATGACCGCTCATTTAAGGTTTATGACAATTGTGACTAGTCATATTCAGTCATTTTACATCTCTACTCCCCAAGTCCCGTGTGCGTATAGAAGTTTTACTTCGAAAAATAAACAAAAGAATACCTATTATTCAAATGATATATCATTATAACAAGTAAGTATTCATCCATTACACAACATTACACAATTACGAGGCATTCTAAAGAGTTACCATGTGAATAAACTCTTTGGTATTAGGTATATGTAGATATTAAGAGGCCACTGCTGAGTATACCTAAATGTACACATGACAAAACACAGTATAAATTTAGACAGAACGAAAATTACCTACAAACGTGTAGGTAGTTGCATTCTAAGTCAAATACTTGTTCGAATCGTTCAATTTATAGTTATGTTGTATAATGAATTAGAATGAACGCTTTCACAAAAAACCGGCCAAGTGCGAGTCGGACTCGCACATGAAGGGTTCCGTAGCAGCAAGTATTTCAGTTGATTAAATGAAAGCAAATTGCGGTTTATAACGTATTAAAAAAAACTACTTGCTAGATCTCGTTCAAACCAATTTTCGTTGTTAGTTTCTATGGTATTGTACATCATATATTGTTTTTAGTTTTATCATTCTCTTATTTTAGAAGTTACAGGGGGGGGGGGGGACACTCATTTTACCACCTTGGAAGTGTTTCTCGCGCAAACTATTCAGTTAAGACAAAAATGATATCAAGAACCTCAATATAATTTTTGAAGACCTATCCATAGACACCCCACATGTATGGGTACGATGAAAAAATGTTTTTTGAGTTTTAGTTCTATGTATGGCGACCCCCCAAAATTATTGTTCTTTTTCTATTTTTGTGTAAAAATCTTAATGAGGTTTACAGAATACACCTAATTACCAAGTTTCAGCAGTACAGTTGATATATACGCGGGAAGACGCGACTCGAGCGGACGGTCGACCGTGCGCTCTCTCTTTAAAAATTACTATAAAATACATAAACCGCATAAACTGTGCTTTTTATTATCTCTAGTGGTTGAAGACTATGTGCAGACTATGAGACAGTGTTATTAAATGGATGACTATTAATTACAAATTAATTAAGCAAAACATCAACCAAAACAATAAATGGACGACGCAGTGAGGCAATTAAGCCTAGTAAATTAAAATCAGTTTATAAAAACTACAGTGAAATAAAAGTGTACCTAACTAAACAACAACAAATAAATAAACATTGTCTAAATAAAAACAATTCGAACTCATCAATTCAACAAGTGACTCAGTGCATTCGATAGTGAATCACCAGCAGAAATACGTAAACCAATCAGCAACGAGAATCGCATACTTTGCCTATTATGGTCATAAAGTGTGCAAAAACGGCGATAAATACCTATCGTATCTACTACACCAAATCAACTAATACAAGAAGCACTATTTCAATTTTACTTCCAACTTGTACCGCAGCCTAGTGGTCAGTAGCAGTGCTCTTCGCTAACATATCTGTGGTCGTGCGTTCGAGCCCGGGAACCATACAAAATTTTTGTGGCTTTTTCAAGTTTCAACGAGTCATACTCTAGATAACAGTCGCAACCATAGACGTTTGGACCTAAATAATTCTAAACAAATATGGATACGGAAAATAACAATATTACGTATCGTAAACAATGTAACACTGTTTCGGCATTGGATGAAAAAGCTTCATTGTTTGATACTTCAATGTTAAGCATACCAGATAGCTTACACGATACTAGCGAACAAGAAACAATTATTGCTCTAAACGAACAAATTAAATCTCTACAGATACAGCTGATGAGTGCCCATCACGAAATAGAAAACCTAAATAGCGAAAATCAACTATTAAATGTTGACTTACAGAAATCTTTGAAATCTATTGATACATATAAAAAAATATGTTCAACACCTTGCACCAGAACTAACACACCGGCATCAGGCCGCAAAAAGAAGCCTAGACAACGTAAATTCTCACTACCAGGTAATGAATCAAATATCATGGATAATGGCCGTCAAAAAATAATAACAGACCTATGCCATAAAGAAACACAAACCTATAATTTACCTATCAACAATCCGCATCCACCAAAACAAAATACATCAATTATGGAACCTCAAAACATTGCTAACGAAACGTCAACAGGCGCTTTATCAGCAACAAAACAAAAAAATAAGATATGTGTTATAAGCAGTGGTTGCACAAAGGGAACCCTACCATTAATCGAAGAAACCTTTTCAAATTATTTTAACTATTGTCATTATATACTACCACATAATACTATATGCGCTTCTATCACCAACATCAAGCAGAAGCTACATGACTATACATTGAACGACTACTGTCTCATCTTCATAGGAGAATACGATTTGAAAAATATAGATTTCTTATGTATGCTGGAGAAAATAAATCAATCAATGAAAAACCTTACCCATACAAATATTATTTTGTGCGCACCGACGTACATAAAAGGCGCACTAATATACAATTATAAAGTCGAGCTTTTCAATAATGTGCTTAACATGGACATACATCGGTTAAAATATGCATATTTCTACGACAGTAACCGCCCCCTATCACAGGATATGTTTTCCTACAATACGGGGAAAATTAACAAATACGGATGGAAAACAATTTACCAACAGATAATGAACAACATTAAAATAGACTACGATATCTACCTCTCTGATGAAAACTTGACCAATAACAAACAAAACAAAATGCAAGCAAAACCAATGGACAACATTGCATCGACACCAAATTGTAATAAAAATAACATCCAACCAATACAGCTTTTTCGGCCATAATAACATCAACATACTTCATCAAAATATTGCAGGATTAAGAAGCAAAAGTAATGAACTATCAGTATGTTTACAAGATTTTTTTGATAAAAAAACTGATATAGATATAATATGCGTGACAGAACACTTTATGATGTCAGGCCAAGAAGACACTTGCACAATTCCTAATTTCCACCTAGCAGCCCACTTCAGCAGACAAACATCTCGCAGGGGAGGCTCATGCATCTTTGTCAAAAAAGGTCACCATTGGATATCCGTCCCTGAATCAATAACACTCCCTATTGTGTCCACCTTTGAATGCTGTGCTATCGAATTAACCGCGTATAAAATTGTGATCGTATGTTTATACAGAGTCCCTCAAACTAGCAACATTAAGGCTTTCTTTGATAGGCTAGATAAGGTACTACATAACTTAAAAAGACACTATAAAAGTCATAAAGTGATAATAGGCGGGGACTATAATATTAACTTACTAACTAATAACAACATTGTCAGTGAATTTGAATGCCTATTGCTCAACTATAACTTAAGATTACAATTTCGGGAACCTACTAGGATACGGAGTGGCACGTGCATAGATAACTTTGCCCATAACATTAATTACAAGTGTAAGTCAAGCGTACTAGACTTGGCACTGTCAGACCATACTGCCCAATTGATACAATGTCCTGTCAAAAAAGTGTGTCTCATCAAACAGTGGAGCATTCGGCGCCGAGATTATTGTAATGAGAACCTTTTAAAATTCAAAAACTGTATTGAAAGTCTTTCGTTTTCCGATGTTTATACATCTGACGATCCAAACACAGCCTTCAATATGTTTCTTGATCAGTTCAAATTATTTTATGAACTTTGTTTTCCATTGAGACGTATTACCATTAGGGCGCATAGGAAACCAAGATGGGTGTCACGTGGAATAAAAGCATGTAGTTTAAATAAAAGAAAACTTTTATGGCAATATTGTAAGAAACCCAATGCTGCAAACAAAAACACATTTGTACAATACTCTAAGAGATATAAAAAAATAATAAAATTCACACAGCTAGCACAAAACACCCACGCCATAAATATGTCAAGCAACAAAACAAAGACCGCGTGGAACATCATTAATAATTCGAAAAAAAACACCCCACGTGAATCGATAACCAGTATAAAAATACAAGATGAAACAATCACAGATCCTAAAAAAATATGTAACGCCTTTAACAATTATTTTATCGATAAAACTATTCCAAGCCCTACCCTAAATAAGACAAAATACCCATACGATATGTGTTCCACTCAGAAATCGATGTTCATGAAACCATGTTCTCCATTTGACATATTCCAAATTATCAAAAACTTAAAAAATACTAATAGCGTTGGCATCGATGAAATCGCAACTAAAGTAATAAAATTTGTTGCGATTAGCATTTGCTACCACATAAGCTATATCATAAACCTAAGTATAGAAACTGGCATTTTTCCCGAACAACTTAAAATAACCATAGTAAAACCTCTCCATAAAAAGGAAAGTAGAGACAACATTTCAAACTACCGACCTATAGCACTAGTACCGATTATATCAAAGATATTTGAAAAATACATGTATAAAGAAATTAGCGATTTTGTAGAAAAAAATGGTATACTAGCTAACGAACAAAAAGGATTCCGACCTAAAAAAACGATTAATATGGCCATTTACGACTTCTTAGATTATATCATCAGTAATGTCGACAATAGGATACCAGTATGTTCCATATACATGGATATGACCCAAGCGTTTGATTATGTAGAGCACGACATACTTTTATGCAAACTAAATACACTTGGAATACGTGGCAATATCCTACAGTTAATAGAATCTTATTTAAAAAACCGCACACAGTATACAGAAATAGCAAGAATAAATCCTAGTACAAAAAAGGAGGAAATATACCGATCGGACCCACGTAAAATGTTATACGGCGTTCCTCAAGGTGGCATTATTGGACCGCTTATGTTCATACTGTATATAAATGACTTACCTAGAGCAACATCACATCCGACATCTCTATTCGCAGACGACAGTACAGTCACTATTAAACTCAATAATGATATCGATACTTATGAAAACGACATTAATAACTCCCTTAATTCAATTGTTGACTGGTTAAATTCCAATAACTTAAATATTAACATTAAGAAAACGCTTCTAATGCAGTTCAGTCAGCGAACCCCTAAAATAGAGAATATTAATATTAAAATCAACAGCCAGCCCCTACAGGACATAGACGCCACTAAATTTCTGGGGTTAACGGTAGATCGTAACTTAGCATGGAAGCAGCACATCGAACAACTATGCAAAAAAGTCAGTTCATCCGTTTATGCACTCTATGAATTAGCTCAAACAGTAAAGGTAAATGCTCTATTAACAGCATATCACGGATTAGTAGCGTCCGTGCTTAGATATGGCATCATCTTTTGGGGCAACTCAACTCACAAACTACTAATTTTCAGAGCACAAAAGCGTTGCATACGAGCAATGTTTTCTTTAAAAAATACTGACAGTTGTGGGCCCTATTTTAAAAAATACAAAATACTAACCCTGCCTAGCTTATATATATACGAAGTGGCCGTCTTTGTCAAACTAAACTTGAACTTATTTAAAAATGCTTCCGAATTCTCTCACCGACAGCAAAGAGATAAAGGACGTTTGTTATTGCGTAAAGCAAATACTACCTTAATGCACAATAGTGTATTCTGTATGGGCCCAAAAATTTTCAACAAACTGCCAATATGTATCAGAGAGACAAAAGTGACTATTTTTAAACTAAGATTAAGAAACCTGCTCATTGAAAAATGTTACTATAATGTCACGGATTTTCTAAAAGATAAATTTTAATTGACTGTATTTTATTTCCTTTTATTACATTTTAAATTTTGACATTCCTACATCTATTCTGAATATTATTAACTTTTATTTTTTTATCTTTTACGAACTTTATGACATTATGGGTTAGAATTATTAGCATGTTTGATTTTGACATTTGACATTATGTATTATTAATATTATATCCTTTTTTTAATTTTAAAATTATCAATAGCATATTTAATTTTTATATAAAGGATTATAAATAGCATCTTGAAAATATTAAAAAAATTACTTGTAACCTGTACTTAAGCAACATTTGCACACCCCGACGGGGTTATAATTCAGCGGACTTCACGTATTTATTACACCACCCATTGTAACCTGATTTATGCAAATAAATTTGATTTGATTTGATTTGACAGCTCTTATTGTTTCGGAAAAAAGTGGCTGTGACATACGGACGGACAGACAGACAGACATGACGAATCTATAAGGGTTCCGTTTTTTGCCATTTGGCTATGGAACCCTAAAAATCGCATTAAAAATAAATGTGCGGGTTACAAATTAAATACATGTTATGAATATTTACAAGTACTTCCTGTAAGTTCACGTAACACGTGTCTATACTCTTTGACACTGGAACTGTATAGTCTCTCTGTATCATAGAGAATATAACTAACTAATATGTTTCAGTAACTGCCGGAATAAATAAATATGCAGGGATATTATTCACACACGGCCATCTGATCCCAAATTAAGCAGAGCTTGTACTATGGAAAACAGATACCTGATATCCAACATATACTTTTCTTTTGTAAATACACACTTATACAGATAATTACACCCAGACACAGGACAAACAGACATGTTCAAGCACACAAATATCTGTCCTGGGTGGGAATCGAACCCACGACCTGCCGCGTGTAAAGCAAGGATTTTGCGAACCACGCCAACCGGCCCGTCTAATAAACGCCCGGAAAAAATAAATATATGGTTACTATTTAAATACATTTTATGAATATTTACAAGTACTTCCTGTAAGTTCACGTAACACGTGGCATATACAACATGTAACGTAATTAATAATACAAACACAGAATTTTTAATTTGGCATATATATGTAGACATTGTTATTTACTAAATTATTTTTTTGGGCAAAAGTTTATTTTTCTTTATTGTGTATTGAATTATGGAATTTGTATGAATACTATCAAAACTCAATTTCAATTTGTTTTGACTGTACAGGGTTAATATGACAATAATTTCAAGTTTCAATTATTTTTGGAATAAAAAATTACCTATATTAAAAATGATATAAATCGATTCAGTTAACGATTCTGAACAAACTATTTTCAGGATGTGCGTTAATTAGTTACATGTTGTATACACTTTGACACTGGTACTCTATCGTCTATAAGTATCAAAGAGAATATAACAAACTATGGTATGTATATCTATAGGTAGGTTCTACATTCCAGTAACTGCCAATAACGCTAAGCGCCTGTCATGTTTCCTTCTTGTCATCTAAAGAAACATACTTACAATTAATTTAATAAATAAATGGTGTTTGCGACATGGCTCGTCTTGCGTAGTTCCTAGTAGTTATACATTTATATATGTGTTGTTAATAAATTTATAAAAGTGATAACTGGAAGAGAGTTGTGGAATTGACGATGTCAAGTCGATTGTCAAATGTTTTAAGCGGGCTCCTAAAACGTAGCTATTGGGTCAACCAACTGCCACTGAATCTATTGTTGCAACTGTATTTTTTGTTTGTCATTTAATTATTTCATATTATTTGTTGACTTAGTAAAACATACTTTAACATACATATAAAATACCCACGACATTTCTATGTCAAATATAGTTGGACATTTTTTTAAAGTATTATAGTAGTTAGAACTGCACATTTGCTTATTTTTATTTACGATCTATCTTTATTGTAATAATTACCAAATAAGCTCATTTTACAATTCACTTTACTAGTAACTGACAGATGTCAAATGTGATCTATTAAATTGGCCATAGTTTAGGTACAGTACTGTAATTAAAATAGTACCTAAAGAATCAATGCAACATTTAATTAAATATTTGTATAGGATTACAGGGAATCCTATACAAATATTGAATTAAATATAAATCGTAAATAAAAATAAGCAAATGTGCAGTTCTTACTACGAAAATATTTAATATTCTATGCCCGCCGGTTAAGGTTACGCTGTTGAATTTTGATGAAGTGTCAAATGTGATCTATTAAATTGGCCCTTTAGGTACTGTAATTAAAATAGAAATGAATGAATGAAACATTTAATTAACTAAATATATGGCAAAGGCTTGTTGGGTACTTTATAAAACTGTTCAACTATATTTGACATGCATATGTCGTGCGTTTTTTTATATGTATGTTTCACTAAGTCAACAAATAATATGATATAATTAAATGACAAACAAAAAATCTATAGGTTCAGGGTAGCACCAGCCTAATATATACCAAGTGTATGTGCAACTTTACGGTTGCCATGGAGCTGTTATATCAATTGTGTAAAATAAGTGAATATCGTTATAGTTGAAAATTGGGATTTCTCCTGCTGGCAACACTATCGCTAACAGCTGATTTTGAATGACTTGCGGAACCCTTATAGATTCGTCATGTCTGTCGGTCTGTCTGTCCGTCCGTATGTCACAGGCACTTTATTCCGAAACTATAAGAGCGGTACTGTTGAAATTTGGTAAGTAGATGCATTCGGAGAACCGCATTAAGATTTTTACATAAAAGCTGAAAAAGAACAATAATTTTAGGGGGTCCCCATACATAGAACTAAAACTCAACAATTTTTTTTCATCGTACCCATACATTTGGGGTGTCTATGGATAGGTCTTCAAAAATGATATTGAGGCTTCTAATATATATTTTTTCTAAACTGAATAGTTTGCGCGCGAGACACTTCCAAAGTGGTAAAATGAGTGCCCCCAATGTACCTTCTAAAATAAGACGATGATAAAACTAAAAAAATATGATGTACGTTACCATGCAAACTAACAACGAAAATTGGCTTATTATACGGACGGACAGACAGACAGACATGACGAATCTATAAGGGTTCCGTTTTTTGCCATTTGGCTACGGAACCCTAATAAAATCCTAAATTATATGCTCTTTATACTATCGCTAGGTATTTATACTGTGTAGAAACGTGAAAGTGACTCTACATTCAATGAATGTATTACGTCACCTCGTGGCACTTCTGGAGAGAGTCCAACATCTGAATGAACTCATCTCGCATCTTTAGTAAAAGTAAAATTCGCTTTTGGAGTAAACACGCCGATAAACGGACTTTATTTTGTTTAACACCCACACATAGTCCGAATGTTACGCTATAAAATGTATATGAATAGACGCATAATATTTTGATTGTATAATTTATAATTAAATAATTAAATTTTATAAATTATCACAGCTCCTCCCCCCTACGTGATAGTGTGATAATATGTAGCCTATATGGTGGCCCGACCTCTTAGTAATATTCATGCAAAATTTGAAGTAAATCCACGCAGTACTTTTTGAGTTTAGGTCATACATACAGACAAACAGATAAACAGACAAAAATTCTAAAAACTATATTTTTGGCTTCGATATCGATTGTAGATCACGCCCCAAGTATCCTTTAAAAAAAATATTCAATGTACAGTTTTGACTTTCCTACGATTTTATTATATGTATAGATTATAATAAATAGTATAGTATTATTAGTATTTAGAATATAAGTATGTTTATGTAAATTGTATATTATCACATAACTTTTAGTATTTGACAGTACACTTACAGCTACCGCCTTTTCTGTCTTACATTTTTCCTTGTCAACCCAACGGTTGTCTGGAAGAGATTGCTACAAAGCGTTAAGACCGCCGATTGTACCTGTATTTTCTTATTTGTAAGTCATGTATTGTTTCTTTCAGTGCAATAAAGTGTACTCTATCTATCTATCTAAACTCAAGTAACACCAGAATTTTTATCTATGAATAATAGTAATTGTTTTTTATTTCAACTCACGTTGTACGCAACAGTTAATGTCGTTTTATGATTGGTCTGTTAGTCTAGTGGTGAGTGACCCTGATTGCTTAAGCTAGAGGTAGTGGGTTCGACCCCCACCCAGGACAAATCTTTGTGTGATGAGCACGATTATTTGTACTCTGACTGTACTAGTTTATCTATAGAGGTAGTATCTAAAAAAATATGGAGGATGATCCAATAAAATTGAATTTTAATACTTAAATTCGGTCACAATAACTTCTCAAAAATTTTGGAGATCTTTATGGGAGGCCTTTGTCCACCTTTGTCCATCTTTCGGCTGATATGATGATGATGAACTTCTCAAATAAGCTTTTGAAGTAAAACTTCTTTACGCTTGATTTGGGGATTAAGCAGGTGTATGCGTGACGAAAGCGTTACGAAAAGTGAGATCGGGCAAGACGACCGGAAGTTGAGAAGACAGAAAGAGAGAGAGTTACGTTTCGTATATTTTCTTTATCTCTTTCTACCAACGTAACTGGCTATGACCAGTTATGTTTAGCATATCTAAGTTTTACTTCAGTCGTGATTTAAATTACAATCGTTTTTTTAGGGTTCCGTAGCCAAATGGCTAAAAACGGAGCCCTTATAGATTCGTCATGTCTGTCTGTCTGTTTTTCCGAAACCATTAGAGCTGTACTGTTGAAACTTGGTAAGTAGATGTATTCTGTGAACCGCATTAAGATTTTTACATAAAAATAGAAAAAGAACAATAATTTGGGGGGGTCGCCATACATGGAACTGAAACTCAACAATATTGAGGTTTCTAATATCATTTTTTTCTAAACTGAATAGTTTGCGCGAGAGACACTTCCAAAGTGGTAAAATGAGTGTCCCCCCCCCCTGTAACTTTTAAAATAAGAGAATGATAAAACTTAAAAAAATATATGATGTACATTACTATAGAAACTAACAACGAAAATTGGTTTGAACGAGATCTAGCAAGTAGTTTTTTTTTAATACGTTATAAACCGCAATTTGCTTTCATTTAATCAACTGAAATACTTGCTGCTGCGAAACCCTTCATGTGCGAGTCCGACTCGCACTTGGCCGGTTTTTTTTTCTATTTGTACGGCAGTTATGTCATAAATTTGATGTGATGACAAATCAAATTTTAAATCGCGATAAGGTCAATTAAAGATGAATTTTAACAAAACTAATTCTTCTTGTTTAGAGTGGTTTAAAGTTCATTTGAATTCGTTTTTTTTTAACCGATTTTTTCTGCGTTAAATTTAAAGTACATCTTATGTGTAAGTACCTATTTTTATTCACAAAGATATTGACTTTAAACTTTTGACACTGTTTTTTCTGCCGGGTGATGAAATGTGTTTTTATTGGTCTGAATATTTACCAATGTCAAAGTCATCTCCGAATAAATTTAGTTGGTCGATAGATATTTATAACTATGCCACTGATATCGGTCCGCTTGAGGTCAATGTCGTCAGCTGATTTGTTAATTAGTCATGGCGTTCGAACATTGTGTGATTTTACTACATTTTGTTTTATTTCATTTTGTATTTCATCTATTTCTTGTGCAATACAAATATTGCTAGCCTTCGTCCTAATCAATTTACCGTCTACCGATACGAAGAGGATTAGGGAGTGCAACTTAATAGCAAATGGGGTCAATGTAGCGTGGTTGGTAAATGCTTGCTTTGCATGCCGCAGGTCGTGCGTTAGATTCCCACCCAGGACAAAAATTTGTGTGCATGAAAATGTCTGTTTTTCCTGAGTATAAATGTAAGTATGTATTTACAAAAGAAATGTAGTATATGTAGTGTGAGGAATTTTCAAGATTGGCGATGAGTGACGTCGGACTTTGCCTATACATATATATGGCGAGTTGACCGGTGGCTCTCTCTTGCTAGACGGCTCGAGCCCTCTGCTCGCCTTTCACTGCTTCACCGGACTATAGTCCGGTGAAGCAGTGAAAGCCTCATAGGCTAAATGTAGCAGCACGACAAAAAAAAAAAAGTGTCTCTCTCTCTTTTGGGACCAGACTTCGCCGCGGGCGATAACGCTGCCGGCTTACGTAACGATGTATTTCAAGCCAAAGTGTAGTGTGATTACTGTGTTTATCGTTATAAGTGATTTGTCATAAGAAAAGTGTTGTAGATTTCTAAATTATTTATTCTGAAGTGTGAATAAACCTCTTTTTTATAATAAAATCTTTTTAATTCCTAAAAGTAGTATATCAGTTATCTAGTTTCCATAATACAAGCTCATCTTAGAAAAAATATCCTAATAGATCCCAAATTAAGCAGAGCTTGTACTATGGAAACCAGATAACTGATATACTACGTATACTACTTTTGTTTTGTAAATACATACAGGGGGAATGCCTATGCATGCCACAAACAAAAAGTGTCTACGGGTGGGTATGTCGGACTCGCACCGACTAAACCTACCCGCCGTGGACTATTGGCGCCTGAAGGGGGTAGCCCCGGGAACGTGCGCATGTTGAGAGGGCTCTGGATAGCCCTCCCTATTTGCCGACTCCTGCCAGTTCAGCACAGCGACTGCGCCACAAACAGATCGCTGTCTTCCCGGAACTGCTTGCAAGTAGCGGCAGTAAAGGACACTTCTTTTACTGCCACCGCAGCCCCGAGGGGAGTTGAGCTATTGGCTGCCGCCGACCCGAGTCCTCCGTCTGCGAGTGGGATCGGCCGTTGCCGATCCCGCTCGACCTCCTTCTGGAGCATAACTGCCTCGCAGAAGGAGACCTCGGCGTCCCATTTGGCGGCGTCACCCACCAGCATCGCTCAAATACATACTTACCAAGATAATTACACCCAGAATCAGGACAAACATGTATGTTCATGCACACAAATATCAAAGGCAAGTATGTACCAATCACGCCAACTTGCTCGTCGGGATTTAGCAATCCTTTAGTCTTATTTTTAATTAAAATACAAAATCTATATGTAGTGTTAATTCCGCTAATTGTCAGTTTAATCAAGCCGGGATGCAATTTGCACCGCCCTCCCGCCCGCCAAAATGTACACATGCAAGAAGGACAATATAAAAAGCAAATTGCAAGCGCCAGTACGATACTCAACACGTGTTTCAGTCCTCCACGGACCATTCAAAAGTTGTGCAAATCTATTACACAATTTTTCTATTGTTTACATTCTTGACGATTTTGGTAGACAATGAAAAAACTGCGTTAGTATACAGCCCAAAATAAGTGAATTAGTGATTTAACTTGAAATTGTATAAACAAGGCATTTATATCATAATATTATGTAGTTCGGTTCATGGCCGTGAGTAGTTTTCGGGGGTAAAAGTTTAATCGATAGAAAACTTGTTTTGGTGACCTACACGCTCAGCGGACCTTGATAGTACTTTGATATACGCCACAGGTCGTGGGTTCGGTTCCCACCCAGTACAGATATTTGTGTTTTGTATGTATTTGCATTTTATTTAAATCTTTTTTTACATAAGACAACACTAGGATAATAATTTTAAATATAAATTTTGGTAATTTGAAAATTAGCATATATGACAAGTTTTGAAGATATCTTGATCTATTGTATCACACTATTATAAAGGCGAAAGTTTGTGAGTGTGTATGTTTGTTACTTCTTCACGTCTAAACGGCTGAGGGGATTTTAATAAAATTTGGTATGGAGTTAACTGACACCATGGATTAACACATAGGCTACAATTTATAAAGTTTAACGCAGGTAAAATCGCGGCGCACAGCTAGTAACACATAGATAGTACCAGTTTTAGGTTTATTTTATACTAGACAGTAGATAATATTACATATTCGCAAGAACTCGGCCATTCGTTGGAAGTGGGTGAAGGTTATTTTAGGGTAAAATGTCGAGTTGCAAAATATCTTATATCGACCTAGGTTCTTTATTTATTACTAGCTGTGCCCCGCGGTTTTAACTGCGTTAAGCTTTATAAATTACTAGCTATGCCCCGCGGTTTTACCCGCGTTATATTTTATAAATTATCACAGCTCCTCTCCCGTAGGTGATAGCGTGATAATATGTAGCCTATATGTTGACCCGACCTCTTAGTAATATTCATGCAAAATTTTAAGCAAATTCATGCAGTACTTTTTGAGTTTAGCCCGGACATACATACAGACAAACAGACACATATACAAAAATTCTAAAAACTATATTTTTGGCTTCGAAATCGATTGTAGATCACGCCCCAAGTATCCTTTAAAAAATATTCAATGTACAGTTTTGACTTTCCTACGATGTTATTTGGTTCATCGTCATCATCATATTAGCCGAAAGACGTCCACAGCTGGACAAAGGCCTCTCCCAAGGATCTTCACAATAGCCGGTAATTCGGCTATATAAGCTATAGGACTACAATTTTTCATAAAAATCCGTTTAGTATTTTATGCATGAAAGAGTAACAAATATGGTAGGTAAGTATGTAAGGTATGTAAGTATGTTACTTACTTATCGTATGGACAGTGGTTACCCCAGAGTCAGAGTTGTTCAAGCCGCCCAGTAGGCCTCTGACGTGGCTTAACGACTGTTGTCTATTAATCAGCTTAACGTGCCCTCCGAAACACGATATGATCTACGTCTGGGTATTTTTTATTTACAACTAGCTGTGCCCCGCGGTTTTACACGCGTTATTATTTTTTTTATTTATAGCCTATATGTTAATCCAGGGTGTAAATTTTATTAAAATCGCTCCAGCCGTTTAGACGTGAAGAAGTAACAAACATACACACTCACACACTTTCGCCTTTATAATATTAGTGTGATAATCTAACCTACATAGACTCGGCTTACATTATAAAATCTTTCGCCTTTATAATATTAGTGAACATATGCCTTTTTTAGGGTTCCGTACTCAAAGGGTAAAATGGGACCCTATTACTAAGACTTCGCTGTCTGTCTGTCCGTTTGTCACCAGGCTGTATCTCATGAACCGTGGTAATAAGACAGTTGAAATTTTCACAGATGATGTATTTCTGTTGCCGCTATAACAACAAATACTAAATAACAAAATAAAATAAATATTTAAGGGGGCTCCCTTACAACAAGAATTTTTTGCTCCATTTTATAGATTTACATGCACGGAACCGAGATTTCTAGCTCAATAACCGGGTGATTGTTTTCGAATAGTGATACTTATGTGATACCGTAACCGCAAAATGCTTATTTAAATATTATTCTATTCTCATGTTTAATGTAAAATATAACTATTAATTATAGTATAAGTTGTAAATGTTAGAAACATTTGCTTAATATGTAACCTATAACTTATATGTTTGGTCTAACCGTTAATGTAAGTTGGTTAATAAATAAATAAATAAGATAATGGTACGGAACCCTTCGTGCGGGAGTCCGACTCTCACTTGGCCGGTTGGCCATAAGTATGTTTATCCGTTGTCTGGTTGCCATAGTACAGGCGGTATACTTAAGTAAGAATGTAGAAGCCGCCAATACAATGTAGAATACCTATACTCTTTATTATATACCAAGAATTCAAGTTATCTATTTATATACAGATGAACGTGGAGGTACAATGGGCGAATTGCTGTCTTTTATTTCTTACAGACAACGTTCGGATGGACAATAGTTGAGAATTTGTAATAATGGGTACCAAGAAAATTAATTATATTTACATACTAGCTGTGCCCAGCGGTTTTGCCCGCGTAGCTCCTCCCCCGTAGGTGATAGCGTGATAATATGTTGCCTATATTTGACCCGACCGTTTAGTAATATTCATGCAAAATTTGAAGTAAATCCATGCAGTACTTTGTGAAATTGGCCCGGACATACATACCGACATAAATTCTAAAAACTATATTTTTGGCTTCGATATCCGTTGTAGATGTACAGTTTTGAATTTCCTACGTTTTTATAATAACTAGTGATCTAATAAAATAATATTTTGCTTTGCTTCAGTTTAACAATACTTATAGAGTAGCCTGTTGGCGTTGTTGGCTTTTTTTCACTTGATTCCCACCCTGGACAGATATTATAAAAATTTGTATGCATGAAAATGTCTGTTAGTCCTGCGTCTGGGTGTAATTATCTACATAAGTGTGTATTTACAAAAAATATGGTATATGTAGTATATCATTTCCATAGTACAAGCTCTGCTTAATTTGGGATCGGTTCAGCCGTGTGGGAATAAAGTCCCAGGATACTATTATATACAGATCCGATGTTATATACAATTGATTAGCGTTTTGCAGTCTTTTATTTCTTACAGACAACGTTCGGATGGACAATACTTGAAAAATAGCAATAATGGGTACAAAGAAAATTAATTATATTTACATATACTAGTGGCATGATCTTGCTTTGTTCAGCTTAACAATATTTAGAGCTAGGTTTGATCCCCGCCCAGGACAAGTCTTCGTGTGCGCACGATTATTTGTTCCGTGTTTGGGTGTAATTTATTTATAATATTTATTGATTTATAAATATATAAGTATGTTTATCAGTTGTCTGGTTGCCATAGTAACAGGATCTGCCTACTTTGGGATCCCCCCCCCCCAGGGAGATGTAGCTATGCTCACAAACCGTACGGTAATATTACATAGGTTACATCTATACATTATAATAAAATCGTAGAAAAGTCAAAACTGTACATTGAATATTTTTTAAAGGATACTTGGAGCATGATCTACAATAGATATCGAAGCCAAAAATATAGTTTTTAGAATTTTTGTCTGTTTGTCTGTATGTACGTCCGGGCTAAACTCAAAAAGTACTGCCTGGATTTACTTCAAATTTTGCATGAATATTACAAAGAGGTCGGGTCAACATATAAGCTACATATTATCACGCTATCACCTACGGAGGAGAAGCTGTGATAAATTATAAAGTTTAACGCGGGTTAAACCGCGGGGCACAGCTAGTTAATAATTAAAAACAAAGTTAATTCTATTGATAGGCCAATCATATTAACTTGTCTCATTGGTCATGCTGCAGATAGGTTCGTATATGGTTCGTCTACGTCCATCCCCCTTTAAAAACTTCCTAGGCCTCCCCCAAATGTTTTTATAATGTTTTTATGTTATGTTATACCTTGTATATTTAATTATAGATAATCACACTAATATTATAAAGGCGAAAGTTTGCGAGTGTGTGATTGTGTGAGTGTGTATGTTTGTTACTTTTTTACGTATAAACGGCTGGAGCGATTTTAATAAGATTTGGTATGGAGTTAGCTGATACCCTGGAATAACACATAGGCTATCATTTATAAAGTTTCAGGCGGGTAAAAACACGGGGCACAGCTAGTATTATAAAGGTGAAAGTTTGTGAGTCTGTGACTGTGTGAGTGTGTATGTTTGTTACTTCTGCACATCTAAACGGCTTGAGCGATTTTAATAAAATTTGGTATGGAGTTAGCTTATACCCTGGATTAACACATAGGCTATACCTAGTTTATGAAGTTTCAGGCGGGTAAAAACACGGGGCACAGCTAGTACCTTATAAATCATAAAATTAAATACTAAACCTTTCCACAAATAATAAATGTAATATGGCGTTTAGTAACTAACCTGATTAAATACACCTTTTCTAGAAGAATACGTCTCCCCTTTGACGTAAGGCGGCAACGTGGCGGTGGAACTGATGCTGCGCAGAAAACTCTGTAAGGCCTCATAATCTTCTTCCTTCTTTGAGTCTTTGCTGGAGATCTTCGGGGGCTTTTTCTCACTCAGCATGGCCTCGTGGGCCCCATCACTAAAACAAATTGTTTTCTATTACTCAGTTGAAATTTACAAAAACATTAACAAGTGCTACGGAACTTTCTCCACACATGTTTGAATATATATATATATGTATATGTGGAGAAGCTTCTGTGCAATGAATTAAGTTTGGAGTGTTGTGTTTAATGTGTGGTGACGGTGGCCTAAATCAGAATAAAATTAAAAGATGACTTTTACTTTTATTCTGATTTAGGCCAGTCAAAAATGATTTTTCCGTAAAAATTTTACATTTATGTAGAATTGTCATTTTTTTTTACCCTACCGTGCAGTTCATGACGTGGCAGCTACTGAAAAACACGGCCAGAAAACTCAGTAGGAATCCTTTTTTAAAATAAAATATACTTAAGATTTATAAATATTTATTTAATAGTAAATAATTACATTAAATAAAATGAAATTATAAGCTAATAATAAGATAAACTACAGATACACTATTTACCCTAAAAGGCGTCTAATAACTTAAGATTAATTACAATCATGTGTGTTGACTCAGAACAATTCAATCCCAAGCACTTTGGTCACTTAAATAATCAGAAATTTTGTAATATGCCCTGTTACACAATTTGGCTTTGACAATTCTTTTAAACTTATTCGTAGTCACCCCATCTCATCCCGTGGGGGAGATAGAAGTTGACCCGAGGGAATATCTACCCGAGGACGGGCAGTAGCTTCCTTCTGAGTACTATGACCATCTTACTGCGGTCACCACCCCGTCTGCCAAGCGTGGCGATTATGCCATATCACCCCAAGATGATTCTTAGAGGAAGAGGCTTTTGTCCAGCAGTGGACTTCTTACAGCTGTAATAATGAATTTATTAAGTTGCGAGATTTCCCATGTTAATTAAAAATCATATACTTCTTATATGTTTTCCTGTATACTATATAAATAACGGGACAATGTCCTGGGACATTATTTAAACACGGCCATCTGATCCCAAACTAAGTAGAGCTTGTTCTATGGAAAACAGATAACTGAAATTACATATACTACTTTTCTTTTGTAACTACATACTTATATAGATAATTACACCCAGACTCGGGACAGACATACATGTTCATGCACAAAATATCCGTCCTGGGGCTCTACCGGCTAAGTCGCCGAACATCGATTTCTTTAATGGCGTTCGAATAAATAAAGGTTAAAAAATACTTAATCAATCGTTAAATCGGCTTCCAGGAGCACATGTGACGTCATAAATGGTCCGGAATCGATTGTCAACGTTGAAACCGATTTAACGATTTATTAAGTCATGTTTAACCTATATTTATTTGAACGCCATTAAAGAATCGATGTTCGGCGACTTAGCCGATAGAGCCCCTCGACGAATATTTTTGTGCAGGAACGTGTATGTCTGTCCGAGAGTCCCGAACTCACGAACATGACAACCGGCCCGTCACAATTAAAAATTATGATTTTATTCTCATAATTTTCTAAGAGGTTAATGCACTAAAAGGCATGAAAAATTTAATAGAATTGCTTTAGTGTAATCAAAGTGCAATAAACAGCTGATAGTTATATTTATAGTATGATGACAAGGCCTTTACAGTTGTGCGCGGCCGAGTTCAACGCATTGAAACTCGTGAGTAACATTCATTCATTTTGTACAAAAAATATTGAAGAATTATCATTAATCAAAGGCCAATCACAAAGAGTACAGAAGCGCGTCCCTTGGTTTGATTTAAACGTGAACATGACGTTGTGAGATGCTTATAATGCGAGTGGATCCGCAATCTCACATAAAGAACAAAATCGATTTTGATAATATTAGACAACTTACTTTACAATATTCCTTAACTTTATTATAAATAAAATAAAATAAAATAAAATAAAATAAAAAAGGTTTTTGTTCACGTAGACTTTAAAAAAGCGCTTGTAAATAGTCAGAACATAGTTGTAGACATTATTATTTCTAGTAACATAGATATTTAGGTACACATTGTATTGATAGTATTAAAACATTAATAAAATTTATTTTATAACAGCAATGATATTTAGCTAGCTCGTATCAAGTTATTGTCAAGAGATTATGTTTAAGTTTAATTATCTAGTTTAAGTCTAATTATCTAGTTTAAGTCTAATATTTGTAATACATATTGTCATTCATGTACATACGGTTTGATTTAAGCCGCGTGATACAATTATTTCATGAACGTGAACATGACGTTGTGAGATGCTTATATTGCGAGTGGATCTGCAATCTTACAAAAAAGAACAAAATCGATTTTGATAATATTAGACAACTTACTTTACAATATTCCTTATATTGTAAAGTAAGTTGTCTAATATTATCAAAATCGATTTTGTTCTTTTTTCTGAGATTGCGGATCCACTCGCATTATAAGCATCTCACAACGTCATATTCACGTTCATGAAATATTGTATCTTACTTAACTTTATTCCTATTTAATTATTGAAATCTCTTGCAGATCCGCGAAATTTGTTTATTCTGAAAGTATGGTTTTTTAAATGCTAGTATGCCATTATAGTCTAAGATTGAACTGATTTACTGTGATTATTCTGAAATTGAGCTTTAATTACGTCAATATTCTTAATAAGGCGCTTTTATTAATCTGTTAATTATCTTTTATTTCTAATATTAATAATATAATATTTATACTATAAACGAAAGTCTGACTAGTCTGTTTTTACGTTGCTATTAGTAGCTCTTAGACAATAATTATAACTAGATTAATAAATAAATATTTATAAATATCCAAACTATAACGATTTAGATTGCGGACTGTACCTATCAATTTCAAGGACCTATTGGGAACAAAAAGAATTTAATTTAAAATACGGACCCGTTAGGAATCAAAAGTATGAACTTATATTTTTTTGAAATAATGGAATCGTGGACCTCTGAGAATAACCCAAATGAAATAATGAAATACTACTTACATACTATAAATATGCAGTACATTGTTTGTACTTTTGTTTAATTCGTAACCATGTAGTTATTCGTGGAGACCTATTAATGGCTCTCTGTTATGTATACACAACGCTAAAATGTCGCTGAAAGCTGTTGGTCTTCCTAAGAGAAATAAATAAAAAAAAAAAAAAATATAAATAGGAAATAATTAGAGCCTACTTAATATTATTTTACGGAGAAAATTTAAACACTTTGTGTTATGGTATGTTGGTTAAAATGACACCTCTGCCGTACCATCACTAAATTGCCGTAACAGGAAAGCATTTATTAAGGGAAATGCCACTAAATCACATATGTATTGAGTAGAATTTACCATGACAAATTTCACTTTATTACGGCTTTTTAGGTTATGCACGGCAGACCTAATGATGTGCCAGTAGCGACAATTGGTGTAGAAAACATTTGTATTATAAATAATACAAATGTTTTCTACACATACATAAAAGTTGCAGTGGTGGGTAAGAGGGAGGAACTATCTTCGCTTTTAGCTGTTCATATTTTATTATTGGGACTAGTCCCTCCCTCTTACCCACCACTGCAACTCCTGTAGGCCAGGATCAACAGTGGCACACAATGAAATGACACTGAGCGGTGAGTCTCAGGCATGTCCCGGGGAATCGCTTTAACTGTCTTGGATGCCGCAACGGATTTAATCAGAAAGAAAAAAGGAGGAGTTAGAAATGAATAGTTCCACTTCCGAGCAAAGTGGGAGACAGAATGATATAAAGAGGCTATAGCCTCATATAACGAGAGAATCGCAAGTAGAGAAGCCGGCTGCAAAAGCACCGAGGATCAATTTAAGGGTTCTAAGTGAGCTGCTATATTTGATTCCAATAGTAGGTATGGCAAAAGCGCTTAAACACATGGAAGTTGGTCCTTGTTGCTACACGATCCGTATAGTAAACTACTCCAGATATTTGTTGCAATCTATTTAACAAAATATCACGCTTATTTTGCCAGAGATCATACTCCCAAAGTATGTGGTGAGCGGTTTGTTCATATTCGTTACTGGAAGTTAAGCACAGACAAATTGGTGAATATACTAATTTGAAACTAAACAATTTACTTTTAAAATTGCTGCATCCGGTAAGAAAGGGTGGCGACCCTTGGTTGAGCTATTTCATCTACATTGCCATTCATTTAGCAGTTCGTCATTTAAGTTAGCAATTGGCATAAATAGTTGCAAGCTATTCAACATAATATCACGCTGATTTTGCCAGAGATCACACTCCCAACGGTTTGTTCATATTCGTTACTGGAAGTTGAGCACAGACAAATTGGTGAAGATACTAATTTGAAACTAAACAATTTACTTTTAAAATTGCTGCGTCTGGTAAGAAAGGGTGGCGACCCTTGGTTGAGCTATTTCATCTACATTGCCATTCATTTAGCAGTTCGTCGTTGTAGCAATTGGCATAAATAGTTGCAAGCTATTTAACACAATTTGACGCTGATTTTGCCAGAGATCACACTCCCGAAGTATGTGGTGAGCGGTTTGTTCATATTAGTTACAGGAAGTTGAGTTATATTTTATTATGTGACATAGCTTATAATCAATATCATGAGTAGTCAGGTATTATTGAGATCTTGTAGCAACAAGGAATAACTTCCGTACGTTTTAGCGCTATTAACATACCTACTTTTAGAATCAAGTATAACAGCTCACTTGATATTACCCTTAAACTATTTCCTTAGTGCATTTGCAGCTGGCCTCAATAGTTCTAATTCTCTCGTTTCTAGCCTCCTTATTCATATTCATGGAATTCTTCTCTGGGATATCTCTGCTGACATTAACACCATATTTGTATTGCAAAAAAGAGCTGTAAGAGCTATCTATAATCTTGGCCCGAGAGTGTCTAAGAGAAAATTTCAAAGAGGTTAACATTCTAACTGTACCATTTCAGTATATATATGAAAACTTACTATATGTGCATAAAAATATCGATTCCTTCTGTAAAAGGAGCGATACACATAATGTTAATACTAGATATACCTAAGAATTATCTCATATTGCATACTACCCGTCTCCACAAAATAAGTAACTTTTATGGGGCAATGTATAAGATTCTATAACAAACTTCCCAATGATATTATAGAATTGTCTACGAAAGAGTTTAAAAGAATTATTAAAGCCAAATTGTGTAGCAAAATTTCTGATTATTTAAGTGACAAAAATGCTTGGAATTGAGTTGTTCTGAGTCAATACACATGATTGCAATTAATCTAAGTATATTTTATTTTAAAAAAGGATTCCTACTGAATTTTCTGGCAGTGTTTCTTAGTAGCTGCCACGTCATGCACTGCACGGTAGGGTAAAAATAATGACGATTCCACATAAATATATTTTTTACGGAATAAATGATTATTGACTTTTGAATTAGACTTTTTCCAACTCCTTGTTGTTTTCTGATTAAATTCCCTATAACCGTTCTACTGTCCGATCTGACTGTTGATCCTGGTTTACAGGAGTGGAAGGGAAAGGTGGGAGTAGTCCCAAAGAAAATGTTTTCTATTTGTGTTGTCTTAATGGACTCATCTAGACCTTGACCGTCCGCGCGTCCATGGCAGAGAAAGCAGCCAAAATTAAAAATAAATGAATGTCGGGATCACCCAAATACCTAGCCCACGCGCAGATTCTTTAAAGTATAATCTAACATTTCATTAATAGCGGCGCAAATAGAATTACCTATTTAGACGTTATGTATTGGCTTTTATATAAAGATGGTTTTTAAACAGACTTTTAAAAGCGCTTGAAAGGGGAAGACCACGTCGAACAGTCTCTGACCAAATTGGAGATGTTCTCAAGAAAGGGCAGGTCAGAAGTACCCTAAACCGGCGAGCATGTATGAAGAATATAATGACAGTAATCGAGGCAAAAGAAGTATGCAAATATCGTGACAAATGGAAATCCGTTGTCTCTGCCTACCCCTCTGGGAAACAGGCGTGAGTCTATGTATGTATGTTTTAAAAGCGCTTGAAAAGTCAGAACATGTTTAGTATTATGACGGTCACCGTAGCCTAGTTGGTAGTGCTCCTGCCTACGAAGCTGGTGGTCCTGGGTTTGAATCCCGGTAAGTGCAAATATTTGTGTGATGAGCACAAATATTTGTTTCTGAGTCATGGATGTTTTCTATGTATTTAAGTATTTATCAATCTATGTATATCGTCGCCAGGTACCCATAGTACAAGCTTTGCATAGTTTCGGGCTAGGATGATCTGTGTGACATTGTCCCTAGATATTATTATTATGATTATAGTTAACTAAGTATATAGTTAAGTAAACATAATTATTTCTATGTATGTACTTATACATATATTTAGATATGCGGTTTGTATGAAAACATTTAGAAATAACATTTAATTTACGATAGTTGTGATTTAGTTGATTTGATAGCTTATTTAAGTTGTTGTCAAAGAGATTATTTATAGGTTTAATAATCGAAATGTATAGATTTAAGTATATTTTACTACATCTTATAAGGTAATACTAAGGTAAGAAACCAATATAATTAATATGGCGGATCTTGTGTTTATAACGACGGTTGCGCTTTAACGCTACCACCGGATCTAATGCTCTCCAACTGAGATACTCAGTATTCTATTAGTATCCTCACCAATCAGTCTGTGCTCAACTTCCAGTAACGAATATGAACAAACTGCTTACCACATCCTTTGGGAGTGTGATCTCTGGCAAAATCAGCGTGATATTATGTTAGCCAGCTTGCAGCCAATATCTGGAGTAGTTTATTATACGGATCTTGTAGCAACAAGGAACAACTTCCGTGCGTTTAAGCGCTTTTGCCATACCTACTATTGGAATATAACAGCTCACTTAGGACCCTTAAATTGATCCTCGGTGCTATTGCAGCTGGCTTCTCTAGTTGCAATTCTCTCGTTTTATGAGGCTATAGCTTCTTTACATCATTCTGTCTCCCGCTTTGCTCTGGAGGGAAGTGGAACAATTCATTTTCTAACTCCTCCTTTTATTTCTTTCTGATTAAATTCGTTGCGGGATCCAAGACAGTTAAAACGATTCCCCGGGACATGCTTGAGCCTCACCGCTCAGTGTCATTTCATTGTGTTCCACTGTTGATCCTGGCTTACAGGAGTTGCAGTGGTGGGTACGAGGGAGGGACTAGTCCCGTTTATAAAAAAAAAAAAACTGAGATACTCAGCGAAACAAGCTTTGGTTTCAACAAAACCTAGCTGAGACGGTCCGGTGAATCATATTCAATAGGGCATATACACAAGATTTGGTCCACTTACTCAAATCAGTTTTCTGATTAAGTATTGTTTTTGGTTGTCACTGCATAGCGGTTTATTGTAAGCCGATGACGTGTGACACTTCCACGGACTCGGCTCTAAAGAGGTAGAGCATATTTTTTTTTGATGTGAAACCGAGCAAGCAATGTGAAAGCCGCACGTAAAACAGATTTCTGGCGTGGCGACGCATGCCGTGCCGACGCGTCGCGACGCTGTATGATAGTAGTGTGTACGGTGTGGCGACGCGTCGCCATGCGCAATCGACTTTTTATTTTATCATTATGACATATTTAGTTCCTATCACAATATGTTCTTTTCTGCATATTACTTTTACAAAATAATGTCGATGTTTCACATCTGCAAGGCGTCCCGTGACGGCTCACATTTTTTTTTAATTAATTACCACTATACAAGGAACTTCTTGGGGGGAAGTACCTTATCGAACATGATAGCATATCGTCGATGCTGTGGGCAACATTAAAATGTTTTATACAGTCTATTTGCATTTCAATTATTCATTTACGGATTATGTTAGTAAGATGTCTATGACTATGTTAATAATACGAGTGGATCTCCGACTGATTCTCAAAAAAAGACGATTTCGTTAATGCTTGCTTATCGTATGGGTAGTGGTAACCCTAGTGTCAGAGTTGTTCAAGCCGCCCAGTAGGCCTCTGACATGGCTTAACCACTGTTGTCTAGTGACTACAACCGGGACCGACAGCTTCACGTACCCTCCAAAGCACGGAGACGCTCAGAAATTAAACTACTTTGGCGGTCACCCATCCATGGACTGACCGCGAGCCTAGTTGCTTAACCTGGCCGAAAGCCTTGATTTTGTTAATATTTGACACTCATTTTCTAAACTTAATTCCTATGTATGTCACTAATTTTATTTATTTATTTTATTTTATGAACGACGGCCGGTATGACGGGCCGGTTGGAGTCGTTGGTAAATACTTGCTTTTCACGCCGCAGGTCGTGGGTTCGATTCCTGCTCACGACAGAGATTTGTGTTTGTCCTGACTCGTGGTGTAATCTCTACTATATAAAAATAAGTCGGGTTTTCCTTCCTGACGCTATAACTCCAGAACGCAAGAACCGATTTCCACGGTTTTGCATTCGTTGGAAAGGTCTCGGGCTCCGTGAGGTTTATAGCAAAGAAAATGTATAAAATTTAACGCGGGTAACACGGAACACCGCGGGGCACAGCTAGTTATCTATATAAGTATGTATTTAGAAAATAAAAATAGTATAGGTACCTATGTAATATATCATTTATCTGGTTTCCATAGTACACACGCCAGCACATCAAGCTACCCCAATCTGTCAAATTCCCCAATTGAAAGTGAACCTTATGATTATGTGATAAAGTTGAAAATCTGTTGGCAGAGTATATCCAGGGACAAGTAAATAAAAACGTAATGATTACTTTAACACGCATGCATTTATTCCGGCACTCAACTAGGAACTAACTTAATAGATATGCGGCGCGCGCGGGCGCATCGGCCGGCTCGTACCTATATACCTACATACAGCCACGCATAAAACATTCAGGTAGGCACAAGCTCGCTACGTCGTCGTCCATCTTCAACACCTCCCCTCGAAGTAGTGAGCGATCCAAACACTTACACACGATTCATTCATTCATTAGTTAAATAATAATGCCCAAGTTACGCACACACTCATAATGTTTTGATGCACACAAACCTTTCGTCAAAACATCTGCGGGCATTCTTTCCGTACATAAGTATTTTAGATCTATAACATTTTGCTCGCACATATCTCGAATAAAATGGTGCCTAACGTCGATGTGTTTAGTACGGGAGCGATAACTTTTGGTTTGAGCTAACTTAATCGCACCCTGGCTATCGTTGAATATTGGTACACAATCACAAATTATACCTATATTATTCAACACGCCACGTAAATACACAGCCTCTTTAGTAGCTTCCGATAATGCCATGTATTCGGCCTCGGTGCTCGACAATGCAATAGTGCGCTGTTTCCGAGCTTCCCAGCTGATCGGAGCGCCTGCTAAAATAAACGCGTAGCCGGAGTACGACTTCCTATCTAACATATTTGTACCCCAGTCCGCGTCGACCATGCCGAATAAGGGCAAACCTGTACTTTTGTATACTAAACTATAATTTATTGTGCCTTTTAAATATCTTAATACACGTTTCGCAGCTTTCCAATGCTCAACATTATAGTTAGTATTAAACTGGCTTAAAAAATTAACGGCATACGCAATATCGGGCCTAGTCGACACAGCTAAATCATTAATGCACCTATCAAACTCTGATAAGGGTACTGACCCATTACATCTTTGTCTAAAAATTCAGGTTTAATTAATTTTAAATTGCTTTCCATTGGTGTAATTGAAGGCTTACATTCACTCATCTTAAAACGATTCAATATTTTCTCAACATACATACTTTGATTAAGACACACTCTGCCGTCATAATCACGAGAAAATTGAATGCCTAAACAATTACTTATTTCACCCAAATCTTTCATCTCGAACGAGTCTGATAACTGTTGTTTCACCTGTTTCAGCCATTTATTATTATTTGTAGATAATATTATATCATCTACATAAATCGCAATCAACATAATACTGTCATACTTCTCTGCAATAAAAATACACGAATCTTGAGGCAAAGAGTAAAAACCGATATTATTTAACTTTCTTACCAACTCCTTATGCCACTGCAATCCAGCCTGACGCAAACCATACAAAGACCTTTTTAAAGAACAACACACACTTTCACTATCACTCAGACCTTTATACCACCGTTTAACAGTCTCTATAATGTTCTTATCTTCTATTTTCTCCTTCTTTGATCCAATCTTTTGGTTAGTTATTATTTTCTCTAAAACTTCTTTTAACTGTTCTGGTATTTCCATAAAAACTTCTTCCTCTAGTTTTCCGTTCAAATATGCAGTCACGACATCCATATGATGCATCTCAAGTCCAAATTCAGCCGATATAGCGGCAAGCATTCTTATAGATGGTGATCTCACCACGGGTGAATAAGTCTCATAAAAATCCTCCCCTGGCCGTTGTGAGCATCCTTTTGCGACTAATCTCACTTTTTTGCGTTCTACATCGCCAGTAGTTTTTGTCGTAAAAACAAAACGAGTCCCAATTACTTTTCGGTCACGTGGTTTCGGTACTATTTCCCAGGTGCCATTCTTTATTTGCGCCAAGAATTCATCTTCTATAGCAGATCTCCAAGCCGGAGAATCATCCGAATTTTCTGCTTCATCCCACGTCATTGGCTCAATAGTCGCAATGCCCGCAACATAATCCTCATCACTATCATCTGAAGATTTATTATTTTCATCCTCACTTTCTGAGTTTACATCTATTATTGGTCTATATTCCATGTATTTCTTACGGCAAGCACGTATTGGTCTTCCTCTACCCCTTTTCGCAGGTTCTATCAGTTCTTCCCCTGAAATAGTAGCATCTCTTTTTCTTCTACTTTGTGTACTATATCTATAATCTGTCTCATCATTTAGACTTTCCAATGATTTCCTTATTTTTTCTTTATCTTTACTAGCTTTTAGAGGGGGTTTTCGTTTGTTTTCTATCTTCTTTTCAGGTTTGTTCAACGTGACGACCACTTTTTCAGTGTCTATACTTTCTTCTTCATCAAGTATCTCTTTATATTCATGTTTGAATGCTGTCTCATCCAAGAATTTTACATTTCTAGTTATAATTAGTTTTCGGTTTCTCGGATTATGGATACGATATGCTTTAGATTGCAAATCATAACCCATAAATATACCTAATTCAGAACATGGATCAAACTTTCCTTTCTTAATCCCCTTCTCAATGTAGTAAACTTTTGAACCAAATGTTCTCATATACTTTACTGTAGGTTTCTTCCCTTTCCATACAGTAAAAGGTATACCTCCTTTTAATGTTTTAGTAGGACACCTGTTTCTAATATAATTCGCGGTGTTGACCGCCTCAGCCCAAAATGATGGTGGGCTTCCTGCCTGGCTCATCATACATCTTGCCATTTCTATCAATGTCCTGTTTTTCCTTTCTGCTATCCCGTTCTGCTGTGGTGTGTGTGGTACAGTTGATCTCCTTGTAATGCCATTCTTTTTCAGAAAATCATCAAAATCTTTGTTTACGTATTCTCGTCCATTATCAGACTGTAGACTCTTAATTTTCTTCCCGGTAAAGTTCTCCACTTCAGCCTTATATTCCTTGAAAGTCTCAAATACGTCGCTTTTGTTTCTAATACAGTATACTTGACACCACCTTGATCTATCGTCGATAAACGTCACAAAGTATCTTTTACCTCCGAATGATTCTACTCTCATCGGACCGCATACATCCGAATGAACAATCTGTAGTAGATCAGTAGTACGATCAACGGAACCTTTAGGAAATGGTTTGCATGTTTGCTTCTCACGGGTACATATTTCACACTTAGACAATTTTTCATTATCATTAAACTTTATGTCATATACCAAATCATTTATCATCAGAGCCTTCAAATCTTGCTCATTTAAATGGCCTAATCTTTCGTGCCACATATCTATGCCCTTCTTTGGCACCTCAGCGTTTTTCACACTGTTCTCACACAAACGAACATGATAAAGATTGCCAACTCGGTCAGCGCGCATGTGAACTTTATTTTTCCCGTCGAGTACAACCGCTCCATTCTTATTAAAATGCACCTCAAAACCATGGTCTGTGATTTTCGCTACTGATAATAGATTAGTGCGTAAATCTGACACATAAAAAACTTTTTCTAAGTTAATACGGCGCTCTTCGCTACCAGTGTCTACTGAAATACATACTTGACCGGTTCCAGTAATTCGCGTGCTCTCAGAGTTTGCTAAATTTAGCTCGTTTTCCACGTTGGTGAAGCTTTTTATCATTTTCCTCTCATTACACATGTGTCCTGTGCACCCACTATCAATGCACCACACTGTACCTCCATTCGAATCGCTCAGCATCACATCTTCTGTAACACTTAGCATAGTAGAATAGCTACTAGCCTGTTTATCTTCCGAAAAATTCTTCTTTTCGAATTTACTTTTACAGTCCTTTGCAATATGACCGTGCCGTCCACAACGAAAACATTTTATAAATGTTTGATATTTATTTTTCTTAAATGTGGAGTTCATATTCTTGTGAGCTTGTTGTCGTCTATTCACATACAAAGCACCTTGTAAGTCGCCACCTTCTTTTGGTTTACGGCTCTCGTAATCTTCTATGATTTTGACCTTCAACACTTCAGTCGCCGGTAAATTGTCACGAGTCTCAATGGCCGTTCGAAACATCGAGAAGGACTCTGGTAAATTATACAATAATAACACGGCAAGTAGTTCGTCGATAACCACTAGCCCGATTTCTTTGAGCTTCTTTACGGCGTCAAAAAAATCTGCAATGTGCTTACGCAGGTCATCTTCTTCCTGCATGCGAGTTAACACAAGCCTTTTCAACAACGACGCTTTTCGCGCTGGCCCACTAGATGCATGTAAAGATTTTAACTTGTCCCATACCGCTTGCGAAGATGCCAAGCCGTCCAAAGCAAGCAATTCACTCGAACTCACGGCTAGTAAAATGTCCGACTCCGCTTTCCCATCCATCTTCATCCACTCACTATATTTTGGATCCGTAGGTAATGGCTGCGGCAATACACCAGACACATATTCCCACAAGTCATTTTTCTTCAAAATAGCTCGCATATGTATCTTCCACGTGTCATAATTGTCGCCCGTAAGCGGATCGATTTTTATCGTAGCCGACATGATGCACTTGTTTTTCCAACACAGTAAATAATGTCACGATAATGTTCACTTTTATACACTATTTTACACGAAAGTGTTATTCATATTGCTGTCTACCTGGGCCCATAACCTGTTGGCAGAGTATATCCAGGGACAAGTAAATAAAAACGTAATGATTACTTTAACACGCATGCATTTATTCCGGCACTCAACTAGGAACTAACTTAATAGATATGCGGCGCGCGCGGGCGCATCGGCCGGCTCGTACCTATATACCTACATACAGCCACGCATAAAACATTCAGGTAGGCACAAGCTCGCTACGTCGTCGTCCATCTTCAACAAAATCTATAAAAGAAATTTGACAGATTGGCGTAGCTGGATGTGCTGGCGTCTGTACAAGCTCTGCTTAGTTTAAGATCCATTTGATCTTTTTTGATTTGTGAATAATGTCCCAGGATATTATATTAGGTATATTATTTTAGACGTAAATCTAATCTAATATTTAGGGACAACTAACAAACTGCCATCTGATCCCAAATAAGGCAGAGCCTGTACTATGGCAACCAGACAAACTAGGCAAAGCCTGTACTATGGCATCCAGACAAACTAGGCAGAGCCTGTACTATGGCAACCAGACAAACTAGGCAGAGCCTGTACTATGGCAACCAGACAAACTATGCAGAGCCTGTACTATGGCAACCAGACAAACTAGGCAGAGCCTGTACTATGGCAACCAGACAAATTAGGCAGAGCTTGTACTGTGGCAACCAGACAACTGACAAAACATACTTATATTTTCAAATACATACGTATTATTTATAAATTATAACCAAACACAGAACCAACAATCGCATTCATCATACAAAGATTTGTCCTGGGGCTCTACCGGCTAAGTCGCCGAACATCGATTTCTTAAATGACGTTCAATTAAATAAGGGTTAAAAACTTAATTGACTAACTGACTTAATCAATCGTTAAATCGGCGTCCATGAGCACATGTGACGTCATAAATGGTCCGGAATCGATTGTCAACGTTGAAGCCGATTTAACGATTGATTCAGTGATTTTTAACCTTTATTTATTTGAACGCCATTTAAGAAATCGATGTTCGGCGACTTAGCCGGTAGAGCCCCTGGGTGGGAATCGAATTCATGACCTCTGGCTCAGTAGTAGCACTAACTACTAGGTGCCAGTCGATATGAATTTAAATGATTTTAGATGTTTAAAGTTTCAATTTGTTGAACATGTTTATTTTAAATATAGACCGTGTGTTCATTCTTGATATTTGAAGAGGTGCGTTCTGATATTATAATTATTCTTTATATTTAAGTATGTAGATAGGTACAGTGTAAACATTACTTTGATACTTAAATATTATATGTACAATTGATTGGCAATTGTAGATAGCGTTGCCAAAATGTCATATCAATATATCTTACTAATATTATAAATGCGAAAGTGTGTGAGTATGGACGTAAAGATGTTTGAATGAATGAAATATTTATTTGCAAAAATATAGGTACAGGGTTGTTAGGTACACGATAAACTTATCTAACTATATTTGACATAGATATGTCGTGCAAAAATTTTAAACAATGTCAACTATAATATTAATAATTTAAAACAAATCAAATGTCAAACACAAAAAGACGATACAAAATAATAAAGTAAAAACATTAAAAGAGTATTAGATAAAAACATTACATTACAAATAAACAGATTACAAGCATGTCAAATTTTAAAACTTATATTTAAGAAATTCATCTGTTGAATAAAAGGGTACGTATCAAAATCCCGAAAGTTCATAATACCTATGATTGAAATACCGACGTCCAAAACACCGAAATTCAAAATACCGAAAGTTTTAAATCCCGATAGTCGTTATATCGAAACACAAAATACCGATGTTCAAATGCCCGAAAGTACGAAATCCCGAATGGACGAAATACCGATGGATGAAACCCCAAAGAGCAGCGACGTAGTTCCCGCGATTACTCATAGATGGCACTGCAACACAGTTATGACGGTGGGCATTCTGCTTAACATGTTTTAATATTTTTTTTATAGCGGGGTTAGATCAGAAGCAAGCATGCAGCATGCAAGCAAGCATGCAGCATGCAAGCAGGCATGCAGCATACAATAACGAATGCAGCAAGCAAGAAGGCATGCAACATGCAAGCAGGCATGCAACATGCAGCAAGCATTGTTTCTGTCACGGCTCCGGCGCTTCGGGGTTTGGGCGGTCCCACGCGAGCTTATCGTCGCAGATGGTTTTAACGCCCACCACCGCAGCTTCGGCTTGCTGGCCGGCCAGCCTCCGCCGCGGAGGCGGGCTTTCGGAACCACCTGCTCCTCAGCTCGCGGGCCGCCCCACCCCTTCGCGCCTACGCGGGTTTAAATTACACTCTAGGGTAGGGCAGACAAGACTACGTGAAGTCGGTTTTGCGGCGATTCGTTTCTGTCACAAAATTGTACTTCGGGATTTTAAACTTTCGGGCAAATAAACTTTCGGGATTTAAAACTTTCGACCAAACAACCATTCGGCGTTTCAATTATCGGGATTTCGTCTATCGGTATTTTAAAATTCGGTCTTTTAAAATTCGGGATTTTGGTACGTACCCGAATAAAAACATCTGTCACTTAACCAATTGTACAGGGTCCTATTAAATTCCATGTCGTTTAGCTTTCTTACGCTTTCCGGAAGTTGGTTATATATTACTATGGCCATATTGTAACAATTTTTATCACTAAGCCTAAGTCTATTTCTTGGTTTGACTAATGGTTTTTGCACAATTTTTCTTTTGAATGGAGCAGTTTTATCCATTTCAAAAAGAGTAATATTTTTTCTCACAAATTTGCACATTTCAAAAATGTATAAGGAGGCAAGAGTAAGCAGCTTTTCTTTAACAAATATTGGCCTGCATGAATCCGTCCACTTTAAATTGAATATCGACCTAATACACTTTTTTTGTGTTATAAACGCCCGTTGGGAATCAGTTGAATTTCCCCATATAATAATCCCATGTCTTAGAGCAGAGCATACATGGCTATGGTACACCATTAGGGCCGTTTTTATATTAGTTAGATTTTTTATTTTCTTTAGTGCACATACGCATTTATTTAGTTTTTTGCATACTTTGTCGACGATCGTTGTTTGAATTTTCCAGTAAAAAAACCTGTCAATATTTATTCCCAAAAAATGTATGTCATGTGTTTCTGAAATGTCAATATAGTTATATCAATGTTTTTTAAATTATTGCTATAGGTCAAAAATCTTACAAATTTAGTTTTATTTATGTTGACTTCCAAATTATTATTATCTAACCATTCGATTATATCACTTAAAGCTTTATTTGTTACATTAATGGCATTGTCAATTGTGTTTTTTTGGTTAAGACTGTAGTTATATCCTTGTTACTCTATCACGCAAAAACTACCGATTTTTATGAAAATTTGTAATAAAAATTATAAATTTGAAAATAAGACACAAACATATTTGAAAATAAGCGATAACCTATGAGTTATTCGGAATAATTTTAACGCGGGTAAAACCGCGGGGCACAGCTAGTATTATTGTACAGGTGGATGACTGTGCGAATGAATATTTTGACGCTCAAGGCTGCTGTCAGGTTTAGTTATTTATGTATATAATAATAAAAATTTTATTTTAGCCAATGAAATATTGTAAATATTTATAATAATATCTCGGGACAATGAAACACAGATCATCCTAACCCCAAACTAAGCAAAGCTTGTACTATGATGGGTACCAGGCGACGATATACATACTTATATAGATAGATAAATACTTATATAGATAGAAAACATCCATGACTCAGAAACAAATATTCGTGTTCATCACACAAATATTTGCACTTACCGTGATTGGAACCCAGGACCACCAGCTTCGCATTTAATAACTTTATATGTTTATTTTTTTGTAATACGATACTGTTATATAAATTTTAGAGGTTTTTAAATTAAACGCTTGGCATACGGGTTGGGGATCGCAGTGTGATGGTCATAGTACATAGAGAGGCGCTGCTGCCCGCTCTCTGATAGATATTCCCTCGGGACTAGGGTTACCATATGTAAATAGAGGGATGCCTGTCTATGGTATCTAAAATGCCTGAATTTTCAGAAAAATGCCTGTCTAAAGCAAAACGCTTTAGGTAATAAGTAAAAGCCAACAGATAATAATGAAGAAGGATATAATGAAGAAGGATATTTATCCTTTGATATTTGTGAGATGACATTATTTTTTTTAATAGTTCTCGCTTTTCTTATATATTAGGTCTTTACCTATGAAAATGCCGTTCTGCAGTACTGGCCATTTCAAATCAAAATAATTTTTGTTTGGCTAAGAATTCTAATTTCAAATTAATTTTATTTTAAAAACATGGATTCTTTTTTCCAAAAGTAGTCATTTCTTTATTGATTAGTGTTACATTTTCATCGCATTTCAATCTTTTTCGTCATCATGGATACGTTAAAAATTCGAGTAATTATGGAATATGAGTACCGTCGTGGCAGCAACGCGGCACAAGCGGCACGCAACATCAACGACGTTTACGGAGCTAACACTACAAACCAACGCACCACCTGTTATTGGTTTGCTCGCTTCCGTTCTGGAAATTTCGACCTGAAAAATGAACCTCGCGGTCGTCCGAAGACTTTGGTCGACAATGACGAATTAAAGGCGGTTGTGGAAGCTGATGATACACAATCTACGGCTGAATTAGCAGCAGCTTTCGACGTTAGCGTCAAAACAATATTGGTCCATTTGCGTCAAATTGGCAAGGTAAAAAAGCTTGACAAATGGGTGCCCCACGAACTCAATGATCGCCAGCGCGAAGTACGCGTCGAGACGTGCCTTGCACTGCTCAACAGACACACAAATGAAGGAATTTTGAACCGCATTGTTACCTGCGATGAAAAATGGATTCTGTTTGATAACCGCAAGCGCTCAGCAAGTTGGTTGGATCCTGGTTCAGCACCTAAACAATGCCCTAAACGAAAACTTACCCCTAGAAAAGTGATGGTCACTGTTTGGTGGTCTAGCGCCGGTGTGATTCATCACAGCTTCTTACCAAACGGGGTGAGCATTACTGCAGATGTGTACTGTGAAGAACTGAGCACAATGATGGAGAAGCTGGCGCATCTCCAACCAGCATTGGTCAATCGCTCGTCTCCGCTGCTCCTGCACGACAACGCGCGACCTCATACTGCACAGCAGACGGTCTCCAAGTTGCAAGAACTGGGGTTGGAAGCTCTCCGTCATCCGCCCTACTCACCAGACCTTGCGCCTACAGACTACTACTTTTTCCAGAATTTGGATAACTTCTTGGCGGGAAAAAAATTCAATACCCGAGAGGCAGTACAAAATGCCTTTGAAGAATTTGTTGCCTCCCGTCCAGCTGATTTCTTTAAGAAGGGCATCAATAAACTGCCACTGCGATGGCAAAGATGCATTGATTGCATGGGTGATTACTTCGATTAATACAAATAAAAAAATTCATGAAAAAAATTCGTTTAAATTTTTTCATACAAAACGGCAATTTCATAGGTAAAGACCTATTATAAACGTAAAAATATTCACGCGATAAAGTTTTGCATTTATGCCAGCGCCCGCGCTGGGCGCGAAATTTTAAAATGCCTGCCTTATACCAATGCCGGCCACACGCCTGTCTAAACCTTAAAATGCCTGTCAAATGCGGCTAAAGCCTGTCATATGGTAACCCTACTCGGGACGACTTCTACGCCCCCCCTCGGGATGAGATGGGGTGGCGATATTCTGTGCCGTCAGCGACACAGCAACACCTAACACTATCATTTTGACTTCTTGAGGTGATTTAATAATATTGTAGCCCTTAAAGTAGATTGGACTGAAAAAGGGAAAAATGGAAGGAAGTCTCAAATATATTTTAATTTTTTTTTATTCACGTAGACTTTAAAAAAGCTCTTGTGAATAGTCAGAACATGTTTATAGTAATACAGTTATTATTTCTAGTTACTTATTACAGAAATTAATTATGCAAGAAGAACGGAAAATACTAAAGCTTATAGGGAGTAGACGAGGAAAAATTATTGGACACTTAATCCGACACGACCAGTGCATTAACCAACATCATAGAAGGAAAAATTAAGACAAGGATTTCTCCTTGCCCCAATTTTTCGAGACTTCGTTCGGCAGACCGAGACGTAAATATATGGTATTTTTTAGATAAAATAATAAAAAGTCGATGAATAAAAATTTACGGGGCATGAATAGTGTTTAGGGGTCTGAAAGGATAGCAGATGACCCCCCCTGTCGACCATTTGAATTTGGCATACGATGCACCAAACAGCCTGTATATATAAATATTTATAAAGCAGAAATATGGCGAAACAATATGATCCCGTTCCATATTAGCCTTTCGGCATGCAAATGTCTTGTATAATATAGTAATTAAATTAAATGTATTAATAATATTAATCAATGATGTCTTTAAAATTCAATGTCTTGTAGCATTACACAATTTATTTTAGCTTAACCTAATTTCATCATCATCATCATCATCATCATCATCATATATATCAACATCATGAACATAGCAACGAACTAGATGTTTTCAACCTCGGAATCCAAACTTTTAAAAGGAATGTTAGACATATCATGTCAAAAAGTTCAAAGTCAAATCTTGTTAACTTATCATACTTATTTAAGCTTCATACTGTTAGATTTTAGTTTTAATTAATTAGTTTTAAGGTGCATGTTCACCTAGGTGCGACTCGATTTGATCATGGTGTTACGAATCGTGCTTCGGCGAACTTCAAATCTATTTGTCTTATCAGATAATTGTACTTTCTGTCCTGCGTCACTTTTAGTTCTACTCAAATTGTCATGCTGTGTACACTAGTTTAGGAATACTGTCCAGTGCTAAACCTTAATGTCTACTTCGCTGTCATGTATTGAAAATATTCTGTTTTGTGTGCCAATAAAATAAAATAAATAAAATATATCAGCCGAAAGACGCTCACTGCTGGACAAAGGCACGTGTACGGCTTGAAAGGCTTTTAATTTAAACGAAAAATTGGAGAAAAATGGGGAAGTAGATGTAATATGTCTATCTGAGACTTTTATTCAAAAAGGTCACGAACAAATGGCGAATATATCTGGTTTTTATCTAGCAAGTTCTTTTAGTAGGCAAACTATACAAAAACGCGGAGGGGTTTGTATTTTCATTAGAAAAGGGTTACAGTACAAGCATTTAAGCTTTATTAACGAGTATGCCATAGATAAACATTTTGAGTGCTGCGCTATAGAAATAATTTCACAAAACATGTTTATCATCTGCCTATACCGGACACCCGACTCCGATTGCACTTTGTTTTTTGATAAACTAGAAGCTCTACTAAACAAGAAAAAAAAAAAAAAAAAAAAAAGTTTTTGTATGGTTATGGACGTCTATCGGTTGTTGTGATGCAATCAGATCAAATAAAATACAGAGATAATAAGTGATATTTAGTTCTGCTCTTAAAATGTGTTCATCATCATCATCATCATATCAGCCGAAAGTCGTCCACTGCTGGATAAAGGCCTCCCCCAAGTAGGGTTGCCAGGCCATAAAATGCAAAGGCCGGACTGCGCACTATATAAGGCCTGACATTTTGCCCTAAAAGCCGGACATATTTTTGTTATTGCCAAACATAATGTTTTACAGCTGAGCTGTTGAAAAAAGTATTTATACGTGATGTAAAGTGAGAATGAGATCGAAGATGGAGTGTGTGCCAGATATATGCATATTCATCCCATCGTACGAATTTCCACTCTGAGAAAAAGCCTGACAAAAGCCGGACAGGCCAAACACGTGTTATATTTGGCCGGACGCGACCGCAAAAAGCCAAACATGTCCGGCTAAAGCCGGACACCTGGAAAGCCTACCCCCAAGGATCTCCACAATAGCCGGCCGGAAAAATGTGTTAAATCAATCAAATTAAATCACACAAAAATAAACTTTACTCAAGTTGATTTTCGATCATCAATGTGTCACTGAAAAATATTGTAATTATATCTTAATTAACTTTGAAAGTGTCAACACAAAAATTTTGAAAGTACATAAACAATCCTAGTTATTAAACAAGCTACGACCAGATATCTCAGTGTAATATTATTGAATCAATAATACAGACTCTATTTTATGCGTACACGCACAGATACTGATCAGAAACGTTTTCATTATAACTAATTCTTATCTATAGATTTTATTACTATTAACTAATAAATATAACATATAATTATATTCCGTATATCATTCGTAAGTATCGTATAAGAAATCTCTTGTTCTCATCATGACTCTACATTGTAATCAAATAATCTACTAGTCAGAGGGTGAGCATAGACGGACACCTCTGGGCTGTGTGGTGACGGCGGCGAGTATCAGAATATCTGGGGGAGAAGAGAAGTTGACCCGCAACCCGACAAGTATGATAGTTGATTACATTCGGTTCGGGATCCAAGACAGTTAAAGCGATGCCCCGGGACATGCCTGAGCCTCACCGCTAGTGCCATTTTATTGTGACAGTGGCAGTGTAATTTTATTGATCCTGGCTTACAGGAGTTGCAGTGGTCGGTAAGTATAATGATCATTGAGGTCAGAAAGGTGCTGCTGGCTATCCTCTCTTAATGTTATATTAATGACGGTCACCGTAGCCTAGTTGGTAGTGCTCCCGCATACGAAGCTGGTGGTCCTGGGTTCGAATCCCGGTAAGTGCAAATATTTGTGTGATGAGCACGAATATTTGTTTCTGAGTCATGGATGTTTTCTATGTATATAAGTATTTATCTATCTATATAAGTATGTATATCGTCGCCTGGTACCCATAGTACAAGCTTTGCTTAGTTTGGGGCTAGGAAGATCTGTGTGACACTGTCCCTAGATATTATTATGTCCCTAGATATTAATTCAGGAATTTATGCTTAGCTTGTATGATTATGTAAATTTGTCTGGTATCACACTTCCAGTGCCTACATACTTGCCCTATCGGAAGATCAGCGTTGCAGAAATGTCGTACTAGCTGCGATAGGGCCACTTTTCATACCAATACGGAGAAAACTTAAAAATGTTTTATTCAATGTAATTTTATTTTATTAATAAGCGCACCAACAGTATAATTACAAAGACTTATAAATTATTTATTTAACTTACGTTATGTGTTAGTAATTATACAGATAACAGGTATGCATAACATTGTTGAAAATGCCTGTATAGACTTCCAGTGCAGATAAAATTCTGCTTAAGAATCACAAACATAACTACAGAGACTTAAATTAAAGAACTATAGTAAGTAGGCCGTATACAATTTAGATATTATTTAGGTCTACAATAGGAAATGTCTGTCTGATACAAATTTCATTGAAAAAATGTCTAAAGATGTATTATTTGGTAATCTTTCATTATATAACCTTGAAAAAGGCGTAAGGGGACTGTTATATGATAAAATAAATAAATAAAAAAAAGGTTTTTATTCACGTAGACTTTAAAAAAGCGCTCGATAATGGTCAGAACATGTTCATAGTAATATATAATTAATTTATAATTATTTCTAGGTACATATATTTTTACTACATATTGTCTGAATGGTTCTGTCTATATTAAGGTACGAATTAAATGTTATTATTATGGCGGACCTTGTGTTTATAACAACTTTAATGCTACCACCGGATCCAATGCGCCCCAACTGCGAAACAAACTCAGCGGGTGTCTCTACTACAGGTTTCAACACGGCCCGGACGTTGAGACGCTCCGGCGAAACATACTCAATGGGGCATATACACGAGATTTGGTCCACTTACTGAAATTATTTAGCAGGCAAACACAATATATGCTCTATCGGTTGTCTGATTAAGTATTTATTTTAGGTTTAATATATTAAAAAGAGAAAATAAAAACGTCATAATAAAAGTAACATTAATCATTTTGAGACACAACCAACAGTTCTGAAATTCGTAGATGAGGAAGCATACCACAATTGATTCCGTACATGTTTTGAAAATAAAATTATTTCTTTCTTTCTTTGATAGATATTCCTTCGGGACGACTTCTACGCCCTGCAAGGGATGAGATGGGGTGATGATATTCAGATATTTCGCGGCGACACCACACAACAGATATTACTGTATGGGAATTTTTGATTTTCAAAGTACCAAATTGTGAACAGTGTGGAAAACGAGTCCGTAACGGTAGTAGGCGAGATGAGATGATAAGAAGGTTCAATATAAATTTAAGAGATGTTGGTGTATTTCATAGCATTTTAGCTGAACCGTACTCGGTTCGAGCTAGAATGCTATATTTCTTTAAAATTAAGTGACCCGTCTATGTACTCAGTGGGTTAGTTATTGGCTTTGTATAGTGTCGTTTTAGAGCTAGCTTAGTATAAGGTACGATGGGATTGGCATCGTCATTGCATGTACGAAAATCCTGTAAAATAAATAAAGATTAAAAAAAAAAGATTTTCAAAATGTGGCCATCATGTAAATACACAATGGTTAATTGTGTTGCTTGACGGCAAACACAGGTGGTTTTATAGCACGTAACTTCAAGTTTGATTTCGCATTTTAATAAGTTATATTTATATTATGACCTTGAAACTATAAAACGTCACTAACGTCACCATCAGACATTCATTTTTAAATCGGACCACCTTACATTATTTCACAATACTTATTCATTTGATTTAAAATTTATCAACTTTTTGGAACGAAGTTCCTTATCGCGCGTTGTGAAAGGGGGCTAGACGGAAAAAAATCTTACGAAAAGTTGTCACGACGCTTTTTGCAGCTGTGCGGCGTGCACATGTTTCTCTCTCTCTCTCTCTCTTATAGAAAGCAAGCCAGATATTTTCATTTCTATTTCGCATTGAACAGTGTGGTGTCGCGACGATTATTTTTGTTGAGTGTATACAGGTTTTTTGTTCATAATAAATAATAAGAAATAACTTCGTTCCATCCGGGTGTCCCTTGACACCTCTCAAGTTTTTTTGTGTTTGAGGCATGGGTAATTCCAAGAAGGCCATCATCAGCATGGCATGAAAAGATGTCTGCGGATGACCTGCCAGCAACTAAACTTAACCATTGGCATTTTGCCTTAGCCGGCCGTAATTTGTCTATCTATCTATCGCGGCCAGTCTCAATGGAGTTTAGCTGTGGACTTCACTTGGCGTCTACTAAAGGAGCACTGGCAATGCTGCTCCGGTGCAGCATTTATCAACCTAAACTCAATAGTGAGATCGCTCTTGAGATTGATTTAATAATAATAATATCTAGGGACAATGTTACACAGATCATCCTAGCCCCAAACTAAGCAAAGCTTGTACTATGGGTACCAGGCGACGATATACATACTTATATAGATAGATAAATACTTATATACATAGAAAACATCCATGACTCAGAAACAAATATTCGTGCTCATCCCACAAATATTACCGGGATTCGAACCCAGGACCACCAGCTTCGTAGGCAGGAGCACTACCAACTAGGCTACGGTGACCGTCTAATAATTATGTACTCTTTATGTTGGCCTTAGTTGGCTGTATTTTGGCTATGGCGGCCAGTTTCAATGGAGTTTAGCCATCTACGCGGGACATTTATCTACACAAGTGTGTACGCAAACACAGGGGCATGTTTCACGCGAAGATTTTTCCTGGGTGGGGATCTAATCCACTACCTCAGGCTTAATAGCCAGGGTCACTAATCATTAGACCACCGGCCAATCAAACATCAATGGAATATCATCATCATGTCAGCTAAATTACGTCCACTTCTGGGCAAAAGCCTCCCCAAAGATTTTTGACATTTTCTACCATCTACATCATTCACACACGGCCATCTGATCCCAAGCTAAGCAGAGCTTATACTATGGAAACCAGATAACTGATATACTACATTTACTACTTTTATTTCGTAAATACATACTTATATAGATAACTGTCTATGTCCCGCGGTTTCACCCGCGTTAAACCTTATAAATTATAGCATATGTGTTATTCGGATATATAAGCTATATTACTACAACAGTTCAGTAGTTTTGGCGTAAAAGAGTAACAAACATACATTTATACTCACAAACTTTCGCATTTATAATATTAGTAGGATGTGTACCTCTAGCGGTTTTGGCAGTGCACGCCGGAATAGCTCGCAGATGGTAGATATTTTCCTGCTTACTTGACACTTATCGTCATATTTTGGACAATTCACACAATATCTTTATAAATATTAGCCTGTGTGTTATTCTGGTGTAAAAACTATATTATTGTAAAGTTTCATTAAAATCCATTTAGTAGTTCCGGTGTGAAAATCAAGCATAGGCCACCACGCCAACAGGCTCGTCAACCTAAACCCAAATAAGACAAATCTTGTATAATATGGCAACCAGACAACTAATCACACATACTTACATATTTATAAATACATACATTATTTATCACACTAATATTATAAAGGCGAAAGTTTGTGAGTGTGTGACTGTGTGAGTGTGTATGTTTGTTACTTCTTCACGTCTAAATGGCTCGAGCGATTTCAATGAAATTTGATATGAAGTTAGCTGACACCCTAGATTAACACAGAGGCTGTAATTTATAGAGTTTAAAGCGGGTAAAACCGCGGGGCACAGTTAGTTATAGATAAACTACAGCTAGACACCGCACTAATATTGATGCTTATCACACAAAGTTTTGCCCTGGATGGGGATCGCACCCACGACCTCTGGCCTCTAGCTTAGCTGTGCTAGACTGCACAAACATAAAACTAAAGATACTACTCACCTCTGTATTTTAATGATCCTGAAATTTGCAAAATGAATAGCGTACCCGAACATTGTGTAAACCATTTTACAGACCACTAATCACAAGACCACTATAACTTGTGGAACTAAACTCCTTTCTGACGTGTTCCTTTAGGAGTCTACTCGGCCTCACTGGATGCAAGTGACTCGTTATCGAGCTAACCCTTCACCTTGTCACTCCCCAGTGATGTATCTGTTTATTTATTGACATAAACACTGACATACTTGTGATTATGTATGTAGATAGCTGTGTCCGCGAATTCGTCCGCACAATTTGTAATGACTGCGTAGATGTAAGAATATCTCTAATATTTTGTCTCTTACCGCAGACTTATACAACATGTAACGTAATTAACGCACACCCTCAGACACCCCAATTAGAATATTATGTTGTAATCATAATACATACACTGAATTTCAGATGTATGTATGCATTATTATTTACTAAATTAGTTTCTTTGAATAAAGTTTATTTTTCTTTATTTTGTATTGAATGATGGAATTTGTATGAATACAAATAAAACTGCAATTTTAAAAGTCATATTATTTGACTTACGGTCCATTTCAATTTATTTGGACTGTATAGGGTTAATATAACAATAAATTCCGTAGTTTTAATTATTTTGGAAAAAAAATACCTATATTAAAAATGATATAAATCGATTCAGTAAACGATTCTGAACAAATCTTTTTCTGGATGTGCGTTAATTATGTTACATGTTGTGTAAGGTTAATTTATTATAATACCGTAATAATTCATATTTATTTCTTAGAACATAATATTTTGTTGATTAATAATTAGTGAAACGAATTACTATATTATATCGATAATAATGTTCTACCGATTCTCAATTATATTGTGGCAACACTGATTTTGAAATGTCAAGTGTGAGTGTTGATTTTGACGTATACATTATATTCGGATAACTTGAGTCGAGAGGTTGGGATTCTCGCTGTTCGGAGGTTGAGTGAACACGTGTTCGGGATTCATTAATCATTTCTGTACATTTGAGCTTCTTATTCGTGTTGTTTTTGTGCTGTAAGTGTTTGTCTGTGTTCGTTTATTAATAATTGGTAATGGATACAGTGATCGTCCTCCTGATGAGGGGGGTGGCGGCAATGTCGATACGGTTGTACCTGCGGAGAGGACGGCGCGTGTCGCTAGGAAAAGAGCATCGGACGCTGTAGACGGCAATTCCAAAAAGACAACGTCTCCCGCTGCGTCGGTACAATCCGAATATATGTGCCCGGATTATGTAAACAAATTCCGATATGGTCCTACAGATGTTGCTCCGTTCCTGGTCCACGTCACGTCAAATTGTTCTCTCCATTCGTTAAAGATAGCCCAACTAATACATAAAAATAATGTATCTCATATAGTCAAAGGTGGAATAAAATCAATAGGACGAGGTAAAATAGTTATTGAGTTTTCTTTGGCTGACTCTGCTAATGATTTTATTTCTAACGAAACTTTTTTGGAGGCAAACAATTTAACTGCTGGAATTCCAAAATTCCATATTACTCGTATGGGAATTGTTAAGAACATCCCACAGGACTGGTCTCTTGATAATATGATTGATGGCATTACATACCCCAGCACTTGTGGAGAAATTGTCAAAGCTCGCCGATTAAATAAAAAACTTATTAGGGAAGGGAAGACAGAGTGGGTTCCATCAACTACGGTAGTTCTCACGTTTTTAGGCCGTGTTCTGCCGGAAAGAGTGTATTGTTTCAATTCATCTCTTCCAGTTGAACTGTACCAACTACCAACAATTCAATGTCGCCTATGTTGTCGTTTTGGACACATAACATCACAGTGCAGATCTAGTGCTAGATGTTACAAATGTAGCAAGTCTCATCGTGGTAACACTTGTGAGGTTGAAGAACAGGATGCAAAATGTGTCTTCTGTTCTGGTCGTCACATGGCAACATACTCTCAGTGCCCTGAGCATATCAGGCAAAAGAATATTAAAGCAGTTATGTCAGAGGAGAACATCTCATTTGTTGAGGCCTCCCGTAGGTTTAAGTCAGCTCGGCCATCTTTTGCAGAGAAAACTAAATTTTCCTCACAGTCACATGCAGATCAATCTCCTTCACCATCTCGACATAGGGTGCCTTCCTCTCCGCTAGTTGGGGAGCCTCCTTTGGCTCAGACAACTTCATACAGAGAGACCGTATTTAAGGAGCGTAGGCCTAGACCAACCCTTGTTCCAGGGTATGATGTCAATGCTCACTATGAGCTTTCTCAATCCCCTAAATCTTCTCAACCTAATGGTTGTGCCTATCCTAAACCTTCTGTTTCTTCTCCTGTGTCTTCTATGACTAACCCTTCTTCTCTTGTTGCTCCTACTCCTGATGATAATCTGATAGAGCTTCTTCTTTGTACAGTTATAAATATTGTAGAAAAGTTCAGCGATGCCATTCCCCATAATGTCATGAATCTTCTCCATCAACTTTTAGCTTTTTTTATAAATAAAAATGGCTCTCACCCTCCTTCAGTGGAATTGTAGAAATATTCGCCACAAAAAGCATGAACTAATTAATTTAATAAATTCACATCAACCTTTAGTCTGTGCAATTTCAGAGACTTGGCTTAAACCTGGCAGTACATTCAGAATGGCTGGATTCTCTTGTCTTCGTGATGACAGAGAGGATGGCTATGCTGGGTGTGCCTTACTTATAAATAGATCATATAAATACTCTCAAATATCTCTTCCTTCCCATGACTCAGAATTACATGTAGTTGCTGCTAAGCTTCTAGATGTAACCTTTGTGTCTATCTATATTCCCCATCCCAATATAACTTTGATTAATAACCTTCGTTCTATTCTTTCTAATATCTCTGGCCCTCTTATTATTTTAGGTGATTTTAATACACACCATACACTATGGGGATCACATTTCTGTGATTCTTTGTCACCATCCCTTATTGATTTGTTTGATGATTTGAATGTCTGTGTACTTAATGATGGCTCAGCCACCAGAAGAGTATCTCCCATTCAAAACATAAGTGTTGTTGACCTTTCCCTAGCTTCTCCAGTTCTTGCTTCATCTCTATCTTGGTCTGTTTTGCCATTATCTTATGGAAGTGACCATTTTCCTCTTCTGTTAGACTGGCATCGATCATGCAATATTGCTCCTGCCCCTCCTCCCCTTCTCAAATATAGTCTCCCTAAGGCTGATTGGGATAAGTTTTCATACCTGGCTGACTCTAAAACTGCTTCTCTTCCACATATAACATATCATAACTTTCATTATGTCTATTCGGAATTTTATAATGCCTTGCTTCATGCTGCGGATAATTCCATTCCCCTAAAAAATTCTTTTCGCAATAAAATTCCATCACCTCCTTGGTGGGATTCTGAGTGTACCTCTTCTGTAAACCTCCGTAATGAAGCTGAGTATATGTATGCTAGAGATCTAAGTATGGAAAATTATATTTCTTTTCGTAAAACCTCTGCTCGCACAAGAAGATTACTGGCCAGGAAAAAGTTACTTGGATGGCGTAAATTCTGCGAATCAATTTCGCCACGTTGCCCACTTTCTTTGGTTTGGAAAAAAATTAAAATATTTCGCAGATCTCAAATAAATTATTATAATTCAGATTATAATGATTCGTCTAATTGGTTGTCAAATTTCTTCAATAATCTAGCACCTCCTTCTGTACCTAACATTGATTCTTTGTCTCCTTCTTTGATACCAGTGAACAATGGTGATCGCATGAATGATATTTTCACTATTAATGAGCTTTCTTGTGCATTGGAAGGCCTGAAAGATTCGGCCCCAGGCATGGATGGTATTCCGTATTCTTTTATTAGTAAATGATCTCATTCAACCAAATTAATTTTTCTTAATATTATCAATCATGTATTCCTTTCTTCTTCAGTTCCAGAGTCTTGGAAATCTCAATTAATAATTCCTATTATTAAACCAGGTAAGAATCCTGCTGAATCTACATCTTACAGACCTATTGCTCTTTCATCAACATTGGCTAAGATTTTTGAAATTTTAATTAAAAATAGGCTCGAATGGATTGTAGAGAATAAAGGCTTACTTCCAAGATCACAGTTTGGCTTTAGGAGGGGAATGAGCACGATGGATAGCCTTAGTGTTCTCACTACCGATATTCGTCGTGCGTTTTCCGAGGGCGAGAGTCTTATTGGGGTGTTTTTGGATATATCATCAGCATATGATAATGTTCAACTTCCCCTACTCAGGCAAAAATTGCAACAGCTGAGTATCCCGGTAAGATTGATCAATGCTATTTGCAATTTATTTATGTGCCGTTTAATTCATATGAGAGTTGATGGTAAAATCTCTGAACCCAGGATGGTATATAAGTGCTTGCCGCAGGGGTCAGTTCTAAGCCCTATATTATATAATATCTATACGTATGATTTGGACCAATCAGTCAATTGCTTTTGTCACATTTTACAGTATGCTGATGATATTGTTCTATATGCCTCCTCTAAGTCACTCGAGACGTCCTCCATTAGACTAAATAGTGCTTTAGATTATTTAAATGTTTGGTTAAGTGACCATGGACTTTCTCTCTCTGTCCCTAAGTGTAATGGTGTGATATTTTCTCGTAAGAGAAATATCCCTAGGGTAGAACTAATAGTTGACAATGAGTCCATTGGTATTAAGGATAGTGTAAAATTTTTAGGTATAATTTTAGATTCTAAATTATCTGGGTGTCAACATCTAACATACATAACTACTAAATGTGAGAAGGGTGTAAATGTTTTGAGAGCTTTGTCTGGAGTTGGATGGGGTTCTCACCCTTTTAATCAAAAGATCCTCTACAATGCCATAATTCGCAGTCACTTTGACTATGGATCCTTTGTTCTTGAGCCTTGTAGTAAGCTGGCCTTGGCTAGACTAGATAAAATTCAGGCAAAGTGTCTTCGAATTATCACAGGTGCTATGAAATCATCATGTTCCAGTGCCCTTCAGGTAGAGTGCTTTGATCCCCCACTAGCTTTCCGTAGGCAATATTTATGTGATCGATTCTTATGCAACATTTTTCAAAATCCCTCCCATTTACTTTATAATAAATTATATTCTCTTTCTGGTCTAATACACTCTTCAAAATATTGGCATCATAAAGAACTTCCTCCTCTACTCAAAAGTTTTAATAGGTTTACTAATAAATTTTCTATTTTCCATTTAGATAAAGACCCATTGTTTAAATTCGAGTATGACGCTTTGATCTTTAAGCCTAGAATTGTTTTGGATTTTGGAATTATCAAAAATGATCCAGGTGCTAATGCAAAGTTTTGTGACATCATTGAGCGGGATTGGCCAGGATGGTTAACTCTCTTCACTGATGCTTCTAAACAGTCTGTGGAAGATCATGTGGGAGCTGCCGTCTGGATCCCAAAATATAATATTGTTTTAAGTTTTAAATGCTCACAAGTAACTTCTATTTTTACTGGGGAAGCTACTGCTGTTCTGGAGGCTGTCTCATATGTGCTTTCTCATAAACTTAATAAATCTATCATCTTCTGTGACTCCCTTAGTTTGTTGCAAGATATTCTCAAATTTCCATTCCGCTCTAAAGATAGATTTTATCTGACAATGAAAATTAAGAATGTTTTATTTCAATGTTTTTCCTGTGGAATTGATGTAGTATTAGCTTGGATTCCTAGTCATAGTGGTATCAGCGGAAACGAATCGGTTGATCTGTGTGCTAAGGATGCCATCAGACTTGGAGTCAATTCCTACGACAAATGTTTTTCTCGGGACCTAAAAATAGCAGCTAAACCTCATATGGTTAAATTGTGGAATGATGAGTGGCAAAAAGTTAGGTCAGTCAAAGGCAAACACTTTGGCAGCTTACAACCTTTTATACCGGTTAAACCTTGGTTTTTTAAGTACCGCAATGCTCCTAAAGTAATTACTTCCACAATAATTCGTCTTCGCTTGGGCCATGTTTGCACGCCAGTTTTTCTAGCAAAGATTCGAATAAAAGACAACTCTATATGTGAATGTGGACTTGAGGAAGGAACCGTCGACCATATATTTTTTAATTGTTCAAATATTTCTGTCCCTTTGTATGATATCCTACCTAGTGATTTCCCTCGTCCTGTGAATGTTAATACTTTGTTAACTCTTGATTTATTTTCTTATTATAAAGTTCTAGTAAAATTTCTTTCTGTTAATAATATTCGTTTATAATATTTTATTTAGTGTGGTTTATATTAATTTATTTATTTATTCTAAGTATACCTAACCTTTAATGTGTCTATGTTTTTTTTAAGATGCTCAAGCGTTTCTTTATTTGTCTTTTATTTATTATTTTTTGCTTTTTCAGTAGTAAACGTCTCTATTACTCGACTTTTAAATATATTTTTACTGACATTGTGTTTTCCTAACTTTTGACATTGGCAGAATCATCGTTGTCGCGATGGAGCCATGACTACAAATTGGAATTGGAATTGGAGTCGAGAGGTTGTTTTATTTAAATCCGTCTATATCCTGATAATCCTAGACTATTTTCTGGAATAAAGAATTGATCCTATAGTTGTATATCTTGTCATATGTCTGTCAAAGTACGTCCACTGCTGGACAGCCTCCCCAAAGAATGGGGGATATACCATAATCGCCATGCTAAGCAGACGGGTTGGCGATCGCAGTTTGACGGTCACAGTTCACAGAAAAACGCTGCTGCCCGTTCTCTGATGGTATTCCCTCGGACGATTTCTACGCCCCCACGCAATGAGATGGCATGATGATATTCTATGCCGTCACCACACGGCAGGCTAAGCTATCTTTCATATAAACCTTACATATTTCCATACACACTTTCATCCTCTATATCCTATTGTTATTTTACACCCTTGATGGTAAAACTTTACAAACTTTAGATGTCAATTTAATTATATCGCTTCAACAGCTTAAAAAATAAGTTTCAAGCTTCTAGCTCTAAAAATGACGATACTTCCATACAACTTTTCATCCCCCTTTTTAACCCTTAAAACCCTTTTCGCATTAAGAGTAATCGCCTTTTTTGTCACGCTCTTGACTAACTGTGTACCAAATTTCATTTAAATCAGTTCAGTAGTACTTGCGTGAAAGCGCAACAGACAGTGTTACTTTCGCATTTATAATATTAGTAAGAATAAGAAAGAATAGGTAGTAACATAATCATTCATTTGACTGGCCTGTCCGTCTAGTGGTTAGTGACTCTGGACGGCTAAGTCAGACGTCATAGAACAAACTTTACAACCCCTTTTCACCCCATTAGGGGTTTAATGTTCTAAAATCATAGTGCACACCTACATCACTTAAGAAATATTTAGGCAAAATTTCATTGTTCTAGACTCGTTCTATCGATTAATCAGTCAGTTTCTCATCAGCCAGTTCAGAAACGGCGGCGAATATCAGAATATCATCACCCCATCTCATCCCATGGGGGTCTTAGAAGTCGACCCTAGGGAAAATTAACCAGAGGACCGCCAGCAGCTTCTTTCTGGGTACTATGACGACCTTACTGCGATCGCCAACCCACCTGCCAAGCGTGGCGATTATGGCATAGGTCCTCAAGATGATTCTTGGGGCAGGCTTTTGTCCAGGCGTGCACTTCTTACAGCTGTTAGGAGGATGCTGATGATGATGTATGTATCAGTGGTCAGGTTGCCATAGCACAGACTCTGCCTAGTTTGGGATCAGATGGCAGTGTGAAAGATGGCCCAATATATGAATTTACTAGCTGTGCCCCGCGGTTTTACCCACGTAAAACTTAATAAATTATAGCCAAAGTGTTAATACAGGGTGTCAGCTAACTCCATACCAAATTTTATTAAATTCACTCCAGCCGTTTAGACGTGAAGAAGTAACAAACATACACACTCACAAACTTTCGCATTCATAATATTAGTGTATTTATTATTTACTAGCTGTGCCCCGCGGCTTTATCTGCGTTAAACTTTATAGCCATGTGTTAATCCAGGGTCTCAGGTAACTCCGTACCCAATTTTATTAAAATCGCTCCAGCCAGCTCCAGCCAGCTCCTCCAACTCACATACTCACAAACTTACGCCTTCATAATATTAGTGTGATTATTATTTACTAGGTGTGCCCCGCGGTTTTATCTGCGTTAAACTTTATAGCCATGTGTTAATCCAGGGTCTCAGGTAACTCCGTACCCAATTTTATTAAAATCGCTCCAGCCAGCTCCTCCAACTCACATACTCACAAACTTACGCTTTCATAATATTAGTGTGATTATTATTTACTAGCTGTGCCCCGCGGTTTTATCTGCGTTAAACTTTATAGCCATGTGTTAACCCAGGGTCTCAGGTAACTCCGTATCCAATTTTATTAAAATCGCTCCAGCCAGCTCCTCCAACTCACATACTCACAAACTTACGCCTTCATAATATTAGTGTGATTATTATTTACTAGCTGTGCCCCGCGGTTTTATCTGCGTTAAACTTTATAGCCATGTGTTAATCCTGGGTCTCAGGTAACTCCGTACCCAATTTTATTAAAATCGCTCCAGCCAGCTCCTCCAACTCACATACTCACAAACTTACGCCTTCATAATATTAGTGTGATTATTATTTACAAGCTGTGCCCCGCGGTTTTATGATCTGCGTTAAACTTTATAGCCATGTGTTAATCCAGGGTCTCAGGTAACTCCGTACCCAATTTTATTAAAATCGCTCCAGCCAGCTTCTCCAACTCACATACTCACAAACTTACGCCTTTATAATATAGTGTGATAAATGTGTTCTCATTAGTAGAATAGGTTAGGTACTCCACCAATTCCGTGATAATACAAATATAAAATGGTAATTAGCAGATATTAATTAAACTTTGCATATTCATTAGTAAACGTTTTGAGCGTTTTAATTAGTTATGTAGCATGTTGCCGTAGCCTAGTTGGTAGTGCTCCTGCCTACGAAGCTGGTGGTCCTGGGTTCGAATCCCGGTAACTGCAAATATTTGTGTGGTAAGCATGAATATTTGTACTGAGTCATGGATGTTTTCTATGTATATAAGTATCTATCTATCTATATAAGTATGTATATCGTCGCCAGGTACCCTTAGTACAAGCTTTGCTTAGTTTGGGGCTAGGATGATCTGTGTGACATTGTCCCTACATGTTATTATTAATTTTAATTAGTATTTAGTCGTGACCTTGGATGTGAGATCACATTGAGGAGAAGGGTTAGAGACGCGTTTGTGTTGTCATGTGTCAAGCGGCTACGGTAACCTATTGTCATAAGTTGGCCCACCTTATGATAGTGGTTTATGTTTATTAGTCGTTTTAGTAGTATAGAAAAAAATAGTATATCTAATAATATCCTGGGAAAGTAATATTAATATCTTGGGACATTATTCACACACGCCCATCTGGTCCTAAACTTAGCCGAGCTTGTACTATGGAAACCAGGTAACTGATATACAACATGTACTACTTTTCTTTTCTAGGGAAATCCATACTTATATAGACATTAACACCCAACCCAACAAATATACACACTCACAAACTTTCGCCTTCATAATATCAGTGTGATTATTAATTACTAGCTGTGCCCCGCGGTTTTATCTGCGTTAAACTTTATAGCCAATGTGTTAATCCAGGGTCTCAGCTAACTCCATACCAAATTTTATTAAAATCGCCCCCACCAGCTCCTCCAACTCACATACTCATTAACTTACGTCTTTATAATATTAGTGTGATAAAAGTGTTCATTAGCAGATTAGGTTATAGGTACTCCACCAATTCCGTGATAATACAAATATAAAATGGTAATTAATATTGATTAAACTTTGCATATTCATTAGTATACTTTTTAGCGTTTTAATTCGTTTTGTAGCATTTTAATTAGTATTTAGTCGTGACCTTGGATGTGAGATCGAGGCGAAGGGTCGGAGACGCGTGTTAGATGTTATGTGTATCACAAGTGGCTACGGTAACCTATAGCGGTTAGTGTTTGTAGTAAGTCTTTTGGTAGTATAAAAAAATGTAAGTATAATTAATCAGATCCTGGGAAAATAATATTAATATCTTGGGACATTATTCACACACGCCCATCTGATCTTAAACTTAGCCGAGCTTGTACTATGGAAACCAGGTAACTGATATACAACATGTACTAGTTTTCTTTTCTAGGTAAATACATACTTATATAGACAATAAAACCCAAACTCAAGACAGACTTATTATTAAACCTACACATGATCCTTGACAATAACTTAATTTAAGTTAGTTAAATATCGTTACTGTTATAAAATAAATCTTATTATAAATTATTTCCTACAATCCGTGTACCTAAATATCTATATGTACCTAGAAATAATTATAAATTAATTGTATTATATTACTACGAATATGTTCTGACTATTTACAAGCGCTTTTTTACTACGTGAATAAAAAACTTTTTTATTTATTTTTATTTATATTTATTTACAGACAGACATGTTCATGCACACAAATATGGGTAAGGCTCAAAATTTTTGCGCTATCGCACAAAGGAGATCACAACGGAACGTGTTACAACTGAACTAATGTGTTACAACGGAATTTGTAAACCTTAGTACACATAACTACCACGGAGTGCAATTTTTTAAAATATTTCAAAAATATATATTTTTATTACAAAACATAGTTTTAAAATAAAATAAAAATATTATTCTTAAGAAGGTATTTTTATTTAATGATAATAAAATTTATTATACCTAATGGCATATGACTATGAGTATCATTTAAACAATAATCAAGAAAACCTAGATATAGAAATTACGACATTTTGTCTCTTTATCATTTGCGGATTGGGATGGAGCTTCATGTTTTTTTATTACGCTTTGATTCCCGCCACTGCTTTCTGACCTCATTTTTTTCATCTTCATTTAATTCAGCAATTTTCCTTTTTATGGCTTTTGTTCTTTCATTATTCATTTTTTCAAATCTTCATATTTTGCCGCATTACTCTGTTATAATTTTTCTCGGTACCTTCGACACCGTTCCGCCTCAGACATAGACATCTTGAAAGTAATAAATAAAAATAAATAGGTAACCAATACTTACTATGTAAAAGTTTATTCAAGTAATCAACAACAAAATGCCAACTCAATTGGCTCGAATTTAACTTGCAAAATTTCATTACAGAAACCGGGACTAGCGAAAGTAAATAAAAGCTTTTTATTAATATTAAAGTTAGGATAGGTTAAAAAAAATTAAAAACAATGATCTACACTTACCTTTATAAATTTTGTTGTGACACGTAGCACAATTCGTATCACAACGTCGCACAAGGGAACAAAATTTCGACTCGATCGAACCTAAAAAAAATCATAACACCAAAAATACTAGACGTACCTCTTGTGCAGTGTTATATTTCAGTAGAACAATAGTTGATTTACAGGATTTAAAGCGGAAATTCAAGATATCTATTCACTTAACGTCAATACAAAAGAATTTAACTTACAATTTTTTAATGACCATCCGCGTGCTTCACCACTTTCTCCCAAATGATACGACACCAAATGGCGGAATCGTTCAGAAATGTATCAAATATTGTGAGCCAGTGTTGCCACTTTAAATAAATGAATTCGTCATGGCATAAAATTTAACCAGTCCAAAAATATCGCGTCGCACAACCTGTCGTGTTACAACGGAAAAAAAGTTCAGACACATCTAACATTGATAATATTATTAATACGCTTTGTTGTATTATAGCTGTTACCGTTTAATTTCGTCAGTTGTATTCCATAGAATAAGATATATACGGAAATAAAAGGTTGCAGAGATTAAAACAAAAATTGTGAAATGATTTGTAAGGAGTGGGCGTATGCAGACACAAAAAAATTGTATGGGAGAAAAAAAGAACCTTTTTTATTTTTTATGTACTAAATTATATAATAGGATTACCCGGATGGAAAAAATAATATATGTAGGAAAAATAACAAAGTTTCTCTAAGTTTGAGAAATAATATAATTTTTTATACTTTTCGTTTTTTTTTATTTAGTTAAACTATACCGACACCAAATTTTTACAATATGCGCAAAAAATTTGAGCCTGTCCCATATATGTCCTGGGTGGGAATCGAACCCACGACCTCCGGCGTGTATCAATAAAGTATATTCCAGTTTCCTATTATTTGTGCAATTACAATATACTAGCAGTGCCCGCGGATTTCGTTCCGCATTATAAATATTTTTGTCCCTGCCGGTTTGTCCCGCAACTTGGATTACATTATTCAAAGGAAATTGCCCATTCTGCTATAGAGCTTCGTCCCTCTGTAAATAATTTTGTATGATTACCAAAATTGTAGGTAAAAGAGGAGTGATATCATGACATATAATAAAGTAAAAAATATAGAAATATTTTGTGGGGTTTTCTTAATAATATACATCATTGTTCAGTTTTAAGGTTAGGTGTAGATGAGTACCTACTCAAAAAATATTGGTAAATTGAAATATGGGCTCTGCAACAATGTAAGAATAATATGAAATATGTCCCCTTTAACTAAATAGTTTTTTACAGGTAAGATGATGCTAGAACTATCAAGCAATAACGATAATGACACTCAATATGAAAGAGGAAGAATAAGCTTTGGCATGTTATTCTTTAATTGAACATTAACAACAGCAGAATTAAGCTAACTATAGCCTGACCTAACAACGAACGGCGGCGACACACTTAATTAAAACAAAAACAGTGGCAACAAACGATAAAAACATCCGAAAACCATGCTTGTTTTTCACCAAGTAAACATGACAGCCAGATAGACATTGACAGTTCTTTTTTTTTACCGTTTGCGGGGATCGTTACGCATACTGTCAAGTGTCAGTTGCTCTTGTAAAACTCACTTATTTTAATATCTATCTATTAATTAACGATATTAATACATTAAAATAATGAACAACTTAATATAATGTAAGTTATTAAAATGACAAGACCTCTAGTTTGATATTTACTGCAAGTGATTAATGTGATCGTAATGATTTCAGTCTTTAACTGTCTTTGCAAATGTACTCAAAATAAAAATTAGTCAAATAAATAACTTAAACCCCACAAAGTTTTTGTGCGTAACAAATAAATAATAATTATAAAAATAGGTTATGAATAATGGATTTTATTTCATGATCATACTCGGTTTAATTTAAGGGAGACAGAAATGGGCAATCACCTTTAGGTGATCCGCTATTAATTTTGGGATTTTTAGCCTATGTCACTCCACAATAACGTAGCTATCTATTGGTGAAATAATTTTGAAAATCGGTTCAGTAGATCCAGAGATTACCCCTTACAACGTCACAAACTCACAAACGTTACCTCTTTATAATATTAGTATAGACAAATAATAACTATGCAGTATAAAAATAAATATAAAATAAATAAAAAAGGTTTTTATTCACGTAGACTTTAAAAAAGCGCTTGTAAATAGTCAGAACATGTTTGTAGTAATATAATTGTATACATTATTATTTCTAGTAACATAGATATTTAGGTACACATTGTATGAAAACATTTATAAAATTTATAATAATAACTTAAATGTATTACATGTAACTTGGGTATGATGGAACTGGCGTGACCTGTCAAAAGTACCGAATTATAGAATAAGAAGAATAGAATATTACAAGGTAGATATGTATCTTTGAAACTTGATCATTATGCAAATTGGACTTTTAGATGTGCTGATATTTGGCAACTTACATGTTTTTAGCTTTAGTTATTTAATGGGCGTTTTGCAACCGCATGTTATTTTGCAATTTGGAATTCGGCCTCTCGATGAGGACGAACATTGTAATTGGCAAAATTTACACACGTCTCAATATTAACCAATCACACTCATACTCACTTTAAAAATACTTTATACAGTTTCTCAGAATCTACCTTAGAATATACTCTGTTGGAATGGTTCATAATAAATATAATATTTTATTCCAAGTATAATCAAATGTCTTTTATTCTATAATCAAATTTATTAATCATGCTGATCTGCTGTTTTAAATACTATACCTATCGTAAACCTATGTTCATACATAGTCTAATCAATCCTACCGATTTTGGTTATTATTTTAGCGTTTCAGCGCGAACGGGATCTTTTATAATTTTACAGTAGATTTACAATAAACCTGCTAAGTGGCACTACGATCAGATTTCCAGTTATATTTATATTTGTGGGGCAGGAGGACGTTTGCCGGGACAACTAGGGTACAATATAATAGTTTCTATCTAGGGACAATGTCACACAGATCATCCTAGCCCCAAACTAAGCAAAGCTTGTACTATGGGTACCAGGCGACGATATACATACTTATATAGATAGATAAATACTTATATACATAGAAACATCCATGACTCAGAAACAAATATTCATGCTCATCACACAAATAATTGCACTTACCGGGATTCGAACCCAGGACCACCAGCTTCGTAGGCAGGAGCACTACCAACTAGGCTACGGTGACCGTTAAAGAAAATTTATACATATAGCTGATGGGAAGCATGACGTGACGATGATGAAAGTTCCATGATTTGAACAAAAATCATGGAACGTAAAAGGAAAAAGTTTTCACTTAAAATAAATCAAATCCATTGTTACCTACGTTTTTTAAGCGCGCTGTTTAAGCGCGTTTTTAGCGATACATACGCGCGTCAGCATCGCGTTTGTATCGATATAAACAACAACAAACTGCTCTGTAAGCTAAAAGCCCGCCGTCGACGTCATAAAGGAAATTCGTCCCCCCCACCCCCTTTCTTCAAAGTATTTGTCAATTACTGACATTCCCTGGAAAGAGCGACAAACTGATCCAGCAATGATTTGTGTGTGTGTCTTGCTAATTCAATTAGGAATATCCCCGCAAATGTTAACTTTTTGAATATTTATACAAAATGGCTCTATGTTGTTTATGTTTTTTTTTTGTTTTAAGAAGCAACTATAGTACAAAAGATCCTGTGTTAAGATAAAGATAGTTTTACTTGTATAAACCTAAGTTTAATAAATAAGATTGAAGTGTACTGTACGTTTCATTTCTTGCGAATTCATACTAACTAATACTTGATTTAAGTGCACTGTTTGATTTCACTTACACACTATGCGCAGTGCCATGTGATTCGTTAACAATAATATTTTTTTTTATTTTACTCCGTTACCCACTATTCGTATTTGTAAATAGATTATGCGCCATTGTCTCATGTAGTAGGTACAGATTCTACACATTGTAAGCGAACTGTAACATTTTCAGTATCGATGCATGTGTTTTGTGACATTTGATAACCTTTGGCTCATGAAGACGTCTTAGTTACAGATTGAACTTGAATACTTTATTTATTGGACAGAAGTTCCTTGTAGCGCGTTGTGAAAGGGGGCTAGACGGAAAAAAATCTTACGAAAAGTTGTCACGACACTTTTTGCAGCTGTGCGGCGTGCGCATAGTTCTCTGTCTGTATCTCTCTCTCTCTTTCTCTCTTATAGAAAGCAAGCCAGATATCACACACGATCCTCTGATCCCAAACTAAGCAAGGCTTATACAGACGCCAACACAGCTATCCCAATCTGTCAAATTACTCCTACAAGATGGACCGATGATTTTGTGAGGGTCGCTGGAAATCGCTGGATGCGGATAGCGCAAGACCGGCAATTGTGGAGATCTTTGGGGGAGGCCTTTGTCCAGTAGTGATGTAAAAAAAAAATTCATCATCACCGTGTTTTTTTTTACATTAACCTGCAATCAGTCTCATGTGACTATAATCAGGTTGGTTGAACTGAAATAAGTTTTAGAGGATTAGGGCCACCACTGCCCCAACCCTCTTCAGTCATCAAACACATTGGCCATCATATAAAACGATTGAAAAGCAATCGTTTTATATGATTTCTTTGCAGAATCATATTTGCCAGAGGATTAGGATGGTTCATCAAGCGATCTGTGTATTTTTCGGAATAAACTTTAGCTTCTTCAATCACAGTTTTCAAGTCCAAGTACTCATGAATCTCTGAGTTGCGAGTGAACCAAGTTGCGCCACTATCCTCAATATATTGTTCTGAGCACTCTGGAGGCACATTATGATGGATTTACAGGCTGATGAACGCAATTGGTTACCATAAGTCCAAATAGGCTTGGTAACTGCGCTTTACACTCTTTCTGTATTTTAGAAATATTTATCAATATATCTGTAGTATTCCGTTGAATACAAATTCCGTGATTTCCAATTTCTCTGGAAATCCTATACAATGTGGCATCACTGTCTTTGATAATACGGAATAATTAAAAAGTCATGTAGGTAAGTTATGACGGTGAAGTATATTTTTGACCATTTTATTTTTATTTGGCTTATAGTGTAAGTTTTTACTAAGTTGTCGATTTTGTTGACTTAAGCATTTGCTAAGCATGCACTCAGAGGGATTCTACCGACTTGTCTTAAGCCGAAAGTAAAGTCTGAGCAAAGTCTAAGTACGCTCTATAGATCTCAGCCTAAGTTTATTACTGAGGGATAGCGTTGACCATGATAAAAAGGTTTATTGCACCATATCTTTTTTAATTTTCGTAACTATATAGCTCTCACAAATGCAATTTCTGTTGCCTTTATTGCACAAAAAAGATGCATAAGATCCATATGCGACATTGCCCCTGATGTATCATGCAATCCATACTTCAAAAAGTTAAAAATACTCACTTTACCGAGTTTGTACATCCTAGAGGTTTGTAATTTTGTAAGACAACACCCGAACACATTTAAACACGCAAAAGACGTTACTAAGAGATATAACATTAGAAATCCAAATAGATTAGTACCTACTGGACTTAATACCCAGAACAAGCCGGCTACAGAAAAATAGTTTTTCGATGTGCGTTAAAGTTTTTAATAAAATTCCAGAATCATTCAAAACATTGCCGCTATATAAATATAATCTAGTTTTAAAAAAATGGCTGATACAAAATGCGTTTTATTCGGTGGAAGAGTTTTTGAATCATAACTGTAGAAACATTTGTCAGAAGTAATCCATACACAGATTACCGATTGTGATTTTGTTTGTGAATTAACTAGATGCTTTTACATTTTAAAGTTTGTTGATATTTGCATGCTGTTTTTATAGCTAAATGGGCTTGTTCTCCTGTAATGTTATACACCACATTATGTATCACCCTGTTTAAAGCAAATAAACAATTTGAATTTGAATTAACATATGTACCTAAGTAATATTGGCGCCGCTTGAATGCACTTAGTTGGCAAGAAAATGGGCGTGACGGTTTTAAAATGTGTCGCCACTTTGAAAAATAACTTTGTCGCATAACACAATACAAAATAAAAGCATGTGTACGTGCAAAATTATATTCTCTTGGATATAAAAATAACAACTTTACCTACCTACTTTCTATCTTTGTAATATATTATAGGTACAAAGTCGTCATTTTACTAAACAGAAAGTAACGTTTGCGCGTGAGTCTAACTATATTCGAAAGAAACGGGTCTAGTCTCTACCTCTTGCGCAAGAAATAAAGCCGATGGGAAACACTAGTTGTTTCCCATCGGCTTTATTTCTTGCGCAAGAAGGCTTTGTTTCTCGAAGGGAATCCTAAGTTTGATGTGCAAGTGTGTATCATTTTCTAGTTTAATGCAGTGGATTACTACCATGGATTGGAAGAAGGTGCTGGTTTGAGACCCGCCGGACGATAAACTTTATCATTTCCAATTTTTGATATTAGATATCTAACTGTTTGTCTTCTTCTTCTTAGCGTGTCGATGGAAAACTCGTAAAATTTTTGTGGCCCAGAATGTGGCTACACTGATTGCCCTGCTTGTGGCATTTCTAAGATCTTGCCATGAACATGTGGCAAGGGGGGCACCGGAGCAGCATACCCGCGTTCCCAGGGCTCCCCCTATCAGGCGCCAGAAGAAGTCCACGGCAGGTTAGGTTTAGTCGGTGCGAGTCCGACGTACCCACCCGCAGATACTTTTTGCGGGTGGCATGCATTAGCATTCCCCCTGCCTTATCAAAAAAAAAAAAACTTTTTTTACAAATATTCAATGTACAGTTTTGACTTTCCAACGATTTTATTATATGTATAGAAGGCTCTATGCTGTTCATGTTGTTTTTTTTAATTTTATTAGTTTCATACACTATACTTACTGCCCAAAGCAAGTATAGTACATACGCCAGCACATCCAACTACCACAATCTGTCAAATTTCTTTTATAGATTTTCAACTTTATAGGTTTATAAATATTATAAGGTTCACTTTCAATTGGGGAGATTTGACAGATCGGGGTACCTTGATGAGCTGGCGTCTGTACAAAAGATCCTGAAGGTTAAGATAAAGATAGTTTTATTTGTATAAACATAAGTTTAATAAATAAGGTTGAAGTGCTAGTTGAAGTTGTAAGTACACCCCAACCAAGATAAGATACTGCCCAAAACACTTGCTATTTACACTAAGATAGCATAAGTGTTCGACCTTCTAGAAATGAACACAGCATGCATCGTCATTTTCATCATCATCAACCTGACATCGTCCACTGCTGGACATAGGCCTCCTCCAAAGGTTGCAATACTGTAGCCATTTGGAGGGTTTTGTCTTAGTCACCGCGCTTGGCATGCGAGTTGGCGACGGCAGTTAGAGGGTAGCGAGTATAAAGGTCTGACTGCCTCGTTAGTCTAGCGGTAGCGTGTTCAACCACAAATAATGAGGTTCTAGGTTCAAATCCCGGGTCGGGCTAAAAAGTGATATTCGAATATTTCCATAAAAAGAAATCTCTCTTTAAATTTTCTTCTTTTCTCAGTGTCAGCCCGAAGTGTGAGCGTGCGGTTTTACATCCCCGTGCCTCAGAGAGCACGTAAAGCCGTCGGTCCTGTACGTGACCTCTTACCGGTCGTGTCGCTAGTCATCCCATCGGATCATGAGAGTGATAGAATAGAAAGTGCCCTAGTGTTTGCGCACACACTTGTGCACTATAATATGTCCTGTGCAATTGAAATTCGGTCCGAAGCCTAGTGTATCCCTTAGTCGCAATTTACGACACACACGGGATGGTATAGGGTGAATACTTTTTTTTTTTTTTTAAAAGGCAGGAGGAATGCCTTCGCGTCATCATCCTCATCATTACAGCTTAAATAAGTCCACTGCTGGACAAGCCTCCCTCAAGAATCATCTTGAGGGGATATGCCATAATCGCCACGCTTAGCAGGCGGGTTGGCGATCGCAGTATGATGGTCGTAGTACTCAGAAGGAAGCTGCTTCCCGTCCTCTGGTAGATATTCCCTCGGGTCGACTTCTACGCCCCCCACGGGATGAGATGGGGTGATGATATTCTGATTCTGATATTTGTCGCCGTCACCACACAGCAGCCTTCGCATGCCACCCGCAAAAAGTGTCTGCGGGTGGGTATGTCGGACTTGCACCGACTAAACCTACCTGCCTTGGACTTCTCTTGGCGCCTGATGGGGGAGTCCCGGGAACGCGGGTTTGCTGCTCCGGTACCCCCCACAATCGATAAACCTAATCTACATGGCCATAAATATACTCTGTACCTCTTTTTCGATTAATATTAATACGTGACACAAAAGAGTTATACCTCTTTTTATGAAAATTGTGTGGACAAAGGAGTATACAATTTTTAACAGTTAAAGTTCATATGGGGAAGTAATGCAGAAAGCTGCTGCTCGCCTACCTGGTGTATCCCTTAGTCCCCTTTTACAATACCTACGCAGGTATAAGGTGGCCCTATTATACTTTCTGGGCCGGACACCACACGGCCTAACATATAATGCGTTTTACTACCTATATTCTGATGTAGCCGCGGATGAGTGCAGGTTGTAGTGAAGTTAGTAATTTAATGAAAATAAAAACCTTAGTTTTAACTATAACCTGCCATAAGTAAACTAGCCTTGTGATAGTATGTACTAATTAATTAATGTAAATTTGTTAATTTTGTGTTTCTTGTATTGTGTTTAGAGTATGTTGTAAGATCAACAGGACTCACATAGTCAAATATTGACTCAAAGTCCCGAAACAAAATAAAAAAATAAAAATAAACTATAACCTGTTTTAAAATAAAATGAGTCGAAAATAAAACCGGTCAAGTGCGAGTCGGACTCTCGCACGAAGGGTTCTCTACCATTATCTATAAAAATGTCAAAAAACATGATTTTTTGCCATTTTTATAATCTCTTAAATATTTTATATTAATATAATTATTTTTATTTTTTTAAAGTAATATATAACTAAATATTCTGTGAATATTTTAAACTTCTAAATGTTGCCGTTATCAATATAGAGCCAAAACGAGCAAAAAAGTCACGTTTATTGTATTGGAGCCCCCGTAAATATTTATTTTAATCTGCTCTGTAGTATTTTTTTTATACCAGCAACAGAAATACATCATCTATGAAAATTCCAACCATCTAACTATCACGGTTCATGAGATACAGCCTGGTGACAGACGGGCAAACAAACAGATAGCGGAGCTTAATAATAGGGTCTCGTTTTACCCTTTGTGTACGGGACCCTAAAAGAACACGAGACGCATTGTGTTCCTTTTTTTCTTATTTTATCGTCCCTCCCAAACTTAGTTCCAACAACACACAGGTACTGACGCCAGCACTTTAAGTTACCCCAATCTGTCAAATTTCCCCAATTGAAAGTGAACCTTATGCCTTTGTGATAAAGTTGAAAATCTATAAAATAAATTTGACGGATTGGGGTAGCTGGATGTGCTGGCGTCTGTACTATTTATACTCGTAGGTAGGTTTATTTCAGGATTCTGTACCAAATTGGTAAGACTGAGCCTTATTTCTATCCGTCCGTAATTCATATGAGTAATTCGCTCCCTTTAAACATACGAAAATTCAATTCTTTTTTTGCTCCTTAGACATTATTCACACAAGACCGCAAATTAAGCTGTGCCTCTAGCACGAGTTCCTGCAGTTTAATTACTCGATCACACGTACAGTTTCTCCCATACATTGAGCACCTGCGCCTCTCGCGGAAACTATTAAGAACTAAAACTCTGGTGCTCAATGTATGGGACGAAACTGTAGGTGTGATCGAGTAAGTAAACTGCAGGAACTCGTGCTAGAGGCTCAGAGCTTGTACTATGGAAACCAGATAACTGGAAGGGACCGTATATATAAGATGGGGCTCGTTTCTTACCGAGTGTTGTGAATGGGTTTTTATTTGTGATGTATAACTTTGGAACGGAATTATTAACAATGCCAAATTAATAACAAAAGGAATTCATTTGCATCGTCTGATACAAATGTATTCTGAGAATAAGGTTCTTGACTTATGAAGCTATTATATTACATTACAGGTATAATAATAATAAAAAAACAAAAAAAGGTGAAATGAAGTTCGCCAGTTGAGTAACTTTTCGTTCCGCCTTTTTTTCGTTTTTTTTTATTATGATGCCTAGGTACTTAATTTCATTTTATTTTTACTTATTCCAAATTAAGTTTCATTTTAGTGACAATTGCTGTAGCCGCCAGTGAACGCAAGTTCACTGGTAGCCGCGCTTCGTCCGTCGTTGATTAGTTTATTTAGTATTTTTTTTAATTAAGGAAATTTTCTAAAATTAACGTAGGCTAAGTTACTCCTTATTTCATCAGCTACTTGCCAATAAAAGTCCCGTCAAAATCGGTCCAGCCATTTCAGAGATTAACCGGAACAAACAAACAGACAGACAAAGTTGTAAAAAATGTTATTTTATTTCATATACGCGTAGTAAGAAACGGTTATTTCAATATTACAAATAAACACTCCAATTTATTTTATATGTATGTATTGGTTTCTGAACGAATGGTATGATGAATGTACAGATAGATAGTTCTAAACGGAGAGTGAAAATAAATAAATTAACCGATTAGACGATGACGTATGAACGATGAGTGAATGGGACTGATATGAAGGACAGAGGATAACGGAAGGAACGAATTTGAGTTTGAAAGGGACTCTTGCGAAGGACGAACGTGCATAGAAGAGAAGAAATAAACTATCGAAAATAATAATAATATCCTAGGACATTGCTCACAGACGGCCATCGGATCTCAAATGAAGCAGAACTTGTACTACAGAAATCAGACAACTGATATACTACATATAAACCTCTCTTCTTTTGTATATACTTCTTTTCTTTTGTATGAACAATTACACACAGATACAGGACAATGTTCATGCACACAAATATCTGTCTAGGGAAACTTGGAAACTAGCCAAATGTTAATTGTATATGTAAACATATACAATTAACATTTGGCACAAATGTCAGAGTCTCCAAGGGAGCGTGAACCATTCTGCCTCAAGGATACTTAGGTATAATTGGCACTACCTATAAATTAACTATGATACAATAAATAATCTGAAGGTATAGAAAATAATTCTATAGTTTTTCCGAAATCTTCCTATGTCTATTTCGTTTAATTAAATTATATTAATTGACATACATCGCGTTTATTTCTTACTTCCTGTTATGAATGTCGAGTGCCTAGTGCATTCTGAGTAGAATTTCAACCATGCCTAACGGACAAGGAGCTCTATAATAAATATATACCTACACCGTAGCCTAGTTGGTAGTGCTCCTGCCTACGAAGCTGGTGGTCCTGGGTTCGAATCCCGGTAAGTGCAAATATTTGTGTGATGAGCACGAATATTTGTTTCTGAGTCATGGATGTTTTCTATGTATTTAAGTATTTATGTATCTATATAAGTATGTATATCGTCGCCTGGTACCCATAGTACAAGCTTTGCTTAGTTTGGAGCTAGGATGATCTGTGTGACATTGTCCCTAGATATTATTATTATGAACTATATAGGCTGGCAATGGCTGGAGTTGACATTCAAATGCAAAATTTAGAGTCTTTATGATGAGGAGTATCTGAATCATCCCCTTGTATGTTCTTCGATTTTGCGTAGTTTTCGAGATAGAATTTATTAAAGATTTTTTTTCGTAAATTTCACCTAACATCAGTTTTCGATTTTTTTCTCTTTCTGTTCAACATTTAAGGTTCAGTTTTTTGTGATAACTAATTAGCATACCTTAACCTAACGCCCTAATACGTATGGTTTATCTAATCATGGTAGAACTGACGCAGAATTTTTTCGAAAGTTCAAAATTAGGGTTTGAGCTCAGGACTCATTAATTCTCAAAGTATCAAAAAACCCCAAATCGTAGAACATACATGGGGGTGATTCGGATACTCCTCATCATAAAGTATCTAAATTTTGCGTTTGAACGTCAACTCCTCGGCCAGCCTGTATTACTACAACATGTTCTGACTATGTACAAGCGCTCTTTAGAAGTGTATGTAACCAAAAACAGTTTTTTTTTTAATAATTATTATTGTGTGAGAAAATGACGCATGTAAATCTATACATATAATAAAATCGTAGAAAGTCAAAACGAAGAGGTATTCCATGAAGCACACCCAAACGAAGCACACCCAGACGAAGCACACCTAAAGTATTCCACTAAGCACACCCGTAGGTGGGCTTCAAATAAAATTTTTAAATAATTAATTTCCTATTCCACGAAGCACACCTACGGATATCACTCCCATAGTGCGGGGTCTAAGAAATAAAAATATCGATAGGAGAAAATATTTATTATTTAAAAGACTAACTTAAATATCTAACATCTTACAGTTTCATTATAATAATGTGATACAATACTTGTAATTTTCATAATGTTCATATATAAATCCCATAGATAAGACGTATGCATGATGCGCTAATAGTCAACGCGTGCGCCCGCCACTGAATGCCCGAGCCAACTCGAATTTAGCCGAGTGTTTCCGGAACTTGTTTACATGCTTAGCTAGTTCTCATTACACTATCGCGACGTCACGGGCTGAGTGTATGCAATTGTGCGCCGGTCTTGTTATTGTTATTTTTTCTGTTTTTCGTGCAATTTATTCAAACAAAATAATGGAGCCGATGGCAGGTCCAAGTAGTAGAAATTTTAACCCATCTATTAATTACGTACTTGGCCGGAAGGGGACACAAGTGTTAGTGTATAACAACAAACAATATAGTAAACACAAGATTTATAAAAACGGTAATGCCTTGTGGCGGTGTATTAAAAAAGGGTGTAATGGCGTACTCACTTTAAGTAGCATGGAAGAAGTTGTTAAAATAAAGGAACATAAATGTGCCTCAAACGTTTTGGAGACCCAAATTAAGGAAGCAATGCATGAAATCGAGCAGCGAGTTGTTTCCACCATGGAGCCCATTCCTACAATTTACAAGCAAAAACTTAATGATACATTGGACCAAGGATTGAATTTAATCAGTGATATGCCACAATTTAAAAATGTTAAGTCCGGCCTCTACAATAAGAGAAACAAATCTCTCGGTGTAAATAGATTGTTTGCAAAGTCACCTATAGATGTACAAGTAAGTAGAGTTAATATTTCCTTAGAATATTATGAAAATATTGAGACATGGAATCTAAGTTTTTTTTTTTTATTTGAACGTTTTGTAATAAAATAGAACTCATGTAAGAGTTTGCTAATATCTTAGCAAAGAAATTCTTGCATGCCATTTTCAATTATATTTGAATGGGATAAGGTTGATAATAATATTTCACTTTAAAAAGACTTTTGTTTTGTTAATGTTAACCAGTTTTTTAGTCGCAGATATTGAACGATTTATAGAGTAACTATCTAACAGTGCGGCTTTTATTTTGTGAAAGAAAGAAAGTCATTTGTTTTACCTTACTTTCTTCAATATGTGCACAGCCTATGTATTCATATGTAAATATTTGTGACAATAAACAATTATTATTATTATTTATTTTAGTACAAATGATTTAAAATAAGTATTTATTTGATGTCCAGGTACCTCAACCGTTTCAAGACTTTGTACTTGCTGACTATAACGACGGAAAAACGAGAATACTTTTATTTGCTACACAGAAGAGTAGACAGGAACTTGAAAGCTGTGGTCATATATACTGCGATGGAACTTTTAAATGCGCGCCTAAACCATTTCTTCAAATTTACAGCATCCACGGTGAGGTTGAAAATATCGTTAAACCTTTAGCCTATGCTTTATTACAAAACAAAAAAAAACGACCTATAAAATATTATTTCAATTATTAAAAACAACAATACCCAAAATGCAAGTCAATGTTTTCACAAGCGATTTTGAGGAAGCTGCCGTCAGGAGTCTTACAGCAGTATTTCCTAACGCACAAACAAAGGCATGCTATTTTCATTTTAAAAAAGCAATTTTAAAAAAATCTAGGGACTTAGGTTTAGATAAGAATAGCATACATAGAAAACATGTTGCCTTATGTACGGTTTTGCCACATTTACCGCTGGAAGACTTGGATGAGGCCTGGCTTTACATCATGAGCGAATGTCCTCAAGGTGAAAGTATATCTAGATATAACGATTACATTGTAACTCAGTGGCTCGAACATAAGTTATGGCACGACAAATGGTCGTGTTATAACGTAAAAAATAAAACTAATAATTATACAGAGTCTCATTACTCTGAAATAAATAAAATTTTCAATAAAAACAGAGTCATAAATCTGGCAAAACTTTTAGATTGCTTCCAAAAAAATTGCAATAATTTTGCCGAAATTAGAGTAAAAATGGGTTATTCAAATCATCAAAAACATGCTGAAATAAAAAATAATATAATCGAAAACACAATAAAAGATTATAAAAATGGCTTAATTTCAGTTGGACATTGTCTAGAGAAATTAAGATTCTGATTAATAATTTATTTAATTGACAAGTTTAGATACTAATTTGCCCATTTCTTCAAGATTATTTAAGAATCTTAAAGATTGTGATTTGTGATTTTAAACAGTCTGTGATTTTACATAAAACTAGAGTATTTTTATTATTTGTTAAAAGGTAGCAATAAGAAAACATCAACATAGATCTCTGTAGAAAACTATATTTACAATGCTTTTGATATTTGTCCAAGTTTTTATTGTAATTATGAAACAATCTGTGATTTTTTATGTTAAAGTAGAGTATTTTTATTATTCACTAAACAGGTAGCTATAAGAAAACTTCAACATAGATCTCTATGGAAAACTATATTTACAATGTTTTTGATATTTGTCCAAGTTTTTATTGTAATTATGAAACAATCTGTGATTTTTTATGTTAAAGTAGAGTATTTTTATTATTCACTAAACAGGTAGCTATAAGAAAACATCAACATAGATCTCTGTAGAAAACTATATTTACAATGCTTTTGATATTTGTCCAAGTTTTTATTGTAATTATGAAACAATCTGTGATTTTTTATGTTAAAGTAGAGTATTTTTATTATTCACTAAACAGGTAGCTATAAGAAAACTTCAACATAGATCTCTATGGAAAACTATATTTACAATGCTTTTGATATTTGTCCAAGTTTTTATTGTAATTATGAAACAATCTGTGATTTTTTATGTTAAAGTAGAGTATTTTTATTATTCACTAAACAGGTAGCTATAAGAAAACTTCAACATAGATCTCTATGGAAAACTATATTTACAATGTTTTTGATATTTGTCCAAGTTTTTATTGTAATTATGAAACAATCTGTGATTTTTTATGTTAAAGTATAGTATTTTTTATTATTCACTAAACAGGTAGCTATAAGAAAACTTCAACATTGCATGAAACAATCTGTGATTTTATTAAGAGCACAAACAAGGAAAATAATAGAAAAATTGTTAAAAAATAATTATTTTTTTGGAAAGCTAATTATGAAACAATCTGTGATTTTAAATAGTAAGATTACAAAAATGACAAATATTGTGTCGAATATTGTGTCAAATTATTATAATGAAACTGAAATTCTTTTAAATAATAAATATTTTCTTCTATCGACATTTTTATTTCTTAGTCCCCGCACTATGGGAGTGATATTCGTAGGTGTGCTTCGTGGAATAGGAAATTAATTATTTAAAAATTTTATTTGAAGCCCACCTACGGGTGTGCTTAGTGGAATACTTTAGGTGTGCTTCGTCTGGGTGTGCTTCGTTTGGGTGTGCTTCATGGAATACCTCGAAATAGGTACCTTAATAGACATAATAATAATAATAATATCTTGGGACAATGTCACACTGATCGTCCTAGCCCCAAACTAAGCAAAGCTTGTACTATGGGTACCAGGCGACGATATACATACTTATATAGATAGATAAATAAATACTTAAATTCAAAGAAAACATCCATGAGTAAGAAATTTATACATATAATAAAATCGTAGGAAAGTCAAAACTGTACATTGAATGTTTTTATAAAAGGATACTTAGGGGGTGTGCTATCTTCGATATCGAAGCCAAAAATATAGTTTTTAGAATTTTTGTCTGTTTATCTGTTTGTCTGTAGGTATGTATGTCCGGGCTAAACTCGAAAAGTACTGCATGGATTTACTTCAAATTTTGCATGAATATTACTAAGAGGTCGGGTTAACATATAGGCTACATATTATCACGTATCACCTACGGGGAGGAGCTGTGATAATTTATAAAATTAACGTGGGTAAAACCGCGGGGCACAGCTAGTACAACATAAAACCACATTATTTCATAAAAGTGTATTTTTACCTAATTCGTGACATATACAATAAATTGCCCAAGATGATCACAGATCTATGTGACATGAAGAAATTTAAACGAACATTGTTTAAATAATTCTCAAATTAAAAATGTTATGACTATATTAATGAATATTTAAATGACATTATTATGTAAATGACATATTATTTCGTATAAATATTGTAGGCCAATATGGCGGTCACCGTAGCCTAGTTGGTAGTGCTCCTGTCTTCGAAGCTGGTGGTCCTGGTTTTGAATCCCGGTAAGTGCAAATATTTGTGTGAGGAGCACGAATATTTGTTTCTGAGTCATGGATGTTTTCTATGTATATAAGTATTTATCTATCTATACAGTTGGACTAAACATACTTACATACTTATCGTAAGTATGGGCAGTGGTTACCCTAGTGTCTGAGTTGTTCAAGCCGCCCAGTAGGCCTCTGACATGGCTTAATGACTGTTGTCTAATGACTACAACCGGGACCGACAGCTTAACGTGCCTTCCGAAGCACGGAACGAACACGCCCATACGATAAAGTAAAGTAAATTGATAAACTTTATGTGCAGACTGCACGTGTGACGCAGACAGTCGCCTAGCCGCTTCGTGTCGCGGGTTCGAGTCCCGCGCCAGACAACTATTTGTGTGACCCATGAATTGTTGTTCTGAGTCTGGATATAATTTGTGTCCGTCTATTATATGTTTGTAAAGTACTCCGCGACACAGGGTTAAGATTCCGTTGTCTTTTTAAACTACTCTCCTTACATAGTGGGTGAACAACTCCGACACTAGGGTTACCACTACCCATTAGTGCCCATACGATAAAGTAAATTGATAAATTTCATGTAGTGAGCACCTTGTAAGTGATACTGAACACAATGGCTACTCGGTTAAGTGATTAGAAACACGCTCCATTTTCTCTAAGAAGTACCATCAATTGCGTCTAATTGACACTTTGAACTACAAACAATAATATTTGTAAATATCGACCGGTCTGTGGTCTAGTGGTTAGCGGCCCAGACAGCTAAGCCAGAGGTCTTGGGTTTGATCCCCACCAAGGACAAATCTTTGTGTGATTAGCACGTTTATTTGCTCATAGCCAGATGCACTCTCATCGGCCCGTAAGTGATTAGCGAGGTTAAACAACTAGGCTCGCGGTCAGTCTATAGATGGATGACCACCAAAGTGGTTTAGTTCCTGAGCGTCTCCGTGCTTCAGAGGGCACGTTAAGTTGTCGGTCCCAGTTTTAGTTAGTTGCCCACCACTTTAGAAGACAAGAGAAACCTATTTTAAAAATAAGTAAATATACAGGGACTATTTGCGTTCACTGACAGGGACATTATTTACACACGGTCATCTGATCCCAAACTAAGTAGAGCTTGTATTATGGAAACCAGATAACTGATATACTACTTTTCTTTTGTTAATACATACTTATACAGATAATTACACCCAGACTCAAGACAAACAGACATGTTAATGAACACAAATATCTTTCCTGGGTGCGAGTTGGACCCACGACCTGGGGCGGAAAAGGCAAGTATCTACCAAACAGGACCGTCTACTTAAATGAAATGAAATGAAATTTTTATTCAGCACTTGGGTATTAACATACACTTGTACTTGTCAAGGTCACAATGCAGAACATAAACATAGTGAATAGTAAAAAGTTACAAAAAAAAATAATTAGTCAGTCCGTGCGGTTTGTTTTATCGCATATATTTTCTGAAATCCTTAAATAAATAACAATTTACTAATCTATTATTTTGAAATTTAGTTCTACCATAATAAAATTAAAGAATTGAAGACTAAAGCAAAAGACGAAATTCTAAATTAGGGTGTGATCACATGCACGGCACTTAGGTACTTTAGATTACAAGAAAAATGTATTTTAAAAATATAAGGGTAAATATGTTTATTAATTGTCTGGTTGACATAGTTCAGGATCTGCCTAGTTTGGGATCAGATGGCAGTGTATTACTTGTCTCTAGATATTCCATCCTATGTTTTTCTTTAAACACCCAACTAAAATTGCACCCATTCAATGAAAATGTAGGATTTAACTAGGTACTAAAAAGATAATAAAAATACTTAAAAGCAGAATTTCTCGTTCATTTTCCTGTTACCGAATAAAATATGGTTTGTTTCAAGGAAGGTCTAGTTAAACATCGAGCGATAATAAGTAGTTCTAGCACATTTAATTCGGCACACAGAAACTTACATTACATGTTACAAAGTGGAAAAAGCATTTAAATAGACTAGCATAATTAAATAATGAATATACTTTCATCAAATACTTACTTATCGTATGGGCTGTGGTGTTCAAGTGGTGGTGAGTTGTTCAAGCCGCTCAGTAGGAAAAATAAAACACGTGTTTTTATGTAAATACTGTGTATCCTAATGATTTGATGAAAGGAGACGCTCATAGCTAGATGCTCCCACCGGTCTGCAAGAGAACGGCGAGGTTAAGCAACGAGGCTCGCGGTCAGTCCATAGATGGATGACCAACAAACTGGTTTAATTTCGGAGCGTCTCCGTGCTTCGTAGGGCACGTTAAGCTGTCGGTCCCGGTTGTAGTCATTAGGCAACAGTCGTTAAGCCATGTCAGCGGCCTACTGCGCGGCTTGAACAACTCTGACACTAGGGTAACCACTGCCCTTACGATAAGTAAGTATTTAGTAGAGGTAGGGCATAGCGTTGGAAGTAGGTACCTCCACCTTACAGAAGACATTCCTTAATAATCACATTAATAATTTCAATGTTGTGTTTCCGAGTGTGAGTAAGGTCGCCAGAGCTCATTGGGGTGGGGGGGAGGGTCAGCAACACTTGTTTGCTGACTTTTAAAGGCCGGCAACGCACCCGCGACAACTTTGGTGTTGCGAGTGTCCATGGGAGGCGGTGATCACTCACCATTAGGTGACCCCACTTGCTCGTTTGCCGCCCTCTAATATAAAGAAAATGTCCGTCTTGGTAATAAATATTCTTTTTTTTTCTTTCTTTCTTTCTTGTTTATTATCATTCCCTTCCGTAATAAATATGACGTCGCATGTCGATGCCCGATTGTTTTCGAACTGGCGGAGGCGCTAGTGGCGCACCAATAGCATGCTCTCTGTAGTAGGTACCTACATTCGTTATCAACAGTTGAACTTGAAATTTCATTTGGCTTCGATTGACAATTACGAATCTTTATGTACAGTCAATGAATATCAATTCAATGTTATTGTAGTAACATGTCTCGTAAAGTGGTGGGCGATGTAGGTACCTTAATAAACAATAATGAATATCTTGTGTCTTGTGACCACTAAGGCGATTGGCACGCTGCCCCGCATGATGCAGCGTAGTTTTTTTTTTTTTCTTTTTGACTTGACGCTTTAGTTAGCCTAGGAAGCTTTCACTACTTCACCGGACTATAGAGGCGAGCAGAGGGCTCAAGCCGTCTAAATTAAGTAACCCGCGCCGGAGGGCACCCCCTGTGGGGTTCGAACCTCGACTCTGGGCGATTACTGGCGGAGAGAGGGCAGAGATCATAATTTTAGGGAGTTTTGTGCAACGCGTGAGTGCTTTCTAACGTTGCTTGTAACTTCTAGTTAAAACAAAGTGATACTTGCATACAACTTTCATCCCCCTTTCAACCTGTTACATCCCTTTTTCGAATTAAAAATTTCCTTTCTCAGTCTCTAGAATATCTGTGTACCAAATTTCATTTAAATCGGTTCAGTAGTTTGGGCGTGAAACCGCGACAAACAGACGTTGCAATCGTTAAATCGGTTTCCATGAGCACATGTGACGTCATATTAGTTCGGAATCGATTGTCAACGTTGAAGCCGATTTAACGATTGATTGAGTCATTTTTAACCTTTATTTATTTGAACGCCATTCACGAAAACGATGATCGACGACTTAGCCGGTAGAGCCCCTGGCTGGGAATTGAACCCACGACCTGCGGCATGAAAGGCAAGTATTTGCCAACCACGCCAACCGGTTCGTCAAATAAATAAAATTATAATTTCAATGTTTGAGTTATATTGATTTATTTGTTTGTGTCTCCTCTTTCCGACTCAACTACGGAACAAGTTTGCATGTAATTTGTAACTGCGGTATATTTACCAGATTCCTAAGATCATCACACAACCTAAAGCTGCACACTCCAATGCACTCTACAATATTTATGAGCAAGTCATTCTCAGTTCAAGCAGTACAATTGTGGAATTCCTTGCCAATTACTATCAGACGTGCCCAAACTCTTACCACGTTCAATAAAACAGTTAAAGAGCACTACCTACGTTTGTAAAGTCACCTATTGTCTAATATAATATTTATGTATTTTAAGTTGTAAAGTATGCACTGTATTGTATTTATACATAGTATTATTATGTCTATATATATTTATTTATATATTTATGTATGGTATATTTATTCACGTTTTTATACTTTTCTACTGTTTCATTTGTTGCATACCTACTACTTTTAACGTAACTACAGCTCCTATCCATCCAAAGGTTACATACATACATACATAAATAGACTCACGCCTGTTTCCCAGAGGGGTAGGCAGAGGCAACGGATTTCCATTTGTCACGATCTTTGCACACGTCTTTTGCCTCGATTACTGTCATTATATTCTTCATACATGCTCGCCGGTTTAGGGTACTTCTGACCTGCCCTTTCTAGAGAACGTTTCCGTTTTGGTCAGAGAATGTTCGACGAGGTCTTCCCCTTCCAGTTGTTCCATTCACACAGGCCAGGTATACTTCTTTGGTCAATCTTCCATCCAAAGAAATCGCTTGATGCGATAAGACCGCCCATTGTACATGATTGTGTTATTAGTGTGTTATGAATTTGTCGTGTGTGAGTGTGTACAATAAAGAGTATTCTATTCTATTCTATATGTTCGTATGGAGTACTCATCATCATGACTGACGAAAGACGTTCACCGCTGGACAAAGGCCTCTCCCATTGCGCTACCCGCTAACAGCGGCTTCCGGCAACCCTCACAAAAGCCCACGCTTCCGGTTCGAAAGGAATGCACGTATAGGTATATCAGTGCCTCTAGCACGAGTTCCTGCAGTTTACTTACTCGATCACACGTACAGTTTCGTCCCATGCATTGAGCACCAGAGTTTTAGTTCTTAATAGTTTCCGCGAGAGGCGCTGGTGCTCAATGTATGGGAGAAACTGTACGTGTGATCGAGTAAGTAAACTGCAGGAACTCGTGCTAGAGGCACAGGAATCCAAAGAGTAGCAATAATAGGTCACCGTAGCCTAGTTGGTAGTGCTCCTGCCTACGAAGCTGGTGGTCCTGAATCCCGGTAAGTGCAAATATTTGTGTGATGAGCACGAATATTTGTTTCTGCGTCATGGATGTTTTCTTAAGTATTTATCTATCTATATAAGTATGTATATCGTCGCCTGGTACCCATAGTACAAGCTTTGCTTAGTTTGGGGCTAGGATGATCTGTGTGACATTGTCCAAGATATATTATATTATTATAAATTCACATGCACCCGCTTTGTAGAGTTGTGAAAATAGCAGAAGTGACGGAGTAACCTGGCCACAGAGCTGATAAAACATAAATATAATGAGATCCAATACTAATAGAAGAATAACTAATTACTTCAAAAACTAAACATTTTTTTTATATATAATAGGATGGCAAACGAGCAAGTGGGTCACCTGATGGGAAGTGATCACCGCCGCCCATAGACACTCGTAACACCAGAGGAGCTGCAAGTGCGTTGCCGGCCTTTAAGAAAAGAATATGCCCGCTTCTTGAAGGTCGCCATGTCATACCGGATCGGAAATACCTCCGCAGCTAATTGATTCCACAGAGCGGTAGTGCGTGGTAAAAAGTTTCTTGTGAAACGCACAGTGGTAGATGACCATTCATCCAGGTGATAAGGATGAAATTTCCACTTTTGGTGAGAGGGAAACATTAACTTAAATACTTTACTTTTATGTAATAAATAGTCCTAGTTAAAAGAAACTTGATAGAATTATGACTTCTAGTTCTCTAAATTAAGTTGGGATGCGCGTGGATGCTAGATGCTCCTGATCTCTCCCCGATCGTGTTGGATGAATGTAGGTACCATTAGATTATGAGGGTGAAGGACTGGTGGAGTTGAGTTTCTCCATTTTGCTATAGCTACCTAGTCTTTGTTGATATCGGCCGGAATTATTATTATATTTGTCGAATTAAAATTATATTAGATTATTTAAGTATTAATAGTAATAATAATATCTAGGGTCAATGTCACACAGATCATCCTAGCCCCAAATTAAGCAAAGCTTGTACTATAGGTACCAGGCGACGATATACATACTTATATAGATAGATAAATACTTATATACATAGAAAACATCCATAACTCAGAAACAAATATTCGTGCTCATCACACAAATATTTGCACTTTCCGGGATTCGAACCCAGGACCATCAGCTTCGTAGGCAGGAGGACTACCAACTAGGCTACGGTGACCGTATAGTACCTATCTGTTTGTGTGTTAAATTTTCACAATTCACTACTGAACCAATCTGCTCGAAACTTCAAACAAAGGTAGATTTTCTCTATATTTTTATCCATATAAAAATGTATTTACACAAGAAAAGTAGTATAATAATATGTACAATATATAATATGTGTTGCAAAAAAATAATAAAATATAATTAAAATAAATACTTAAATAAATAAATAAAATAAAATAAAAAAAGTTTTTATTCACGTAGACTTTAAAAAGGCGCTTTTAAATAGTTAGAACATGTTTGTAATAATACAGTTATTATTGCTAGTTCCTTATTACAGATATTTAGGTACACGGATTGTTAAAACATTTATACAATTTATTTTATAATAGTAGTGATATTTAGCTAGCTTGTATTAAGTTGTTGTCAAGGAGATTATGTTAAGGTTTAATTATTGAAATTTATATTTTACTAAATATAAAATTGAATAAATAATAAAGATCAGTTATCTGGTTTCCATAGTACAAGCTCTGTTAAGTTTTGGATTAGATGGCAGTGTCTGAATAATGTACCAGGATATTATTATTATTACTTTATTCCGTTTATTATTTAAGTTAATAATAATTATAGCTGAAGGTAAAAGCTTCAACAAATATAAAAGGTATTCATAACGCGAATTGTTTTTTATTTGTTCAGCTGTTGTTTACAAGCGTGGTGCACAAAACATATTTTATTGATTTATTGATTATAATTTTTATGACAGGCCTATTGGTCTACAGCATAAAAATAATTGTCCACATCACATAAAGACTGGACACATAAAGGATAGGAATCGAACCCACGACCTTTGACTTAGTAGGGCACTAACCACTATACTAATTGACCCGTCAATTCTAAAAAACGATAAAGATATTATAACATTTCTTAGAACCAATTTGGAGGCTTCCTATTAATAACTTAAAACTAGTTCTGTGTATTTGTTTTATGCATAACATAATATCTGTACGATCTTGAAGAAAAGCCAGCACATCAAGATACCTCTATCTGTCAAATTTCCCCAATTGAAAATGAACCTTATGCTTTTGTGATAAAGTTGATGAATCTATGAACGAAATTTGACAGATTGGGACAGCTGGAAATGCTGGCGTCTGTACTATAAGGAAAATTAAAGCCGATGATTAGTTATAGATATAAAACATTTTTTATGGTCCTACATAATTTTGTATATGCTGTGTGGGGACGGCGAAGAATACCATCACACCATCCTCAAACGGGCAGCAGCGATTTTCTGTGACCTATGACCATCCAACTGTGATCATCCAACCCGTCTGCCAAGCGTGGCGATTATGGCGATCATTCTTTGGGGAGGCTTTTGCCCAGCAGTGGACGTAACTTGGTGATGATGATGACATTTATTCAACCTTTTATTAATTTTATAACTTAATTTTAATAATACCTACCTAATCAATAACAAAAGTTATATCTTCTAATGACCTAGTCTGAACACTAAACGTGTTTCAATAAAATTCATAATTATTGTTTAAAAACACATGTGTGATAAATAAATACGAGTATATAATGTCATTGATTAAAAACATTAAACCACCTTAAAATTTTCTTGGAAATCATACAAGGGAATATTAATTTTGTTGATAAATACGTCGAAGGATCCTGCGGAGCGGAACCGTCTATGGCTCTGGGTGAATGGGAGTCGGCTCCTTGGCTCCAGGCAGTTCCATCTTTTAATATCAGTACGATGTTGGATGACAGCACTTTCCACATTGCTACATGTCTCCGTTTGGGTGTCCCAAGTGTTGCTCCACATCGTTGCCTTTGTGGCACTACCGATTACTACCGACCGACTTGGACATCGTGGCTTATCGTGCAGCAGGAATGCAGGTAAGATTCCACGCCATTCAGGCATTAACTACATCATCCGTCGGGCTCTTGTCGCCACCGGCGTCCCAGCTAGGTTAGAACCAAATGGCCTGGCACGAGACGACGGTAAGAGACCTGATGGTATGACGTTGCTCTCTTAGAAGTTGGGGAGGCCTTTGGTGTGGGACGCGACATGCGTCGACACCCTTGCGCCATCTCACCTTCCAAGGACAATGGCATGCGCCGGCTCTGCTGCTGCATCAGCTGAGGCCACTAAGCGGCTCAAATATACAAACCTTGTAAGACCAGCGCAGACAGAGAGGAGCGCAGCGGAGAGGATTTTATTAAAGCACTAGGAAATCAACTATAAAATTATAGAAATAAAGTGCATATATGCTTGAATCTGACATAAAATACTCGCGCGGTCCCGGGCATATAATGTTTAAGCATATATGAACTTTATTTTAATAATTTTAAAGTTGATTTTCTAGTGGCTTAATAAAATCCTCTCCGCTGCGCTCCTCTCTGTCTGCGCTGGCCGTAAGAGATTATATATTTGAGCCGTTTGGAGTGGAGACGCTTGGGCCATGGGGTCCGAGAGCGCGGGTTTTTTTCCGCGAATTATCTAAACGTTTGGTCGACGCTACATGCGACTAGAGGGTTGGCCAATATTTTGGACAGAGCGTTTAAGCATTGTTCAAAGGCAGCGATGTCGAAATATTTTTCGACGCCCAAGGATGAGGCTTTTGTATTATATATATGTATATAGTAAATATTATTTAATGCCTGTTGTAAATTATATTATTAAGTAGTTTTTGTTGATTATTTAAGTTTAAATTTGAATGAAAACTTGCTGTTATTAAAAGGTATTTTGTTCCCATCGAAACAAAATTGATATTCCAAAAACATTCCCCATCATTAGAAAAAAGCAATGATGAAAAACAACGAAGAAACGAGTAACGAACATTAAAAGAACAAACCGTATAATCTAGAACTGGGTAACCTTTATTTTTTTATAATGTTAGAAATAGTATTTACCATTTTTATATTTCGTTTCACGCTAGGTCACGGCCAACAAGAAATTATCAACATTAGGAATTAATTAAATGTTTTAGTATATTTGGGATGTATTATTAATACTCAGTATTAATGTTAAGTTTCATCACCTAAATTAATTTAAGTAAGTAAGTTTGAGTAATTTAAGAAGTAAGTGTATCATGTAATAACTTTAAAAGTAAGTGTAGCATGTAATAGTTGTACCAAATATTTTAATTAAGCTACTTAGCTATTTATTTTTTTGCATGTCAGTACTCTCTACAGACTCTCCATCCATCTGTCTGTACCCATATTTCTTGCGAATTAAATAAAATTGAATTTGAATCCATTATGATAAATATAATTTATATAATATTTAAAAAATAAATATAACCTCGACATCGCGATATGTGATAAACTTTGTTATACACCTCCGATAATTTAGTCTTATATCCAAAACTGTTCTTAAAAAAGTAGCATTTTACTCACCTTTTTTTCTTATCCTTCATGTTGGAAATATCACAAACAGTATATACCTAAATAACGTTCATAAAACAATAATACTGTGCAAAAATGTCTCTAAAATGTCCACTTGCAATAAAAATCCTAGCAAAACTAATAAAAGTCTATCATATGAACCGATAAGAGTAGCACCAAACTGGAGTCGGATGTGTTATTCGTGGGTTTGTTTCAAAACATTGTGAATGAAAGCGATCGATAGAATATGTGACCGACGCGACGAACGGATTCGGCGGGCTCAGCGCCAATGAGCAGTGTACGTCAAGCGACCGCGCGGTCGCTTTACCGAATGCCGAACAGCTACGTAGACGACCACCGTTCTACACTCGCCACCCTGTACTTACGTCAACAAGTTATCAATCAATGAACGACGCATACCTTACGCACGATATCATGAAGCTTCTTCTTTCAGGGACTCTACCGGCTAAGTCGCCGAATATCGTTTTCGTGAACGGCGTCCAAATAACTAAAAGTCATTTTTAACCTTTATTTATTTGAACGCCTTTTAAGAAATCGATGTTCAGCGACGTAGCCGGTAGAGCCCCTGTACTTACGTCAACAAGTTATCAATCAATGAACGACGCATCCACCTTACGCACGATATCATGAAGCTCCTTCTTTCAGGGGCTCTAGCGGCTAAGTCACCGACCGGTATACATCGAAGATGAATACATAGAATAGGAGGCACTATCGTATTTGAGCACGAACATATGCCCTTAGGATATTAGAATCTTGCTTATCGGCAATAACCTTCACGATGCTGTTACTACTGCCTCGAAACCGCTTTCGAACGGCATGAAAGCTGCCAACCTTACTGCAGCCAAATCGAGAGCAGATCCTACAAGATACTTCTACGTAGTACCGGTAATATCCTTGAAAGTATTCAGGATATCATGAAGCTCATGCGCACTCCTGGGGGGCTACTGGCTAAGTCACCGAACATCGGGATAGTGAACGGCGTTCATATAAATAAAGGTTAAAAATTACTTAATGAAAATTACTGAGAACAATCATCCAGAGTATGCTCTGGATGATTGTTCTCATCTCAAGGTATTTGTGGACTTGATTGTTGGTTATGTGTACCATGGTACTTTTGCAACTGTTCTTAGGATCTTGTTCTGCTGTCGTTGTAGTATATTTATGTTGGGGTGGCTTGCGCTGCCCCACAGTGCATGCCATATGTCCAGATGGGCTTTAAGATTGCTTTATATATAAGCTGAAGCTCTTGCTTTTGAATTTGATGCGGTATCTTCATGGTAGTCTACGATCGAGGTGCAAAAATTAATATAAAATCATAATATTAATACGTAAAGCCAAATATTTTTACAAAAATTGATGACAACGAGACAACTGATATACCTACATACTCACCTATACATCTATACAATACAAATAATTAAAATTGGAGTGTCTGTTTATAAAATTGAAATAACCGGTTTTGACTACATAAATATCTATACCTATATATACGGTACATACACAAAAAATTTTTTTTTTACAACATTTGTCTGTCTGTCTGTCTGTTTGTTCCGCCTAATCTCTGAAATGGCTGGACCAATTTTGACGGGTCTTTTATTGGCAGGTAGCTGACGTAATAAGGAGTAACTTAGGCTACTTTTATTTTAGAAAAAGTCTTTTATTTTACTAAAAACAAAAAATATCTAAAAAAAACTAATTAACACGCGTACGAAGTCGCGGGCACAGCAAGTATGTCTATAAATACTACATAGATAGCATAGATAAACTAGACCACGAAAGTGTCATGTGTAATATGCTGGGTTGTTCAGGTGTTGTGAATAAAAACATATCTTACTCGTTCAGAGTCATTTTATTGAATACGAAAAATATTAAACATAAAGTACAATAATGTTCTAATTACGCAGCACCTAAGTTCAAGTTGCAACCTATGCAATATTCGCACACGTATACCTATTTTAACTAATTGACAAAGAAATCTATAATATTATATTTCATTACATTACAACTCCCCCGAAAAATTTCTGTTGCCACCTTCCCCTTTTTAAGGAGAAAAAAAACTTACAAAATATCAAATTTAAAATATTATACCTACCCAATTATTTCATATAAGTATTTTTATATAAACCAAATATATTTAAAATTATTTATAACAATTAAGAATACAATAAAAGCTTAATGCTAACTAAAATACCTTTTAGTGTTATTCTTATGTATAATATATTCTTTATTATCCTTTAAGATCTTAACATTAGGTGAAACTTCCTCAATAACTTCATAGGGACCGTTATATATGTTTTGAAGTTTATTACCTGTTTGGTTTTTTATAAGAATTAGGTCACCCCTTTGGTAAGTTATGGAGTAAGTTTTTTTGTCATACATAAGTTTTCTTTTAAATTTATTTGTTAACAAATTCTGCTGGGCATCGTATTGTGCTCGCTGTAGACGATATTTCATTTCTTTTGGGTAATCATTGTAATTATACAAAGGTTCAACTGAAGTTCCAAAATCTGACGGCAATTTACAACATTTACCAAACACTAACTCAAATGGTGAGTATTTTGTTTCTGAATGCACTGTAGTATTGTAAGAGAATGACCAAAATGGTAACCAATCACTCCAATCAATATTATTCCTATCACTCTGAATTCGAAGATATGAGCCTAAATGTCTGTGACTGTTTTCTAATGAGCCTATAGTCTCATGGCGATAAGGTGTGGAATTTAAATGTTCTATTTTTAATATTTTACACACATTTTCCATAATATTACACAAAAACTCTGTACCTTTATCTGTAATGATTTGTTTAGGTACTCCGTATCTCAAAATAAAATTCGAAACGAAGACTCTGGCTACTGATTCGGAATCCTTACTCTGCATGGGATATGCCTCTACGAATTTAGATAAGTCACATTGCAATGTTAAGATGTACTTATTATTGTTGATATCAGTCGGTAATGGACCCATAATATCTAACGCGACACGTTCAAATGCTGAACTTGCAGTATTTGTTATAACCATCGGCTCTTTTACAAGACGATTAGGGAATTTATTATATTGACATTGTTGACACTTTTTTACGTAATTAATGACATCATTCGTCATACCTGGCCAGTAGTAATATCTTTTTAAATTGCCTATCATTCTATTTATCCCTGCATGTCCACTAGTGGGTAACAAATGAAAGTCATTCAATATTATTTTTTTATCCTCGTGATTAAAAATTTTAATTATATCTCTTGTAATTAAAATTCTGGGTAACTTAATTTGCAACTTTTTCATATGACTTGCAAGTATTTTTATATTTGTTGCATTTTCTCTATTCTTAATAATTAATATTTCATTTATATTTTCTTTTTCGCACAACGATCCTAAGTCTCTCGCTAACTCCGACGGGGTAGATAACGATCGAGTATTTAGGTATATAGTACAACGCGAAGATGCATAGATGCAGTATTCTATCCCAGAACAGTGAGAAATCAATTTACTAAAATCTTTGTCATTTATAAAAACTAATTCTATCACATCCTTGGGTTTTTTAAGAATTTCCACAGTCTCAGGTTGATCAGGCCTGCTACTGGTAGAACATTCTTCAGTCAAATTATTGTTATCAGTAGATATCTGAGACGTTAACTTTTTTGTTTGTGCTCTCGTCAGTACAGAAACTACTTGTTCTCCAATAGATTTTAAATCATCACAGGTCATTGTCATAGGGATTCGACTTAATGCGTCTGCAGCTGCATTATTTCGCCCTGGGATGTACACAATTTCAAAGTCATATTCTTCAAGATACAGTCTAAACTTCGTAAGTCTACTAGAGGGATCCTTTAAACTAAATAAATATACTAATGGCTTATGATCGGTAAAGATTTTAAACCTTCTGCCATACAGATATGGTCTAAAATGCCTTACTGCCCATACTATAGCTAGTAATTCTAAGTCAATTATAGGGTATCTACTTTCTGCGGACGTTAAGTTACGACTCGCGTAAGCAATTACGTGACCATTACTATTAGACAAAACCGAGCCTAATCCAGTCTTACAAGCATCTGTTCGCAGCTGAAAAATATTCGTTTCCGAAAAGTCAGGATACTGCAATACGGGCGGTGATATTAAAGCAGATTTTAACTCGTGAAAAGATTTGTCACATTCGGACGTCCATTTAAACTCTACATTCTTTTTACATAATTTATTTAATGGGTACGCAATATTAGCAAAGTTAGGTATGAAACGTCTATAATAATTAGCAAATGCTAAGTAGCGCTTGACGTCATCTGAGTTCGATGGCACCGGATAGTTGCACAAGGCCTTAATTTTGCTGTCGTCAGGAAGAATGCCATGTGATGTTATTCTATGACCTAAATATACTATTTCAGTGCGCAAAAATTCACATTTTATTGGATTTAATTTTAAATTGACTTTTCGTAAGCGTTCTAAAACTGTAATTAAGTTTTTATTATGATTTTCCATCGTTTTTCCTATCACAACACAGTCATCAAGGTAAATAAAGGCTTTTTTATAATTAATACCTGACATAGCAATAGTCATCAATCTTGAGAACACACTGGGAGATGTTTTCAAACCCATAGGTGAACGCTTCATTTGATACATTTTATCAGTAGTGAAGGCTGTGTATTTTCGTGAGTTTGGATCTAACTCTAACTGGTACATTTTGTTTACACTGAATGCTGTATACTTTCGCGAATTTTCCTCTAATGATAACTGATAATAGCTTTGTGAAAGGTCCAGTTTTGAAAAATAAATACTACCTGACAGAGAATCTAAGATATCTGTTATATTTGGTAACGGAAATTTATCATCCTTAATTTGGTTATTTAACTGTCTGTAATCAATAACTAGTCTCCATTTCTTTTCATTAGATCTATCCGACTTTTTAGGGACTAGCAAGACTGGGCTGGACCACTCCGATGTGGTTTCTTCTATTATATCGTTTGCTAACATTTCATCTATTTGTTTTTGCACCTCCTTTTTCAGGGAATGAGGAATCCTATAAGGCTTTATATAAGTGGGTGTAACGTTGTCTTTTAAAGTTATTGTATGTGTCATTATGTTTGTGGTTGTTAATTTGTCACCTGGAAGATGAAAAACGTCAGCATATTTTGCACAAATATGTTCGATGCTACGTTTCTCCTCTGAGTTCATATTCGATAAATTCAATAACTCAAATAATGTTTTAACGCGATTTACGCTATTTGTATTTTCCGAAAAATTACAAATATCAAAGTTATTTATGTCATAAACAGTAAGATCTTGAAAATCACACTCTACTTCGTTATCCGTAGTATTTAATATTCTTAACGGGATGCGACCATTATTTGGTTGCGAAATAATACCAGCGACGAAAACTCCTTGCTGGATTTCTTTTGATAAAACTACACAGTCACATGTCGACGTAGTTGGGATGAACCTTAATACTTCGCACCGAGGCGGTATCGAATGTCTATACCTGGCATTATAATGAATTTCAATAGGAATATGTTTATTATTCTTATAAAGTTGTAATATACTATCTCTATAGTTAATAATTGCTTCATAACGCTGTAAAAAATTATCTCCTAATATTCCATTTGCAGTGCAAGACATATTCTTAAAAACATAAAATTTTTCACTAAATACTTCGTTATTATAAAATAAGTTTAGAAAAATGTAGCCTTCTGACTCTAACCTACCACTTACGCCTCTAATGCTTATTCTATCACTACGCAATTGTTGCAACAACTTACGGTTTTTACTAAGCCATTCGTACTTTAGTACACAAAGACTGGCTCCGCTATCAACTAAAAGATTAATCACTTCATTATCCACTAAAAATCTTACAGTACTACTATTATTAAAATTAAAAATAAAATTTTGCGAATTAACGAAAAAAATCGTTCGTTGCGACATTGGGAGTTACAATTTCGCGCGAACTGGTATTGCTAGTCGACTCATCGTGGGTAGTGTGCTGAACTTGGACAGAGGGTCTGTTTGACTTAATGCCGTAATGCCTATTATTTTGACCTCTATGAAAAGTTCTACCGCGGCCACGAATAAACTGTCCGCGATGCGACGGTATGTTACCCGACGCTGCGCCCGGTGATCTCGCGTTACCGTGGTTGTAATTAAATGGATTATAGTTATTATTGTAATGTCCTCGAAAACGGTTATTAAAGTTTCTATGCCCGCGATTGGAGTAACTATGACGCTTAATGTTCATAATTTGGAATGACGAAGACAAGGATTGTTCGTCCATGGCAGTCCTGATAGCTTCCGGTAAAGATTGAAAATTTCTAGCCGCTATAATGGTACTCAATCTGGGGTCACTCAAACCGTCTGCGAAACGTTTTATGGCAATTCTTTCATTAGTGGTTTTGAAAGCATCGTAAGAATTGGGGCTATTTTCTGATTGGGCAATAGTTAAATTAACAAACAATTTTTCCAATTCATTGCCAAATGACTCAATGGAACGATTACCCTGCTTACACTGGTGTAATTTCCATTGTAATGCTACCTGGGATTTATTTTGTATTAAAAATTTATGCATGTCAGCTAAAAGGTTATCGACGGTGTCGTAAGTCGATTTCATACGCAATTTTGCACTTTCAGAAAGTCTAGTTTTAAGAACAAAATTAATTAATTCTTGCGATGACGAATCTAGGATCATTTTATTATACAACTCAATACAATCAATGAGTGACTTAGTAACAGATTCCTGTCCAGACATTACTGGCAACAATGAAATTGCAGTTTTTAAGTCAAATTCTTTTTTTGTAGACATTTTGACTTGCTTAGCCTCTTCAAAAGTAGATAAAGTAATTATTTTATTATATAAAATATGTACGTCGCTTATTATTTTATGAATAGCAGTGATATCACTTGTACTAATTTCCTTGCGTTCTATTCCTAAGTGCAACAGAGACAAAATACTTTCAAAGGAGGAATACAACTTTTTCGCTTCACTTATCTTTGTCTGACCAAGATTTAGTTGCCTTCTTTCAGGTCCTAATTTAACTAAATAATCTCTAAGATAATTTAACGAATTACGGATTTCATGTAACTGTATAATCAAACTAGACATAATATTTAACTAGATAATAAAAATGCATATCTATTTACGTAATATAGGTTAAGAAAAATGAAAATTACATACTTCTAAAGATAAAATAGCTAATAAAACATAACCTTTACGTTGGACTGCGCGTAGACCGGTACAAGCACGTGGCTGGTGAGGAGTTGGGCTGGCGCTGACGTGGCGTTGTGTACCTCGTGGCGACACTGCTGATGACTTGGGCTGCAGTTACGTGTGTTGACGGTTTGGGCCGGGCTATACCCTGGACACCAAACCTTCTTTCTTCTTTCTTGTTATACGGCAGTCGTGGTCAGGTCAGCACGAGAAATAGTGGCCAAGTTATTTCTGTTCAGTTCTCGTTGCAAGTTGCGTACGTGGTGCTTGTTGCATTTCTTGAGGACGTAGTATACAACGGCGATACATAATATAACTATAGCTATGGTGACCAAGAATTCTATGGACTCCAAGCGTTCTGTGTGGTATTGCGATGTCGTTGCAGAAGCTTGTCCGTTGGCATTCTGTGCGATCACAACTTGCTCTTTTGACGCAGATTTTCCCATGGTATGTCTTGAAATCTTCTATATTGTAATCTTCTTCCTTGAAATCTTGATTTATATGTTCTTTAGACGGTGCCAAAGGCAAGGGTCGCCATGTAATATGCTGGGTTGTTCAGGTGTTGTGAATAAAAACATATCTTACTCGTTCAGAGTCATTTTATTGAATACCAAAAATATTAAACATAAAGTACAATAATGTTCTAATTACGCAGCACCTAAGTTCAAGTTGCAACCTATGCAATATTCGCACACGTATACCTATTTTAACTAATTGACAAAGAAATCTATAATATTATATTTCATTACATTACACATGTGTGGGAATCGAACCCACGACTTAGTAGGATCACTTAACAAATACACCGACAGGCCCTTTTGCAATACAATGTTTTGTTACATCAGTTCCAAAGTTGACACCGTATTCTATAACCTTGCGTAATCGATAATGTATGGAAGATGGATGATGTAGCATTTTTGTGTATTTTTATCAGCAAGTTTTAATATGAGCACGTGGGCTTAACTTTGAACACGAGTCAAAGGTCAACGAAGTATTGAACTTCCCCATTAAAGTGGTTGAGAGATACTTGCTTTTAAAACCGCAGGTCGTAGGTTCGATTCCCACCCAGGGGCTCTACCGGCTAAGTCGACGAACATCGCTTTCTTAAATGGCGTTCAAATTAATAAAGGTTCAAAATGACTTAATCATCAAAAATCATATGCCTTTGCAGCTTGAGTTCAATCTCAGCTTGTTGAGTCCGACAATTGTTAGTACTAATATCAGTCGCAACACAGTGATATGGGGAGAAAGAGACACTTGTGAAATAATTAAGTATAGTGAAATATGTAATTCCAAATTAAAAGAAATTCCTTTTCCGTTGGAATTTATTGAATGCGGAAACGGAATGTGTTTAGATAGTGGCCACAAGGTTATACTAGATAATTTGTATAAAAATATAGTATGTATACTTTCTGAGGCCGCTCAATGTTCCAGTAGTGGGGTGGGGGGTAAGGGGGGTAAACGTATTATTGGGTGGAACAAACATGTGAGTCAGGCTCATGGAGAGGCTCGAGTTGCGTTTCAGAACTGGATGTTGTATGGTAAACCATCTTCAGGTTCTGTATACCAGAGAATGTATGAGACCAAAAAGATCTTTAAATCCAAATTAAAGTGGTGTCAGAATAATCAGACACAGATTAAGATGGACATTATAGCAGAACACCACTCATCTAAAAATTTTAGTAAGTTCTGGAAGAACACAAACAAACTGAACCCCAAGTCGAGTCTCCCCTTGAGTGTGGCGGGGCACTATGAGTCTACTGCCATAGCCAACGAGTTTGTCCAACATTTTAAAGTGGAGTCTCCTTTAGGTGTTGCATCACGGGAAGTCGATGCTGAGGATCACCCTAAGGAGTTAAGTTTAAGATTCTCTGCCAATGTTGTTGGCAATGTCATTAAAAATATGGTAAGAGGTAAGTCTCCAGGGCATGATAATCTCAGCATCGAACACCTGCAACACGCCGGGATACATCTGCCAAGAGTGTTGGCTGACTTTTATAACCTCTGTTTAAGTCACTCATACCTGCCGCACGACATGATGAAAACAATAGTTGTGCCAATTGTAAAAAACAGGACAGGTGACACATCAGATCTGGCCAATTACAGGCCCATATCTCTAGCTACTATTATGGCTAAAGTGCTGGATGGTCTGCTTGATAGACATATGGCAAGCCACATTGATTTAAATGATGCACAGTTTGGATTTCGATCAGGTCTGTCTACAGAAAGTGCCATTTTGTCTCTGAAGCATACAGTCCAGTACTATACGTCGAGAAAAACGCCAGTTAATGCGTGTTTTCTCGACTTATCCAAGGCATTCGATCTGGTGTCTTACGATTTGTTATGGCTGAAGCTGAAGGAGGATACAAGCGTGGCTGGTGAAGTTGTATCATTATTGAGGTACTGGTACAACAACCAGACAAATTGTGTGCGATGGGCTGGCTCGTTTTCGGATGTGTATAGGCTGCAGTGTGGGGTTAGGCAGGGCGGTGTGAGTTCACCTCGACTCTTCAGCCTGTACATAAACCGGTTGATTGAAGATCTCAGTAGCACCCATCTGGGTTGTCACATAGACGGAGTATGCGTCAATAACCTAAGTTTCACAGACGACATGGTCTTATTGTGTCCTTCTATTAATGCGTTGATGGCGTTGTTGAACATATGTGAAAGGTATGCGGAGACTCATGGACTCAGATACAATGCTAAGAAAAGTGAATTACTTGTATTCAAGGCGGGCAATAAATACTACGATAATCTACCACAAGTTAAACTTAGCGGGGTACCCTTGAATAGAGTCACAAGTTTCAAGTATCTGGGTCACTGGCTCTCCGAAGACCTCAAAGACAATATGGACATCGAGCGGGAGCGCAGGGCGTTGGCTGTCCGATGCAATATGCTGGCTCGTAGATTTGCACGATGTACGAAACAGGTAAAGACGACCCTTTTTAGAGCGTACTGTCAGTCGTTTTACACGTGCAATCTATGGATTAGCTATACGCAGAAGGCATATAACGCTCTGCGCGTCCAATACAATAACACGTTTAGGATGCTGATGGGACTGCCAAGACATTGTAGCGCATCAAAAATGTTCGCCGAAGCACACACGGATGGATTCCACGCCATCATGCGCAAGCGATGCGCCTCTATTATGAGCAGGGTACGAGGCAGTCCCAATAGCATATTAAACACGATCGTGGACCGGTGGGACAGCCCAATACTGGAACATTGGATGCGCAAACATACCCCAATGGGGTGTTTTTTGAATGTTTAGCTTTAAGGTATAGGCTTTAAGTAACTAACAATAGTGTTTAAGTTCATAAATTATTTACTAACAAATATGGATTTTAATTATCTGGAAATAAATTATTATTATTATTATATTATTAATCGATCTTTAAATCGGCTTCAACGTTGACAACGATTCCGGACCATTTATGACGTCACATGTGGTCATGGAAGCCGATTTAACGATTGATTAAGTCATTTTTAATATTTATTTATTTGAACGCCTTTTAAGAAATCGATGTTCGGCGACTTAGCCGGTAGAGCCCCAGGACAGATATTTGTGTGCATGAACATGTACGTTTGTCCTGACTCTGGGTGTAATTATCTATATAAGTATGTGTTTGTAAAAGAGAAGTACCTAGTGTTTGTAATATATCAGTTCTGGTTTGGTTCTGGTCACATCAAGCTACCCCAATCTGTCAAATTTCCCCAATTGAAAGTGAACCTTAGGCTGATGTGATAGAGTTCAAAATCGATAAAAGAAATTTGACAGATTGGGGTAGCTTGATGTGCTGGCGTCTGTACAAGCTTTGCTTAGTTGGGGATCGGATGGCCGTGTGTGAATAATGTTCGAGGATATTTTTAAATAAATAAATAACTCCTGTTTTAAAAAGGGATATTGTCAAATGCAATTCAGAGATCTTGTCACTTATTAATTTATATTCATCAATTAAAGATAACGAGGTCCTGCGTTCAATTGGATCCGGTGGTAGCATTAAAGCGCGACCGTCGTTATTAACACAAGGTCCGTCATAATAATAGTACCAAAATATAGACAGAACCATTGACAATATGTAGTAAAAATATTAGACTTAAATTAGATAATTAAACATAATCTCTTGACAATAACTTGATACGAGCTAGCTAAATATCATTGCTATATTAAAATAAATTTTATAAATGTTTTCATACAATGTGTACCTAAATATTTATGTTACTAGAAATAATAATGTATACAACTATATTACTACAAGCGCTTTTTTAAAGTCTACGTGAATAAAAACCTTTTTTATTTTATTTTATTTAAAATTCCGGGTTGGGGCCAAAGTAATTATGTAATTTTTCTGTAAAAAATATTTTTTGTCGACATTGTCCGCATTAGGGCATATAATCTATGTGCCGCGGGGTACTGTACAAACATACAATAGACGGACACAAATTACATCCAGATTCACAACAACTATTTATGAGTCACACAAATAGTTGTCCGGCGCGGGACTCGAACCCGCGACACGAAACGGCGAGGCGACTGTCTTAGACGCGCTGCACGCGTCTTGCACTTAGGTAAATTGCTGCTAAGATATTGTTCACTTAGGATACGGATTTTTGGAACGAAGTTCCTTATCGCGCGTTGTGAAAGGGGGCTAGACGGAAAAAAATCTCACGAAAAGTTGTCACGACACTTTTTTGCAGCGTGCGCATGTTTCTCTGTCTGTCTGTATCTCTCTCTCTCTCTCTTATAGAAAGCAAGCCAGATATTTTCATTTCTATTTCGCATTGAACAGTGTGGTGTCGCGACGATTATTTTTGTTGAGTGTATACAGGTTTTTTGTACATAATAAATAATAAGAAATAACTTCGATCCATCCGGGTGTCCCTTGACACCTCTCAAGTTTTCTTTATAATACAAAAGGAAGATATTTTGAACCTGTACAATTGCTAACAGACAAATCTGGGGTTTGTGTTTAAGTTCTAATTCTAAGTTTATATACATTGCGTTCGTATTTATGCTAGTTAGTGAATATTGTTATAGACAGCTGTTTAGCTTATTAGCTGTCCAGCAAGTAGCTATCTAGGCAGTAGCTGTCTTACGGTTAGCTGTCTAGAGAGTTAATATCTAGGCAGTAGCTGTCAAACGATTAGCTGTCTAGCGATTAACTATCTAGGCAGTAGCTGTCAAACCATTAGCTGTCTAGCGATTAACTATCTAGGCAATAGCTGTCAAACGATTAGCTGTCTAGCGAGTAACTATCTAGGCAGTAGCTGTCTAGCGAGTAACTATCGAGGCAGTAGCTGTCTAGCGAGTAACTATCTAAGCAGTAACTGTCATGCGATAAGCTTTCTAGCGAGTAAATATCTAGGCAGTAGCTGTCTAGCGAGTAACTATCGAGGCAGTAGCTGTGTAGCGAGTAACTATATAGGCAGTAGCTGTCTAGCGAGTAACTATCGAGGCAGTAGCTGTCTAGCGAGTAACTATCTACGCAGTAGCTGTCAAACGATTAGCTGTCTAGTGATTAACTATCTAGGCAGTAGCTGTCAAACGATTAGCTGTCTATCGATTAACTATCTAGGCAATATCTGTCAAACGATTAGCTGTCTAGCGAGTAAATATCTAGGCAGTAGCTGTCTAGCGAGTAACTATCGAGGCAGTAGCTGTCTAGCGAGTAACTATCTAGGCAGTAGCTGTCCAGCGAGTAACTATCGAGGCAGTAGCTGTCTAGCGAGTAACTATCTAAGCAGTAGCTGTCATACGATAACCAATCTGACAAATTTATTGTATAGATTTTCAACTTTATCACAAAAGCATAAGGTTCACTTTCAATTGGGGAAATTTGACAGATTGGGGTAGCTTGATGTGCTGGCGTCTGTACAGGCTCTGCCTAGTTTGGGATCAGATGGCAGTGTGTTATTTGTGCCAAGATATTATTATTATTATGATGTAAGTACGTCACATAACATCGCACTAATCCATATTCATGGGATAATAATTCACTGACAAGTGGTATATTGTGGAGGCTCTGCTAATTATACGTAGGTACCTAAACATTATACTATTTGAATAGACCGTACTTTTAATAGTCAGAGAATACTATTGTTGTTCTAATTGTTTCTTCATTTTAGTGATCTTTTGACAATTTGTTTTTCTTTTGTGGAATAGCAAGGCATTTTGACGGGCCGGTTGGCGTGGTTGGGTATTTTTTATTTTTTTTAATATTATTTATTATGAGGCCTACTGAAATCTTATTATAGACTAGCTGTTACCCGCGACTTCGTCCGCGACAATTTTGTATGATGACCAATGTAACTTGCAACATTAAGTCCTAACGTAGGTGAAAGTCTCACTTTGAGAAACTGTGTAATGAATGTGAATAACTAAGGATAGGACATTTCATAAAATGTTGTATGCCATTTCTGTCAGAAACAGTATACAGATGAAAAACACGGCCTTTTAAAGCATATTTTCATTATAAAATGTTTCACCGACTCACATCTTAAGTTTAGGATAACTTTCCATTGGCCTACCATGTTGATATTTGTCACCAAAAGATAAGGGAAAAAAGAGAAACATCGTTACACGATGTTGCTTACAGTTATTTATGTAGTAAACAACGGTTATTTCAATATAACAAACAGACACTCCAATTTTATTTATTTGTATGGATTATATTGTAGTCCCAGAGTAGTATGAAGTAGCGCTAAGGAAGGTGTGATGATTATAGTGAGTGACCCCGACATGCATCTTATAGTGTAAATGCTTGCTTTTCACGCTGCAGTGGGTTCGATTCCCACTCAGGACACATATTTGTGTGCATGAACATGTCTGTTTGTCCCGAGTCTCGGTGAAATTATCTATACAAGTATGTATTTACAAAAGAAAAGTAGTATATTCAACATGTAACGTAATTAACGCACTCCCTCAAACACCCTAATTAGAATATTATGTTGTAATCATAAAACATACACCAAACTTTTAATTTAACTTGTATATGCATTGTTATTTACTAAATTAGTTTCTTGGAATAAAGTTTAATTTTCTTTATTTTGTATTGAATGATGACTTTGTATGAATATAAATAAAACTGCGGTTTCAAAAGTCTTATTACTTTGACTTACGGTCCATTTCAATTTGTTTTGATTGTACAGGGTTAATATGACAATAATTTCCTTAGTTTTAATTATTTTGGAATAAAAAATTACCTATATTAAAAATGATATAAATCGATTCAGTGAACGATTTTCAGGATGTGCGTTAATTAAGTTACGTGTTGTATCTATAGTATATAAATAAATAAATAAAATAAAAAAGGTTTTTTTTTATTCACGTAGACTTTAAAAAAGCGCTTGTAAATAGTCAGAACATGTTTGTAGTAATACAGTTATTATTTCTAGTTACTTATTACAGATATTTAGGTACACGGAATGTTAAAACATTTATACAATTTATTTTATAATGGTAGTGACATTTAGCTAGCTTGTATTAAGTTATTGTCAATGAGATTATGTTTAGTTGAAGTTTTTAATATTATGTATTGAAAGGTCATGGCCCATAATCCGACCCGGTTCAAAAATGTTTTTGTACAAAAACGAAAATAATGGTAAATAATGCAGGCATAACCCACTGTTCATTATATGTAAAAAGAAAAAAATAATTCAATGGAGAGATCTTGCAGTAGACCGATCAAAATTGGATAATAATAAGCTGCACCAGCGGTTTCGCCCGTCTCTAAATTATTTTATCCCATGGAAAAATGTCACTGGGATAAAAAGTTTACTATGTCCGTCTACAAATCTAATATGTAGGTATATACGATATATTTTTTTGTCTATTCATAGGAATTTGACATGACATGATAGATAAAAAATAATTAAATAATGTATTTTCTTAATCTATGCTATGCACCTAAGGTATTAAACAAATACTCATTCTTTACATGTATACTACGGGGCAAGCAATTTAACCAAAATCGGTTCAGTAGTTTAGACTTGAAAATGAAACAAGCAGACTTACTTTGCCATTGTTTTGTTAAATAAAAATATCATCGTGACACTTAATAAGCAAACTCGTTCGGTCAGGTAATAAATAACACGTATATTGCTGTCTCGGTCTCACCCGAGCTTTGTTGCGGTCGCGCAATAATACAATGTATTATATTTTATTTCATGATCCCCATCGGCCACAGTAATGCACCACTTACCATTGAAAAGTATAATCATTTGTCTTTGATTCCCCCCATATTTCATTTCTGTACGCCGTAGGTATATTTTTTATACTAAATGGGCCATTACCTTTATATCAGTTAGGTATCTGGTTTCCATAGTACAATCTCTGCTTAGTTTGAGATCAGATGGCCGTGTGTAAATAATGTTCGAGGATATTATTATATTATAATTAAAAGTAAAAAAAGAAGGCTTTTATTCACGTAGACTTTAAAAAAGCGCTTATTAATAGTCAGAACATGTTTGTAATAATATAGTTAAGTATACATAATTATTTCTAGTTACATATAAATTTAGGTACACGGATTGTGAAAACATAAGTATTAGTTCGCACGATCGGACGTACGCTATAACAATTTTACATTATAAAACACAAAATGTCGCAAAAGTCACTCGAAAATATAATACGTGAGTTGCATAAAACGGTATCCGCGCTTGTGGTTAAAGTTAGTGCACTTGAAGATAAAATAAGTGAACAAAATACGTTAATTATACAATTATCATCGGTTCCATCCAATACTTCGATTCAACCAATTATAGCAACTACCCCCGCAAACTCAAATTCGCATCAATCCGACACTGATCCGATGCAGCGCTTGACTCGCCAAGCTCGCTTAAAAGCCGTAGAAGCTATAGGCGCCAAGGCAGCGAAGAAACAAAAGTCGGTAAGCAATGTTTGCGCTGGAAGATCGTCCGCACCTAGCGATGATATACCGATAACCCGCAACGAACCAACTCTAATACGTGGGGCCACGCAAACTGAGGCGAACACTGCCGCCATCACAAATTTACCGGATGATACGGCTTCTAACAATGGAGTAATTCGTGAAGAGTTGAAGGTTGTTAATGATGACATCATGACCAAAATTCGTCGCCCCCGTCGCTCAATAATAAGAGCGACTGGTGAAGCGGACTCTGAATTACTGACGGTTGAACAAACTAAATATGTTCATGCCTGGAACTTTCATGAGGACGTGACAGAGGCGAACATACTAACCTACCTCAAAAGGAAAAAACCCGATGTAGACTTTCAAATAAAAAAACCTGATCCAATCCACGACAGTCACAACTGTTTTGTCATAGGAACCACAGCAAACCACTTTGAATTTCTTATGTCACCGGACAACTGGCCAACAGGAACAGCACTACAACAGTGGTATACAACTAAAAATCGACGAAACAGGAAAAATAGCCATACTTTTCGATCTCATACACAAGCGTAAACCGAAAAGTATTAACATTAACATTTTTTACCAAAACGTAAGGGGATTAAAAAGTAAAACCTCAGAAGTTAAAACATTACTCAACGACTTTCGTGGCCACACACTGGCATTAACAGAAACACGACTAGATGACAGCGTTTATGATTCCGAGTTATTTCCTCGAGATTATACGGTTATTCGGCGTGACCGAGTTGGAGGCGGCGGAGGTGGAGTATTGCTAGCCGTGCGACAACCTTACCATCTACGGCAAATTCAGTGTGAGTGCTCACCAGACGATGAAATAGTCGCCGGACAAATTACAACGGGCAAATATCGCTTTATCTGTTGCGTAACCTACCTGCCGCCAAGAATACCCGATATAAGATATTATTCGATTTTCAACTGCATAGAAACACTTATAACTCAATTTAAAATACCTGTTATAGTGATTGGCGACTTTAATTTATATTCAGCATCTCAATCTGTACGAGAAAGCTATAAACTGTTATTATCAATGTGTGATTTAGCGCAACATAATACTGTTCTCAATGGTCTTGACCGTGTACTTGACTTAGTCATTAGCCGAAGGGATTTAATGCCCCCTTCTGTGTTGGAGTCTGAGGTGAGTCTCGTTGAGTCCGAAGTTCACCACGTACCATTAGATATAGTTATAACTTTAAATAGGTTTTACTTGCATAATGATCGGGATGCTAGCAGGCACGAATGCACTTCAAAGACCCGTAACTTTAAGAAAGTAAATTATTATAATTTATATTCTCGTTTGTTATATACCGACTGGTCCCCGGTATTGAGCTCATTGGGTACCGAGGAGGCGGTAACTAATCTTTATAACATCTTAAATAAATTATTTGACGAATTAGTTCCAAACAATATAAAACGAAACATACGTGGTCATTATCCAGATTGGTATAACTCACAAACTATAAAATGTTTACATTTAAAATCTTATTATCACACACTCTATAAAAAAACAAACAACCAACTATATTACGCGTTCTTTACCTACTTTCGCAAAAAATTTAAATCGTTACTCGCGACAGCTTTCACAACTCACTATAAAAATATTGAAAATAATATATTGCAAGATCCCGGTAGTTTTTGGCACTATATTAAACAAAACAGGAAATCGAATGAACCCTCAACATTTGGAATGTCTAATCCACAGCAAGTAGCAGATGCATTCGCATCGTTCTTTAAAAGTGTTTATTTATCGAATGCGCCGACATTAGATCCGCTCGCAGCGCTGGCCGCCGCCTCAATGTCGCCCCCACCCAGCCTCGCACCGGACATTCACGTTATTGTGGACAGTGTGCAAAAGAACGATATACGCATCGCCCTAAAAAAACTTAAAGCAAAATTCACTCAAGGGCCTGATGGTGTACCACAAATAATTGTCCGAGACTGTTATGAAATCTTTGTTGAGCCTCTATGGCACATATTTAAATTATCTCTCCAACAACAAATTTATCCGCTCGTATGGAAAACTACCAAAGTTATACCCATACACAAGGCAGGATCTAAGTCTGAAATTCAAAATTACAGGGCCGTGGCAGTTCTGTCAGTATTTGGTAAGGTTATGGAGTCCACTTTATATACACTAATATATAAACAATTAAATGGTTGGTTTTGTGATGAACAACATGGGTTTTTACCTGGGCGTTCCACAACTAGCAATCTTATTAATATTTCAACGCTCATTTCGAACGGAATTGATGCTAAAAGGCAGGTCGACGTGGCTTATTTTGATTTCCAAAAGGCGTTTGATCAGATCCAAAATGATGTCCTACTTTACAAACTAGCAAATATAGGCTTTTCAAAAAATCTTGTTCACTTTCTTTCAAATTACCTAAGAAATCGTAAACAGTATGTTCTATACCAAAACTGCAAATCTGAAGAATATACTGTTAATTCAGGTATTGGGCAAGGTAGTTGTCTGGGCCCATTACTTTTCTTAATATTAATAAACGACTTACCATCTAATATAAAATATAGCACATGTCTAATGTTTGCAGATGATGTCAAATTGGCACTGCCAATTGATACACCATCCGATTGCGACCTATTACAAAGTGACATCGACAGTGTAATTGAGTGGAGCTATCAGAATAGTTTATGTCTCAATTCAAACAAATGTGTGATTGTGTCTTATAGTCGCGCACGTTCCCCAATACACAAAAACTATACACTACACAATACGATTGTGAAAAGAGCGGACACCGTAAAAGATTTGGGCACATGGTTTGATAGCCAATTAACTTACCATGATAATATTTGCAAACTCTGTGATAAATCGCGGAAAAGCCTAGGATTTGTTCTGAGACAGTCTAGAAGCTTTTGTAATCGTAAAACTTTGTGTACCTTATATAACGCGTACGTTCGTACCACACTCGAGACTAATTCAGTGATATGGAATCCCCATCAAGTTCAGTACATACAAAAAGTCGAAAAAATACAGAAATCATTTGTACGCTATTTGTTCAAAAGATTATATTATTATTATCCGTATTTATATCCAACACTTTATATCGTGGGTATGGTGGACTATCGTATGTTAGCAGTACGACGTAACATTGCATTAGTCACGTATTTCTTCAGGTTAATGCGTGGTTACACATATAACTCTTTACTATTGGCACTATTACAGTTCCGTGTGCCGCGACACAGGACATACTTTGTCCAGGCGCGACGTCAACATAACCTATTGGCGGTGCCGGCCGCTCGAACAAATCTAGCCCGAAATGCACCTCTGTCCCGCGCAGTTCGCTATATCAATGATATCGAGAATGACTCAACAATAGATATATTCTCATGCACGGAAAATGCATTCCTAACCGTTGCAGGACGTCACATTGAGGCATTGACTATTGAGAGCAGTATACAGTAACTTCTTATTACAATTTTATCTTTTTCTAATATTATGCAGTAGATACATAATATTAGAAAACTTTTCACTTTATTTTTTTTTTAACATGGTTAATTAATTAGCTTATTATAGTATAGTATAGTACCTATAGATTATGTATATAAATTATTATGATTGTATCACTTATTGTGCTTGGAATTATCTGTTAGCAATAAGATATCTGTAATAAATAAATAAATAAATAAATAAATAAATTTATAAAAAATATTTTATAATAGTAGGTGATATTGTCACGGTCGGGCTTCGAACCCTAGTACCACTAAGGGTTTTTGGTGGCTTTGGTATAGCGCTAAAATGTTCTGATAATACTAGAATAAAAGAAAAAGGATAGCTGATGACAAGTACATACAAAATTCTTAATGTAACTATTGACATGGTTCTGTCTATATTAAGGTACGAATTCAATATTATTTTTATGACGGACCTTGTGTTTATAACGACGGTCGCGCTTTACTGCTAGTTAAGTGGTGTAAATAACAGAATGGCGAACAATATAGTAGTTGGTTGTGTTGGAAATGGAGCTTGATTATTGTTTGAACTGTGGACACTCATACCACTCGTTCTATTTGTCTTTTCACAGTAACTTGCGTAATGACAGACTAATGACTTTTGTTAATATAAATGGCCGCTGAAAGAAAATGACTTAAAGTAGATTAGTAGATAGACCAGAGGCTCTACCGGCTTAATCGCCGAACATCGATTTCTTAAATGGCGTTCAAATAAATTAAGGTTAAAAATGACTTCAACGTTGATAATCGATTCCGGACCGTTTATGACGTCACATGTGCTCATGGAAGCCGATTTAACGATTGATTAAGTCATTTTTAACCTTTATTTATTTGAACGTTATTTAAGAAATCGATGTTCGGCGACTTAGCCGGTAGAGCCCCTGTTTGAAATACTTACCTCAATGATCTTACTGGTATTTTTTTTGGGACAAGTCCCTACCTCTTACCTACCACTGCAACTCCTGTAAACCAGGATCATCAGTGGCTCTCAATGAAATGACATTGAGCGGTGAGGCTCAGGCATATCCCGGGGAATCGCTTTAACTGTCTTGGATCCCGCAACGAATTTAATCAGAACATTTAAAAAGAAACAAGGAAGAGTTAGAAAATGAATAGTTCTACTTCCCTCCAGAGCAAAGCGGCAGACAGAATTATATAAAGAGGCTATAGCCTCATAAAACAAGAGATTTGCTACTAGAGAAGCCACCTGCAAAAGCACCGAGGATCAATTTAAGGGTCCTAAGTGAGCTTAGGGCATTATGCACACACAGCCAACTAATCCCATACTAAGCAGAGCTTGTACTAGGAAACCACATAACTGATATACAACATACACTACTTTTCTTTTGTAAATACATACTTATATACATACATAATTACACCCAGACTCAGAACAAACAAACATGCTCATGCGCACAAATATCTCTCCTGGGATCGAACCCACGACCTGAAAGACAATTATCTACCTCTACCAACCACGGCAATTAATATTTATCTAGTCATTTCACCCTTGTAATATCTTGCCACGTGTTTAAAGCGTCACGTGTCTGTTTTGATTCGATGATATATTATGATTAATACATGTGGAGAGACAAGCCTTTGCCACAGTATTAATATGGACAGTACGGAAACTAAGACTAGCTGATGAAATAATTACCTACACTCTGTTGAAGCAATAGGGTTGTAACTTTTAACTTTTTTTATATAAGAGGGCGATAAACGAGCAAGTCACCGTAGCCTAGTTGTTATTGTTAGTGCTCCTGCCTACGAAGCTGATGGTCCTGGGTTCGAATCCCAGTAAGGACAAATATGTGTGTGATGAGTACGAATATTTGTTTCTGAGTCATGGATGTTTTCTATGTATATAAATATTTATCTATCTATATAAGTATGTGTATCGTCGCCTAGTACCCATAGTACAAGCTTTGCTTAGTTTGGGGCTAGGATGATCTGTGCGACATTGTCCCTAGATATTATTATTATTAAGTGGGTCATGTGATGGTAAGTGATTACCGCCGCCCATGGACACTCCCAACACCAGAGGTGTCGCGGGTGCGTTGCCGGCCTTAATAACAGTCCGCAAATAAGTTTTTCTGACCCTCCACAACCCCGCCTCAATGAGCTCTGACGACCTTACTCACACTCAGAAACACAACATTAAATTATTATTAAGGAATGTCTTCTGTAAGGTGGCGGTATTTCCCCAGTCGGGCTGCTCTTTGAGCGAATGAACGCTGTGCCCTCTCTACAAATGCTTTTGATATTGTTTTTATTTTTAGCAAAACATTTTTGTTTAAAAAATCAGCAGGATGTTTTAAATCTCCTTGTTAGGTGTGTTATCGAAAATTATCGAGAAGGTCATAAATGTAAGACTTTTGAAATACCTAGAAAGTAAGGGTTTATTGGCTGAGAACCAATACGGTTTCCGCTCTGGCAGATCAACCGAAGATGCAGTCACTGACCTTGTTAGTCTGGTTAAAAACAGAACTGATCAGGGTTAGAAATGTATTGGCGTCTTTTTGGATCTTGCCAAAGCCTTTGATACCGTATCTCGGCCAATACTTCTAAGAAAATTAGAACGTCTTGGCGTGAGAGGTTTAGCTCTAGAATGGTTTCGGTCCTACCTTGACGAGCGTAATCAGCGAATAAAAATTGGAGATTCCTACAGCGACTATGCAAGTATTAATTTTGGCGTACCACAAGGGAGTATATTGGGTCCAACACTCTTCCTGGTGTACATAAACGATCTGTGCTCTTTAGAACTACAAAATGCAAATGTCTTTACCTTTGCAGATGATACCGTTGTTATCTTTAGTGCCAAGTCATGGAACCAGAGCGCTTATGTAGCCCAGGAGGGGCTCAAACGTATAAGTCATTGGCTGCTGAACAATTTGCTTACAATTAATGTCACGAAAACAAAATTTATTGCTTTCAGAATAACAAAACGATCTGCTCCAAAAAACCCTTTGATAATAACATTACATACTTGTCATAAACTAGACCATAACTATAATTCTTGTCAATGTAAACCTCTTGAACAAGTTCAAGCTTTAAAATATCTCAATTGGAATAACCAAATCCTCACCCTCTCAAAAAGGCTGAAAAAGATGTCACATTTTTTAAAAAATTGAGCGCTGTCGCTGATCTCAACTTACTACAAATCGTATACAAGAGTCTATGCGAAGCCATTTTGGGATACTGTATAGTAGCATGGGGGGCAGCAAATAAAACACACCTTCTTAAATTAGAACGCGCACAAAGAGCTATATTAAAAATAATTTACAAAAAGCCATGGCGTTACCCTACCGACAAGCTTTATAGTGATTGTAAATATCCCCGAGTGCGTCAAATTTATATAATTTCTACAATTTTAAGATTTCATAAAAATGCAAAGCAAAAAGCTCGACAAGCTAGTAGAACTCTTAAATGGGATCGTCCAAAAGTGAACACTTCATTTGCACGTAGATCATACAAATTTCTAGGTCCCTATCTGTACGAAAAAGCATTTAAATTAAATAACAATTTACTTGATATGACTAGGTTAAAGTGTCGACGGACCCTTAACAAATGGCTCCAGTCCAAAAATTATATTGAAACGGAGCAAATTATACAAATTGTACTATGAGTCTACTGACACACACACACACACACACACACATACACAGACCCACACACCCCCAAACTCACTCACACACACACACACACACACACACACACACACACACACACACACACACAACAAACCACACATATCTTTTTCTTTTAAATTCTATTCTATATCTAAAAATGTAAATGTGCTATACAAATAATTATAATAAAGAAAATACTTTAATTATCACAAACTAGATCCGGCCCTGCACATGTCAAACTTACTTGCTGCCTATTAGCGGTTCACGCAAAAATGTCATCATTAGTGAACTACCTACGTAGTCAAAATATAAATGTGCAAGTTTAGTCATGGTAAATACTTTGAATATGTAATAGATTTTAGAATAAGTACTAACATCTTCAAATATGTATGTATAAAGGGCAATGTATGGGCAGGATTATCGTACTAAAGTTAAATTAGAAATTAGAATACTACAATATTGTATACTTTTATAAGGGAAGACACTAGTCTCCACGACACAGGGAATCCTAGTGTGGAGTCTAGTGGACTGCCAAAGTTCAATTACCTGTATTGTTACTGTTAAGTACTCGTAAATATGTTAAACTGAAATGTACTAAATTATTTGGATTTAATAAATAACTAACTAACTAAAAAAAAAAATACTAACATTTTTGCAGAAATCTTTAAAGTGAATTGTATAAAAATAAATTCGGGTGGGAATGGAAACCAAGACTACAGGGTATCCGACCCCATTTGCGTTAACCCCTCCGCCACTGCACCGTGGTACTGACACTCGGATTTATACAATCCATTCGATATTTCTTTAACGCATTTTTAACGCTTTCAACGCCATCTTACCGGAACCTACACGGCTAACAACGGCTGGAATGCCAATACTTAGATTCCCATCTAAGTATTGTCAATTCCAACAGATGGCGCTTTAATTTATTCATTTCTGAATACTTATTCAATCATAGTAGTTTATTATTAACTATGATTTCATTTATTATTTTTAGCATTTTAAACATGCTAAACTGAAAACATTTTTTCAGACATCTTTATGTGAATACTATAGCTCCGGTTTTGTTGAATCCAAATCCAAACAGCCGTGAACTACGCAATACCCTCGTGGCATTTTTAAAAAGAGCACACCGTTTAATGTTTACGTTCGGGGCTGCGGTGGCAGTATGAGAAGTGTCCTTACTGCCACCACGTGAAAGCATCTCCGGGAAGACAGCGATCTGTTTGTGGCGCAGTCGCCACAGTCTGTGCCAGACTGGCAGGAGTCGGCAATAGGAGAGGGCAATCCAGAGCCCTCCCAGGGTACGTGTCCCGACCATCTGACCCATGGCGTAAAAAGGGAGCACCGGAGCAGCATACCCGCGTTCCCGGGGATCCCCCCATCAGGCGCCAAGAGAAGTCCACGGCAGGTTAGGTTTAGTCGGTGCGAGTTCGATATACCCACACGCAAACACTTTTTGCTGGTGTCATGCGTAAGCATTCCTCCTGCCTTATCAAAAAACAAAAATATATACGCGACCACATGTCTTGACACGGCATTCACTACTGACAGCACCGCGACAATCGCTTAGGTCTTTTGGATGCACTTGATTATGTATTCGGACATTGACCAAACAGCTCAGCCCTTTTATATTATACATTATATAAAATCACTGCTGTTAGCAAATAAAGTTAGTTCGTAAGTAACTCGCGATCCGAAACCGCTCCGATTGCCGCGTAAATCATCAAATGATTTGATTTTAGTTCTAAATATATCCTTTTACTAGCTGTGCCTAAATTTAACGCGGGTAAAACCGCGTTTTACCCGCGTTAAATTTTATTAATTATCACAGCTCCTCCCCCGTAGGTGATAGCGTGATAATATGTAGCCTATATGTTGACCCGACCTCTTAGTAATATTTATGCAAAATTTGAAGTAAATCCATGCAGTACCTTTTGAGTTTAGCCCGGACATACATACATACAAACAGACATAAATTCAAAAAACTATATTTTTGGCTTCGATATCGATCGTAGATCACGCCCCAAGTATCCTTTAAGAAAAATATTCAATGTACAGTTTTGACTTGCCTACGATTTTATTATTAGGTCTTTACCTATGAAATTGCCGTTCTGCAGTACTGGCCATTTCAAATCAAAATAATTTTTGTTTGGCTAAGAATTCTAATTTCAAATTAATTTTATTTTAAAAACATGGATTCTTTTTTCCAAAAGTAGTCATTTCTTTATTGATTAGTGTTACATTTTCATCGCATTTCAATCTTTTTCGTCATCATGGATACGTTAAAAATTCGAGTAATTATGGAATATGAGTACCGTCGTGGCAGCAACGCGGCACAAGCGGCACGCAACATCAACGACGTTTACGGAGCTAACACTACAAACCAACGCACCACCTGTTATTGGTTTGCTCGCTTCCGTTCTGGAAATTTCGACCTGAAAAATGAACCTCGCGGTCGTCCGAAGACTTTGGTCGACAATGACGAATTAAAGGCGGTTGTGGAAGCTGATGATACACAATCTACGGCTGAATTAGCAGCAGCTTTCGACGTTAGCGTCAAAACAATATTGGTCCATTTGCGTCAAATTGGCAAGGTAAAAAAGCTTGACAAATGGGTGCCCCACGAACTCAATGATCGCCAGCGCGAAGTACGCGTCGAGACGTGCCTTGCACTGCTCAACAGACACACAAATGAAGGAATTTTGAACCGCATTGTTACCTGCGATGAAAAATGGATTCTGTTTGATAACCGCAAGCGCTCAGCAAGTTGGTTGGATCCTGGTTCAGCACCTAAACAATGCCCTAAACGAAAACTTACCCCTAGAAAAGTGATGGTCACTGTTTGGTGGTCTAGCGCCGGTGTGATTCATCACAGCTTCTTACCAAACGGGGTGAGCATTACTGCAGATGTGTACTGTGAAGAACTGAGCACAATGATGGAGAAGCTGGCGCATCTCCAACCAGCATTGGTCAATCGCTCGTCTCCGCTGCTCCTGCACGACAACGCGCGACCTCATACTGCACAGCAGACGGTCTCCAAGTTGCAAGAACTGGGGTTGGAAGCTCTCCGTCATCCGCCCTACTCACCAGACCTTGCGCCTACAAACTACTACTTTTTCCAGAATTTGGATAACTTCTTGGCGGGAAAAAAATTCAATACCCGAGAGGCAGTACAAAATGCCTTTGAAGAATTTGTTGCCTCCCGTCCAGCTGATTTCTTTAAGAAGGGCATCAATAAACTGCCACTGCGATGGCAAAGATGCATTGATTGCATGGGTGATTACTTCGATTAATACAAATAAAAAAATTCATGAAAAAAATTCGTTTAAATTTTTTCATACAAAACGGCAATTTCATAGGTAAAGACCTATTATATGTATAGATAAATCTTAGTATTAACCAATTAAATAATCATAGTTTATATACCTTTAATTTATCATTTAAAACTTTATCTTTCGTATCATTATCAAATCAACCAAAAAACTTAAAAGTGAATGTCCTGCACTTTTAAGTTTTTTGGTTGATTTGATAATGATACGAAAGATAAGGTTTAACTAAGGGAGCAGGCCTAAACTTTTATATTATGCAAGTGTGCCGTTTCGAGCGTTTGTAGGTAATTTCCGTACTGTGTATATTTTATACTGTGCGTTAGTGCTGCACGTGGCATTTTAACTGTAAACAGAATGGACACGAGTCTTTAATAAAATATTTACATGTGTAATGTTGCTAAATATATGTATAAATATGTAATGCTGCTTACTACCTATAAGTATAGACCAAGAGCCCACGACGGACTACTTTTTCTCTGGATTAAGATATTTATTTTCTCAAAAGAAACAATTTCACTTATATGAGAAACAGATATTAAAATAAAGTAGATTCTTAAGTTCTACATCGGACGGTTGCTTAATACTAATTTATATATCTAAGTAATCTATTATATACTAATTCTAATGTAACTTATATAAAACAATATGTTTATCTAAATCTATTCCAAATACAAAACATTAAGTTATTACAAATAATGGGGGTATGGCTCGTTGGTTACACGTTTTATTTTTATTATTATTTTTTTGGTTGATTTTTATATAATAATAATAATGTCCTCCTAGCCGAATTTCGGCCACGGCGGCCAGTCTCAATGCAGACTAGCCATCTGCGCGGGACATATTATAGTGCACAAGTGTGTGCGCAAACACAGGGACACTTTCTATTCCATCACTTGTGGCACTTGTGGACCGCACGTGTGGCGCAGTCGCCTCGCCGCTTCGTGTCGCGGGTTTGAGTCCCGCGCTGGACAACTATTTGTGTGACCCATAAATAGTTGTTCTGTGTCTGGATGTAATTTGTGTCCGTCTATTATATGTTTGTAAAGTACCCCGCGACACAGGTATTAAATAACCTACGGCAGCGTTGTCTTAAAAAAAACACTTTCATGATCTATGGGACGCCTAGCGACACGACCGGAAAAAGGTCAGAGGTACAAGATCGACAGCTTTACGTGCTCTCCGAGGTACGGGGATATAATACCGCCAAGTCTCAGACTTCGGGCTGATACTGAGAAAATCCCAAAATCACTTTTGAATCGACCCGGGATTTGAACCCAGGACCTCGTTCTCTGCGGTTGAACACGCTACAACTAGACCAACGAGGCAGTCCATTTACTTTATATAGCATGGCTATGAACGTATAAAATTATTTTTTATAATTTTATAAAAAAAAATTATTTTTTTTATTTATTTTTTTTTATTTTATTTATTTATTTTCCTCTTACATCTATCTTTACAGGTATAAGTCCAATGCGATAGAGTGCTAATCTAAGTATATAACAATTTTATACCACTACACAAATTTACTTATAACAAATTATACATAATGCACTTCTCGTGAACTCACTCAGAGAACACACAAATAGGTCAGTCTCAGCTGCTATAAGGTTAAGAGTACGGAGAGCACGCGTCAGGGGCGCCTCATGTACAAGATTAGTCCGACCACGCGGTTCCACTAGCAATCGCGGCCGTCTCCTTCTCCAAACATACCTGTCCGGGACACACAGGGCTATCTGTTCTAAAACTTCAGCATTATGTATTTTACCCCTAAATATTTTAAAAAGATATGATGTTAGTGCCTGTTCCCTTCGAACTCTTAGTTCATTATATCCCACCATGCCTAAAATAAACAGAGTGGGATACATCAAAGGGTAAAATGGATATACTCCATAATGTCGCATATACAAATATCGAATAAATTTATTTTGTACACGCTCCAGCATGAGGCTATACTTAGCTTCATGCGGTGCCCAGATGACTGCATTACATTCAAGTTGACTCCTAACCAATGCATTATATAAGGAAATTATAGCCCGAATGTTTGCGAACCCTTTCACTGTTCGAAGTATAAAACCTAAATTTCTAAAAGCTTTCTTACATAGCCTAATGATATGATCACGAAAAGTCAGCCCGGTGTTAAAACTTATACCCAAATCCTTGACCTCTGTGACTCTAATCATTTGTGATTCCCTGATGCGGTAGTTATGTTGAATGGGGGAGTGCGCGCGAGAAAACGTGATTGTCACACACTTTGTAGTGTTAAATTGTAGTTGATTTGCGCAACTCCAGTTCACCACTCTGTCTATATGCCCCTGCAGCCTAGCACAGTCGTCATTGTTCCCGACGGCAAGAGATAATTTAAGGTCGTCAGCGAACAGTAAACACTTAGCGTCTTTAACAACGTGCGGGAGGTCATTTATCATAAGCAGGAACTCTAGGGGGCCCAAGTTACTCCCTTGACTTACCCCTGATCTCGTAAAATATGGTTTTGACGTATGTCCCGCATATTCCACGTACTGCTGCCTGCTTTTCATACGACTGGCAAAAAAATTTAGTAAATGTGGGGTAAAACCAACACCAGCTAACTTTCTAAGCAAAACGTCATTATCGACTAAGTCGAATGCTTTTTTAAAATCAAAGTAAGCGGTGTCCATTTGACCCCCACTATCCACAGTTGTCTGCAAATGGATGATATGACAAAGCAGATTACTGGTGGTACTTTTACCTGGTCGAAAACCATGCTGAGTTTCGGAAAGTTGCGTCGCCACTTGTAAAAATATGCTCTTATAGATAGCAGCTTCAAATATTTTAGCCGGCCTCGATAACACTGCCACAGGTCTGTACCCATCCACCGATTCTGCAGAAGCTCCCTTCGGAACCGGTACAACACGGGTCACTTTCCACCTTTCTGGAAATTGTGCCGCCTGTAGACATTTGTTGTATATATGAAGTAGTGGCTTAGATAACACAAGCCGGCAATCCTTAAATATGTAAGGCGGAATGCCATCTGGACCCGCGGACCTTTTAGGTTTTAATTCTTTAAGCGCATTACATACGTCTACTAACAGTAGCTGGCTTAAGTGTACCCGTGCTGCTCCGTTTTCGAAACCCGCTCCCTCTATAGCCGCATCTACATTCAACTCCGGTTCCTCAGTTCTATAAACAGAATAAAAAAACTGCGCAAATTCCTCAACACACTGCCGCTCGGACAATATTTCCCCATTTTTTTTAATTTTGTGGGGATTCTTACCTCTTTTGGACTTAGCGTAGTTCCAAAAAGATTTTGGATCATTCAGCATTTGGTCCTGAATACGGTGTTGATACCGCTCGTACGCGACTCTTATCATACTCTTAACGTTAGTTCTACACCGGGCAAACGCCTCATAATCAGTTATAGATCTACTTGCCTTGTACTGCTTGTGTAAAAAAGCTTTCATTTTTATGTCGCGAATTATATCAGTAGTGTACCACTCAGGGTAAATGTACCTTGAGTTTACACAACTTCGCCTTTTTTTTGGAACGCAGTCATCTAAAATAGAATTAATAATGCTGTAAAAATAATTTAAACTGGATTCTAAGTCAAGCTCGTACAAAGGGGTCCAATCCACAGCAGATATCAAAGAATATAAAGAAAAGAAATCGGCCTTATTAAAATTCCAACCAATTGGCGACTGCGTGTTAATGACAGTAGCAGCCGGGTCGGCCGAGCCGGGCAGCCAGCGCGAGCGCACATTAATGCCTACCGAGATTTCTAGCGGTGGGTGATATGCATCCACAGGCACAAGCGGCGCCTCCGACGCGCACACTGTTACGCCCATACTCCCTTCCCCCGCCAGCGTACTTAATACTAGGTCTAACTGACGATCATTGCAGTTACTGATTAAATTACTCTGAGTAAATCCACAAAAAGTGCGAAAGTATTCATAATAATTACTTATGGCTAGTGAACAAGAATGCAAATTGAAGTCTCCTAAAACTATTATTTCCTTGTGTTTATTACACAAACGTTCAATTATATTAAATAAAATCATGTATTCGTTATCGTGACTACTAGGCGGGATATAAACCACACAAAGTAAAAACATAAGTTTCTTACGTAGATATACCGTAGCACAAACCAGTTCAAATACTTGCTTATCTATGTTTACGTCACACGGTAGTGTCACTCGTCGCAGCTCTAAACGCGGTGTGGCCACGAGACAAGCGCCGCCCTGTTTACGCCCGTCCGCCCGATCACACCGTATAATTGTATATCCCGTTGGGATTATTTCCGCGTCATGGATGGATTCACTAAAGCCGGTCTCGGTGATTGCGAACAAATCGGCACTTGCGGACAATATATTAGTGTAGAATTCCTCCAACTTTGTCCGAAGTCCGCGCACGTTCTGATATAGAACTTCTACAGAGTTTCTACAGGTTTTTTGGTTTATTGGTTTGTCTACGAAACCACACCCATTCCGAGAATTCTATATTAACTGGCCAACTGTCAGGCTGACACAATTGTTCATATTTACTTTCCGGGACCCCTATAATAAAAGATGCATAATCCCGTTCCGTCTTGTGATTTATTTTCTCGACTTTTATTGGTATGAAGTCATCATTATAAATTTTTTCGACGTACTTTTTTACATTTTCCACGGTAGTTTCTTTCCGTAACCGCCACACATGTAAGTATTTTTTCTTTTCTGTCCCCTGTAAATCAATTGCACTCGTATTTCCGCCTTTTTTGACCTCACTATTCAAATATCTGCTCTTGATTTTCTTTCCTACTGTTGTCCATTTTACTTCTCCTTCCGGTTCCATCTTTTGCTCTGCTATTTCATTAAAGTTGTTACAACTCTTTCCACTATTTACTTGTTGTGTCTGTTCTTCATTCTCGGAATAAATCGCTGATTTTATGGCCTCGCGCTCCTTGGTTGGCACATTATTGCTAATTACCTTCTTTGTTTTTTTGACGGTGCTAGCGAAAGATGGTAACGGTTGAGTACTGACCGGTTCAATTTGACTAGACTTGACATTCAGGCTTTCGTTTTTTCCTATTAGGACTTTAATTGTTTCTTCTAGTATGGCCACTTTACTTGCCTTTTCTTGTACCACCATCAATACTTTTTTTATTTCTTTTAGCTCAGTTTCAATGTTATTAAATTTACTTTGCAGTAATCCATATTCCGTTCGTTGGTTCTCGGACTGTGATAAAAACTCGAGACGCATATTTTGAATCTCCTCCAAAAGTCTGCTCTCAATGTTCACACTCACAACTTCCCTTACATTTCGATGACTACCACGCTCGGTGTTTACATAGCTGCTTGGTGTAAACGTTGAACTGTTGTGTGGAGTCTGTGGGTTACTTGTCACATTTTTATCCATTGTAGGAAGCTTTAGATCTCCGTAATAATAGGCGTTATGCACTCAATAGGTTTTAAAGCAGGATGAGCATACACATCACCACAGAGAACCGCTATTTATCAATTCACAAAACAGCACTGTTGTTGCATTGGATAATATAATTATAAATGTTACAATTAATTTCACACCCGCGGGAGATATTGACAGCGCAACTGGCGTGCGCTTCTCGCGAGCTTTCAACTGCATTTGATTGTATTTGAGCCATTTGGGGTCGAAACGCTAGGGCCGTGAGGACCTAACGCACGTTTATTGTTTCGGGAAATTTCGAAACGTTAGTTTGACGCTTCCCTTGACCAGAGAGCTGGCCTTTTTTGGGGTCAAAGTATCAGCGATGCCATACAGGCAGCGTGGCAATACGGCCAGCCTTCTGGGTACGTTACCTCCCGACGATGCGGAGGAATTCTACGACGATTTTGTCCGGGCTAAACTGAAAAATGTTCATTTACTTCAAATTTTGCATGTATATTACTAAGCGGTCTGGGTCAACATATAGGTAGGCTACATAATATCACGCTATCACCTACGGGGGAGGAACTGTGATAATTTATAAAATTTAACGCGGGTAAAACCGCGGGGCACGGGGGTTTTTATTCACGTAGACTTTAAAAAAGCGCTTGTAAATAGTCAGAACATGTTTGTAGTAATATAGTTGTATACATTAGATATTATTTCTAGTAACATAGATATTTAGGTACATCTTGTATGAAAACATTTATAAAATTTATTTTATTACAGAAATGATATTCAGCTAGTTCATATCAAGTTATTGTCAAGAGATTATGTTTAATTATCTAGTTTAAGTCTAATATTTTTACTACATATTGTCAATGGTTCTGTCTATATTAAAGGTATTATTATTATGACGGACCTTGTGTTAATAACGACGGTCGCGCTTTAATGCTACCACCGGATCCAATGCGCCCCAACTGAGAAGACCCAGCGAAACAAACTCAGTGGGTTCATCTACTACCGGTTTCAACACGATCCAGTTGAGACGGTCCGGCGAAACATACTCAAGCGGGCATGAACACGGGATTTGGTCCAATTAGAGTAATTATTTAGTAGGCAAACACAATATATGCTCGATCGGTTGTCTGAATGCTTATTATTTTAGATTATATTTAGGTATACAAAAGAAAAACTTCGAAACAATAACATTATTCATTTTGAGACAGAGTCAATAATTTTAAATTAAGTATATGATAGCAATCATTTACAGATAGTTCACGTAACACAGCAGATCAGTCATGTCTATATGGCTACAAGATCTCCAGCGAGCAATGTGCAGGTAGGAAGTGAGAGCCAGACGTCTTTGTCATCGATGTACTCTTTAGTGGTGTAATAACCCCTAGCCATAAGTATACGTTTAATATGTGTTTTAAAACTTGTGTCAGGCAGATCAGTAATTTAAGTAGGTAGCTTGTTATACAACCTAATACAATTTCCTAAAAATGATTTATTAGTTTTGCTTACTCTAAAGCCTGGCATGGCTAGTTTGTTTTTATTCCTAGTATTTATATTATGCAGTTAACTTTTCTTTTTATAATTATGAATATTTTTTCTAACAAACATTATATTCTGATATATATATTCCGATGGCACAGTAAGTATATTTATTTCTTTAAACAAATTTCGCAAAGAATCGCGACTGCCTAAACCATAAATGGCTCTGACTGCTCTTTTCTGCAATACAAAAATAGTACCTATGTCAGCCGCCGAACCCCATAGCAGAATGCCATACGACATAATGCTATGAAAGTACGCGAAATACACTAATCTAGCAGTTTGTTCATCTGACAATTGCCTTATTTTCCAGACAGCATAGGAAGCCGAACTTAATTTACCTGCTAACTTTTCAATCTGAGGACCCCATTGCAATTTTGAATCAAGTGTCAATCCTAAAAATACGGTCGATGGGACTAAATCTAATATTTTCGCATTAAGTGCAACTGTTGGTACAATTTGAGTCACATTCGGCAATGAGAACCTGATGCATTTAGTTTTCCCTGCATTTAACAAGAGATTATTTGCCGAAAACCATTCTGATATAAAGCTGAGTGTTTTATTATGCTCAATAAGATCTTTATCCTTTCTATTTACTTTAAATATGAGCGACGTATCATCAGCGAACAAAACTATGTCTGATACTTTCTCTACCAGATAAGGGACATCATTTATATAAACTAGAAATAAAAATGGGCCCAATAGACATCCTTGGGGCACCCCCATTTTCACAGGATGACGTGCCGAAGTGACACCGCCTATCGAAACCATCTGTTGTCGCCCCGATAAATAGGACATCACAAGATCAAGAGATGTGCCAGATATTCCATAGTACTTCAGTTTAACAACGAGCGTACGATGATCAACGCAATCGAAAGCCTTAGAGATATCACAGAAAACTCCCAGCGCATCCTGTGATCCCTCCCAAGCCTCCAATATTGACCTAATTAATGTGCAACCTGCATCCTGAGTAGAGCGGCCCCTTGTAAACCCGAACTGCTTGTTATGCAATATCTCATTCACGTTAAAGTGCGACAACATTTGGCTGAGCATCAGCTTTTCAAATATTTTACTTAAAGCTGGCAGAATTGAGATAGGCCTATATTTGTGCCATTTTTTGAACAACCTGCCTTGAAAATGGGTATTATCTTACTTATTTTCATTAAATCGGGAAAGACACCATCACTTATACAGCCATTGAAGATGGCTGCAAGGATTGTAGCAATGTTTAGTATGATTGATTCAATTGCTTTAACAGACAGTCCCCACAAATCTTCTGTGCCTTTCCTTTTAATACTCTTAAAAGCTTTTATAATATCATCACTTGTTACGGATTTAAAACTAAAGTTAGGTACAGTTTGTTTTACGCTTTGATTTAAAAAGAGTTCAGCCACATCTGGTGATGATGCGAGACACTTAGTAATATCCACGGGTATATTTGCAAAAAAAGCAGCTAAAAAATTGGCAATGGTAAGCTTGTCTGAAACCAGTTCATCACCAATATTCAATACTAATGTTTGATCTCTTGATCTACTTATACCAGTTTCAGTATTGATTATTTGCCAAGCTGATTTTATTTTATTATCAGATTTTTTAATTTTATCTCTTATATATAAAGATTTAGCTTAAATGCAAACCTTTTTAAAATTTTTTGAATAATTTCTAACATAATTAATAAAATTGACATCAGGGTTATAGGACCTTCTGTCATACAACTCATATAAAAAATCTCTACTCAGTCTAATGCCTTGAGTTGCCCAAGAACTAAATTATATCTTATTACTGTCAACCGTTATGTTTTTTATTTTACAAGCTTTATTAAATTCTTTGCAAATACAGTGGAATAATGTAGTGTACATATCGTTAGGGTTACTTTTGTTTGGCAATAGATGGCACAAACTAATCTCCAGGTTGTTACTGAACTTTCCCAAATTAGATTTTGTTAAAGGTCTAAAACTAATTTTTTGTTTATTTATATTTATCTCATTTTTTATCTTTACTATTTGGCATTTATGGTCAGAGCGAACACCAGCCACCAAACACTTCTCAGAGACATCAAAGTTGGTAATTATGTTATCAATGCAAGTAGCAGATGTGGGTGTGACTCTCGTGGCCTCAGAGAACAAGCATTTAAGGTTAAAGGACCGAAATACAGATAGAAATATGTTTATTTCAGGTGAATCTGCTAAAATGTTCATATAATACAAGGATTTTTTTTTACTTTTAATTTTCCTAAGAATGTCTTCTATTGTTGCTGTAAAAAGCTTTAAATCGGATGCTGGTGGTCTATACACACATATTATACAATAAAACTGCGTCTCTACACATGCCACCTCACACACACGCTCAATAGATAGTTGGCATATATCTTTACGTTCTTTAAATTTAATTTAGTCTCGAAGTAGTATCGGTACTCCACCACCCTCTGCCGAAACCCTATTATAAAAGCTGGCGACCCTATACCCACAGACACTAAAAGCCATCTTGTGTGCCTTCAGCCATGTTTCTGTAAAACAAAGGATATCTATTTCATATTTTTCATTAAAAAGTTCTATGTCTAGAATTTTGCCAGAGAAGCGGTTTATATTTTGATGTGATAGAATTAGAAAGTTATTACACTTCTCTATTGTCATGCTTACATGTTTAAGCTACTAACTAAATTGATTTTAATAACATTACTAAAAGATGGTGTAAAAAGTGACTTCATCATACTACTTATGACTGAGTTAATATGTGCCGCTACTAAACTTGCAAGTATGTTCAAAAATTTTCTTGAGACAGTAACTGTACTCATGGTTACCCTACAAGAATCTATAAAACTATTTGTGTCCAAAAATATAAATTTATCACTATAATGGCTAACCAAAAACTGTAGGTGCATATTTAGCTTGTGGATATAATTATTTGTACTATCAGGCACATTGGACACATAGGGGAAGGCACACAATATTATCTTATTACAGTCTAATTCTAACATCTCAGTGAAACTATCTGTAATGTCTTTTTTCTTTAAGTTTTTACAATTTCCTACCATTAGAGTTATACATGATTTGGCACTGTGTTTATTCTGAATTAATTTATGTATTATATCTTTATAATGTAATCCTGGCATACAATAGTTGACAAAGGAACAACTCAGCTTATTACAAAGCAGTAATTGTTATTGTTTATTTAAGTCACACGATGAAGCCGAAAACAAGTGAGATGGCAGTATTTTTTATAAATAGATATAAATAACATTAATATTGCTCATAAATTACTATTTTTTCACATACCTACACTTTCACCTTCGGATTCGCCTCCGTTAACCTCCGCATCGGCGGAGGCGAAATTTGTCACCTTCGCATCCGCCTCCGCCTCCGCTAAGAAGGCCTCCGTTACAACCCTAATGTATATGTACATACACCAAAATAACATTTTTTTACAATTTTTGTCCGTCTGTCCGTCTGTTTGTTCCGGTTAAACTTTGAAATGGCTCGACCTTTTGATAGGATTTTTATTGGCAGGTGGCTGATGTAATAAGGAGTAACTTAAGCTACGTTTATTTTAGAAAAAATCGTTTATTTAAGGAAAATCGAATTAAAAATTAAATAAACTAATTAATTCGCGGACGAAGCGCGGGTACAGCTATTGTCAATAAAAATATCACTTAATTTGGAATAAACTAAAAATAATTAAGAATCGATTGTTAGGCGGAACGAAGTTCGCCGGGTCAGCTAGTGTACAATAAATTTTAATAAATAAACCTGAATCCATGGAATGCTAAGAATTAGGTCTTCTAGCATCCACCCGCATCTGTGAATTCCCTACTGATATCTTGATTGTTGATGCATGTATGTGCATTCCTTTCCAACCGGAAGACGCAGCTTGGACCCTTGTGAGGGACGCTGGAATCGCTGTATGCGGGTAGCGCAATATCGCCGTTGTAGAGACCTTTGGGGGAGGCCTTTGTCCAGCAGTAGACGTCTTTGGCCTGTTATTTTTTAAGCTATTGCATAGCTTGTATCGTGGGCCTTGAGCGTGGGGACCGAATCCAGAAATTCCGTAACGAAAAAAACCTAACACGCCCCACTCCGACCGGCACAGCGGTGATACTTTTTATCTATATATATTTTAAAAAACAAAGGAAAAAAATACTGCATTAATAAAATAAATAAATAATTATAATTGCATAAGTTGATAAAAAATGCTATGCAATAGCTTTACCGCGGCAGTCTCCGAGTGCCACACCTCTTTTTTTTATGACAACGCCCGCAATAGGGAATCTAATCCCTGTGCCGCGGGGTACTTTAGAAACATATAATAGACGGACACAAATTACATCCAGACTCAGAACAACTATTTATGAGTCACACAAATAGTTGTCCGGTGCGGGACTCGAATCCCCGACACGAATATTTTTTACTTCTTTATCTGTCCACTTGTAATAATTTTTCTTTAAGTCGATCAGGAAACTTTATTCTCAGTCTACCTCTTTTTCTTCTTGCGTCTATCTTCCCTTCTATTAGATTTATTGATAAACTGGTCGTTCCGGAGTACATGTCTTATCATCTTACCCCTTCTGGTTTCTATGTGTTTTTAAATTTGTCGTTCTTCATTTAGTCTTTTTAATATGTCTTCATTAGTGATCTTTGCTGTCCAGGACACTTTCTCCATTGGACACCAGCACCACAGTTCAAAGGCTTCCAACTTTTCCCTGTCTTCTTGTCTTAGGGTCCATGTTTAACAAGCGTAAAGGGCAATGCTCCAGATGTATGATTTTATTAGCTACTAGCTATGCCCCGCGGTTTCACCCGCGTTAAAGTAGTTTTGGCGTAAAACAGTAACAAACGTACATCCATACATCTATACTCACATACTTTCGCATTTATAATATTAGTAGGATGTTTACCTTTAGCGGTTCTGCCAGTGCACGCCGAATAGCTCGCAGATGGTAGATTTTTTCCTACTTACATGACACTTATCGTCATATTTTGGACAATTCACACAATATATTTATAAATTGTAGCCTATGTGTTATTCAATTCGATGTATAAGCTATATTATTGCAAAGTTTCATTAAAATCCATACAGTAGTTTTTACTTGGTAAGATCCATCCATACTTACAAACTTTCATGTTTATAATATTAGTAGGATTATAGAATATTTTTACTAATTTTTGAAGTGAAATGGATAAAAATTGGTAAAAAAACTTTTTAAGTTAAACGGTTTTATGTTAAACATACATTGTAATGTTTAAGATATGTACTAAAAGCTAAAAAATACTAAAATAGATACAGTCGTGGGCATTATAAACATATGCATAGACTAGACTAAAATAAAACCGTGAGGCACGTCAATTGTCTACAATTTTATCGATTAAAATGTGCTATAGTTGCCGACTCCTGCCATTTGCCATGTCACAGCGAATGCGCCACAGCAGTATATACACCTAGAGTACACTGTAGACACCTGTCCATCATTTTTACATACTTCAGTTCATTTATGGTCTCGCCTAAGGACGTCCCATGAATATTTAAATCATGATTATTTTATAGTTTAAGTTCAAGTATGTTCTATGTATGAAAATCTAAAGAGATGCTCCGTGTCTACTTATAATGTCCTCCTAACCGAAGCCAGTCTCAATGGAGACTAGGCATATGCACGGGACATATTATAGTGCACAAGTGTGTGCGTAAACACAGGGGGACTTTCTATTTCATCACTCTCATGATCCGATGGGACGACTAGCGACACGACCGGATAGAGGTCAGGTCAGGACCGACGGCTTTACGTGCTCTCCGAGGCACGGGGGTATAAAACCGCCTACTCCCAGACTTCGGGCTGATACTAAGAAATATTTTTACAGAAATTCGCAAAACCACTTTTGACCCTTCCGAGATTTGAACCCAGGACCTCGTTATCTGCGGTTGAACACGCTACCGCTAGACCAACGAGGTAGTACATTGTGTCTACTTACGTAGGTACCCACGCTTGTCCCGACTGTCTGGGCCATGGCGCAAAAGATGAGCACTAGAGCAAGACAATTTTTGCGGGGGGCATGCGTAGGCATTTTCCCTGCATTATTAAAAAAGGTACAGACGCCAGCACATCAAGCTACCCCAATCTGTCAAATTTCCTAAATTGAAAGTGGACCTTATGTGATAATATTGAAAAACTATAAAAGAAATTTGACAGATTGGGGTAGCTGGATGTGCTGGCGTCTGTACCTGACGCTACCGGAGTGAAAAATATCGTTAGGTAAAGAGCATAAAGTTAGTATATTAACTTTATGGTAAAGCGAGATGATAATGAGTTGCATTCGTTATAATCGATGAAATAAATGCTTTAGGTACATATTAATACTTTCAAAAATATGGCCCAAACCCCAAATGGGTGCAGGCAGGTATTAGTCGCTCAAATTAAGCTACTGGTACCTAAGAGCCTTCTGCGCTAGCCAACTGCTTTGCATTCAATTCCTTAATTTTAATATAGTAGAACTCAATTTCAAAATAATAGATTAGCAACTTGTTAATTATTTAAGGATTTAAGGAAATATATATGATAAAACAGACCGCACGGACGAACGAATTAATTTTTTTTTGTAACTTTTATACTGTATTCCACTATGTTTATGTACTGCATTGTGACCTTGACAAGTACAAGTGTATGTTAATACCAAAGTTCTGAATAAATTACATTTCATTCCATTTCAATATTCTTCAATTTCCTAAAGAATACATTTTCTGTTTATACAACGAACACAAAAGCCTAGTTTAGACGTTACTAGCTGCGCCCCACGGTTTTACCCGCGTTAAATTTTATAAATTATCACAGCTCCTCTCCCGTAGGTGATAGCGTGGTAATTTGTAGCCTATATGTTGACCCGACATCTTAGTAATATTCATGCAAAATTTGAATTAAATCCATGCAGTACCTTTTGAGTTTAGCCCGGACATACATACAGACAAACAGATAAACAGATAAAAATTCTATAAACTATATTTTTGGCTTCGATATTGATTGTCGATTACACCCCAAGTAACCTTTTTAAAAAATATTAAATGTACAGTTTTGACTTTCCTACGTTTTTATTATATGTATAGATTCGACTATGTTTATGTACTGCATTGTGAGCTTGACACTTGTCAAGCTCACAATGCAGTAAGATAAGAAGCCAAAAATATAGTTTATAGAATTTTTATCTGTTTATCTGTTTGTCTGTATGTATGTCCGGGCTAAACTCAAAAGGTACTGCATGGATTTAATTCGTCCCATGAATAACGTCTAAACTAGGCTTTTGTGTTCGTTGTATAGACAGAAAATGTATTCTGTAGGAAATGGAAGAATATTGAAATGGAATGAAATGAAATTTATTCAGCACTTGGGTATTAACATACACTTGTATTGCATCTTACAAGTGTATGTTAATACCCAAGTGCTGAATAATTTTCATTTCATTCCATTTCAATATTCTTCCATTGCCTACAGAATACATTTTCTGTTTATATACAACAAACAAAAAGCCTAGTTTAGACGTTATTACGTTTCCTAGCCGTGTGGTTTCCAGCCCAGGAAGAATAACAGGGCCACCCCAATTCGTCCCGTGGGTGTGGTAAAAGGCGACTAAGGGATACTCCAGGTAGTCGGGCAGCAGCGCCTCCTGTGCTGTCCAGTGCCAGCCAGTGCCAGCTGTGCCTCTAGCACGAGTTCCTGCAGTTTACTTACTTGATCACACGTACAGTTTCGTCCCATACATTGAGCACCAGAGTTTTAGTTCTTAATAGTTTCCGCGAGAGGCACTGGTGTTCAATGTATGGGAGGAAACTGTACGTGTGATCGAGTAAGTAAACTGCAGGAACTCGTGCTAGAGGCACTGTCCTCCGTAACATCTAACTGCGTTACCCAACTCGCATGCCAAGCGCGATGGCTAAGGCAAACACCTCTATAAAATATGGCAGCGTTATAGAAACCTCTGGGGTAGGCTCTCAGCGCATCGCAGTTGTAGGTACTAGAGAACATAGGTTGTTAGTGACATATCAGTAGGTACCATTGAACGTACTTTTACACCGGTGAAGCAACATACCCTTCCGATAAGTATGGATTACAAGCTCTGAAGTTCACATCGCTTTAATAGTTGAAGATATGGTCATTTAGGTATTTATATTATCATATCCCCTCCCCCGTAGGTGATAGCGTTATAATTTGTAGCCTATATGTTGACCCGACCTCTTAGTAATATTCATGCAAAATTTGAATTAAATCCATGCAGTACCTTTTGAGTTTAGCCCGGACATACATACAGGCAAACAGATAAACAGATAAAAATTCTATAAACTATATTTTTGGCTTCGATATTGATTGTCAATTACACCCCAAGTAACCTTTTTAAAAAATATTCAATGTACAGTTTTGACTTTCCTACGTTTTTATTATATGTATAGATTCGACTATGTTTATGTACTGCATTGTGAGCTTGACAAGTACAAGTGTATGTTAATACCCAAGAGCTGAATAAATTTCATTTCATTCCATTTCAATATTCTTCCATTTCCTAAAGAATACATTTTCTGTTTATACAACGAACACAAAAGCCTAGTTTAGACGTTACTAGCTGCGCCCCACGGTTTTACCCGCGTTAAATTTTATAAATTATCACAGCTCCTCCCCCGTAGGTGATAGCGTGATAATTTGTAGCCTATATGTTGACCCGACCTCTTAGTAATATTCAAGCAAAATTTGAAGTAAATCCATGCAGTGCTTTTTGAGTTTAGACCGGACATACATACAGACAAACAGACAAAAAATCTAAAAACTATATTTTTAGTTTCGATATCGATTGTGGATCACGTCCCAGGTATCCTTTTAAAAAAATATTCTATGTACAGTTTTGACTTTCCCACGATTTTATTATTTAGACGTTATTATTTATTCCTAGCCGTGTGGTTTCCAGCCCAGAAAGAATAACAGGGCCACCCCAATTCGTCCCGTGGGTGTCGTAAAAGGCGACTAAAGGATACTGCAGGTAGTCGGGCAGCAGCATCTCCTGTGCTGTCCAGTGCCAGCCAGTGCCAGCTGTGCCTCTAGCACGAGTTCCTGCAGTTTACTTACTTGATCACACGTACAGTTTCGTCCCATACATTGAGCACCAGAGTTTTAGTTTTTAATAGTTTCCGCGAGAGGCACTGGTGTTCAATGTATGGGAGGAAACTGTACGTGTGATCGAGTAAGTAAACTGCAGGAACTCGTGCTAGAGGCACTGTCCTCCGTAACATCTAACTGCGGTACCCAACTCGCATGCCAAGCGCGATGGCTAAAGTAAACCCCTCCATATGGTAGCGTTATAGAAACCTTTGGGTTAGGCTCTCAGCGCATCGCAGTTTTAGGTACTACAGAACATAGGTTGTTAGTGACATATGAGTACCATTGAACGTATTTTTACACCAGCCCGCAGCAGCTCTGAAGTTCACATCGCTTTAATAGTTGAAGATAATATGGTCATTTAGGTATTATATTCTTTACTAGGTGTGCCCCGCGGTTTTACCCGCGTTAAATTTTATAAATTATCATAGCTCCTCCCCCGTAAGTGATAGCGTGATAATATGTAGCCTATTATGTTGACCCGACACCTTAGTAATATTCATGCAAAATTTGAAGTAAATCCATGCAGCACTTTTTGAGTTTAGCCCGGACAAACAGACAAAAATTCTAACTAAGTATATTTTTGGCTTCTATATCGATTGTAAATCACACCCCAAGTATCCTTTAAAAAAAATATTCAATGTACAGTTTTGACTTTCCTACGATTGTATTATATGTATAGATGTCAGCCAAATTACGTCCACCGCTGGACAAAAGCCTCCCCAAAGAATGGGGGGATATGCCATTATCGCCACGCTTGGCAGACGGGTTGGCGATCGCAGTGTGTGTGACAATCATAACTCATAGTTCACAGAAAAACGCTGCTGTCCGATCTCTGGTAAGTATTCCATCAGGCCGATTTTACTCTCCAAGTCGCTTACTGTCCAAGTGAAGCGTGCATAAAAAAGTTTATTTAAAAATACAAATACAAATACAAAACTTTTTATTGTGGTCCATAGGTCAAAAGTTGTTACAGTCACAAATATTTATTATGTTCAGCTATGTTTAGCCATTTAGGCGTACAATATTTGGTTAGTAAAAATTATTTTATACAATTACGCTAATACAATTATTTTAACCCAAATTAATACATGTCATTTAATTACCAATAATTATTTCTTATTCTAAAGTCAAGTAAAGTACATTAATTCTTATCTTCATTATAATACATATTTTACTTAGCCGTCATTCTTAAACATGATTGAATTTATCTAGGAGGAAATCATTTAATGTATAATACGATTTGTGAACCAGAAAATCATGAAGGTTCTTTTTATAAATCTGGTTATCTGAAATGCACCTGATTGACCTTGGGATGTTGTTGTATATGCGTAAGGCAACGCAAAAAACACTTTCATGAAGTAGGTGTGTCTTACTGGGCACTACGTGTAATTTAGCCTTATGACGTGCTCGTTCACGATGGACAAACATCTCAATATTCAACTTAACAAATACTGCACATTCGTATATATACAAGCAGATATACAAAAAGATAAAGATCAAGATTTCTTTTTTGCTAAAACTGTGTACCTACATGGTTGTAGATGGTATATAGTTTTGAGTATCATCAGTTACCCGTATCGGGCGTGCAACAGTAAGGCTTATGAATTAAACATAATAATAGTACATAACAATTCTTATTATTGTAATATACCTATATTTGTGGAATTATTTATTGCAATTTATAGAAAAAAGGACTACTTTTTGGCAAAATACTCATTGAAATCGTAAAACACATCTATACATATAATAAAATCGTAGGAAAGTCAAAACTGTACATTGAATATTTTTAAAAAAGGATACTTGGGGCGTGATCTAGAATCGATATCGAAGCCAAAAATATAGCTTTTAGAATTTTTGTCTGTTTATCTGTTTGTCTGGTATGTCCGGGCTAAACTCAAAAAGTACTGCATGGATTAACTTCAAATTTTGCAAGCATATTACTAAGAGGTCGGGTCAACATATAGGCTACATATTATCACACTATCACCTACGAGGGAGGAGCTGTGATAATTTATAAAGATTAACGCGGGTAAAACCGCGAGGCACAGCTAGTTGGAAATAAGCCACCATTTCAAAACGTTTTTGAATTTTTTACCTTCCGATTCCTTGACATTAACAGGTAGATGATTATATATGCGTATTGCACTAACAAATGCACTCTTAAAAAAATATTATTAATGGATGGTGGCAACTGTAAGTTATACTTATATCTAGTCCGTAAATTAGATCTGGTGGCAGATTTGAGCACAAATTATTCCATGTTGTGTTTTACAAAAATACAAATTTCCAGAATATAAATACCAGTAAGTGTCAGAAAGTAATAATATCATTTTATAAATACCTAAGTGACAACCGTCGCCGAAAACCTGAAATTAATAGCGCCTGAAGCTTTCGGGAGAAACTACAAAGTTTAAATAAGTGACATTTAGATGTGCCATACTAAATTACAATGTTACTAACTACTGCCATCTTGTACAGACGCCAGCACATCAAGTTACCCCAATTGATGTTATATTAATGCTTTTGTGATAAAGTTGCCCCTTATGCTTTTGTGATAAAGTTGAAAATCTGTAAAAGAAATTTGACAGATTGGGGTAACTAGATGTGCTGGCGTCTGTAAATATAAATGTAAACGGTCACCGTAGCCTAGTTGGTAGTGCTCCTGCCTACGAAGCTGGTGGTCCTGGGTTCGAATCGCGGTAAGTGCAAAAATTTGTGTGATGAGCATGAATATTTGTTTCTAAGTCATGGATGTTTTCTATGTATATAAGTATTTATCTATCTATATAAGTATGTATATCGTCGCCTGGTACCCATAGTACAAGCTTTGCTTAGTTTGGGACTAGAATGATCTATGTGACATTGTCCCGAGATATTATTATTATTAATAATTGAGTCATGCTTGAGAACTAAAGCAAACTGCAAGCGACATCTAGTGGCAGAAGGTAGGTAGCTGTAGCCACAAAGTACTTGCTGTCAAAGATATATTATAATATCTTTGCTTGCTGTAGCACTTAATCTGCATGCAGGCAGTGGCAGCACTGGCTCCAATTCACTAGGACCATCAACCAAAACAACTTTTAATAATAATATCCTGGGATATTATTTACACACGGCCACATAAAAACTAAGCAGAGCTTGTACTATGGAAACCAGATAACTAATACTACTTTTCTTTCGTAAATACATACTTACCTATAATTATAGATAATTACATCCACACTCAGGCCATACAGACATGTTCATGCACACAAATGAATGGAACCCAACAATATCCTCCTGGGACATTTTTCACACACGGCCATCTGATCGCTAACTGAGTTACTACATATACTTTTTTCTTTTGTAAATATATATATATAATATTATGTCTCCTTTTCAATCTCCTACATAATCCCGCATATCCCTCTTACCTACAGGAGCGTTTTTCCTTTCAACATTCTCCCAACGCCCAATGTAGGTCACACTTAAAAAGTATTTTTAAATTCCCATTCCATAAAACTGATTTCTTCTCCAAATCCTTCACTGTTCAGGCGGTTAGGCTGTGGAACTCTCTTCCACCTAACATGCGTAATTGTAGTACAGACGCCAGCACATCCAGCTACCCCAAACTGTCAAATTTCTTTTATAGATTTTCAACTTTATCACAAAAGCATAAGGTTCACTTTCAATTGGGGAAATTTGACAGATTGGGGTAGCTTGATGTACTGGCGTCTGTACAATCTCCATATTTTAAAAAGGTTTAAAGAACACTACCTTTCCTCTTTACCTTAGATATATGTATTTTTCGTAGTTTATTATTTTAAATTATGTATGTATTTATGTATATGTGTTTTTTTTGTATGTAGGTAAGTATATCATCCTACACACTCAAAATATACTCTTCCAAAATCTCCTCTTGCTGGTCTACTGGACGAGATTTCTTTAGAAATAGTTAGTACCTTTGTGCAATGTCTTCTCTTGTTTTTAGGGTTCCGTAGCCAAATGGCAAAAAACGGAACCCTTATAGATTCGTCATGTCTGTCTGTCTGTCCGTCCGTATGTCACAGCCACTTTTTTCCGAAACTATAAGAGCTGTACTGCTGAAACTTGGTAAGTAGATGTATTCTGTGAGAACAAAAATAGAAAAAGAACAATTATTTTGGGGGGTCGCCATACATAGAACTGAAACTCAATTTTTTTTTTCATCGTAACCATACATGTGGGTTGTCTATGGATAGGTCTTCAAAAATGATGTTGAGGTTCCTAATATAATTATTTTCTAAACTGAATAGTTTGCGCGAGAGACACTTCCAAAGTAGTAAAATGTGTGTGTCCCCCCCCCCCCCCTCTAACTTCTAAAATAAGAGAATGATGAAACTAAAAAAAACATATGATGTATATTACCATGTAAACTAACAACGAAAATTGGTTTGAACGAGATCTAGCAAGTAGTTTTTTTAATACGTCATAAACCGCAATTTGCATTCATTTAATCAACTGAAATACTTACTGTTATGGAACCCTTCATGTGCGAGTCCGACTCGGTTTTTTATTGTTTCTTTCTTCTATACTTTTAGTGTGTACATAAGTTTGAAAATAAATAGGAAGCCTCCTACAAAGTCATTATTCGAGGCAGAGAGGAGGTATACTTCGCTTACGTAAACCTTTATTTATCCATTTTTCATAGTGGTGTATGGAAATTATAATGAAAAAGGTCCTTAGTCACAGTTCAAAAGTCACAATTATTTATGACACTGTGTTGACTAAGTTGCCCCATAATAGATTTCGAAGAAATATTGTTCTCTTAATGCTGAATTAAAAGTTATTAATTGGACGAATTATAGTTAATCTATGTTCATTATTTATATAAATAGGTATATTAGTTGGAGTTACTATAGTACAGACGCCAGCACATCCAGCTACCCCAATCTGTCAAATTTCCCCAATTGAAAGTGAACCTTATACTTATGTGATAAAGTTGAAATTTGATAGATTGGGGTAGTTGGATGTGCTGGCGTCTGTACCAACTCGGTTTATAAATAAGAATGAATGTTTCTCAGCGCATAACTCGAGAATGGCTCGACCAGTTCCAGTTCAGCTATTTTTATTTGTATGTTCCTTAATTAGGTTTTAAAAATAATAATGTATGTACACTGTACATTGGTACCTATCTACACCTAAGCATTTTTGATGAGAGCGCGATCTTCCAATCGCATCTTATTATTATAATTGAGTCAGTGCAATATTAAAGGCTGTGTGGTGACGGCATAGAATATCATCTCCCCATCTCATCCCGTGGGGGGCGCAGTAATCGACCGAGAGAATACCTACCAGAGAACTGGCAGCTGCGTTTTTCTGTGAACTATGACCATCAAACTGCGATCGTCAACCCGTTTGCCAAGCGTAGCGATTATGGCATATCGTAGCGTAGCATGACGGGCCTGTGGGCGTGTTTGGTAGATACCTACGCTGCCTTTCACGCCGCAGGTCGTGGGTTCGATTCCCACCCGAGACAAATATTTGTGTGCATGAACATGTCTGTTTGTCCTGAGTCTGGGTGTAAATTATCTATATAAGTATGTATTTACAAAAGAAAAATAGTATATGTAGTATATCAGTAATCTGGTTTCCATGGTACAAGCTCTGCTTAGTTTGGGATCAGATGGCCGTGTGTGAATAATGTCCCGGGATATTTATTTTTATTTATTTATTATATCCCTCCATTCTTTGGGGAGGCTTTTTGTACTTTGGCTGGCATGCTGATGATGATAATGAATATTAACAGCGGAAACGTACGCGTAAATTGAAATTGCCTTAATTTTGATGTATTTATTTAATATTTTGATAAATAAATGTTACTATTCATTAAAGGATTATTTAGACGACAATTCTATAATTACAGCCTCAAAGAATTGTATCTACATCAACTCACCTACGTTGACAATTATGGATTTATTCGACATTTTTTTTAAATGACATGCAATACGTATTTTGACATTTTTATATTTATATTAATTATTGTAACCAATGTGTCTGTAATATTATAAGTTAAAGTATTAATTATGTTGATTAAATACAGTATTTGTACACCTCTGGGCAAAACATAGAGGATCTGCCTGTCTGTAACATCTCACAACTTGTAATCTGACCTATGTTAACAAATAAAAATTCTGATTCTATATATGTTTCGTAATAAATGTGATCCAACTGAAAGTGACTTTCTTCTATTTGCACTCAAACAAGCGCAACAAAAACTCAAGTGTACACCGTACATCTTTTTGGTCTTTCGAACTAGGAACTTGGTGCTTTTGTGTCTCTTACGATAGTAGCGGATCGTTGCGGCTGGCCTCTCAGAAGCGAAAATCCCCAGTAGGATAGAGAAGGCAGCCAAACCAATTCGCTACTGCCGTAAGATACACGAAAGCACCAAATTAAAAAATAAATTTACGCAATTTATTTTTTATTGATAATAGTAAAAACTATAATTTTTTTTCAAATAAAAATGCTTATATGTAAAAATGGTCTATGCCAGAGGCTTACGGGGAACTTAAAGAATTCGTATTAAATAAAAAACCGTTTTTTTACGGTTCCGTACCCGAAGGGTAAAACGGGACCCTATAACTAAGACTTCGCTGTCTGTCTCTCTGACTATCCGTCTGTCACCGGGCTGTATCTCATGAACCGTGATAGACAGTTGAAATTTTCACAGATGATGTATTTCTATTGCAGCTATAACAACAAATAAAATAAATATTTAAAGGGGCTCCCATACAACAAACTTGAATTTTTTGCTCGTTTTTATAGATAATGGTACGCAACCCTTCGTGCGCGACTCCGAATCGCACTTGGCCGGTATTTTTATAATTACAGAATGATTAAAACTGACATGAGGAGCTAACTTAGCCAAAAATAGTAACGCGTAACTTAACTACGTAATTAATTTTATGTTCGATCGGGCAACATTCGCCCTCAAGCAGTTTTAATTTCTTTGTTTATTTCTTAGGTTTTACCAACAGGAAGCTATAATATTTCACGTACGTGCTAGTATACAAGAAAACATTATTCTAATTTGCGCATATAAATTAATTAAAGGTAAACACTACTAAACTTGTTTAGATCTAGATATTAACTCTGTAGGAACCTAGTAAATTAATCTATTTTATGCTAATAGATTTTATAAGGTAAATATTATGAAGCAAATACTTACTTCTATTACGATTATAAATAATATAAAAAAATTTTGAGCCGTCACGGGATGCCTGGTAATTGTGAAACATCGACATTATTTATTAAAATTAATATGAAGAAAATAACATATTTTGATATGAACTATGATAAAATAAAATATTACGATTAATAATCGCACACAGTCGAGTGTTTAGTTTACAAAAAAACACGTGGCGACGCGTCGCTCCCCCAGAAATCTTTTTTACGTGCGGCTATAGATGTTTCACATCAAAAATAAGTATATTATTAAATAAACTAAGGTGAATTAATTATTCATCACCTTTAACCACATATGTACGTCGCAAGAAATCAGCGTTCATGTCATATCAACCGAAAGACGCCCAACGCCCCCCTCCCCCCCAAAGGTCTCCACAATTACCGGTCTTCTCTCCGCATCCAGCGGCTTCCAGCGACCCTCACCAGAGCATTGGTCCATCTTGTTGGGGGCTTGCCCACGCTGCGTCTTCCGGTTCGTGGTCGCCGCTTTCTGCCTGAACGGCCTCTACGAGCTAATGCCCTGCCCACTGCCACTTCAGCTTAGCAATTCTTCAGGCTATGTCGGTCACTTGGGTTCGAGGGCGGATCTCAACATTTAAATAAATAAAAATAAAAAAGGTTTTATTCACGTAGACTTTAAAAAAGTGCTTGTATTTCAGAACATGTTTGTAGCATAAAGTTAATATACCCAAGATATACTAACTTTATGGTTTGTAGTCTACTATATAAAAATAAGTCGGGTTTTCCTTCCTGACGCTATAACCCCAGAACGCACGAACCTATTTCCACAGTTTTGCATTCGTTGGAAAGGTCTCGGTCTCCGTGATCTTTATAGCAAAGAAAATTTATAAAATTTAACGCGAGTATCACCGCGGGGCACAGCTAGTAATATATAATTTATTTATTTATTTATAATTATTTCTAAGTACATCTATGTAGATATTTAGGTACACGGATTGTTGCTTGCTTGCTTATCGTATGGGTAGTGGTAACCCTAGTGTCAGAGTTGCTCAAGCCGCCCAGTAGGCCTCTGACATGGCTTTACGACTGTTGTCTAATGACTACAACCGGGACCGACAGCTTAACGTGCCCTCCGAAGCACGGAGACGCTCAGAAATTAAGCCACTTTGGCGGTCACCCATCTATGGACTGACCGCGACCCTAGTTGCTTAACCTCGCCGATCGCTTACGGACCGGTGAGAGCATCTAGCTATGAGCGCTCGGATTGAAAAAAATACATTAAAATTTATTTAATAATACGGACGGTCCCGCTTTAATGCTACCACCGGATCCAATGCGCCCCAACAGAGAAGACCCAATGAAACAAACTTTGATTTAATCTCGAAAGGAAACTCCAAGCATAGCCCTCTCCATTGCTCTTTGGGTGACCTTGAGCCGTCTAATAAGGCCCATAGTGAGCGACCACGTCTCTGTTCCGTTTTGTATGTCCAAGTTTGTCATTACAGGAATATGTGTCACTCATTAATTAAATATATTTAGATCGAGTAGGTATTTTGTGTTATTTTAGTTCGGTATTGCCTGTAGAGTTCTGGGTCATCGTGTCATGACCATGATTCACATCTGCCTTGACAATGACTGATATATAAACAACAATGCCCAAATTCATAGTCCAGCGTGTATTTATACAAATATTTTTTCACGCTATTCCATTTATTTTTCTTGGTACTAGGTATTATTACTATGCCTGTTGGCGTGGTTGGCGAATGCTTGCTTTACACGCCGGAGGTCATGGGTTCGATTTCCGCCCAGGACAGATATTTGTGTGCATGAACATGTCTGTTTGTCCTGAGTCTGGGTGTAATTATCTATATAAGTATGTATTTACAAAAGAAAAATAATATAATTTGTAGTAAGTATATCAGTTATCTGGTTTCCTTAGTACAAGCTCTGCTTAGATTGGGATCAGATGAATGTGTGTAAAATAATGTCAAAAAAAAACTAGGTACTTAGGTATATTACCAGCCTGTTAGGGCTGTTGGTCTAGTGGTTAGTGACCCTGACTGTTAAGCAAGAGATCGTGGGTTCGATTCCCACCCGGTACAAATCTTTGCGTCATGGATACGATTATTTCTTGATTGAAAATGAGCACGCCGCCGTTTCATTTGCATAATTAATACGTATTAGCATAGATAAAACATATATGATTTTACGCAGCATAACAACTTTGTTGACGTTTTAAATGGCGATATGCAAGTCATTGATGACGTCTTACTTTAGTAATAGAATCGATCTTGTACCCTTATATTTATTGATGTTTATTTGAACTAACAAGCAACCGGTCTCACAGTATAAATATGGATAGTAGGTACGTAAACTAAGCCTAGAGGACATTGACTTAATATGTATAACTAGACACGCTGTTTCGAATAAAAACTCTGTCCCAGTCCGGCTGTGCGCGAGGTGAGGGGCACGGGCGCGGCGGCCAAAATTGCTGAATTGCAGCGCGGGCGCTGCAACTCAGTGAGCAAATTCTCAATATGGGATTGCGCGTCTAGTAGAATACATATAGGTCAATGCTAGAGGATGAAATAATTATCTACAACGTAAGTTTTATTGTTTTAGAAATCGATTTTTCTTTTAATATCAATATTTTTGTTTAAAAAATCAGCAGCAATTTACTCGTGGCATTTTTAGGGTTCTGTACCCAAAGGGTAAAACGGGACCCTATTACTAAGACTTCGCTGTCTGTCTGTCCATCTGTCACCAGGCTGTATCTCATGAACCGTGATAGACAGTTGAAATTTTGACAGATGATGTATTTCTGTTGCCACTATAACAACAAATACTAAAAAACAAAATGAAATTAATATTGAAGGGGGCTCCCATACAACAAACGTGAATTTTTGGGTCGTTTTTATATATAATGGCCAAGTGCGAGTCAGACTAGCGCACGAAGTGTTCCGTACACTTCGTGCGCTAGTCTGACTCGCACTTGGCCGGTTTTTAAAAAGAACGCATGGTAAGCTTATACGTGACCATTCGTCTTGACAAGGCACTCACTACTGGCAGGACTACGAAAATCGCTTAGTGGTCTTGTTAATGCACATGCTTGTGTGAGAGTGCCGTTTCGAGCGTTTATAGGTAGTTTCTGTACTGTCTATATATTTTATACTGTGCCGGTCTTGTCACAATGTTATGGCGATCAAGTTGCAATTGCATTTAATTACACTTAATCTGTTTTGATTTTGATTATGTGATATATAAAATATCAATTAAATTAACAATGACACTATCAACAGTGCATGCAAAACAGTTCCAAACATTAGTGATTGTTTGAGGATATGATTCACAATATTCCAACATTGATCATCCTAGTACCTAACTATTTGCTTAAAAAACATTCATATTCATAACAGAAGTTGTTAGAAGTCAACAGTCTCAAATGATGCCATAGATAATGTAATGAATGAACATTAATTATGTAATGAATTCTGAATTTCAGCCACGCGGCCAGTTTCAACAAAGATTAGCCATCTGAGCGGGGCATATTATAGTGCACAAATGTGTGCGCAAACACAGGAGCACTTTCTATTCCATCACTCGCATGATCCGGACGCCTAGCGACACGACCGGATAGAGGTCAGTTAATATCAATAGCGTCTAAATGTCAATATCAAATTAATGTCACAATATAAAAATCACTGTCAAATAAAAAAAATGATACGAAGATAAGTAATTGGATTTAATTAAGTCATTATAAGAATACAACGATTGTTCAACAAGCCATTTTTTTGCTCGGTATTTGAACGAGTCAAGTTTAGTTAATACCAATTAGTTACAGATAATTAGAGGATAATTATTATGATAACTTTATTGTTAACAACGGTTGTGTAACAACGGTTGTAAGCGCGTATTAGCCCACAGACCCGCCAAACACGATACAAGAAGAATGATAATAAAAAAAATTGAAAACAAAAGGCAAAAGAAGATGAAACAAGCCCGGATTTTCTGGCTTTCTTCTCCGGGTAGCTAGAGAAAGCCGTAGGTGCAGGCGTTGGTTCCTTAATCTGTATAATGTCCCAGGATATTATTATTTATGTACTGCATTGTGATCTTGACAAGTACAAACGTATGATAATACCTAAGTGCTGAATAAACATTATTTCAGTGCCCGGGTAATCCAAATAATTTGATTATTAATCAAAAAGCCATACTATAGGTACTTGAGCACAACTCCTTTCGCATTTCATCTGCAATTATAAGACTTAAACTTACCATCAGTTTAATATCATATGACCACCTTAATCTAGCGGTAGCATGCGCAAACATAATGAAATCCCGAGTTCTATTCTTGCGCCGGTCCTAAGGCGTTACCTACCTATAAGACTTTTGCTGCCAATAAATCATAGGAGCAGCCTGAAATCAGGAAATTGGCGGTATTACACGTAAGGGTCTAATACCGCCAATATCTTGATTATTTCGATATTAATAGTTATATTAATTTCTTTTTTTCCAATATTGTTAACTATATGTAATAAGGAAAGGAGAAAGACAACCCCAACACAAGTATTATTAATTACCTGTTGGCGTAGTTGGCAAATGCTTGCTTTTCATGCCGGAAGTCGTGGGTTCGATTCCCACCGCGGACAGATATTCGTGTGCATGAACATGTCTGTTTGTCCTGAGTCTGGGTGTAATTATCTGTATAAGTATGTATTTACTAAAGAAAAGTAGTAGGTATATGTAGTATATCAGTTATTTGGCTTCCATAGTACAAGCTCTGCTTAGTTTGGGATCAGGGCCTCTAGCACGAGTTCCTGCAGTTTACTTACTCGATCACACGTACAGTTTCGTCCCATACATTGAGCACCATAATTTTAGTTCTTAATAGTTTCCGCGAGAGGCGTAGTGCTCAATGTATGGGAGAAACTGTACGTGTGATCGAGTAAGTAAACTGCAGGAACTCGTGCTAGAGGCCCAGATGGGCGTGTGTAAATAATGTCCCAGGATATTATTATTACTATTAGGTACTTACTGGGGCTGATTCATTCACATTTGTAACTGTAAACATTTAAGACACAAAAATCATTTCCATTTTCAAAAAAAAAAATAAGAATTAAGAATGGCTGCAAAGGCCGAATACGAACAAGAGAACGACTAGAGGGCAAATGTATGAAAACTTTGTATTAAAAAGAAAAATCGTTTCACAATATACAGCTAGCCTATGAATACGGACAGGTGTTAATTGGAACCGAACGTATGACCGTTACATTTCCTAAAATACGATCGCATGGTAAACAGATGCACCATATGTGTGTCATCGGACAGTAATTACGTATACAACGGCCCTATAAATATGGACACTGTACACAAACTGGGTATTAAGGGATTAGCCATAGCCTCTGCAAACTTGTGCGCTTAATCTTACTCTACAACAATGATTCTCAATACTAAGCTGTTTTGTTTCGTTTTATTCTTCTTCGTAGCTTTTGCTGCTTCGAAGCCTGTCGAAGAATCTAGAAGAATAACTCCAGTAGAAGATAACTTTGAGATGATGGAAACGGCAGAGGCACAGAACCCATTCTTACCACGTTTTGCTATGAGGAAGTTAAGAGAGAGAAATGAAAAAGCGAGGGCTGAAAGAAGACAGAATCAAGCTTATCGAAGAACTTATGAGGCCCAGAGGAGAGCTTCTCAACCAAGGAATCCGTGCCCTCAAAGATATTATGTAAGTGGATCTGATCATAATACGAAGTCCCTATCCTATTGACGGGCCCATTGGAGTGGTTGGTAGATTGCCTTTCACGCCACAGGTCGTGAGTTCGATTCACACCCGGGACAGATATTGGTGTGCATGAACATCTCTGTTTGTACTGAGTCTGTGTGCAATTATCTATATGTATGTATTTCCAAAGGAAAAGTAGTATGTGTAGTAGGTATATCAGTTATCTGATTCCCATAGTACAAGCTCTGCCTAGTTTGGGAGCAGATGGCCGTGTGTGAATAATGTTCCAGAATATTATTATATTTGTCGTGTCGATTACTAATCCTAATAAATTAGAGGCTTTGAAAAACAAACATCGCCAACGTTGAAGTCTATTGTTCCGAAAGCATTCGCTATTGAATAAAAATAAATATCATCAAAATCAGTTCATTAACACCTTAGAAATCTCGCAACACATATACCATATAGATGTCAGTTGGATATTCTGATCTTTTTGGTTCAAAAGTAAATGGAATTGATATATACACAAACATTAAAAACTTGGCACAGTTTAATATATTATTTAGATCAAGAAGCTCTTTAACCTGTCGCCTTTAACCCGGTGTTCTGTGACCTTTGCTGAAGTTACAATATTCTTCTGAAGTACAATATTCAAGGCCACAAATACATGAAAAACCAATATACTATTTCATTAAAATCAAAGCCCAAATATTCTTTACTCGTGTTTACATATTACAATCTTATTAAATTTCTTAGACCCAGTTCAGAATGTCGAAACCCTTGAGATTAACTGGAAAATAAAAATGTTGTTTTGAATTTATTTGCAAGCTCATAGTTGGGCTGAAATTTCTAACACTTTATTTGCATTGTCCATTTCCGCACGGTTTTTCCCACAGTTCCGAGTATTTGCTACCATTATTTACATACCAATTTGTGTGTTGCTTTCTTCGACCCAGATCTTCGATAATATAAGACTATGTCACTCACAACTATTCACAATAACAGTAGAGGCTCCATACAGGAAAGTGTTATAGTATCATATTTTATTTGCAGAAAAAATGAAGAGGAACATAATTCCAATATTGATATTAGGGTTTTCTTGTGTGTTTGGGAACCCTATTTTACAACCAACAACTACGATAAGTGATATGGAATGGCCTTTGACCGCGACAACCGAATCAGAAGTACAAGCTCTAGCAAGTTTAACAAACGCTGACGAATCAAACCAACTAATTGGCGCACAGGAAATCATTGAAACAGCCAACGAGAATGCAGCCACAGTAGCTATGGATATAGAGCAGAACAAAGAAGGAGAAATTGATATAATTATCGAAGAAAATGTGATTCCATCTGGAGAAAATATGATTCCATCTGAAGAAAATGTGATTTCATCTGAAGAAAATGTGATTTCATCTGGAGAAAATGTGATTCCACCTGGGGAAAATGTGATTATATCTGAAGAAAATGTGATTTCATCTGGGGAAAATATAATTCCATCAGTAGAGACTGAACCTGAAGTAAGTTTAATTTCAACTGAAGAAATAAGACCTGATCCAGCCATCGCTATCAATACGAATGCTTTTGTTCCTACTGTGCAAAATGTATTCTATGGAAACCTGCTAGCGAATAGACTAAAAGATGAAATCATGGAAACTGCGGCAGGTTATATCCCGACACCATTGGTATTTAAACGAAAGAAGCAGAGTCCACATCGCCGATTCTCTATCAGAAGAAACCATCAGAGGTATCCACATTACTATTATCAGCCTTATAGAAACATGAATTACCATTATCCATACTACGCATTTTATCGTCCCAGCTCTCTACGATATTACTAATTTATTTATATAGGATAAGAAATATAAAAAAAAGAAACATTTATTTGACAAAATAAGTATACCTGGCATGTGTGAGTGGTACAACCGGAAGAGGCAGAAGTACCCTAAACCGCCGAGCATGTATGAAGAATATAATGACAGTAAACGAGGCAAAAGAGGTGTGCAAAGATCGTGACAAATGGAAATCCGTTGTCTCTTCCTACCCCTCTAGGAAACAGGCGTGAGTCTATGTATGAAAGAAATATAATTGTAAAATAAAAGATGACAAAATATGTAGTATTTCTTTTTATTATATTATTTATTTCTAAAAAATCTATAAGCTTATGCTTTTTCGACAGATTCATTTCAATTTAACTACATAATTTATATATATTTACAATTATTTTTGCCGTAGACTATAACTGCATCACTTATGTATAGGAAAACATTGTACACTATCTTGTATAATATTCATGGCAGTCAGGTAAGTGGTCACTTCGTCTTTTTACATCGAACGAGTGATACCGGGTGGCACAGATACAGTCGAATGACTTCGAAAAAAAAAGACTTGGTCGTGCCTAATCTGATATGTTATGCCGCATTTTTCTATAGTATTTGTCACTTGTGTGTCGCAAAGATTTTTTATAAAGTTATGTTAAGGTTTATTATTTGAAGATTGAGGTTCTTAAGCTAAATTTTAAGAGTCACGAAAATATTTCGTGAAGTATTTTTGTATGAATCTTGGTTAATATTTATAAAAATTGTAGAAGATTCTGGAATCTTTCTAAATGCTTAAATAATCGTAAATTATTTTTGTATGACTGGGAGATTTAGGATTTCGTAGAAGATTATCAAATTTAATTTCTATTAAATTTAAAAATAAAAGTCAATGAAATCCTACTGTGTAATATGTGTTCATGAGTATGAAGAAGGGTATAAGATTAAAAGTGATGTAACTTTATAATGCTCATCTAATAATTTTAATAAAAAAATAGAAATACAGAACGGCAATATGTACGTACACTGCATGGTAGGGTAAAAAAATTACAATGCCACTTAAAATGTAAAAAAATTACGGAAAAAATGAATTTTGATTTTGGTTGTTCGAAAAAACGAAAGAATCGTTTTTAATACTGCACGGCGCTAATCTAGAGATGTTTCCTTTGAATCTTTCACTATCTGTGCCACCCTGTATATTGTTAGTGATACTGCAATACCGCGAAATTCAACAACAATACAACGCGTAGCTCTTGTAATTTAAAAATATACGGGCTATAATCGCATAACAAAAGTTTCAACTTCCACGGTAATGCAGTATCACCGAGATTAAGGTACAATATTCCCGTTCATTATATTATTATATACTCGAATCACTTATCAAATCTCTTATATATTATAACATATTTGAAGACATAAAGGCTTATGCACAGCAGGATTTTAAAACGCGCCGTTGACGCGCCATTGTAGCGATACAGACGCGATACGCACACGATACGCACGCTACATAGGATAAACGCTCGTCGTCGATGCGCGTATTAGACACGCGCGTCGACTGCGCGTTAAAAAAACGTGGTGTGCAGACTCTAAGATACGATAAACATAATTTAAACCAGTGAAAACAAACTAGATCTACATAATTATGAGTTAGAGAGAAAATTATGAATATTCTAATTCATAAATAAATATACCACGAAAGAAAATCAACTGTAAATATTTCGAAGGAACCATCAGTAAGTTATACAGGCAAAACTAAACTCTCCTAAAGAAATGGCAACTCTTGCTACAATGCCGCTAAAAATCCATTTCTTCGCTGTATGGGTAAAATTGGATTTTGGTGAAGTATACAGGAAGAAGTGTGGGCAAGCCTCCTACACGATGGGCCCCACGATGTTTAATGCGGCACAAGACAGTGCGGCAGTGCTGGAGATTTTTGGGGGAGATCTCTGTCCAGCAGTGTAAGTCTTTCAGCTGGTATGATAATACAGGCCCATTGCGAGCGGCAAATAGACAATCGAAGCACTCTATTCGTCGTAGAATCTTTTTATTTTCCTTTGTGCGTTTGCTAGGGCCATAACCTTCGGTCCCGCCGATGTAAATGGATGCGTCGCAACTATAATGCGGAGTGCATCAGGGTCATTACCTATAATTGCCCTGGCACACACTGCAAACTAAATGACACTTTAAACTTAAGTCAAGAAACTTGTACAAACAAGTATCGTTGCATATCTATTCAAGTTCCTATCACAACAAAGTTAAATCATGATGATTATAGCCTGGCAACGGGTTATTGACATACTCTCCCGAACCTATTTGATGCTGTCCAAGGACTGATAACTAATCGAATAAATCTGCCTAACATAATCAGTACATCTTCTGAATGACCTCTAAAAATATTTACAGTTCATTTATAAATACACCTTAAACGTATAGCTTTGATACATTACATCACCATAATAAATTAAAGGGTCGACAAGTGGGGTCCGATATGACGAGCCGCGGCGAGGGGCGCGCACGGACCGCGGCTCATTTACCCGGGCCCACCAGCGCCTCGTCCATGAGCTCGTCGTCCGTGATGGCGGGCGAGTTGGACAGCGGGGACGGCGCCACCAGCGGCGACGGCGCCGGGCTCTTGGCAAGCTGCAGCAGTGCGGGCGAGCTGCCCGGCGGGTACACCGGCCGCACCGCCACCAAGCCTGACACCTTGCTGCCGGAAGATGACGAGAAGTCCAGCAGCATCTCCGCAGCCTCTTGCGGCGTGGTGGCACCTGAGCGCGCTACAGCCGCGCTGGCCGGAGGCTTCATGCTTGATTCAGCTCCCCCACGCTCCTCCGACCCTTTCGGCGCCCCAAAACTTTTCGCCATATCCGTTTTAAAGTCCAGCGGCATCAGCGGGTAGGACGCTGGGTACCCGTCCTTCGCGTCATCTTTGCTCCGCTGACCCTCACTCTTCGATATGGTGTCCGATATCGATTTAGAAAATTCTAGCGGTCGGTCGGACGGGTCATTTTTCCCCGGTATCGTCTTTGGGCTAACGCTCCCCATGTTGACCAGCGGTTTCGGCACGGTCAAAGGGTACGCTGATTTTTGAAGGTCAGCGCGGGAATTCGGATTGTCGAAGTGCGGAAACTGATATTTGCTTTGCTCTAACGTTCGAGCAAAGTCGTTAACCAACGACCGGCTATCGTACTGGGACGCTGGACTGTTCTTGTCAGAGGTGTTTTGATTTTTCAACTTCGGGATTTGAAATTTGCTAGTGTCGAGAGGTTTGATTAACCCCTCTACGAGAAAATTAGCATCTTTATTAGATTTGAACCTATCACCGTCAACTTCGTCTCTAGATCCACTTGGACTAGAATGACGCTCCGATTTTGAAGCAAATATAGATTTCTCTGAATTGCTCATAAGCTTAGTTCTAGCTTTGTCTCGTTCCCTATCTCTCATAGTTTTATTAATATCGGTGCTACTGCTCTTCGGTGAACCCGAACTAGATTTAGAAGCGGACTTAGATAAGTTAATACCTGCACTACTTGTGCTCGATGATTTTGAGTAAGGCACTTTAGGCATATTGGAGTTGGATAGCGATGCATCCGAAGGACTCATATTAGCTTTTGGAGGAGTGGAGCTAGATGTTCCGGATTTGGAAGATTGCATAGCTTGAGTCTTTTTTGAAGCCGGTCCACTGATTACCCCAGGTTTCAACCCTGTGTGAGTTTTGGGCGAGCCCTGACTGGGCGGCGTGAGTTGCGGCGATGATTGTTTACTAGAACTTGAACTACTATAGTTTAATTTCGAGCTACTGCTAGAAGAGTCTTTAGTTCTGGTTTTATTTATCGTTATCTTCATTCCATCCGAACCGGTTTTTACAATATATTCCTGATTTTTGCTTTCGTTCATTTTACCGCCACCGGGCATCCCGGATTTTGGGTCCGAAAATTTACTAGCTGAAGAGCTACTTGATTTGGTCGCGGTTTCGGAGTCACCACCACAGTGTTGGGCAGATTTAAGTTTATCTATGACGGCACTAAGAGAACCTTTTCGGTTGCGAGCTTGGCTCGGCGCGTTCGATTTATTCACTTCTACGTTAGGCGGAGATATCAATGGCTCTGTCACCGGGCTATCACAAGAAACAGGGGTGATTTCTAACTGTTTTAATTTCAATGGGTTTTTTAATTTAGGACTACTTCTACCGGAACTAGAAAAAGATAAGCCGGAATGTTTCTTTTCTTTGTCCCTTGACGTGGTTGAGCTAGAGCTGTAGCTATCTTTTGATATTTTTTTGGACAGGTCGTACCCTGTGGTTCCAGATTTACCCGACGGGGAACCGCTAGTGGCGGATTTCAGCGCTGACATGCTCGGCTTCCCCGACCCAGAAGAACTGTGTTTAGGGGAAGAGATGCTGTGGTTTTTTGGACTCGAGTAGCCTGTTAAATGTTTAGGGCTGTTTTGTACAGGTGAATGTCTAGGGCTGCTGTGATGACTGGAAGAGCCCGATTTCCCTATACCTTTCACAGCACTGGGGCTCGGAGACTTGGTAATGGACATGGACCGTCCGTGCGTCGGACTAGGACTAAATTTTCTAATAAGGGAGTTTGGGGACGTGGAACGTAAAGGGGAGCCATCAGTGGGTTTGATACTAACCGACACGGGTTTGGTGAGAGGATCTTGTTTGGGAGGGACTTTTTCAGGAGGGCCCATGGAATCGTCTCTTCTTCGTTTCTTTTTCTTCTCCTTGCTGCGTTCCTCGGATTTGCTGGATTTCTTGTCAGACCTGATACGATCATCAAGATTTTTAACTTGTGAGGAAGTGATGGGGGTGATTGTGATGGAGCTGGGCAGTGCAGCGGGCGCTGCAGCTGTGATGGGGATTATCTCGATGCCAGGGCGCCTGTCAAGGCACAGCATGGATATACTGGAGCCCGATCCTGTGTTGGCCGCGTTGGTCGTACTGGTGCCTATAGGAGTGATGCTAACTGAAGAAGGCATGTAGGATTTACCTTCAGTCAGGTCGAGCAGGAGGGAAGAAGAGGTCCTATTTGATCGTACTTCCGAATCTTTGCTTTTAAGTTTTTGCCTTTTGTGATCAGACTTGTGAAAAGAATTCCTGAAACAAATAAACACAAGTGTAGGTGAGTGATATATTGGTTTAGGGCATCTGTCGCCAAGCGGTGTATTTTGCTTGCCTGGATCACACAATGGAGGCTCCAGGTGTGAATAAAGTATTTGCTACGCATTATTTCCGTGGATCGATTTGCCAGTTGCGATAAGATTATCTATGCCAATCGTCGCAGGTTGTCAGAAGCCTAATAAGCAGAATCTGGTTTCGGTTTCTTTGCGAGAGGCAGTCGCATGTTTTACTGTGGAACCCTCGACAGATTATATACTGGAAGACGTGCATAATAGAAATGGTAGTTAGATGATGTAAGATAATAATAAATAATGTGATTAGTCTCACTGGAGAGATGACATCTACGCCGGGACATATTATAGTTCACAAGTGTGTATGCAAACACAGGGACACCTTCTATTTCATCACTCACGTGATTCGATGGGACGACTAGCGACACGACCGGAAAGAAGTCAGGTACAGTACAGACGGCTTTACGTGCTCTCTGAGGCACGGGGTTGTAATATCGCCAACTCCCAGACTTCAGGCTGATACCAAGAAATTTTCTTAGGCGAAAAATCCCAAAATTACATTCCGGCCAAACCCGGGATGTGAACCTAGGACCTCATTATCTGCGGTTGAACAAGCTACCTCTAGACTAACGAGTAGAATGATAGTCATATTCTATAAGTAGTTTTTAAATGATGCTGTGGAATGATTTTAAAACTGATCTTTACCATGCTTAATAATGACCATATAACTTGTTATTTTTGTTGCTCGCCACCCAGATTTCAGATTGATTATGGAGTCTATTAGTGTCTCACTGCACTGGGACTCCTCTCACAATGAGAAAGCATTAGCCATAGTCCACAACACTGGCCTAGTACGTTTGGCAGACTTCACATGTCATCAAGAATCCGAAAGAAAAGAGAAAGAAGAACATTCCGGAGAACTCTGAGCCATACAGGTTTCCTCACGGTGTTTTCTTTCACCTTCGTACATCTTAGTTTTACTTCAGTCGTGTGGAGTAAAACGCACCCGTTTTATTTATTTAAATGATGTCACGTTCGGGCATCGAACCTAAGTGCCACTGGGTTTATGGTGACTTTGGGAACAGCGCTAGAATGTTCTAGATAATACCAGAAAAAAAGAAAAAGTATCGCTGATGAAAAGGACGTACAAAATTCTTAATGTACAAAATTGACATCAGATGTTTTCAGAATAATTAGAAAGAGATCGAGCGAGTTTTATGAATGAACAGAAAGAAATAGGTGAAGACAAGGACAGAAGCATTACGCCTTATCTGTCATATAGGTGAAAGAAAAATATGATTTACGAAATGTAAAAAAATTGTGTATGTGTGTACTGAGAGCTTACTTTTATTTTTGCGGATTTTTGCAGTTTAACTAACAATAGTGCTTAGTAAAAGTTGTGGATATATTTGTTAGTAAGAGAGGGACAAATTCGATTGCTCCCATACATCAATAAAATTTACCTTTAACTATAATTGAACGAGGAATGTAACATAAAAACTGTTTAAAATATACCTTACTTTTGCAATATACGCAGTCTCGCGTTTTTTCGTCAAAGACAACTGCTTGCTCTACACAACTTATACCGAAAATCTGAATGCTATTTAAATTTAATCACAAAAATTTTGCTGTACTGTACTTCCAAAAACTTTGGAAGTACAGCAGAAACCAGCTACGACTGATAGTAGCAGTATTCACGGGCCACTATGGCACCAATTTTCACCTACACAAACTGGGACTGTCGAATAGCCCGATCTACAGGACCTGTAGGAAAGAAAATGAAACAATGCTGCATATAATATGCAAATGCGACGCATTGGCAAGGCACAGAATGGCCATCCTGGGGCTGGCATATCCAGAACTAGGAGACTACAAGGATCTACTAGGGGTAGATCCATACTAGAAATAGAATAGAAGCGTACTGGATTATGTGAAGACTTCATTCAGGGCTCTAGGTATAGAATAAAAGCCAGTGGGGATAGTACAAAAGATCCTGAAGGGTCGAAGTGCTGTACGCAAGTACACCCCATCAAAGATAAGATAAGATGCAGGAACTTTGAAACTTAATGTATATAAAGTTTACAATATTTACCACTTTATTGTGATCTTAAAGTCTAAAGATTGGCTTATGAATATTTTATGTTCATGATATAATCTATTAATTATGAGATACATTTATGTGGTCCACAAAACCACAAAAAGACGTTCGTAATTTTTATTATCTATTCACATTAGGTTTTCTACTGTTGTGTAGATGTTTATTCATGTTTTACTAATGGTCTGTAACCAAAATTTGTTGGTGACCTCATTATATATCTGTTCCCTACACGGTGTGAAGTGTGCCGTGTACGTCAGGACTTTAGCATTGGCAGTGCTCGTCACCGGAACTCCAAAGTGCCCCACGTGTGGACTCTAAACGAGAGCTCGTCGCCGGGACTCTTGAGTAGTGGTGTACCAACTATCTCTGTCGACGCCAATAAAGTTCCCTTGAAAACACTAGTTTCTTCTTCAATACCCTGACGCAACGCTCGCCACAATAATTTACTTCTAATGCCTATAATACAGGTTGGCCAAGGAGTTGACGTTCAAACGCAAAATTTAGATACTTTATGATGAGGAGTATCCGAATCACCCCCATGTATGTTCTACGATTTTGCGTAGTTTTCAAGATATAATTTTGTTAATGATTTTTTTCGTAAATTTCACCAACATCAGTTTTAGATATTTTTTCTCGTTCCGTTGAACATTTCTGGTTCAGTTTTTTTATGATTACTAATTAGCATAGTTCAGCCTAACATCCTAAAAGTATGATTTATCTAATCATTGCAGAACTGGCTTAGAATTTATTCGAAAGTTCAAAATTAGGGTTTGAGCTCAGGACTCATAAATTTTCAAAGTATCAAAAAACGCAAAATCGTGAACGTACATGTGGGGATTCGGATACTCCTCATCATAAAGTATCTAAATTATGCGTTTGAACGTCAACTCCTCGGCCAGCCTGTATAAATATGGGTACAAAGTTTTCGCTTCGCGTATTAATATTATGATGTATAAAAGCTATAACTACATAATTTACCTCATCAAATCATCAGCATCAGCATCATTGGAGTTGTCCATATCGGACGAGGTCCTGTTGTCCTGCACGCCAATCGCATCCGTAGCATCCATGCCCGACATCTCCATATCCGAGGCGAACTCATTCTGAGACACTGATGATTCCCTACCTTCTATATCCTCGTTAGTAGAATTACTGTTTACTGTATTCTCGTCTTCGTTCACATACTCGTCAGAGTTATCGCTTTCACTGTCAGAGTCCATCATTTCCGTGATACCTTGCTTGCCTTTCTTTTGGCTAGAAGACCAGATGTCGTCGGATTTTCTTTTCTTGGACTTCCGTTCTTCGTGCGGCTTTTCGTTGGTGGAGTCTTGGCACATTACTGATAGGTGGTGTTGTTGTTCGGAGAGATAGTTGCCTGGAAAATTTACAAAAATATATAGTTATATGTAAAACTTTCTTAAGGCAGGCTTGACTTGGGGAGTAAACTGGTGACTGCGCGACGAGAGCGTTAAGAAAAGTGTTCGGTCGGGTAAGGCTAATGGAAGTTTGGAGGAAGACACAAGAAAAAGGACAAAGACATACAATTCTTAAAGTAAAAATTGAAATTAGAAGTTTCCAGAATAATTAGAAAGAGATAGAGCGAGTTTTATGAATGAAAAGAAAGAGATAGGTGAAGACAAGGACAGAAGCATTACGACTAATCTGTGATATGGGCGAATAAGACTTAGAAAATGTTTCAATTTGGAACAATTTAGGGGTGTATAAGAGGAATGTTAAAGTTTAGTTTTCACTCAAGTGAAATCGAAGGCGAATTATGGGGAAGTAATCTAAGTGGAAAACTGAACAAGTGCAAGTGACAGTAAACAGTGCCAAACATTCCCTACACAGTGTGAAGTGTGCCGTGTACGTCAGGACTTTAAGTTCGGCAGTGCTCGTCACGGGAACTTTACTGGACGTTCCGAAGTACGCTACGTATGGCCTCTTAACCGAGAGCTAGTCGCCGGGACTAGTGAGTACGTGTGTTCCGTTATCTTAGAGGTGAACCAACAGTCACTGTCGACGACAATAAAAGTTCCTGTGCAAACACTAGTTTATTTTCCAATCCCCTGACCCACCGCTCGCCACAAGTTCGTGAAGATAACAAAAGAGAGTTCTGTGACGTAGGAGCAAGAGAAAGAGAGGAGCGAGCAAACATTTTCTTCCTCCCTTTCTCTGATAGCCAGTTTCAAATATCTAAGTTTTACTTCAAGCGTTTGGTCTATAGCACACACGTTTTGTTTTTACTTGCTTTTAGACTAAGCAATTTTATTTTCGTGATATCTATGATTAATTTTAATTCATTGACATTTACTTTTTCAGTTCTAATGTAATTTTGTGTTGTGTTTTGTCTTATTTCTCTAATTTTAATTTAATGTACTTATTATGATCCACTTGTTGGTCGAAATAAACGAATAATAATAATAAGCAGAGATTGTTCTATGGAAACCAGATAACTGATATACTTTTCTTTATAAATGTTTTCATACAATATGTACCTAAATATCTATGTTACTAGAAATAATAATGTATACAACTATATTACTACAAACATGTTCTGACTATTTACAAGCGCTTTTTTTAAAGTCTACGTGAATAAAAACCTTTTTTATTTTATTTATGTAAATACATATTTATATAGATAATTACACCCAGACTCAGGACAAACAGACATGTTCATACACACAAATGGTGTTAGCAAGGGTCTCCTAAATTAGATCTGCCAGTGTGTATCGTTTGTAACTTCGTAGAGCTTTGGTAGATGGTGTCGGTTTGAGACCCGCCGGATGAATAAAATTTATGATCTCCCATATTTGAGATTACTATTTTAATTATTATGTGACAAATTCAAGCAAGTTTTCAGCTTCACACGAATTGACAACATTTCATATTTTTAACTGGCATGTATAATTGCGATATTTTAAAGTAAATCCAAAACTAGGGAACCCATATTTTTCCTTTTTGCGAAATTATGAACTTTTCATTCATAATTTCAACGTTGAAATTCGATGTATTCTAAAAAGACGTAAGCGGAAAATGACGTCATACATACGGTGGAATAGCCATCGATCTTTGCTTTAATGTAACCCGTCCCAAAAATCACTGTCTTGTCAAACTCGTTGGCGCCTAAACTTGTTTACGCTTGTTTAATGTTTTTCCTCAGAAATTAAGAAATATAAAAAAATATATTTGAACTCAGGATACAAAACAAAAATAAAGAAATGGTATTTTTGTTTTATGGTGGGGTCGTTTTTGAAATGTTGTCAATTGAATTGGGTGTTGATCTTTGGTTTTGGGGTTAGGTTATCGTTTGCTACTCACCTCCCTGGTGGGGATGGTTGACACTGGAGGGGTAGAGCGCCCTGGAGTGCATGGTCGCCGGCTCGTGCTTGACGTCGCCGCCCGGGTCGAGCCCCCCCAGGCCGCAGCTAAAATTTGGCTCCAATGCCGAGTAGCCGCCATTTAACTGTTTACTGGCGGCCTCACGCTCCCATATCTTTATTAACGATCTGCACATATAGTATTTTCCAAGTGAAGTTTATACAACATATCATAAACACCTTTGAAAAGGGTAATATTTAAATGCAAATCAAAAATAATAATAATAATATCTCGGGACAATGTCACACAGATCATCCTAGCCCCAAACTAAGCAAAGCTTGTACTATGGGTACCAGGCGACGATATACATACTTATATAGATAGATAAATACTTATATACATAGAAAACATCCATGACTCAGAAACAAATATTCGTGCTCATCGCACAAATATTTGCACTTACCGGGATTCGAACCCAGGACCACCAGCTTCGTAGGCAGGAGCACTACCAACTAGGCTACGGTGACCGTCAAAAATCTTTCTTATTCGGTATTCTAAGCAAAAATACTGATTGCACACCAAAATAGTTATCTTAAAAATATTATAATCTTAGCAGCGATTTAAGTACATGACGCATTGCTATTTATTTAAAAGTGGTTGTTTGTTTTAATTTGTTTCTGGCACTCGTCGACCGCTACCACGGCATGTTCGCGCCGCTCGCTCGGCTCGTGCGAGGTATGGTCACTATTCTAACCTACTTTTCTAGTAGCGAAATACATATTCAGCTACATCCAGGTAAACTCGATATCATCATCAGCATGTCAGGCGAATAACGTCCAAAACAGGACTTTAGAGGGCCACATAATAGACACGACTTCATTGTGGAAATCTTTTAGGGAAGCCTTTGTTCAGCTATGGACGTTATTCGGCTGACATGATATGATGATGCACTGAACTGCGATTGCCAAACCAACTGCCAAGCGAAGCGGTTATGGCATATTCCTATATGCCATAATCCTTGGCTTGGCAAACGCTTGGCAGACGGTTAAGTGATCGCAGTATGAGAGTCACGGTACTGGTATAACCTCGGGACGACTCCTGCGCCACCCATAGGACGAGATGGGGTAATATTCTATTTTCGATGCTAAGATACACAGCAAAAATTAGATATGCAATCAGTATTTTCTTTTTGATATATTTGATTGGGGAAAAAGTCTTTTATACGCTGTTTTTAATATCATTGAAAGTATAAATTTTAAAGAACATTTTTCCAAATTCAAATTAGGAAAATGTGTGATTTTCATTTGTTTTTCGTACTGTCAAGATGAGTGAATGTAATGAAGAAATTCGATTTTACCTATTTTGTAGTAAAATTTTACTACAAAAAAGGCCAAAATGCAACGAAAGCCGCGAAAAAAAATTGCGATGTTTATGGACCTAGTGCAGTATCTGTGAGAGTAGCACGAATTTGGTTTAAGCGTTTTCAATCTGGAAATTCTGATGTCAAAGATGCACGTTGGTCTGGTCGCCCTATTACGGATAAATGGATGCCATTTTTGAAAAAGTGGAGCAAGATCGGCACATTTTTTTGTTACGACGTAGCTGAATGACTGGGAATTAACCACAAAACAGTTTTGGCGCATTTGAAAACAACTGGGTACACAAAAAAGCTCGATATTTGGGTACCTCACGAGGTCACTGAAAGAAACCTAATGAACCGTGTACTCATTTGTGATTAATTATTACGACCTAATGAAACCGAACCATTTTTGAAGAAGCTGATAACTGGTGATGAGAAATGGATCACGTACATCAAGAACGTGCGAAAAAAGTCATGGTCAAAGGCCGGTCAGGCTTCACAGACTGTGGCGAAACCCGGGTTAACTCCCATCAAGGTGATGCTGTGTGTTTAGTGGGATCAGAAGGGCATTATTCATTATGAGCTGTTACCACCCGGCAGGACCATAGATTCGGAATTGTACTGCGGACAACTGATCAGATTAAAGCAAGAAGTTGCGAGAAATCGGCCGGAATTAATCAACAGAAGGGGTGTGGTTTTTCACTATGATAACTCCTCATGACCTCAAGACCTATAGATCCTTAGCAACTCAGCAAAAATTAAGAGAGTTTGGCTTGGTGGTGTTAATGCATCCACCGTATAGTCCTGACATTGCACCTTCAGATTTCCACCTGTTTCGGTCTCTTGAGAATTCTTTAGGCAGTGTCAGGTTAACATCACGAGGGGATTGTTGCGGTATTTTGATCAGAAGTCTCAAAATTTCTATAGCAATGTGATCATGTCCCTACCTACAAGATGGCAAAAAGTTATCGAACAAAATGGTACCTTTATACTTTAGTTAAATATAAATAAACTATATTAAAACATGTTTGTAATCTTTTTAAAAAATGCGAAAAAACTTTTTCCCCAACCTATTATTTCCATTAATTCAAAATGGCAGTAATTTTTCAGTCATTTTTTTGTATGTTAAACTCTTCGGCGGATTGTCAGTCGAAGTCAGTTAGGTTCATTTTTATTTTTATATCAATGGGTGACAAACGTGCAAGTGGGTCACCTGATGGTAAGTAATCACCGCCGCCCATGGACACTCGCGACGCGCGGCGCGGCGGGGTCGCCCAGCTCCAGCTCCACGGTGGCCATGCTCTCGTCGCCCGGTGCTACATACCTCAGCGTGATGGGTATCGAGTGTGTCTTCTGCAGCACTGTAGTGATGTAGTCGTCGATGTGGTCGACGGGCGCGGCGTGCAGCGTGCACAGCCCAGCTCCAGCTCCACGGTGGCCATGCTCTCGTCGCCCGGTGCTACATACCTCAGCGTGATGGGTATCGAGTGTGTCTTCTGCAGCACTGTAGTGATGTAGTCGTCGATGTGGTCGGCGGGCGCGGCGTGCAGCGTGCACAGCCCAGCTCCAGCTCCACGGTGGCCATGCTCTCGTCGCCCGGTGCTACATACCTCAGCGTGATGGGTATCGAGTGTGTCTTCTGCAGCACTGTAGTGATGTAGTCGTCGATGTGGTCGACGGGCGCGGCGTGCAGCGTGCACAGCCCAGCTCCAGCTCCACGGTGGCCATGCTCTCGTCGCCCGGTGCTACATACCTCAGCGTGATGGGTATCGAGTGTGTCTTCTGCAGCACTGTAGTGATGTAGTCGTCGATGTGGTCGACGGGCGCGGCGTGCAGCGTCCACAGCCCAGCTCCAGCTCCACGGTGGCCATGCTCTCGTCGCCCGGTGCTACATACCTCAGCGTGATGGGTATCGAGTGTGTCTTCTGCAGCACTGTAGTGATGTAGTCGTCGATGTGGTCGACGGGCGCGGCGTGCAGCGTGCACAGCCCAGCTCCAGCTCCACGGTGGCCATGCTCTCGTCGCCCGGTGCTACATACCTCAGCGTGATGGGTATCGAGTGTGTCTTCTGCAGCACTGTAGTGATGTAGTCGTCGATGTGGTCGGCGGGCGCGGCGTGCAGCGTGCACAGCCCAGCTCCAGCTCCACGGTGGCCATGCTCTCGTCGCCCGGTGCTACATACCTCAGCGTGATGGGTATCGAGTGTGTCTTCTGCAGCACTGTAGTGATGTAGTCGTCGATGTGGTCGACGGGCGCGGCGTGCAGCGTGCACAGCCCAGCTCCAGCTCCACGGTGGCCATGCTCTCGTCGCCCGGTGCTACATACCTCAGCGTGATGGGTATCGAGTGTGTCTTCTGCAGCACTGTAGTGATGTAGTCGTCGATGTGGTCGACGGGCGCGGCGTGCAGCGTGCACAGCCCAGCTCCAGCTCCACGGTGGCCATGCTCTCGTCGCCCGGTGCTACATACCTCAGCGTGATGGGTATCGAGTGTGTCTTCTGCAGCACTGTAGTGATGTAGTCGTCGATGTGGTCGGCGGGCGCGGCGTGCAGCGTGCACAGCCCAGCTCCAGCTCCACGGTGGCCATGCTCTCGTCGCCCGGTGCTACATACCTCAGCGTGATGGGTATCGAGTGTGTCTTCTGCAGCACTGTAGTGATGTAGTCGTCGATGTGGTCGACGGGCGCGGCGTGCAGCGTGCACAGCCCAGCTCCAGCTCCACGGTGGCCATGCTCTCGTCGCCCGGTGCTACATACCTCAGCGTGATGGGTATCGAGTGTGTCTTCTGCAGCACTGTAGTGATGTAGTCGTCGATGTGGTCGACGGGCGCGGCGTGCAGCGTGCACAGCCCAGCTCCAGCTCCACGGTGGCCATGCTCTCGTCGCCCGGTGCTACATACCTCAGCGTGATGGGTATCGAGTGTGTCTTCTGCAGCACTGTAGTGATGTAGTCGTCGATGTGGTCGACGGGCGCGGCGTGCAGCGTGCACAGCCCAGCTCCAGCTCCACGGTGGCCATGCTCTCGTCGCCCGGTGCTACATACCTCAGCGTGATGGGTATCGAGTGTGTCTTCTGCAGCACTGTAGTGATGTAGTCGTCGATGTGGTCGGCGGGCGCGGCGTGCAGCGTGCACAGCCCAGCTCCAGCTCCACGGTGGCCATGCTCTCGTCGCCCGGTGCTACATACCTCAGCGTGATGGGTATCGAGTGTGTCTTCTGCAGCACTGTAGTGATGTAGTCGTCGATGTGGTCGACGGGCGCGGCGTGCAGCGTGCACAGCCCAGCTCCAGCTCCACGGTGGCCATGCTCTCGTCGCCCGGTGCTACATACCTCAGCGTGATGGGTATCGAGTGTGTCTTCTGCAGCACTGTAGTGATGTAGTCGTCGATGTGGTCGACGGGCGCGGCGTGCAGCGTGCACAGCCCAGCTCCAGCTCCACGGTGGCCATGCTCTCGTCGCCCGGTGCTACATACCTCAGCGTGATGGGTATCGAGTGTGTCTTCTGCAGCACTGTAGTGATGTAGTCGTCGATGTGGTCGACGGGCGCGGCGTGCAGCGTGCACAGCCCAGCTCCAGCTCCACGGTGGCCATGCTCTCGTCGCCCGGTGCTACATACCTCAGCGTGATGGGTATCGAGTGTGTCTTCTGCAGCACTGTAGTGATGTAGTCGTCGATGTGGTCGGCGGGCGCGGCGTGCAGCGTGCACAGCCCAGCTCCAGCTCCACGGTGGCCATGCTCTCGTCGCCCGGTGCTACATACCTCAGCGTGATGGGTATCGAGTGTGTCTTCTGCAGCACTGTAGTGATGTAGTCGTCGATGTGGTCGGCGGGCGCGGCGTGCAGCGTGCACAGCGCGGCGGGGTCGCCCAGCTCCAGCTCCACGGTGGCCATGCTCTCGTCGCCCGGTGCTACATACCTCAGCGTGATGGGTATAGAGTGTGTCTTCTGCAGCACTGTAGTGATGTAGTCGTCGATGTGGTCGGCGGGCGCGGCGTGCAGCGTGCACAGCGCGGCGCGCGGCGCGGCGGGGTCGCCCAGCTCCAGCTCCACGGTGGCCATGCTCTCGTCGCCCGGTGCTACATACCTCAGCGTGATGGGTATCGAGTGTGTCTTCTGCAGCACTGTAGTGATGTAGTCGTCGATGTGGTCGACGGGCGCGGCGTGCAGCGTGCACAGCCCAGCTCCAGCTCCACGGTGGCCATGCTCTCGTCGCCCGGTGCTACATACCTCAGCGTGATGGGTATCGAGTGTGTCTTCTGCAGCACTGTAGTGATGTAGTCGTCGATGTGGTCGACGGGCGCGGCGTGCAGCGTGCACAGCCCAGCTCCAGCTCCACGGTGGCCATGCTCTCGTCGCCCGGTGCTACATACCTCAGCGTGATGGGTATCGAGTGTGTCTTCTGCAGCACTGTAGTGATGTAGTCGTCGATGTGGTCGACGGGCGCGGCGTGCAGCGTGCACAGCCCAGCTCCAGCTCCACGGTGGCCATGCTCTCGTCGCCCGGTGCTACATACCTCAGCGTGATGGGTATCGAGTGTGTCTTCTGCAGCACTGTAGTGATGTAGTCGTCGATGTGGTCGGCGGGCGCGGCGTGCAGCGTGCACAGCCCAGCTCCAGCTCCACGGTGGCCATGCTCTCGTCGCCCGGTGCTACATACCTCAGCGTGATGGGTATCGAGTGTGTCTTCTGCAGCACTGTAGTGATGTAGTCGTCGATGTGGTCGGCGGGCGCGGCGTGCAGCGTGCACAGCGCGGCGGGGTCGCCCAGCTCCAGCTCCACGGTGGCCATGCTCTCGTCGCCCGGTGCTACATACCTCAGCGTGATGGGTATAGAGTGTGTCTTCTGCAGCACTGTAGTGATGTAGTCGTCGATGTGGTCGGCGGGCGCGGCGTGCAGCGTGCACAGCGCGGCGCGCGGCGCGGCGGGGTCGCCCAGCTCCAGCTCCACGGTGGCCATGCTCTCGTCGCCCGGTGCTACATACCTCAGCGTGATGGGTATAGAGTGTGTCTTCTGCAGCACTGTAGTGATGTAGTCGTCGATGTGGTCGGCGGGCGCGGCGTGCAGCGTGCACAGCGCGGCGCGCGGCGCGGCGGGGTCGCCCAGCTCCAGCTCCACGGTGGCCATGCTCTCGTCGCCCGGTGCTACATACCTCAGCGTGATGGGTATAGAGTGTGTCTTCTGCAGCACTGTAGTGATGTAGTCGTCGATGTGGTCGGCGGGCGCGGCGTGCAGCGTGCACAGCCCAGCTCCAGCTCCACGGTGGCCATGCTCTCGTCGCCCGGTGCTACATACCTCAGCGTGATGGGTATCGAGTGTGTCTTCTGCAGCACTGTAGTGATGTAGTCGTCGATGTGGTCGGCGGGCGCGGCGTGCAGCGTGCACAGCCCAGCTCCAGCTCCACGGTGGCCATGCTCTCGTCGCCCGGTGCTACATACCTCAGCGTGATGGGCATAGAATGTGTCTTCTGCAGCACTGTAGTGATGTAGTCGTCGATGTGGTCGGCGGGCGCGGCGTGCAGCGTGCACAGCGCGGCGCGCGGCGCGGCGGGGTCGCCCAGCTCCAGCTCCACGGTGGCCATGCTCTCGTCGCCCGGTGCTACATACCTCAGCGTGATGGGTATAGAGTGTGTCTTCTGCAGCAGTGTAGTGATGTAGTCGTCGATGTGGTCGGCGGGCGCGGCGTGCAGCGTGCACAGCGCGGCGCGCGGCGCGGCGGGGTCGCCCAGCTCCAGCTCCACGGTGGCCATGCTCTCGTCGCCCGGTGCTACATACCTCAGCGTGATGGGTATAGAGTGTGTCTTCTGCAGCACTGTAGTGATGTAGTCGTCGATGTGGTCGGCGGGCGCGGCGTGCAGCGTGCACAGCCCAGCTCCAGCTCCACGGTGGCCATGCTCTCGTCGCCCGGTGCTACATACCTCAGCGTGATGGGTATAGAGTGTGTCTTCTGCAGCAGTGTAGTGATGTAGTCGTCGATGTGGTCGGCGGGCGCGGCGTGCAGCGTGCACAGCCCAGCTCCAGCTCCACGGTGGCCATGCTCTCGTCGCCCGGTGCTACATACCTCAGCGTGATGGGTATCGAGTGTGTCTTCTGCAGCACTGTAGTGATGTAGTCGTCGATGTGGTCGGCGGGCGCGGCGTGCAGCGTGCACAGCGCGGCGCGCGGCGCGGCGGGGTCGCCCAGCTCCAGCTCCACGGTGGCCATGCTCTCGTCGCCCGGTGCTACATACCTCAGCGTGATGGGTATAGAGTGTGTCTTCTGCAGCACTGTAGTGATGTAGTCGTCGATGTGGTCGGCGGGCGCGGCGTGCAGCGTGCACAGCCCAGCTCCAGCTCCACGGTGGCCATGCTCTCGTCGCCCGGTGCTACATACCTCAGCGTGATGGGTATAGAGTGTGTCTTCTGCAGCACTGTAGTGATGTAGTCGTCGATGTGGTCGGCGGGCGCGGCGTGCAGCGTGCACAGCCCAGCTCCAGCTCCACGGTGGCCATGCTCTCGTCGCCCGGTGCTACATACCTCAGCGTGATGGGTATAGAATGTGTCTTCTGCAGCACTGTAGTGATGTAGTCGTCGATGTGGTCGGCGGGCGCGGCGTGCAGCGTGCACAGCGCGGCGCGCGGCGCGGCGGGGTCGCCCAGCTCCAGCTCCACGGTGGCCATGCTCTCGTCGCCCGGTGCTACATACCTCAGCGTGATGGGTATAGAGTGTGTCTTCTGCAGCACTGTAGTGATGTAGTCGTCGATGTGGTCGGCGGGCGCGGCGTGCAGCGTGCACAGCGCGGCGCGCGGCGCGGCGGGGTCGCCCAGCTCCAGCTCCACGGTGGCCATGCTCTCGTCGCCCGGTGCTACATACCTCAGCGTGATGGGTATAGAGTGTGTCTTCTGCAGCACTGTAGTGATGTAGTCGTCGATGTGGTCGGCGGGCGCGGCGTGCAGCGTGCACAGCCCAGCTCCAGCTCCACGGTGGCCATGCTCTCGTCGCCCGGTGCTACATACCTCAGCGTGATGGGTATCGAGTGTGTCTTCTGCAGCACTGTAGTGATGTAGTCGTCGATGTGGTCGGCGGGCGCGGCGTGCAGCGTGCACAGCGCGGCGCGCGGCGCGGCGGGGTCGCCCAGCTCCAGCTCCACGGTGGCCATGCTCTCGTCGCCCGGTGCTACATACCTCAGCGTGATGGGTATCGAGTGTGTCTTCTGCAGCACTGTAGTGATGTAGTCGTCGATGTGGTCGACGGGCGCGGCGTGCAGCGTGCACAGCCCAGCTCCAGCTCCACGGTGGCCATGCTCTCGTCGCCCGGTGCTACATACCTCAGCGTGATGGGTATCGAGTGTGTCTTCTGCAGCACTGTAGTGATGTAGTCGTCGATGTGGTCGACGGGCGCGGCGTGCAGCGTGCACAGCCCAGCTCCAGCTCCACGGTGGCCATGCTCTCGTCGCCCGGTGCTACATACCTCAGCGTGATGGGTATCGAGTGTGTCTTCTGCAGCACTGTAGTGATGTAGTCGTCGATGTGGTCGACGGGCGCGGCGTGCAGCGTGCACAGCCCAGCTCCAGCTCCACGGTGGCCATGCTCTCGTCGCCCGGTGCTACATACCTCAGCGTGATGGGTATCGAGTGTGTCTTCTGCAGCACTGTAGTGATGTAGTCGTCGATGTGGTCGGCGGGCGCGGCGTGCAGCGTGCACAGCCCAGCTCCAGCTCCACGGTGGCCATGCTCTCGTCGCCCGGTGCTACATACCTCAGCGTGATGGGTATCGAGTGTGTCTTCTGCAGCACTGTAGTGATGTAGTCGTCGATGTGGTCGGCGGGCGCGGCGTGCAGCGTGCACAGCGCGGCGGGGTCGCCCAGCTCCAGCTCCACGGTGGCCATGCTCTCGTCGCCCGGTGCTACATACCTCAGCGTGATGGGTATAGAGTGTGTCTTCTGCAGCACTGTAGTGATGTAGTCGTCGATGTGGTCGGCGGGCGCGGCGTGCAGCGTGCACAGCGCGGCGCGCGGCGCGGCGGGGTCGCCCAGCTCCAGCTCCACGGTGGCCATGCTCTCGTCGCCCGGTGCTACATACCTCAGCGTGATGGGTATAGAGTGTGTCTTCTGCAGCACTGTAGTGATGTAGTCGTCGATGTGGTCGGCGGGCGCGGCGTGCAGCGTGCACAGCGCGGCGCGCGGCGCGGCGGGGTCGCCCAGCTCCAGCTCCACGGTGGCCATGCTCTCGTCGCCCGGTGCTACATACCTCAGCGTGATGGGTATAGAGTGTGTCTTCTGCAGCACTGTAGTGATGTAGTCGTCGATGTGGTCGGCGGGCGCGGCGTGCAGCGTGCACAGCCCAGCTCCAGCTCCACGGTGGCCATGCTCTCGTCGCCCGGTGCTACATACCTCAGCGTGATGGGTATCGAGTGTGTCTTCTGCAGCACTGTAGTGATGTAGTCGTCGATGTGGTCGGCGGGCGCGGCGTGCAGCGTGCACAGCCCAGCTCCAGCTCCACGGTGGCCATGCTCTCGTCGCCCGGTGCTACATACCTCAGCGTGATGGGCATAGAATGTGTCTTCTGCAGCACTGTAGTGATGTAGTCGTCGATGTGGTCGGCGGGCGCGGCGTGCAGCGTGCACAGCGCGGCGCGCGGCGCGGCGGGGTCGCCCAGCTCCAGCTCCACGGTGGCCATGCTCTCGTCGCCCGGTGCTACATACCTCAGCGTGATGGGTATAGAGTGTGTCTTCTGCAGCAGTGTAGTGATGTAGTCGTCGATGTGGTCGGCGGGCGCGGCGTGCAGCGTGCACAGCGCGGCGCGCGGCGCGGCGGGGTCGCCCAGCTCCAGCTCCACGGTGGCCATGCTCTCGTCGCCCGGTGCTACATACCTCAGCGTGATGGGTATAGAGTGTGTCTTCTGCAGCACTGTAGTGATGTAGTCGTCGATGTGGTCGGCGGGCGCGGCGTGCAGCGTGCACAGCCCAGCTCCAGCTCCACGGTGGCCATGCTCTCGTCGCCCGGTGCTACATACCTCAGCGTGATGGGTATAGAGTGTGTCTTCTGCAGCAGTGTAGTGATGTAGTCGTCGATGTGGTCGGCGGGCGCGGCGTGCAGCGTGCACAGCCCAGCTCCAGCTCCACGGTGGCCATGCTCTCGTCGCCCGGTGCTACATACCTCAGCGTGATGGGTATCGAGTGTGTCTTCTGCAGCACTGTAGTGATGTAGTCGTCGATGTGGTCGGCGGGCGCGGCGTGCAGCGTGCACAGCGCGGCGCGCGGCGCGGCGGGGTCGCCCAGCTCCAGCTCCACGGTGGCCATGCTCTCGTCGCCCGGTGCTACATACCTCAGCGTGATGGGTATAGAGTGTGTCTTCTGCAGCACTGTAGTGATGTAGTCGTCGATGTGGTCGGCGGGCGCGGCGTGCAGCGTGCACAGCCCAGCTCCAGCTCCACGGTGGCCATGCTCTCGTCGCCCGGTGCTACATACCTCAGCGTGATGGGTATAGAGTGTGTCTTCTGCAGCACTGTAGTGATGTAGTCGTCGATGTGGTCGGCGGGCGCGGCGTGCAGCGTGCACAGCCCAGCTCCAGCTCCACGGTGGCCATGCTCTCGTCGCCCGGTGCTACATACCTCAGCGTGATGGGTATAGAATGTGTCTTCTGCAGCACTGTAGTGATGTAGTCGTCGATGTGGTCGGCGGGCGCGGCGTGCAGCGTGCACAGCGCGGCGCGCGGCGCGGCGGGGTCGCCCAGCTCCAGCTCCACGGTGGCCATGCTCTCGTCGCCCGGTGCTACATACCTCAGCGTGATGGGTATAGAGTGTGTCTTCTGCAGCACTGTAGTGATGTAGTCGTCGATGTGGTCGGCGGGCGCGGCGTGCAGCGTGCACAGCGCGGCGCGCGGCGCGGCGGGGTCGCCCAGCTCCAGCTCCACGGTGGCCATGCTCTCGTCGCCCGGTGCTACATACCTCAGCGTGATGGGTATAGAGTGTGTCTTCTGCAGCACTGTAGTGATGTAGTCGTCGATGTGGTCGGCGGGCGCGGCGTGCAGCGTGCACAGCCCAGCTCCAGCTCCACGGTGGCCATGCTCTCGTCGCCCGGTGCTACATACCTCAGCGTGATGGGTATCGAGTGTGTCTTCTGCAGCACTGTAGTGATGTAGTCGTCGATGTGGTCGGCGGGCGCGGCGTGCAGCGTGCACAGCGCGGCGCGCGGCGCGGCGGGGTCGCCCAGCTCCAGCTCCACGGTGGCCATGCTCTCGTCGCCCGGTGCTACATACCTCAGCGTGATGGGTATAGAGTGTGTCTTCTGCAGCACTGTAGTGATGTAGTCGTCGATGTGGTCGGCGGGCGCGGCGTGCAGCGTGCACAGCGCGGCGGGGTCGCCCAGCTCCAGCTCCACGGTGGCCATGCTCTCGTCGCCCGGTGCTACATACCTCAGCGTGATGGGTATAGAGTGTGTCTTCTGCAGCACTGTAGTGATGTAGTCGTCGATGTGGTCGGCGGGCGCGGCGTGCAGCGTGCACAGCGCGGCGCGCGGCGCGGCGGGGTCGCCCAGCTCCAGCTCCACGGTGGCCATGCTCTCGTCGCCCGGTGCTACATACCTCAGCGTGATGGGTATAGAGTGTGTCTTCTGCAGCACTGTAGTGATGTAGTCGTCGATGTGGTCGGCGGGCGCGGCGTGCAGCGTGCACAGCGCGGCGCGCGGCGCGGCGGGGTCGCCCAGCTCCAGCTCCACGGTGGCCATGCTCTCGTCGCCCAGTGCTACATACCTCAGCGTGATGGGTATAGAGTGTGTCTTCTGCAGCACTGTAGTGATGTAGTCGTCGATGTGGTCGGCGGGCGCGGCGTGCAGCGTGCACAGCGCGGCGCGCGGCGCGGCGGGGTCGCCCAGCTCCAGCTCCACGGTGGCCATGCTCTCGTCGCCCGGTGCTACATACCTCAGCGTGATGGGTATAGAGTGTGTCTTCTGCAGCACTGTAGTGATGTAGTCGTCGATGTGGTCGGCGGGCGCGGCGTGCAGCGTGCACAGCGCGGCGCGCGGCGCGGCGGGGTCGCCCAGCTCCAGCTCCACGGTGGCCATGCTCTCGTCGCCCGGTGCTACATACCTCAGCGTGATGGGTATAGAGTGTGTCTTCTGCAGCACTGTAGTGATGTAGTCGTCGATGTGGTCGGCGGGCGCGGCGTGCAGCGTGCACAGCCCAGCTCCAGCTCCACGGTGGCCATGCTCTCGTCGCCCGGTGCTACATACCTCAGCGTGATGGGTATCGAGTGTGTCTTCTGCAGCACTGTAGTGATGTAGTCGTCGATGTGGTCGGCGGGCGCGGCGTGCAGCGTGCACAGCGCGGCGCGCGGCGCGGCGGGGTCGCCCAGCTCCAGCTCCACGGTGGCCATGCTCTCGTCGCCCGGTGCTACATACCTCAGCGTGATGGGTATAGAGTGTGTCTTCTGCAGCACTGTAGTGATGTAGTCGTCGATGTGGTCGGCGGGCGCGGCGTGCAGCGTGCACAGCGCGGCGCGCGGCGCGGCGGGGTCGCCCAGCTCCAGCTCCACGGTGGCCATGCTCTCGTCGCCCGGTGCTACATACCTCAGCGTGATGGGTATAGAGTGTGTCTTCTGCAGCACTGTAGTATTGTAGTCGTCGATGTGGTCGGCGGGCGCGGCGTGCAGCGTGCACAGCGCGGCGCGCGGCGCGGCGGGGTCGCCCAGCTCCAGCTCCACGGTGGCCATGCTCTCGTCGCCCGGTGCTACATACCTCAGCGTGATGGGTATAGAGTGTGTCTTCTGCAGCACTGTAGTGATGTAGTCGTCGATGTGGTCGGCGGGCGCGGCGTGCAGCGTGCACAGCCCAGCTCCAGCTCCACGGTGGCCATGCTCTCGTCGCCCGGTGCTACTTACCTCAGCGTGATGGGTATAGAGTGTGTCTTCTGCAGCACTGTAGTGATGTAGTCGTCGATGTGGTCGGCGGGCGCGGCGTGCAGCGTGCACAGCCCAGCTCCAGCTCCACGGTGGCCATGCTCTCGTCGCCCGGTGCTACATACCTCAGCGTGATGGGTATAGAATGTGTCTTCTGCAGCACTGTAGTGATGTAGTCGTCGATGTGGTCGGCGGGCGCGGCGTGCAGCGTGCACAGCGCGGCGCGCGGCGCGGCGGGGTCGCCCAGCTCCAGCTCCACGGTGGCCATGCTCTCGTCGCCCGGTGCTACATACCTCAGCGTGATGGGTATAGAGTGTGTCTTCTGCAGCACTGTAGTGATGTAGTCGTCGATGTGGTCGGCGGGCGCGGCGTGCAGCGTGCACAGCGCGGCGCGCGGCGCGGCGGGGTCGCCCAGCTCCAGCTCCACGGTGGCCATGCTCTCGTCGCCCGGTGCTACATACCTCAGCGTGATGGGTATAGAGTGTGTCTTCTGCAGCACTGTAGTGATGTAGTCGTCGATGTGGTCGGCGGGCGCGGCGTGCAGCGTGCACAGCCCAGCTCCAGCTCCACGGTAGCCATGCTCTCGTCGCCCGGTGCTACATACCTCAGCGTGATGGGTATCGAGTGTGTCTTCTGCAGCACTGTAGTGATGTAGTCGTCGATGTGGTCGGCGGGCGCGGCGTGCAGCGTGCACAGCGCGGCGCGCGGCGCGGCGGGGTCGCCCAGCTCCAGCTCCACGGTGGCCATGCTCTCGTCGCCCGGTGCTACATACCTCAGCGTGATGGGTATAGAGTGTGTCTTCTGCAGCACTGTAGTGATGTAGTCGTCGATGTGGTCGGCGGGCGCGGCGTGCAGCGTGCACAGCGCGGCGGGGTCACCCAGCTCCAGCTCCACGGTGGCCATGCTCTCGTCGCCCGGTGCTACATACCTCAGCGTGATGGGTATAGAGTGTGTCTTCTGCAGCACTGTAGTGATGTAGTCGTCGATGTGGTCGGCGGGCGCGGCGTGCAGCGTGCACAGCGCGGCGCGCGGCGCGGCGGGGTCGCCCAGCTCCAGCTCCACGGTGGCCATGCTCTCGTCGCCCGGTGCTACATACCTCAGCGTGATGGGTATAGAGTGTGTCTTCTGCAGCACTGTAGTGATGTAGTCGTCGATGTGGTCGGCGGGCGCGGCGTGCAGCGTGCACAGCGCGGCGCGCGGCGCGGCGGGGTCGCCCAGCTCCAGCTCCACGGTGGCCATGCTCTCGTCGCCCGGTGCTACATACCTCAGTGTGATGGGTATAGAGTGTGTCTTCTGCAGCACTGTAGTGATGTAGTCGTCGATGTGGTCGGCGGGCGCGGCGTGCAGCGTGCACAGCGCGGCGCGCGGCGCGGCGGGGTCGCCCAGCTCCAGCTCCACGGTGGCCATGCTCTCGTCGCCCGGTGCTACATACCTCAGCGTGATGGGTATAGAGTGTGTCTTCTGCAGCACTGTAGTGATGTAGTCGTCGATGTGGTCGGCGGGCGCGGCGTGCAGCGTGCACAGCCCAGCTCCAGCTCCACGGTGGCCATGCTCTCGTCGCCCGGTGCTACATACCTCAGCGTGATGGGTATCGAGTGTGTCTTCTGCAGCACTGTAGTGATGTAGTCGTCGATGTGGTCGGCGGGCGCGGCGTGCAGCGTGCACAGCGCGGCGCGCGGCGCGGCGGGGTCGCCCAGCTCCAGCTCCACGGTGGCCATGCTCTCGTCGCCCGGTGCTACATACCTCAGCGTGATGGGTATAGAGTGTGTCTTCTGCAGCACTGTAGTGATGTAGTCGTCGATGTGGTCGGCGGGCGCGGCGTGCAGCGTGCACAGCGCGGCGGGGTCGCCCAGCTCCAGCTCCACGGTGGCCATGCTCTCGTCGCCCGGTGCTACATACCTCAGCGTGATGGGTATAGAGTGTGTCTTCTGCAGCACTGTAGTGATGTAGTCGTCGATGTGGTCGGCGGGCGCGGCGTGCAGCGTGCACAGCGCGGCGCGCGGCGCGGCGGGGTCGCCCAGCTCCAGCTCCACGGTGGCCATGCTCTCGTCGCCCGGTGCTACATACCTCAGCGTGATGGGTATAGAGTGTGTCTTCTGCAGCACTGTAGTGATGTAGTCGTCGATGTGGTCGGCGGGCGCGGCGTGCAGCGTGCACAGCGCGGCGCGCGGCGCGGCGGGGTCGCCCAGCTCCAGCTCCACGGTGGCCATGCTCTCGTCGCCCGGTGCTACATACCTCAGCGTGATGGGTATAGAGTGTGTCTTCTGCAGCACTGTAGTGATGTAGTCGTCGATGTGGTCGGCGGGCGCGGCGTGCAGCGTGCACAGCGCGGCGCGCGGCGCGGCGGGGTCGCCCAGCTCCAGCTCCACGGTGGCCATGCTCTCGTCGCCCGGTGCTACATACCTCAGCGTGATGGGTATAGAGTGTGTCTTCTGCAGCACTGTAGTGATGTAGTCGTCGATGTGGTCGGCGGGCGCGGCGTGCAGCGTGCACAGCGCGGCGCGCGGCGCGGCGGGGTCGCCCAGCTCCAGCTCCACGGTGGCCATGCTCTCGTCGCCCGGTGCTACATACCTCAGCGTGATGGGTATAGAGTGTGTCTTCTGCAGCACTGTAGTGATGTAGTCGTCGATGTGGTCGGCGGGCGCGGCGTGCAGCGTGCACAGCGCGGCGCGCGGCGCGGCGGGGTCGCCCAGCTCCAGCTCCACGGTGGCCATGCTCTCGTCGCCCGGTGCTACATACCTCAGCGTGATGGGTATAGAGTGTGTCTTCTGCAGCACTGTAGTGATGTAGTCGTCGATGTGGTCGGCGGGCGCGGCGTGCAGCGTGCACAGCGCGGCGCGCGGCTCGGCGGGGTCGCCCAGCTCCAGCTCCACGGTGGCCATGCTCTCGTCGCCCGGTGCTACATACCTCAGCGTGATGGGTATAGAGTGTGTCTTCTGCAGCACTGTAGTGATGTAGTCGTCGATGTGGTCGGCGGGCGCGGCGTGCAGCGTGCACAGCGCGGCGCGCGGCGCGGCGGGGTCGCCCAGCTCCAGCTCCACGGTGGCCATGCTCTCGTCGCCCGGTGCTACATACCTCAGCGTGATGGGTATAGAGTGTGTCTTCTGCAGCACTGTAGTGATGTAGTCGTCGATGTGGTCGGCGGGCGCGGCGTGCAGCGTGCACAGCGCGGCGCGCGGCGCGGCGGGGTCGCCCAGCTCCAGCTCCACGGTGGCCATGCTCTCGTCGCCCGGTGCTACATACCTCAGCGTGATGGGTATAGAGTGTGTCTTCTGCAGCACTGTAGTGATGTAGTCGTCGATGTGGTCGGCGGGCGCGGCGTGCAGCGTGCACAGCGCGGCGCGCGGCGCGGCGGGGTCGCCCAGCTCCAGCTCCACGGTGGCCATGCTCTCGTCGCCCGGTGCTACATACCTCAGCGTGATGGGTATAGAGTGTGTCTTCTGCAGCACTGTAGTGATGTAGTCGTCGATGTGGTCGGCGGGCGCGGCGTGCAGCGTGCACAGCGCGGCGCGCGGCGCGGCGGGGTCGCCCAGCTCCAGCTCCACGGTGGCCATGCTCTCGTCGCCCGGTGCTACATACCTCAGCGTGATGGGTATAGAGTGTGTCTTCTGCAGCACTGTAGTGATGTAGTCGTCGATGTGGTCGGCGGGCGCGGCGTGCAGCGTGCACAGCGCGGCGCGCGGCGCGGCGGGGTCGCCCAGCTCCAGCTCCACGGTGGCCATGCTCTCGTCGCCCGGTGCTACATACCTCAGCGTGATGGGTATAGAGTGTGTCTTCTGCAGCACTGTAGTATTGTAGTCGTCGATGTGGTCGGCGGGCGCGGCGTGCAGCGTGCACAGCGCGGCGCGCGGCGCGGCGGGGTCGCCCAGCTCCAGCTCCACGGTGGCCATGCTCTCGTCGCCCGGTGCTACATACCTCAGCGTGATGGGTATAGAGTGTGTCTTCTGCAGCACTGTAGTGATGTAGTCGTCGATGTGGTCGGCGGGCGCGGCGTGCAGCGTGCACAGCCCAGCTCCAGCTCCACGGTGGCCATGCTCTCGTCGCCCGGTGCTACTTACCTCAGCGTGATGGGTATAGAGTGTGTCTTCTGCAGCACTGTAGTGATGTAGTCGTCGATGTGGTCGGCGGGCGCGGCGTGCAGCGTGCACAGCCCAGCTCCAGCTCCACGGTGGCCATGCTCTCGTCGCCCGGAGCTACATACCTCAGCGTGATGGGTATAGAATGTGTCTTCTGCAGCACTGTAGTGATGTAGTCGTCGATGTGGTCGGCGGGCGCGGCGTGCAGCGTGAACAGCGCGGCGCGCGGCGCGGCGGGGTCGCCCAGCTCCAGCTCCACGGTGGCCATGCTCTCGTCGCCCGGTGCTACATACCTCAGCGTGATGGGTATAGAGTGTGTCTTCTGCAGCACTGTAGTGATGTAGTCGTCGATGTGGTCGGCGGGCGCGGCGTGCAGCGTGCACAGCGCGGCGCGCGGCGCGGCGGGGTCGCCCAGCTCCAGCTCCACGGTGGCCATGCTCTCGTCGCCCGGTGCTACATACCTCAGCGTGATGGGTATAGAGTGTGTCTTCTGCAGCACTGTAGTGATGTAGTCGTCGATGTGGTCGGCGGGCGCGGCGTGCAGCGTGCACAGCGCGGCGCGCGGCGCGGCGGGGTCGCCCAGCTCCAGCTCCACGGTGGCCATGCTCTCGTCGCCCGGTGCTACATACCTCAGCGTGATGGGTATAGAGTGTGTCTTCTGCAGCACTGTAGTGATGTAGTCGTCGATGTGGTCGGCGGGCGCGGCGTGCAGCGTGCACAGCCCAGCTCCAGCTCCACGGTGGCCATGCTCTCGTCGCCCGGTGCTACATACCTCAGCGTGATGGGTATCGAGTGTGTCTTCTGCAGCACTGTAGTGATGTAGTCGTCGATGTGGTCGGCGGGCGCGGCGTGCAGCGTGCACAGCGCGGCGCGCGGCGCGGCGGGGTCGCCCAGCACCAGCTCCACGGTGGCCATGCTCTCGTCGCCCGGTGCTACATACCTCAGCGTGATGGGTATAGAGTGTGTCTTCTGCAGCACTGTAGTGATGTAGTCGTCGATGTGGTCGGCGGGCGCGGCGTGCAGCGTGCACAGCGCGGCGCGCGGCGCGGCGGGGTCGCCCAGCTCCAGCTCCACGGTGGCCATGCTCTCGTCGCCCGGTGCTACATACCTCAGCGTGATGGGTATAGAGTGTGTCTTCTGCAGCACTGTAGTGATGTAGTCGTCGATGTGGTCGGCGGGCGCGGCGTGCAGCGTGCACAGCGCGGCGCGCGGCGCGGCGGGGTCGCCCAGCTCCAGCTCCACGGTGGCCATGCTCTCGTCGCCCGGTGCTACATACCTCAGCGTGATGGGTATAGAGTGTGTCTTCTGCAGCACTGTAGTGATGTAGTCGTCGATGTGGTCGGCGGGCGCGGCGTGCAGCGTGCACAGCGAGGCGCGCGGCGCGGCGGGGTCGCCCAGCTCCAGCTCCACGGTGGCCATGCTCTCGTCGCCCGGTGCTACATACCTCAGCGTGATGGGTATAGAGTGTGTCTTCTGCAGCACTGTAGTGATGTAGTCGTCGATGTGGTCGGCGGGCGCGGCGTGCAGCGTGCACAGCCCAGCTCCAGCTCCACGGTGGCCATGCTCTCGTCGCCCGGTGCTACATACCTCAGCGTGATGGGTATCGAGTGTGTCTTCTGCAGCACTGTAGTGATGTAGTCGTCGATGTGGTCGGCGGGCGCGGCGTGCAGCGTGCACAGCGCGGCGCGCGGCGCGGCGGGGTCGCCCAGCTCCAGCTCCACGGTGGCCATGCTCTCGTCGCCCGGTGCTACATACCTCAGCGTGATGGGTATAGAGTGTGTCTTCTGCAGCACTGTAGTGATGTAGTCGTCGATGTGGTCGGCGGGCGCGGCGTGCAGCGTGCACAGCGCGGCGGGGTCGCCCAGCTCCAGCTCCACGGTGGCCATGCTCTCGTCGCCCGGTGCTACATACCTCAGCGTGATGGGTATAGAGTGTGTCTTCTGCAGCACTGTAGTGATGTAGTCGTCGATGTGGTCGGCGGGCGCGGCGTGCAGCGTGCACAGCGCGGCGCGCGGCGCGGCGGGGTCGCCCAGCTCCAGCTCCACGGTGGCCATGCTCTCGTCGCCCGGTGCTACATACCTCAGCGTGATGGGTATAGAGTGTGTCTTCTGCAGCACTGTAGTGATGTAGTCGTCGATGTGGTCGGCGGGCGCGGCGTGCAGCGTGCACAGCGCGGCGCGCGGCGCGGCGGGGTCGCCCAGCTCCAGCTCCACGGTGGCCATGCTCTCGTCGCCCGGTGCTACATACCTCAGCGTGATGGGTATAGAGTGTGTCTTCTGCAGCACTGTAGTGATGTAGTCGTCGATGTGGTCGGCGGGCGCGGCGTGCAGCGTGCACAGCGCGGCGCGCGGCGCGGCGGGGTCGCCCAGCTCCAGCTCCACGGTGGCCATGCTCTCGTCGCCCGGTGCTACATACCTCAGCGTGATGGGTATAGAGTGTGTCTTCTGCAGCACTGTAGTGATGTAGTCGTCGATGTGGTCGGCGGGCGCGGCGTGCAGCGTGCACAGCGCGGCGGGGTCGCCCAGCTCCAGCTCCACGGTGGCCATGCTCTCGTCGCCCGGTGCTACATACCTCAGCGTGATGGGTATAGAGTGTGTCTTCTGCAGCACTGTAGTGATGTAGTCGTCGATGTGGTCGGCGGGCGCGGCGTGCAGCGTGCACAGCGCGGCGGGGTCGCCCAGCTCCAGCTCCACGGTGGCCATGCTCTCGTCGCCCGGTGCTACATACCTCAGCGTGATGGGTATAGAGTGTGTCTTCTGCAGCACTGTAGTGATGTAGTCGTCGATGTGGTCGGCGGGCGCGGCGTGCAGCGTGCACAGCGCGGCGCGCGGCGCGGCGGGGTCGCCCAGCTCCAGCTCCACGGTGGCCATGCTCTCGTCGCCCGGTGCTACATACCTCAGTGTGATGGGTATAGAGTGTGTCTTCTGCAGCACTGTAGTGATGTAGTCGTCGATGTGGTCGGCGGGCGCGGCGTGCAGCGTGCACAGCGCGGCGCGCGGCGCGGCGGGGTCGCCCAGCTCCAGCTCCACGGTGGCCATGCTCTCGTCGCCCGGTGCTACATACCTCAGTGTGATGGGTATAGAGTGTGTCTTCTGCAGCACTGTAGTGATGTAGTCGTCGATGTGGTCGGCGGGCGCGGCGTGCAGCGTGCACAGCGCGGCGCGCGGCGCGGCGGGGTCGCCCAGCTCCAGCTCCACGGTGGCCATGCTCTCGTCGCCCGGGTGCTCCAGCGACACGGAGATGTGCTGCCACGACAGGGCGCTCACTTCGAACATCAACGCGTTTTCTAGATCTGCGCCTGAGGATTCAGAAAAATAGCATTGTACTGTTTTAAAGTCTTCTGGCAATGTAGAAGACTCATAGGGAAGAAATTGGGTTTGCAACCATCCATTACCCTATGGCTCTACAAAATTATAAAACGCGCCATGATAACGTATGGTGGCGTTGTATGGTGGCCCAAAACTCAAACAGGCACCGCCAGGACCAAACTTCAAAGCCACCAAGGACTAGCATGCCCAGCAACGACAGGCAGCATATCATAGGTACCATAATCTCGGACAGTGCTTCTGTACTACAGGCTTTAAAGAGCAACACCTTCAACAGCGGTATCATCATGGAGTGCCATTGTGTTCTCGAAAATATATCATTCGACAACAAGGTTACACTACAGTGGATTTGGGGTCATAGCGGATCTCTGGGTAAAGACACTACGTACCAGCTGGCAAGGAATGGCTCGGAAACGACGACCATGGGACCTTTAACCAACTGAAAACATGGCTACGTGAAAAAATCACGCAGTAACATGAAAAAGAATGGAGGGATCTAGAATCATGCAGAGTGACAAAAGAAATTCTACCATCTCTGAAAAAACGCCTATCGCGCAGTCTACTACATCTGAACAGAAAAGATCTGCGCAAGGTGACAGGCACAATTAATCAAGATTGGCGTCACAGTCAGCCCTTTGTGCAGAGGACGCATTGAATCTGAAGAAACACCGGCACACGTACTGCTACACTGCAATAGCGTTACCAGCCAACGGGCAAAGTTCTAAACGATCCGAAGACACTGCAGGAAGCACTAAGCCAAGCTTTCGAGGCCTGTGATCGGGCGAGCGAACGGAAATTGAGAGGCGGAATTATTACTGTAGCGGCAAGAGAGGTGCGAGCACCCATTATTTTCCTCTCTTTCTCTCATAGCCAGTTACGTTTTGTATATCTAAATTTTACTTCAGTCGTGTGGTCTAAAGCACATTAGTTTTTTTATAGATAATGTCAAAATTGTTCAAACCACCCATTAGGCCTCTGACATGACTTAACGACTGTTACCTAATAGTTATAACCTGCACCGACAGCTTAATGTGCCTCGGAAGCTCGGAGACGCTCAGAAATTATACCACTTTGTTGAGTCTAGTTGCTTAAACTTGCCAATCACTTCGGTCGGTGAGAGCACCTAGCTATGAGGCATCGTATGATTTCTGATCACCTTGGCATAGATCCATGTTGAATGTGTGGAAACACGTAATCAGAGGGAGAATTCCACAACTTAACGGTATATAAAATGTCAAAACCGTCGGAGAGGACGTAAAGAAGATCCACCAGCTCTTGGACGCGCAAAACCCGTGGTACAACATCCAAAGCTGGCAGTTGTACGGCGCGACTCTCCAAGAGAAGGGGATTTTCCTGACCTTGGGTATTCCGGAACCCGAGGTTCCCAAGATACTGGACAGAGAGAGGCGTGTCTCGTTCATCACTGGGAGTGTTTACGTCAAGTTTTTCACTTCCACGGGACTAGAAGACACGCCCTCGGCTGATGACCCAAAAACCACCGAGCCCAGTCAAGCTGACCCAACAACAGGCCAGACGCTGCTACCACCACCCTTATCCGCCTGTGCCAGCACTTCGGGCTTACAAGCCCAGACAACACCGAACTCCACGAAAGAGGTAGCGCCACGAGTAACGGGAGTCGGTGAGGACATGTCATCCGGGGAGGAATCCGTGAACAGTGATGTTCTCGGAACCGACTCGGATTGACAGACAGATTGATTGCGACGATGATTTATGTACTTGTATCTGATCGCTTATCGTACCTGTACACATCGACTCCAACATGTCCTTCAAATCACCTTGTAAACAGGAACACAAATCTTCTACAACAAAATAATCTTCGTTTACGAAATACGGGAGCTCGTTACGTTTACATTTCGGCGTACACTTCACCAATTCTTGGTGTGTCTTATTAAACGTTTGCCAATATTCTTCGATACACTTTAACTTCGTTTCTATATAACCTTTTGTCATTCTTTGCTTCGGACATTTCTTTAAATTACTTTGTGTTTTTTGTAACAGTAAATAAGTATCTTCTAATGCGTTAACTAACTGTTGCTGTTCACTAGTTAACGTAACACTCATTGTATATATAGGTATATTCCTTTATAATGAATTAAGTTAGTTTTAAACACTTGTAGTTTAGTTTTAAAGTCAATAGAATATCTTGTTTACAAGTTAAAACGGACAAACTAATTATAACTTGTATTAAAAACTGCAACTCGGAAGCTCAGGAATGCGGCCTTTTGTTCTCGATCGCCGGGTCGTCCTTATCTATTTCTTCGAAGTGTTCGGCTCATTTGGACCATATGTTGATGTAGTTAAGGTTCACTTTTGAATGTAGGACAATCGTAGAAATACAAACACGTCTTTCTTGAGTGGTGATTTTATTATGACTGGTTAATGAGTGGGGCAAATACATTCATATTGGACCGAACACCCAGGATATTATTTATCCTTATCCTTAATAATATACATATTATATCCAATTTAAAGTTAACAATATACTAAATACTAATACATTCTACGAGGATGACATTGAAAGATAGTGCTTCTTCACTTGTCTTTTGAAAGAGAGAATGGTTTTACTGTTTCGTTTATTTGTCGGAAGAGAGTTCCACAATCTGGCTGCATGAACAGTAAAGGAGTAGGAATAAAAATCAGTTTTATGGATGGGGAGTTTTAGGACGGATTTCAGGTGAGATCTGCAAAGAGCATCGGTTGGAGATTTATAAGAAAACCGCTCTCGCAGTTAGGACGGGGACAGAGGATTATGGAGGATATTGAAAAGGAGGCACAATATGCGAGTGTTCCTACGAAATCGAATAGGAAGCCACTTGAGGTCTTTACGGAACTTGGAAACATGGTCGAACTTTTTCAGTCCAAATACAAACCGAATGCATAGATTTTGTAGACGCTCCAGTAGACTCAGAGCAACTATTTACGGTTCACACAAATACTTATCCTGCGCGGGAATCGAACCTGGGACACGAAATGGCGACGCGACTGTTTTAACCGCTGCGCCACATGGTGCTTAACATGGCCTCAGGATCTGAATGTTCTGTAGGGAATCGTTAGTCAAATGCAATTTACCATGTTTGCTCTGGGTCCGCACACAGCTGGAGATGAGCGTGTTGAACAGCGCCTGTTGCCTCAGGAACGCGAGGAGGTTGGGCACGTGTGAGGGGTGCGTGAAGGGCACTGATGTCACCACGCACCCATCCAACCCACGAGTTTCACATAGGAAGTAACATTGAGTTTGCTCCGGGAGATTCTGAAAAGAACAACAAAAATCTTTCATCATCATATCAGCTGAAAGGCCTCTCCCGAAGCTCTTCACAATTGCCGGTCTTGCGCTAACCGCATTCAGCGGCTTCACTCTCAAGATCATCGGTCTATCTTAGAACGGGTCTGCCCACGCTGTGTCTTACGGTAGGAGAACCTTTCCGCCCCAGCGGCCGGTCGGTTCTACGAGCTATATGCCACTTCAGCTTGGCAACACTTGAGGCAATACTTTCACTTTAGTATGTAGTAGAAAAATATTTGGTGGGTTTTTATTGTAATTCTTACAATTATTTTGTATGTAAGGGATACATTTATATGCCTACAGTAAAGTATCCATTCATCATATCAGCCGAAAGACGTCTACTGCTGGACTAAGGTTTCCCCCAAGGATCTCCACAATAGCCGGTCCTGCGCTGCCCACACATGGAATACATTATTTAGAGTTATTTGTAAAACACCAACAACCTCGCAAGACCAGATACCTAACACCATAAGCAATAACTTTTGTTCTACGACTTTTAATAATTCGTTAGTTTTCAGTACAAAAATAAGTATTCAATTAATTTCCCGCTTGAATGTTTACAACTTGAAACAACAAGTGACGTAAGCGAGCCAAGCGCCACATCGCCCGCCAGCCAAGCCACGCGTACTCTCCCCACTATCCCCACGCCGCGCTGCCAGCCAGCGGAAGGGGCAAGCCTTTATAATCTGCCGCAAACGTTGTGTGTGTGTGTCTTTTTGAGTTGATTAAAAGTATACGTCGAAACTCTGCCGGTTTTATTTCTGATATTTTATTATAAACTCTTCGCACATCGCAAATATGACGTAAACATACCCCTCCAAGGGCGCGCGGAAGGGAGTGCAGCGCTAGTGCCTCTGAACTTGACCCATTTCTCTAACCACCAGTCGTCCGGCGCGGTTTAGATGATGCACGCACGTTGCACGTTGAGTTGTTTCATACCCGCCGTATCGATCGAGTTATTGTGCGGATATTGGGTACTTACAGGTCGGTATTTCCATTTCAAATATTCAGAATGCTTGCTAGATGTGATTAAAATGCTGCCGCCAATATGCAAAATAAGGTTTCTAAATTTACCTTCACCAAGCCGTGAAATTAACTAGATAATTATCTAGCGAAGAAAGTGTTATTATTAGCAGTGCAAGCGCGCCGTCGCCGCTGCGAGCGTTGCCTGTCGTTTAGAAGTATGCCATAGACCTACAAATGTCACGACAGTACACCAAAAACTTGTAATATCATGTTTTTTTTAATTTATTGAGTTATATCCGAACTCGTAGAACAAAAGTTGTTACTAATGATCTTAGCAATCTAGTCCTGAGAGGTTGTTGGTGTTTTACAAGTACACACGGCTACATATCAAACTATACATTTCCAATATAAGCTGACCTCTCATTGTATGGAAATCCTATACAACGTGAGATCAGCTTATACTGAAAATGTATAGCTTGATAAGTAGCCGTGTGTAACTGTACAGAAATAGGTTAAAAAGTAATAAAAAAAAAATGTAAGCCGTCACGGGACGCCTGGCAGATGTGAAACATCGACATTATTTTGTAAAAGTAATATGCAGAAAAGAACATATTGTGATAGGAACTAAATATGTCATAATGATAAAATAAAAAGTCGATTGCGCATGGGGACGCGTCGCCACACTGTCCACACTACTATCGTATAGCGTGGCGACGCGTCGCCACGGCATGCGTCGCCACGGCAGAAATCTGTTTTACGTGCGGCTATAGATGTTTCACATCAAAATCCTTACCACAAACAACCCTTTGCTGAGATTCAACTCGATGTTTTTGCCCGGCGACAACTTGTTGTACGCTTGCTGGGCCACGAGACCTAACATAGGCTTTGCGTTCGACCACTCGCCCGCTACTTCGACCTGCAAAAAAAATTACATACTAGGTAAAAGATAGGTAGGGCACAGCGTTCTTTATTTGCATAGAATGTAGGTGATTACAATGTGTGATGTTAGAAATAAAAAGCCGGCCAAGTGCGAATCGGACTCGCACATGAAGGGTTCCGTAGCAGAAACTATTTCAGTTGATTAAATGAAAGCAAATAGCGGTCTATGACGTATTAAAAAAAACTACTTGCTAGATCTCGTTCAAACCAATTTTTCGTTGTTAGTTTCTACGATAATGTACTTACATCATATATTTTTTTTAGTTTTATCATTCTCTTATTTTAGAAGTTACGGGGGGGGGGGGGGGGGGGGGGGGGGGGGGACGACACTCATTTTACTACTTTGGAAGTGTATCTCGCGCAAACTATTCAGTTTAGAAAAAAATGATATGAGAAACCTCAATATAATTTTTGAAGACCTATCCATAGACACCCACACATTATAGGTATCATGATTTTTTTTTTTATGTTTCAGTTCTATGTATGGCGACCCCCCAAAATTATTGTTCTTTTTCTATTTACGTGTAAAAAACTTAATACGGTTCATAGAATACATCTACTTACCAAGTTTCAACAGTACAGCTCTTATAGTTTCGGAAAAAGTGGCTGTGACAAACGGACGGACAGACAGATATGACGAATCTATAAGGGTTCCGTTTTTGCCATTTGGCTATGGAACCCTAAAAAGATACAGAGTACATTCTGCCAATTTGGTGTACAAACATTGCAATGACTTAAAACTAAAATAAAACTAAATAGGGAAACAAACAAATTACTAAATTAAATTTCTATTTAATTAAATTACAAAACTATAATTCGAATGAATCATTTAAGTAATCTGTAACTGAATAGTAGCACCTTTCTAGTAATAGAGTAATCAGTCTATTCTTAAATGTGTTATATGGTTGCTCTTTATTTACTGAAGGGATTTTGTTGTAAATTAAAGGTGCCATACCAAATGCACTTTTTTTTAAGAGGGCAGTTTTATGGTTTCCTGTACTTAACATATTTTTATATTAAAATAAATAAAAAGTCAATAAAATCAATAAATCAAAAAGGTTTTAATTCACGTAGACTTTAAAAAAGCGCTTGTAAATAGTCAGAACATGTTTGTAGTAATATAGTTGTATACATTAGATATTATTACTAGTAACATAGATATTTAGATACATATTGTATGAAAACATTTATAAAATTTATTTTATTACAGCAATGATATTGAGATCTTAGAGGTACGTTCGATATTCCAATCAAGTTTTATTACATTGTAATTATGACATTTAACTTGCGGGCGTTGTCTTTTAAAAAGAAGAAATTGTTTAACAATAAGTTTATATAATGAATAAATTGTAATGTATGTTTACGAGCATTTTTCAAATATTTGCATGACTAAACGCTGAGATTACTTTATTTACTACTAGCTGTGCCCCACGGTTTTACCCGCATTAAATTTTATAAATTATCACAGCTCCTCCCCCGTAGGTGATAGCGTGATAATTTGTAGCCTATATGTTGACCCGACATCTTAGTAATATTCATGCAAAATTTGAAGTAAATCCATGCAGTACTTTTTGAGTTTAGCCCGGACATACAAACAGACAAAAATTCTAAAAACTATATTTTTGGCTTCGATATCGATTGAAGATCACCCAAGTATCCTTTTTAAAAAATATTCAATGTACAGTTTTGACTTTCCTACGATTTTATTATTATGTACTACTAGCTGTGCCCCGCGGTTTTACCCGCGTTAAACTTTATAAATTATCACACCTCGTCTCCCGTAGGTGATAGCGTGATAATATGTAGCCTATATGTTGACTCTACCTCTTAGTAATTTCATGCAAAATTTGAATTAAATCCATGCAGTACTTTTTGAGTTTAGCCCGGACATACATACAGACAAACAGACAAAAATTCTAAAAGCTATATTTTTGGCTTCAATATCGATTGTAGAACACGTACCAAGTATCCTTTAAAAAACAAATTCAATGTACAGTTTTGACTTTCCTACGATTTTATTATTATTTACTATGTTTTATGAAACAACTTATGTAAGAAATCCTTTTTAATTTTTTTTTTATAAAGACATCGCCCACAATAGTGAATTTATTCCCAGTGTCAAGGGTTACTTCACAAACATAGAATTAACCCGGTCTGGGGTTAACCACGGGGTGCGATAAAAATGAGTAACCTAAGGCCCACTTGCGCCACCCCAGGTTAAATGCATTAACTCCTAGTTAGTGGCTAATATGGGCTTAAATTACAATTGCGTCTTGCACCACCAAGAGTTAGGAACTAACCTTGGGTTATTTTATTAAAATTTTAACCCAGCTATTTTGGTGAGTTAAATCACTAACTCCGGATTAGTAATGTCAAATTTGTTTCGTTTGAGAGGTTATGTTGGGTTGCAGAAGGGAATGTCAGAGATTTTATAACAGTTTTGTGTCCTAAACAATTATGAGTGATTTTTTATTGTCTGATGATGATGAAGAAGTCGTCGAATATAATATTAGCTCGGACTTTTATAAAAGAAGAGTTGCAGAAAGATCGATCAACGTTGCCATGACAATATTTTAACGACTCGAAATTGACAGATTGGTTTCAAACACAAACGATCAAATTGAAATGTCTTTGAAAACACTTGACACATGAGACAGTCATATACAAAGTTTTCTAGTGACAAAAAGAGGTGTATAAATATTTCACTCATTGTTCACTCATTCATATTTGGTTGGATTACATTACGGAACAAAACCTCTTTAATGATACCAACGTAAAATAGAAGTTAGTTGACTCGGTGTTATTTTTCATTGGCGCAACAGAATGTTGAGTTAAAATTTTAAAGAATTAACCGGAAGTTACTTAACTCGAGTTAGTTTATTTTAGCCTAGCTTTTGGTGCAAGTGGGCCTAACAGTGACGTACCTCAGTAGTGGCGTGTATGAGCTTGGCGAGGCCGGAGCACAGCGGCGTGGGCTGCGACAGCTTGAGCGTGAAGCACGCGGGAAGCATGGCGCTGTTCTGCGGCACCAGCTGCGCGTATATCGGCCCGCTGCCCGACACCTGTTGCCTACGGTTTCAATGGCATACATTATTCAAGGTCACTTATAAAACACCAACAACCTCCCAGGACTAAATAGTTTACACAATAACCAACAACTTTTGTTCTACAACTTTTCATTTTGTACACTATTTCACTTGAATAAAATTGATTTAAGTATTATATTTTGTATTATTGACGATCACCGTAGCCTAGTTGGTTGTGCTCCTGCCTACGAAGCTGGTGGTCCTGGGTTCGAATCCCGGTAAGTGCAAATATTTGTGTGATGAGCACGAATATTTGTTTCTGAGTCATGGATGTTTTCTATGTATTTAAGTATTTATCTATCTATATAAGTATGTATATCGTCGCCTGGTACCCATAGTACAAGCTTTGCTTAGTTTGGGGCTAGGATGATCTGCGTGACATTGTCCCCAGATATATTATATATTTATTATTACTCCAAATTATTTATTTATAGTTCTTATTTTTAACATATTTATATCTATAAAATTGAAACAAAAAAGAAAACAATAATATATAAATAAATATGTAAAAAATAGAGGTCCTCCAGCGGCGAGGTTTGACGTCCTAGGCCGCCGGTGGTCAGGGCGACAGAGTAAGGAACCTCCTTACAATGCGTGCCGTTCCCATTATTATTACTATTATTATAAAACTCTTTATTGTACACCAAAAAAATCCTACTAATATTATGAAGGCGACAGTTTGTGAGTGTGTATGTTTGTTACTTCTTCACGTCTAAACGGCTGAAGCGATTTTAATAACATTTGGTATGGAGTTAGCTGGCACCCTGGATTAACACATAGGCTATAGTTTGTGAGTGTGTGTATGTTTCGTTACTCTTTCACGCAAAAACTACCGAACGGATCTTGATGAAACTTTGTACGGATACAGCTTATATATCCGAATAAGACATAGGCTATATTTATAAAGTAAAACGGAGGTAAAACCGAGGGCGACAGCTAGTTATCTATATATAACCTTAACTATATACATTGTAATTTCATACAAAAGTTGGCCTATGATGAGACTGGGGAGTTATTTAGTATTCTAAAATATTTTAAATTGTAAATTAAAATTCATTAATTCCGTAAAAAATAACATTTATCTGGAATCGTCTTTTTTTCTCTACCATGCAGTACATGAAGTAGTTGCTACTGAGAAACACTGCCAGAAAACTCAGTAGGAATACTTTTTTAAAATAAAACTTTTTTAAATAGGCGAAAACTATACTGTGTATGGCTTGGAAATTTCTAATATAACCGAGTGTCCGATATTCGGGTAAGACGGAACCAACAGATTTTTGTTATTGGAACGAAGTTCCTTATCGCGCGTTGCGAAAGGGGGCTAGACGGAAAAATTAAGATGAAAAGTTGTAACGACACTTTTTGCTTTTTTTTATTACTAAAATTGAGCCTACTGATTAAGTTTATATTACACTAGCTGTGCCCCGTGGTTTTACCCGCGTTAAACTTTATAAAATATGGCCTATGTGTTATCCTAACTATAAAAATAAGCCTATGTTCTTTCTCAGGGTCTAGACCATCTGTATACCAAATTTCATTCAAATCCGTTCAGTAGTTTTGGCGTGAAAGAGTAACAGACAGATAGAGTTTCTTTCGCATTTATAATATTAGTTAGGATTATATTTCTTCATAATAAAAAAATATTATTATAACTTAATAAAATAAAATTTTATTACAATTCCTTCACGAATTAATTGAAAGGAACTTCGTTCCATCCGGGTGTCCCTTGACACCTCTCAAGTTTTTTATGAATAATTTTTTTTTTAATGTTATTAAAATTCAGTATATTTATAAACTTACGCCTTAGCTCGTGGTCCAGATATAATAGGCGCGAGCTGCAGTTTGTTTGGCGTGGAACCTTCTAGAAGAACGGTAGCCGAGTGTCCGATAGGCGTGTGAGACGGGGCAACCAGGGAAGCTAGACCGCTGGACGCTGAGGGTTTGCCTAATGTGAGGAGCTCTGCTGATAATGGCTGGAGACCCTTGTCTTTGTCGAGCAGTTCGTATGGCGATACGAAGTATGTAAGACGTAAGGCGTGACCTGGAACCAGAACAAACCATAATTTAGATAACATAGTTAGTAATACGGTCACCGTAGCCTAGTTGGTAGTGCTCCTGCCTACGAAGCTGGTGGTCCTGGGTTCGAATCCCGGTAAGTGCAAATATTTGTGTGATGAGCACGAATATTTGTTTCTGAGTCATGTTTTCTATGTATATAAGTATTTATCTATCTATATAAGTATGTATATCGTCGCCTGGTACCCATAGTACAAGCTTTGCTTAGTTTGGGGCTAGGATGATCTGTGTGACATTGTCCCTAGATATTATTAATAATGTCCTCCCAACCGAATATCGGCCACGGCTGATAGTCTTAATGGAGCCAATTGCGCAGGAAATATTATAGTGCACAGGTGTGTGCGCAAACACAGGGGCAATTTCTATTTCATCACTCTCATGATCCGATGGGATAACTAGCGACACGACCGGAAAGAGCTTAGGTACAGGACCGACGGAATTACGTGCTCTCCGAGGCACGGGGGTGTCATACCACCAACTTCCAGACTTCGGGCTGACACTGAGAAAGTGCTTTTTTGCGGAAAAAACCCAAAATCACTTTTTGGCCCGACCCGGGATTTGAACCCAGGACCTCATTATCTGCGGTTGACCAACATTTGTTTCAGCATTGTTTAATGGGGGTAGAAGACAATAATAACATTACTATTTTAAACGATTTGTAGTCCGGTCAATTTAGACATCAAAGGTTACAATAATTCCCATTAGGCTGAAAATTGGTAGGATCTTCATTACACCCAAACGTCGCAAAAACGGGTTTTTCGCGGAATTTCTACAAAACGGTAAGTTTTTTCATAAAATTAGCTAAGACAAAATTGTAGATTAGATAATAAATGATAATCTATAAAAAAAGTCTCAATGCTTTTTTTCCTAAGAGCCACCGTTTTTAACCGACTTCAAAAGGAGGAGGTTCTCAAGTTCATCGGTATTTTTTAGATATAACGATTCAAAAAGTTGAAAGAGTTGTAATCGTCATAATATGCACACAGTTCGACGTCACCTTTGAGGTAGGGCATCAGCGCGTTTTTTTAATGTGATTTCCCCGGTAAGCTTATTCCACTGATCTGTTGAGAAACTGTTTAATTTGGAGCTATTGAATGACTATTGATATTGGCAAGGGTTGAAAATGATAAAAGGTAGTATAATTGGATTCTTTTTCCTGAGTTATTCAACCGCAGTTTTGCAATCTAATGAAGTCACAATACCATCCGAATCAAATTGTAAGGTAGATATATTATTATCCACAATGTTCAAAGGTTCTAAATTTAAAGTACTTAACTTTTCTGTATTTATATGTAAATAGCCATTTTATTTAGTTTTTGTACTCTTATTTCTGTGATCAAGTGTAATTTACATTTTCCGGGCACCTTTACATTCATTTATGGACCTCGATCAAAAAAGATTGAACAGCTAACTTTTGTGCTTTTATCATAACTTTTCTGTATATTTTAATATAATTATGCCTATAGGTTTTTAATGATACACAGGTATTTATTCACGAAGGGCGGGCGCGGCAGTTAGAGAAAACATATCAAAGGCACTCGGGGAGTTATTATTATTATTATTAATTTATTCAGAGAACAATTTTACAATCGTATTTAAATATTAACGAAACTTACATACTAGACACAAAAAATAAAAAATAGGAAATTATATAATCCCAATAAAAAAAAAACTTGTGTGTACTTATGTACACGCGTTAGAAGTTATACTTCTTAATATACAACTTGAACATAGTTATCAATTTTCATACCACCTAGAACTAACGTCATGCTGTTATTTTTACGATGCGCGCGCATCGTAAAAATTCACTGTCATACCACCTAGAACTAACTTCATGCTGTTAAATTTTTTGGTGTCGGTGTGCGCGCTCATCGTAAAAATTCACTCTCATAATTTTTCTCCATCACGCCAAAAGAAGTATAACTTCAAAAAATACAATAATGAATAAAGCTACGACGAAACATAATTAATTTAGTCACCTTAAAATTTAAATTCGTCTACTGAGTAAAAGCACCCTTCCAGCAAAAGCTTTTTTAATTTATTTTTAAATATGTTAGGACTATCGATAGTTTTAAGCTCCGAGTGCCGAGGTAAATGACATATTGAACAATTAGATTCTGTCGGTAACGTAAAGGTAACAGTGTCGCAAGTTCAATGTTTTATGCCCATCTTAAAAATGATCGGCATGAATAAGGATGCACATCAAAAAAATCTAGTATTGGTTTTATGTACTACCTTTGGCAGTTTAAGTTATGAGTTTCAATCTGGAAAATTGAAGAGAAGTCGGTCTATTCTAAACAAAATTTATTACGAAATCGCGCCCAACGTTCTTGAACGAATTGCAAAAAGAGAATTGATAACCTAGAAAAACACACAGAGAAATTTTTGGACGTTTTAGAAGCTCATAAAAAATAGCAAGAAAGTAGGACACTTACCACCTCTTCGTTTCTGTAAAAATCCAATAGGACTCTTGTGGACTTGTGCCCAGGGGTCTTTGATGTAACTCTGTAAGTGCCTCAATGTGCACAAATCGTCTTCTAAACTCTGAAGAGCACTGAACGCTTTGCACTTAACCTGGAAGACAAATTCATATTGACGGTCACCATAGCCTAGTTGGTAGTGCTTCTGCCTACGAAGCTGGTGGTCCTGGGTTCGAATCCCGGTAAGTGCTAATATTTGTGTGATAAGCACGAATATTTGTTTCTGAGTCATGGATGTTTTCTATGTATTTAAGTATTTATCTATCTATATAAGTATGTATATCGTCGCCTGGTACCCATAGTACAAGATTTGCTTAGTTTGGGGCTAGGATGATCTGTGTGACATCGTCTCTAGATATTATTATATTATTAAATTTTTTGCTTAATAAGTTAGTGGTCAGTCCATAGATGGGTGACCACCAATGTGGTTTAATTTCTGAGCCTGACGGTGATTCAGAGAGCACGTTAAGCTGTCGGTCCCGGTTGCAGTCATTAGACAACAGTCGTTAAGCCATGTCAGAGGCCTACTGGGCGGCTTGTTACTCGCAATTAAACGTAGCAGTTTGACGAGATTACTTACATGTTATACAATTGTAAAAAAAAACATATCTATATATATAAAAATCAATGCCACTTTTCGTTGTAATGTTATAACTCAACAACGCCTTTACCGATTTGGCTAATTTTGGTCTTGAATTATTTGTGGGAAGTCCAGGGAAGGTTTGTACGTAGAGAAAATCTAAAAAGGTCTTAAAAAAGTGTAAAATCAATATCTTTCTGTACTCCCATATACAAACAATTTGTACTAATACTTAAAAGCATAGCGAAGCACGCACCGGGCCGCTAGTATTTATATAAAAAAAACACTGCCACTAATGTAACTGCTCATATGATAAGTAAATAACTCATTCAGTTAAATATTATTGTGAGGAGATTAATCTCCAAACAATAGATGAATTGTCTTCTACCACCGTGCGTTTCACAAGAAACCTTTTGCCGCGCACTACCGCTCTGTGGAATCAATTAACTGCGGAGGTATTTGACATGGCAACCTTCAAGAAGCGAGCCTATTCTTTTTTTTAAAGGCCGGCAACGCACTTACGGCTCCTCTGGTGTTGCGAGTGTCCATAGGCGGCGGTGATCACTTACCATCAGGTGACCCACTTGCTCGTCTGCAAAGCTATTTTAAATAAAAAAAGATTCAAGTTATAAGACACTTACTTTTTTCTCAGCATTCAGTTGGTAGACAGCAGTGAGGCCCTCTAGCTGCGCAGTGAAGTCAGCAAAGTCCCCCCGAGATATACACGACACTAATTCTTCACAACTCTGTTGTTCTATCTGGAATCATATCAATATTAAACTTAAAAGAACTACTTAACATAAATGCGTTTTTCGCGTAATATCTTCTCGTTCCAAATACCGCAGTGTCTCAACTCGAAAGTCTTCGACTATATCGTGATTGTTCCAATGATGACTTACGGAGCAGAGACGTAGTCGCCCACTAATGGGCCCTATCAGACGGCTCAGGGTTACCCAAAGACACATGCTGTTTTAATGAAGTTTTAATAATTTCAAACACGTTTCTACTACAGACTTGAATATAAAATAAATAAGGTAATTCGTTATGTCTCCCACTCTAATTAAAGACGGTCACCGTAGCCTAGTTGGTAGTGCTCCTGCCTACGAAGCTGGTGGTCCTGGGAATCCCGGTAAGTGCAAATATTTGTGTGATAAGCACGAATATTTGTTTTTGAGTATTTATCTATCTATATAAGTATGTATATCGTCGCCTGATACCCACAGTACAGACGCCAGCACATCCAGCTACCCCAATCTGGCAAATAGCTTTTATAGATTTTCAACTTTATCACAAAAGCATAAAGTTCACTTTCAATTGGGGAAATTTGACAGATTGGGGAAGCTTGATGTGCTGGAGTCTGTACAAGCTTTGCTTAGTTTGGGGCTAGGATGATCTATGTGTAAAAAAAAATTACGTAGTTAGGTAAAAATACGATATCACCATTCAGAAGAAAAATACGACACCCTAATTTTGTTGTCTCAAAATTTCATGTAAAACATATAATTTACAAAATTATGAGTGGTTTCCGGTCTAGAATAATAGGGCCACCCCAACCCTATACCATCCCGTGGGTGTCGTAAAAGGCGACTAAGGGATACACCAGGTAGTCGGGCAACAACGTCACCTGTGTACTAGCTACCACCGACACTGCGTTAGCCAACTCGCATGTCAGTAGTCACACTGAAAACCCCCCCAAATGGCAACATTTTAATATGTAGGGACAATGTCACACAGATCATCCTAGCCACAAACTAAGCAAAGCTTGTACTATGGGTACCAGGCGACGATATACATACCTACTTATATAGAAAACATCCATGACTCAGAAACAAATATTCGTGCTCATCACACAAATATTTGCACTTACCGGGATTCGAACCCAGGACCACCAGCTTCGTAGGCAGGAGCACTACCAACTAGGCTACGGTGACCGCTTTAAAAAACTCTGGAGGAGGCCTGTCCGTCAGTGGATGATATTAGGCTGATGTGACACGTAAAATACATTTTATCATGTAATTTTCCTACTTTTATAGAAATAAACTGAAATTTCTGTTAACTCAAATACTTACTTTTCCTTCATGGTGGATTTTAACATCTTTTACTGATCCAGATGACTCCACTAATATTTCTAAATAAAACATATCTGATGATATGAATAGATTTACTCCCGATGTTCCCACTACGAATTTAAGTCTGAAAAAGAAATAAAACAATAAAGTTATCTGTACAAGCACACAACCTATTTTTAATTTTAGTGAAGTAGTTTGGACATATTTCTTTTCAAATGTACTCTAAAACTATATGGCAGCATGATTGATCTTACTTAATAAGAATCGACTAGGATAGGTTTCAAAAGCTCCGACTCTAAGGACAAAATGAAACATGCCATTGTAAAATGAGATTTTTAAGTGATATGTAACATAAAAACTAGTGAAATAAACAATATTCTGATTCTTAATAAGAATGGGGACAACCGGGAAACTGACAGCTTAATGTGCTCCCCAAAGCACGGAAACCGAAATAAAACCACATTGGCGGTAACCCATCTATGAACTGATCGCGAGCCTAGTAGCTTAACCTCGCCAATCACTTACGAACCGGTGAGAGCATTTAGCTAGTACACCTAAAGTAACAATACAAAGTGAGAAAAACGCCGTATCACAAAGTGTGATCTTTTCCAGGCAACCTAGGTAGTGAAAGGAGAAAGGAATTACGGATATGGGGCAGTTTTTTTTTATTATTATCTAATAAAGTACAAAGTATAGTACTTTATATGTATTACAATCTAGTCTAGAGACTAATAAGTAATTTTATATTAACCTAAACTTCTACATAAACATATTAATTCTAAGAATCAGTCCACTGACTTTCCTTAGTCATATTTGTTAAGGGGAAGACACTTTGTTCATGTGTTCTTTATAAATACATTATTGCTATCACTAATCACTAAATACACTAATCACTAATCAGGACACTAGTTCATAGGGTTTTGTTCTCTTTAATAGTCTCCCTGTTTTCCCTATCCTTTATCCACTCCATAATTGGTTGTCTGGAAGAAATCGCAATAGCGATAAGACCGCCCTTTGTACTTAATTTAAGTATGCTCATTTTAATTTTAAGTTATGGTGTACATTAAGAGTATTTTACTTTACTCACTAGCTCCTCTGTAATATTGAGTAGCTGGATGCTACTATGGGACAGTTGCTAGTGTACAAATTACTATATTATAAGGTACCATAAAGCTTTATATAAAAAGATTAGTTTGACTTACCCAAGTTGTCTCGATAAGCATTCAAGCCTCTCAATAAGGCTCTGTAGTGAGGTGATTTTGATGCAGTGCTGCAAGCTATCAAGGCACTTCTGTAGTATCATTCGATCTGTACTATCCACTCCCCATCGCTTGTCCTGTGAACAATGAACAATGTTGAAGTTAGTGGCATATCTTGTTATCGAGGTAGTTTATCTATATAATAATAAATAAATTATTAAGAATGGATACTGTGTGGAAATCCATGAAATTCTGTACTAATATGTAGTGTAGTTCTGCTAATTTTTTTAATAACTTTAAATTAATAATTATTAAAAAGAAATCAATAGTTTAACCAATTAATTAGCTATCAGACTTCAAACAGCGACTGTTTGAAGTCTGAGAGCTTTAGAGCCTATGGCTTGATTCAACTATTTTTAAACTATTTCAACTACTATTTCAACTATTTATCCCTGAGTCATGGTGTTAACACAGCCAGCTATCAGACTTCAAACAGCTTAGAAGGTTTGAAGACTGATAGATGGCAGTGTTAACACCATGACTCAGGGATCATGCACCTGACCTATTTCTGATCATTTTAGCTAACTGACATATTTTTGGGAGTGGGAAGAAGGTGCATATTAGAGCCTATGGCTATAGAGCTTTAGAGCCTATGGCTTGATTCAACTATTTTTAAACTATTTCAACTACTATTTCAACTATTTATCCCTGAGTCATGGTGTTAACACAGCCAGCTATCAGACTTCAAACAGCTTAGAAGGTTTGAAGTCTGATAGATGGCAGTGTTAACACCATGACTCAGGGATCATGCACCTGACCTATTTCTGATCATGTTAGCTAACTGACATATTTTTGGGAGTGGGAAGAAGATGCATATTAGAGCCTATGGCTATAGAGCCTATGGCTTGATTCAACTATTTTTTTTTAAATAATTTTAATTAATTGGTTGTGGTGTGGTTCAAACAGCTTAGACTGTTTGAAGTCTGATAGCTGGCTGTGTTAACACCATGACTCAGGGATCATGCACCTGACCTATTTCTGATCATGTTAGCTAACTGACATATTTTTGGGAGTGGGAAGAAGATGCATATTAGAGCCTATGGCTATAGAGCCTATGGCTTGATTAAACTATTTTTTTTTAAATAATTTTAATTAATTGGTTGTGGTGTGGTTCAAACAGCTTAGACTGTTTGAAGTCTGATAGCTGGCTGTGTTAACACCATGACTCAGGGATCATGCACCTGACCTATTTCTGATCATGTTAGCTAAAACTCAAGTTGCAACATGATAATGTTGCATGATTCATTCATGTTCGAGAGAGGTAAAAATTACTGTAATGCTGATCTTTAAATATTACTAGTGCATTAATCGCTTATAAACAAACCTCATTTTAAAATATTATTAATTCTCAATAATATTTTCTATAATATTTAGAATGATTATAATAATATTTTTTCCAGTTGATAGGTATATAACTTTACATGCCATGACAAAAATTTTATTATTTTTATGATATGGATTAGCTTACCAAATGTTTGTATCCGAAGTTAGATAGATTTTTAACATAATGTATATGGATAGGTGACTGATTAGCTAGATCTTATGGGTTCGATCTCCACTCAGGACAAATTGTGTGATGATATGATTATTGAAGTTGTACTTCTTTTGGTGCGATGGAGAAAAATTATGATATAATTTTTTCGATGCGCGCGCACACCGACACCAAAAAATTTAACAGCATGAAGTTAGTTCTAGGTGGTATGAAAATTGATAACTATGTTCAAGTTGTATATTAAGAAGTATAACTTCTAACGCATGTACATAAGTACACACAAGTTTTTTTTTGTTCTGTGCCAGCTGTAATGTAGCTGTAATTTATCACATGTATAAAAAGAGCTGTAAGAGCCATATATAAACTTGGTCCGCGAGAATCTTTGAGAGACAAGTTTAAAGAGATTAACATTCTGACTGTAGCATGTCAGTATATATATGACAATCTAATTTATATGCATAAATATAAAGACTCCTTCTGTAATAGGAGTGATACTCATAATATAAATACTAGATATAAGCATAACTTTGTGTTACATACCACCCGTCTCCACAAAGTAAGTAACTCTTTTATGGGGCAATGTATAAGATTCTATAACAAACTTCCCAGTGATATCCGAGAAATGTCTATGAATAAGTTTAATAGAATTATAAAAGCCAAATTGTGTAGCAGGGTTTTCTACAAAACTTCTGATTATTTAAGTGACAAAACAGCTTGGGATTGAGTCTCTCTAAATTAACACATTTAAATACAATGTAATTTTATGTAAGAAATAAATATTTTAAAAAAGGGTTCGTACTGAGTTTTCTGGCAGTGTTTCTCAGTAGCTGCCACGTCATGCACTGCACGGTAGGGTAAAAAAAATTGACGATTCCACACAAATGTAATATTTTAACAGAATAAATGACTATTGATTTTGATTTTATGTTCATCAGTTGGCTGAATGCCATAGGCTCTGCCAAGTTTGGGAGCAGATGGCAGTGTGTTATTTACTATATTCCATTGCTGGCATACTTACACAGATTGGTTGCTACATTTCATAAGAGGATGATATTTTCTGTTTTATTTTACATGCGCTTTTCCATGTGGTGAGGAAGTATTATAAGCTAGTGCATTTTTACATGGGTAACAAGTTTTACCTATTTTATTAAGCAACTCTCGAAACTTTCAAATCCTTTAAAATTATGAATACTTACAAGCAAAGCCATCCGCACTCCTTTAGAAGTCTCTATTAAGTTTTTAAACAGAGATGTTTTGGATCTCAGTTTCTCCATGAGAATTTCCTTCTGGAGTTCTTTGGATTTGTCAATCAAGCCATTTGCGGAAGGCATTATTGCAGCGCTGGTTTCCGTCATTTTAATTTAATTTTATAACAGCACTTAACACACTAAACACAAATAATGATAACACATTAGCAATCACAGAACATCTGATAGTAATACATCAATTTATAGTAGCTTTTCTTTCTAAGATTTATATAATTAAACATGTGTATTATACTTTATTGAGCAAATTTTAACTCTACTATATACAAAAATAGTCAACATTCACTATTTTATTTCGATAAAAATAATTTTATCTTTCACGAAACAAACTGTCATTTTCACGCGATGCCATTTGCTATAATAATGATAAATCGGGTAGATAATATACTGTCAGCTTAATTACGAAAGCTTTATGCGAATCAACATGAGAGAGAATGAGAAGTACTAAAGATTGTCGGATAGTATGGCTTTTATATTTAGACGGGTAGCCTTGTCAATGCCAACTGTGAGTACGTTCAGAAACGACATTTTACTAAGATTAAAACCAAAATGTTTTTATTGCTAGTTTATGAACGAATAGGCTCTCAAATCATAGGGTTAATAGACACAGTAGGTAGATATAAATTGGTTATTGTAGGCCGACGGAATTTAGAAGATTTTCAATAAAGGGTAATATTAATTTCTAACCGATCAAGCATATATTGTGTTTGCCTAATAAATAATTACTCTAAGTGGACCAAATCCCGTGTTCATGCCCGCTTGAGTATGTTTCGCCGGACCGTCTCAACTGGGTCGTGTTGAAACCGCTAGTAGATGAACCCACTGAGTTTGTTTCTCTGGGTCTTCTCAGTTGGGGCGCATTGGATCCGGTGGTAGCAATAAAGCGCGACCGTCGTTATTAACCGTTATTAATTTAGTCAATACCTAGAGGGGCCCCAGACATATGGCAGAATGATGAGCTGGCATGCAGATCTTGTAATAAAAAGAAAATTCACTATAGATTCTACAATGCATCACAAGGCCGGTCCCTTTACAATCGGTCCTGACCCAAATGTATACAATATATATAAGAATAAAATTAACGACAAAAACTTAAACATAGAAATAACCAATGCCTTTTAGAAATAATATAATTACCACATCAAAAGTAAAATCAAATGTAAAAAAAAAATTACTAAGTGGCACAAACAGTTCAAGAAAAGCGTCTGTAGAGAGCTCATAATACACTATGATCAACCACAAACGCTACGAACACCTCTAACATTAATATTAATTATAGTTATATAATAAGCAGACAGTTTCGGCAGCTGACATAAGTACTATTTTCATTTTTAAAAAAAGAGCAGTCAGAGCCATTTATGGGTTAGGTAGTCACGAATCTTTGCGAACTTTTTTTAAAGAAATAAATATACAAATGGTGCCATCTGAGTATATATATCAGAATATATTGTATATTAGAAAAAATATTAATAACTATAGAAAAAAAAGTGAACTGCATAACATAAAAACTAGGAATAAAGAAAATCTTGCAATGCCGGGCTTTAGAGTCAGCAAAACGAATAAATCATTTTTAGGAAATTGTATTAGGTTTTATAACAAGCTTCCTACTCATATTACTGATCTGCCTGACACAAGTTTCAAGACACATATTAAACATGTACTTATGGCAAGGGGTTATTATACCACTAAAGAGTACATCGATGACAAAGACGCCTGGCGCTTACCACCTACCTGCACATTGCTCGCTGGAGATCTTGTAGCCATATAGACATGACATGACTAATTTGTTGAGTTACGTGAACTATCTGTGACTATCTGTAATATGATTGCTAACATATACTAAATTTAAATTTATTGACTCTGTCTCAAAATGAATAATGTTATTGTTTAGATGTTTTTTCTTTTGTTTCCTAAATATAATCTAAATTAATATTCATTCAGACAACCGATCGAGCAGATATTGTGTTTGCCTACTAAATAATTACTTTAAGTGGACCAAATCCCGTGTTCATGCCCGCTTGAGTATGTTTCGCCGGACCGTCTCTGGACCCTTCTCCGGACAGTTCTCAACTGGGCCGTGTTGAAACCGGTAGTAGATGAACCTGCTGAGTTTGTTTCGCTGGGTCTTCTCAGTTGGGGCGCATTGGATCCGGTGGTAGCATTAAAGCGCGACCGTCGTTTTAAACACAAGGTCCGTTATAATAATAATACTGAATTCATTACTTAATATAGACAGAAACATTCAGACAATATGTAGTAAAATATAAATTTCAATCATTAAACCTAAACATAATCTCCTTGACAATAACTTAATACAAGCTAGCTAAATATCACTACTATTATAAAATAAATTGTATAAATGTTTTAACATTCCGTGTACCTACCTAAATATGTAATATGCAACTAGAAATAATAACTGTATTACTACAAACATGTTCTGACTATTTACAAGCGCTGTTTTAAATTCTACGTGAATAAAAACCTTTTTTATTTTAGGTTTTATTTAAGCGAGATGGAAGTAGGTACCAGGTTGGTTTGTAAAAAATGCAATTGGATAGATAATAGGGAAGACACTTATTCTTTATGTATATAAATATTAACGCCCATAATGAAACAGTAATCCAGGAAACAAATAACTAAATAACAAAATTCAAACATCTATAATTAAATCTAAAATTGAATTAGGTACTGGGTTCCTGTAATGAAAGTTTATGTGTGTTTAAATAATAAAATAAATAAATAACATTCAAAACAACGTATAAATAAACAGTAAATAATTTCAAACGATATTAATGATAAATATTACAATACCATCTCAGAAAACAAATAAATAAACAGGAGATTCCAAAATAAACAAATAAACCGAAGTAAATTTATTAACAATAAATAACTTTAAACACAAACAAATTTAAACACAAGTAAATTAACTAAATAGATAAAAAATAAATGAAACAAATAACTTAATAGTAAATTCAAACATTTAAAATTAATACAACATATAAATAAATAGTACCTAAATAATTTCTAACGACATAAATGATAAATATAACAATACCACTTCAGAGAACATAATATAAATAAACAGGATATTACAAAATCACACTAACATTATAAAGGCGAAATTTTGTGACTGTGTGAGTGTGTATGTTTGTTACTTCTTCACGTCTAAACGGCTGGCAGCAATTGTAATAAAATTTGGTATGGAGTTAGCTGAAACCCTGGATTAATACATAGGTTATTATTTATAAAGTTTAACGCGGGTAAAACCGCGGGGCACAGCTAGTAAACAATAAATAAGTTTAAACACACAACAAGTAAATTCTTCCAAATTTCAATCTATTCGTAAAATACTAATAGGCAAACCCAAAATGAACACAAACAAGAACTCTTGTCATGCAAGGGGTAACGTCTGCCTATTCCCCAAAAGAGTGGGAATTAAAAAAAATGTTCAGATGAAACGCAGTGATATGCCGTTTATTTTCGGGGTAGGCCCTAAATAAACGGAAGGAAGGCATGAAACCTTCGATGCGCATGTCCATAACAGTTTTATAATTTTATTTATTCGTTACTGTGTAGACATTGTTTAACTAGTGTATCAGTTGTACAGACGTCAGCACATCAAGCTACCCCAATCTGTCAAATTTCCCAAAAACTTAAGCACAATATCTAGCAGCACAATATAACACACATAAACACACGCCCATTCAAACACACACGGACACACCATTTTTCTGTATGTTATTTGTAATCTAATTTAGTATCTAAGTAACTGTAAACTAATATCTAATACACATCTGAACTATTATTGTTACTGTTCATACCAAAGGGAAGCGGACTGTTGTTCCTTACTACAGGTTAGTAATTAACCTATCAAGGATAACAGAACTTAAACCATCTTCATAATTTATGTTTTTTATCTCTTAACTGCTTTTTGTAACCTCCTTTTTCAAAACTCCTTAATTGAATAGATGTATAATATTTTGTATGTATAGTATATTATTATAATATAGTATTATTAGTATTTAAAATATAAGTATGTTTATGTAAATTGTATATAAGTACATAACTTTGAATACTTGACTGTACACTTACAGCTACTGCCTTTTCTAACTTACTGTTTTCCTTGTCCACGCAACGGTTGTCTGGAAGAGATTGCTACTAAGCAATAAGACCGCCGATTGTACCTGTATTTGCTTATTTTTAAGTCATGTATTGTTTCTTTTGGTGCAATAAAGTGTACTCTATCTATCTATCTATCTATCTATCTATCTACCCCCACAAGATTGTATAAAAAAATAGTTGTAAGAACTGCCATGTGAAACTATTAGTTGTAACTACAATCACTTTTTATGCAAATATCGATATTATTGTTATTATTGTGTATTGTATTGAAGTGATATAGTTGAAAATCTATTAAAGAAATTTGACAGATTGGGGTAGCTGGATGTGCTGGTATCTGTACTGATTATGCGGCGTAGTTCCGTATCACTTGGCTTTTTTTTTAACATGATATGATGTTATAATTAGCCTATAGGTAACCCTTTCATTGCTAAGCCTGAGTTCGTGGATCCAATTCCCTCACGGGACAAATTGTTATGTGATGAACACGATTATTTATTCTGTATCTGGGTGTTATTTATTTATAATATGTATGTATTAAGAAATATAGAAGTAAGTAATTTATCAGTTGTCTGGCTCTGCCTAGTTTGGGACCAGATGGCAGTGTGTTATTTGTCCGAATATATTTATTACTGGCCGTGCCCCGCGGTTTAAACCGCGTTTAAATCTATAAATTATAGCCTATGTGTTACTCGGATGTATAAGCTATATTACTACAAAGTTTCATCAAAACCCGTTGGGTAGTTTTTGCGTGAAAGAGTAACAAACATCCCTCCATACGTACTCACAAACTTTCACATTTATAATACTAGCTGGACACGCATTTTAACCGCGTTAAACTTTATAAATTGTAGCCTATGTGTTAATCCATGGTGTCAGCTAACTCCATACCAAATTTTATTAAAGTCACTACAGCCGTTAGACGTGAAGAAGTAACAAACATACATACTCACACTCACAAGCTTTCGCCTTTATAATATTAGTGTGATATGTATGTAACTAGAAATATTTATGTATACTACAAACATGTTCTGACTATTTACAAGCGCTTTTTTAAAGTCTACGTGAATACAAACCTTTTTCATTTATTTATTTGTAATATGTGTGTATTAAAAATATAGAAGTAATCTTATCAGTTGTCTGGTTACCATAGTTCAGGCTCTGTTAGTTTGGGATCAGATGGCAGTGTGTTATTTCCGTAGATATTTATTTATTATTGCCTCACCGGCCAATAGAAATTATTCTCATAGCCAATAAGACTACAAACTAGGTAGGTTTGTCCAGACTTTGGAGTTCGAACCTCGGTTCATTGCGGTAACTGACGTATAGTTACAAAAGAAGGCTCTTAGGGATGTTTTGTACTACTGTCGCTCTATGTTAATGCGCGAAAATGCGGGCCGTTCGTCTGATTGAGGAGCGGAGGAGGCGAAGGGCGCGTTCGTGGTTGTATTCTCGTTCAGTACGTACGATACCTATATCAGATTGCATAGAGTGTTATGGGAGTATATGAATATATATTTCATAATAATAGTAATAATATCCTGGGATATTATTCACACACTGCCATGTTATCCTTGAGCTTGTACTATGGAAAGCACACACACACATGCACATAGACTTACGCCTGTTTCCCAGAGGGGAAGGCAGAGACAACGGACTTCCATTTGTCACGATCCTTGCACACCTCTTTGGCCACATTTACTGCCATTATATTCTTCATACATGCTCGCCGTTTTAGGGTAGGGTTCTGACCTGGCCTTTCTTGAGAACGTCTCCGATTTGGTCAGATAATGTTCTACGAGGTCTTCCCCTTCCGGTTGTACCATTCACACAGGCCAGAAATACTTCTTTTGTCAATCTTCTTTCATTCATCCTTTCTAAATGCCCAAACCATCTTGGCATACCTTTTTCAATCTTTGTGACCATTGATATAAACTACTTATTTAACTCAATGTTTGTGACTATATCATCTTTCAGTCATCATCAGTATATCGTATTGAGTTAAGATAAGTCTTTATTTGCCTTAAACATGGTATGATGTTGTTACAAATTGGTTACATATTGTGTTCCACATGTTTAGCTTACAAAAAATGTAAAAAATGCATGCAAAATAATTAATAATATATGTCAATATGTAAATAAAACTTAAAATGTATACAATATAATCACAATAATTAATTAATCTAAGTATGTCATGCTAATATTAATTCAATATAATTGTAAAAATTGGTCAAGTACTAATTCTAAACATTATTAAGTATGCATATAGTTAAATATTAAAAAATTACATTGTGTGCATATTATTCTTTAAGAAGTTCATTTTATTTTAAATCCTTGATGTCATAGAAATTATGAATGCTGAGCCATTTGTACCTACAATTTGTTTTTGAATAAGTTTTTGTTGTTTATTAATTTTAATTCTTTGGGTATCTTGTTGTATTTTCTAACACACATCGCAAGACAACAGAGATTACTGATATACTGCATATATACTACATTTATTTTGTAAATACATACTTATGTACAGCAATCTATATATATAAAAATCAATGCCACTTTTCGTTGTAATGTTATAACTCAACAACGCCTTTACCGATTTGGCTAATTTGGGTCTTGAATTATTCGTAGAAGTCCAGGGAAGGTTTGTACGTAGAGAAAATTTAAAAAATGTCTTGAAAAAGTGTGTCCTTAAACGAATCGTGCCGGATAATCACTGGGTGTTTGAAGCCGACCCCGGTAAATTTGCTGTATCCACTGGCTGGCATAGCGCCACCAGACGTTCGCAGGACTGTAGCAAGCTCCCTAGAAAGGGCCAAAATGGATGGTGATCCCCGGCACCCCCTCTATGGGCATAGGCTACCGCCGCAAAGGCTTAAAAGCCGAAATAGTTTTGCCAAATGCACCACGCCACTAACGACCGATCCCTCAACAGCGAGATGCAGCATCTGGCGTGCACAAAAAGGATTCATGGATCAGTTTGTCACGCTTTCCGAAAGCCTCCCACCTGGACATCAATTACCGTGGCCGATCTGGAAGTCCCTAAACAGACTCCGGACTCAGGTGGGCCGAAGCAAAGAAAACATGTCTAGGTGGGGACTGTCGAACAACCCCAAAATGGACTGTATTTGTGGAGCATCGGTCCAATCCATGGCCCATCTAACAGCTTGCCCAGCCTGCCCTGCCACATGTTCATGGCACGATCTTAAAAGTGCCACAAGCAGGGCAATCAGTGTGGCCACGTTCTGGGCCACAAAAATTTGACGAGTTTGCCATCGAAACGCTAAGAAGAAGAAAGTGTAAAATCAACATCTTTCTATACTCCCATATACAAACAATTGTACTAATACTTAAAAGCGTAGCGAAGCACGTACCGGGCCGCTAGTTATCTATATAAAAAATAAATAAAAAAGGTTTTTATTCACGTAGACTTTAAAAAAGCGCTTGTAAATAGTCAGAACATGTTTTTAGTAATATAGTTGTATACTTCAGTGGGTTCATCTACTACCGGTTTCAACACGACCCAGTTGAGACGGTCCGGCCAATCATACTCAAGCGGGCATGAACACGGGATTTGGTCCAATTAGAGCAGTGTTTTTCAACCTGTGGGTCGCGACCCCCGGGGGGTCGCGAAGCCTCTATAGGGGGGTCGCGAAACTTCTATAGGGACGTTGCAAAAAGTTGGGAAAGCTAGTCATAGGATCGCAAATGAATTTTGAGTATTATGATTTGGCCTGCTGCAAATACATTAAAAGTTGAGCGCGAAGTGCCAAAAATTTGGCTAGTACTTCGTCTCTTGACAACCACCTAACCTCTGAATGATAAAGTAAATTTTGGTGAAGTGCTTTCTATTCCAATTCTTCACAAAATTTTTATGATGTCTTTATCAGAACCTTATGAAAATGAATAAAAATGTTGGATCCAATATGTGTCACAAAATAGAAGAAACATGGAAAAAGGGGGTAAAGAACGGGTAGGGGGGTCGCGTATTGAAAAAGGTTGAAAAACACTGAATTAGAGTAAGTAATTATTTAGTTGGCAAACACAATATATGCTCGATCGCAAAAGAAATAGTGTTTTGTTTTTTAAACAGTAGTTCTTACAATGTGTTAGGTATTGTGATAAATATCGCCCCCTTGTTAGAGCTACATACAACCCTGTCGGTAGCGAGTGTTCAATTAGTTAGGATGCGCCATATGTGTACATCGGGGCTGAACTTTCGTGCCCTTCATAAGAATAATGCCTTATTCCCGTTGTCTTGTTACTGCCGTTGCGGACTAGGTATCATAAACTTTTTTAATAATGTTGTTTCATGTCCAATTTCTATTGTCTTATTATTGGCTGTAATAGAATTTATTGGTCAATTTGAATGTTTATTGAACTGCGCGTTTCGTCTTTCCAGATCAATTGGTTGCGCAATTTGGTTTGTACCCTTATTTGTAAAAATATTATGACTTTATTTTGACAGAAACAAGTGAAAGTACTAATAAAAAGTAAAAACATTGAACTTCATGTTTGTTAAAGTAATTGAAGTATAATGATTATAATATGTCCTTAAGCCGTGTGGTTCCCAGCTCAAAAAATATGACAGGGCTACCCCATTACATGCCGTGGGTGAACCTTAAATAAATAAATAAAAAATGTTTTTAATCACGTAGACTTTAAAAAAGCGCTAGTTAATAGTCAGAACAACGATACCTGACTACTTATTTTTTTACATAAATAATGTCAGATGATATCAAAATCAATTTTAATGTTGCAATCTTTATTTAACCACAAAATATGTATTAGAACAATTTAGGATTTCCCGAAATGTTGTCATGTCCATATTAATATTATATGTATAAACATTTGAAGTACCTAAATTAATAGTTCTACCTACTCCGATCACTTGTCATATGGAAACTGACATTCCATCGCCGGTAGAATATCCTCTGGCAGTAGGTACAGATGGAATTACCTACCGTTTACTTTTACTTCCATTAAAATATTTTAGCATTGGTCTGTACTTACGACAGAGTTTGACGGGCCGGTTGGCGTGGTTGGTAGATACCGGATCTCTTTCCGGTCGTGTCGCTAGGCGTCCCATCGGATCATGAGAGTGATGGAATAGAAAATGCTCCTGTGTTTGATTGCAGACACTTGTGCACACGCAACGACACGCGCAGATGGCTAATCTTCGTTGAGACTGGCCGCTGTGCCCGAAACTCGGCTAGGAGGACATTATTATTAGATACGTACTTTCACGCCGCAGGTCGTGGGTTCAATTCCCACCCAGGACAGATATTTGTCTGCATGAAAATGTCTGTTTCTCCTGAGTATGGGTTTAATTATCTATACAAGTATGTATTTACAAAAGAAAAGTAGTGTAGTAAGTCAGTTATCTGGATTATAGTGCAAGCTCTGCTTAGTTTGGGATCACATGGCCGTGTGTGAATAATGATCCCACGATATTCTTATTATATTATTAGGTATAAACTTCAGATGCTGATTTACCTACCCGATAAACTTTGGGTTGAGCAAGTTTATACTTAAGGAGGTGATTACCTCCGTAAGTATAAACTTACGCAACTCAAAGCTCAAGTTTAAGTTTCATATCTAAATCCAGTCCTGATCCTACCTAGTGTTGTATAGGTAAGTAGGACCAACACAGATCGTTACAGAAAGCATTATTCTCTAATTGAATAACGTTATGGCAATGGACATTGTCAAAACAGCTATGTTAATGTTGCATAATTAGGTTAGCAATTTTGGTTATGAAGGAATGTTGTGATAATAACAATAATATATTTAAAGGTTATCACACTAATATTGTAAAGGCCAAAGTTCGTTAGTGTGTGAGTGTGTATGTTTGTTTCGTCTTCACGATTGAACGGCTGGAGCAATTTCAATAAAATTTGGCATGGAGTTAGCTGACACCCAGGATATAGGCTATAATTTATAAAATTTATCGCGGGTACACAGGATACAGATAGTATGTTTATATTTTTCAATATTACTAACAAAACGAAGCCAGTTTAGAGTACAATATTTTTTTAATAATAATAATAAATTATTGTTTTATATATCGATTTTATAAGAATAAATATGTATTAAATATGAAAATAAATAAATAAGTTGGAATAATAAATTTCTTTCAAGTAATATAGTGTATTAAATTATATAATATTAATATTAAAATAATTATTACTAAGTCAAGTAAGTTGGTGCATGTACTCGGTTAAAACTGCATCAAAGGCTTTCTAATGGCTTAAAAGTATACTTACTTATCTATTTTAAATTATTTAACTATAGAAATTTTGTGTAGCTAAAATATTGAGTTAAAAAATAAAATTATTTAAAATTTAAACTTTCATAACTTACATCATCATCATCATCATCATATCAGCCGAAAGACGTCCACTGCTGGACAAAGGCCTCCCCCAAAGATCTCTACAATTGACGGTCTTGCGCTATCCGCATCCAGCAGTTTCCAGCGACCCGCACAAGATCATCGGTCCATAGGGGGCCTGCCCCCGCTGCGTCTTCCGGTTCGTGGTCGCCACTCGAGAACCTTTCTGCCCCAACGGCCGTCGGTTCTACGAGCTATGTGCCCCGCCCACTGCCACTTCAATTTTGCAATTCTTCGGGCTATGTCGGTGACTTTGGTTCGCCTGCGGATCTCGACATTTCTGATTCGATCCCGCAGGGAAACTCCGAGCATAGCCCTCTCCATTGCTCTTTGGGTGACCTTGAGCCTTCTAATAAGGCCCATAGTGAGCGACCACATCTCTGTTCGATTACTTACATAGTTACAATTAATCAAATAAAAAACTGAATTCAAATCTTCGCCTGCGGGCAATGTGCGCCCACCCACCACTTATAGATAAATTATAGCCAGACACAGAACAAATAAACGTGCTAATCACACAAAAAATTGCCCAGGGTAGGGTTTGAACCCACAATCTCTAGTTTAGCAGTTAGTGTCACTAATCCCTAGACCAACAGTAACTTAAATATAAATCCCATTTAAGCCCTCTGGCCGCTGAAACTGGAGAAAACAATATTTGTTATATCTATGGAGATCCCATCAAGGCGAAAGACAACACAAAAATTGTAAATTAATTCGTAAAGTTTGCTCCACTCCCAGTGTTTATATTATAAAGGATTGTGTTGGCACACTTCAGATTTCTGCTTCTGTAAGAAATTTAATTAATTTTCTTAACAATGTTAATATTTCTTATATAAAAGGTAGAAATAGGTAAATCTCTATGTAAAGTTTGTAACTAGATAACGAAAATTGGAGAAAGTTTTACCTGCATCCCAGTAGAGTCGATAACATTACAGTACATTACTTGTTAAATGATAACTACCCTTATTTACTGCGAAATAAGGACGCTGTCAATATCATTGTTTATCCATCGTATACGACGATACGACGCTACTGTCCAAGAATTGTTACGCAATGTGTGTCAAAATATTTAATGCTACGCCGACAGACATTAAAATATTGCCGGTTGTACCCTTTAAGAAAAGGTTAAGGGCATGGCTTCTAGAACAAATGTATTATTCCGTAAATGAATTCTTAACAAGGAACAAAAATCATAATAACGTACTTACTACATTTTATTTTGAGTAGAATACTTTTTTATGACATTTTTATACATTCGATTGTGCGACGACTTAATTATTGTAACTGTAGGTAGTGATTTGATATTAATTTTGTGTTTTGTATTTGCATGCTTTTGGGCTAAATGTGAGGCCTTTATTCTGTATTTGTAACATCATTATGTAGGTAACCATATTCTTTGGCAAATAAAGAGAATTGAATTGAACAAAATATACAATGATAGTTAATACTTAATTTGGTTTTCCATCATAACTTCATGTCTGTATTGCGGGGGACTGTTAAAACATACCATTCACATTGCTGACCGGTGAGTGCAATTGGCTATGAGCAACTCATTAAAAACACTAAAGCGATAAGCCCGCCGATTGTACAGACTATCAAACCCAATCTGTCAAAGTTCCCCAATTAAAAGTGAACCTTATACTTAAGTGATATAGTTGAAAATCTATAAAAGAAATTTGACAGATTGGGGTAGCTGGATGTGCTGGCATCTGTACATGTCTTCACTTATTTTGAAATATATATAATACTAGCTGTGGTTTTACCCGTTTAATAAATTATCACAGCTCCTCCCCCGTGATAATATGTACCCTATATGTTGCCCCGACCTCTTAGTAATATTCATGCAAAATTTGAAGTAAATCCATGCAGTACTTTTTGAGTTTAGCCCGGACATACATACAGACAAACAGACAAACATTCTAAAAACTATATTTTTGGCTTCGATATCGATTGTAGATGACGTCCCAAGTATCGTTTTAAAAAATATTCGATATACAATTTTGACTTTCCTACGATTTTATTATATGTATAGATATTATATTGAGTCATAGATAGAATATAAATAAAAAAAGAAAATATTGAATGGGCAGAGTTATTGCCTTGGTTTGATTTTATATTCCAATATTTCGACTTAATTTCGTGCAAGTAATCAATAATGGCGTCATAAATATAGTATACTATATTTATGACTCCATGATTAATTACTTGCATAGTATACTATATTTTATTTAACTTTATTAGTGTAGTGCATTATTCCGAAATAAAAACAGTAATAAAATTATATAACTGTTGAAAAACCTGTTTTTCATGTTTTTTTACTATTATTTATTTACGCTTTATATAATAATAATAAATCCTTTATTTTCAAGTATCCATGACTCATTTTTGGTAAGTAATACATAAGAACAAAAACTTAAGCCTTTGTTAGTAGATTACAAAAATATTAAAAAATATAGAAAACAAAACTTAAAAATAGAAAATAAATTTTAATTCAGAATAGTGTAATTAAAAAGTAAATAATGATGGAAACAATTCCATTGCAGCAATCTTGGTCCATCCGTGAACGTCTTTCGGCTGACATGATGATGATGATTATTATATATATATATAATTATATATCATAGAAAGTACTACCAAGAAATTCAAATAATATATTACAAAAACATAAAACATAAGCAGATATAAGAAAAGTCATAATCATAATCATCATTTATTTGTGAATCATAGGTTAATAATACAACGATTGGTCTTAAATTAGGTTACGTGCACTATGTTAGTATAAAAGTTCTATATATATAATATATCAGTTATTTGATTTCTAAAGTACAAGCTCAGCTTAGTTTATATAGTATTTATATTATTATTATATTACGTAATGAGATAAATTATCAAAAATAAAATGTGTAATGTAATTTTAACTAACTCTATGTACAACGAAAATTCCTGAAACCAAAATAAATTACACATGTTCTATGTATTTAATGAAGCATTTTCAGTTAAAAACAATTTTCTCTTTACCTAGTTTACCTTGGGTTAATTGAATCCAAACAAAGTTAGTAGAAGCTGGCCGCGGCTTCGTGTCAAGTTGGAAACACAACCCCGTGAAGTCCCGTGACCACGAAATTATGTTTACTTTGTGAATAGTACGCCTATTAAATAATTTAGAAGTGTAATTCATCATACTAACTTAGGAACTCGAAAAGCGTAAAGCTCAATCTCCAATTTGTGGTTAAATTTGATATTAATCGTACTAATATTATAAATGCGAAAATTTGTGAGTACCTATGTTTGTTGCTCTTTTACGCCAAAACTACTTTAACGCGGCTGAAACCGCGGGGCATAGCTAGAAATAAATAAAATGTAGTTAAATGTCAATTTTTCTTTCTTTGTCCATAAACAAATCTTGTATTGTATAATATATTTTTTCTAAAAGCCATACTTTAAGTTTTTGTTTGAACTTATTTAGCGGAAAATTTTTAATAGGCTACGGTAGGGCATTAAAGGCTTTGATACACATAGCATATGGACTTTTTAGGAAAATAGTCCTATTGGGTACTCCGTCAATAACTAGTCGGTCGCCTTTTCTAATGTTTCTCTGAAACATCTCCTTTGCCGTCATAAATTTTGATCAGATCTGTATCAGATTTGTATTTACCATATTCATCCCAAATGATTGATTGATCTTATATTGATATCTAAATGTATGTGGCTCAGATGGACTATTGCCTTGACCCATAGCATCACTATCTCACGAAAAAATATAAAATATAAAACTATGGTTATAGTAAAATAGATTTTGTAGGACTAGTCCCTCCCTCTTACCCACCACTGCAACTCCTGTAAGCCTGGATCAACAGTGGCACACAATGAAATGACGCTGTGCGGTGAGGCTCTGTCCTTGGAAATCACTTCAACTGTCTTGGGTCCCGAATCGATTTTAATAAGAAAGAAACAAGGAGTTGAATAAAAGTAGTTCTATCGCCCTCCATAGCAGAGCGGGAGACAGAATGATATTACGAGGCTAGAGCCTCATAAAATGAAAGAATTGCACCTTACAGAAGACATTCCTTAATAATTTAATGTTAATAATAACTTAATGTTGTGTTTCTGCGTGTTAGTAAGGGAAGGCAACGCATCCGCGACTCCTCTGGTGTTGCGAGTGTCCACTTGCTTGTTTGTCGCCCTCTGTTATAAAAATAATAATAAATTAGAGAAGCTAGCTGCAAAAGCACCAAGGATATATTTTCCATTGTCCAAGTTAGGGTGGGGCGCTACATAAAGTACCTCGGTCTCACCCTACATAGTCGAGTGGGCTTCGAGGAGCATTTGAGCGCCTTGCCCTCCGAGCGCGCAGGGAAACCGGCGCGTTACACTGGCTTTTGTCGAGCTTTGGGGTTCACGGGAAGAAGTTAGCTGCCTCTTCGGAGGCCTGACGAGCCCCTCCCGCTAAATACTGAAACTGGTAAAAGGAGAAACCAGACAGTAGCTCTAAATATTAATGACGAACTGGTTTCAGACAAACTTACTGTTGCCAAAGATTTTTCCGATTTTTTATTTACATTTTTTGCGACAGTTTCTCTCAACCGCCCCTAAGTAACTGTACCTAGGCACTATAGTTAATAATTCTTTTAAATTTATTTGTAGACAAATCTCTAATACCACTGGGAAGTTTATTATAGAATCTTACTTTGCCTCATAAAGACGGGTAACAGATGATAAAGACGTCTGGCGCTCGGCACCGATGACACTCGGTGTCATCGTATAGGCTAAGCTATTACATATATATTATGATCTTTTATCAAGTATCTTGCTCGTTCTAAGTATGAAAAGATACATCATCTAGAAACTGAATCATCCACTTATTGATTTTCTATTAGTTGCGCCAAAGCAAAATAACATTTTGATCAGCATTTCGTCTCCAGAATTGTAAACAATGCGCATCTATTCCCATCACGTTTACAAACTTAAGGGATCGTCGCATTGAACACTTTTATAAGTGGGACTAACTTTAGAGATAACATTATAGGATCGTAGGACATTTTACAGCTTAACTCACTGCTTAAATATAATAAAGGCGAATGCTTTGCTTCAACCCTGCATGACGATAATATTTTTCGGAACTGTGCAACAAGTTATGGATGCGTGTAAGTGATACGACTTGTATTTATTTAGTATAGTATTTTAGTATTTGGAAGTTTAGCACATAAATAATATAATATAAGCACACATCAAATAACTGGACTTCAGAGTACGAACAAAAACGCGGGAGAGAGTCTCGTGTAGTTTAGTGACAGCTCTTTGACAAATCTGCCAAAGAGAATATATACCACAGATTATACATCCAGTGGCAGTATGCCACAAAGTATTTGTGTGACCCATAGTTCAACTACCTATGGGTCACAAACGCTTCTGAGTCCAAAATTGACGGACACAATGTAGTCCTACGACTACACTGTGTCCGTCAATTTTGTGTTTGTAAAGTCCCCCGTGATACAGGGATTCATTTCTGAGATTTGGAGTTGTCTATGAAAACTATTGATAGTATCAGTACTTGCTTAACATCACATTTATATCGTGGACATGTGATCGGAAGTTCACTTAACTAAACAACCAACAAGATATTGACTTACTTCCTACGAAGGAAAATCAATACCAAATTGTTTGTATGTATACATATCCAGAAATAATTGCTGTGCTGACATAACCTCCTAATTAATAGTGATTCTTTTTTTAAAGAGACAACGCCCGTATTAGGGAATTTATTCCCTCTGTCGCGGGGTACTTTACAGTCATATAATATACGGACACAAATTACATCCAGAGTCAGAACAACCATTTATGGGTCACACAAATAGTTGTCCGGCGCGGGACTCGAACCCGCGACACGAAGCGGCGAGGCGACTGTCTAAGCCGCTGATCGGTGCGCGGCGTTTAAATAGATGATGGTTAAAAATTACTAAATCGTTTCTTCAATCAACGTTTAAAAACGATTCCGGACCATTTAAGACGTCACATGTGCTCATGGAAGCCGACTGAACGAAGGATTTCGTCATTTTTAACTTTCGTCTATTTGAACGCTGATTACGATCACGGTGACCATCGAATTAGGGTATAACAACATTAATCGACGCGGAATCGGCTAAAGCCGGTCAAAAAAGTCTTTATGCCGACGGAATAAGAGTGTTACTAATAGCTTCCGCATCGGCTAGGCTCGGCCGACGCGATGCGACACCGGCCGACGGCGAAACGAGCCGTTTGTCGATTACGGCGCTGAATCCAGCGTTACGTTTCCGACTGCTGCCGAACAGCGCTGGAGACGGTCGAACGGCGTTGAACGGCAGTTGAATCATCTGCTCGCATGCCTTCATCTCCGACGTCAGCCGAACGGCGCTGGAGACGGCCGAGTACCGATGGATATCGATATCGATATCGACACTTATTTCTTAAACTCAAGTTGAAAAACTAAAAATGAAAGGCCAGAATGTCCGTACAGCTCGGAGCGCACGTTTAAATCTGCGATGAATGCATTTGTGGATATTTTCGGGGTCATGACATGACAACGACTGTCGACTGCCGAACGCATGCGAACTGCCGTCGCGACGGCTGTTCGGAGGTGTCGACTGCCGAACGTAATTGAACAGACGCCGTGACGGCTGTTCGGAGTAATCGACTGCCGATCGCATGTCAACAGCCGTCGCAACAGCTAATCGGCGATAAGCCGAGTAGTGTGGTGATACGCACTCGGCTTAAGCCGATTCCGCGTCAATTAATGTGATTACACCCTTATATTATTGAATTCCGTGTGGGAATGAGATAGAATACAGTACTTCCGCACTACACGCTGAAAATAATTATATTTTAATTAATAAACTACAGTGACAGGGACAGGGACAGAGATAGGGACAGGAACAGGGACCGGGGCAGAGACAGAGACAGATTAAAATGATATGTGTAAATTACGTAAATGAGTATTTACCGTGTCATAACACGGTTCTTAAACTGGACAAATCTTAACTTTCCTTTTACTTGCTTTCAAAGAAGAAGATCCCTTTCGTTTGGCATGTTAGTATAATGATAAAGCTGCCAAGATTAAACCAATAATTGACCATTTAAATATAAAGTTTACCGAGCTTTATACTCCCAACCAAGACATCGCCATAGACGAGTCGCTTTTATTATGGAAAGGTAGACCTAATTTTGTTCAGAAAATTATAAACAAGGCGGATTGTGTAGGGCTAAAAACATACGAGTTTTGTGAAGCCAGCAGTGGATACTTATGGTCGTTTCGACTTAATACAGGAAAAGACGAAACTCAAGAGAGTTCCAATATTCAACCACAATTCTCCACAAATTCAGTTACGCAGTCTGATGAGCCCGATAGCAGTCTCTGCAATCGTATATGACCTTCTCAGACCACTCTTAAATAAAGGATAATTATGCATGGACTATTTCTATAATTCACCTCTCCTTAGCAGACTTTTGAAGGTGCAAAAAACTGATACATTGGGACTGAACCTTGCGCTCAAAATATCGTGAATTTGTACCATATTCAATCAAAAAGTGTTCAAAGTCTGATTTACGCTTTGGAGAGCTACGCTTCTCGCATACGAGTGATCTAACAATAATGCAATGGCAAGATGCCAATTTAGTAGCCACGATATCCACCTCATCATCATATCAGCCGAAAGACGTCCACTGCTGGACAAAGGCCTCCCCCAAGATCTCCAGAATTGCCAAGCTGAAGTGGCAGTGGGCAGGGCACATAGCTCGTAGAGCCGACGGCCGCTGAGGCAGAAAGGTTCTCGAGTGGCGACTACGAACCGAAAGACACAGCGTGGGCAGGCCCCCTACAAGATGGACCGATGATCTTGTGCGGGTCGCTGGAAATCGCTGGATGCGGATAGCGCAAGACTGGCAATTGTGGATATCCACCTATTACAATGCAAACATAAACATAAAAGAAAAGTACTTTAGTTATTATCCTAACTTAATATTATAAATGCGAAAGTAACTCTGTCTGTCTGTCTGTCTGTTACTCTTTCACGCCAAAACTACTGAACGGATTTGAATGAAATTTGGTATACAGATGGTCTAGACCCTGAGAAAGAACGTAGGCTAATTTTTATAGTTAGGATAACACATAGGCCATATTTTATAAAGTTTAACGCGGGTAAAACCGCGGGGCACAGCTAGTTACTATATATATTATAAATATTATATATAATAGTATACGATTAATCCACAAGTTTATTCAAGAAGGAGTAAGCCCGAGTAAAATTCCCTTAAATTTCCTCTATTCTGTCCAAGCTGTCTGTCCGTAGACAGTAACAAGATTATTTTTCTTTAAGTTTAAATTATTTATTCATAAAATTAATTAGGTATGCAAAATACTTAGTGAAAGTTGGCGCTTTAAAGCCTGCTTCCTCAGAAAAGTGGAATATAAAATTGCACGGTAAGGGTCATTAGGGCATTTTATTAATAAAAAAACCCGCCAAGTGCGAGTCGGACTCGCGCACGAAGGGTTCCTTACCATTATCTATAAAACTAGCAAAAAATTCACGCTTGTTGTGTGGGAGCCCCCTTAAATATTTATTTTGTTTTGTCTTTTAGTATTTGTTGTTATAACGGCAACAGAAATACATCACCTGTGAAAATTTCAAGTGTCTAACTATCGCGGTTCATGAGATACAGCCTGGTGACAGACGGACGGACAAACAGACAGACAGTGAAGTCTTTGTAATAGGATCCCTTTTAACCCCTTGGGTACGGAACTCTAAAAAAAGGAGAGTGGTTTAGACCACACGACTGAAGTAAAACTTAGATATAGGTGACGAACCTGGCTTTGAAAGAAAGAGAGAAAGAAAATATGTGCTCGCACCTCTCTCTCTAGCCCCTTCAGTAATACACCAAACATAACTTATGGCGAGCCGGCGTGGTTGGTAGACACTTGCCTTTCACGCCGCAGGTTGTGGGTTCGATTCCCACCCAGGACAGATATTTGTGTGCATGAACATGTCTGTTTGTCCTGAGTCTGGGTTGCAATTATCTATATAAGTATATATTTAAAAAGAAAAGTAGTATATGTACTATATCAGTTATCTGGTTTCGATAGTATGTACAAGCAATTCAGATAGATGGCTGTGTGTAAATATTATAACTCTCTCTCTCTTTCTATTTTCACTAACATATAACTCCCTCTCAACCTCCGTTCGCCTCGCACGATCACAATTTTCATAAAGCTCTCGCTTCACTCCCAATTTTATCGTACAGACGCCAGCACATCAAGCTACCCCAATCTGTCAAATTTCCCCAATTGAAAGTGAACCTTACGCTTATGTAATACAGTTGAAAATCTATAAAAGAAATTTGACAGATTGGGGCAGCTTGATGTGCTGGCGTCTGTACATGTACCATTTAAGATATATTCAATCAGAGAATTAATTTGTCGAATCAATTAATTCCTCTCAGTCGAATAAACAATCATTTCTACAATATAAATGGCAATTCGGTACGTTTTTTCTGAAATATGTTAGCATGTCGCTGACGACAAAGTATTTCACGATATTTCCAATATTGTTACGTGGAATTTAGTTGTGTATACATAAAGCATGTCCTATTCGCATCCCTGCACTTGTCTAGTGTAACAAGTGGTTGAGTCCTTTCGACCGTATAGATACTCTAGATATGGCATGTTTATTATTAAAGTCAATAAAATAAATAAAGGTTTTTATTCGCGTAGACTTTAAAACAGCGCTTGTAAATAGTCAGAACATGTTTGTATAATATATAATTAATTTATAATTATTTCTAGGTCAGGTCAGAAGTACCCTAAACCGGCGAGCATGTATGAAGAATATTATGTCAGTAAACGAAGAGAAAGAGGTATGCAAGGATCGTGACAAATGGAAGTCCGTTGTCTCTGCCTACCCCTCTGGGAAACAGGCGTGAGTCTATGTATGTATGTATGTATGTATTTCTAGGTACATACAGATATCCAGGTACACGGATTGTAGGAAAAATTTTTCAATAAGATTTATACAATACAATAATACAATGCAATAATCTTTATTTGCAAATATAGGTGGATACAAAATGTTCTAACTTATATAATGTGCTAACTATATTTCACCATTTCGGCATGCAAATCTTAAAATTAAGTCAATTACGTATAATGTTATTATGATAGAATGAGATTATACAATAATTATTGGGATAACAATTATTTTATAATAGTAACGATATTGAGCTAGCTTAAAGTTATTGTCAAGGATCAAGTTATCGAAATTTAAAATTTTAAACTTTTTTAATACGCCTCCTTACAGAAAACATTCATTAGTAATAACATTAATAATTTAATGTTGTGTTTCTGCATGTGAGTAAGGTTGCCAGAGCTCATCGGGGTGAGGGGAAAGGTCAGCAACATTGGTTTGCTTACTGGTTACTCCAATAAAGGCCGCCAACGCACTCGCGATCCCTTTGGTGTTGCGAGTGGCCATGGGTGGCGGTGATCACTTACTAACCGGTGACCCACGTGCACGTTTGTCGCCCTCTTATACAATAAAAATATTTATAAAATCCTGAGTCTATTGCATGTCGCAATATGGCGGCCAATGTTGCGGCGTCCATGGCTTGTATTACCATTTACTTTATAATAATAATAATAATATCTGGGGACAATGTCACACAGATCGTTCTAGCCCCAAACTAAGCAAAGCTTGTAATATGGGTACCAGGCGACGATATACATACTTATATAGATAGATAAATATATATATACATAGAAAACATCCATGACTCAGAAACAAATATTCGTCCTCATCTCACTAATATTTGCACTCACCGGGATTCGAACCCAGGACCACCAGCTTCGTAGGCAGGAGCACTTCCAACTAGGCTATGGTGACCGTCACTCATTTGTGCACCTCTCCACGGTATTTGTGTGTGTGAATGTTGTTGTCTGCTTGATCGTGATGGACAACGACACAGCTAGTGAGTCGAATAAACGGCCGGTTTGATGGTGGAAAACTCAAGAATAATGCGAAATTTCGGACAGTGAATGTAATTTTACGCCGTTAGACTCAAAGTTCCACTTGCAGAACGTACTGTGTTTTCATAAAACTAAAAAACTTTTCTAAGCTTTTTCACACAATCATCCAATCTGTAAGGAACCACAACTATGATTACCTATAACTCTCCTATTTTATATATGTTACTTAATAATTTGGCTTAGCTTTTTCTTAAAAAATGTTTATTTTACGAATTGCTGTAAATAACGAATGTAAATAACTATAATAAATTATAAATAAATAATAGTAAGTCTGCTACTCGTACAATTATAGCCAAGTTTTATAATCATTTTAACGTTGATGTAAAGGACGACACGCATCATCTTAGCTGCCTATTGTATTATATTACCACTATGATTGTTATTAAGTTTAATTTTTCTGTAATTAGTAACTGTTTTGATTGAACAATAAAGTTATTATTATTATTATCCAACGGCCGCTGGGGAAGAAAGTTTTTCGAGTGGCGATCACGAACCAGAAGACGTAGCTTGGGAAAGCCCCCTGCAAGGTGACCCGACGATCTTGCAAGGGTCACGGGAAGCCAATGAATGCGGGTACCACAAGACCGACCATTGTGGAGATCCATGGGGGAGGCCTTTATCCAGCTGTGGACGTCTTTCGGCTGATATGATGACGATGATGATTAATTTTGTAATACAACTACTCTGGCAACTGATCTTAAATTAGGCTGAACCTGTACTATGGCAATCAGACAACTGAATAGCATACTTATATATTTCTAAATACATACATATTATAGATAAATTACACCCAGACATAAAATAAATAATCGTCAAACCCTCTAGAACTGTGTTTTTTAACCATTTTCATCACGTGACCCCTCATACCCATTTTACCCACTTTTTTTACATGTTTCTTTTATTTTGTGACACATATCCAAAATTTTTATTCATTTTCATAGGTTTCGGATAAATACATCATTAAAATTTGTGAAGAATTGGAATAGAAAGCACTCCACCAAAATTTACTTTATTATTCAGAGGTTAGGTGGTTGTCAAGAGACAAAGTACTAGCCAGAGTTTTGGAACTTCGCGCTAAACTGTTAATGTATTTGCAGCAGACCTAATAATAATACTCCAAATTCATTTGCGACCCTATGACTGGCTTTCTCAACTTTTTGCAACTTCCCTATAGAAGTTTCGCGACCCCCCTATAAAAGCTTCGCGACCCCCAGGGGGTCGCGACCCACATGTTGAAAAACACTGCTCTAGAACAACAGTTAAATATTGTGAAGTATCCTGTAGCATCATTTCTTAATAATGATTCGTTCGTGTGCTGCCACCGTACATAATGGAACAAATGCAATTTTCCGCATCTATACACTTCTTCTGCTGGACAAAGGCCTCCCCCAAGGATATCCACAATCCTGCTATTTTCTGCGTCTATCCTGCGCTGCCCACATGCAACGGCTTCCCGCGACCTACGCAAATTCGTCGCTGCTACATTATTCACGAAATGCTACGGCATGATGTGCTGCGACACTATGTGCTACGGCACTATGCACTACGGTACTATCGTCTACTACGCAGGTATACGTTATCTACGAAAAGCTAGGTTAGCTACAAAGTGTTACAGCAACTGCCTCGTTGGTCTAGCGGTAGCGTGTTCAACCGCAGATAACGAGGTCCTGGGTTCAAATCCTGGGTCGGGCCGAAAGTGATTTTGGGATTTTTCTGTAAAACGAAATAATCTTAATATCAGCCCGAAGTCTGGGAGTTGGCGGTATTATACCCCCGTGCCTCGGAGAGCACGTAAAGCCGTCGGTCCTGTACCTGACCTCTTTCCGGTCGTGTCGCTAGTCGTCCCATCGGATCATGAGAGTGATGGAATAGAAAGTGCTCCTGTGTTTGCGCACACACTTGAGCACTATAATATGTCCCGCGCAGATGGCTAGTCTCCTTTAAGACTGGCCGCCGTGGCCGGATCTCGGCTAGGAGGACATTATTATTATTATTATGTTACAGCAACTGTAACGCTACATAGTTGTTGCTTGGCCTTACGCTAAATATTATTCCTAATTCTTCCTGTTGTTTGTACTGTAACAGCGAAACAGCGATAACTTGATCTTGTGGAGTGGATAGAAGAAGACTAAAACTATAGATTTAACTAAAACTATTGAGTATGTACGGATTGCAGTTGCTCATATCAATTACACTTTTTTGTACATTACAAAAAGTGTAATCGTACTTTCCATCCTAATCATAAATTTCCCACTTTTCGTAATGCTCTCATCATGCATTCACCAGCTTAGTTCTGAAGTCAAGCGTGCGATGAGAATTTATACTTCAATAAAAAAATTGATAGATTGTAGAAATTACCCAAGTATAAATATTTGACAGGCCTGTTGGCGTAGTTGGTAAACTCCTTGGTTTTCACGCCCGAAGTTGTGGGTTCGATTCCCACCCAGGACAAATATTTGTGTCCATAGACATGTCTGTGTGTCCTGAGTCTGGGTGTAATTATTTATATATTAATAGGTATGTATTTACACAAGAAAAGTGGTATATGTAGTATGTCAGTTATCTGGTTTAGATAGTACAAGCTCAGCTTAGTTTGGGATCAGATGGCCTTGTGTAAATAATGCTCCAGGATATTATCTATACATATAATAAAATCATAGGAAAGTCAAAACTGTACATTGAATTTTTTTTTTAAAGGATACTTGGGGCGTGATCTACTATCGATATCGAAGCCAAAAATATAGTAATAAGAATTTTTGTCTGTGAATCTGTTTGTCTGTAGTATGTCCGGGCTAAACTCAAAATGTACTGCATGGATTTACTTTAAATTTTGCATGAATATTACTAAGGGGTCGGGTCAACATATAAGCTACATATTGGCACGCTATCACCTACGGCGGAGGAGCTGTGATAATTTATAAAGTTTAACGCGAGTAAAACCGCGGGCCGCAGCTATTATTAAATAAATATGGAACTATTCCAGTGGTTGCGTATCTACGGAGGTAGAGTCGGTAACAAGGTAACAAGCGTAGCCTGCAGCTGACGCGTTTAAAAATGCAATTTTTTGCTACGTCCCGCGTGCAGTGTTCAGTGTGTCACTTTTTACGTGTCGCAGATATTGCGAACAGACGTTATATAATACAGAATGGAGACTGACATTTATATGAGTCACTTGAGAAGCTTCTAACGATTTCTATTTGGTAAGTAGGGTTTACTAAAATAAAAATAAATAAAATTATCTTTATTTCAGACTAGTTACGTCCATAATCACAAATCCTCTTTGCACCTAGCCAATACATTCGTGGCAGTGGCAGGCGCCAACATAGACTTCTCTCCTGTCCGCCAACATGGCGCCCTCAACCAAGAGAGAACTCTCCAACGGCTAGAGCCATTAAGCTTATTAACGGTTTCCTGCAATCAAATCCACATGCAGACATATTTTTTGACGCAGTTGGTACAACATTTAGAAATGTATTGGATTATTTAAATAGCGCCAAATCTTAATATCAATGTAGCTTTTTGTGTGTGTGTGTTTGTCTTTATTATTGTTTAATTTCGTATTTCATTTGACATATAGTTTGAAATATAGTTATAGAATTTTAATGTATCGCAATCATAATCATAATCTTTAGTTCTTAAGTATAAATTATAAGTCTTTGGTGTTAACTGTAAGCTTGTATTTTTATCAATAAATAAATAAATTGTAATAATGAGTTCATCATCATCATATCAGCCGAAAGACGACCACATCTGGAACAAGACATCCTTCAAAGATCTCCATAATTGCCGGTCTTGAGCTATCCGCATCCAGCGACTTCCAGCGACCCGATCACAAGATCATTGGTCCATCTTGTAGGGGGCCTGCCTACCCACGCTGCGTCTTCCAGTTCGTGGTTGCCACTTGAGAACTATCTGACCCAGTGGTCTTCGGCTCTACATGCCCTGCCCACTGCCACTTCAGCTTGGCAATTCTTCGGGATCTCAGCATTTCTGATTCGATCTCGCAGGGAAACTCTGTTAGCTTGTTTTTTACAACTAACTCCTCAATACTCTGTGTTTTATTTGCATTCTACAGTATCAATTAGGTGTTATAATCATATATGCCAGGGTTAATAATATTGACGGTCACCGTAGCCTAGTCGGTAGTGCTCCTGCCTACGGAGCTGGTGGTCCTGGGTTCGAATCCCGGTAAGTGCAAATATTTGTGTGATGAGCACGAATATTTGTTTCTGAGTCATGGATGTTTTCTATGTATATAAGTATTTATCTATCTATATTATAAGTATGTATATCGTCGCCTGGTGCCCATAGTACAAGCTTTGCTTAGTTTGGGGCTAGGATGATCTGTGTGACATTGTCCCCAGATATCAATATACATATATGCCAGGGTTCATAATAATACATGGCATCATTATGGACCCTGTCGGGCATAGCAGATGTAGAACGGAGGAAGACGCTTTAGCTATAAAATATATAAAGTTCTATCATCGTATATGTTTAATGGTTTAATATATATGTATATCAACCATAAATATTAGGTGTATTATCTATTTTAATTTATTGTTATACTCGTATTTTACTGTATTCTATATTCATATAGATATTATTCATATTATTACCTATTATATTATATATAATTTGAAAATATGTCGACGCTTAGGGCCAAGGACCCATTCCGTATCCTCGTTCTTCTTGAAACCTTAGTCTCACACAAAAATATAACATTTGCATGTTAGTTAAAATGATTATGGCGTTAATAACCAATTGCACTCACCGACCCGTAAGTAATCGGCGAGGGAAAGCACCTGGGCATGTGGTCAATACATAGACGTCTCCGTGTTTAGGACGCGTGTTAAGCTGCCTGTCCTGGTTGTTGTAGTTAGAATACATACGTTAAGCCTTGTCAGAGGCCTAACTAGCAGCTTGAACAACTCTGACGCATGGGTAACCACTGTCCATACAATAAAGAAAGGAATAGTTAAAGTGTTTTACTCTTGTGGTAAATTTATAGGCAGCCACCACGTCGATGGATATACATTGATCTTGACAGCGTCTTTATTTCGCTGTAAATAAGGGTGGTTATCATTTAACAAGTGATGTACTGTAATGTTATCGACTCTACTGGGATGCAGGTAAAACTTTCTACAATTTTCGTTATCTAACTAGATAACGAAAATTGTAGAAAGTTTCAATTGTAGAAAGGCACACTTCAGATTTCTGCTTCTGTAAGAATTAGAAATAGGTAAATATCTATGTAAAGTTAGTAGTTACTAACTTTACATAGAGATTTACCCATTTCTACCTTTCAGATAAGAAATGTTAACATTGTTAAGAAAATTAATTAAATTTCTTACAGAAGCAGAAATCTGAAGTGTGCCAACACAATCCTTTATAATATAAACACTGGGAGTGGAGCAAACTTTACGAATTAATTTACAATTTTTGTGTTGTCTTTTCCCTTGATGGGATCTCCATAGATATAACAAATATTATTTCTCCAGTTTCAGCGGCCAGAGGGTTTAAATGGGATCAAAATTTACGTTACTTAAGTATACCTAGTTGGTAGTGCTCCTGCCTACGAAGCTGGTGGTCCTGGGTTCGAATCCCGGTAAGTGCAAATATTTGTGTGATGAGCATGAATATTTGTTTCTGAGTCATGGATGTTTTCTATGTATTTATCTATCTATATAAGTATGTATATCATCGCCTGGTACCAATAGTACAAACTTTGCTTAGTTTGGGGCTAGGATGATCTGTGTGAAATTGTCCCTAGATATTATTATTATTATTAAACCTGAATTATTTTTTAAATAAATATCAAGACTCATACACTACTGTGTTGATAGATCAATTGGTAGCTTATTATAAATTTAATAAATGCATATTATTTAATAAATATCTAGGGACAACTAACGCACTGCAAACTGATCCAAAACTTAAAACATAACAAAATATTATTACTGTTTTATTATTTATTGCATAAAAACTGTAGTTTGTAATGATGTAGTAAAAAAACATTTAAGTATTTCTATTAGCGCTAATGCTGTATGACTGCTTCATTGGTCTAGCGGTAGCGTGTTCTCCCGCAGAGAACGAGGTCCTGACTTCAAATCCCGGGTCGTGCCAAAATTGATTTTGGGACTTTTCTGTAAAAAGAAAATATCTCAAATTCAGCCCGAAGTCTGGAAGTTGGCGGGATTATCCCCCCGTTCCTCGGTGAGTAAATAAAGCTGTCGGTACTGTACTTGACCTCTTTCCGGTCATGTCGCTATTCGTCCCATCGGATACTGAGAGTGATGAAATAGAAAGTGCTCCTGTGTTTGCGCACACACTTGTGCACTATAATATGTCCCGCGCTAATCTCCATTGAGACTGGCCGCCGTGGCAGAATTTCGGCTAGGAGGTCATTATTATTATTAATACTGTATTGTACGTATAGAAACAATCAACGCCTTGTCGATATATGTCGCAGGGATATGATAAAAACAGGGATTTAGCCAAATCGCTAAGGGATTTGATCAAATTACTATTAACGTTCTCTTCTTTTTGGCATAATAAGCATAGAACTCCCAAACCATATCCTTCTTCGCTTTTATTATTATATTATCATTTCACTGAATCTTAAATTGATTCAGTGAAATGATAATATATGTAGTATATTATATAGCCCTTATATATATATATATTCCCCTTATAGGTATCTGTGTATTATTAGTATGTAGTGTTTACATACACTTTGTATGTCGTATATAGTAGCGTAAACTACACATAATATGCTCTTTTCTAGTTAGTTTCTCCTCTCGCGGGTCTGCTGGAAGAGATTTCTATTGAAATAAGCAGTACCTTTGTACAATCTATTCCTTGTATTATTTATTGTTATAATGTTTTTATTTATGTGTAAGTACATAAATAAATAAATATAATAATAAAAGCGAAGAAGGATATGGTTCGGGAGTAAGGTTTTGACAAATCACCAGATTTGCTTATGGAAATGATAAAATCGTGTTGTTATTTTAACATGAACACCTCCGTGATTTGATCAAATCCCTGTTTTTATCATATTAATACGACATATACAATGTATCTTTATGGTTTGTCAATAAGGTCTATTTTAAATGTGCATGTGTTTCGATAGACGTGATGTCCACAGCACATTTTTAAATAGAGTGGCTCAAGTGGATTATCAATCTGTGTGACGTGAATAACTATGATTAAAAGTGGTAAAGTTTGAATTAACCAGTTGCATTTGCTTAATGACTCCAAAACTAGGTCAGAGCCTCACGACACACGGTTGTATCTTAGTTTTAATGTATGCTTTATAAAGGATGTTTCTTTAGACGCGTAAGACTTAAAACTATGTGATTTATTATAAATACATACATATATATGGACATATACAACACGTAACGTAATTAACGCACACCCTCAGACACCCCAATTAGAATATTATGTTGTAATCATAATACATACACTAAATTTTTAATTTAACATGTATATGCATTGTTATTTACTAAATTAGTTTCTTGGAATAAAGTTTATTTTTATTTATTTTGTGTTTAATGATGGAATTTGTATGAATACAAATAAAACTGCGATCTAAAAGTCTTATTAATTTGACTTACGGTCCATTCCGATTTTTTTGGACTGTACAGGGTCAAAATAAAGATAATTTCCGTAGTTTTAATTATTTTGGAATAAAAAATTACCGATATTAAAAATGATATAAATCGATTTAGTAAACGATTCTGAACAAACTATTTTCAGGGTGTGCGTTAATTAAGTAACGTGTTGTATATGTATGGATATATATATATGTATGGACATATATATGGACATAATAATATATAGACTCAAATTATTAAATTTTAATTTTATAGCATTATTCGCAATACAAAGCGTTTATCTAATCTCAAAAATGGGAAATCATAAATTTCATCGTCTAGCGGGTCTCGAACGTATTATGAATATGAAATATGATCTTTCACATGCAACTGTGAACATATCAGTCGGCCATGTTTCCAGAAAACAAAACCGATCGATAATACATACATCCTCCGGAAGGGTGTTAGCAAGGGAATCCTAAATTTGATCTGCCAGCGTGTATCGTTCGTAGCTTAACGCAGAGCGCCTACCCCGGATTGGTAGATGGTGCAGGTTCGAGACCCGCTGGACGATGAAATTTATAATAATAAATAATATCTGGGGACAATGTCACACAGATCATCCTAGCCCCAAACTAAGCAAAGCTTGTACTATGGGTACCAGGCGACGATATACATACTTATATAGATAGATAAATACATATATACATAGAAAACATCCATGACTCAGAAACAAATATTCGTGCTCATCACACAAATATTTGCACTTACCGGGATTCGAACCCAGGACCACCAGCTTCGTAGGCAGGAGCACTACCAACTAGGCTATGGTGACCGTCAACCGTTATGATTTCCCATTTTTGAGATTATATATAGACTCACTCTGATTTTTGGGCCGATTAATAGTTATAGGATGTTTGGTGACGGCGCGGTGAAGAATATCATCGCCATCTCATCCCGTGGGGCACGTCACCTACCAGATTACGGGCAGGAGCAGTCAACTGCGATAACCAACCCATCTAATCAAAATACAAAATCAATATGTAGTGTTAATTCCGCTAATTGTCAGTTTAATCATGCCGGTATGCAATGTGCACCGCCCTCCCGCCCGCAAAAATGTGCACATGCAAGAAGGACAATATAAAAAAGCAAATTACATGCGATACCCAACACGTGTTTCAGTCCTCCACGGACCATTCTCAAGGGCTGCTAACTCGACTAACGAGTTAGCGGAATTAACACTACATATTGATTTTGTATTTTGATTGTTATGGATTTCCGCAAAGTAACGCCTGATTCCATTACTTACCAACCCGTCTGCCAAGCGTGGCGATTATAGCATATCCCCTCATTCTTTGGGGAGGCTTTTATCTCCAGCAGTGGTCGTAATTTGGCTGTGACAAGAAATTAACTATGACTGACCGATACTAATTCGTCACTAACTTAAAATATAAGGTTTTTATCATTGATTTTTAAAGAGTTTTAATTATGTGACGGGCCTGACTTGGTTGGCAAATGCTTACTTTTCACGCCGGAGGTCGTGGGTTCTATTCCCACCCAGGACAGATATTTATGTGAATGAACATGTCTGTTTGTTTTGAGTCTGGTTGTAATTATCTATATAAGCATGTATTTACAAAAGAAAAGTAGTATAGCTCTGCTTAGTTTCGGATCAAATGGCCGTGTGTAAATAATGTCCCACGATATTATTATAGTGCAAGCTCTGCTTAGTTTGGGATCAGATGGCCGTGTATAAATAAAGTCCCAGGATATTATAATTATTATTATACACAAATAAGTTGACCCTTCTAAATAAGTTCTGATTTTCAAATTCACAACGAGATTTCGCTTTTAAAGTTGCGTCACACCAGCTTGATATACAGTGTGTTGCACAAGCATGAATTCGAACTATGATGAGACGCAGTTTTGTCGCACATGCGTTAATCACGTCCATAATGTCAAGTTCAAGTGGTGCACTCTTCAAATACCGCCTTCTCCATCTTACTTTTCCTTGTCCATCCAACGGTCTTCTGGAAGAGATCGCTACAAAGCGATAAGACCGCCGATTGTATCTGTATCTGCTTATATTAAGATAATGTAGATATTGTATTTTCTGGTGTAATAAAGTGTACTCTATCTATCTATCTTCTAAGGGTGAAAAAAAGTTATCGACCGGACCCCCCAAGGTACCTACTACACTAAACTGGAAAATAAAACAATCATAATCACCAAAAAAGGAGCAACATAGCAACATCTAATACCACATCATTAAAGTTAAAAGAATGTTTAACAGAACTTGAACAAGTGTTAAACAACATTAATTGGGGAATTCTTGGAACAAGTGTTGTACGGGGGTCGAAAGAAAATGTCGAAGAGCATAAAGAAATTACTGAACAAGGATCAGGGTCCTCCGCGGTGAAATCAAACCACTGCTCTGCACTTATAATTTATTGCACTACAAGTAGCGCCCCGGTGCGGTAGCGGATGAAACACAAACTAAATTAATTATCGTCGATACTTATATGAAAAATGTGAACGAAACCATATCGACTTTTAAGCGGACTGAACAACGCCATCTAGGGACACGGAAAGAAACTAAACAAATTAATTCTTGTAAGCCAATATGATTTCATTCATCGCGTTTACGATAACATAGACATTCCGCCCACCAAGGACATTTTTCATACAATGTCCTTTATTAACCGCCCACCAAAGACACTCTAATTTTAAGTAATCTATACATATCAACAAGTTCACTTATACTAAATATCTCATACAGTTAAGAATAAACTTATTAACTTAGGCACTAACTAACTTACTTACATACATTAAGATAATACACATATCTTAGTTAGCTTAGCCGCTGACTTAATTAGTTAATTACATAAAGGCAATATACATATCTTAGATATTGGTCTTTTAAAGACTGAATTTTGTGTACGGATAGTCACTACTCGAGTGATTCCATCAGGACCAGGATGCTTGAGTTCGATTCGACCCATTAACCACTTGCCTGGCGGAAGATCGTCCTCCTTAATTAACACTACGTCACCTATAGATGGTTCTGGGTTTTGCAGTGCCCATTTGTGTCTTTGTAAAAATTGATTAAGATAATCACGTGACCAACGTCGCCAGAAATCTTGCATCATTCTTTGATGAAACTGCCATCTTTGCAAGCTATGAATATTAGACCTTTCAAAATTCAAATCGGGTGCTACTACAAGTGATTCCCCGACCAGGAAATGACCAGGCGTTAAAATTGATAATTTGTCTTGATCCTCTATGTATGAAAGAGGTCGCGAATTGAGGCAAGCCTCTATTTGAGCCAATACCGTAGCTAAGTCTTCGAAGGTTAGTGTGGAATTACCGACTACCCGTTTAAGGTGGTATTTGGTTGACTTTATTCCTGCCTCCCACAATCCTCCAAAGTTTGGCGCATGAGGGGGAATAAAGTGCCACTGTGTACCATTGTTCATGAGACTATCAGCCAATTCAGCATTAAGGCAGGACTTCTCCTCATCAAACAAAAAAAGTAATTCCCTAGCTGCTCCCGTAAAATTTGTCGCATTATCGCTATATAGCTCCTCACATCGCCCACGCCTTGCAACAAATCTTTTGAACGCGGCCATAAACCCTTTAGTAGTTAGTTCACTGACTGCTTCCAAATGTATTGCTCGTGTAGACATGCAAATAAATAATGCTATATACCCTTTATACGATTTATTACCGCGACCCTTTGACATCCGAATATTAATAGGTCCAGCATAATCTACTCCACTCCTGAGAAAAGGTTTATTTGACATGACTCGAGCTGTGGGTAACTGTCCCATGAGTTGAGTTCTCGTTTTAACCGAATATCGAATACATGTCACACAGCCTCTGACATATTTTTTTACCAATAATTTAACCCCTATAATCCAATATCTCGAACGCAAAAAAGTAACCATAAGTTGAGGCCCACCATGCATAGTTTTTTGGTGTGCTTTGGCAACCAAAAGACTTGTTAAAAAAGACTGTTTAGGTATGAGTATTGGATGTATTCGGTTGTATTCCAACTGTGACATTTCCAGTCTACCTCCAACCCTTAAAATCCCCTTTGAATCTAAAAAAATATTTAACGATTTTAAATTGTTTGTCTTTCCTAGTAATTTATTCATCTTTAGCTCCTTCAATTCCTCCGAGAATTCGTCTTCCTGACATTTTTTAATACACAGCTCCATTGCCTCATTTAATTCTTCTTTATCTAAGCTCTTAGTGTGATGTTTTCTTGTTGTTTGACTTCTTAGATGTAAAAACCTTCTACAATAAGCGATTACGCGAATCAACCTTGACAACGAAGAATATTTGTTCCAAAATGAATTACTAACCGTAGTTGTATGAGATGTTACTTCTTCGATATTAGTTGTTTTAGGTTGCGGTCTCTTAATTTCAACTACTGGATGCCTTAAAAATTCTGGACCGTCCCACCATATTGAAGCACATGAAAGGTCAGCTGGAGGTATACCACGCGAAGCACAGTCTGCTGGATTATCCTTTGAAGACACGTGGAACCAATGTTTGTTGTCTAAAATTGTCAAAATTTCAGACACTCTGTTCGCAACAAAGGTCTTCCACTGACTCGGATGGCATGCCAACCACGCTAATACCACTTGGCTGTCCGTCCATGCGTAACAATCTACTAATGAAATATTTAAAACCTTGCTCACTTCCTTCATCAATTTTGCCAACAGTACTGCTCCACACAATTCCAACCGTGGTATGGACACTTGCTTCACTGGAGCTACCTTTGTTTTCGAGGCTATTATAGAAACATTAACATTACCGGAATCATCTACGACCCTGAGATAAACAACAGCCGCGTAAGCCATTTTTGAGGCATCAAAAAATCCGTGTAAATCAGATTTAAAGTTTCCAGAAGTAGTAGATATCCAACGTGGGATCTTTATATCTTCTAGAGACAATAAACTATTATGGTAAGTGGCCCATTCTTTATATAAAATTTGTGGAATTTCTTGATCCCAATCAATTCCTGCTAGCCAAAGCCTTTGAATGTATATTTTTGCTAAAATTATACTTGGTGCCAGCCAGCCCATTGGATCAAACAATCGTGAGATATCTGATATAATTTTCCTTTTAGTAGCTTGTTCCGGCAACGATGGGAGCGCAACAGAATATTGGAAAAAGTCACCAATTGAGTTCCAGGTAAGTCCCAGAATCTTCGTAACATCATCGACCTGTATTTTTAATCCATTATCTTTACCCTTTAGCTCATCGTTAATAGCATCTAGCAACTGTTTGCTATTACTCATCCACTTTTGTAGTGGAAATCCTCCCTTCGTTAGGACTGTATTTATTTCCGTATATATTTTTAACCCCTCTTCCACTGTCTCCGCCCCTGTTAACAAATCATCCAGATAAAAGTCGTTTAATATGATATCTGTTAATTTAGGGTTATCGTGACACTCATCATATGCTACTTGTTGTAATGCCCGTACAGCTAAATACGGGGCAGAGGCAGTGCCAAATGTTAACGTATTTAATTCGTATTCCTTTATTTCCTGTTTCGGACTATCCCTCCAAAGAATACGCTGATAAACAGTATCCCTCCTGTCTACCATTACTTGCCGATACATTTTCACTATATCTGCAACCAGACATATTTTATGTGTTCTCCAACGCATGATTATGTGACGGAGATCCGCTTGTAAAGTTGGACCTATCATTAAGTTTTCATTTAGGGATGTACCATTGGTACCTTTACAGGAAGCATCAAACACCACTCGAACCTTCGTGGTGACTCTATCTTCCTTGACAATGGCATGATGAGGTAAGTAAATTGCTGATTCACTATTATTATTCTTATTTGTTACTAGTTTCATATGATTAAGATCTAAATATTCTTGTAGAACCTTTCCATATTCTTCCTTTAACTTAATGTTTTTTCCTAGCCTATTTTCTAAACTATTTAGTCTTTTTATTGCTATAGCCTTTGTTTCACCTACTTTTAGTTTCAGGTCCCCGTCCCGAATTGGTAATCTTACAATATACCGCCCGTTATCATTGCGTTTCGTTGTGGACTTAAACAATTCTTCACATTTCATTTCGTCTTCCGTTAATATTTTTATATTTTCAGATGGTTCAGCTTCCAACTCCCAAATTGTTTTCAGATATTCATCACATGCAATACTGGAGTGCATAACTGTAATGTGAGAATTAACCACGGAACTATCTAAACCGACTACACCGGACAAAATCCAACCGAATTTAGTACATTGTGCCAACACGGTTCCACTCAAGTTCTTTTTTATACCCACTTTGATGATCTGACTGTATATATCCGCACCTAATAGTACATCAATATTATTGGGACGATAATATTCCGGATCAGCTAAATCATCCTCCGTCAAATCTATCCACTCAACTTTTGATACTTGAGCTGCGGGAAGAAGTGATGTTACTGACTTGAGAACATGAGCCTTGACCTTAACCTGGTAAGTCGGATCAAGCCTGGAGCTTAATGTTATGTGGACAACGTATTTTGATGTTACACTTTTCTCTCCTCCTACGCCTATAACTGTTCCTTTAACCGCCGACCTTTTGATCCCTAAGTATTGAACCATTGATTTAGTTATAAACGAGGCCTGAGACCCTTGATCCAGCAAAGCTCTAATTTCCCGATATGTCCAGTCCCTCGACTCAGCTTTTATCATAGCCGTGCTTAATAATACGGTTTTATGACTCATACCTGTCGAAAAATAAGAGACAAGTGGCTTACTGGACTTTTCCTCTTGGGTAACATCTTTGGACTTTCCATCACTCACCGAAGAGCCTTAATCTCTGACGTTGATGGAGTCTCTTCAGTAGTTTGAGAAGACCCAGAAACATCTATAGTGTGAATTAATGTATGGTGGCGGCGTTTGCATATCTTGCAACGCTGTGCACTTTTACAAAACCTGGCCGAGTGGTTGTTGTTCAGACAAATAAAACATAAACTACGTTCCTGAACCAAAATGCGCCGTTTTTCCACGGATTCCTTATTAAATTTGGGACACGAACTTATTTTGTGGTCGGCGGAGCAATATGCACATGCACTAGGTACTTTGATTTTATCCTTCATGACATGAAAAGATTGAGTCGTTTTTGGAGCCCGTTCCGACTTATTATCTAGGTTTTCCAATCCCCTAAACCGTCCCATTAAAAAACTTATAAATTGCTCAAGAGTGGGTAGATCGTCGTTGGGTTCTGATGACACTTTCAATTCCCAAGACTTTCGGGTTTCCTTGTCTAATTTTGCACTTATTATGTATATCATCAAAATATCCCAAGACGATATATCCACTCCCAATGTTTTGAGAGATTCCAAGCAATCGTTAGTATTGGTAACGAGTTTTTTAATTTCAAAGGCTGATTCACTAGCTAGTATCTTTTGACCCATCAATCTTTTTAAAATGGAGTTTGCTAAAAACCTCTTATTATTATACATTCCGTCCAACTTTGACCACGCTGTCTTATAGTTGTCAGCCGTAACTGGAAGGTTTCTTAACAATTGCTCCGCCTCTCCATGTAAATGACCCTTTAAATAATAAAATTTTTGTGCATCATCCAGAGACTTATTTTGGTGTACTAAGCCTACATATAAATCTCTGAATGATTGCCACTCCGTATACTTTCCCGAGAACATAGGAATTTTTATTTCTGGTAATTTAATTTTACTGCAACCTTTAATTTGCCCTTCAGTAGATGAAGTGGAAGACGAAGTGTTATTGGCATTCTTTAGTAATAACATTTCTTTCATTTCACATTTGTACTCAATGTAAATTTCTTCTACCTTATCAAACACTTCATTTTTATAATATTCGGTATTATGCAACTCAGTTTTTCCCATACCGGTTATAATTTTAGTATGACTACTAGAAAAAGTACTCCATAGTTGTTCTAAGTTTTCAAGTGTGATTTCAAAATATGTGACAGTTAATCACTCCTTAGGCGATTTTTTAAAATTAGTTTTCTGTTTTGCAATTTTGTGGGCAATTTCATCTTGAAGGTTAATTAAAGGTTCCATTTTGATCTAACAAAATTCGTATGTTCCGAAATTAAAATATTCTAAACTTCCAAACCTGACCCTTCCCCGAAGGAGGTAAGTTGCGCGGGGGGTACCTCCGGTGGCCTGCTGCGCGGAGGGCTCCTCCAATGTCCTGCGCGGGGGGGCTCCTCCGATGTCTTGCGCGGGGCTCCTCCGATGTCCTGCGCGGGGGGGCTCCTCCGATGTTCTGCGCGGGGGGGCTCCTCCGATGTCTTGCGCGGGGGGATGGCTCCTCTCCGATGTCCGGCGCGGGGGGCTCCTCCGATGTCTTGCGCGGGGCTCCTCCGATGTCCTGCGCGGGGGGCTCCTCCGATGTCTTGCGCGAGGGCTCCTCCGATGTCCTGCGCGGGGGGCTCCTCCGATGTCCCGCGCGAGGGGCTCCTCCGATGTCTGCGCGGGGGGCTCCGTCGATGTTCTGCGCGGGGGCTCCTCCGATGTCCTGCGCGAGGGGCTGCTCCGATGTCCTGTGCGGGGGGCTCTTCCGATGTCCTGCGCGGGGCGCTCTTCCGATGTCCTGCGCGGGGGCGAAGGCTCCTCTCCGCTGTCCTGCGGGAGGGGCAGCTCCGATGTCCTGCTGCGCGTGGGGGCACCTCCAGTGTCCAGGGCTACTCCTCTTCCGGGGTAGCGGGGCTGCTCCTCTTCCGGGGTAGCGGGGCTGCTCCTCTTCCGGGGTAGCGGGGCTGCTCCTCTGTGGCGGGGGCTACTTCCTCTTCCGGGGGGGAGGGGCTGCTCCTCTTCCGGGGCGGCGGGGCTACTCCTCTTCCGGGGCGGCGGGGGCTGCTCCTCTTCCGGGGCGGCGGGGCTACTCCTCTTCCGGGGCGGCGGGGGCTGCTCCTCTTCCGGGGCGGCGGGGGCTGATCCTCGTCGGGGGTACCTCACCGTTGATCCGCGGCCCTTCGTCGTCTTGTGGGTTAGCCTCTTCCGTAGACTCCGCCGTCGTCTTCTGCTGCGACCACCAAATTCTTTTCGCTGCGTCGATCTGGCTCGTTCAGGACCATGAACAAGGGTCAGGGTCCTCCGCGGTGAAATCAAACCACTGCTCTGCACTTATAATTTATTGCACTACAAGTAGCGCCCCGGTGCGGTAGCGGATGAAACACAAACTAAATTAATTATCGTCGATACTTATATGAAAAATGTGAACGAAACCATATCGACTTTTAAGCGGACTGAACAACGCCATCTAGGGACACGGAAAGAAACTAAACAAATTAATTCTTGTAAGCCAATATGATTTCATTCATCGCGTTTACGATAACATAGACAATTACTATAAACTTGAAATAGGAGTATACGGCGTGGGCTTCTTAGTCAAAATACCTGAAAAAATTACATAATAGAATTTTAAGGAGGTTCAGACAGGACAGCTGTCTTCAACATTAAACTTCCGGGTCACAAACACCCGACATCCATCGTCCAAGTATACGCTCCTACTGAGGTAACGAAAAACAAATTAAAAAAATGCCTTTACGCAAACCTAAATGAAACAATGGAGACCTTATACTCAGCATTATTGTGATGGGAGATTTTAATAGCCAAGTTAGCCAATGAGGAAAGAACGAAGAAAAAATACTTGAACCCTATACAGTAGGCAAGCAACGATAATGGATAAAAAATGATTTTCCGTTAGAAAATAACTTACATATTATGAACACTTTTTATAACAGAAAAACAATCGGAAATGTACGTGGGAATCTACGAACGGTGAAATAAGAATTGACATAGATTTCTTAAATACAAATAATAAATAATAAATAATAAAATCATTTATTTCTCTCAAAAAGTAAATTATTTACAAATATTCATATCAAGTTTTTTGGTACATTAACTTTTTGAGAGCTGGAGTCCGTACTAGGTTCGGAGCCTGTGTGACGGATCTCCAGGCTCTCTTACTCCTTATAATAATTTAAAATTAAAACTGCTAACATGACAATATTACATTTGCAAATAAAGGAAATTGGACAAGTTAAAGAAAATAAAATAGTAATGTTAATGCCTGTTGTGTGTATGAGTGTAAGTGTGTGGGTGTGTGGGTATGTGTGTGTTTGAGTGTGTGCGTGTGTGCGTGTGTGTGTGTGTGTGTGTGTGTGTGTGTGTGTATGGGTGAGTTTTATGCTGTATTTGTGTGATTTAATCAGCTGTGGGGTCTATAATGGTTGGGTAATTATGTTTTCGGTCTCTTCATAGTCTAGTTTAAGAAGCCAATCTATTACTAACTTTTTGCAATCTGATAAGCACATAGGATATATGTTTAAAATTTTATTAATTTTGTTATAAACATGGCTGCTGAGGAAACAAAAACTGCGTTGAGCCAGACTGGATTTGACCAATCTTGGAGGGCAAGCACTATATTTGAGCCTGGAATTTTTAAATTTATTGGGATTATAGTGAGTAAAGGAATGGGTAGTTAGGATCAGGTTTAGTAAGAATAATTTTCGAACTGAGAGGACATTGCAGGTAGTGTATAGTCTCGTTGTTGGAAAGATGCGAGGCAGTTTCCATCCTACTTTTAAGACAGCTCTCTGGGCACGTTCCACTTTCATTATATGAGTTTTAGACGATCCACCCTAAGAAACTATACAGTACTGGATGAGAGATTGAGCAAGAGCTAAATAAACCGATCTAAGCACCTTTACATCTGCGACATGGCGAAGCCTCTTGAAGATAAAAATTAATTTGCGCAATCTGGAGGCAAGAGTGCCAATGTGATTTTGAAAAGAGAGAAGGTCATCTATAACTACGCCCAGATATTTAATAGAGTTACAGCGGCTGAGAAGAGGACAGTTACAGGTATTACTGAGAGAGATATCGCAAGAGTGAACTGACAAGGCGTACGGCACTGAGGTAAGTTTTCCAGAGCTTGACAACGAGAAAGTCAGATACTTTGTTTTGTCAACATTAAGTGTGAGTAGATTATTAGTAAGCCAACTGGTGACCATATTAAGACCTGACTGAGCAGAGTCAAAGACAGATTCCCAGGATGGCCCGTGAAATATGAGAGCAGTATCATCGGCATAGGTGAAAATAGAACCACTTGAAAGATTTAACTGGCAAAGATCGTTTATATAGATGAGGAATAAGGTGGGGCCAATAATACTGCCCTGGGGCACGCCATAAGAAATGGGTAGCTCATCACTAGTCCATTCGCCAATCCTGAGGCACTGCCGTCTACCAGTTAGATAGCTGTGAAAAAGGGAAAGCTGAGTACCTCGAATGCCGATTTTTTCAAGCTTAGCCATAAGTATGGAGACAGAGATCGTGTCAAAGGCCTTTGCCAGATCTAAAAAGATTCCAAGTACTTTTAATTTTTCGTCTAATTTTGTAACAACTTTATTAGTTAAATCCAAAACGGCGTTACTTGTTGAAATTCCCGAGCGAAAGCCATACTGGCAAGCTGATAGAAGTTGGTTTTTCTCTAAGTATTTTAAAATAAATAAACCGACGGTTTTCTTAAACGTTGAAATCCTCGACAATTGTGACTATTTTACTGACCACAGATTATTTCGAGGTCAATTGCATCTTAATGTTCGAAAAAAACCTAGGAAACATATTATATACAAAATACAAATACCAATCAACAACACAACCATTATACAACCATAACCAAATCATGTTCTAGGATCCCTAAAAACTACATTAATACTATTAAATAAATAACGAATAGTCCAGGAAAAATGTGATATCTTAGAAGTACAAATAAAAGGAACTAATGAAATCCTAGAAAAAGACAAACCATTCAAAGATAGAAAAGGATCTGAAGCAAGAAGATTAATAACAAAGAGATCTTTTATTTAAAAACAGGAAGAACTATACTTACCTATACTTACTTATCCTATGGGCAGGGGTTACCTTAGTGGCAGAGTTTTTCAGTCCGCCCAGTAGGCCTCTGACATGGCTTAACGACTGTTATCTAATGAGTACAACCGGGACGACGTTTGACGTGCCCTCCAAAGCACGGAGGCGCTCAGTAATTAAGCCACTTTTGCGGTCACCCATCTATGGACTGATCGCAAGCCTAGTTGCTTAACCTTGCCGATCACTTACGGACCGGTGAGAGCATTAGCTATGAGCGCCTCAAAATAACAATAGACATAACATAATAAAAATAATTAAATAAATATATACTCAAATAAGGAAATACAAAAAGTAACAGAAATCTAAGTTAATTACAACTCCACATAACAAGGTAGGTAACTCATCACAAAACTCAAAAACACACATTTAAAAGAAACGAAATTTAAAATACAGCAATTGATTTCTATCAAGATTTTTATCATAACGAACCAAGTACATAAATTACAAGTAGCACAATAGTTTCGAGTACCGAAGATGAACCCTTTCTAGTATATTGAAATAAAAGTTATTAAAGCTATCAAATCACAGACTAGAAGAAAAGCTCCCGGCGAAGATAAGGTCCCAAATTAACTTTTAAAGCGAGTATCAGAGACTATCTTGAACAACTAACAAACCTTTTCGACTAAATTTAAGACCTAACCTCTTCAATAGACCACATCTTACTTCACAAAAAAGGGAGAACAGATCGAACTACAGGCCCATTCCGTTAACGTCAAACGTAGGTATACAAATTTTTCTTTAATATAACATTGGACCGGATCACAAGCCTATAGACCAGAACCAGCCGTAAGAATAGGCAGAGTTTCGAAGTCACTTATCAACCATTGATCACACTCATACCTTTAAAAAGTAGTCCAGAAATGCAAAGAATATGGAATAAACTACTACTTAGCATTTATAGACTATAATGAAGCATTTGATTTGTTGTAGCATGACCAAATACGGGAACCTCACTGCAAAACGGATCTACAGTAAATACACTAACGTAATAAAGAACTCGTACATAAATATGACACAAAAGGTAGGAATGAAAAGGTAGGAAAATATTCCCCCATTAAGAAGGGATTTAGGGAGATCCCTTATCACCCAAACTATTCATGGCAACCCTAGAACATATATTTTGACAACGAGTTTTGGCGCCAACGCGGAAAAAGACGCATCGAGGCTATGTTTTATTTTCAAAAACTGGTGTAAGATCCAGTTTTTATGTGTAAATATGGTGGATTTTTAGACATAACATCTTCGACAACGTACACAAGTGGAGGAAAGTGCGATATTGCCGTGCATTGTGATTTTCCGTGTTGTAACCAAAACTCCATCTCCACTGCTTTACTGGGGTTGGACAAGGACTATGTCTGACTTGACTGTGACGGACTTTACTTGACAATGACGGAAATAAATGTAAAAATATATTTACTGAAGGCTCATAAGGCCAAAGAAGCCAGAGCCGTAAACGGGATAAAAAAAATATATATATTTTGACAACTGGAATGGAAGGACTTTGAATGTACGTGTGGCGCAGCGGCGAGTCCCGCGCCTGACAAATATTTGTGTGACCCATAAATAGTTGTTCTGAGTCTGGATGTAATTTGTGTCCGTGGGTACTTTACACATATATAATATATTTGTAAAGTACCCCGCGACACAGGGATAAGATTCCCTATTGCGGGCGGTGTCTTTTAAAAATAAAATAATAATAAGGTATTTGGTAGACCGGTTGGAGCACCAGGCATTTATTGTTGATATCACTGTCCCACTTGACGATAACCTCGTAAATGCCGAGAATGACAAGTTGTCAAAGTATATAGATTTGGCTCACGAGGTTACCGCCATGTGGGATGTGAACTCAACAATAATTGTTCCAATAGTCGTCCCCGTAAACGGTCTCATACAAACAAAGTACACACAATACAGTCGTAGATATTTCAATATTATTAGTTTTCGTATTATTCCCTTTTATTATTATAATATCACACAATCTTAAAAAAGTTCTTCCTGTTTCTCTTCCCTTTTATTTATCCTTTATAAGTATATATTTGTGTATGTATTATATTTATCAATATATAACGATATAATACAATTATTCTATTTTATTTTTTATACATAAGAGGGTCCAGTTGAAAATCAGTGCCAGGCCTCTGGGTTGGCTAATGCTGAACTGGATACCTATTTGCTGCAGTTGTCAGACACATGCACTCACTTGAATATTAACTATTTTTTTTTAAATATTGAAAAGACGTATATGTATTTGTGTGTAAAATGTGTCTTTCAATGTTAGCAATAAATTTTCTTTTCTTTTCTTTTCTATTCTTTTCTTTTCTTTTCTTTTCTTTTCTTTTCTTTTCTTTTCTTTTCTTTTCTTTTCTTTTCTTTTCTTTTCTTTTCTTTTCTTTTCTTTTCTTTTCTTTTCTTTTCTTTTCTTTTCTTTTCTTTTCTTTTCTTTTCTTTTCTTTTCTTTCTTTCTTTTCTCATAGCAAAGAGCCTCGACCAACATCTTAAGAGGCTCTCACTGGATCAAAAGCGAAAGCAAAAGGGCCCCCCTTTTGCGCCGTGTCCCAACACACAACCTGAGAGGGCTCTGAGTTCCCCTCCCCTATTGCCAACTCCTGCCAGTCCGGCACAGCGACTGGTCCACAAAAAGATCGCTGTCTTCCCGGAGCTACTTGCACGTGGCTGCAGTAGATTTGGGTAGGTCGGAGATAGACTGGACCAAACTTTTGTAGCTGAGATAAGAAACTAGGGTATATTAAGTAGGTTTTAATAGATCTACTTAGTCCTCAAACTAGGCGGGGCAGTGTGAGGATTAGCATTATTTCCTCTAACAATTGATTAAATTATAAACGGATTGATATTCCGATAATTAATCTACATAGTCTACAACAACATGCCTTGTGAAGTTTGTTTTAAGAAGCTTAATATAATCCACAAACTGAACACAATTTGTTTTGTATAATGATGTCTTATGGTTCGAATTACAGCCACGGCGGCCAGTCTCAATAGAGAATAACCATCTGCGCGGGTCATGTTATAATGCACAAGTGTGTGCGCAAACACAGGAGCACTTTCTATTCCATCAACCGGGATTTGAACCCCGGACCTTATTCTATGAAGTAGAAGTAAACACGCTACCGACCAACGACGCGCAGTCAAAGTCAAGTTTAATTTAAATTTTAATTACGAACAGTGATTTTTTTAATCACTGTTCGTAATTGCAGACTAGATATATTCTTATTGAATTTAGGTACCTAAAATGTCACTCTTCAACTAATAACTGTACAAAACAGTTGTCGTAAAGAGTGGACAAACTCTAAATAAAATGTACGTATCTGATAATTTATGATATATATAACATTCTATTAGAAATTGCAAATATCTTGACATGATCCTTATTTTTTATTTTTGACATATTTCTGACATTTCTTTTATTTTACATTTAATAATTTTGACATATATACTTAACTAGCTGTGCCCCGCGGTGTTACCCGCGTTAAATTTTATAAATTTTCTTTGCTATAAACCTCACGGAGCCCGAGACCTTTCCAACGAATGCAAAACCGTGGAAATCGGTTCGTGCGTTTTGGAGTTATAGCGTCAGGAAGGAAAACCGGACTTATTTTTATATAGTAGATATTCGATGTCATATAAATTAAAAAAATATTTCATATATTCGAATGGAGTTGTTTGGTCCTATTCAAAAGATAGTGGTGAATGTCATGATACGAGTAGTAGAGTAAGACTGGTATAATAAATAAATTAATATATTACTGAATGTAAGGCTGCTCAATTAAATATGTAATAATTTTAATGTAATATGTAATAGATGATAACTGTCTTGAAACAACTTGCACACCTTTAAAGGTAAGATATGGTCATCCTACTAATATTATAAACGCGAAACTTTGTAAGTATGGATGGATGTTTGTTACTCTTTCACGTAAAAACTACTGAATGGATTTAAATGATACTTTACAATAATATAGCTTATACATCAGAATAATACATAAGCTACAATTTATAAAGATTTTGTGTGAATTGTCCAAAATATGACGATAAGTGTCAAGTAAGTAGGAAAAAATCTACCATGTGCCAGCTATTCCGGCGTGCACTGCCAAAAACGCTAGAGCTCTCCTATCCTACTAATATTATAAATGCGAAAGTTTGTAAGTATAGATGTGTGGATGTATATTTGTTAGTCTTTTACGCCAAAACTACTTTAACGCAGGTGAAACCGCGTAGCATATCTAGTATGTAATTAAAAGTATGTATGTTTAGATTGAACTCATAAAATATTGCTCACTATTGATGCGATGGGTTTGTTGAAATTCATGGCCCACCTCTTGAGAAAATACAATTGATTAGGATACGATGGGACTGACATTTACTATGTGTTAAAGTACCCTACTTAAATAAATAATGAAAATAGAAACTTTTATAGTTATTTCGATTTTCTTTTAACGTGGCATGCGTTCAAAACTATCGAAATAACTCTTTTACTTTATTTATTTCACTACACTTACAATTTTGCAACCAAATCGTGTAGTGAATTATAAATTAAGTACATTAAACATTATTATTATATAGGATACTAGCGGCCCGGTACGTGCTTCGCTACGCTTTTAAGTATTAGCACAAATTGTTTGTATATGGGAGTATATAAAGATGTTGATTTTACACTTTTCCAAGACTTTTGTTAAATTTTCTCTGCGTACAAACCTTCCCTGGACTTCCACGAATAATTTAAGACCAAAATTAGCCAAATCGGTAAAGGCGTTGTTGAGTTATAACATTACAACGAAAAGTGGCATTGATTTTTATATATAAAGATTAAGAATTAATTACAGATCATTGAATAACAAATACAAAAGCAGATAAATTGATTTACATTATTATAAAATATACCAACATCTGGATCACTCGCAATAAGCCAATTGGTAATGAAATAATAAAATTTATTCAGCACTTGGGTATTAACATACACTTGTACTTGTCAAGCTCACAATGCAGTACATAAACTTAGCCATGCAAATACAGTAGTATTACAGTAACAAAAAAAATTTAATTAGTCCGTCCGTGTATAAATAACAAATAATCAGTTTCTAAGAGTAGGAACCTACCCTAGCTAATTTCCGGCTTTCTCTAGCTACTGTGACGATCTTCATGGTTTGCTCTTGTTTTAAATTCTTAGGGTTCCGTAGCCAAGTGGCCAAAAACGGAACCCTTATAGATTCATCATGTCTATCCGTCTGTCTGTTTGGCCGTCCGTAGGTATGTCACAGCCATTTATTTCCGAAAATATAAGAGTTGTTCTGTTGAAACTTGGTAAGCAGATGTATAATGTGAACCGCATTAAAATGTTCACATAAAAATGTAAAAAAGTCAAATAAATTTTGGGGGTTCCCCATACTTAGAACTGAATCTCATTTTTTTTTTTCATCGAATGCTTATATGCATTGGTCTTCAAAAATGATATTGAGGTTTCCTGGTTCATATATTTTTTTTCTTATTTGAATAGTTTGCGCGAGAGACACTTCCAAAGTGGTAAAATGATTGTCCCCCCCCCCCCCCCTGTAACTTCTAAAATAAGAGAACGATAGAACTAAAAAACATATATGATGTACATTACCATGCGAACTTCCACCGAAAATTGGTTTAAACGTGATCTGGTAAGGTTTTAATACGTCATAAATCGTAAACCGCAATTTACCTTTCATTCAATCAAATAAAATAATTGCTGCTACGGAACCCTTCGTGGGTGAGTCCGACTCGCACTTGGCTGCTTTTTCTTTTAATATTTTGTATTTTACATTGTGATTGGATAATGCACACACAGAACTGTTGTCATCTAGTTAATTTTGGTTACCTTTTTTGACCTATCATATGGAATCAACCTGTATACTCAAACTTGTATAAGCAAGCTCCCTTGTTACTAGTAAAAAGTAGTAAACATTAACAGTTCCTTGTGAAATACTTTGAAGACGACCTCTCTTTCAAGGTCCGTCTTCATGAATGTTTAATAACTTCCCTGGAGATAAAAAGTTTATTCATGTTTAAAAGCTTTAATAATCCCCAAAGGTTAACATGAAGAAATCGAGGAAATAAAGGCGCTCATAGCCAGATGTTCTTACCGATCCGTTAGTGATTGGCGAGGTTAAGCAACTAGGCACTTTGACGTTAGAATAGAATATAGAATATGCATTTATTTCTCTCATCACAAAAGTAGTTTACATTTTTTTCTTAAATAAGATGACATTTAGGATGGTACATTTAAGCAGTTATAAATGCAACCAGTTTTGTGAGAGACTGGTGCCTGAGTTAGGTTTGGGTAAACCTGTATTACAGGTCACCAGTGCCCCACTCCGCAGATTGAATTAAATATTGCTTTCTTTGCAATTATAATTGCTTGAAACTAGTAAATCTTAATCTATAACAGTAGTGATATAAATAAATAACAGTAATAATAATATTAAAATTAGCTATTGTGTAAAAAAGTTTGTGTGTTTTTGAGTTTTGAATAGTCTGTAATGGGTATGTATGTAATGGGACTTAGGTTTAGAAAATAACAAACAATAGTGGTATTAAACAATAAAGTGTCAAAATAAAAATCGATGAAATGATGTTAGAGCCCTGTGGTAAAGATAATTAGATTACTTAGTTATATTTATACTAGAATTTGAGAGTTTATACTAGAATTTGAGAGTTAAATTAGGAAAGATTAAATTAAATTAAATTAAATTACAGGACGAAGCAGGCTTTCGGTCTCATCATAATTAAGTGTTTTTAGCCAATTACTAATTTTTAATTTACAATCCCGCTTAGAAAGAGGATAGATGCCTAAAGTTTTGTTACACTTATTATATAAGTAAGGCCCCAGATAGTAGAAGAAGTTACTTGATAAGCTCGAGTGGGTAACGTTAGCGGGACACACGTTACCCTTCCTCCGCTTTTCCAACAAGAGACAGGGGTTGTATGGTAAAACAGAATGTTGTTTCAGAACTGTGTGAAGTATGAAAGTCTTTCTTACAGTGAGAACATTCCATTTTGCATAAAGGTCAACTGTTGGAAACCGGTAAGGGAGACCAGCCGCGACTTTAAGGATTGTTCGCTGTGCTCTTTCTAATTCTATGATATGACTTTTAGCTGCCCCGCCCCATGATGTTATACAGTAGTCGATTATAGACTGACATAGAGCAAAATACACTATTCTGATTGTCTTGTAATCGGCTGTAGATTTAAGCGTTTTGAACACATATATTAATTTTCTTAACCTAGTAACAAAGATTTCGATGTGGGGTTTAAAGCTTAGAGTCTGGTCTATGAGGATACCAAGATACTTTATACTGTTCGTTCTAACCAGGCAAGGGCATGTACAAGAGAAGTTAGAGGGATCACAAGTGTGGGCTTTAATTGTATGTAGTGGGGATGGAAGGTGGTTAGATCTGAATGCAAAAGTGATATATTTCGTTTTGTTAACATTTAATGTTAGGAGATTGGTTCTAAGCCATGCATATACCATATCAAACCCTTCCTGAGCGCTAAGATAAACATCTTCCCAAGTATTACCACTGAAGACCAGCGCAGTATCATCGGCAAAGGTAAGTGTTTTTCCGTTATTTAGGTTCAGATTACATAGTCCATTTATATATATTAAAAACAGAGTAGGACCGAGTATACTTCCTTGCGGAACCCCGAATTCTACTCTCTGTTCATCACTAACGTGATGTTCTATCTTTACGCGTTGTTTTCTATTTGATAGATAATTTTTTAGTAAATTAAGTGGAACACCGCGAACCCCTATCCGCTCCAGTTTCGACAGTAGGAGCGGAATAGAGACCGTGTCGAAAGCCTTGGCCAAATCAAGGAAAATAACAAGATTCTTCTTACCTTTATCAATATTAGAAATAACTGAATTTGTTAAATTATCAACTGCATCACTGGTAGACTTACCTGTGCGAAAGCCATACTGAGCAGGTGAAAGAATGTTGTTAGACTCAAGGTAATTAACTAGGTGTTTGTTTATAATACGTTCAGTTACTTTTGATAAGGTTGGTAATATTGAGATTGGCCTGAAGTTGTCGACACTGCCCCTATCCCCCCCTTTGTGAACCGGTCTAATGAGTGCCATCTTAAAGGCTTCTGGAAACAAACCCGTCGACAGAGTAAGGTTGCATATGTGAGTTAAAGGTTTAGTGAGGAAAGAGATATATCTTTTTACTATTTTTCCAGAAATCATATCAAGACCCGCTGTGTTATTGTCTTTTAGATCCATAATGAGCTGAGCCACTTCCGCATCATTGGTAGGGAGTAGAACAAGAGACTTGCAAGGTGCCACAATAGCAGAGTCATTTCCTAGATTGTGGAAGTGGGGACCGTTTGAATTAGCTAGTCTTTCAGCAAGTTTTATACCTAAGCTTGAGAAGTAGTTATTGACTAGATCTACACTTTGTTTAGGGTCTGTGGGTGATATAAGGTTTGAAGAGTGATCCTCACATATCTTCCTATTGTTGATGGTATTGATAACACTCCAGAGCTGCTTGTTATTATTAGAAGCTTTCTGAATCTCTTTTCTTTCGTAATCCTGTTTAGCTTTTTTTAAGAGTGAGTTACAGAAATTTCTGTATCTTTTATAGGTTGTTAATAGTATGAGATTATCTCTGTCTTTTTTTGTTTTTTTATAGAGATTATCTCTGTTCCTCATGCATCTAAGGAGACCTTTAGTTATCCAGGGTTTGCTTGTTCTTTGTCTTTTTGGTATTTTAATTAAAGTTTCAGAATTAGTTATAGCAGATTTAAGCATGGACACGAGCGCTTCAGTTGCAGTATTGACGTTGTTGTAGTCTAATATTCGCATGAAGTTACTGTTTAGAATTTGAACATCTAGTAAATGATAATTAATTTTAATTTTAAGAGTTTGTTTGTATTCTATTTTTGTGTTTTGGTTAATGCTTAAAGCTACACATTCATGGTCGGTTATGGTGGAGGGAATCACGAAGCATGTGCAGTTATTTTTAGTTTTTAAAATCATGTGATCAAGACTGGTTAGTCCATGTGTTGGTAGGTTGTGAGCTGGAAGTAGGCAATGACTGGCTAGTAAATTTAGATACTCATATGCCCGTTTATCAGACGTATTTCTGACAATATCTATGTTTATATCACCACCAAGTATTATGTTTTTAAATGCACTTAATTTTTTTAACAGAGAATCAATTGAGTGTAAGAAATCTATTGTACTGTGTTGACTTGGAGGTCTATAAATTCCTATTATGCACGTTTCTGTGTTTAATTTTAATAAGAGGCAATTAGCATCATTAATACAGGGTTCTTCGAACGTAGTTTTAAGTATTTTTCTATAATATATCACCACTCCTTCATTTTGAGATCGGTGTAATGTTGTTGTTATATAATTATATCCATCGAGTTGAGGTATATGTTTTGATTTGTGTAACCAGCATTCAGTAAGTACCATTATATCCCAATCAATATGAGATCTTTGTATAAGCGTAATAAAACTATCAAAATTTCGTGATATACTTCTAATGTTCTGGGTGATAACGTTTAATGTATATTTTTTTGTGATAATATGGTTTTTGACATCTTCAATGCTGCACGAGACAGATTTTGCTACCGTGAGGTTATCCAAACCTTGTGTAATAACATCTATATTATTTATAGCCATAGCTTATAACAGTAGGGTGGGATATTAAATTTAAATTAAGGTTTGAATAACGGTAGGTAACTGCAGATATATGATATGTAAACCACATGAGTAGTTTCATTTCCTTGTAAAAGGCAATGAAATACTGTTTATTATTTATTCCTAGTGTCCCAACTTGTGTATATGTGTATTTATTGTGTATAGGTGAGTATGTATTATGAATTGTTTTAGTAAAAAATAGTATCACAGAGGTAAAAAATCCGTTCGCTGTGTAAGGAGCGTCGGTAATATAAAACATGCACTTATAAGATAAATAAAATAAATGATTAGGTAAGAAAATTAAAAAAATTTGAAGTATGCTATGAACTAAAACTAGTCACTTTTTCAAGTTAGTAAGTTCCTCGATATTAGTGATAAGGATTGGATTTTGACCGTCTTCTTTCCTCACAAATAGTTTGCCATTGAAAGTCCAGGCTGCGACCAGTTCTTTTTGTTTTACGAATTCTCGAGCGAGATAAAAGAGGTGGCTTGTTTTTTTGGTGAGACTCTCAGATATGTATATAATTTGGGGCTGTCCAGCTAACATAATCTGCGAGGTATTGAGTGGTTTCTCCTTCTTTGCCCGCATAGTTTTGTTATATTTTTTGAAGCCGGAAATGAAGTTCTGTTTTAATGTTGCGCTGGTAAAATCGACTACGATGGTATCAGATTTATTTCGGTAGATGCTATTAAAATTGATGGCTTGGGTAGGGGTCGAGAGGCCTACAGTATTGCTTATATTATTCATTATTTTAATTAGCATATGTTTGTCCTCATTAGGTTGTTTATAAATGTTACGCACCTCTAATGATGAGCTACAAGCACGCCTTTCCAAGTAGTCAACTTGATTTTCCAGAGTTAAAATGCGTTGTTTATAATCACTATTTTCACTTTCCAGGCCACTTATTTTCGTAAGCAGTTCATTGTATCGTGTATTCATGTTGTCTACTGTTTTTTTTAACTCTTCATTTTGTGATGAGATGCTTTGGATTCCTGTATATATCGTTTCATATTTCTTGTTCTGTTGATCCATGAAAAGGGCTAACATTTCCTTAATTTGATTCGACTCCGTAGCCGGTTGAACTTCGAAAGGTTCCACTGTTGAAAAATCCTTAATAGTGCACTTACGACGTTTTGTATTAATGTTTGTATTCTGCTCAGTGTTTGAAGAGGTATTTAAAAGTGGATCAGAAGCATAGTGGACTAATGTAGGCGCCTCAAGTAAAAGATCCGAACGCGGAGGAGTGCGTAGAACCGAAGACATCGCGCGTAGTGTTTAACGTAGGATCAATTCACCTGTTTGTTGCCGTGCGTCGCGTCGTCTAACACTTAGTTATAGTTCAAGTGTCTACGTAGATGCGCAGGAGTGTGCGTAGCCTGTGATGTTAAACTTCGGGAATCCTCGGTGGTCGAGCGATAGACGTGCGGGAGCCGAACGATGTTGAAGGTCATTTGCCGAGGCCGGTCAATGACCCGTGCCGCGGTCGTTGACTCGAATGCACCAACACAGCTGTTTTAATTATTGAATTCGCACTAGCCGTTATAACTTAATACTGTTGTAGTTTCTTTGTTTATTGGTCAATTTTGGTTCTGGTTTTAGCACTGGGTAGGTTTTTCACTGGAGAACACAACGATATACGTTTTATAGCAAAACTGTCACTTTGTATATTTAATATGATTTAATTAGCACGAGCGCAAAGAGAATACGTGTTGTCGCGCCGATGTCCGCGGGCGGGGGGGTACGTTCACCCATCTATGGAGAAGTACATCGAAAGATTTCAGCGTTCTGGGAAAGAATAGTTTGCTTTCTAAAAATGTCTACAATCTGTCTACAAATGACGAAGGTAGATTCTATCACCGGTCCGTAATTGATTGGTGAGGTTAAGCTACTAGGGTTGCGGTTAGTCCATAGATGGGTGACCGTAAAAGTGGTTATATTCTGAGTGTCTCCGTAATTCGGAGGGCACGTTAAGCTGTCGGTCCAGGTTGTAGCCATTAGGCAACGCTTGTTAAGCCACATCAGAGCCCAGAGGCGGCTTCAACAACTCTGACACCAGTGTAAACCACTGCCCACACGATAAGTAATTTTTTTAGAGAGGTAGGGCACAGCGTTCATTTGCTCAAAGAGCAGCGCGACTGGGGAAGTACCTCCACTTTACAGAAGACATTCCTTAATAATAACATTAATAATTTTAATGTTGTGTTTCTGTGTAAGGTCGCCAGAGCTCATCGGGGTGGGGAGAAAGGTCAGCAAGACTGGTTTGCTGAATCTAAGGCCGGCAACGCACCCACGACTCCCCTGGTGTTGCGAGTGTACATGGGCGGCGGTGATCACTTACTTACCATCAGGTGACCCACTTGCTCGTTTGTCGCCTTCTTATGTAAAAAAAAGAAAGTAGTACATAAGGATATTCAATTTTTTATCAACGTTCTCATTCATCATATGGGCAGAGTAGTTTAAACTTACAAGTAAAGCCACTGACATGTTTTAACGACTCCGAAGAACTACTTATGGATCACACAGCAGTTGACCTGTGCGGGAATCAAACCCAAAGTGCGAGGCGATTGTCTTAACTTAACCGCTGTACCACATGTGCAATATATCATTATGTTTCCCGCTTTGCTCTGGAGGGAAGTTGAACTATAAATTTTCTAACTCTTCCTTGTTTCTTTCTGATTTAATTCGGTGCGGGATCCTTTACAGTTAAACCGATTCCCCGGGACATGCCTGAACCTTACCGCTCAGTGTCATTTCATTGTGTACAGTTCATCCTGGCTTACAGGAGTTGCAGTAGTGGGTAAGAGGGAGGGACTTGTTCTGATATGAAGGAAGGAAAATTAGCAGGAAAACGGTTGTAATTACGTAGAAAGAGGCACTACTTTTTATTTATAAACTTTTTAAGTTTTAATAAATCACGTTACTGTTATAGATAAGGTGGGAGCGCTGCGCTTAGACGTTTGTGTATCTTTTATTAGTACAGTGATAATGGAGTATTAACTACCTGACTACTGATGTTAGAAGGGACTAGTCCCGAAAAATGTGCAGTTTTTGCCTGACTGAGTAACAAAGGTTCTTGAGTAGCGACGACGAATCGGAAGACGAAGCGTGGGCAGGCGCCTATAAGATGGACCGATGATCTTGTGAGAGTCTTGAGAGTGCTGGAAGTCACTGGATGCGAGTAGTGCACCACCGGCAATTGTAGAGATCTTTGAGGGGGGCTTTTATCCAGCTGTGGGCGTCTTTTAGCCGATATGATGACGGTCACCGTAGCCTAGTTGGTAGTGGTCCTGCCTACGAAGCTGGTGGTCCTGGGTTCGAATCCCAGTAAATGCAAATATTTGTGTGATGAGCACGAATTTTGTTTCTGAGTCATGGATGTTTTCTATGTATATAAGTATTTATATATCTATATAAGTATGTATATCGTCGCCTGGTACCCATAGTACAAGCTTTGCTTAGTTTGGGGCTAGGATGATCTGTGTGACATTGTCCCTTTATATTATTATTATTATGATGATGAGTAACAAACACCTCTTTCTCGCTCTGAGGAACTGTTTGAGCTGGTGCAATCGTCTCCTGTTTATCATCGGACCACGCGCACTCGCAGTAAAGTTCATCCGTATCTCGTCAAGCACGGTTCGCTTTCAGCGTTCATACATCCCACGTACGTGAAGGCTATGGAATTAATTACCTGCTGCGGTGATTCCTCAGCGCTGACCTCATTTAATCATGGTGATTCCATGGTAGGCAGCGGTTTGCTGTGTCCCCTGGCATTGCGAATGTCCATGAGCAGCGGTTACCACTTACCATCGGGTGGGCCGCTAGTTTGTCTGCCACCAAAAGCAATATAAAAATTCAGACGTTGACATCTATACATATAATAAAATCGTAGGAAAGTCAAAACTGTACAATGAATATTTTTAAAAAAGGATATTTGGGGCTTTATCTACAATCGATAGCGAAGCCAAAAATATAGTTTTTAGAATTTTTGTCTGTTTGTATGTATGTATGTCCGGGCTAAACTCAAAAAGTACTGCATGGATTTACTTCAAATTTTGCATGAATATTGCTGCGACCCGACTCTTGGTCGGGTCAACATATAAGCTACATATTATTACGCTACGGGGGAGGAGCTGTGATAATTTATAAAGTTTAACGCGGGTAAAACCGCGGGGCACAGCTAGTTAATAATATTTGTAGGAAATAAGGAAATATTTGTAAAACCTTTCGCCACCACTGATTATAGTATCTACAGACGCCAGCACATCCTGCTACCCCAATCTGACAAATTTATTTTATAGATTTTCAACTTTATCCACTTAGATAGCTAGAAAAAGCCGCAGGTTAGCTAGGGTAGGTTTCTCACCGGCGAGGATCGCTTTGGCCCATTAACGCGTGATCGGTGATCCTGTGCAAGTGATCACATCCTCATTCCGTCTTTTTGCTTCAACGACCCCCTGAGCTGTGGCCCGAACCCCAAAAGGGTGCCCTCAGTTATTAGTCGCTTAAATTAAGCTACTGGTTAAGAGCCTTCAATTCTTTAATTTTAATATAGTAGAACTAAATTTCAAAATATTAGATTAGTAACTTGTTATTTATTTAAGGATTTAAGAAAATATATATGATAAAACAGACCGGACGGATGAACTACTTAGTATTTTGTAACTTTTATACTGTATTCCATAATGTTTACCTATGTACTGCATTGTGAGTTTGACAAGTACAAGTGTATGTTAATACCCAAGTGCTTAATAAATTTCATTATTTCATATCATCTCATTATCACATAAGCATAAGGTTCACTTTTAATTGGGGATATTTGACAGATTGGGGTAACTTGACGTGCTGACGTCTGTACCTAAATTTATTGTTGTATTATGGTATGGTAGTAAAAATACTTACCTTTGTCATTTTGTAGACAGATTGTCGACATTTATAGAGAGAAAACTATTTATTCCCAGAACTCTGAAATCTTTCGATGTATTTTTCCGAGAAAGCAAATTGATGAAATTAACCTCTGAAGCCCTTTTCTCGAAACTAAAATAAAATATTTATACAAGGTGCCTTTCGGTAAAAAGTATCTTACCCTGTGTACAACGTGTAATATGAACAGTGAAGAATGTTTAAAAAGCTCAAAATAGACCACAAACTAAACAAAGATTATTTTTATTAATCTATTCTTGGCAATTTGCTTTGAAATGAAACGAAAAATATTTATTTTCCAGAAACATGGTAAAAGATGTAATATCAAATTGTACAGGTTCAGCATGTTACGCCGATTTGACGTCATGCAAATTTATACGACATAAGTTATTAATTATTATAAAGTAATTTAATAAAATACATATACAGCATCCAAACACAAACACATCGATTAATATGTCTATTAGATCTTGTAAGTTTGAAAACTAATTAATACATTTGTTTGACATAGTCATAAGCACATTAAAATAATAATTTTATAATGTCTTATATAAATATTACAAAGTACCTATGTCAAGTTATCTGTTATGCACGAGTTTTCAGCATCAAAAATTCACTAATTGTATAAAAACAACCATCTGACAGCCAATTGAATTTTTTATCCTTAAACATATTAAGTGGTAGTGTTTTCAGTAGTGTTTTTGGTATTTTGCTATACACTTTTATTATCATCATATTTCAACTTAGTCTATTTAAAACAACAATAAATTACAAATACAAAATCATCATACAAAATCACCGTAGCCTAGTTGGTAGTGCTCCTGCCTACGAAGCTGGTGGTCCTGGGTTCGAATCCCGGTAATTGCAAATATTTGTGTGATGAGCACGAATATTTGTTTCTGAGTCATGGATGTTTTCTATATATAATATTTATGTATAAGTAGATATGTATATCGTCGCCTGGTACCTATAGTAAAAGCTTTGCTTAGTTTGGGGCTAGGATGGTCTGTGTGACATTGTCCCCAAATATTATTGAAAAAAAAAAAATGCGGATAGTGTGCCCAAAAGGCTGGCGCTACGTTACCTCGTTGTATAGCCAAGCTGATACGCTGGCTGAGGTACACCCCTGCCCTCGAGTCAGCTGAAGTTTCAACAAGGCGTCTGGGCAAGTTCTACACAAATTTGCGTGTCCCTGAGGTCTATAGTTTCAAACCCAAACGGAAGAAAACTTACCCGTCACTGATGGAAGTAGATTCTTAAACATTATCTTCTTATAACCGGCCAAGTGCGAGTCGGACTCACCCATGAAGGGTTCCGTAGCAGCAAGCATTCCAGTTGATTAAATGAAAGGTAAATTGCTGTTTACGATTTAAGACGTATTAAAAAAAAACGACTTTCTGGATCTCGTTTAAACCAATTTTCGTTGTTCTTGTAAATTACTTATTAAGTTTTGATTCGTTGATAGTATCTAATAATTAATTATATATACAATTTTGTATATGATAGCAGCCCCGTGCAAGTGGGCTACCTGATGGTAAGTGATCACCGCCGCCCATGAACACTCGCGACACCAGAGCAGCCTCTAGTAGGTACGTTACCGGCAAATCGTAATTCTTAATACAAAGCGCTTCAGCTGCTTTTTTACATTATTTCGTACAATCTGTACCTATCTAGTTCTGAAAACTTTGTAGTATGTAGTAATTGGTCTCATAAAATATTCCATACAATTTATGTTACACGCTACAAAAATCTCGAAAGTCTGTAAATCAATTCAAGTAAGAATTAGTTATGAACTTTTCTTTCTTCAATCGTGGTCAAAAGATTCATATTATAATACTTTACTTTATTGAAGGTACACAGAAAAAAATCAATAGTAGGTAATAGAAAATTGATTTAAATAAAATGATTATTGCACTATTAAATATGAATCGTTGAAAAAAAATTAAGTAACTTGTTTGATTAAAACATACATACATACGTAGACTCACGCCTGTTTCCCAGAGGGGTAGGCAGAGACAACGGATTTCCATTTGTCACGATCTTTGCATACGCCTTTTGCCTCGATTACTGTCATTATATTCTTCATACATGCTCGCCGGTTTAGGGTACTTCTGACCTGCCCTTTCTTGAGAACGTCTCCGATTTGGTCAGAGAATGTTCGACGAGGTCTTCCCCTTCCGGTTGTTCCATTCACACAGGCCAGGTATACTTCTTTGGTCAATCATCTTTCACTCATTCTTTCTAAATGGCCAAACCATCTCAGCATTCATTTTTCAATCTTTGTGACTACAGCCTCTTTCACACCACAACGCTCTCTGACATCAGTATTTCGAATTCTGTCTCTCAAAGTCACACCACACATACTTTTCAGAGCTCTCATTTCCACTGCATTTATTTTAATTTCATTATTTTTCTGCCATACCTAACTTTCACTTCCATACATTAAAGTTGGCACTAGCACTCCATCGTGCACGGTGCACGGTTTGATTTAAAAACAATATTAATTTAAGACAGTAATTAACGGGAACTAAAATCGAACCGGCTGCTACGGCGTAGTTTAACGAGTGGATTACTATAGCATCGAGAGTGCTACGGCGTAGAAACATGTTGTCAGGAACAGTTATGGTTACTTGTGGTATAGGCCGCGGTTTTCCTTGTTTCAGAGTTGTTTAAGGCGCTCAGTAGGTGTCTAACATGGCTTAACGACTGTTGCCTACGTCTATAACCGTGACCGACAGTTTACCGGCATTTAAACCACAGAAGCGCTCAGAAATTAAACCACACTAGTTCACCCATCAATGACTGACCTCGAACGTAGTTGCTTAACCTTGCCGATCTCTTACGAACCACTGAGAGCTAGGAGCGACGTAACCTCGTACGTACTGAATAAGACTTTAATATTAATTTAAATATTAAAGTCTTATTCATATACTTATTTAAATACTTAAACTCCCGATGTTTAATTTCATCTTTACATGTCATCTTCATCATCATCATCATATCAGCCGAATGACGTCATCATCATTATCTGATTTGATTTAGATATTTCTAAAAGACGCAGAGATTAGTTTCCCTAATGCGGGCTTTGTCTTTTTAAGAAAAAAGAACATGTCATATAATGTTACTAAAATTACTTAAAATCGTGTAAGTATTTTTAAAAGACACTGCCTGCACTAGGGTTGTTACCCGGCGTCTTTTAAAAATACTTACACGATTTTAAGTAATTTTAGTAACATTATATGACATGCTGAATCTAATCTCTGCATCGCGGGGTACTTTACAAACATATAATAGACGGACACAAATTACATCCAGACGCAGAACAACTATTGGGTATATATGGGTCACACAAATAGTTGTCCGGCGCAGGACTCGAACCCGCAACACGAAGCGGCGAGGCGACTGTCTTAGCCGCTGCGCCACATGTGCCGTCAAGAACTTAGTCCATCATCATCATATAATACTGAATTCATTACTGAACAGAAACATTCAGACAATATGTAGTAAAATATAAGTTTCAATCATTAAACCTAAACATAATCTCCTTGACAATAACTTAATACAAGCTAGGTAATTATCACTACTATTATAAAATAAATTGTATAAATGTTTTAACATTCCGTGTACCTAAATATCTGTAATATGCAACTAGAAATAATAACTGTATTACTACAAACATGTTCTGACTATTTACAAGCGCTTTTTTAAAGTCTACGTGAATAAAAACCTTTTATTTTATTTTTATTTATTTATATTAGCCGAATGACGTCCACTGCTGGACAAAGTCCTCCCCTAAAGAATTCTACAATGGAGTTGTGCTATCATTTGGTGAGATATATCATAATCACCACGCTTGGCGGAAGAATTGTCGATCACTTCTCTATGATATTTTTTTTTATATCAGTGGGCGACAAACGAGCAAGTGTGTCACGTGGAGGTAAGTGATCACCGCCGCCCATGGACGCTCGCAACACCAGAGATGTCACGGATGCGTTGCCTACCTTTAAAAAAAAACAAGTGTTGCTGACCCTTCCCCCCACCCCAATGAGCTCTGGAGACCTTACTCACAATCGGAAACAGAGCATTAAAATTATTAATGTTATTATTAAGGAATGTCTTCTGTAAGGTGGAGGTACTTCCCCAGTCGGGCTGCTCTTTGAGCGAATGAACACTATGCCCTACCTCTCTTAAATGAGATATTCCCTCGAGAAGACTTCGACGCCCCCCATGGGAAGAGACAGGATATTTTTAAATACATGTTAAGATATCATCTGCAGTATGGCAGACAAGTCTCAGCAGACGATATCTTAATATATATTCAAAAATAAAATTTATATACAACATGTAACTTTATTAACGCACATCCTGAAAATAGTTTGTTCAGAATCGTTTACTGGGCAGGCGGAAACAGGGCGGCCAGTTCTTACGATATAAAGATGTTCAGAAAAGACACATGAAGAGGTGCATTATTAACCCCCGAAATGGGAGGAAAAGGCTAGTTGCCGCCCTGAGTGGAGGCGCTTGGTAAACAAAAAGGTTCATGACTTTGAAGAGCAGAGAAAATCCGAGCTGGATGCGAAACGCGATGCTGTTAAGACTAAACCACCAGCAGTCATATTTTACAACTATGTCGACGGTGTCCTCACGTGCAGCCAATGTTTGCGCACGTTCACTCACAAGAGGATACTGTAGTCATCTAAGGGCGCATGTGAGAAATGATCTCCCTAGCCCCTTAACTAATCAGTAGCAGTCACCATAGCCGAAATTGGCTGGGAAGAAGAACACACACATATTAACCCCGTACAGTCAAAACATATTAGAATGGACCGTAAGTCAAAGTAATAAGACTTTTAAAAAGCAGTTTTATTTGTATTCATACAAATTCCATCATTTAATACAAAATAAAGAAAATTAAACTTTATTCCAAGAAACTAATTTCGTAAATAATAATATTATATAATATAATATCTAGGGACAATGCATATACATGTTAAATTAAAAATTCAGTGTATGTATTACGATTACAACATAATATTCTAATTGGGGTGTTTGAGGGTGTGCGTTAATAACGTTACATCTATATATATAGAAATCAATGCCACTTTTCGTTGTAATGTTATAACTCAACAACGCCTTTACCGATTTGGCTAATTTTGGTCTTGAATTATTCGTGGAAGTCTAGGGAATTTTTGAAAAAGAAAATTTAAAAAAAGTCTTGATAAAGTGTAAAATCAACATCTTTCTATACTCCCATATACAAACAATTTGTACTAATACTTAAAAACGTAGCGAAGCACGTACGGGGCCGCTAGTATTGTATTGCTGGAAATTATTGAGAAACTGATTAATATATCAGATTTACGAAACAGCCCTACAAGTTCCGATCCCCAAATATATGCTTAAAACTTAACTTGTAATAATATTTACGTCAGCTATCTACACATTTTCGTAACAATAATTCATCGAACTGATAACTTCTTACCCGAACTTTCTTAACATCGTACAACGATGTTCATTAGAATAATTATGAGAATATGTTAATGTTAATTAATTATTCTACCGAACATGCCAGTTGAAGTTTAGAATATATTTTAATATTCATATATTGTAGTTAGATTGCTGTGTGGTGACGGCATATAATATCATCACCCTATCTCATTCCGTGGGGGCCATAGAAATCGTCCGAGGGAACCTACCAGGGAATGGAAAGCAGCGTTTTTCTGTGAACTACCACCATCGAACTGCGATTGTCAAACGTGGCAATTATGGCATATCCCCCATTCTTTGGAGTGGCTTTTGTCTAAATGGACGTACTTTGGCATTGAGACACCGCCCGCATTAGGAAATTTTATCCCTGTGTCGCGGGGTATTTTACAAACATATAATAAACGGACACAAATTACATCCAGACTCTGAACAGCTATTTATGGGTCACACAAATAGTTGTCAGGCGCGGGATTCAAACCCGCGACTTGAATAAAGATTTATTAAAAAAAAATATTCGGTCTTTTTTGACTAACATTTATTTTGGAGTAATATTTAGCTAGATGGATGTTCTAAAATAGTTAGGACACCAAAATTTTAGTTTTATTTATTTTAAGGCTTTGTACTGGAACCATTATAGGAAAGATAGTTAAACGGAATCCTTAAATAAGGTGCGACTAAGTTTTTGGGTCGGTTGGCATGCAAAATGACAACCTTTGGCATTGTAGTCAGGATCGCTAGTAGATCTATCAAATAATAAGTCAAGGAGCAGAAGCGCCGGTAGAATACCCCGTCATGGTAGCCTAAATGATATTATCCGCCGGGCTCTTGTCGCCGCTGGCGTGCCTGCCATACTCGAACCTAATGTTCTGGCACGCGACGATGGCAAGAGGCCCGATGGTATGTCCTTGCTACCTCGGAAGTTGGGAAGGCCTCTGGTGTGGGATGCAACCTGCGTCGACACCTTGGCGCCTTCGCATCTTCCAAACACCAGTGGACGCGCCGGCGCTGCTGCTGCTTTAGCGGAGACCTCTAAACGGCGTAAATATGTGAACCTTATTGGTAACTATATGTTTGAGCCGTTTGGAGTTGAAACGCTCGGGCCGTGGGGTCCAAACGCTTTAACCCTTTATCGTGACATCTCAAAACGTCTGGTCGATGCTTCACGTGATCAGAGGGCTGGCCAATACTTAGGTCAAAGAATTAGCATTGCCATTCAACGTGGCAATGCTGCCAGCCTTCTGGGTACGTTCCCGGTTCAAAGAGATGTCGACGAATTTTTTGACGCATAAGCTCATTGGTTAGACTTTTTATTTATGTTTGTATTTATTTTATTTTATTTATATTTCTTTAGTTGATAAGTTAGGTTATTTCAATAATAATTCATTCAAATAATTATAATATTTATGTTTGTATGTAAATAAAAACCGTTTCATAAGTCAAGGATAAATTCCTTGAAGAACAGATTGGACAAAGAAAACATCTCCAAGCAATTTGATACTAACGCATCAGCTAATTAGCTGCTAGTGTGTTACACAAAATAATAATAATTGGTATGTGACATACCAATTATCAAATCTCAAACCATGCATAGAGCATAAACACTTTAGTTTTTATTTATATATAATGATACCTTATATCCTGAGTCTATATTCACACACGGTCATCTGATTCCAAACTAAGCAGAGCTTGTACTATGGAAATCAGATAGCTGATATACTACATATACTTACAAATTTTCTTTTGTAAATACATACTTACATATAGATAATTACATCCAGAAACAGGACAAACAGCCATGTTCATGCACACAAATATATGTCCTGGGTGGGAATCGAACCCACGATCTGCGGCATGAAAGGCAAGCATTTACCAACCACGTTAATCTACTCGTAGCTTTACACGTTTCGCATCTTTTGGTCAAGAAAGTTTCTATATAGTGGAAAAATATGAACCACAATACAATTTATAGCTCCTGATAAGAATTAAATAGATGATCGCACGGAGTTTCTGTGGAAAGATACGACATAAAATATTGTAAGTACTATTTTTTTAGCAATATATTTCTTGCCTTTTGCTATAATAATATACTGTTCATATATTACGTATAACATATAAAAAATACACGTAGCTTTTCTGTCTTCGAGTTTTTCGAACTGAGTTTGTTTTATTACCATTTCTAGAGACTAGAAACATAAAGATTTTTTTTATTATTATTTAATAAAGTACCAGGTATAGTACTTTATATGTATTAAAATCTAGTCTAGAGACTAATAAGTAATTTTATATTAACCTAAACTTCTACATAAACATAATTAATTCTGAGAATCAGTCCACCGACTTTGTTTAGTCATATTTGTTAAGGGGAAGATACTTTGTTCATGTGTTCTTTATAATTACATTATTGCTATCACTAATCACGACACTAGTTCATAGGGTTTTGTTCTCTTGAATCGTCTCACTAGCTCTTTATTTTATACCGAGTAGCTGGATGGCCTCGACGTTCACATGATGTTGAAGCTTATATTCATGAGCTGTAGCGTATTTTCGAATGGTGTCTGCACCGGAGTCCATCTTTAGATCCCTGTGTAAATCGTCATTTCTTATATACCAAGGTGCATTTACGATATCTCGTAACACTTTATAACAAATTTTAATATATGACAGGAGTTTTTTGGTTCGAGATTTCTCCAGGCTCGAGTATAATTTGACCTTAGGAATACTCATCATCATCATCATCATATCAGCCGAAAGACGTCCACTGCTAGACGAAGGTCTGGTCTTACGCTGCACATAGCTCGTAGAATCGACGGCGGTTGGAGAGGCAGGTTCTTGAGTGGTGACCATGAACTGGAAGACGCAGCGTGGGCAGACCACCCCACAAGGTGGACCGATGATCTTACAAGAGTCGCGGGATGCCGATGAATGCAAGAGCATGCATTAAAACCACAGTATATAAACAAAAAAATCTTCACTCACAGCGAAACTTAGTCTATATATACAATATTGATAGAAATTATAGTTCTGTTCATAAATAAATAAATATAAGGATTATAAAGAAAGTGAGATGCTTGCTTATCGTTTGGGTAGTGGTAACCCTAGTGTCAGAGTTGCTCAAGCCGCCCAATAGGCCTCTGACATGTCTAATGACTACAATCGGGTCCGACAGCTTAACGTGCCCTCTGAAGCACGGAGACGCTCAGAAATTAAACCACTTCGGCGGTCACCCATCTATGGACTGACCGCGAGCCTAGTTGCTTAACCTCGCCGATCGCTTACGGACCGGTGAGAGCATCTAGCTAAGGGCGCTCGTGTGAATGTGAATGAGTATATGTGATGATAAAAATACACAGACCGCACGGGCGGACTAATTCAATTTTTTTGTTACTGTATTGGACTATGTTTCTGTACTGTATTGTGAGCTTGACAAGTACACATGTATGTTAACATTTATCATAAAAACAAAATACAATGCAAAATTTCTGTCTGTTCCTATCTAATAACCCTAGACTACCAACAAACTGAAAATCTTTTAATCGTTTTACAATAACTTATGCTATAGTGTTTACGAGTCTGTGTGTAAATTATCTATATAAGTATGTATTTACAAAAGAAAAAGTAGTATATGTAATATATTAGGTCTTTACCTATGAAATTGCCGTTCTGCAGTACTGGCCATTTCAAATCAAAATAATTTTTGTTTGGCTAAGAATTCTAATTTCAAATTAATTTTATTTTAAAAACATGGATTCTTTTTTCCAAAAGTAGTCATTTCTTTATTGATTAGTGTTACATTTTCATCGCATTTCAATCTTTTTCGTCATCATGGATACGTTAAAAATTCGAGTAATTATGGAATATGAGTACCGTCGTGGCAGCAACGCGGCACAAGCGGCACGCAACATCAACGACGTTTACGGAGCTAACACTACAAACCAACGCACCACCTGTTATTGGTTTGCTCGCTTCCGTTCTGGAAATTTCGACCTGAAAAATGAACCTCGCGGTCGTCCGAAGACTTTGGTCGACAATGACGAATTAAAGGCGGTTGTGGAAGCTGATGATACACAATCTACGGCTGAATTAGCAGCAGCTTTCGACGTTAGCGTCAAAACAATATTGGTCCATATGCGTCAAATTGGCAAGGTAAAAAAGCTTGACAAATGGGTGCCCCACGAACTCAATGATCGCCAGCGCGAAGTACGCGTCGAGACGTGCCTTGCACTGCTCAACAGACACACAAATGAAGGAATTTTGAACCGCATTGTTACCTGCGATGAAAAATGGATTCTGTTTGATAACCGCAAGCGCTCAGCAAGTTGGTTGGATCCTGGTTCAGCACCTAAACAATGCCCTAAACGAAAACTTACCCCTAGAAAAGTGATGGTCACTGTTTGGTGGTCTAGCGCCGGTGTGATTCATCACAGCTTCTTATCAAACGGGGTGAGCATTACTGCAGATGTGTACTGTGAAGAACTGAGCACAATGATGGAGAAGCTGGCGCATCTCCAACCAGCATTGGTCAATCGCTCGTCTCCGCTGCTCCTGCACGACAACGCGCGACCTCATACTGCACAGCAGACGGTCTCCAAGTTGCAAGAACTGGGGTTGGAAGCTCTCCGTCATCCGCCCTACTCACCAGACCTTGCGCCTACAGACTACTACTTTTTCCAGAATTTGGATAACTTCTTGGCGGGAAAAAAATTCAATACCCGAGAGGCAGTACAAAATGCCTTTGAAGAATTTGTTGCCTCCCGTCCAGCTGATTTCTTTAAGAAGGGCATCAATAAACTGCCACTGCGATGGCAAAGATGCATTGATTGCATGGGTGATTACTTCGATTAATACAAATAAAAAAATTCATGAAAAAAATTCGTTTAAATTTTTTCATACAAAACGGCAATTTCATAGGTAAAGACCTATTATCAGTTATCTTGTTTCCATAGCATAAGCTCCGCTTAGTTTGGGTGTGTGAATAATGTCCCAGCATATTATTCTTATTATATGTCAAATATGGCAGGTATTTTTAATCTGTATTGTTTCACACCGCATTGAATATCGTGTATTGTTCTGGAGTAACAGATTGTATTAACTGGTGTATACAATTTGCTACACAATTGCCAGTCCTTCACATTGTGAGTGTCTAATCTACCCATATAGAGACGCCAGCACATCAAGCTACCCCAATCTGTCAAATTTCCCGAATTGAAAGTGAACCTTATGCTTATGTTGTAAAGTTGAAAATCTATGAAAGAAATTTGACAGATTGGGGTAGATGGATGTGCTGGCGTCAGTACTTACAGTGTTCACGGCTCATTGCAGTCTAGACATGTATGTGATTGATAATATGAGCTAGTTGTGTTTATAATGTACTGGTAACCGTGACAATTCAAAAGCTATGAATGGTATACGTATTAGCTGCATAGAGTACGAACTACATCATACTATTCATTCAATGAAGAATTCAATTCTAACGATGCATCTCTATATAATTAATTACAGCAATGTGTCACTAGAATAGTTAGTTCTAATGATCTGTCTTTTATAATAATAATAATTTATTATACACTTTTAAACTTTGGCGTATCATAATTATATATGAACATTGTTAACAGGTATTAACGCGACTAACCTTATTGTTAACGCTGCGCCAGTCATCCCGTGACCACGATCAATGCAACTTGGTCGAAACGTCGGGAAAATAACAATAAGGTTAGTCGCGTTAATACCTGTTAACAATGTTCATATATAATAATGTATTGTTAACAGATTAACATTAGTATTCTAGATTAATTAATAGTTTTAGGTAGTAAGATATACAAATAAATTATAGCTTAAGGTTAGTAAAAAGTGCCTCGAGATAAACTTGGAAATACAAAAAATAACATTATTACTAAAAAACTGATTGAAATATAAGCTAAGCTAAATTATTTTATAAATTATTATAAAATAATTTAAAGTTAGCGTCTTCTCTGAACTAGGTTAGACCTGTGCTCCAGACAATCGTTATATCATGCTTTTAAAAAACAGTTATGTAAAAAAAAATTGTATTGGTAAAAAAATGTACATCTTTTTCTGATTATTTAAGTGACAAAACAGCTTGGGATTGAATCGCTCTAAATTAACACATTTGAATACAATGTAATTTTATGTTAAGAAATAAATCTTTTAAAAAGGATTCCTACTGTGTTTTCTGGCAGTGTTTCTCACTAGCTGCTACGTCATGCACTGCACGGTAGGGTAAAACATATTGACGATTGAAAAAATTTAATATTTTTATGGAATATATGAATTTATATTCGAATTTTGAATTTTTGGCCGTCGACATTGACGATATCTACTCGAACACAGGGTGGCTTTTTATTTCCACTACTCTTCACTATCACTTCAACTGTCATTGTCGCCGCCGTTCCATTTGCAAACACTCCTTTTCTTTCCAACCACCTGATCTACCGCTCGTCACAATCGGTCACGGTAGAATTGGGAAGATGCCGCTGGTGCTAAGGAACGAGAAAGGAGTGACAAACGAGAGCAGCGGCGGCAATGGAGGAGCATCTATTCAGCCACCCCCTTCAAAGAACTGGAACTTGAAGAGAGGTATGGCATAGCGTTCATTCACTCAAAGAGCAGCCCGACTGGGGAAGTACCTCCACCTTACAGAAGACATTCCTTAATAATAACATTAATAATTTTGATTTTGTGTTTCCGAGTGTGAGTAAGGTCGCCAGAGCTCATTGGGGTAGGGGACAGGGTCAGCTGCACTTGTTTGCTGACTATTAAAGGCCGGCATCACACCCGCGACTTCTCTGGTATTGAAAGTGTACATGGGCGGCGGTGATCATTTACCATCAGGTGAACCACTTCCTCCTTTGTCGTCCTCTGATAAAAAAAGGAACCTTGCTTTGCAAATCATCTTGGGCAACTTTTAAAATCCAGTTGGAGACCGTCAAAAAGGCATGTTGTTGGAGCAATGTGGAAGCTAAGACCGCTTATACGCTGGCTCTACGTGATGACGTAATTTGTGTGGGACTGGGATCACGAAGAACGGGAACGTTTTTTGAGTTAATTATTAATATTTTAAAGTTTACTCGTCCTATCAGTGCAGCAATTGGTAGGATGAATAGAAATACACCTACAAAACTATCACTGAGCAGAGTACAAATCATTATAATCAAATTGTTCTAATCAAAATTGGAATATAAATTAGATTCAACTGTTGATGGAGTGCAATTTTCACCTATTTGTGTTCGTATTATTAGTTGATATATTATTATAGCTCGATTGTCTTGTTGGATAAATAAGCCGTGTAATTTCTGGCCTATAAGATTATCAGGGCCACCCCATAGCATCTCATGGGTATCATAAAAGGTGACTAAAGAATTAACAGGTAGTCGGGCAACAGCCTGTGTAATAGCTACGACCTAACTGCGGTGCAACTCGCACGACTAAAGAAAAATCCTAAAATCACTTTTTGTCAAAGTCAAAGTCATAAATAAATAAAATAAAAAAGGTTTTTATTCACGTAGCCTTTAAAAAAGCGCTTGTAAATAGTCAGAACATGTTCGCAGTAATATATAATTAATTTATAATTATTTCTAGGTACATATAGATATTTAGGTACACGGATTGTAGGAAATAATTTACAATAAGATTTATTTTATAACAGTAACGATATTTAGCTAACTAAAATGAAGTTATTGTCAAGGATCATGTGTAGGTTTAATTATCTAAATTTTAGCTATATTTTTACTACATATTGTCTGAATGGTTCTATCTATAAGTAAGTAAGTAAGTAACTCTTTATTGTACACCAAAAAATAATACATAAAAAGAACTTTGAGCATGTTAAGATTGTACAAATGGCGGCCTTATCGCTAAGTGCGATCTCTTCCAGGCAACCGTTAACCTATATTAAAGTACGAATTAGATGTTATCATTATGGCGGACCTTGTGTTTATAACGACGGTCGCGCTTTAATCCTACCACCGGATCCAATGCGCCCCAACTGAGAAGACCCAGCGAAATAGACTCAGCGGGCAACTCATAAATCATTTATCCGTAAAAAATTTACATTTATATGGAATCGTCATTTTTTTACCCTACCGTGCAGTGCATAACGTTGCAGGTACTGGGAAACACTACCAGAAAACTCAGTAGGAATCCATTTTTTAAATCAAAATCAAATGACCCGCTGACCCAGGATTTGAACCAAAGACCATGCCGACGCTAGGCAAATGAAGCAGAACAGATTTGTATTATATTACTACCTTAAGGTACCATTCAATTTGATTACGGTCTTATTCCAGTTATTAGAATGGGAAATCATTGTGCTAAGTTTCATTCAAATCCGTTCGGGCGTAATGGTGTGATGCGTAATTGTGTAATGAACTTACAATCTTTAGTTTGGTATTATGAAAATGAATAGTATTTAATGGTACAGACAGACTTCAACACATCAAGCTACCTCAATCTGCCAAATATTTCCAATTGAAAGTGAACCTAATGTGATAAAGTTGAAAATCTATAATAGAAATTTGACATTTTCTTTATAATATCCTGCTGCATTATTTACACACGGCCATGAACCCAAACTAAGCAGAGCATGTACTATGGAAACCAGATAACTGATATACAATACGCCCGCACTAGGGAATTTAATTCCTGTGTCGCGGGGTACTTTACAAACATATAATTGGCGGTCACAAAGTACATCCAGACTCAGAACAACTATTTATGGGTAACACACATAGTTGTCGCCGGAAAACGAAGCGGCGCGGCGAGGCGACTATCTTAGCCGATGCGCCACATGTGCAGTCAATAATAATGTCCCAGGATATTATTATTATCATTTATTCCAACATCTTTCTTGTTAAATACATTTTAAATTTATTTGCATGTGCATATTGATTTTGTATTTTGATAAAAAATAGGGTTTGCAACCGGCAGCAAGAACAGGGTCTATGCTACCGGAGGTTACGGCTCTAGAGACAGGAACCTCCTGACAATGCGAGCCGTGTCCAAAAGCACCGCTTTTTGGATCTTGTTATTGACCCAACCACCTAACGTCAGCCTCTTTAGGTGTTTTTCGAGGCTCTTTCCTTCCGAGGCTTAATCCATTAGCAGAAACGACTATCGGTACAATGATAGCTGAGTCAACATCCCACATGCTGACTATCTCCCGCGCAAGATCCAAATATTTAATTTCTTTTTCTTTTACAGCATTCAAAAGATTGTCATCATTTTTGTTCAGGTTTGTTGGCAATCACAGTCCTGTCTGTAATGATAGATCGATCCCAGTATAACGTGATAGTACGAGTACCATTATCCAGAACTGGCGCAGGTGCATACCTGTAATAATATTATTATTATTATTAATCACAAACTATGCGGGGTTTTCTTTTTTTACCTAATTACAATATTGTTGGGGCATACCTTTTAGGCATAACATTGCCTGTGATAGGAAGCCCCGCTCTTTCACATTCAGGTAAGTGTTTACAGATTAAATAACTTAAGTATTTTATTTGATTGGGCTTGTACTTGATTTAGTGTTGTAACGGAGGCCTTTTTAGCGGAGGCGGATGCGAAGACGACGAATTGTGCCTCGTGAGTTTAACGGAAGCGGATGTGAAAAAACATTAATTTATGTGTAATATTAATATGGGGCGCTAATAGCTAGATGCTCTCACCGGCCCGTAAGTGATTAAGTGATTGGTGAGGTTAAGCAACTTTTTCTTTTAGGCAGGGGGAATGCCTTCGCATGCCACCCGCAAAAAGTGTCTGCGGGTGGGTATGTCGGACTTGCACCGACTAAACCTAACCTGCCGTGGACTTCTCTTGGCGCCTGATGGGGGAGTCCCGGGAACGCGGGTATGCTGCTCCGGTACCCCCCTTTTGCGCCATGTCCCAGATGGTCGGGACACGTACAAGGTTAAGCAACTAGGCTCGCGGTCAGTTCATAGATGGGTGACCGCCAAAGTAGTGTAATTTCTGAGCGTCTCCGTGCTTCAGAGGGCAGGTTAAGCTGTCGGTCCCAGTTGTAGTCATTCGACAAAAGTCGTTAAGCCATGTCAGTGGCCTACAGGGCGGCTCGAACAACTCTGACACTGCCCATACGATAAGTAAGTATTATCCTTCCACTATTATTTTATTGTATGCTATTTTTATATATAGCTATTAATGTTATTAATTGTGTATGTTCTGTAGTTTAATATTTGTCCGTGTTCTGCTTTTCATGTTACTTTTTATCTCGTTTCGATGTTTATGTTTATTGTTAGTGAAAGTTTTTAATTAATTTATTGTAATTATCTTTAATAATGTAAAATTTTAATGCTATGGTCGTCTTTAAGTGTTGCAGCACTATTATTTTTAAGTATGTAGGTACGTGTCTTATAACTGCATGATGTGTAGGTATGTAACGTTGACGACCCTTAAATAAATAAAATAAAATGAAATAAAATAAAATAAAATGAAATAAAATAAAATAAAATAAAATAAAATAAAATAAAATAAAATAAAATAAAATAAAATAAAATAAAATAAAATAAAATAAAATAAAATAAAATAAAATAAAATAAAATAAAATAAAATAAAATAAAATAAAATAAAATAAAATAAAATAAAATAAAATAAAATAAAATAAAATAAAATAAAATAAAATAAAATAAAATAAAATAAAATAAAATAAAATAAAATAAAATAAAATAAAATAAAATAAAATAAAATAAAATAAAATAAAATAAAATAAAATAAAATAAAATAAAATAAAATAAAATAAAATAAAATAAAATAAAATAAAATAAAATAAAATAAAATAAAATAAAATAAAATAAAATAAAATAAAATAAAATAAAATAAAATAAAATAAAATAAAATAAAATAAAATAAAATAAAATAAAATAAAATAAAATAAAATAAAATAAAATAAAATAAAATAAAATAAAATAAAATAAAATAAAATAAAATAAAATAAAATAAAATAAAATAAAATAAAATAAAATAAAATAAAATAAAATAAAATAAAATAAAATAAAATAAAATAAAATAAAATAAAATAAAATAAAATAAAATAAAATAAAATAAAATAAAATAAAATAAAGTTATGGATCCGGTGGTAACATTAAAGCGTCGTTATAAACACAAGGGCCGCCATAATAATAATACCTTAATATAGACAGGACCATTCAAACAATATGCAGTAACATATAGCTAAAATTATAAATTTCAATAATTATTACAAGCTAGCTAAATATCATTGCTATTATAAAATAAATTTTATAAATGTTTTCGTACAATCCGTGTACCTAAATATCTATGCAACTAGAAATAATTATGTAGGTATACTTAATTATATTACTACAAACATGTTCTGACTTTACAAGCGCTTTTTTAAAGTCTACAAAGGCATTCTCTTCCAGTCGACCTTTGGGTGATACAGTAATTATGACGTAAATAAACCTCCGCTACAACTCTGCAAAATATTAACGGAGGCGAAGGCGAAGGAGGGTCGTTAATACCAAAGGCATTCTCTGCCAGTCAACCTTTGGGTGATACAGTGTGATGTAAATAAACCTCCGCTACAACTCCGCAAAAAATTAGCGGAGGCGAAGGAGAAGAAGGGTCGCTAATACCAAAGGCATTCTCTGCCAGTCAACCTTTGGGTGATACAGTGTGACGTAAATAGTTAGCCTCCGCTACAACTCCGCAAAAAATTAGCGGAGGCGAAGGCGAAGAAGGTACGATTTCTTGCGGAGTTTCCGCAGTAACGGAGCCGGAGTTGAACTTACAACCCTGCTTGTTATGTGGAAAGCTTTATTAAATATTCAAATAACTAAGATACTCTAAGTAGTAAATGCCTACAATCAAAGAAGTTTATGAGTTTGATTGACAGTAGCTTTAAAATGCCTGCTTCATATTGGGAAGTTAAGTAAGTATCTTTATATAATGCTCTGTTGAAACAACGATTATACAAAGAGAATATTGTATGGAAGTGTACTCGAGTGTAAAACCTTTCCAAGTGAAAATCTTAGAAATGAAAATAGCAACGTTAAAAATTCAGAATAGCTTTTCATTTATTAGATACTAGCGGTTTATACCGCGGTTTTACCCGCGTTATACTTTATAAATTATCACAGCTCCTCCCCCGTAGGTGATAGCGTGATAATAATAATATGTAGCCTATATGTTGACCCGTCGTCTTAGTAATATGCATGCAAAATTTCAAGTAAATCTATGCAGTACTTTTTGAGTTTAGCCCGGACATACATACAGACAAACAGGCAAAAATTCTCAAAACTATATTTGGCTTCGGTATTGAGAGCAGATCACGAGCCCAAGTATCCTTTTTAAAAAAAATTCAATGTACAGTTTTGACTTTCCTACGATTTTATTATATGTATAGATTTATTTACTTTCAGAGATGTCCTCTTTAAAGAAAATTGTAATTTATGTTGCTTGAAATTGTAGGCTTATTTTGCTTTATTATACTGTAAAGATATATTTGCCGTGTGGTTCCTGGCTTAAAGGAATAACTGGGCCTCCCATTACATCCCTTGGGTGTGGTAAAACGTGACTAAGGGTCAGCGCAGACAGAGAGGAGCGCAGCGGAGAGGATTTTATTAAGGCACTAGAAAATCAACTTTAAAATTATTTAAATAACTAGCTGTGCCCCGCGGTTTTATCCGCGTTAAATTTTATAAATTACCATAGCTCTCCCGTAGGTGATAGCGTGATAAAATGTAGCCTATATGTTGACCCGACCTCTTAGTAATATTCATGTAAAATTTGAAGAAAATCCATACAGTACTTTTTGAGTTTAGCCCGGTCATACATAAAGACAAACAGACAAATATTCTAAAAACTATATTGTTGGCTTCCATATCGGTTATAGATCACGCCCCAAGTATCCTTTAAAAAAATATTCAATGTACAGTTTTGAATTTCCTACGATTTTATTCTATGTATAGAAGTGCATGTACGCTTGAACATTTTAATGCGCGGGACTGCGCGAGCATTTTGTCAGGTTCAAGCATATATGCACTTTATTCCTATAGCTCTAAAGTTGATTTTCTAGTGCCTTAATAAAATCCTCTCCGCTGCGCTCCTCTCTGTCTGCGCTGACCCTAAGGGATACAGCAGGTAGTTGAGCAGCAACGCCACCTGTGTCTTAGATACCACCTCACTGCGGTCGCCAAGTCACATGTCAAGCACTGTGACATTACCGTAGTCGGATTTCCAAATGGCAAAGTTGTGGAAGAAACCTTTGCAATAGGCCGATATCCAGCAGTGGATTGTCCACTGCTGGACATCAGACTCATGATGATAATATCTAGGGACAATGTCACACAGATCATCCTAGCCCCAAACTAAGCAAAGCTTGTACTATGGGTACCAGGCGACGATATACATACTTATATAGATAGATAAAATAAATAAAATAAATAAAAAAGGTTTTTATTCACGTAGACTTTAAAAAAGCGCTTGTAAATAGTCAGAACATGTTTGTAGTATTATAGTTGTATACATTATTATTTCTAGTAACATAGATATTTAGGTACACATTGTATTGATAGTATTAAAACATTAATAAAATTTATTTTATAACAGCAATGATATTTAGCTAGCTCGTATCAAGTTATTGTCAAGAGATTATGTTTCAGTTTAATTATCTAGTTTAAGTCTAATATTTGTAATACATATTGGCAATGGTTCTGTCTATATTATGGTGATATTATTATGACGGACCTTATGTTAATAACGACGGTCGCGCTTTAATGCTACCACCGGATCCAATGCGCCCCAACTGAGAAGACCCAGCGAAACAAACTCAGCGGGTGTCTCTACTACCGGTTTCAACACGGCCCAGTTGAGACGCTCCGGCGAAACATACTCAATGGGGCATATACACGAGATTTGGTCCACTTACTGTAATTATTTAGCAGGCAAACACAATATATGCTCGATCGGTTGTCTGATTAATTATTTATTTTAGGTTTAATATATACGTCAAAATAAAAGTAACATTAATCATTTTGAGACACAATCAACAGTTCTGAAATTCGTAGAATATTTAAACAATAGATAGTTTTATTACAGATAGTTCATGTAACATAAAAGATTACTAGATAAATACTTCTATACATAGGAAACATCCATGACTCAGAAACAAATATTCATGCTCATCACACAAATATTTGCACTTACCGGGATTCAAACCCAGGACCACCAGCTTCGTAGGCAGGAGCACTACCAACTAGGCTACGGTGACCGATGATGACTCTAGAGATTTGTTGAAGTTTATAAATGCATTGTCTTGCTGGTCAAATTTTGATCACGGTGGCCAGTCTCCAAGGAGATCAGCCATCTCAAACCGGTTAGTATAATAATAATATCCAGGGACATTATTTACACACGGCCATCTGATCCCAAACTAAGCAGAGCTTGTACTATGGAAACCAGATAACTGTTATACTACATAATATAATATCTCGGGACAATGTCACACAGATCATCCTAGCCCCAAACTAAGCAAAGCTTGTACTATGGGTACCAGGCGACGATATACATACTTATATAGATAGATAAATACTTAAATACATAGAAAACATCCATGACTCAGAAACAAATATCCGTGCTCATCACACAAATATTTGCACTTACCGGGATTCGAACCCAGGGCCACCAGCTTCGTAGGCAGGAGCACTACCAACTAGGCTACGGTGACCGTCAATATACTACTTTTCTTTTGTAAATACATACCTATATAGATAATTACGCCCAGACTCAGGACAAACAGACATGTTCATACACACAAATATCTGTCCTGGGTGGGAATCGAACCCACAACCTCCAGAGTGAAAAGCAAGCATTTGCCAACCATGCCACCTGTTGGCATGGTTGGCAAATGCTTGCATTCCTATTGGAAGGATTTTCCATTTCTTTGGGCAAATATACCGTCTCAATGGTCTAGCCGTAGCGTGTTCACCACAGACAGGTTCTAGATTTCTAAGTTTTGAGAAGTACGAATTACAAATGGAATTCGTATTTTATAAATGCGAATAAAAACTTACCTAATGACCCACAAATCTTCGATATATCCCTTGAAGTCGCTTGCAACCAATTTGTAACATAGATTTATGCGGGTCCAAATCCAATCTAACCACTGAATTTATGATTGATAGCGAGATCACCAAACTCCTTGCAACAAATTTGGACTTACGATGCATATTAAGTAGCCCATGTAGAGGCCGTATTATGGAATGCTTATGAGGGGCCTTTGATGTGCGCTGCCTTAAGATACTTCGGTTGAATAATATCCATGGACATTATTTACACACGGCCATCTGATCCCAAACTAAGCAGAGCTTGTACTATGGAAAACAGATAACTGATATGATATACTGCATATACTATTTTTTCTTTGGTAAATACATACTTATATAGATAACTAGATATGCCCCACGTTGAAGTAGTTTTGGGAGTGAAAAAAAATTACAAAATAAAAACCGGCCAAGTGGGAGTCGGACTCGCCCATGAAGGGTTCCGCAGCAGCAAGTAGGTATTTCAGTTGATTAAATGAAAGGTAAATTGCGGTTTACGATTTATGACGCATTAAAAATAATCTACTTACTAGATTTCGTTCAAACCAATTTTCGTTGTTAGTTTACATGGTAATGTACATCATGTATTTTTTTAGTTTTATCATTCTCTTATTTTAGAAGTTACGGGGGGGGGGGGGGGGGGGAGACACTCATTTTTCCACTTTGGAAGTGTCTCTCGCGCAAACTATTCAGTTTAGAAAAAAATAATATTAAGAACCTCAATATCATTTTTGAAGACCTATCCATAGATACCCCACATGTACGATAAAAAAAAATGTTTGAGTTTCAGTTCTATGTATGGGGAACCCCCAAAATTGTTATTATTTTTCTATTTTTGTGTTAAAATCTTAATGCGGTTCACATAATACATCTACTTACCAAGTTTCAACAGTACAGCTCTAATAGTTTCGGAAAAAAAATGGCTGTGACATACGGACGGACGGACAGACAGACAGACAGACATGACGAATCTATAAGCGTTCCGTTTTTTGCCATTTGGCTACGGAACCCTAAAAAAACGATAAGTAATTGATCAGTTATCGAGCGGGATGAACAATTTTTAAATTACTAAAATGGCTATTAAAAAATTGCGGTTGGTGATAAAAGGGTAAAAATTTAGGGTGGTATGTATTTTTAATGCCACATTATAGAAAATAGATTATATATTAGATTACACCCAGACTCAGGACAGACATGTTCATGCACACAAATATGTGTCCTGTGCTCTACCGACTAAGTCACTGAACATCGATTTCTTAAATGGCGTTCAAATAAATATCGGTTAAAAATAACTTAATCAATCGTTAAATTGGTTTCCATGAGCACATGTGAACCCGTCATAAATGGTCCGGAATCCATTGTCAACGTTGAAGCCAATTTAACGATTGATTAAGTCATTTTTAACCTTTATTAATTTGAACGCCATTTAAGAAATCGATGTTCGGCGACTTAGCCGGTAGAGCCCCTGGGTAAGAATCGAACAAGACCTCCAGCGTGAAAAGCAAGTATTTGCCAACCACGGCAACAGGCCAAACTGAATCCAACTGCGTTAGATCTACCCACATATTTAGTTATTCTGTTGGTGTTCAGTGTTGGTAAGAAATATGGGTAATTTGTTTCTGCTCCAATTCTTTCGTTGAACGGTTCTGGGTTACAATGCTCCAATACCAGGATTGTGTGGACAATTTAACAGGTATTGTAGTGGGACAATAGACGTTTTCAACATGAAATCAAGTGCACTGCGTAAAATTACCTCTATGTCGGAAATAGTATCAGATTCATAATTTTGGAACGAAGTTCCTTATCGCGCGTTGCGAAAGGGGGCTAGACGGTAAAAAATAAAACGAAAAGTTGTAACGACACTTTTTGTTATAGCAAGCTATTGTAAGCCGTGCGGCGTGCGCATGTTTCTCTGTCTGTCTCTCTCTCTCTCTCTCTCTCTCTCTCGCTCTCGCTCTTATAGAAAGCAAGCCAGATATTTTCGTTGCGGCTTTCTATTTCGCATTGAACAGTGTGGTGTTGTGACGATTATTTTTGTTGAGTCTATACAGGCTTTTTGTACATAATAAAAGATAATAAAGGAACTTCGTTCCATCCGGGTGTCCCTTGACACCTCTCAAGTTTATTTCTAGTAATTTAATTTAAATATTTTTTTTAATAATATTTATAACTATTATTTGTTGTTTCTTTTTGAAGTTATACTTCTTTTGGCGCGATGGAGAAAAATGATGAGAGTGAATTTTTACGATGCGCGCGCACACCGACACCAAAAAATTTAACAGCATGAAGTTAGTTCTAGGTGGTATGAGAGTGAATTTTTACGATGCGCGAGCATCGTGCGCGCGCATCATAAAAATAACAGCATGAAGTTCTAGGTGGTATGAAAATGTATGAGAGTGAATTATTACGATGCGTGCGCATCGTGCGCGCGCATCGTAAAAATAACAGCATGACGTTAGTTCTAGGTGGTATGAAAATTGATAACTATGTTCAAGTTGTATATAAAGAAGTATAACTTCTAACGCGTGTACATAAGTACACACAAGTTTTTTTTGAAGTTATACTTCTTTTGGCGCGATGGAGAAAAATGATGAGAGTGAATTTTTACGATGCGCGCGCACGATGCGCGCGCATCGTTAAAATAACAGCGTGGAGTTAGTTCTAGGTGGTATGAAAATTGATAACTATGTTCAAGTATTATAATATATGTATATTAAGAAGTATAACTTCTAACGTGTGTACGTAAGTACACACTAGTTTTTTTATTTATAATTTTATTAGAAGTTAGTAATTGTTTTAAAATATTTACCAATACAATCTGTTAGAATAATTAGATAAACAAATGGTGTTTAAATACCTATAATAAGATGCGTAATTAACAAAAACAATGACCCAGGGTATTATCAATAATAATATTAATAAAGCCTTTATATAACAATCTTATAAATAATATATAAAATCTGTTTGATATAGACACCAGTTTCGCGAAGATTGTCTTGCTAATCAGCATAGGCCTCCCCTAAAGCTTGCCATAAAATGCGGTCTTGTATCTCCCTTCACCATGTGGCTTCTGCTATTCTTTTTATGTCGTCTTCCCATCTAATAAGATGCGTAATTAATAAAAATAATGACCCAGGATATTATTATTGTATTTTGAATACTCACAAAGTAATAAACAAATGATAGCTCTTACACTTCCGCAAGATATGAAAGTCGACAGCCAAGGACCCAAAAAAATACAAGATCAAACTTAAAATAATTTATTACTTATCAAGGAATTACAATTATATGAGCTAAGTTAATTAGGTGACGACCGTTCGATGGTTGAGTAGGAAGTGACGGTCCCACGAAGCCGAGGAGCGGGCTTCGGGTGTCCGGCGCAGCGGTGGTCACGTTGCTTTCCGGCTATGCTGATTAAGTGCCTTCGTGTGACTCGCTGTTGCTAAATGTAACAATGGGGTAAATGCAAGTCAGCGGTTTTAGTGTGCTATGTATATGTAACACGCATGTAAATAAAACATAATATTATCATTGCCCAATCCAGACAAATTCACTTCCCCGCCACGCCACTCCAGCTCCATCCCCCAAGGATCTATAACAAATTCACAACCTCGCCTAATACAATAAATATCAGAACACTCACCCTTTACAAATTTAAACAAACTATTCTACAAAGGACATAATACCCTAACTTTGACCAAACTGAATCACTCCAACAGTCCTTAATTAATAAACCCACGATCAACAATTCATCTTCCTACACATAAACATACCTTCACATACATGCTTACTGGTACTCTTTTAATTTTAGGCTATTAGAAAAGAAAATTTGTTAAAAAATATACAAGATATTTTAGACTTAGAGGGGCTCTACCGGCTAAGTCGCCGAACATCATTTTCGTGAATGGCGTTCAAATAAATAAAGGTTAAAAATTACTTAATCAATCGTTAAATCGGCTTCAACGTTGATAATCGATTCCGGGCCATTTATGACGTCACATGTGGCCAACGAAGCCGATTTAACGATTGATTAAGACGGTCACCGTAGCCTAGTTGGTAGTGCTCCTGCCTACGAAGCCGGTGGTCCTGGGTTTGAATCCCGTTAAGTGCAAATATTTGTGTGATGAGCACGAATATTTGTTTCTGAGTCATGGATATTTTCTATGTATTTAAGTATTTATCTGTCTATATAAGTATGTATATCGTCGCCTGGTACCCATAGTACAAGCTTTGCTTAGTTTGGGGCTAGGATGATCTGTGTCATTGTCCCTAAATATTATTATTATTATTCCAAATTATTTATTTAAAATTCTTATTTTTAACATATTCATATCTATAAAATTGAAACAAAAAAGAAAACAATTTATATAAATAAATATGTAAAAAATAGAGGTCCTCCAGCGGCGAGGTTTGACGCCCTAGGCCGCCGGTGGTCAGGACTATTATTATTATTAAGTTATTATTAACCTTTATTTATTTGAATGCCATTCACAAAAACGATGTTCGGTGACTTAGCTGGTAGAGCCTCTAACCTGGTTGTTTTGGTGTGTGTTTTCACTTTGTGTGTAATTTAATAAAAAATGTAGTGTTGTGTATTATAAAGCTAAGTACTTTATATTATATAATATAATATATACTTTATATTATATATAATACTTTATATATTTAACTTGAGCATATCACAGCACCTAATTTTAAGTGAACTCCCCCTCGCGAAAAAACCATTGTGGTTTATATACATTCTGTAATTTATCGATCAATACACAAAAAAAAGGTTTTTTTTTATTGATATTATTAAAACTTACCTTAAGAAATATGCCCAATATAAATCTAAACATTGTTTTTTTATACATATATATTTATTTTACAAATAAATACCTGCCTGTTGGCGTGGTTGGCAAATGCTTGATTTTCACGCCGGGGGTCGTGGGTTCAATTACCACCCAGGACAGATATTTGTGTGCATGAACATGTCTGTTTGTCCAGAGTCTGGGTGTAATTTTTCTATATAAGTAAAAGTAATACATCAGTTCTCGTATTCCCATAGTAAAATATCTGCTTAGTTTGGGATCAAATGGCCGTATGTGAATAATGTCCCAGGATATTATTATTATATTATTATTATATTATTATTCTACAAATATATTTTAAAGGTATATGCATATGTCCCATAAAACCGTGTTATCGGTTTGACTGTAGGTTCGAGTCTCTGTACAGCAATCATATTTTTTATAACAAAATATTACTATTTACATAATACTAAATTCAATTTGCATTTAAATTAAATATATTAGGTGTTCTTTTAATTTAAATTTATTTTTATCAGTTACATGCTGAATGTCATCCGGCAGACTATTTAACAGGTACGGCAAGTGTTTTTAGGGTTCCGTACCCAAAGAGTAATACGGGACCCTATTACTAAGACTTCACTGTCTGCCTGTCTGGCCGTCTGTCACCGGGCTGTATCTCACGAACCGTGATAGTTAGACAGTAGAAATTTTCACACGTGATGTATTTCTGTTGCCGCTGTACCAACAAATACTAAAAAACAAAACAAAATAAATATTTAAGGGGGCTCCCATACAATAAACGTGATTTTTTTGCCCGTTTTTATAGATTGCTTTTACTTGGCCGGCTTTTTTTTTGTGTTCTGTCTCAATAATAGTTGGTAATTCACCTAGAATTACCAACTATTACCCAGGTATTTATGTGTATGAACGTGTCAGTTTGTCTTAAATCTGGATGTAATTATCTATACAAGTATTTATTTATAAAAAAAGTTATCATATCAGCTGAAAGACGCCCACTGCTGGACAAAGGCTTCTTTAGCAAAGATAAAGATATTTTATTTCGCAAGTATGGGTACATGGTGCATGTTATTAAATGTTAATAAAAGTCCAGCCATACTTTACCTGCTGGCATGCAAAAAATTAATATAAAATAAATTGCTTTCAATTGCGCATTAACTATACATAAAACAAATTTAATTATAATTTCTTTATGTCTTTTCTAAATCTCAATGTCAATAAATCAAATAAATATTACAATGTCAATCAATCAAATAATTAATACAATATCCATAGATTAAATGATCTCCACAACTGCCGCTATCCGCATCCAGCGACTTCCAGCGATCCTCACAAGATAATTGGTTCAACTTGTAGAGGCCCTGCACACAAAAAAATAATAGTAGAAGTATATCAGTTATCTGGTTTCCATAGTACAAGCCCTGCTTAGTTTGTGATCAGATGGCCGTGTGTGTATAGTGTCCAGGGATATTATATAAATTATAATACGAAAGCCTTAAATCTGACCCAGTATAAGGGAATTTTAAGGGTTTTAGGGCCTGAAATTATTTTTTTATATATTTTCAAATAAAACAAATTATTATATACCACATATATTACTAATATTATTTATAATATATAATAGAAGGGTATTTTAATTCCAATACTACTCATACTATCGACTTATCCGTAGAACAGAGTCCGATGTGATCATAGAGCGAAAACGAGTAAAATAGATAAACGAGATTAGAAATACAAACTCTAGAAACGTACGTTTTAAAAATTTTTGTATCTCATTTAGTTTCGGAAATATAGAATCGAATAACGTTCTATCTGACATTAGCTCCGCATATAAACGCCCGAAGTGATCAAGCGACGGCGCGGGGAGAGCGGGTGCGGCGCAGGCGCCCCGTCCGGTCAGCAGTACGGCCGCTGTTTGTTGGAGTGAGGGCAGTTTGTGTCATGCGCTTAACTTTTTTTCAGATTGACGAAAAAGATAAGAGTTATAAGTGTTTTATATGAAAAGACATATTTTTAGAGAATTTACGATCACGGTAAATGTTGGATATGCTTAATATTATAATTAATATAATATTTAAAGGCCTTAGCTTGTTTCATTATTTTCAAATGTTTCTGTTATTTATATAAAGAAAAGTGTAAATGCCGGTAAATTGACGATTTGAGTTGTACTATTTGGTTATTACATACTATTAAGTTTAAAATTAAGAAAAATTGTCTCTATATTGCTTTTTGGGTCAGTAAATAGTTGTGGGCGATCGATTTTTACATAGAACGTTTATTGGTGGAGAGGCATATAAACGCAATTTTAGTATAATAATAAGATAGGCATAATGCATATTTACAGGGGAATAATTTATTCTGTAATAATAAACAGTAAAAAGTTGAGGTCTTATAAAATATTAGGACGATTTTGTTCGAACACTTTTGAACTTCTAAGGATTTCATGTGAATATTAGACGTATTTCTACGAAATCTGTGATACGATTTGTTGGTTCGATATTAACATGAGACCTTGATACTCGGTTAATGAAATCAGTTAGGACGTTGTTCATTTAAAATTTGTTTAATAATTGGCAGATAATTATTAAGAGTATTTTATGAACATCTATAATAAAAGTAACACATTTTTTTACTTTAGTTGTTGTATTTGTGAATGTTGATGACGATGACATGATACAACAAATCTTTGCCATCTGGTTCAGAAGGAATCTGTCAGGTATTGATATATGGGAAGAAGTTCAGCGTGAGAATGGGGAAATCAAAAAAAAATATCTGCGACGGAATACCGATTATTATGTCTCATCCGTCTGCCATTGATGTTTACAGCTATCAACCAAATATATTTTTGTTGTAAATACCTTCTAGTTTTGTAAACAGACCGAGAAACTGTTAGAAGTTTCTCACCACAGATCTTTTTCATTATTATTATTATATGTATAGGGCAACAAACAGTTACACTGAGGGTATACTAAATAACTTAAATGCTAAAAGTAACTCACAGTGGAACCAGCCGTTGTCCACAAATTATTTTTACAATTTTGTACCCATATGAATACATTTGCAATAAAGTAGAATGATAGAAGTGAGAATCATTATGCTATATTAAATAACACTGTAAATAAAAATATAATACGAAATAAAATAAGATAATCTTCTCTTCATATGGAGCAAGTCCTTAATTAGTCTGAATAGAATATTATTATTTTAAAGCTTGACGGTGAGCTTTCAAAGTATTCAAATTTCACTTGAAAAGATCTAGCCCGGTTAGTTTCTAACTATCAGTGCAAACTCCTATGCCGTGTCTTATTAATGTCCATTCGATCTGTTATCATTTTGACAATTTTTTCATACTTAAAGATTTAAAAGTAAACTGAGGAGTCCAACGACTACCTAGTCACCATAGTGAAATATACTGCTGTATTGGATTTTGAAAAAGTATTGCAGTGTCCTCGTTACAATATAAAACATATATTACTGTGAAGCCATCTTACATATATTACTAGAAAGCTCTTTAAACTTTACGGTTTTTGATGTGGCTAAAAGAAAGAAAGACCGTTTGTTATATATGGGATGAAACTGTGGCAAGACATGACGCAATTTAGGTCAGCAGTTGCCTGTTAAATTTTACCCAGGCTAATGTAGAACGAGCGGCCAAAGAGTTTCGCTTTTGTTCAGACAATTGCTAGTCAAAATTGTAATCGTATTTTCATTGTAGATATATGCCACTTTTTCAGAAGAGACATACATAAAATGAAGGGACAGTGTCCATTCTGTCATCGAGGGAGCTTCTCAAACCAAAACTATATATACCCCTTATGAATATAGTTTATTAGTAAGATTGGCCAAGAATCAAGGAGAAGCCTATGTTGTGCGCAACGTAACCTTGAATGATATGTTTGACTTTAAATATCTTTTAATAATAAGGTTAAGATGAAGATATTACGGGCCAACAGATTTACTGGAGTTCAATTTCAGAAGTTTATTCAGATGGTAGTAATCACAACAAATTGTTTTATAAATAGAAGCTGTCTCATCCTTATTATATATTTTTGTGGTAACACGAGAAACTGAACTAAACCCTGCATATTCTGGACGTGTTATCGTTTACTTCCTACCTGCACATTGCTCGCTGGAGATCTTGTAGCCATATAGACATGACTGATCTGCTGTGTTACGTGAACTATCTGTAAATGATTGCTATCATATACTTAATTTAAAATTATTGACTCTGTCTCAAAATGAATAATGTTATTGTTTCGAAGTTTTTCTTTTGTATACTTAAATATAATCTAAAATAATAAGCATTCAGACAACCGATCGAGCATATAAGATAAGATAACTCTTTATTGTACACCAAAACATTACAGAATATAAGAATACAATAGCATACATTTAAAAATGGTTGGTACAATTGGCGGCCTTATCACTAAATGTGATCTCTTCCAGGCAACCTAGGCAGGGATTGGAGTATGGAGTAACCGAGATAGGGTAGTTGTCAGTGCACATGAGTATAGAAATGATACGCACTTGTATCATTACAAAAAATGTCAAAAGTCATTTAAGATAAATTACATATATATATTATATTAACCTACATACTATATTATATATACTTATATTTCATAAATAAATACATACATTATCATAAAACAAAACTAAAGTAGGAACCGTTGCTGAAGTTCATAAACTAGTCGAAAGTAAATTATTTCGTACCTTTCTGCAGGGACAGGTAGTGATCTTTCACTAGACTCTGAAAGTTGCGTAGAGATTGAGCTTGGCGTACTGACAATGGCAATTCATTCCACAAGTGAGCTCCTTGCACAGCAAACGATTTGTCCAGAAAGATTGTGGAATGTGCTGGCATTGTCAATTTTAAATTATTCGATGATCTCAGAAGTTTCGAATGTGATTCATAAAGGAATGAAAAGCGTGCTTTGAGGTAAGAGGGCGTTGAAGGAGTAAACAAAACATTGTATAGAAGTGAGAGAATATGGGCATTCCGGCGAAAGCGAATGGGTAGCCACTTGAGCTTGTTACGAAATTCAGTGATATGAACATATTTGCGAAGACCGAATATGAATCTTATGCAGACGTTCTGGAGACGCTCAAGTTTATCAAGTTGGGCTTCTGTAAGATCAAGATAGCTGACATCTGCGTAATCTAGTATTGGGAGAAGAAGGGATTGAGCAAGCGCAATTTTGGCGCTAGTTGGGAGGAAGTTACGAAGTCTTCTCAAGGATCCAATTGATGCAAAAATTTTCCGACTGACGTTTTGTAGTTGAGGGCCCCAGGAAAGGCAGCTGTCAAAGAATATGCCTAAGTTTTTAACTTCACGACTTATTTGTAAAACATTGCCTCCAAAACGAAGTTGTGGTAGTTGTGACAAAGATGCCTTAGCCAACATCCTTGAGCTACCAACAACAATCACTTGAGTCTTCTGTGGGTTAACGTGTAGTCCGTGAGCACGACTCCACTCACTGATGTTATCTAAATCGGTATTCAAATTATTCACAGCTTCTGCCAATTTATTTAACGGAGCCTGATTATAAATCTGAAGATCGTCTGCATAAAGGTGGTAGGAAGAATTAATACGTTTAGAAATAGAATTTATAAAAATTGCGAATAATAGTGGAGACAAAACGCCACCCTGAGGCACGCCTGCAATAGTATTACACCAAGAAGAAAAGGAATTATCAATACGAATACATTGCCTGCGGCCAGACAGGTAACTACGAAACCAGTCAATAACTGTTGGAGATACGTTAAGAGTGCGCAATATCCCCAGCAACACATCAAAATCCACGGAATTGAACGCATTGCTGAAATCTAACAGGGCTAGCACTGTTAGATGACCACGTTCCAATCCAGCTCTAATGTCATCTGTAATATGGACCAAGGCTGAGGTAGTACTATGGCCAGGACGAAAACCAGACTGGAAGGGATTAAGGAGGTTATTTATTGTGAGAAAAGTACTTAATTGGTTGTGGACAAGGCGTTCAAGTACTTTGGACAGGAACGGAAGGATTGAAATATGACGGTAGTCGGAAAAGGATGCTGGGTTGGCTTTTTTTGGAAGGGCAATTATTTGGGCATCTTTCCATATCACTGGGAAGATACCCGAACTTATAGAGGAATTTTAGATGTGAGTTATGGCAGGAAGAATTTCGTTGAGGATAGGAAGGACCATATTACGGGTGACATTGTCATTGCCTACTGCGTTAGAAGTGATGGATAAAACACTCTTCCTAACGTCACAATCAGAAACTTGACTCAAAGAAAAGGAAGAATAGCTGGGAGCGGGAACTAATGATAGATCTCTTAAGGTGTTTAATTTTGTTGCCCTGTCAAAAATGAGCGAAGTTGAGAAGTGCAAATTGAGTGAATTAATGTCTAAATTGTTAGGAGTAGTTTCATTTCGAGCTTTCCCAACTCCCAATGAACGCAGAAATTTCCATATTTTAGCTGGATCACCACTCTCAACCGAGTTTTGGATGTGTTGGCGTTGTGAATACCTACACACCTTATTGCAGCGATTTTGAAGCGAAATATATTTATGACGGTTTATATCGTTAGGCCTACTCGCGAAACGCGACTTAGCCGCTGCTTTCTTAGCTAATAGACTTTTTATTTCAGGCGTTAACCACGGTGCGGGGAGATGTTTTACCCTAATTTTTTGAAGTGGGGCATGCACGTCGTGTAAACTAAGAATATTTTTATTGAAAATGTTAATTTTCTCATCAACTGAATCAGAGGCTATAAGAGGAGATCAGTCAATTCTGCTAGCATCTGCTCGAAGAGAATCCAAATTAATACCACCAAAATTACGTTGAAGAATGATTTTTGATTTTGCCTTAGGTAGGCGAATTTTATAAGATAGGAAAAGGAGATCGTGATAAGAGAAAGCATCGGCTACGCACTGTCCGTGCTTAGCGATGTGGTCTTTTGAAGAGACAAGAATAAGATCTAGGAGAGAAGGAGTAGAATGAGGAAAATGATGAGTGGCATTAAGAGGAAGTATAGATAGATTACTAGATTCCGCAACAGAAATAAGGGTTGAAGAACGAGAATCATTTTTCAACAAACAGGTGTTGAAGTCACCCATTACAATCGTGTGGCTGTAAGAAGGCAAGAAAGTTTCAAGTAATAGTTCAAAAGAGGAGAAAAAATTTATTCTAAGGGATAGACAGTAATACACACCGAGTAAAACTTTAGTGTGGTGAAGCTCAACTTCGATAAGGAGATGCTCACCAGCACTGGCAGGTGGCGGTTGCGAGGACATGCTGAGAATTGTAAATTTAAAATTATTTCGTAAGTATATAGCAACTCCACCACCTACCGAACTAGTTCGATCATTCCTAATCAGTTGGAATCCAGGAAGTGAGTAAGAGGCTGAAGGGAGACATGGTTTAAGCCATGACTCAGAAATAAGGATAGCGTGGATATTTTTGCATTGAAAATTTGCCAGAATATCGGGGAAATGAGCCGGAATACTTTGGGCGTTTATATGAATCACATTGAAATTCCCGAGAACATCAGAAAAAATACATTCAAGGCTGTCAGCGAGCGATGGTATACTGACAAAACTGTCGTCATCACTACTAATCGAAAAAAAATCAGCATCAGTATCTACATCTTCAGCATCAGACATATAACATATACTTACTTACTATTAAAATAAATATAATAATTCTACTTACAAATAATTCTATTGACTAAACTTTTCTAATATTGCAGTAATCTACACTCAATACCCGCCAGTGTAGTGCCACATAGGTAACATAGTTTCTAAAAACCAAAAATAAGGAGAGAAATAGTAACAATAAACATTTACAGATTCCATTTGACAAGAATGTGTCTAAAAATGTAAAATGTAACGCTTTTATTTATATATGACACGAACAGAAAAAGAGAAAAATCTTTAATTTAAAGTATATAATCATCTTAGCGGAGCGGAGCGGAGTGGCACAGGGCTCAGGATGCGGTCCGGTGTGTTACCTCATGCATGTCAACAGCTTATGTAACTTGCTACAGCACTGTTCAGCGTACATGTTTGCAGACGACCTGTGCATACTCCGCGCCGGTACCGATATTTCGTATACTTGCCAATTGGTACAACAAGATATAAACGCAGTAGTTAAATGGTCACATGACAATGGATTAGTATTGAACGCCGATAAAACTAAATTATTAGTTATTCACTCTCCGTATTCACAATTAATAAATCTAAATCCATCGCTATACACCCATGACTTTGTATGCCATCACAATAATACATTAAATTGTAAATGTAAGCCCATTGAAAAAGTTAACTGTGTAACCTACCTTGGCATGAAAATAGATGAACATTTTTCATGGTCTAAACACACGGAATATATAAGTGAAAAATTAAGAATATTGCTAGGTAAATTATATAACTTAAGTTTCAAAGTTCCTATTAGTACTTTAAGATGTATTTACATGTCATTAGTTGACTCAATACTCAGCTACGGTTTAACATTCAAAACTAACTTGGACAAACTTGAAGCATTACAACTTAGATTCTTAAAACTACTTGTTCCGAAAAAGGCTATATTTAATTGTAAAAACGACTACAGGAAATTATTTAAAATTTGTAAAATATTACCTATTAGTATCAAACAGCTAGCTAAATATCATTTCTGTAATAAAATAAATTTTATAAATGTTTTCATACAAGATGTACCTAAATATCTATGTTACTAGAAATAATATCTAATGTATACAACTATATTACTGCAAACATGTTCTGACTATTTACAAGCGCTTTTTTGAAGTCTACGTGAATAAAAACCTTTTTTATTTTATTTATTTATTTTATTTATTTTACTTCCTGCTAAAAAAGAGTTGAAGGATATGTGTCGCTCAGAAGTATTTCCTTTAGAGTATCAACAATATTCCTGTATTCTAGCTAATAATTTAACAACCAAGCAATGCTAATTCTGGTAAATACTCAAATTAATAAAAAATGTTTGTCTACGTACGTTTTCATTCCTATAAAGTATGTGCACATAGGCCTGGTCATGATATTAATTGCTAATATTATAAAGACTGATTGTTATGATTTATTTTGCATTAAGTAATTAATATATAATTATATAGTTAATAATATTTTCCGTAGTAATAATAAATATTTACGTTAATTCAAGACTGCTATTTAAGTCCGTGTCGTAATCGTTTAGGTAACCTAGTGACCAAGCTGTGATACGATATGCCATTTAATTACTATTTTAAGTTTTGACTATGACAAGCTGCCAAGACAATTCAGGTATACAGTTTAAAATTATTCCTTAGCATAGAACTTTATCTAGGTCACGATGCTTCTCATTGGTAAAATAATGAAAACTAAATGGTATTTCGAAAAAAATAAAAAAAATTGTTGATATTATAACTAATACGAAGTTTAAATTGCTTCATGTGCGTCTCCCGCATTGTTCTAATAGGTGCATAGATCTGTCAGTTGTAGACTGTGCTAATTTTACATGACCTTTACAGTCAGCCTAGAAGGCTTTCACCACTTCACAGGACAATACTAATTTAAAGTACGTACCTAATAATAATATGATTGCTATTCAAAGTGATGCCATCCAATGCTTTCGTTAGCTATTTTAAGTTTATTTTTAAGTAATAAACGATATTAACGACAGTTTTTGTTTATTATTTAGTTGTATTCAAAGGTAGTCTTATGAATACCTTCGAATACAACGTATTCTTTAAATATTTTGAGGTGGTTATTTATAAAGGACTCTCGATAGACGAATAATTCCAATAAATAATGCCCCATATTGATATAGAACGTCATTTAATTCGAACGTCTCCATAAAACAACATATAATGTTCACTACATTTTATGGCGGAAGAGCGTGGTTCCCAAGCTCTTCCGCCATAAAATGTCCTATGTTGATATGGAACTCATTATCACGTAAAATAAAAGCATAAGAAATATAATCTATATAGCATTTAACTAGGCTAGAGTGTTATAACAACATACCAAAAATCTAAATGTCAAATCTCACCGTTCAAGAGTTACACATGTCAACAACTTCTCTAGCCTCTACTGAAAACTATCACCCCAGCAGATCGGACTTTGTTCTACGGATGAGTCGCTATATTTGGGCTACATGGAGAGAAATTTACGCACAATTCTGGCATTCGCCAAATCGAACCGTATTCAACATGTAACTCTCCAGCCCAATGACTGCACGTGTGGCGCGGCTAAGACAGTGGCCTCGCCGCTTCGTATCGCGGGTTTGCTGGACAGCTATTTGTGTGTACGCGGGGTACTTTACAAAATGTTCTGACTATTTTTTATTACTACAAGCGCTTTTTTAAAGTCTACGTGAATAAAAACCTTTTTATTGATTTGATTTTTTTAAATTTTATTTCATTTCATTACATTTTTTTTTTTTTTTATTTAAACATTACATCCAGAATAACTATTTATGGGTATAAATAGTTGTTCTGAGTCTGGATGTAGGTAATTTGTGTCTTTCTAGATGGAATTATATGTTTGTATAGTACCCCGCGACGACACAGGGATTAGATTCCCTAGTGCAGCCGTTGTCTTAAAGGATATCAAGTTCTAACTTATTATTATTATTAATATCCCGTGATATCATTATTAATAATGCCCTTGAATTAAAAATTTTACAGTAAACTTTTCTTTCTTTCTTTTTATGTGACTATATACTCATTTTCAAAGTGATAGACGATAATCACACAACTTAGCACTCAACTGTACACGAAGGTCAATGATCGGCTACGCTTGATGTCCTGCAAATAGCTCGTACCCCCACGCTCGAAAGGAGTGTCTAATCGATATATCTTTCTCATCAAGATCAAGATGTAATGGGTTGTTACGTCCCAATTCTGGCAATACAAAAATATATTACCGGCTAGCTGTGCCCCGCGGTTTTACCCGTGTTAAACTTTATGAATTATTGCCTGTGTTATTGGGATATATCTAATATATAAAATTCTCGTGTCACAGTTTTCGTTGCCATACTCCTCCGAAACGGGGTAGTCCACCCCTAAATTTTTTTTTTATTTTTTTGACAAAATTTCTAATTTCTATTTTTTTATGATACAACATACAAAAATACATACAATCCCCAATTTTCACCCTTCTACGATCAACCCTTATATATAAAAGAAAGTCGTGTTAGTTACACCACTTATAACTCAAGAACGGGTGGAGCAATTTAAATGATTTTTGTGTTTTTGGATAAATCTTCGTAATAAGTAATAAAATATTGTAATAAATTATAATTATTGAAAACAAAATTCAAATACATAGTAAGCAATGGAGGAGGCACATTGACAATTAATTCATAAATAAGTGGCACTACGCTCTGATTCAAAGTTCTATTTATATATGTGTGGCAGGACAACGTTTGCCGGGACAGCTAGTAACCTATATATTCGCACCGGTTGTAAGGGGTACACGAGTCATAAACAATAAACATCGCCTCACAAAGAGTAGATAAGTAATTAGTTATTCATTGACAGAATTCGTGAGGGTAATGATAGTGTTAAGTAGTATTCAATAAATAAATATATTATTACTACAAAGTTTTATCAAAATACGTTCGTAACAAACATCCATTCTCACAAGCTTTCGCATTTAAAATATTAGTAGGATTAAACCACTTCTACTAAAAACAGTTAGTCATTATAGGAGTAGTGGTGATTGACTGTCCCATTGGTCTGGTGCTCAACCGCAGATAATGAAGTCCTCAGTTCAAATCCCGGGTATAAAAAGTGATTTGGGATTTTTCTGTTAAGAAATTTTCTCAATATTAGCCTGAAGTCTGGCAGTTGGCGGTATCCCACCCTCGTGCCTCGGACATACCTCTTAACATGCCCCCGGAGCATACTCCCAGACTCCGGGCTGTGACTGAGAATATTTTTTAGCAGAATAATCCCAATATTCCTTTCGGCCCATCCCGGGATTTGAACCCCGGATCACATTATCTATGGTTGAAGTCCCTTCAACAAGAGAACACAAAATATTCTATCGGTTTGAATATCATGCAATGTTACTATAATTACTTTAATAATAATAATAATAATATTCTGGGACACTATTAACACACGGCCATCTGATCCCAAACTAAGCAGAGCTTGTACTATGGAAACCAGATAACTGATATAATACATATACTACTTTTCTTTTGTAAATACATACTTGTATAGATAATTACACCCAGACTCAGGACAAACAGACATGTTCATGCACACAAATATCTGTCCTGGGTGGGAATCGAACCCACGACCTCCGGCGTGAGAAGCAAGCATTTGCCAGCCACTCCAACAGGCCCGTCTTTAAATAATGTAAGTCAGAATAACGGTCATGTCTCGTATACCATCGGATATACCATTTTCCCTTTTTATAAGTGGTCCCTATACAATATAAACACGTATCGTTAATCATTCTCGAGCAAGATTAGTTGAGGTGCTCAGATCACAGTCAATTACGCCGCATGATCGGTCAAACGGTAGTTCAAGGATATCGACTCCATTGTCATATATAATAATAATATTTATTTATTTATTATTCACAGCTACCATTACAGGTTAAACCCAATTCGATAGGGACGGATTAAAAAAAACCTTATTTGACTAATGTACATAACATTAACATTGAAAAAGGAATGCTGTAATGGTTTGGCCATTCAGAAAGGATGAATGAAAGAAGATTGACCAAATAAGTATACCTGGCCTGTGTGAATGGAACAACCGGAAGGGGAAGACCTCGTCGAACATTCTCTGACCAAATCGGAGAAGTTCTCAAGAAAGTGCAGGTCAGAAGTACCCTAAACCGGCGAGCATGTATGAATAATATAATGACAGTAATAGAGGCATAAGACGTGTGCAAAGATCGTGTCAAATTGAAATCAGTTGTCTCTGCCTACCCCTCTGGGAAACAGGCGTGAGTCTATGTATGTATTAACATTATCAAAATGATTAAAAATATTAACATTATTACTACATAATAAATTACATTACTAATTAATTATAAGATAAGTCTTAACGCGCTATTAACATAATGCATACAGAGCTACTCTTGCGAACTGACTCAGTGAACAAGAAAATAAATCAATTTGACCCGCTACAGAATTAAGAACTACCATAGTTCGAGTGTGAGGAGTGGTTCTCCAGTAATTTGGTCCTACTTCTAGGTATCGCGAATAAGGCTATAATGCAATATCCAGGGAAATTATTCTCACACGGCCATCTGATCCCAAACTAAGCAGAGCTTGTTCTTTTTTATATTAGAGGGCGACAAACGAGCTACTGGATCTCCTGATGTTAAGTGCTCACCGCCGCCCATGGATACTCGCAACACCAAAGGTATCGCGGGTGCGTTCCCGGCCTTTAAAAGCCAGCAAACAAGTGTTTGCTAACCCTTCCCCCCACCCCAATGAGCTCTGGCGACCTTAGTCACACTCGGAAACACAACATTAAAATTATTAATGTTATTATTAAGGAATGTCTTCTGTAAGGTGGAGGCACTTCCCCAGTCCGCCTGCTCTTTGAGCGAATGAACGCTATGCCCTACCTCTCTTGTACTATGGAAACCAGACAACAGCTGATATGCTACATTTATACTACTTTTCTTTCGTAAATACATACTTATATAGATAATTACATCCAGACTCAGGACCAACAGACATGTTCATGCACACGAATATCTGTCCTCGGTGGGAATCGAACCCACGGCCGCCGGCGTGAAAAGCAAGCATTTGCCAACCACGCCAACAATCCCGTCAATAATACTCCTCCACCTTTAATGCTTCTAGGTCTGATTAAGTTATATAGAATTACTTAATGGTTAAATTTGTGTCAGAGTTGTTCCTCCCGCCTAATACGCCTCTTACGGTCTTAAATCATCATCATATCAGCCGAAAGACGTCCACAGCTGGACAATGGACTCCCCAAAATATCTCCTCTATTGCCGGTCTTGCGCTACATGCATCAGCTTCCAGCGAGCCCCACAAGATCATCGGTCCAACTTGTCATCCGAACATTTCCTAGATTTTATTAGCACTTTCGTAACATTGTGCGTAGCAGGAGTTTTTGGCGCCAACGCGGAAAAAGACGCATCAGGGCATTGTTTTATTTTCAAAAACTGGTGTAAATTCAAGTTTTTATGTGTAAATATGGTGGATTTTTAGACATAACATCATGGACAACGTACACAAGTGGAGGAAAGTGCCATATTGCCGTGAATTGCGATTTTCTGTGTTGAATCTAAAACTCCATATAGGCTTCTAGTAAAGTCTCCACTGCTTTACTGGGGTACGACAAGGACTACGTATGACTTGACCGTGACGGACTTTACTTGACATGACGAAAATAAATGAAATAAAAATATATTTTACGGAAGGCTCATAAGGCCGAAGAAGCCAGAGCCTTAAAACCGAATAAAAAAATTTTCGTAGCACAGTAAGTAAAAGCGTAAACATGCATTTTAGAACCTTTTTTTTTCAGATTTTTTCTCTATGGTAGATCGAACAATATCTATAATCTTGACAGTGTAATTTCAAGCGCGTAGGTTTTTTTATTTTTATTTTTTATATGAAGTTTATGAAGGTGAATCCAACTGGAATTCAGTATTTATTTTGAAACGTAGAACAGCCAAAACCTTCCCCAACACCTCAACCCACAAACAGACGTTAATAAAAACGTCAGCTGATGCAAATAAAATCCGCATCCTCTTAAACTAGGTTTAAACTTAGGCCTGACGCGGTTTAAATTATGACATTACTTAACCACGTGACAAAGTTAAATGGGGTTTTTAAATGAAATGGGGATTTTATGAGACGGCCATAGCTGCTCGCACCGGTGCGTAAGGGGTTGGTGAGGTTAAGCAACTAGGCTCGCGGTCAGTTCATAGATGGGTGACCGCCAAAGTTGTTTAATTTCTGAGCGTCTCCATGCTTTGAAGGGCACGTTAAACTGTCGGTCCCGGTTGTAGCCATTAGGCAAGTTAAGCCCCGTCAGAGGCCTAATGGGCGGCTTAAACACCTCTGACATGAGGATAACCACTGCCCATACGATAAGTAAGTAATGAAATTTATGATAACCCATTTTTTATTTTTTTATTTATTTATTTATTCATGTACACACAAAAATTATACAATATTAAACAAAAGGAAACGAAGAGTACACAGGATCTGCTTATTTCGTAAGAAATTTCTTCCAGCAGACCCGCGAGAGGAAAAAGTAATTGAAGATAGTTAATAATGTCCTACACACATTATTAACTATCTTCAATAATAAACTTACATACTAATAATTTACATATATACTTAAATACGAATATATACCACTACTAGCGGCCCGGCACGTGCTTCGCTACGTATAAGGCATAGTAATAAAAAAAATGATTATTAAGTTCATTTATTCAAACAAAAAAATATTTTAAATGCTAAAAGATGTTGATTTTAGACTTTTTTTAAATTTTCTCTACTTACAAACCTTCCCTGGACTTCCACGAATAATTCAAGACCAAAATTAGCCAAATCGGTAAAGGCGTTGTTGAGTTATAACATTACAACGAAAAGTGGCATTGATTTTTATATATATAGATTATACCCATGTCTAAGTGGCCAACTTAAATATAAGTAGTGTTTTTAAATAAAGCTATTAATGTGTAGTAACATATACCATACAGCCCGGCTTTTAATTTGGGCTTTAACATTCTTCATTACATGAATGATTTTCCCAACGAAAGGACATTCATTATACTAAAATTTCTATACTTGTGGATTAAATTGTCATTAATTCTGGTAGAATCGCTCGCTAATTACACTTGTCTGTTTCGAAATTGTATATAAGTATTTTCCTTAACAATTTGTATACAAAATTAAATTGGTCCACAAATAAATTGACGGGCAAGTTGGCGTGGTCGATAACTTACCACGCCAACCTTTCACGCCGCAGGTCGTGGGTTGATTCCCACCCAGGACAGGAAGGAGACCGGGATTTCTGGGCCTGACTGTAATAATTTGAGATATGGTTTAAAAAAAGTGTAATATTTATCTGTTTCAAACTAAAAAAAAATGACCCAATTTACAATCTGGAAGACGAGAAAGCTCAAAATAAGTTCAAGTCACGAATTTAATGCGTTGTGGATTACTATAATCGATAATGAGTTCAAACAATCTTTCTACTATATAAAAATAAGTCGGGTTTTCCTTCCTGACGCTATAACTCCAGAACGCACGAACCGATTTCCACGGTTTTGCTTTCGTTGGAAAGGTCTCGGGCTCCGTGAGGTTTATAGCAAAGAAAATTTATAAAATTTAACGCGGGTAACACCGCGGGGCACAGCTAGTCTACTATATAAAAATAAGTCGGGTTTTCCTTCCTGACGCTATAACTCCAGAACGCACGAACCGATTTCCACGGTTTTGCATTCGTTGGAAAGGTCTCGGGCTTCGTGAGGTTTATAGCAATGAAAATTTGTAAAATTTAACGCGAGTAACACCGCGGGGCACAGCTAGTGTAATATAAAAACTGTTTCACCAGACACCAGATAACCGATTTAATCAAAATAATTATTAAATACATTACAGTTAACATAATGTCAACAGTAACAAATAAAATATCAACAAAATAAATAGAAATCATAATATCGGATATCGTTCACAAATCGATTTATTAGTAATGTTTGGCAACTATATTTTGAATCTATGCTGACAGTGATTAGTGACGGATTTTGAATCTATGATCGGTCACTCGTTTCTCATATCGTTTAGAGCATGTGTGATTTGAGTATTTTTCATTGTTTTGTTTATTGAATTCTCTCTACTGATATTGCTTAACTTGTACGTCCTTTGCTAACATACTGTACACGGAGAACTACTTAATAGCAATCGCACTTAAAATCAGCTTTTAGTATAGGTTGGTACATAACCTCTCTATTACTAAATCTTTTATAACTCTGCGCACAGATTGACAAAATCCATGGATTTTTTTGTGATTGACTGATAATTTATAGACCCATTAACTGACACCACTTTCATCTTATTATATCCGAGTATTGTCTGAAAACATATCTGTCTCCTTTGTGTGCATGAACATGTCTGTTTGGGTGGTAGTCTGGGTTTAGCTATCTATAGGTATAAGTATGTATTTACAAAAAAATGAGTATGTATCAGTAATCCATTTTCTATAGTACAAGCTCTGCTTAGTTTGGGATCAGATGTGAGGATCAATCTCCAAAACGGGCGTATTCGTGTGATCACTCTAGTGCTTTTCAGTTATTGATATTTAATGGTAATTATGTATCACATTAAAAAGATTGATTTTCAAATAGTACATTTTTACTATTGGCCTTCAATTTACTCAAACAGTTATGGAAATATTTAAGTTCAAAAAATTTCACGACCAGAGCAATCATAATTGCTGCCTGAGCGATCATAAATGGTGAAGTTAGTGAAACAAAAGAAATAAAATTGATAAAATATTATTTATTTAGCCGTTTTCAGTCATATTTAGTGTACGTTTAATAAGATTATATGTAAGAGAAATGTATTATTTTAGAAAAAGGTCAGGGCATATAAGGCCTCGTACAGACGAGCAGCATTTTTCTGACGACAGAGCCAATTTCAGCTGTCGACAGCGGCAACTGCAGTTGTCAACATTGGTCGACGTTTGCCATCAACACGTGGATAGCAAACGCCGACCAATGACGATAGCTGCAGTCGCCTCTGTCGACAGCTGAAGTTGGCTCTGTCGACAGCAAAGTACTGCTCATCTGTTTGACGCCTAAGACGTCATGCTGCCTATATCGTAATCTTTTAAAAAAACAGTTTCATATCTTTTATTAACTATTGTTTTACTTATGTCTTATTTATTGTACATTATCTTTGTTTGGAGGTAAAACCAACATTTTTCTTTCTAAACGTTTACCTTCTTTACTTTGATTTTCATATTTCTTAATAAGGCTATATATATGATGAATGATGAATATATCTAAACTTTTTTGAGACAGACGTGATATGTTGCTAATTGATATTTGCGGACTACCGGGGCAGATGAAAGAGGAAGCACTTCCAATGCATGTTAGTTCATTCGTCCGTTCAGTACCTAGATCTTGTTATTTTTCTTAGTCTACTAATCGGTGAGACGGGTGAATCAAAATAATACAAATTTTCGTATTCTTTAATGGTCTCTGGAATACAGGAACTTGTCTGACAATGAACTTTTTCACGATTAATAATTTAACACTCATTTCAATATCTTGCTTTACAGTTTGCAGTATATCTCTATGTTTTGTTACATTGTTGGTGCTTAAGGCTTAGAGATGATTGAGGAACATTTGAAAGAAGATGACGGTTCTCAGATACATCTATTGCTGGCATGTTTCTCCAATAATTTTCTTTTGCTTTTGCTGGCTTGTAGTCAAATCACTCATTGGTAGTACTGTGTCCCGAGCTTATTCCTTTGTTGATCTCTCTTGACTTTACAAGCCATTGTGCGTATGGGTCTGGATCATTGTTTATCTTGGCCACTCTACGCTCAGCCGATTTCTTCTTAAGACGTTTTTCTTCAATAAATAATATGTGTCAAGGCATGATTTCAACAATAGTTGCCATTAAATTTTAGAGAAGACCTTTCTTATGTAAAATTAGCTAAATGCCCATATAAAAACTGATAAAATACGATAAAATCCGTTTATGGACCAAAGAAACCCAGGAAAGGTTATAAATTAAAGGTTCTATGCATAGTTCATCATTAGTCATTGTAACAGTGCGGTACTACTATTTAAAATAGATTTATGACGTACAGATAATGCAAAATATCATCACTATGGTCTTATTGGACAGAGCAATCACAGCCATAGCGATCAGAAAAAGTCACAAAATCATAAATATAGCCCAATTTAAAAGTAGTAGAAAGTTGTGATTACGTCTCATAAAAAACATCATAACGATCACTTAATTCATATAAGAAACACATTCACAAGCTTACTATTTAATTTAAGTAACGTGCCATAGCAATCATAAAATTCGAGAACCAAATCCAGAGCAATCATAAACTTACCTTCGTAATGTTGGAGCTAGGGAACGTGGCACACAGGTATTCTCCTCGGCGACTAGACCACTGCTGGTGTTTCCCCAGGGAAGGGGAATAGAGTGTCTATAACGCGTTACTAGGGATGAGCGCGATGTTTTGCGTCCGCGCAGAGCGATGAGACAAAATGCCCGGTCACGTTTTTAAATTCAAATTGTGGCAAAAGTATTATTAATATAAGTAAAAATATATTATGACTATAAAATTTAACTATTTGTTATGTAATTTAAATAAGTTGTTTCATATAAACCTTCTCATTAAAAAGTTAAAAAATATTTTTTTCATTCAAGCGGGAGTTGGGTCAACCCAGAGCGATCAGGATTTTAGGGTTTAAGATATTTTTTTAAATATTTAAAATAAACTTATTCATAATATTAGCCTTGTATCACATAGATTAGACACCGAACTGTATATAAAAAAATATTTTGGAAACGTTTTTCGATTTTAAAATGGGTTTATCCAGCCCGACACGAAAAAAAATGCCTCTGAAGATCGACCCGTGAATAATGTCGCAGGATATTATTATCAATATGTTTTGAGGATAAGGCTTACGTAAGCATGCCATATGGTTTATCTTTTTTTTAAATTCAGTTTTACGGCTCTGGCTTCTTCGGCCTTATGAGCCTTCCGTAAAATATATTTTTATTTCATTTATTTTCATCATGTCAAGTAAAGTCCGTCACAGTCAAGTCGTATGTAGTCCTTGTCGTACCCCAGTAAAGCAGTGGAGACTTTACTAGAGGCTTATATGGAGTTTTAGATTCAACACAGAAAATCGCAATTCACGGCAATATGGCACTTTCCTCCACTTGTGTACGTTGTCCATGATGTTATGTCTAAAAATCCACCATATTTACACATAAAAACTTGAATTTGCACCCGTTTTTTAAAATTAAACAATGCCCTGATGCGTCTTTTTCCGCTTTGGCGCCAAAATCCCATGGGACTAGTCCCTCCCTCTTACCCACCACTGCAACTCCTGTAAGCCAGGATCAACAGTGGCACACAATGAAATGACACTGAGCGGTGAAGCTCAGGCATGTCCCGGGGAATCGCTTTAACTGTCTTGGATCCCGCAACGAATTTAATCAGAAACAGAAAAAAGGAGGAGTTAGAAAATGAATAGTTCCACTTCCCTCCAGAGCAAAGCGGGAGACAGAATGATGTAAAGAGGCTATAGCCTCATAAAATGAGAGATTTGCAACTAGAGAAGCCAGCTGCAAAAGCACCAAGGATCAATTTAAGGGTCCTAAGTGAGCTGTTATATTTGATTCCAATAGTAGGTATGGCAGACACGCTTAAACGCACGGAAGTTGTTCCTTGTTGCTACAAGATCCGTATAATAAACTACTCCAGATATTGGTTGCAAGCTGTTTAACATAATATCACGCTGATTTTGCCAGAGATCACACTCCCACAGGATGTGGTGAGCAGTTTGTTCATATTCGTTACTGGATGTTGAGCACAGACAGATTGGTGAAGATACTAATTTGAAACTATACAATTTACTTTTAAAATTGCCGTGTCCGGTAAGAAATTGTGCAACACAATGGTCTATGATTAGCCAAGTTTTATTTAACCGTTCGCGTACGTCCGGAAAGAACTGGTGCAGATGGCGACCCTTGGTTGACGTATTCCATCTACATTGCCATTCATTTAGTAGTTCGTTATTTAAGTCAGCTATTGGCATAAATAGCCTGGTTATTTTCGCACGGTCGCGTAATGATAAGAAATTATTTTCTAAATTATCGCGCGTAGAATAATACATTGCTGCTCGTCTTTGTACTTCAAGATCAACCGGTAGTACACCCGCTAGGACAGGTAGGGCCTCTGTGCTCATTGTTCTATAGGCTTTACACAGAAATATCAACGCCAACCTCTGGCTTTGTAGTAATTTACGGCGAGCAGCTCCGATGGTAGCCCTATCAGCCCACACAGGCGAGCCGTAGCATATACACCCAAGATAGGTTGCCCCGTAAATGATTTTAAGAGTATTAAAAGAGAGGCCCCAGGTTGCCGTCGATATCCTTGTAAGTGCAAAAAAGTTTCGCTTAGCTTTTTCCCCAACTGATTTAATATGTTCTATAAACGAGAAATTCTTTTCTAAAACTAAACCCAAATAACAGGTTGATATTTTGCGTTTTACAGTAACATTATTAAGTTTTACGCCCGGGGGGGATTTTAGTTCACCTTTAAGAAGGAGTTGGTAGGTTTTATGAGGAGCAAATGTAAGGCGATTTCTTTTACCCCATTCACTTATCATACTTAAACAAGTTTGAGCCAGATTTTCCAACTCTCTCCTGGAGTTACCCTGTATAAGTAAGAGGCCATCGTCAGCATATGCCGTTAGAGAGCAGCGTGATGGCAAGGGTAATGTCAAGAAGTCATCAAAACCCAAGTTCCAGAGATACGGCGCGAGCACTGAGCCCTGGGGGCAACCCATGGTTAACGATTTAGTGACTCTGAAGTGACCAAGCTTAAGAGTTGCAGAGCCATGTACGAAATAAGATGTGATTATCGAATATATATTACTGTAACAACCGCGTAACTTAAGTTTTTGTAACAAAATTGGCCACCAAGTATTATCAAACGCCCCTGAAATATCTAGAAATATGGCCAAAACGTATTTACATTCGGACGAGTTTACAGCTTTCCTCACTGAGATAGCTGCGTCCACTGTCGATTTACCCGCAGTAAAACCAAATTGATTTCCGTGAAATTTTGGTCCTCCCGGCAGCAATCGCGGTACAATAAGTCGTTCTAGAAGCTTGCCTAAGGAAGGCAGTAACGTTATTGGTCGGTATGACTTAGGGTCTTCAGGCAGTTTATCGCCATTTTTTGGTATAATACGAATAAAACCGCTGCGCCAAGAACGCGGAAAAGTCCCTTCAGATATGCAACGATTAAAAACTTTTAGTATTGAATCACTGGATTGTTTTGTGGCTTCTATTATCATTTTGTTGGATATTTTATCTTCACCTGAAGCTTTGTTAACAGGTAGCGATTTCACAGTATTCATAAACTCATTAATTGTAGGAAGACTAGACATATAGGTAGCGGGTGGATTGTTTGCCCACTGTCTAATCTGCTTATGGTAGTCATTATCGTTCAAGGAACTATCATCAGGTATGAGCGAATTAAGTAAGGATTCCGTGGTCTCCTCTATGCCACTGGTGTAGGTATTATTGATTTTTATGTTTTGAATATAAGCTAAATCTATAGACCTATTTGCTTTAAACTCATGGTATAGGGGCGACCACGGGCCTTCTTTATCTAATTTATCGACTATTTTTCTAATAAGATTGCCTTTGGATTTCTCTATTGACGAGCGGTAACGTGAACGAGCTATTTTGAGATTTATACATGCATTATTTAAAACATCGCCTACAATTTTACGTTTTTTTAGTTTATTATATTTTTTACGTGCTCTCCGAAATTCACATCGAACTTTAATTAAGTAGTTATTCCACCAATCGCATCTTCGAATATTAGTGATAGGGGCGCGGCCTATGGCAATATCGGCACAGTAGGTAAAAGTGTCCGACATCATTACAGCACATTCCTCTGTTGTTAGTTCATCCCGGGTGAAATCCCTGGCATGCGCGGCAAAAAGAGCTCTGAAAAAATCCCAATCGGCCCCTTTGAGCCGATATCTATAGTTACCGTAAATAGCCGTAGGTCTTTGTGCCAACCGAGGAACAAACTCGTACACGATTAAGCGGTGATCACTGGATGAAGCGTCAGGCAAAACACGCCATCCATCTATTCGGACGTCTGAGCTTGAAAAAGTGACGTCAATAAAAGATTCGCCAGTAGGGCTACAATAAGTAGGCGGTGCATCAGGAGTGTTATGTATTGATAGATTCATCTCAGCGACGAAATCTTCGACGGCGTTCCGCCGTTCTGTATCGCTTGAACGGTATTTGCCATACCATAACGTAGAGGATGCGTTAACATCTGCGCCAATAATAATTTTGTGTCCTTTGAGGGACATCAAAACATGGCGCAAGTGATGTAAATGGGGACCGACAGGATCTGAATACTGAAAATAACAGCTCACTACGTAAACTTTCCAGGATGGGGATGATATTTCAGCGACAGCACAGTGTGACGTCATGAGGTTTCGCATAGCGCTTACCGTAAAATTAGTACGCGTTACGTAAATAGCAGCCCGTGATTTGTTGTCTAGCTGCACCAATTAATTTTTTAAACGCGCATATTGATATTGTTCTTGTACAAGCACTATATCTAAGTTGTATTCATTGACTAAAGTTTCCAACTCTGATGTCGCAACCCTATCGTTGTGAAGATTTAGCTGCCCTATTTTTAAGTAAGCCATATTAATATTTGGTATTTAGCACTAACTGCTCAAGTTTATGCTTAAATGTGGGGCAGTTGTCCGAGCCGCATTTGTGGTCGTGAGGTTTTTTATATGTTTTACACGATGCACAAACTGGTTTAAATTCTGGGTCATTGTGGTGCTTACATGATTTTGTGGGATGTGCTTCTGCGCATAAGGCACAGGTAGGTAATTTATTACTACAGTACTTGAAAACATGCCCATATTGCTGGCAGTTAAACACCGAACTACCTCTAAATCATCAATAAAGCGGCATGTAGCCCAGTCGATGAAAAGTTTTTCTTTAGTGCTGACTAAATGTTTTCTAATCTCCGGTTCGAGCTCAATTCCCACCCACTTACGCCCATTAGCTACGTTACGCTTGCGCACAATTTTAGTTTTAGACGTAAAATCGTCTTCGCTGACTTTAAGATCACTATCTTTGATATTTTGCCTGTATAACGCCGTTAAAAAGACCTGGTCGTCCATTGACGACGATATATCTTTTATAAGTATGCGCGGTCGTCGCCCGGATGGAGTTTGAAGTTTTAAATCCGCCGAACGAATGGCCTCGACAGAGCGAATTTTATTGAGTTGGGTTTCATTTGCCACTCGGAGTACAACGCCAGAATTGGAAATTTTTTTAACGCCTACTATTTGAAAACCGTCGTCCGCGGGTTTTATAGCCTTCATAAGCGCTTCCTTGGTCGCCGACGAAGTCGCGTACTCCGCTGATCGCTCAGCGGTGGGATACGCAATAATTGAAGGAACCGGTTTTCGCGTCTGTACTATGGGGGCGGCGGTTTTTTTCGGTAAACGCAGTTTTAATTGTTCCGCGTACGTAGGAATCTCAGAATTGGTTTTATTTACGCAAAGATTTAACTGACGTTCTGCGTTCGCCAATTTAGTTTCATTGCATGAAGATTTAAGCGCAAGTAATGAAATAATACTGGTAAGGCGCTGCGTACAATCCATCACCGATAGCTTATTCGCGATATTCATACCCGAGTTGGAATCACTGACTAATTCGTTAACCTTTGACAGATAAACGGAAGCTTGTGTCACAAGATCGCAATAATTATATTCCGCACTGTTTGTATCGCTAATATTTAATGAAGACGAATAATCGGATTGAGATCCCCGAAAACGTTTTATGTCCGATTCCTGTTGACCATCGGGAGTACAAAACGTCGGTGACGCATCATCTAACACTCGTTTGTTGAAGCCTGAAGGGGGCGTTCTGGGAGTCTGTTTACTTCTCCCAAATGCGTTTCGCCCTCTATCGGGGGGGACATCATTCATTTTTGACATGTTATTCACACGAAATAAGCAAGCGCTTTAATGTAAACAGCACGATAACTAATTTAGCACGATAACAAGTAACTGTGACTATGACGCGGTACCCTCACAAGAAAAAAGTTAAACTTACTCACCGAACGATAATTTGAACTAAAATCCAGATATTACTTATTAAAACACTTAAAAAACTTACAGATTGTAGTATTTAGCACTAACACTAAAGCTAGAAACAAAACACAGGTCACAAAACAATCACGAAATAGCAGAAAAATAATATTATTTCACAGCGAACCTCCGACGCACTGAGCCGTAGCGTAGCGGGAAGGGAAGTGCAAAATCCCATGCCAAAATCCCATGGTTTATCTGATAGTAAACCTTTGACTGGCATGTTGGTCCAGCGGTTAGTGACCCCGACTGCTAAGTGGAGGTAGTGGGTTCGATCCCCACCCGGGAAAAATCTTTGTGTGATGAACAGGATTATTTGTTCTATGTCTGGGTGAAATTTATCTAAAATATGTTTATATTTAGAAATATATAAGTATGTTTATCAGTTATCTGCTTTCCATAATAGATGCTCTGCTTAGTTTGGGATCAGATTGCAGTGTTCAGGATGATACTAAGACATTTAGTTTTACGGAAAAATCCCTAAATCACTTATTGGCCCGACCCGGGATTTGAACCCAGGACCTCATTACCTGCGGCTAAACACGATAACACTAGATCAACGAGGGTTTGTATATACAAGGTGTAACAAACAAGAAAAGTCGATATGAAAATAAAAATGAGTAAACGATCTATAGGTACTATATATCAGTAATCAGTTTTCTTTAGTATAGCTCTGCTTAGTTTGGGGTCAGATGGCTGTGTGTGAATTAAAGGATATTATTATATTTCAAAAATAATTGATCATACAAATTCGATTCTCACACAGTCCTGTCCTGTGTGAGAATCGAATATACGACCTGTGGCATGAAATGCAAGCATTTAGCAACCACGGCAATCGGGCCGTCATATATTCGTGTGTGCACATACTGCTAACTTCAACACTTTAGTACTATTACTGCACATAGGTATTCAATAAAATTGGACAGCTCCATCCATTTGGTGTGAATGTAACCGATGTTCCGTCGACTCATTCATCAATGCTCGTTCATCATCCAAGTTTTGTTCTCAGGCTTAGTAATACGGTTAGCAACAGAAGTACATACATATTAAAGATGAAATAAATCCAAACAAAGAACAAATAATTGTGTTCATCACAAACATATTTGTTTTGGGTGTGTATTGAACCCACGACCTCTGGTTAAGCAGTCAGAGACACTTACCTTTTTTATTATATATAACTAGCTGTGCCAAACTAAAATTTTATTAAAGTCGCTCCAGCCGTTTAGACGTGAAGAAATAACAAATATACACACTCAGACACAAACTTTTGCCTTTATAATAGCATATTTCACCTTAATAATTTCAAGAGAGGTGGAGCACAGCGTTGATACACTTAAAGAGCAGCCCGACTGGGGGACTACCTCCACCTTACGAAGAAATTCCTTAATTATAACATTAATAACATAATGTTGTGTTTCTGAGTGTGAGTAAGGTCGCCAGAGCTCCTAGGGGTGGGGGTGGGGTGGGTCAGCAACAAATGTTTGCGGACTGTTTTCAAGGACGGCAACGCACGTGCGACTCTTCTGGTGTTGCTAGTGTCTTTGGGCGGCGGTGATCACTTACCATCAGGTGACCCACTTGCTCGTTTGTCGCCCTCTTATACAAAAAGAAAAAAAATGTGTGATAGCAAGGCAGTCGAGCAAGTGGGTCACCTGATGGTAAGTGATCACCGCAGCCTATGGACACTCGCAACACCAGAGGAGCCGCAAGTACGTTGCTCGCCTTTAATAAAGGATTAGGCTCGCTTCTTGAAGGTTGGCACGCCATACCGGATTGGAAATACCTCCGCAGTTAATTGATTCCAAAGAGTGGACGATAATAATCATACCCTGGGATATTATTTACACACGTTCATCTGATCCCAAACTAAGCAGAGCTTAGTATAGAAACCCCATAACTGATATACTGCATATACTACTTTTCTTTTGTAAATACATACGTATATAGTATGTTTACTTATATAGTTAATTACACCAAGACTCAGGACAAACAGACGTGTTCATGCACACAAATATCATCCTAGCCCCAAACTAAGCAAAGCTTGTACTATGGGTGCCAGGCGACAATATACATACTTATATAGATAGATAAATACTTAAATACATAGAAAACATCCATGACTCAGAAACAAATATTCGTGATCATCACACAAATATTTGCACTTACCGGGATTCGAACCCAGGAGCACCAGCTTCGTTGGCAGGAGCACTACCAACTAGGCTACGGTGACCGTCAACATAAGAAACATTTGCTGTTTTTTTTTTTAATTATAAATTATGTCACTTTATTATTTAGTAAATCCTCTGAAACACATTAGCTTATATGTTTTAGGGTGTGTTTAGAGGCTAATTAATTCTCAAAGGTAATAACAGTATTCCAATTTCAGTTGGATTTCAATTTCACCAATAGTATTTGCAATATTCAAGTCATTTCCCTCTAGAAAAACGACGAACCTAAAGCTTAAACAGATTCATTCACCGCGAATCAGCCAACATTTTGCATCTGTTCCCTTTTAAAAGTAATTGTAAAGCAGTGGAAATCTTCCTATTACACTAATATTAATTCTTTGCTGTGTACTTAAGATTAAACGAATTATTGTTCGAGACGGATCCAATTTCTTGTATTCACTGAAGGAGAAAAAGGAATGTATGAATTCCATGAATTAATTCATTGTTTGTGAATAAAGAATCTGAAAAGTGGAAGTCAGGAAAGATTTGTAAAGCTCCCGTAAGGAAAATAAATAGGAGATTTGGAGGTCTCCATTTTGTGCGTCAATTTTGTTTTAACACTTTCCGGGTACCTACTATAAATTATTGAACGTAATGAAAAGTACGTTAAAGTTTTTGATTATGAAAGAACCGTGCAATAAAATAGTTTATTGTAAATACAATACACTATTTTATTTATTTAATAAACTATTAATTTACGTTCGAAGTGGACATTCAAAATAATAATATGTATAAATTAAGACATTATTCACACACGGCAATCTGATCCCAAACTAAGCAGAGCTGGTACTACCGAAACCAGATAAGTGATAAACTACATATACTACTTTTCATTTGTAAATACTCGTACATAATTATATAGATAATAACACCCAGACTCAGGACAAACAGCCATGTTCATGTACACAAATATCTATCCTGGGTGGGAATCGAGCCCACGACCTGCAGCGTGAAAGGCAAGCATTTACAAACCACGCCAACTGAACCCTATCAGGGGGTAGCAATATAACGTTCTAATATAATGAATTTTTCCTTGGGGCCCAGAAGCGCGCTCCTTTGTCAAGAAGTTGTCCAGGTGACTTGTGAAACACTCTGGTGATCAGAGAGCTGGCACGTACACGCGGCTACATATCAAGCTATACATTTCCAATATAAGCTGACCTCTCATTGTATGGAAATCCTATACGACGCGAGATCAGCTTATACTGGAAATGTGTAGCTTGATATGTAGCCCGTACCTCGGCCAACGCATAATAATAATAAATCTTTATTTTGGAATCTTTAGACTCCATATTTTACACAGAAAAGGAACAAAAAAAAAAAAGAAAACATATCCGTATTAAAAAGAAAATAAATGAAGTTACATAACAAACAAAATGAATATATATAACCTCTCTACGCTATTACTGAAATAACGCTATTAGATACAATTAATAATAAGCCTTGCCATCCAAAGAGGTAAGGTCAATTGCTTTTTGGGCACCTTCTGCGGGGAAGGTGACTTGAAAGCGGTTTTTTATCTGTAAGTTATACTTTGTTTTGTAATTTTGATTTGAAGTTTATAATGACAATTTTAGTTTGTGCACACGGCTAGACAACAAGCTAAACATTTCCACTATAAGCTGACCTCGCGTTGTATAGGATTGCCATACAATGACAGGTCAGCTTATATTGGAAATGTATAGCGTGATATGTAGCCGTGTGTATGTTGTTTTAATCTATTACTAATATTTATACTAGGATAGTTTTAATTTATTTAATCTGAATTGTGATAACATAGACATTAGAAATAAATTAATAGCATACAGACTTATACAACATGTAACCTAATTAACGCACACCCTCAAACACCCCAATTAGAATATTATGTTGTAATCATAATACATACACTGAATGTTTAATTTAATATGTATATGCATTGTTATTTACTAAATTATTTTCTTGGAATAAAGTTTGTTTTTATTATCTTGTATTGAATGATGGAATTTGTATGAATACAAATAAAACTGCGATGTTAAAAGTCTCGATACTTTGACTTACGGTCCATTTCAATTTGTTTTGACTGTACAGGGATAATATGAAAATAATTTCCTCAGTGTTAATTATTTTTGAATAAAAAATTACCTATTTTAGAAATGATATAAATCGATTCAGTAAACGATGGTGAACAAACTATTTTCAGGGTGTGCGTTAATTAAGTTACATGTTGTATAAAGATATATAATATTTGTTTATCTAATTGAAGTATGTAATGTTAATGTAGTAAAATAAACCTAAAACTATAAATTTCGATAATTAAACTTAAACATAATCTATTTGAGAATAACTTAATACAAGCTAGCTAAATATCATTACTATTATAATATAAATTTTATAAATGTTTTCATACAATCCGATCTAAAATATCTATATGTAACTAGAAATAATTATGTAAGTAAGAATTGCCAAGCTGAAGTGGCAGTGGGCAGGGCACATAGCTCGTAGAGCCGACGGCCGCTGGGGCAGAAAGGTTCTCGAGTGGCGACCACGAACCGGAAGACGCAGCGTGGGCAGGCCCCCTACTAGATGGACCGATGATCTTGTGCGGGTCGCTGGAAATCGCTGGATGCAGATAGTGCAAGACCGGCAATTGTGGAGATCTTTGGGGGAGGCCTTGGTCCAGCTGTGGACGTCTTTCGGCTGATAAGATGATGATGATGATGAAGTACTTAACTGTATTACTACATGTTCTGTCTATTTGCAAGCGCTTTTAAGGGTTCCGTAGCCAAATGGCAAAAAACGGAACTCTTATAGATTCGTCATGTCTGTCTGTCTATCTGTCCGTCCGTATGTCACAGCCACTTTTTCCGTAACTATAAGAGCTGTACTGTTGAAACTTGGTAAGTAGATGTATTCTGTGATTAAGATTTTAAGGTTTTTACACAAAAATAGAAAAAGAACAATAATTTTGGGGGTTCCCCATACATCGAACTGAAACTCATTTTTTTTTCATCTTACCCATACATATGGGGTATCTATGGATAGGTCTTCAAAAATGATATTGAGGTTTCTAATATCATTTTTTTCTAAACTGATTAGTTTGCGCGTGAGACACTTCCAAAGTGGTAAAATGAGTGACCCCCCCCCCCCTGTAACTTCTAAAATACGAGAATGATAAACCTAAAAAAAATTAATGATGTACATTACCACGCAAACTAACAACGAAAATTGGTTTGAACGTGATCTAGTAAGTAGTTTTTAATAATAATTTTAATCGTAAACGCAATTTAACTTTCATTTAATCAACTGAAATACTTGCTGCTACGGAACCCTTCATGGGCGAGTCCGACTCGCACTTGGCCGGTTTTGTAAGTCTACGTGAATAAAAACCTTCTTTATTTTAATTTTATTTAAAAGTAAAACTCGATCTTACGTAAGTTCTATCTCGCACGATGATGTCCTACGCAATTTCGATCTTCTATTTCAGAAATGCCACAAAATACTACTGCCACTACAAAATCTGTATGTAACATACCTGCGGGTTTTCAGAAGTGTTTATTTACCACCCGAACGTGTTTTCGAGTTTTTAATCGAGTTGGCCAAATTCGGCAGCGAACTATTCGTCACAGTTTAGATTGTTTAGTTAGATTGCGCTCCAACGGCAACTTTAATTACTTAGAAACCTTCGTCATCGCCATTTACCTACAAGCTTACCACACCTAGCTTTTATGACCGTTTCGGGGACTGTGATACATTTAATCTTACTATGTGATTTATTAATATATGAACCGCTCAACCCTATATTTCATAAACAATATGAAAGGTAGTGCGAGGTACTTGAGAAGGACAATCGCATATATAAAATAAATAAATAAAATAAAAAAGGTTTTTATTTTATTTATTTATTTAAAACTTTTGCACATGGATGTACAGAGGCGGACTTAATGCTGGAGGCATTCTCTACCAGTCTACCTTAGGGTGATGCAGAGATAAATAAGGTAGGTGCACTTAACACGTCGTGTGTGGAGGTGATAAATCTTATACTTAAAAAATACAATAAAAATAGTTACATAAACCACATAAATTAAAACTAGAATATAATAATATATATTTATAAAATAATAAACATAAATACATAAATATACATACCCATAAATAAATATACATACATAGACATAAATATATACCTAGAGAAAAAATTATGATAGAAAAGAGCTATTGGGCTTATCCTGCCATATTTTCCATAATATGTTCACGGATTTTCTTTTTAAAAGAAATGCTACTCTTTGCCATCCTGATCTCAACCGGAAGAGAGTTCCAAAGAAGAATGGATTGAACAAAAAAGGACGAATGGTTAAAATCAGAACGATGGGCATTGAAGAAGACGGTTGTGAGAAGAGACGTAGACTTTAAAAAAGCGCTTGTAAATAGTCAGAACATGTTTGTAGTAATATAGTTGTGTACATTATTATTTCTAGTAATATAGATATTTAGGTACACATTGTATGAAAACATTTATAAAATTTATTTTATTATAGCATTGATGTTTAGCTAGCTCGTATCAAGTTATTGTCAAGAGATTATGTTTAATTATCTAGTTTAAATCTAATATTTCTACTACATATTGTCAATGGTTCTGTCTATATTAAGGTATTATTATTATGACGGACCTTGTGTTAATAAAGACGGTCGCGCTTTAATGCTACCACCGGGTCCAATGCGCCCCAACTGAGAAGACCCAGCGAAACAAACTCAGTGGATTCATCTACTACCGGTTTCAACACGACCCAGTCCGGAGACGGTCCGGCGAAACATACTCAAGCGGGCATGAACACGGGAATTGGTCCAATTAGAGTTAATAATAATTGACTGCACGTGTGGCGTAGCGGCTAAGACAGTCGCCTCGCCGCTTCGTGTCGCGGGTTCGAGTCCTGCGCCGGACAACTATTTGTGTGACCCATAAATAGTTGTTCTGAGTCTGGATGTAATTCGTGTCCGTCTATTATATGTTTGTACAGTAACCCGCGACACAGGGATTAATTTCCCTAATGCGGGTGTTGTCTTTTAAAAAATAAATAAATAAATAAAATCCTGGGATATATTATAGGACACAAGTGTGTGCGCAAACACAGGAGTACTTTTAACGAATTACCTACCTCCGTTATCGACAATATTAATATGAACAATCTAAAAGTTAAATTAGGCGCCACCAGTTCACGTAAAAATTTCATGCGAGGGGGTGAAGCACCCGCATAGCCCGCCGCTGCTGCGGGGCGGGAGGGATGCTACGGCACTCGTTGATGCCACGCGCGTGCAGATTCTTGTTATTATTTTCGTTTCGGTGTGCACACAGTGTAAAAATAGTAGTAGTGCAACTTAAATTTTATGGTATTTAATTTTTTTTTGAGCATAGGAAGTGGTTGATGGGTAAGTTAAATAAATACAGTAATAACTTATGAAATGAAATGAAATTTATTCAACACTTGGGTATTAACATACACTTGTATTTGTCAAGCTCACAATGCAGTACATAAACATAGAGGATAGTATAAAAGTTACAAAAAAAAATATAAATTAGTCCGTCCGTGCGGTTTGTTGTATCACATATATATTCTGAAATTCTTAAATAAATAACAAGTTACTAATCTTTTATTTTGAAATTTAGTTCTACCATATTAAAATTAAAGAATGGAAGACTAAAGCAAAAAGACGGAATTCTAAATGAGGGGATTACCGATCATGCGTTAATGAGCCAAAGCGATCCTCGCCGCTGAAGAACCTACCCTAGCTAGCTTGCGGCTTTCTCTAGCTACCTAGGTGGACGACCCGGAGAAGAAAGCCACAAAGAAACTCCGGGTTTGCTTTTTTCGTCTTTTTTGCTTTCAGTTTACGATTTTTTTAATGTCTTTATTATTTTACTTACATTGTGATTGGTTGTTATGTAGGCTAATGCACGCACAGAACCGTTGTCATCCAGTGAATCATAATAAAATAAATAAGCAATACCATTCAATTTCACTCAAGCACTTAGAATATCCACTTGCTAGACGAAAAAACGGTGGGTGCATCCGCGAACATTTACAAAATTAACAAGTCACACGAAGTCTATCGGAGGCGAAAAAAATATGAGCCCCAACAGCATTTCGATCAGTTACCGCAAGCAGCACCCGTCCACGAGTATGACGTGTAGGCCAGCCATCGCCTCCTTCGCCAAATTAGAGGGAAGAAAACGACCCGACCCACAACGTAAACACCCACAATATATTTTATTAATATTAAATGGTATAACCTCTTTCAGGTTTTGCATACGCTTCATTTAATTTACAATGTTTGCAATTTTTTTACATTATACAACTGATCTAATATGTAATGTAAATTTAAGATTAACAATTACAAATAACCTAAGGGCTGCAACTTTCGAACGGCAAGACCAATTTTCATGAAATGTCCTTCCCAATTAAACTAACTATCAGATGAAATAAATGCATTTTAAACGTTAGATCCCTTTAGAAGCTGCGATGCCCCAGACAGGCACACACAATACACGTTAAACTTATGATACCTTGTTTTGTGTTAGGAGTTAAAAAAATAGGTGGAAAATAAGTAAGTGATACAATCGTTTTACCGATCAATAATTTTTAAAACAGAAACTAATAGATAGGTTTGGTAAGTTTAACGTGTGTATCTGAGTGTATGTCTGTGGCGACGTAGCTCCTTAACGGATTTTTTAAAAAGTTAGTAAAAAAAATATGTTTGAAATTCATAATTATTTAAAAATCTGCGAAATTAAGAACCGTTATCTCTTCTTCATCGTGTATTCTGATACCTGCACTGAAAGAGACATCCTTATTGCATGCTATATTATTTACGTCTTCTGTAATCTATAGTACATTATTAGACTGGTTGTTCTCCTTGTCTGTTTTATCGTCCCTAAATGGTTATTCCCTACTATAGCGTGAGTCAACCAGCTCAACAAAAATTTGATTTTTGTTAAAATAACCAGTTATTGCTCCATCTTATTTTTCCAAAACTGTTCGTCTTTATTTATTTTAATGACTTTTAATGGTGTTTTCTCACTTTCCCATATACCTAAACTACACTTTTCTCTGCCACTAATATTCAACTAAACTTGGGTTTGAAAATACCGATTACTGTTTAGATTTTTTATTGTATTTATAAATTTATATTATTTGTTTTTAAAGCTTCATCCATGCCAACTTTGGAAGGAGCTACTGGACATTTTATTTCAACCAATGTGTCATCACCTACTATTCCATCTGGACTTGCCCCAAGGAATGGATATACTTTATGAATAAATAGGCCACAAGGCTCAATTTTATAATTTCTTTTTTAGCCAACTGCACTAGAGCAATTTTTCCATGTGATACAGAAGCCACGTTAGAAATATTCTTTTTGTACAAAATATCTTTACTAAATTTCCAGGACCTTTTTACTTTTAACACCCCTTCCAAAATTTGAAGCGGTAAGTAAATTTTTCCTCAGCTCTAACCATTCACAGCGGTCTATCTGTAAAACTGTTTGTCTCTCCACCGCCTTTCTGTCTACTACAAGACCTTCTAAATTTTCTAAAAACTTTCAATTTATACACGATGTATGGTTACCAAACAAGCTAGACCAACGATTCTGTCAATTGTTCTACTGTTCAATCCTATACACTATGTACTGCCGGCCACCTACTAGCGCAGACTTCACTATTATGGACTTTATTACTAAAGAGTTTAAGTGCTATTAGAGAAAAATATTATCGGTCATTTCGTTGACGTGTTTGACGTTTCCTTGTCCCAGTTTAAATAAGTAATCTATGACGTTTATTTACCATTTTCACAAACAATTACTTCTAAAAATGTAAAAAACAGTTCACAAAAAATCTTAAAACCTACCTAATACTACAAAAAAATAATAACTACTTTGGATAAAGTAATTTCTGTCTTATATTTATTGAAATTTTTATTAAGTGGTTCGGCGATCAGAGCGACACAGAAACCACGTCCCGGGGCAGCGTCTAAACGCGAACTGAAAGTACAAGTCGTTCCGACATTTGTTCTTGTCACTCGGTTAATAAGGTCGAACTTTGCGTAACGAAGGGCGGTTGTCTGAAAATGCAGACGCTGAAGTCAATTTATATTTAAGGTTTTTATTTAATTTTGTAAAAAATAAAGAGAAAAATTATAAAATAAACGGTCCATTCTTTTAGAACCTATTTATGGAACACACTTCTTAAAAAAAATATGCTGTTGTCGCTTAAAATATGGAGAAATAGAAGCAGAAAATTTTTAATCTTAGGTCACTTCACATTTTTTTTTTGCTTTAGACCTTTGTTGTTTTGGAAATCTACTCGGTTCATTATTTTATTCATATTCTTCGCTTCCTACTGTATTTTTCTTAGTTTGGTATCTATTTCGAGACGTGAGATTCGTAAGAAGAAAAAGGGGCTTCTTACTGAGTTTTCAACTACGACGTCGCCTTAAAACAATATTTTAAGTCACTGTAGATATTAAAATGTAGAAGTACCTAATCTGTATGTAGCTTATTAAGTGTATTTTTTTTATTGGTTTAGTAAATTGTAAAGCATAGTGTTCTCGTATAAATGTTCTCGTAAAATTGGGTATTTGTTTAAGTATATTTATTATATAGATTGATATTAGATTGACCCATATTGGGAAGTGTCACGCTCAAAACCAATAGGTTTAAGTGACACTATAGGTATTTAAATATTCTGAATAGTAATATGTTTTTGATAATTAAAGAAAAAAAAAACTTGTGTGTACTTATGTACACGCGTTAGAAGTTATACTTCTTAATATACAACTTGAACATAGTTATCAATTTTCATACCCCCTAGAACTAACGTCATGCTGTTATTTTTACGATGCGCGCGCATCGTAAAAATTTACTCTCATACCACCTAGAACTAACTTCATGCTGTTAAATTTTTTGGTGTCGGTGTGCGCGCGCATCGTAAAAATTCACTCTCATCATTTTTCTCCATCGCGCCAAAAAAAGTATAACTTCAAAAAATGGATGTAATTTATGTCCATCTATTATATGTTTTTAAATTTCCCTAATGAGGGCGATGTCTTTAAAAAAAATACCTCAACTTTTAGAATCCGATGGGACGACTAGCGACCCGACCGCTTCGAGGTTAGGTACAGGACCGACGCGACGGCTTTACGTGCTCTCCGAGGGATTATGATACCGCCAACTCGCAGACTTCAAGCTGATATTGAGAATATTTCTTAACAGAAAAATCCTAAAACCACTTATTGGCCCGACCCGGGATTTGAACCCAGGACCTCATTATCTACGGTTGAACACGCTACGCCAACGAGACTCCTTACACAATGTAATAAATAAAAAAGATAGCCAAGGGAATCGATTAATTAAAGCTGATAATCGTATCTGCAAATTTAAAATAAATAATAAAATAAAATAAATAAAAGGTTTATTCACGTAGACTTTAAAAAAGCGCTTGTAAATAGTCAGAACATGTTTGTAGTAATATAGTTGTATACATTATTATTTCTAGTAATATAGATATTTAGGTACACATTGTATGAAAACATTTATACAATTTATTTTATTATAGCAATGGTATTTAGCTAGCTTGTATCAAGTTATTGTCAAGAGATTATGTTTAATTATTTAGTTTAAGTCTAATATTTTTACTACATATTGTCGTTTAATTGTCGCAAAATAATCTATACATATAATAAAAACGTAGTTAAGTCGAAACTGTACATTGAATATTTTTTTAAAAGGATACTTGGGGCGTGATCTACAATCGATATCGAAGTTAAAAATATAGTTTTTAGAATTTTTGTCTGTTTATCTGTATGTATGTCCGGGTTAAACTCAAAAAGTACTGCATGGATTTACTTCAAATTTTGCATGAATATTACTAAGAGGTGGGGTCAACATATAGGCTACATATTATCACGCTATCACTAAAGTTTAACGCGGGTGAAACCGCAGGGCACAGCTAGTAGTATATAAATATACTATATCTTGCGACAACTAACACACTGCCATCTGATTTCAAACTAGGCAGCGCCTGTACTATAGCAATCATACAACTGATAAATATACTTATATGACACAGCACAACGACAGGCTGGTTGGCGTGGTTGGTAGATAATTGGCTTTCACGCCACAGCGCAGGCCGTGAGTTCGATTCCCACCCAGAACAAATATTTGTGTACATGAACATGTCTGCTTGTCCTGAGTCTGGGTTTGATTATACAACATGCAACGTTACATGTTGTATAATTAAATTAACGCACACGCTCAAACACCCCAATTAGAATATTATCTTGTAATCATAATACATACACAAAATTTTTTATTTAACATGTATATCCATTGTTATTTACGAAATTAGTTTCTTGCAATAAAGTATATTTTTCTTTATTTTGTGTTGAATGATGGAATTTGTATGAATACAAATAAAACTGCGATTTAAAAGTCTTATTACTTTGACTTACGATCCATTTCAATTTGTTTTGCCTGTACATGGTTAATATAACAATAATTTCCGTAGTGTTACTTATTTTGGAATAAAAAAATACCCATATTAAAAATGATATACATCGATTCAGTAAACGATTCTGAACAAACTATTTTCAGGATGTGCGTTAATTAAGTTACATGTTGTATATTACAATAGAAATTTAGTATATCAGGTATCTGGTTTCCATAATACACGCTCTGCTTAGTTTGGGATCAGATGGCCGTATGTGAATAATTGGACTGCACGTGTGGCGTAGCGGCTAAGACTGTCGCCTCGCCGCTTCGCACCGGACAACTATTTGCGTGGCTCATAAATAGTTGTTCTGAGTCTGGTTCGTATTTGTATCAATTATGTTTGTAAAGTACCCCGCGACCCATGGATCAGATTCCCTAGTGCGGGCGATGTCTTTTATAAAGATTTAAGATTAAAAATAATGTCCCAAGATATTAAATAATAGTGCTCATCATAAAAAGATTTGTTTGGGATAGGGATCTAACCCGCTACCTCTGCCTAATCAGTCACTAACCACCAGTCTAATAGATGTAAGGATAAGTATTGATTTATTAGGATTCTGTAGCTAAATGGCAAAAAACGGAACCCTAATAGATTCGTAATGTCTGTCTGTTTGTCTGTCCATCCGTATCTCACAGCCACTTTTTTCCGAATAAGAGCTGTACTGTTGAAACTTGGTAAGTATTCTGTAAACCGCATTAAGATTTTCACACAAAAATAGAAAAAGAACAATAATTTTGGGGGTTCCCCATACATACAACTGAAACTCAATTATTTTTTTCATCGTACCTATACATGTGGGATATCTGTGGATAGGTCTTTAAAAATGATATTAAGGTTCCTAATATATTTTTCCTGAACTGAATAGTTTGTGCGGAAGACTATTCCAAAATGTCCCCCCCCCCCCGTAACTCCTAAAATAAGAGAAACCTAAAAAAAATATATGATGTACATTATCATGTAAACTTCCACCCAAAATTGTTTTGAACGAGATCTAGTCAGTAGTTTTTTTTATTACGTCATAAATCGTAAACCGCAATTTACCTTTCATTGACTCGTAATCAACTGAAATACTTGCTGCTACGGAACCCTTCATGGGCGAGTCCGACTCGCACTTGGCCGGTCTTTTCTAATATTATGGGGTGTGCTTCTCAGCTCTCAGATAGCGGAATATCTATCTATACACATAATAAAACCTCAGGAAAGTCAAAACTGTACATTGAATATTTTTTTTAAAGGATACTTGGGGTGATCAGCAATCGATATATATAATATAGTTTTTAGATTTTTTGTCTGTTTATCTGTGTGTATGTCCGGTCTAAACGCAAAAAGTGCTGCATGAATATTACTTAGAGGTCGGGTCAACATATAGGTTTCATATTATCACGCTATCACCTACGGGGGAGGAGGAGTGATAATTAAATCCGCAGGACACAGCTAGTCAGAAATATAATAGCTAATCGTCTATTTGAAATGAAATAGTTCAATCAAACTTCGAATAAGTATGTGGATACTGGAATGGACCTCTAAAATACAATATTGTATTTCAATTTATGAAAGATAAATTACTTCAGTAATATCTATTTGTGTAAGCATCTGAGGTTAACCTAGATCTTCACTTAACAAGTCATTAATCCACTGTTTGTGTGTTCTTATCTAAACGCCGCTTTAAGAGGGACAGACCTTTATTTATTTTACTCTAAACACTCAGCAAAGACAAATATTAATTATGTTTACCGAAAATCTACAGCTATTCAGCCAAAACAGTTTAAAGGAAACACACCGAGAACATTCATAATCTTTATTTTATTACATAATCATTTTATATTTCAAAATAAGTAAAATAATAATATATTTGGAGTTAAAATTGAGAATCACATTCACAGATACATCAATATACCTAATGATTTTTACTGGTATATTTAGAAATCTAAACCTCTCCCTCTTAAAAGTAATCATTAAGTTCTCATGTTTAATATCCGAGAATTAATTTATATAATTGATTAATTCTAATATTTTTTTATTAAAAATGTTTTTTTATATGTACTAAAATTCAATGATTTATTAGAAAAACTATAAACACTGTGAACTTATATATCATGAATGGAATGAGTATACTTTGCAACTTATTTCTATAAAATTGTTAGTTGAGTTAGGAGTACTCGAAACTTCTCAGAAAGTCTGAGATGTCATTAAAACTTTTTTTTTTTAGAAAAATAAGATTGTTACTGAAAGTCTACGACAAGATTGTCACGCACTTCTATAGTATTTTATCAGGCAATCACAGAATTCCAGTAGATAGGAGACAGTTATTTTTAAGGACGGTGGTAAAAGTTTAAATGTCTTGGGATCTCTTGGAGCCGATGGGGAAATGAGACACATCAATCTCGTCCATGGGGTAGTCGGGCCTGTACCTCTTCTTGTCGTAACCTGACCTGGAATAGAAAAATACCACATATCACTATTGTATTAGGGATAAACTTTAAGCACAAAGCTCGTTCAACCGACGGCTGGGGCGGAATTATTCTCAAGTGGCGACCATGAACCGGAAGACCTACAAGACGGACCGATGATCTTGTGAGCATAGCGCAAAACGAGCAGCTGTGGAGATCTTTGGCCATTGTCCGACAGTGGATTTTATTTTTTGAGTATGTTCGCTTTTAAGTGCTGCTTATAGAGACAGTATTTTCATCTATAAGGCCATTGGCACACTGCCCCGCATGACGCAGCGTAGTGTGTGAGTGCGTGTTCTAACGTTGCTTGTAAGTATCTCCGTTTGTATAGAAAACACGGTCCAACACATAGAATATGCATACACACGCGTTCATGCAGATGCACGTTCTGTGTGTTGGACTGTGCGTGTTTTCTAAACAAAAGGAGATACTAACAAGCAACGTTAGAACACGCACTCACGCACTACGCTGCATCATGCGGGACAGTGTGACAATGGCCTTAAAGATGATGTGGCTGAATATTTTATTTCAATACTCTTGCGCCGGTACGTACTACGTTCTAACTACGTTCTACACGCCATCCTGCCAATTCACCCAAGATGTTTCTAGAAAGAGTCATGTCTAACAGTGGACTTCTTTCAGCTGTAATGATGATGATGATGAAAGTGGCGGATGGTCCTGGGTGGGGATCGAACCCACGACCTTTGGTGCAGTGACGGTCCTTGTGTTTTAAATAACAAAGTAATATGCTAAGCGGTTTCTGCTCGATTATTTTCTGCTCGGGTATTAAAGTTGAATATTGAATTAGTTATGAAGTCTAAGTTGTAGTTTGCACGGTCCAAGACGTGAACACGGCTTACAGAGGCGAATCAAAGTCAAGGTTGGGTCCGTACAGGTGGTAAAAGCGCTTGAACGGGAATGGCATCGACGACCGGTCGATCTCGTCGAAGTTGCGCTTCTTCACGAACGTGTCCAGTCCAGACCTGGGAGAGAAAAATCAGCTCATTATCACAATATAGTACTCAGACACTCAGATTGTCTTAGAACCACATCAAAACCCGTCAATTATGGTAAATTGAATAGAATAGAATAGAACTTTCTTTATTCTAGTAACTAAGACTCAACAAGATTGTTAGTATAAACTTACGACAATGTTAGTAATCACTGACAAACTACACAACTAATCAAAGACAGGGAACACGTAAATAAATAAATGAAGGTTGTGACACTGTTGTGTTCTGTGGTTCAAGGATATTTGTGCAGACGCCAGCACATCCAGCTACCACAATCTGTCAAATTTCTTTTATAGATTTTCAAATTTATCATAAAAGCATAAGGTTCACTTTGATAGCTTGATGTGCTGGCGTCTGTACTAATTGCAATATCACAGCTGTGTGGTGACGGCGAAGAATGGCCAATGTTTAATGGTGTACATGAAATTATGTATATTATAGATAGAAAACCAAACCATAATCTGTCAAATTTCCCCAATTGAAAGTTAACCTTATGCTATTGTGATAAAGTTGAAAATCTATAAAAGAAATTTGACATATTGGGGTAGCTGGATGTCCTGGTGTCTGTATAGTCAACATAGAAAGTTAATTTAGCAATTAAAACAAAAAGAAAAATTTCAGATAAATTGACGTCTACTATAACTAAGCTATAAGTCGGCGAAAAATTCCTCCGCATCGTCGGGAGGTAAAGTGCCCAGAAGGCTGGCCGTATTGCCACGCTGTATGGCAATGCTGATACTTTGACCCCAAAAAGGCCAGCTCTAGCATCACATGAAGCGTCAATCAAACGTTTCGCAATTTCACGAAGCACTAAACGTCATTTTGGACCCCACGGCTCAAGCGTTGCGGCCCCAAAAGGATCAAATACATAATTTTCAAAGAGGTTGGTGTATTTGCGCCGATTGAGGGTTTCTGCTAATACAGCACAAACATATACATGCTTGTTCTTGAATTATATACAATTATAAAAAAGAAATTATATGATCATTTGTATAAATAATGAGATGTGTATAATCATTTAATAGCAAAAATAATGAAAAATTAAACTGTATCAGCTTAAAATTCAGAAGTGATGATTACTTTTCAAATGAAATACGTTTGGAAAGCCAACCGGAAACTGGGTACATCAATATATTACCTGGCTACGTAATTATAGATACAATTCACTCACTTAATAGTATCAAAGGAAATTAAATTAGATCGTATTGTTTTAAAATCCAATTACCATATTCAATACATGCCACTCTCTTTACGTTGGAATTTACATGAACATCAGGTATTTCTAAAGTTTTCCTTAGCAGATGCATTTGAAATATTTCTTATTCAATTGTCTATTGGGTTTCTGGAAGAGGTCAACATCCTAGCGCTGCCCGTTTCTTATATATCATCATCCTCATCATCATGTCGGTTGAATGACGGACACTGCTGCACAGTCCTCCCAAAAAATAAATTACTGCGAATTGTGTCCATCTTTACGAATAATACCAAACCGAACCAAAGTGGCGAACCAAAGTCACCGACATAGCCCGAAGAATTGCCAAGCTGAAGTGGCAGTGGGCAGGGCACATAGCTCGTAGAGCCGACGGCCGTTGGGGCAGAAAGGTTCTCGAGTGGCGACCACGAACCGGAAGACGCAGCTGTGGCAGGCCCCCTACAAGATGGACCGATGATCTTGTGCGGGTCGCTGGAAACTGCTAGATGCGAATAGCACAAGACCGGCAATTGTGGAGATCTTTGGGGGAGGCCTTTGTCCAGCAGTGGACGTCTTTCGGCTGATATGATGATTACGAGGAATATGCGAGGAATAATCACCGCGCTTTGGAGACGGGTTAGCGATTTAAGTATACATTAAATATACTTAATTTAGGTGTACATTACTAGGTGTCATTACGATGGTGTCTGTACTAGGAGATCTACATGATCGTCGGATCGTCAGTCAAAAGAGTATGATAGTTAAAGTATACAGAGAGGCGTTGCTACCCGTTGTCTGAAAGATATTCCCTCGGGGCGACTTCTACGCCCCCCACGGGATGAGGTGGGGATATTCTTTACCGTCAGACACACACAAAAAGTACATAGACAAATTAAAATAATGGCCACTGTTTTCAAGTGCGACTTTTATCTCAATTTCTGTTGAAATTTAATGCAAATTGCTTGAAAGAAATAAACATTGACAAAGTACCCGCAGCGCATGTATTATGAAACAAAATGTCAAAGCAATTTCAACAATATCGATCACAGAATATAATTATAATCTTTGAAGTGGGTTTCCCCGTGAGACTTCGTATTGTGCCCGACGTACAACAAGCAGATGAAAATGTTAGTATTAGTTAAACGCCAGCACATCCAGCTACCCCAATCTATCAAATTTATTTTAAAGGTTTTCAACTTTATCACAAAAGCATAAGGTTCACTTTCAATGGGGGAAATTTGACAGATGGGGGTAGCTGGATGTGCTGGCGTCTGTACCTTAATTAAATATGATAAAATAGGGGATGCCGTCTCCCTTATTGACATTAATAGAGAGCCTTAATATCTGCTCGGATTCTTCAATTTTAATAGTATAATACTTTTTTATACATTTTATTACACAAATATTTAATTATTATTATAAAAACATACGTATATGTATGTTCTTTATTTAAATGTATAAAGTCTACTTAACTCAAAAACAATTTACAAATAAAAAATAGCATTTAAGTCACAATCCGCGGGTAGTGTGCCCAAAAAGCTGGCAGCACAATAATACTAGTTAATTGAAAAAGGTAGATGTTTTGGGCATTTAGAACAGACGGATGAAAGAAGATTGACAAAAAAAATACCTATTCGTGGTATGTGTGAATGGTGCAAACGGAAGGGAAAGACCTCGTTGTTCATTCTCTGACCAAATAGGAGATGTTCTCAAGAGAGACCAGGTCAGAAGTGCCCTAAACCGGTGAACATGTATGAAGAATATATTAAGCGTAAAGAAAAAAGGTGTGCAAAGATCATGTCATGGAAATCCGTTGTCCCTGCCTACTCCTCTGGGAAACAACATGAAATGAACAGAAATATTAAAAGTTGTGTTGACGATTGAAGAATATCATCAAAAGAACGTTTTATAAAACAAAAACATACTCAATGATCTCTACAGTACCGTTGAAAACACGAAATAGCCTTAAGAGTAAATAAAAAGTGCCTTACCGGTCGATTTCATCGAAATTGCGCTTCGGGAGTCCATCTCCGTAATATCCGCTGTATTCTACGGGCGCCAGCGGCCACGGCTCGCGCTTGCCTCCGTATGGACTGAGACATAAAACACTCATATTTTGTTACTAAATAGATACAACTCTCTGCTTTGAAATCTCATATCTTTGTTTCTAAATATAATAATAATATAATATTTCGGGACAATGTCACACAGATCATCCTAGCCCCAAACTAAGCAAAGCTTGTACTATAGGTACCAGGCGACGATATACGTACTTATATAGATAGATAAATACTTAAATACATAGAAAACATCCATGACTCAGAAACAAATATTCGTGCTCAACACACAAATATTTGCAGTTACCGGGATTCGAACCCAGGACCACCAGCTTCGTGCCTACGAAGCTGGTGGTCCTGGGTTCGAATCCCGGTAACTGCAAATATTTGTGTGTTGAGCATAATAAGGTTAAGTTAAATATTAAGAATCTTACTCTACAATAAGGTTAAGTTAAATATTAAGAATATAGTAAATATTAATTCAATCATAATATAATAGTATATAATAAATAATAATAAGCGCAAATGCAATTAGTAAATAATATGAATAACACAATTAATTTTTTCTCTTTTCTTACTCTGATTTACATAACATAAACTCAAGACCTGACATCACACATCATGACAATTATTTATACCTGTACCTACTATACTACCTCCCTTATATGTTTAAAATGACAAATTATATTGTAAAAATATTGCTGTGCCCTAGCAGGGTTCATGTTTGGTACTGTACCTATTCTATTGTTAAGACCTATGTAAACCCTTGAATGCAATAAATAAATTGAAATTGAAATACTCTTCCACCGTAGCCTAGTTGGTAGTGCTCCTGCCTAGGAGCACTACCAACTAGGCTACGGTGGAAGAGTAGGATTCTTAATATTTAACTTAACCTTATATGTAATGTATTTATGAATAAAAATAAAACTATCAGCTAAATTAACGAACGACTGCTATAACTTAGCTATGGGGCGTTCAAAGATCCCTCCGTATCGTCGCGAGGTAAACTGCTCAGAAGGCTGACCGCATTGCCACGCTATGGCAATAGCATAAGCGCGCTTCTACACGCTTATGCTATTGCCATAGTGAATGCGTGACAAGAACGTGGCGAGGCGAAAGAACGTTGAGATGGAGATATAAGTTAGTAAAGGGCAAGATAGAGTGCAAGCACACAATTTCTTTCTCTCATAGCCAGTTGAACCACCTTTGAACTTACACTTAAGTCGTGTGGTCTAAAGTACGCTCGTTTTGTTAATATAGTTTACTAGCTGGGCCTCGCGGTTTTACCCGCGTGAAACTTTATAAATTTATCAGCCAAGCTAACTCCACACCAAATTATAATAAAATCGCTCCAGCCGTTTAGACGTGTAGAAGTGACAAACATACGCATACACAAACTTTCGCCTTTATAATATTAGTGTGATTACTGACGAACAGACATACTTAACATTGTTTTTAGTTGGTAATAGGTCGATACCATTTTCAGTCCTATTAATCTAGTACTTATAGTAAATCAACGTATTACAAGAATCCTTTTAAGATCGTACTCTATTAGACTCGTACCAAATTAATAGGGGCCAAGAATATATTAGTCCCTGCCAAGTTACTTCACTTACCGTACCTAAGTTTGTAAATAAATGAAAATGTTATACTTAAGCGATGTAAGACTTAATCTAGCAGAACAAAATTGGAAAATTGGGAGATCGAAAATTGGATAAAATTTTGTGTGAATTTTAACACAATATTATCTCGGACGTGGGGTCTTTTCCTCTTAGGGCCGACAGAGAGGACCGTAGTGGAGAGCATTTTATTAAGATACGAAAAAATTAACTTTAAAATGATTTAAATAAAACACACATCTACACTAATATTATAAAGAGGAAAGATTTGATTGTATTTTGTTTGTTTGTATTGAATAGGCTCCGAAACTAATTAACCGATTTTATAAATTCTTTCACTGTTGAGAAGCAACACTATCTCTGGTGAATAAAAGCTATATTACATTATCAAAAAAGTTAGGGGTCCATACTAAAACTCCAATAATGTAACGCGTGCGCTGCGAAAACTATTGATTATGCAACAAAATAATGTTTGCAGAACATTTTATAATTATCTACAAAAAAAATACCCGTGCGAAGCCGGGGCGAGCTGCTAGTTGCACATATTCTTGCACCTACCAAAAATGCTCTTCGAGGACGCGCTTATGTCTTCTTCTGTCTGTGTTGGCCCTTACTCGAATTTAAGTAATCTTTACATGTAATAAAATCGTAGGAAAGTTAAAACTGTACATTGAATATTTTTTAAAAAGGATACTGAAGGAGTGATCTACAATCGATATCCAAGCCAAAAATACAGTTTTTAGATTTTTGTCTGTTTGTCTGTACGTATATCCGGGATAAACTCAAAAAATACTGCATAGATTTACTTCAAATTTTGCATGAATATTACTAAGAGGTCAGGTCAACATATAGGCTTCATATTATCACGCTATCACCTACGGGGGAGGAGCTGTGATAATTTATAAAGTTTAAAGCGGGTAAAACCGCGGGGTACAGCTAGTAATATAATAATATCCTGGGACATTATTTATACACGGCCATCTGGTCCCACACTACATATACTTATTTTCTTTTGTACATATGTACATACTTATATAGATAATATATCTGTCTTGGGTGGGAATCGAACCGTGAAAAGCAAGCATTTGCCAACCACGCCAACAGGCCCGTCTTAGCGGCAAGTAAGTGCATAAACAATAATAATATCATAATAATAATATCTGGGGACAATGTCACATAGATCATCCTAGCGCCAAACTAAGCAAAGCTCGTACTATGGGTACCAGGCGACGATATACATACTTATATAGATAGATAAATACATAGAAAACATCCATGACTCAGAAACAAATATTCGTGCTCATCACACAAATATTTGCACTTACCGGGATTCGAACCCAGGACCACCAGCTTCGTAGGCAGGAGCACTACCAACTAGGCTACGGTAGGCTACATTAACAGTTACCTATTTGGTACACATGAATACATCTCAAGCTATACATTTCCAGTATGAAACCGCGGTGCTCACGTAGTATTAAATAAAAAAGGGTCGTCAGGTCGTTAGCTAGGGTAGGGTCCTCGCCGGCGAGGATCCCGTTGGGCCCCTAATCCTTGATCTGTGATTCCGTGCGTGTAGTTCGAACCAGTGATCACACCCTTTTTGTAGAATTTATTCTTTTGACTTCAGCAGCTCCCTGAGTCGTGAGCCAAACCCCATAGGGGTATTATTTGCCTACTAGTTGAGAGCCTTCCGCGTTCGTCAACTGTTTAGTATCTTCAATTTTTAATACACGTGTGGCGCAGCAGCTAAGACAGTCGCCTCGCCGCTTTGTGTCGCAGGTTTGAGTCCCGCGCCGGACAACTATTTATCTATATCTGTCTATTATATGTTTGTAAAGTACCCCGCGACACAGGGATTACATTCCCTAGTGCGGGCTTTTCTTTTAAAAAAAATATAATAATACAAAATTTCAAAATATAGCTAAATAACTTGTCACATCATCATATCAGCCCAATTAAGTCCACAGGTGGACAAAACCCTCCCCAAAAATTAGGGGATATGCCATAATCGCCACGCTTGGCAGACGGGTTGTCGATCGCAGTTTGATGGTCATAGTTCACTGAAAAACGCTGCTGTCCGTTCTCTGGTAGGTATTCCCTCGGGACGATTTCTACGCCCCCCTAGGGATGAGATGGGGTCACATAGCAAAGTACCAAGATCGGTCCACAATAACCATGTATTTGAATTGCATTGATTTTGTAATATGAGTAAATAGCCCATAATTATATAGTTAGTCCTATTCAAATTTCAATAATGCTCTAAATCAGACGTACATTCATGCAATATCTAAATAAGTATAATGCATCACAGCAGGGTGACTTCTATATTGGTAAAACTATTCTCTAATGGCGAATATATCCAAGTTACAATATCAAAGCGTAATTGGCTACAGAAATTGATGAATAGATAATTTGTATGTCTTCGGTCTGATTATAGGATACTTGCTGTGCGCCGCGGTTTTACCTGCGTAAAATTTTATAAATTATCACAGCCCCTCCCTAATAGGTGATAACTTGATAATATGTACCCTATATGTTGACCCAACCTCTTAGTAATATTCATGCAAAATTTGAAGTAAATCCATACAGTACTTTTTGAGTTTAGCCCGGACATACAAACAGACCAAGAATCTAAAAAAATAAAAATTATATTTTTGGCTTCGATATCGATTGTAGATCACGCCCCAAGTATCCTTTTTAAAATATATCCAATGTACAGTTTTGACTGTTCCTACGATTTTATTATTTGTATAGATGTAAGAACCTGTACAGCTTGTGCATCAGTATGTAAACAACAAAAAGCTTAACAGTCAGTAATATGTTTGTAAAGATGTCTTAAATATAAGAATAGGAAAGATAAACCTGCTCATATGATAAGTAAGTAACTATAAACCGATCACTCGCCTGAATCATTTTGCAAACTAACTACGGAACTAAAGTTGTCTAGAAGAGATCGCTTAAGGCGATATGACCACCCGTTGTACAGACGCCAGCACATCAAGCTACCCCAATCTGTCAAATTTCCTCAATTGAAAGTGAACCTTATAATATAATAAAAATATCTGGGGACAATATCACACAGGTCATCCTAGCCCCAAACTAAGCAAAGGGTGTACTATGCGTACCAGGCGACGACGACATACTTATATAGATAGATAAATACTTATATCAAAGAAAACATCCATGAATCAGAAACAAATATTCGTGCTCATCACACAAATATTTGTACTTACCGGGATTCGAACCCAGGACCACCAGCTTCGTAGGCAGGAGCACTACCAACTAGGCTACGGTGACTTTATGCCTATGTGATAAAGTTGAAAATCTATAAAGGAAATTTAACAGGTTGGGGTAGCTGGATGTGCTAGCGTCTGTACATTATGTTCTTTATATCCAACTAGCAGCGCCCCGCGGTTTTACCCGCGTTAAGTTTTATAAATTATCACAGCTCCTCCCCCGTAGGTGATAGCGTGATAATATGTAGCCTATATGTTGACCCGACCTCTTAGTAATATTCATGCACAATTTGAAGTAAATTCATGCAGTACTTTTTGAGTTTAGCCCGGACATACATACAGACAAACAAACACACCGACAAACATTCTAAAAACTATATTTTTGGCCTCGACATCGATTGTAGATCACGCCCAAGGTATTATTTCAAAAAAATATGCAATGTACAGTTTTGACTTTCCTACGATTTTATTATATGTATAGATGTATTTTTCTTTCCGTTTGAGTGTGTACAATAAAGAATATTAAATCTATCTACGTATACTAACCTGCCGAAATCGTAACGTCTTGATATGAGGTATGGCACGTACCCCGGGTGTCGAATCTCTCTCACTTCGCGTATTAGATTGCCGCTGCCAACATTGTCCAGGGTCTGAGTCTTGTGTCCTATACACATATTATACAGACGTAGATGTAAAAATTAAAACATTACAAAACATACAACAATTAATGTATCTCTAGTACAATCTCACCTGTTTTATAGCGTTGAAATATAAGGAATAATTGAGACACATATTTGGTTTGCGAAATATTTATTTTAAACATCAACACCGGATCATAAACAATGATAATTTTCCAATAAATAAAACAAAAATCGTAGAGGTATCACATTTTATACGTTGTATGAGAAAATATTACCAATGAGAGAAGAGCTTGGATAGTGCAACGGTCGTCTACACAAAATTGGAGCCTCCAATGGAGTCCAGTTCGCGCACGAAGTTACTGCCCCCGATGGAGTCCAGGTTGCGTACGAAGCTGCTTCCACCCAAAGAATCCAACGTCCGCTTTACCAAGTTGGGCCCACCGAGTTCATCAAGGTTTTTCTTCACGAAGTTGCTTCCACCTAGGGTGTCCAGATACCTTACAAAATTCCCTCCACCAATAGAATCCAAGTTACGGACAAAGTTACTGCCCCCGAGAGAGTCAACGAATCTGGAGTATCGCCTATCCCCGTTTGTGTCTCTCCCCAGAAGAGAAGACCCACCAAGTCCGTTAACATTTCTGCCGACCAGGGTAGAACCTCCTAGGTTATGAGTGTTCTTTGTCTGGACATCGTAGTTTGAATGAAGACCTCTTCCAAGCAGACTGTTGCCACCGATGTTGTTCAGATTTCTGTCATAGTTATTTTCATATCGTAATAGGAATCGAAGAAAATCTTGAAGATCTTCTTGCTGTTTATATTCTGTAACAATATCAAATAATGTCAGATATATTTAACATATTTAACTTAAGAGACTGACAATAATTTAATTGTGCATTTACAAAATTTGTACTTACCAAATTCTGTGCAAAAACATGTACATATGCACTGTGAACATAAGCCTCGTAACTGAATCTTGTGCAGAGATGTTTGGTGCAATATTCCATCACCTTAAAAAATGGTGCTCAAAGTGGACTTATTCACAAACTAAGTGCAAAATCACACGAAATATATTAATAACAAACAGTTGTGCAAGTGTACACAGGGACATACATCACTGGGGGTGTTGCATAATTCTTTTTTTTTCGTGTCAACAAGTGTTGTCCACGTGCTACATAAATTAGTGTTTATACAAACAAACGGGTGCACGGTAGTGTAATCATGGGTTTGGTTTAGTGCACTTAACATATACGCAATCAATATAAGGCTTAAATCATTTATAGGCTACTATTAAAGGTACTTTATGGTCGTTATAAGTTTAATTTTCTACCTCCTCCTTGTTTCTTTCTGATTAAATTCATTGCGGGGTCCAAGACAGTTGAAGCGATTACCGGGTACGTGCCCGATTGTCATATCATTGTGTGCCACTGTTGATCCTGGCTTACAGCAGTCGCAGTGGTGGGTAAGAGGGAGGGACTAGTCCCGATAAAAAAGAAGTATCAGTGTCGGAGATGGGCTAAGATCGCGTTTTATTGGTTATTCACAAAGTGATTGGCGAGGTTAAGCAATTAGGCTGGTCAGACCATAGATAGGTGACCGCCAAAGTGGTCTAATTTCAGACCGTCTCCGTGATTTGGCGGGCATGTTGTCGTCCCCAGTTTTAGCCATTAGGCAACAGTCGTTAAGCCATTTCAGAGGCCTTCTGGGCGGCTTGAATAACTTTAACAGTAGGGTAACCACTGCCCATACGATAAGTAAGTATAGCTCAGCTTATATGTGTCTCATTTATCTATGGTCAATTGTTAGCCCAATGTGTAGGGTCTAAAAATTAAGTGACGTTTATGATATGTACATTTTATTTGGGTTTCCAGGGGGGCTTCTACTATATTATTCGATTCAATCGGCTTCCGTTTTGAGAATCGATTCCGGACCATTTATGACGTCACATGTGCTCATGAAAGAATGATTGTAATTTTTTACTTTTTATTTGAACGCCGATCATGATCACGACGACCTGCGAATTAGGTGGTAACCCCCCCCCCCCCCACAGTTGAGAGTTTTCTCTATACCGATCATAAGCTACCTTTACAAGTAAAATATCACAGTTAAGTACGTGCAACAAAGTATTAATAATATAACTTTAATTAAACATTGTTTAATATTGAATTTAATCCAATATTGATTGTGTTGGGGGAGTTTACATTGGTGGTAAAGTTAGAAGTGCCAGGTTAAATATTGCTGTGTTAGAATTGTGTGCGTAGGTACTGAAGTGTCGAAGTATTCAAAGGGGGGTATTATACTAGTGTGGGGGGATGCCCTTGTAACTTACCGGCATCGTAGCGTTCTGCGGAGCTGTGGTCGCTTCCGCTAACGTCCTGATCCTGGACAAATACATACACGGTTAATATTATATTAAGAAATGAAATAATGATTTTTTTTCAGCACTTGGGTATTACCATACATTTGTTCTTGTCAAGCTCACAATGCAGTACATAAAGGCGAAAGTTTGTGAGTGTGTGAATGTGTATGTTTGTTACTTCTTCACGTCTAAACGGCTGGAGCGATATTAATAAAATTTGGTATGGAGTTGGCTGACACCCTGGACTAACACATAGGCTATAATTTATAAAGTTTAACGCGGGTAAAACCGCGGGGCGCAGCTAGTATTATATAATAGTTAAAAATAAAAATTCTCAGCATCAATCCGAAGTCTAGGAGTTGGCGGTATTATTCCCCCGTGCGTCGGAGAGCAAGTGAAGCTGTCGGTCCTGTACCTGATCTCTTTCCGGTCATGTCGCTAGGCGTCCCATCGGATCCATCAATAGAAAGTGCTCCTGTGTTTGCGCTCACAATCTCTATTGAGACTGGTCGTAGCCGAAATTTGGCTAGGAGGACATTATTATAGCTGATTTTTGACTTAACTAACATATTTTTAATTATTATTAACATTATTTTTGGTTGTCTGGAAGAGATCACATGTTAGTGATAATACCGCTATTTGTATACTTTTTAATTATATGCTCCTGTACTGTATGATTTTAATACAATATTGATGTACAATAAAGAGTTAATCTATCTATCTATCTGTATTTTTTGACAATTCTAGAAGCCCGCTTTCACGTCTCATGGCTGTTATGTTTCCCCCCATGAATTGTACCGTGAATTATAAGTCGTTATATTTTGTTCAGGTAAAATAATATGTTAATTTGATACATATGTGTTATTTTAGGTACAACGAATATCAGTGATATGAGGTACAATCGACTTCGTTGAAAAAATAATTGAACGGGAATAAAAAACAGACGTTTTGAGGGAGGTTTCCCATATAGGTACGGAAACAGTACTATAAAAATAGAAATGCGTTACAATTCTTGGTGATATACATGAAAGAAGACTAGGATATACGAGAGTGATCTGTATTTTGAATAGGCGTAAAATCAAAGAGTCTAGATGATGTCAAAGTGGTGAATGATCAAATTCCGAAATAGGTTGTATGCGGAGAGTCTTTTGGACGCCATTGTCCCAAATAAGTGACAAGTGAAAACTTACGCCAAAGTTACAAATAATAATAAATAAATTATATTTTATTTTCCATCACAAGATATCAGTAACCAGAGGGGGACTGGATCCTAAACTAGGAAAATCCTTTATTTCAGGACTCTAGGAATATGTGACAAATAGTCAGCACCATAAAACGAAATAAATACACGACAGAACTGTTGGAACCCGATTTCTACAATTAACTAAGTTAGTTAAAAATAAAGAAATAATTTCCTTATATTATTATTTTTTGTCACCCCGACGCATAAATTCTAGCTCTCGAACGGATGAACCGATTTTGATTATTTTTTGTTTGAACGTTGAATTAATCGGGAGTGTACTTATGTTTGATCGAAAATCGGCCCAAGATGGCCGCCGCCACAAAATGGCGGATTACATATTGTTACACAATTCCCTCAATATGGCTATCAAATGAAAGGGCTCGATTAGTAGAATACTATACACTATGATGAATTTAAAAAATCCAAGATGGCCGCCAACATAAAATGACGAGTTATATTTTTTTTCACAACTGCCTCCATATTGGTATAAAATAAAAGGGCTTAGGGTTACCCCTTGGGTAGCGAACTCTAAAAGCTTTGAGTTGAACAGTAAGTTCATCTTCCTAAAAATTATTAATATTTTCCCCAGAATAAAGTAAATTACAGGCCTTTCAGCGGCCGCCTATCTGTAGCAGTTAATTTTAATTTTCTCATTTATATTTACAACAAAGTATCGATTAAGAAACGATTAGAATCTAATGAGAGGCTTGAAAGGTTATTATATTTTCTCGCAGCGGCAACCAATCAGCGCTTTTCACTATTTATATTCCGACGGTGTCTTAAGAATTGGTCGAATTAAGTGGCGGTTCAAAACGAAACGAAATAAAGACACATTTTCTCCAAAGGCAGCAAATTGGAGCAATTTGGCCATCTTTTATATAATTGTGTCATTTTTAACGACTCGCTGAGCGTTCGTAGTGGCTTAAAAGACTAAATGTTGAAATTAGAAAAGATATTCGAATAAAATTTGTTCCAATATATTTTAGCTACGTTTGCAAAGTAGTATTTATTTACTTAGCAAAATTAGTTATAATAAAAAATAAAATGTAAACACACAAAAACCGCAGAGGTTTGTCCAGTGTCCCAAAAGTACAAGTGTCGTGACAAAGATGCGAATATATGAATTACTAGTAGTGCCCGCGGACTTCATTCCGCGTTATAAATATTTTTGTCCTTGCCCGTTTGTTCCGCGTAATACTTCGGGTTAACTAACGTAGCTTTCTATTGGTGAAATAATTTTCAGTAGATCCAGAGATTACATCGTCACAAACTCACAAACGTTACCTTTTTATTATAATATTAGTATAGATGACTACTATACATTTAAGTCATACACGTACAATTGAGTCTGTCACTTCATTCCTTGTCTTTGAAGAGTTTTAGCTACGGTAACTAATGTTGCAACAGACAAAACATCAGTTTGAGCTATATAATAGTGCACAAGCGTGTCCACTTACTAGTGCACTACATATAGTGCACTAGTATTTGGACACACACTTGTGCACTATAATACAAAAGATATTGAAATAAAATTTGTTCCAGTGTATTTATATTTTAGCTACGTTTGCAAAACTTATTACAACAAATACTAGTGCACTATATGTAAGTCACAAGTATTTAGACACACACTTGTGCACTATAATACATAGGATAATGAAATAAAATTTGTTCCAATATATTTTTATAGCTACGTTAGCTACGTTTGCAAAACTTACTTTAACTTATTACCTTCTCATTGACATTTAATCATTTTAGCTACGGTAGTGGTCATTCTAAAGCGCGAAATATCAGTTATAGCCCAAACTCTATGTAACGTAACTGTATGTAAACTATACATATGTGGTGCATAAGTATTTGGACATACACTTGTGCACTACATATAGTGCAATAGTATGAGAACTCTCAATTTTTTGCTATATTCAAATAAAATTTGTTCCAATCTATACATATAATAAAATCGTAGGAAAGTTAAAACTGTACATTGCATATTTTTTTAAAAGGATACTTGGGTCATGACCTACAATCGATATCGAAGCCAAAAATATAGTTTTTAGAATTTTTGTCTGTTTGTCTGTATATATGTCCAGGCTAAACTCAAAAAGTACTGCATGGATTTACTTCACATTTTGCATGTATATTATAAGAGGTCGTGTCAACATATAGGCTACGTATTATCACGCTATCATCTACGGGGGAGGAGCTGTGATGATTTATAAAGCTTAACGCGGGTAAAACCGCGGGGCACAGCTAGTATATTTATATTTAAGCTACGTTCACTAAAGTTACTTAAACTGATTACCTTGTCTTTGTCGAGTCTTAGCTACGGTCGCTAACGTTCAAATGCGCAAATCAACAGTTTGGGCTATATTATAGTGCACAAACGTGTCCAAATACTAGTGCACTACATAAAGTGCACTAGTATTTGGACATTTGCCCGATTCTCCGAGTGCAAGAAGCGTGGCAATAATGACATATCTCCTCATTCTTGGGGGAGGCTTTTGTCTACCAGCGGACGTTATTCGGCTTATATCACGATAAACTTTAGAAAAGCATGGCATCCATTACATTTAGGCAGGAAATGGGGAAAATGGGAAAAATTATATTGTTCCGGGAAAGTATCTCATTCCGTACATATGAAAACACAGAACAAAAGCAAACAATACAAATTTTGCTTCGAGTTTGCTTTTCCAAATTTAAATAAACGTTAATACCGTGTTTTAAAACAGGAAGTACCTGGTCGACCGAGTTTCGCTCAAGTGAAAACAAAGTTGGGTACTGTAATGTAGTCCTCAATAACCTGCCCTTTTAATTGTAAAGAAATGATTTGAGCCGTTTTTGAGAAAAATATACATAAAACTGAACAAATGAAAAATAAATATTTTTGAGAAATTATTTATTTAATCTACTAAACATTATCACGACAGGTTTTGTACCCAATGCGATAATGCGGACAATATTACAAATTATTACTAAGTAAATCCTATAATAAGTAATAATATAACACGCGGTGTCCCAACATACTGATATATTTGAGTGTACTCTGAGTGAATTCACACGGGCAGCTTATTATGTAACAACACTATTGAATTAGGTGTAACCTGTAAAGATAGTTGTTGGTTGTTAATAAATAAATAAATAAAAATAATAATGATATCCTGGGACATTATTTATGCACGGCAATCTGATCCCAAACTAAGCAAAGCTAGCTAGTACTATGGAAACCAGATAACTGATATAGTACACATACTACTTTTCTTTGTAACATACTTATATAGATAATTACACCCAGACTCAAAACAACCAGACATGGACACATATATGTGTCGTGAGTGATTGATGACAGGAAATTATATTATTATTAATTATTTTGATACTTTTTACTCCACTTCATCATTATCATATCAGCTGAAAGACGTCCACTACTGGACAAAGGCCTCCCCCGAGGATCTCCACAATGGCCGGCTTACCCCACTTAGTAATAATTATTTTGTTTTGAACTGCTAAACAAAGAATATATTCTTTAAGTTGCTGAATTATCTACACCATTTTTTCAATTTTATTGTTGGAACCATTTTATAGAACATTTCATAAAAAGTTTCATCCCCTATTTCACCTTAGGGGTATAATTTTCAAAAACCCTAACTCAATGAATGACTACGTCATGAATGCACCTACTGCCAAAATTTCAAGTCTCTAACCCCAGCCGTTTAGGCTAAAGTGTTAATATGTCAATCAGTCAGTTCTTTAACCGACTTCGAAAGAAGGAGGTTCTCAAGTTCACTGGTATTTTTTAAATTATACAGATTATAACTTATACATATACTATTCAAATAATTTTAAATGTTTATTTTCTCACTACTTACAATAATATTTCACAAAGACATTTCACATTCTATTTATAATATTTCTCCGAACTTAGAAGTTTATAATTAAATGCGATGAGTAAGTTTATAAATATGAGATAATGGTTCTGTTTGCTTTACGTTTTGAAATTAAAATAAAACTATTATCTTTTCGTTTTATTTTTATAAAAGCTTGAGCACTAAATGTGTCTGACATTTTAAATTTAAACCTGTTAAAATAGTAATTTATTTACATTAGGGAGGCTGTGTTATGACGGCGGTAAATATTAGAATATCATCACCCCATCTCATCTTGTGGGGGTAGTAGAAGTCGGAATATCTATCAGAAGACGGGCAGCAGCTTCTTTCTTAGTACTATAACTATCATACTGCGATCGACAAACCATGTGCCAAGCTTGCCGATTATGGCATAACAAGATGATTCTTGGGGGAGACTTTTGATCAGCAGTGGACTTCTCTGAGTCTAATCCCTGTGTCGCGGAGTACTTTACAAACATATAATAGACGGACACTATTTACATCCAGTGTCAGAACAACTATTTACTTATTATTCCGTATAGTGGAGGACAAGGCAAATATTATCAGGTGACCCGCACCGAATCGTAATGAATCCACCTAAATTGGACTACGAGTTGATCTCCAACATATATTCCATAAAACGCGGCCGCAATAATAATAATAGTAATCAATTATTTCAATACAGCCAGTACCATTCAGATAAGATGTAGTTAAAATATCTAAAACTATAAGTATTGACAATTATAAAAAAATATAAGGTAAAAAAATGCACGTGGACTTTAAAAAATCGCTTGTAAATAGTCAGAACATGTTTGTAGTAATATAGTTAACTGTAGTTAATTATTTCTAGCATCATATAACGGTACAAGGATTGTATGTAAACATTCAGAAATACAATTTCATTTATAATCATTTAGTTATTAATCAAGCTTTTATTAAGTTATCGTCAAAAAGTTTATATGTCTCTCATATTAATTTACACATCAAAAGCACATAGAGTACTTTACAGATTTTATTTCAAATTTGTTTACTGACGCTATGAAAATGACTGACTATAGAATGTGTATGTCTTGGGCTATACTACCAGCAAAGCCTGAAATTAACAGTTATTTTCGCAAACTTTCTTCTGAATGATGAAAGATGCTGATCATCATCATCATATCAGCCGAAAGACGTCCACTGCTGGACAAAGGCCTCCCCCAAAGATCTCCATTCTTCTTCCAGGTCCGCTATTTGCATCCAGCGGTTTCCAGTGACCCGCACAAGATCTTCGGTCAAGTTTCGGTCTCTATCTATCTCTATAGTTTAGTTTAGTAATGAGAGAGATAGATAGCTTACCTGATGAGAGTCAGCACTGCAGCACACAATAAGTGCGGCGATGGCCACGGCCAGCGCTCCGCCGGCACCTCGCATCATTGTTCCTGTAAACCGGAAATACTATTAATATCTAGAAAATATATAAAAGTATTTGTTACAGGAGAAAACGAAACAAGTCTGCTTTGGACCACACGACTGAAATAAAACTCCTTTAGCTCCATCTATCATAAGAGAGGTAGGGCGTTAATTCCCTCAAAGAGCAGCCCGACTGGCGAAGTACCTCCACCTTACAGAAGACATTCCTTAATAATATCAGTAATAACTTAATGTTGTGTTTCTGCGTGTGAGTAAGGTGGCCAGAGCTCATTTTGGGGTGAGTCAGCAACACCTGTTTATGTAACTATTATAATGTATTTAATGTCTAAGAAACATATAAAACTCAGTTACTAAAAAAATACAAGAATGCTTTAGACAACACGACACACATGAAGAGGCGCTCATTGTCAGATGCTCTCACCCAGTCCGTAAGTGATTGGCGAGGTTAAGCAACTAGGCTTACGGTCAGTCCATAGAAGAGTGCCGCCATGTGTGGATTGAATTCTGAACGTCTCCTTAAGCCGTCAGTCCCAGTTGTAGTCATTAGACAACAGTCGTTAAGCCATGCCCCTGATGGCTACGTGGGCGCGCGCCGCCGCCCCGCTACGCTCAGCGTACCGGTAGCAAGAACGAACTTACTCAAGTTCGCCCCCGTGTCGCGTGCCATACGACTCATAAATTTAATAGCAGCGGAAATTGACATATATCACTGTAGCCTGCCAAAATTCGCAGAAGTAGCGCAAAGGTGCATTGTATGTAACTTTTATGTATAAATTTTGTATGAAATTTTAATTATAGCTTATAATATCGTTTTGGTGTATGCTGTCAAGATGTTGTAATTTTAACTGAAATAAATAAATAAATGTCATAGGCCTAATGGGCGGCTTGAAGAACTCTGGCACTAAGGTAACCACAGCCCATACGATTAAGTAAGTACGTAACTGAAGTAAACCTTCTTTACCTTCATCTATACGCATCTGGCTATGAGAAAAAGAGAAAAAAAGAGAAAGTGTGCTCGCACCTCTCGTTCATGTCCCTTCAGTAATATACGAAACGTGACTCACTCTTTTCTAACTTTACTAATTTATATCTCCCTCACAACCTAGTTATCTAACCTTGTTAAATATAAGTGTTTTGTAAAGAAAACTTTAATAAATTTTAATAAATTAGCTGTGCCCCGTGGTTTTACCCGCGTTAAACTTTATAAATTATCACAGCTCCTTCCCCGTAGGTGATAGCGTGATAACATGTAGCATATATGTTGACCCGACCTCTTAGTAATATTCATGAAAAATTTGAAGTAAATCCATGCAGTACTTTTTGTGTTTATCCCGGACATATATACTTACATATATATATAAACAGAAAAAATTCCAAAAACTATATTTTTGGCTTCGATATCTATCGAAGATCACGCCCCAAGTATCCTTTAAAAAAATATTCAATGTACAGTTTCGACTTTCCTACGAATTTATTGTATACTAGCTGTGCCCGCGACTTCGTCCGCGTGTTAATTAGTTTATTTCGTTTTTAGTAAAGTAAAAAACATTTTCTAAAATAAAAGTAGCCTAAGTTACTCCTTATTACATTAGCTACCTGCCAATAAAAGTCCCGTCAAAATCGGTCCAGCCATTTCAGAGATTAGCCGGAACAAACAGACAGACAAAAATTGTAAAAAAATATATTTTGGTGTATGTACCGTATATATATTCATATTTATGTTGTAAAAACCGGTTATTTCAATATTACAAACAGACACTCAAATTTTATTTATTTGTATTGTATAGATGTATAGATATGTATAGATATAGATAAGTAGATAGCCATTAACTGTAGGTACTGCGCTCCTAGGTAGCTATTACGAATAGCTCTCCATAATATCATTAAGCCATGGGGGTCGTGCAGAATGCAATTATGTAGAGCTGCAGTGAGGTATGGTTTATTACAAGAAGGAATAAGCGACGCGGCTTGAATCCATTCCAATTTAATCAAATAGAATTCATATTCCTCCGCCACATGAGCAATATATCTTGTTGTTCGTTATTAAAATATAATCTTGTTTCATTTTTTATTCTTTTCTATTGGAATGCAGAACATTGAAAAGATATCGATTGTAAATTTAACTTCACTTATATAGTTTGAATACTACTAATGTCTGTCGCCGCTTCGTGTCGCGGGTTCAAATCCCGCGCCGGACAACTATTTGTGTGACCGATAAATAGTTGTCTGTAGAGTCTGGATGTAATTTATGTCCATCTGTTATATGTTTGTAAAGTACCCCGCGACACAGGGATTAGTATCCCTAATGCGGGCGTTGTCTTTAAAAAATATATACTATTAACTCACGGCCATCTGATCCCAAACTAAGCAGAGGTTTTACTATGGAAAACAGATAACTGATATACTACTATTCTTTTGTACAATAAAGAGTTACTTAATTACTTGCATAAACTGTTTTTAGAAACCAAAGTATAATAAATACTAGATCCGGCTGTAGTTCCAAAAAGTTTGAGCAGACTTTAATTATAAAGACTTCAACGCACAAACAAACACTTAATTCTTTTGTTAGCCGTGTTCGAAGTTAAACATACGAGAACGTAAGTGTATTTAGACACGTTTTTATTGGACGTGAATTTATCTTTCACCTGACAATGAAGAGAATGAAATCAATCATCCTCCTTTATTTCGTGTGAGTTGCGATCGAGTTTCCCTAACTGGGTTACGTGTTCCACGTGTCTGTAATCAACCATCGATTCTATTGGACGATTTTAATTCTAAATATAGATATATAGTCAATCAGAACCGCATTTCTTGGTAAATATGTCTCTGACGTAAACTTAAGGTTAACTGTGATAGAAATGAATATATGTGCCCCCGAATTTGTATGAGTGGGTTGGGATTGACAACAATGTGTGACGTATATAGTTTTATTACCAAACAAAAATTCATTTGAAATAATTATATTTATTCAGCACTTGGGTATTAACATACACTTGGACTTCTCAAGCTATCAATGCAGTACATATATAGTTATCTATACATATAATAAAATCGTAAGGAAGTCAAAACTGTACATTTAATATTTTATTAAAAGGATACTTGGGGCGTGATCTACCGTCGATATCGAAGCCAAAAATATAGTTTTTAGAATTTTTGTCTGTTTGTCTGTATGTATGTCCGGGCTAAACTCAAAAAGTACTGCATGGATTTACTTCAAATTTTGCATGAATATTACTAAGAGGTTGGGTCAACATATAGGCTACATATTATCACGCTATCACCTACGGGGGATGAGCTGTGATAATTTATAAAATTTAACGCGGGTAAAACCGCGGGGCACAGCTAGTATACAATATTAAGGTAACCAGATCTTGAACTAGTCTGTCCGTGCGGTCTGTTTTATCACATACAGTGTTATTCAATCATTAAATAAATAAAAATACGAGTGTGTTTTAGACTAGATGGCTGAAGTAAAACTAAAATATACGAGACGTAACTGGCTATGCGAGAAAGAGAGGAAGACAATGTGTTGGCTCGCACCTCGCCGGATTATTCGAACTCTAATATACACTTCTTCAGCTGATAGCGTCAGTTTTAAAATAAAATTAGGTAGCGGTATCTTACGATGTTTTATTAAAACAAATTCGGTAGAATATTATATTATTATCAAGGCCATAGGAATATTTCAATATTAATATAATTTCATATTAAATTACTAGCTGTGCCCCGCGGTTTTACCGGGTTCAATTTTATAAACTATCACAGCTCCTCCCCCGTAAGTGATAGCGTGATAATATGTAGCCTATATGTTGACCCGACCTCTTAGTAATATTCATGCAAAATTTGAAGTAAATCCATGCAGTACCTTTTGAGTTTAGCCCGGACATACATACAGACAAACGGACAAAAATTCTAAATACTATATTTTTGACTTCGATATCGATTGTAGATCACGCCCCAAGTATCTTTTTTTAAAAATATTCTATGTACAGTTTTGATTTTCCTACGATTTTATTACATGTATAGATATGATTCTATGTAAAAAATTGAGCGGCGGAAAACCTATCCGCTTTGCGTGATTAAATCACAACTGTAATGTGACCTTTCTCAGCCTTAAGAATATTGAACTCTGGTTTAACAGCCAGGATCACTAACTAATAGACTAACAGGTAGGTATATCTCACTAATATTATAAATGCAAAGTTTGTGACTGTGTGAGGGTGTATGTTTGTTACTTCTTCACGTCTAAACGGCCGGAGCAATTTTAATAAAATTATGTATGGAGTTAGTTGACACCCTGAATTAACACATCTATACATATAATAAAATCGTAGGAAAGTCAAAACTGTACATTTAATATTTTTTAAAAAGGATACTTGGGGCGTGATCTACAATTGTTGTCTATTTTTGTCTGTTTGTCTGTATGTATGTCCGGGCTAAACTCAAAAAGTATTGCATGGATTTACTTCAAATTTTGATGAACATTACTAAGAGGTCGGGTCAACGTGTAGGATACATATTATCACGCTATCACCTACGGGGGAGGAGTTGTGATAATTTATATAATTTAACGCGTGTAAAACCGCAGGGCACAGCTAGTAGGCTATAATTTATAAATTTTAACGCAGATAAAACCGCGGGGAACTGCTAGTTGTGAATAAAAGTAATCTTCAATCAAAATTCTTTCTAATTCACTGCTGGAAAAGCTTCCTCCAAGAATCATCTTGGAGCGATATGCCATAATCGCCACGCTTGGCAGACGTAAGTAAACTGCTGCCAGTCCTGTGGTTGATAGATTTGACTTCTACGGGATCACATCGCACAGGAAATCATCAGCATTATATTAATTAAAGCAATTACTAAGTAATCAATTAGTAAGACTATCATACTTTATTTTTAATGAAATTCTGATCGGTTAAAAAGTTCTTTTAATAACTTAATAGCTACAGAGCGTTCAATTACGGTTTCAATTAAGTCCCTGTACTTCCAACAATAAGGATAAAGGCAGAGTTTGAAATAATAGCGTTAACTTTATTATTTTTTAAATGTTTGTGGTGGAAAGGAGCGTTTAAGCATTTAATCCTCTCACAATAGACTAAAACAGTTAAATTAGATCATTATAAATTCTAAAAGGGGACGTTTGAAACTTGTGCCCTGGTATTTGTCAAATAAAAATGCATTGCTCTTTAAAATGAAACGAAAACTAAAGCTGACAACCCTTATCTGTATTATTAAGTTATTAAACAACGTTAGACTGTAGACGGGCCAGTTGGCTTAGTTGGTAAATGTTTGCTTTTCACGTCGCAGGTCGTGAGTTCGATTCCCACCCAGGACGGATATTTGTGTGCATGAACACGTCTGTTTGTCCTGAGTCTGGGTATAATGAACTATATACATAAGTTCCTATTTATAAATGTAGAGTAATAAATGTAGAGTATATGTAGTAAATCAGTTCTCTGGTTTCCATAGTACAAGCTCTGTTTAGTTTGGGATCAGATGGCCGTGTAAAGTGGACTGCAAGTTTATAAATGTTGCTAAATAAAGAAGTATTATGTAATTCAACCCATAAAGATCTAAGACTCTTATTATGTAATATACTGATTTATTCTAAACTAATCATTTAATTTATTTAAAGTTAAAAGTATTTATTAAATAATTAAGTATTTGTTTTATGAACATGAGACTCACTCATTTATTATTTTATGTATTAATTTAAGGGATAATAACAGCGCAGTTGTTATAAAAATCATGCTTAGTAATATGATTACATAAATAGCCAATGATAGTAATCTTTGACTGATGTTCAATCTAGTAGTATTAACGTTAAACAAATACTAATTTATTTACAAACTAGCTATGTCCCGGGGTTGGTGGTCACCTGCGTTAAACTTTATAAATTATAGCCTATATATATATATATATATTTCGTATATATAAGCTAAATTACAACTAAGTTATTAAGTATTGTATGGCCAGTAATGGGCTTATAATTAAAATTTAAAAAATAAGCATAGGTGGTAAATAGAATATATGCAATATATTAAGAAAGGCCACGTCAGAAGTAACCGGCGTACATGTATGAAATATATAATGACAGTAACCAAGGCAAAAGAGGTTTGCAAACATCGTGACAAATGAAAAGACTTTGTCTCTGCCTACTCCTGTTGGAAACAGGCGTGAGTGTATATATGTATGTTATGTTCTTTATTGCTGTGACATAGAATTTTGACACCATTATTATATTGTTTAGTTTATTATTATCATATCAGTAATTATTTACTTACGATATAAATATTGTTAGAAAGATATCACAAAATTAAACGCTGAGATAAATTTGGAATGATAATAAAATATTCATTTAGAAAAGTTAAGTTAATCTAAAAATTGAAAGATTTTTTGTTTAAAATATAATAATTTTAATTTTAAAATGCACGAGACACAACCAACGTAAATTTAGAATAATAATAATATACACAATGAAAATTGTTACTGAATAAATAAATAAATATTAATTGAACTTAAGTCAGTATAACCTTCAAAGTAACTTTAAATGGACTTACAAATATTTTAATTTCAAATGCACAAGAAACAAACAATTAATATAAATACAAATAGGATACTACACACATTAAAATTAAATGCAAGTAGTATGGAATACATGGTATCAATAAGGTTTCGAAAGTTACTTTTAAGTTTAAATTAAGTTGTCACACGCAACTTTAAAATCGAAGTCCAAAATAAAAAATATTTTAAATCCGCATAATATTGCCAATAAACATGTACACAATTTCCTATTTTGAATTTATATACTTTAATGGTTCGAAAGTTACTTGTAAGTTTAAACTAAGTTATCACACGCAACTTTCTAATCGAATTCCCAAATAAAAAATATTAAAATTCCGCATAATATTGCCAATATACATGTACGCAATTTCCTATTTGGAATTTTTATAGTTTAATGTTTCGAAAGTTACTTATAAGTTTAAACTAAGTTAACACACGCAACTTTCTAATTGAAGTCCAAAATAAAATATATTAAAATTCCGCATAATATTGCCAATGTATACAATGTCCTATTTTCAATTGATATAGTAAAGTAAAGTAAAAATAATAAAATACTTGCCTGTGGTAGTTTTGTGTGGAGGTATAGAAGAGCTCGTGTTGTGGTGGATGGTTGCGATATGCCGCTGAAGCCTCCGCGCCTGCTTATATATCCGGTGCGTAGGGCGGACGCGCTGGGCGGGCGGCGGGCGGCCCGCTGCAATCATTGCCCACCTTTTTACACTAATTGCGACAATATGCAATTAATATTTTACTGCGCGTATCCTACGACTATTTTTTCAATTAAATAATTCGATTTAATGTGAAATAAGAAAATTTTATTTTTGATTTCGTTTTCAACGCAATCTTTTAGTTATTGCGAGATAAGTTATTGTGAGATCTCAGATGTTTTGTAAGTTACCTTGGGAGTAGAGGAAATTCTAACAAAATCACATACGATGACCCCACTACGTAATAGAAGAAAAAGAAATATCCTGGAATATTTTATTCCAGGATATTATCTGATCCCAAACTAAGCAGAGCTCCCAGGATATTATTATTAATTTAAAAATTATTATTATTATAAAACTTAAAAAACATATCTATATGAGTATGTATTTACAAAAACAAATATAATTAGTATACATATTACTATATGTATACTAATTATGTTTGTTTATATTTGTTTTTGTAAATACATACTCATAGAGATATATTTTTTAAGTTTTATAATAATAATATTTTTTAAATGAATAATAATAATATCCTGGGACATTATTTACACACGGCCATCTGATTCCAAACTAAGCAGAACTTGTACCATGGAAATCAGATAACTGATATACTACATATACTACTTTTCTTTTTCTAAATACATACTCATTTAGATAATTACACCCAGACTCAGGACAAACAGACATGTTCATGAACACAAATATTTGTCCTGGGTGGGAATGAAACCACGACCTGCGGCGTGAAAAGTAAATATCTTACCAACCACGCCAACGTAATACGCATTATAGGCTTGAATATCACTTAATATAATTATATTTAGTGATAATCAAGTCAAATATATTTAATTTATTTGTGAGGAACTGTTCTATTTATAAAGCTCGTCAGATAAATCCTTTGTCAACTGATATGATGACTGGACGTGTGGTGCAGCGGTTAAGACAGTTGCCTCGCCACTTCGTGGACTGGGTTCGATTCCTGCCCAGGACAGCTATTTGTGTGACCCATAAATAGTTGTTCTGAGTCTGAATGTACTTTGTGTCCGTCAATTATATGTTTGTAAAGTACCTACCCTATACAGGGATTGATTTACGTAATTCTGACTTTTTTAAAAAATCCGTCTGGCCTTTTGTTGTTGTTTGTATTAGAAAAAGAAAAGCTCTAGCTTGGACCTTGGAATGTTGGACTTTACCTACAAGGCTTAACTGAGTTCAGCACTTTAGGCGGTTTTAAGTTAATAATAAAATGCTTATTGGTTTATTGATCAAACGTTAGTTAAATCCATCAGCACAAAAATGTCGTAACTGACATTATTTCGTATAACTCTTAGTACCTATGAAATAGTCTGAGTTATTACTTTATTAAATGAGTTTCATTGCGACATAGTAACCAATACTAAGTCTAAATACCAATTTTTAAAAATCCTGAGATTACTTTACTTGTGGGAATATGTTGAAACTGCTCCAAAATACAAATCGCTAACTTGTAGTAAATTATTAAGTAGCTAAACAACAAAAACTTATGGTCTATTCTTAACTTGTACAACCTTCAAATATTAGGTATATTAACTACAATAATAATTAATTAATATTATCAATTCTTGATAAAGATATATGGTTGGAATCGTTATTTAAAGCGGCAGTTTGTTTGTGGGTTGATACCGTGTGTGATTACAGATAATGAGGTCTTGGGTTCTAATCCCGGATCAGGCTAATTAGTGATTTAGGGGAAATATTGTGAAATATTTCAGTGCTAGTCCAAAGTCAGGGAGTTGGTGGTATCACGCCCACGTGCCTCAGAGAGCACGTAAAGCCGGCAAACCTGTACCTGACCTCTTTTCGGTCGTGTCGCTTGTCGTCGCCTGCTCTCTTGGCTGTGAATAGCAGTGATACATAGAAGTCTGAGTTGTGCACAATAATATGTCCTCCGCCGATAGCTAGTCTCCATTGAGATTGGTCGCCGTAGCCGAAGTTCAACCAGAAATACATTATTAGTGTGATTACTTTATTGAGCGCTAATGTTACAATATTACAATATGCATAGATTTTAATATAAAAATTGACGGATATGGATCGTTATATGGTTTCACAAAGGCACTAAAAGTGCAAGTGTATAATAAAGTATACTCATAAGTTAGTTAGACGGTCACCGTAGCCTAGTTGGTAGTACTCCTGCCTACGAAGCTGGTTGTCCTGGGTTCGAATCCCGGTAAGTGCAAATATTTGTGTGATGAGTACGAATATTTATTTCTGAGTCATGGATGTTTTCTATGTATTTAAGTATTTATTTATCTATATAAGTATGTATATCGTCGCCTGGTACCCATAGTACAAGCTTTGCTTAGTTTGGGGCTAGAAGATCTGAGTGACATTGTCCCTAGATATTATTATTATAATAAAAAATTAAAAAAAATAAGTGAGCATATTTGTAAAATAAATAATCGGATAAGTGCGAATTGAAATTCAGTGAAAACGGTTCCGTTCTACAAATTATCTTTGTATAAATGTCCTCCAGGCTGAATTCTGACCACGGCAGCCAGTCTCAATGGAGCCTACCCAACTGCACAAAACATATTATAGTGCACAAGTGTGTGCGCAAACACGGGGCACTTTCTATTCTATCACTCTCATGATCTGATGGGACGACTAGCGACACGACCGGAAAGAGGTCAGGTACAGGACCGACTGCTTTACGTGCTCTTCGAGGCATAATACCGCGAATTCATACGATACTGAGAAATTTATTTTTACGGATAAATTCCATTCACTTTTTGGCCCGACCCGGGATTTGAACCCAGGACCTCGTTCTCTGCGGGTGAACACGCTACCGCTAGACCAACGAGGCAGTAACCCGCCGCTGCCTAACGTATTATATATTACAGAAAATCTCATAAAAATTCCATGGTCTTTAAATAACATGGTGTATCCTTCAATGTTGTACATACAAAGGTTGACTGCCTCTTTAGTTTAGCGGTAGCGTGTTCACCCGCAGAGAACGAGGTCCTGGGTTCAAATCCCGGGTCGGGCCAAAAAGTGATTTTGGGACTTTTCTGTAAAAAGAAAAATTTCTCAGCCTCAGCCCGAAGTCTGGGAGTTAGTAGTATTATACCCCCGTGCCTCGGAGAGCACGTAAAGCCGTCGGTCCTGTACCTGACCTCTTTCCGGTCGTTTCGGAAGGCGTCCCATCGGATCATGAGAGTGATGGAATAGAAAGTGCTCCTGTGTTTGCGCACACACTAATTGTGCAGTATAATATGTCCCGCGCAGATGGCTAATCTCTATTGAGACTGGACGCCATGGCTGGATTGCGGCTAGGAGGACATTATTTATTATTATTATTATTTAAACAATGTCCTCTACTTTTAGTGGATATGAGCAGTATAAGGGACATGTAAAGAATTATTCAGTCCTCTTTGTTATAATATTTTACGCTCCGTAGAGTTTGAAATACTTTATTATTTTTTATTATATGACGTAAATTTTTTTATATAGATTACCCATAGTACAGGCTTTGCTTAATTTGGGCTAGATGGCGCTGTATCCCGGATATTTATTTTATTTCAAGTATTTAAATATATAGAATAATTTAAATAAATAGAAATCAATTGCCGCGTGTATGAATGATCTTGACCGTATTTGATGGTTTTTAGGGTTCCGTACCCAAAGGGTAAAACGGGACCCTATTACTAAGACTTCGCTGTCTGTCTGTCTGTCCGTCTGTCTATCTATCTGTCCGTCTAATGTCGTCCGTGATAGTTAGACAGTTGAAATTTCCACAGATGATGTATTTCTGATGCCGCTATAACAACAAATACGAAAAACCAAAAAAAAATAATTATCTAAGGGGGCTCCCATACAACAAACGTGAATTTTTTGCTCGTTTTTTTTTCGTTATTAATGGTACGGAACCCTTAATGCGCGAGTCCGACTCGCACTTGGCCGGTTTTTTGTTTACCCGTGCGAAATCGAGGCGGGTTGACGTTTCTGTACAAACTTGACTAAAATAATTGTTCGATGCACTGCTACGCCAACATGCTACGCGTAGCATCTCCACGTAGAACAATAATAGCGCCCCAAGCCGAACTTCAGCTACGGCACACCGCTTGATCGGCTACGAGCCATCTACGCGGACAATTTCAAAGTCTACGAGTTCTTGTGCAAACAGAGGGTATTTTAATCTTGGTTCATTTTATTGGGGTCTTTATCCTAATGGATACGCAAACCCCATCATGCCTTATACTTAAAACTACAAAACAATGCCTTAAAGTTAATTAAAAAAAGAATCCTAATCAATATGGTACACCCACGCACTAAACCTATTCGCCACATCTGACTTTGGTTGTGCTAAAATTGTTTGAATGAAACCTACCTGTAACATATTTAAATTGAATTGATTAAAATTTGGTTTGGTTGGTTCTTGAATTTTCTTGAGTTGTGTGTTCCGGATCCGGCCTTTGACCCACTGGTAAAAACTAATACATGGCCAGTTAAGTTGGGTGTAACAAACAAAAGTTTGGTTGACACTTAGAAAACTGAAACTAAAAATTATGGAACTATACATAAAGAGTTGGGCCTAACACCTTTAAAACAAGTTATCTCCGAATAACTTAGCTAAGGTGCTAGCCACCACAAATAATTGCTAAATATATTGTAACAAACAAACAATTTTATTACGTAAAAAGGTGCTGCATTTAACTGTACGCACCTATTAAGAGCAGCCCGACTGGGAAAGTACCTCCACCTTACAGAAGACATTCCTTAATAATAACATTAATAATTCGCCAGAGCTCTTTGGGGTGGGGGAAGGGACAGCAACACTTGTTTGCTGACTCTGAAGATATTATAAATGCTTTCAAGAGAGAGAGATTAATATGAAAAACACAAAGGATCTGTGGGGTCTATCTGTTAAGACTGTTTCATCAATTATAATCGCCCCACACTTAGCTACTGTGTTCAATTGCTGTGTTGCATCAGGTGTATTTCCTGACTTGATGAAGTATAGTAAAATCATTCCTTTGTTTAAAGCTGGTGATACTTCAGACCCTTCAAATTTTTGACCTGTTTCCGTGCTGCCCACTCTTAGTAAAATATTTGAAAAGCTTATGCTTAGCCAGCTGCTCAGACACTTTAATATACATAATTTACTACACCGGAAACAGTTTGGATTCACAAAGGGTTGTTCAACCATAGATGCAGGGCTCAACTTATTAAAAAGTATATTCGCGGCGTGGGAAGATTCGCAAGATGCATTAGGTATCTTTTGCGATTTGTCCAAAGCGTTCGATTGCGTTCATCATGATACTCTGGTCAGAAAATTACACCACTACGGTATTAGGAACAAGGCTCTCGAACTTCTGACTTCTTACTTGGACAATAGAATTCAGAAAGTCGAAATAAACGGTAAAATATCTCCGGGATCTCCAGTGGTAATGGGCGTCCCACAGAGGTCAATTCTTGGCCCATTTTTGTTTTTAATTTATATAAATGACTTACCTTACTATGTAAGAGATATGCATGAGATTGTGTTGTTTGCAGATGATACTTCCCTGACGTTCAAAATAAACCGACAATTAAGTAATTTTGACGATGTTAATGATGCAATCTCTAAAGTTGTTCATTGGTTTAATGCCAATAATCTTGTGCTTAATGATAAGAAAACTAAAGTCATTAAATTCACTACACCGAATGTAAAACAGGCGACAACCAATGTACAACTTAATGGAGCTAGGTTGGACCCTGTTGAATCAACTGTGTTCTTGGGTATCACTATTGACTCAAAGCTACAATGGAGCCCACAAATAGAAAAATTGTCCGGCAAATTAAGTTCTGCAGCATATGCAGTGAAAACTATTAGACGGCTGACTGATGTTGACACAGCTAGAATGGTTTATTTCAGTTATTTTCATAGTGTAATGTCCTATGGAATTCTTCTCTGGGGTAGCTCTGCTGACATTAACACCATATTTATATTGCAAAAAAGAGCTGTAAGAGCTATCTATAATCTTGGCCCGAGAGTGTCTCTAAGTGAAATTTCAAAGAGGTCAACATTCTAACTGTACCATCTCAGTATATATATGAAAACTTACTATATGTGCATAAAAATATCGATTCTTTTTGTAAAAGGAGCGATACACATCATGTAAATACTAGATATAAGAATAATCACATATTGCATACTACCAGTCTCCACAAAATAAGTAACTCTTTTATGGGGAAATGTATAAGATTCTATAACAAACTTCCCAATGATATTAGAGAATTGTCTACGAATAAGTTTAAAAGAATTATTAAAGCCAAATTGTGTAGCAGGGCGGGCATATTACAAAATTTCTGATTATTTAAGTGATAAAAGTGCTTGGGATTGAGTTGTTCTGAGTCAACACACATTGTCATTAATCTTAAGTATATTTTATTTTAAAAAAGGATTCCTACTGAGTTTTCTGGCAGTGTTTCTCAGTAGCTGCCACGTAATGCACTGCACGGTAGGGTAAAAAAAATATGACGATTCCACATAAATGTAATTTTTTTACGGAATAAAGTACCTTTGACTTTGACTTTGACTTAAAGGCCGGCAGCTCACCCGCGACGACTCTGGTGTCGCGGGTGTCCATGGGCGGCGGTGGTCACTTACCATCAGGTGACCCAATTGCTCGTTAGTCGCCCGCTGATATTAAAAAAAAATATTATTGTTTTATTTTATGTGGTGAAATAAACAATTATTTTATCATAAAAGATTATGGAGTATTTTTCTAGATAATAGTACTCTTACTAATATTCTTCTCAACCCCACTAGCAATAAATAATGGAAGGAAATGCAACGAAATTGAATCGTTGAAGGGCAATATCTTCTACCTACAGTATGGAGTGAATTTATGTCAATAGCACAATAACAGTATTAATATACGTACAACCTTAATAATAAACCTAGACCTAGACAGTGCAATTTTATCTACACTATAGTTAAAATTTAAGGTCATACAAAGGAATTCATAAGGGAGATTATGAATCTACCTTACGAATGTTCCTTTGTACAACGTACATTTTTTATGCAATTGACTCAAATGCCTCCATCAAGGAGCGTCTATTGGATTGCCTATAGTTTATTTTAATTTATATTAGCATTTTAAACAAAATTTCATGTGTCATTTTATATTTAGTTTTCTTAGTAATAATTAGATATTAGGATTGATACTTTATTAATTTAAATGTAATTAATTTATTGTGCAATGATTTAATCATTGCACAATAAATTAATTACATTTAAATTAATAAAGTACTTATATTTCTGATGAAATAAAAGTAATTTTTTTAAGTCTTCCTGGTTGAATCTCGGCTCCATCCAGTTTTAATAGAGAAAGAAATATCTCAGTATCAGCCCGAAGTCAAGGAGTTGGCGGTATTATACCTTCGTACCTCGCACGTTAAGCTGTCGGTCCTGTACCTGACCTCTTTCCGATCGTGTCGCTGGTACCAGCGGATCATGAGAGTGATTGAATAGAGAGTACCCTTGTGTTTGCGGACACATTTGTGTTGTAGAACACAAGCATCTTTCCAAAAAGGTATCTTGGAACAACACACTGTCATCTGATCTGAGGGTGATATCACTTGCACGGGACTTTTATGAGTCACATAACCCGCTCTAATTTCAGAGTTCCATGGGACTCTGGATATTTCAAGCCGTGTTCCACGCAATAATATTCGATTACGTATAGGTTTTTTTATAGTATCTATTAACTACAATTCATTTTATTTAACTTGGTACTTTGTTCTACTTCGAAGTTATCTTAAGGGCGTTTGTGTTCCAAACGACGACCTATGACGACGGCAAAAAAATCGATATATTAGGAGTGCAGCTTGAAAAATCGTGTTCAATCCAGTGGATTGATGATGACATGAGTATTTTGTAGTCACTAAATTTTTTGTCTTGTTCTTTTTGCTTTTTGTCTGTAGCGCAAGACCTACCATCGTGGAGATCGTTGAGGGAGGCTTTGTCCGGCCGTGGACTGCTCCTAACTAGACGTGATCTTTTGGATTTTTATGATGACATCATTTTTTGCTGTATCTCATCAGTTAATATGTGTTGCCAAGTTGAGAGGTTTTCCGACGGATATTTTCACGGATTTTACTAGCGAGATGAAGAAAACTTTAGCTAATAAATAATTGATAGCAAATGTTAGATTAAATAGCATTTTATGTAATATTTTTATGGTATTTATAACGTAGAAAATAAGCTATTAGTATAGACATGTACTTCGGTAGCTTGATGAGTGTTATATGATTATTTATATGCTACTATTATCATATGATAATAGTAGCATATAAATGATCAGTCATGTGATATCATACGACTATGTTTCTAAACCAAACATCCTCCGAAAGGAAACCCGTAAATTTAATACGTCACTCATTCGTTATATGTACAGATGCCAGCACATCCAGCTACTCCAATCTGACTAATTTATTTTATAGATTATCACAAAATATATATATCACATTATCACTTGAGGAAATTTGACCGATTGGGGTAGCTTGATGTAGACGCCAGCACATCAAGCTACCCCAATCGGTCAAATTTCCTCACTTAAAGTGGAAACGCATATTCCTTATTAAAGCGAAATACGTGGTACTAGTTTTACAGAAACGGCAATTTCTGAATTAGTTTAGATTTCGAGATTGCCTTGTGAAATAAATTTAAAAATCTGGCCACTTTATCTTACGACTTCCAATAAATAAATGTTGATGTAACAAGGAAAAAAAATACAATTACATACATACATTTAATTTTTCACGATCCTTGCACACCTCTACAGGTTCATTTTTCTCATTTTGTTTTAAAATTAAATTATTCTCGCATTAATACGCTTTTATTAACTTAATACGTCGTTTCGGTGCAGCAGCTCTTTGTGCTCCAAACCGTTCTAAGAAAACATAGGTCGCTGCTATACAGGAAAGAGAAAGCGAACAAAAGGCGGCCTTATAAGGTGGGTCCAGTTCAGCCATTCAAAACTACACTTGCTGGTCGACACTATCGAGTTATAGGAGGTCACCTCTATAACACTTTAAACAAATGGTGTAAAATATACCCTATGTGCAGTTACAGATGCAAATCTATAGTTACTTCAGCTAAAGCCATACACAGACACTGAAGACCTTCCCACCCTGTCCGTTCTGTAAACCTGACAGAAACATAAATAAACACTACACGATCATGAATGCTACGCTACATATACACGTACTAATACACTACAAATTTACAATCACATATATTTATCGCTAATAAATACAGACGACAAGGCTCCTAGGTTAAATTTTGCTACTGGCTACGTTTGTTAAATCTAATAGGTCTTTACCTATGAAATTGCCGTTTTGTATGAAAAAATTTAAACGAATTTTTTTCATGAATTTTTTTATTTGTATTAATCGAAGTAATCACCCATGCAATCAATGCATCTTTGCCATCGCAGTGGCAGTTTATTGATGCCCTTCTTAAAGAAATCAGCTGGACGGGAGGCAACAAATTCTTCAAAGGCATTTTGTACTGCCTCTCGGGTATTGAATTTTTTTCCCGCCAAGAAGTTATCCAAATTCTGGAAAAAGTAGTAGTCTGTAGGCGCAAGGTCTGGTGAGTAGGGCGGATGACGGAGAGCTTCCAACCCCAGTTCTTGCAACTTGGAGACCGTCTGCTGTGCAGTATGAGGTCGCGCGTTGTCGTGCAGGAGCAGCGGAGACGAGCGATTGACCAATGCTGGTTGGAGATGCGCCAGCTTCTCCATCATTGTGCTCAGTTCTTCACAGTACACATCTGCAGTAATGCTCACCCCGTTTGGTAAGAAGCTGTGATGAATCACACCGGCGCTAGACCACCAAACAGTGACCATCACTTTTCTAGGGGTAAGTTTTCGTTTAGGGCATTGTTTAGGTGCTGAACCAGGATCCAACCAACTTGCTGAGCGCTTGCGGTTATCAAACAGAATCCATTTTTCATCGCAGGTAACAATGCGGTTCAAAATTCCTTCATTTGTGTGTCTGTTGAGCAGTGCAAGGCACGTCTCGACGCGTACTTCGCGCTGGCGATCATTGAGTTCGTGGGGCACCCATTTGTCAAGCTTTTTTACCTTGCCAATTTGACGCAAATGGACCAATATTGTTTTGACGCTAACGTCGAAAGCTGCTGCTAATTCAGCCGTAGATTGTGTATCATCAGCTTCCACAACCGCCTTTAATTCGTCATTGTCGACCAAAGTCTTCGGACGACCGCGAGGTTCATTTTTCAGGTCGAAATTTCCAGAACGGAAGCGAGCAAACCAATAACAGGTGGTGCGTTGGTTTGTAGTGTTAGCTCCGTAAACGTCGTTGATGTTGCGTGCCGCTTGTGCCGCGTTGCTGCCACGACGGTACTCATATTCCATAATTACTCGAATTTTTAACGTATCCATGATGACGAAAAAGATTGAAATGCGATGAAAATGTAACACTAATCAATAAAGAAATGACTACTTTTGGAAAAAAGAATCCATGTTTTTAAAATAAAATTAATTTGAAATTAGAATTCTTAGCCAAACAAAAATTATTTTGATTTGAAATGGCCAGTACTGCAGAACGGCAATTTCATAGGTAAAGACCTAATATTATCTACGTTAACTTTTAGCTTAAACTATGTGTGATAGCCCTGGTATCCATAACTCGAGTTAAATCTTATCATGGGTACCAGAGTTCAATTCTATTTTTTGTCATTATTTAAAAGCTATAATTTATGTGTAAATTGTGCACTCTTTTGTGGGAAATAAATTATAATTATTACAAAAAAAATACCCACACAATTTTGCCTAAATTCATAATCGGTTTTGGATTCATATTTTAGATCCAGATAGTCTGTGTTCAAGTCTGTCACTCATTGACATAAACTATATGTGTGACAGACCTGAACACAGCCTAACAAAATGGCTGGAGACCAGTGAAATGTAAAAATATATATCGTTCTACATATTGAGCCCACCATTGACTGACTGGGTAACATTGCGACAATATTGGTTTTATTTACATATCGACGACTGTGTTATACCGTCCAGAATAGTCATCGATGATGGTCCACAAACGCCCTAAATCTATGCATATAACATAGGCAGGCAACGGAACGTCCTTCAGAAACGAAGAAGGTAAGTTAAAAAGAGTCGAATTCAATTTTAGTTTTACCTGTGAACGCATTATGGTAGAGGATAAGTTAGGGACTAGTTATTCGAAATTCTCATGAATTATACATAACTTTATCTGGCCTCTTCGTCCGGAAAGTTGTTTCAAGGAATATATTTTAGTTACACTATTTTTAAGTAAGCAAGTTAACGATAAGTGGCATATTAGTATTTTGAGTCATTAATGTCAGTTTTTTTAATTCTACATCTATACATATAATAAAATCGTAGGAAAGTCAAAACTGTACATTGAATATTTTTTCAAAAGGATACTTGGGGCGTGATCTACTCTACTTTACTATATCGAAGCCAAAAATATAGTTTTTAGATTTTTTTTCTGTTTGTCTGTATGTATGTCCGGGCTCAACTCAAAAAGTACTGCATGGATTTACTTCAACTTTTGGATGAATATTAAGAAGAGGTCGGGTCAACATATAGGCTACATATTATCACGCTATGACCTACGTGGGAGGAGCTGTGATAATTTATAAAGATTAACGCGGGTGAAACCGCGGGGCACAGCTAGTTAGTAATAAATAAATAAATAATATCTTGAGCTATCTGATCCCAAGCTAAGCAGACCTAGTACTATGGAAACCAGATAACCGATATACTACGTATGCCTAATCATAACTAAGAAAACTAAATAGAAATGAAACATGAAATTTCGTTTAAAATTCTAATATAAATTAAAATAAACAATCCAATAGACGATCCTTGGGGTAGGCATTTGTCCAGCAGTGGTTGTCTTTCGGCTTATAAGCATCTTCAATTTTCGCATAAATAATTCCTTTGCCATGAGTGCCGAGGAACCATGGAGCGGGGGCTCTACCGGCTAAGTCACCGAATACCGTTTTCGTGAATGGCGTTCAAATAAATAAAGGTTAAGAATGACTTAATCAATCGTTAAATCGGCTTCAACGTTGACAATCGATTCCGGACCATTAAATCGGCACATGTGGTCATGGAAGCCGATTTAACGATTGATTAAGTAATTTTTACCATTATTTATGTGAACGCCATTTAAGATATCGATGTTCGGCGTCTTAGACGGTAGAGCTCTAGATTAAATTGAACTATCTAGGTCTGGGTTTATTGTTAAGGTTGTACGTATATTAATACTGTTATTGTGGTATTGACATAAATTCACTCCATACTGTAGAAGATATTGCCCTTCAACGATTACATTTCTTGCATTTTCTTCCATTATTTATAGCTAGTGCGGTTGAGAAGAATATTAGTAAGAGTACTGGTATCTAGAAAAATACTTCATAACGTTTTCTAAGTGTCAACCGAAATTAGAACTAGTTTATATATATATTAGATTTATATTTATATTAGAATTAGTTTTATTTGGTAGAAAAATTTTAAGACGGTAGAGACACCGCAATATGCCTGTAACTCATCATCACATCACATCTAATAATGCATCATGTTTAGTTCAAAGTTTTTCTCATTTTTAAATGCGAAAGTTTGTGAGTATGTATGTATGCATTGATGTTTGTTACTCTTTCACGCATAAATTATGATGAAACTTTGTAGTAATACAAAGAATAATACAAAGAAAAATACAAAGAATAAGACATAATTGATAAAATTTACCGTGGTTGAAACCGCGAGGCACAACTAGTAACTTTATATGCCTGAGGAAAACACGAAGCCCTCGGAGGGCAAGTATGACTCACACTTCACCTTTTTATATTTATATTTATTTAATCTGTGGTGTTTCGTAACTCCATTGAAATAGTAGTTAAATACTAGTACGGGCCCGTTGGCGTGGTTGGCAAATGCTTGCTTTTCACGCCGGAGATCGTGGGTTCGATTCCCACCCAGGACAGATATTTGTGTGCATGAACATGTATGTCCTGAGTCTGGGTGTAATTATCTATATAAGTATTTATTTACATAAGAGAAGTAGTATCCTACTAATATTATAAAGGCGAAAGTTTGTGAGTGTAGTCTATCGATATATTTTTTCAATTTTTCTGAAAATTCTTTTTAAATACCATTGGATTGGATTTTTTCTTGTGAGTTAGGTACTTACGACAGATTTTTTGTAAAGTTTGGGATGAGGATAAAATCATTAAAAAAGTTAGCGTCAGTTTAAATATCCAAATTAACTTAGTTATGAAAGAGAAGACAGAACCGTTTGGCGGCAATTTAATGAATTGAAAGGACATCGTAAGCATACAGGCTGTAACATAAATAGTAAACGTAATAGAAGCGTTTGTTCTCACTAGTTCTACTTAACAGTTTTATGGTAGAATTATTGTGATTTTTTTCCCACTATTACACGATATTAGGTACAACATAATAGTAGAAATATTGGGATTCTCTATTCCTATTCGTTCTACTGAACAGTTCCACGGTAGAACTAATGAGATTGTTTGTGAGAACAACTCCCACTAGTTGTACTAATTTGTAATAATTTATATCTTCTATACATATAATAAAATCGTAGGAAAGTCAAAATTGTACATTGAATATTTTTTAAAAAGGTTACTTGGGGCGCGATCTACATTCAATATCGAAGACAAAAATATATTTTTTAGAATTACTACAAATTTTGCATGAATATTACTATTAGGTCGGGTCAATACAGGCTACATATTATCACGCTATCACCTACGGGGGAGGAGCTTAAATTTATAAAATTTAACGCGTGCCAAACCGCGGGGCACAGCTAGTATAGCTAGTGCTAGTGTAGTAGTAGCTAGTGAGAACTAGTACTTCGATATACTATATTACAAAAGAGTACAACTAGTGGGAGTCTCTAGCGAATATGAATTTGGATTCCAATATTGGTGGTGGTAGCATTAAAGCTCGACCGTCGTTATTAACACAAGGTCCGCCATAATAACAATACCTTAATATAGTCAGAACCATTCAAACAATATGTAGTAAAAATATAGCTAAACTATAAATGTTGATAATTAAACTTAAAAATAATCTATTTGACAATAACTTACTTTAATAGAAGTTAGCTAAATATCTTAGCTATTATAAAATAAAGTTTATAAATGTTTTCATACAATCCGTGTACCTAAATATCTATGTAACTATAAATAATAATGTATACAACTACATTACTACAAACATGTTCTAACTATTTACAAGCGCTTTTTTAAAGTCTACGTGAATAAAAACCTTTTTTATTTTATTTAATAATAGCTGTGCCCCGCGGTTTTACCCGCGTTAAACTTTATAAATTATCACAGCTCCTCCCCCGTAGGTGATAGCGCGATAATATGTAGCCTATATGTTGACCCGACCTCTTAGTAATATTCATGCACAATTTGTAATTAATCCATGCAGTACTTTTTGAGTTTAGGCCAGACATACATACAGACAAACAGACAAAAATTCTAAAAACTATATTATTGACTTCTATATCTATTGTAGAACACGCCCAAAGTATCCTTTTTTAAAAATATTCAATGTACAGTTTTGACTTTCCTACGATTTTATTATATGTAATAGATTTAATCCATCGGTAGAATGAATGGGATATTTCGTTCTAGTGAGTATGTATATGTGAGTGAGTATATTTTGTTCTACTATGTTTTGATAGATTCTAGAAATGGAAGTAAGGTACTAAGTATGCTGGTCGTATCTTAATATCAGGTTTCAAACTTACTTATCGTATGGGCAGTGGTTACCCTAGTGTCAGAGTTGTTCAAGCCGCCCAGTAGGCCTCTGACATGGCTTCACGACTGTTGTCTAATGACTACAGCCGGGGCCGACAGCTTAACGTGCCCTCCGAAGCACGGAGACGCTCAGTAATTAAATCACTTTGTTGGTCACCCATCTATGGCCTGACCGCAAGCCTAGTTGCTTAACCTCACCGATCGCTTACGGACCGGTGAGAACATCTAGCTATGAGCTAGGTTTCAAAGACACTTAGATATTACTGGAAACATTATAACACCTTTAATTAAAATACATATTGTTTATGTAATGGTAAATATTATAATAATATTTATTTAAAACACATTGATTATATAAAAGAAAATATAAATTGTAATTTTAAAATGTCAAATGCTCTAACATCTGTATCCATAACTATGCCTCGTTGGTCTAGCGGTAGCGTGTTCAACCGCAGAAAATGAGGTCCTGGGTTCAAATCCCGGGTCAGGCCACAAAGTGATTATGGGATTTTTCCATAAAAATAAATTTCTCTGGAAGTTGGCGGTATTACATCCCCATGTCTCGCAGAGCACGTAAAATCGGATCATTAGACTGATGGAATAGAAAGTGCCCCTGTGTTTGCGCATACACTTGGGCACTATAAAATGTCCTGCGCAATTAGCTAATCTGCATTGAGAATGGACGCCGTGGCCGAAATCCGGCCGGGAAGACATCATCATCATCATCTATATCCATAACTATATTAACTAATTATAACCCTGCTTAGTTTGGGATCAGATGGCCGTGTGTAAATAATGTCCCAGAATATTATTATTGTATTTAACTTTAACCAACGTAACTAAAATGTGAATAATAAATGAAAAGTTATCCTTAAATAGTTACCTAGGTCTTATCTTAGCGAGTATAATACTTATAATAATATGGGTTACACGATATTTATGAGCGCACGTTAGCTCATCAACTACAATGTTTCACATCTTAACATGACGCTTAAGCCATTACGATGGCCCTTTAAGAATTTCAATTAAATAGGTACTGGCACTAATAGGTTTAGTTTATAATATTACATAGTTTGAGTCATAATAATTTTACTAATAATAATGTTTTAGGACATCACACACGGTCATCTGATCCCAAACTAAGTAGAGCTTGTTCGATGAAAACCAGATAACTGATATACTACATATACTATATCATATTGAATTCCAAGTGAGCTACTAACATTGACATACATATAATCTTATATTTATTTTACTTTAGCTTGTTTTAGATTTTAGGTGGTCTTATTAATTGAATTCTAATTTTGTTTTTATTTTATTTTATTGTATTTTGTGGTCATCATATATAATAATTATTGACATGTAAACTGGCTTTACGAAATAAATGAATATGAATATGAATACTACTTTTCTTTTATAAATACATACTTATATAGATAATTACACCCAGACTCAGGACAAACAGACATGTTCATGCACACAAATATCTGTCCTGGGTGGCAATCGAACCCACGACCTGTGGCGTAAAAGCAAGTATTTACCAATCTCAAAAAATTATAAATTAAAAATAAATAAATTTATGATTTCCCATTTTTGTGATTAGATAAACGCATTGCATTGCGAATAATGCTATAAAATTAAAATGTAATAATTTGGAAGGTATTATCAATATGACATGATCTTTCACATGCAACTGTGAACATATCAGTCCGTCATGTTTCTAGAAAACAAAACCGATCGATAATACCTACATCCTCCGGAAGGGTGTTAGCAAGGGAATCCTAAATTTGATCTGCCAGAGAGTATCGTTCGTAGCTTAACGCAGAGCGCCTACCCCGAATTGGTAGATGGAGCAGGTTCGAGACCCACCGGACGATTAAATTTATGATTTCCGATTAAATTTATAACGGGCAGCAGCGTTTTTCTGTGATCTATGACCATAAAACTGCGATCGCTAACCCGTCTGCCAAGCGTGGCGATAATGGTATATCCCACTATTCTTTGGGGAGGCTTTTGTCCAGCTGTGGACGTACTTTGGCTGTCATGATGAAGATGATGAATCCTCCGCGACCCTCACAAGATTATCGGTCCTTCTTGCCTGCCCACGCTGCGTCTTACGGTTCATGGGCGTCACTCTAAAACCCTTCTGCCAAGCGGCCGTCGGTTCTACAAGCTACCTATGTGCCCTGCCCACTGCCACTTTAGCTTGTGAATTCTTCTTCTTTGGGGGAGGCCTTTGTCCAGTAGTTTCTGCTAGACGATGATGATGATGATTATTATTATTATAATAAAAGCTCTTGTTGTATCTGAATTCTTTCAGCAGTTAAATCAGTCAAAGCAGTCTACTCAAGTAGGGAGTCTCAAATTTAGATACTAGAATATAAGAGAAGCAGCGAGTCAACCCCAACACAAGTACTTTTAGTATTTTTTTTATATCCGTTTTACGGCTCTGGCTTCTTTGGCCTTATGAGCCTTCAGTAAATATATTTTTATAACATTTATTTCCGTCATTGTCAAGTAAAGTCCGTCACAGTCAAGTCATACATCGTCCTTGTCCAACCCCAGTAAAGCAGTGGAGACTTTACTAGAGGCTTTTATGGAGTTTTGGTTACAACACGGAAAATCACAATTCACGGCAATATCGCACATTCCTCCACTTCTGAACGTTGTCGAAGATGCTATGTCTAAAAATCCACCATATTTACACATAAAAACTCGCATTTACACCAGTTTTTGAAAATAAAACATAGCCTCGATGCGTCTTTTTCCGCGTTGGCGCCAAAACTCAGTACTTTTAGTCACTTAATGGGAATGCCTCAATTTGTTTTGATTTGTACTGTATTGAGACACAATAAACATATTATATTTTTATTTTTAGTTAAAAATACAGCTGATTTTCTAGTTGATAATGGTCAAGTCAGCAGTCAGTCAGTCTAATTTCATTTGACAGCAAACGTCACGCATGCACGTATCCTGTTTAGAATATAACATCAATTATAATCTGTCACGTATAAAATTAAGCGTCGCTCCGAGAGTAATTTTCACATTTTGAAGCGGTCACCCGCGGCTATTTTGTGTACATTAGCAAGTCTTTGAGGTATGCGAGGCACGACCACATCTTTATTAACAACAGAATATTTTTCTTTAATATTAACATCACGGCGTCCGCCCTCTAATTGACGTTATGTCTGATGAATTCTCTTAATGATTCTGTGAAGAGCAGGCGACGAGCGGGAATAGCGGACGCGTTTGTGGAATGTACCTACTCCTCATTATGGTCCACAAGGATACAATTCTTTGGATATTTTATAGTAATAATAATAATATCCGATAAAGATAAAAATCATTTATTTGCGTGAATAAGGTGACAAAAGTTCTTACTTAACATAATACAAATACGTATCTCTTACTCTACTTTTCAGCATGCAAATATACATTTAAATACTAAAAAATTACCATACAATTTATAGACATTTACTTAATTCATTTTTAATGATAATACATAGCAGTATAGATTTTTTTAAATATAACACACAAGGATCACAGCTTATAGTCAAGGTATTCTTGTATACTATAAAAACATTTATCTGTAAAAAAATTGGTTAAAAAACGTTTAAATAAAAAAAATGGTAGTGCTTTTATGAAAGTAGGCAGTTTATTAAATAATTTAATACACATAATATAGCTGTTGTTAGCTGTACACGTGAGATTCGTTTTCGGTCTGTATAGCTTATTGGCATTATTAATGAAATAATGAAATTTATTCAGCACTTGGGTATTTACATAAACTTGTACTTGTCAAGCTCACAATGTATTACATAAACACAGTTTAAAAACAGTAATTAAAGCAACATTTTTTTTGAATTAGTCCGTCCGGGCGGTCTGTTTCGTCACATATATTTTTAATATCTTTAAATCTATCTATACATATAATAAAATCGTAGGAAAGTCAAAACTGTACATTGAATATTTTTTTTAAAGGATACTTCAATCGATATCGAAGCCAAAAATATGATATTTATAATTTTTGTCTGTTTATCTGTTTGTCCAAGCTAAACTCAAAAAGTACTGCATGGATTTACTTTAAATTTTGCATGAATATTACTAAGAGGTTGGTTCAACATAAAGGGTACATATTGTCACGCTATCACCTAAGGGGGAAGCGCTGTGATAATTTATAAAGCATAACGCGGGTAAAACCGCGGGGCACAGCTAGTAAATAATAAATAGCAAGTTACTAAGCTATTATTCACATTACATTTAGCAATAGTATATCAAATTAAAGAATTGAAAACAACGGGCAGTTGGCTAGCGCAAAAGGCTCTCAACCAGTAGCTTAATTTAAGCGACTAATACCTGAGGGCACCCTTATGGGGTTTATGGGGTACCTATTCAAACGCGGCTATCTGATCCCAAACTAAACAGGGCTTGTACTATAGAAACCAGATAACTGAGCTGTGCTCCGCGGTTTTACCCGCGTGAAACTTTATAAGTTATAGCCTATGTGTTACTCCAGGATGTCAGCTAACTTCATACCAAATTTTATTAAAATCGCTCCAGCCGTTTAGACGTGAAGAAATAACAAACATAAACACTCACACACTCACAAACATTCACCTTTATAATATTAGTGTGATTTATATTACTTTTTAGGGTTCCGTAGCCAAATGGCAAAAAACGGAACCCTTATAGATTCGTCATGTCTGTCTGTCCGTCCGTATGTCACAGTCATTTTTTTCCGAAACTATAAAAGCTGTACTATTGAAACTTGGTAAGTAGATGTATTCTGTGAACCGCATTAAGATTTTAACACAAAAATAGAAAAATAATAATAATTTTGGGGGTTCCCCATACATAGAACTGAAACTCAAAAATTTTTTTTTCATTGTACTCATACATGTGGGGTATCTATGGATAGGTCTTCGAAAATGATATTGAGGGTTCTAATATTTTTTTTTTCTAAACTGAATAGTTTGTGCGAGAGACACTTCCAAAGTGGAAAAATGAGTGTCCCCCCCCCCCCTTTAACTTCTAAAATAAGAGAATCATAAAACTAAAAAAAATATATGATGTACATTACCATGGAAACTAACAACGAAAATTGGTTTGAATAAGATCTAGCAAGTCGTTTTTTTTAATACATCATAAACCGCAATTTGCTTTCATTTAATCAACTGAAATACTTGCTGCCACGGAACCCTTCATGTGCGAGTCCAACTCGCACTTGGCCGGTTTTATTTATTCAGAGAGGTAGGGAATAGCGTTCATTCGCTCAAAGAGCAGCCCGACTGGGGAAGTACCTTCACCTTACAGAAGACATTCCTTAATAATAACATTAATAATTTAATGTTGTGGTTCCGTGTGAGTAAGGTCGCCAGAGCTCATTGGGGTGAGGGGAAGGGTCAGCAACACTTGTTTGTTGACTCTAAAAGGCCGGCAACGTACTCGCGACTCCTCTGGTGTCGCGAGTGTACATGGGCGGCGGTGATCCATCAGGTGACCCACTTGCTCGTTTGTCGCCATCTGATATAAAAAAAAAAACAAAATATTTTGTCTCAAACAACCATGGCTGTGAAGTTTAGCCCAGTTTATAATTATTATTTACAAATTATAGTGCACTTTCACTTACTTACTATTGTCGTATGGGCAGTGGTTACCCTAGTGACAGAGTTGTTCAAGCCGCGCAATAGGCCTCTGAAATGACTTAACGACTATTGTCTAATGACTACAACCGGACATGACAGCTTAATGTTCCATTCAAAGCACGGAGACGTTCAGAAATGAAACCAATAATTTTAGTGGTCCCCAATCTATGGACCGACCGCGAGCCTAGTGCTTAACCTAACCGATCAGAGCATGTATCTATGCTCTACTACTAGAGCTATGATCACTTTCATTATATTATAAAAGTCCAGCGCAAATGGGTAGTCTTCATTAAACATGTACGCCATGTCCGAAAGTCATCCACGATGTCCATAATTAAATGACTACCTCGTTTGTCTAGCGGTAGCGTGTTCAACCGCAGAAAATGAGGTCTTGGGTTCATATCACGGGTCGAGCCAAAAAGTGATTATGAGATTTTTCCGTAAAAAGAAATTTCTCAGTATCAGCCCTAAGTCTGGAAGTTGGCGGTATTACACCACCGTGCCTCGGAGAGCACGTAAAGCCGTCGGTCCTGTACCTGACCTATTTCCGGTCGTGTCGCTAGTCGTCCCATCGGATCTTGAGAGTGAAATATAATATAATAATATAATATCTAGGGACAATTTCATACAGATCATCCTAGCCCCAAACTAAGCAAAGCTTGTACTATGGGTACCAGGCGACGATATACATACTTATATAGATAGATAAATACTTATTTACATAGAAAACATCCATGACTCAGAGAATGGAATAGAAAGTGCACCTTTATGCACTATAATATGTCCAGCGCAAATAGCCAGTCCCCATTAAGAAAGTACGCCATGTCCGAAATTCACCCACGATGTCCATAATTAAATGTACCCTCTATAACAAGTTGCTTATGACGCCAGCGTTTTAACAGCAAGCTCATTTCCATTTTAATAACGAGACTTAATTAAATAAAACATCAATTAGGAGTTCAAACGTATTATTATTTCATTCTTCATCGCGCGTGGCGGCTATATATCAATGGATTTTTCTGAACCCGATTATTATATGGCGCCACATATGTGCGTAAGTGATTTTTATATCAATGTAATTTTCACCATCATGATATAAATGGTGAACGTGAGGTTTTAATATCTATTTTTGACTTTTTTACACACTTATAATTATAAAATAGATATCATCATCATCATTATATCAGCCGAAAGACGTCCACTGCTGGACAAAGGCCTCCCCCAAAGATCTCCACAATTGCCGGTCTTGCGCTATCCGCATCCAGCGATTTCCGGAAAATAAAATAGATATAAAAAACAATAATATATAAATAGATATGTAAAGCATAGAGTTCCTCCTGCGGTGGCGTGTGAGGCCCTAGGCCGCCGATGGTCAGGGTGACATAGAAAAAACCTCCTCACAATGCGTGCCGTTCCCATAATAATACATACATACATACATAGACTCACGCCTGTTTCCCAGAGGGGTAGACAGAGACAACGGATTCGGTCACGATCTTTGCACACGTCTTTTGCCTCGATTACTGTCATTATATTCTTCATACATGCTCGCCGGTTTAGGGTACTTCTGACCTGCCCTTTCTTGAGAACGTCTCCGATTTGGTCAGAGAATGTTCGACGAGGTCTTCCCCTTCCGGTTGTTCCATTCACACAGGCCAGGTATACTTCTTTGGTCAATCTTCTTTCATTCATCCTTTCTAAATTATTATACCATATAAACGTATTTCCCATTATCCGCCCTGCTTTTAAGGCTAGAAAAACGCTGCTGCGTGTTTTCTGGTAGGTATTCCCTCAGTCCATTTATACGCCCTCCACGGGATGCGATGGGGTGATGGTGTTCTATGCCGTCACCATACAGTATGTTTATTTTTGATAAGGTTCTATTTGCAAAGACTATACATCTGCTATAGATCTTACTAGATATTACTACTAGATGTAACTTTAAGTGGACCAAATCCCGTGTTCATGCCCGCTTGAGTATGTTTCGCCGGATCGTCTCAACTGGGCCGTGTTGAAACCGGTAGTAGATGAACCTGCTGAGTTTGTTTCGCTGGGTCTTCTCAGTTGGGACGCATTGGATCCGGTGGTAGCATTAAAGCGCGACCTTCTTTTTAAACACTAGGTCCGTTATAATAATAATACTGAATTCATGCCTTAATATAGACAGAACCATTCAGACAATATGTAGTAAAATATAAATTTCAATAATTAAACCTAAACATAATCTCCTTGACAATAACTTAATACAAGCTAGCTAAATATCACTACCATTATAAAATAAATTATATGGTTTTAACATTCCGTGTACCTAAATATCTGTAATAAGTAACTAGAAATAATAACTGTATTACTACAAACATGTTCTGACTATTTACAAGCGCTTTTTTAAAGTCTACGTGAATAAAAACGTTTTTTATTTTATGTTATTTTAGATCTTTGACTGCACGTATGGCGTAGCGGTTAAGATAGTCACAAGATGTATTTTGTGTCCCTCAATTATATGCTTGGAAAGTACCCCGAAATTTGGATTAATTTTCCAACTGCGGGAGATATCTTTATAAAAATACATATAATAGAATTTTGAACAAGTGCGATCTCTATACTAGTGTTATGTCTTAATTACGAAATGGTCATAAATGTCATGTAAAAGCTGTTGCAATGGGTCAACTGTTAGTATAGTGTCATAAATAAATAAATGTAAAACAATAGAACCCTAATGGTCGAATTTCGAACAAGTGCGATCTAATAATAATAATATTCTAAGACATTTACACACGGCAATCTGATCCCAAACTAAACAGAGCTTGTACACACGGCTACATATCAAGCTATACATTTCCAGTATAAGCTGATCTCGCGTTGTATAGGAATTCCATACAACGAGAGGTCAGCTTATATTGGAAATGTATAGCTTGATATGTAGCCGTGCGTACTATGGAAACCAGATAAATGATATACTACATACTTATATAGATAATTACACACAGTCACAGGACAAACAGACATGTTCCTGCACATAAATATCTGTCCTGGGTGGGAATCGAACCCACGACCTGCGGCGTGAAAGGCACGCATTTGCCAACCACGCGACTTTCAGTGGACACTTGTACTTCATAGACATATAAGATTTGACAGTTTAATAACACTAGAGATCGCACTTGTTCGAAATTTAACCAAACCGGGCCCGACAAAAGTTATAACGTAAAAGCTCCTATTAACGACCCCCTAAAAAGTATACTCTATTAACGATCTAATTTTTAAATCACTCATATTAGACATAATATAGGGTTCCAGAATGTGATACCTTAAAAATTTGTTATTTATTTTAGTTGGGCAGCAAAAAGAGTAAAGTTTATGTGTGTAAAAGCCAGTGAAAGAAATAATTTGACAATGAGTGGGACGCACCCGAAATTGACGCACGTTTCATAGTGTCGCGTCTCCGGCCACGTAAGTACACCTAAATATTACTTAAGGAAAATAACACACTAAGAATGGATTGTTCTTCTTGCTATCACATTACAACTGTAACGTTTATATTTGTTTTCTAAATTAACTCTTGATATAATACTTCATATTGGTTTTTGTGTTATAAAATCATGTTTCAATTTAAGGCGGTAATAGAACCCGAATTTCAAAACTTGATTCTAATAATCATGGCGTTGTTAAATTTTGAGAACATAAATTAGTATTTGTAAATAATATCTATTATAAACTACCTCATTCGATTTTACTTTTTTCTTGTTCAATTCTTAAAATTATTTTACTTCGTTAGCTCTATTAACGACACAGCTATTACTTAAAGTTTTTGTGTAAAACTCGATTCAACGTTAGACGATATCCCTATTATTATAACGATATTATACTGTAAATAACCATTATTATCTGAATTAAAGACTAACTGAGACTAAAAAAATAATATAGTAATGAGATCGAATTTAACAGTATTCCATAAAACGGATATTTTATCTGTTTATTATTAATTATATTGGTCGCTAATAGAATATTGTAACCTTCATACGTGATTCTATTACCGACTCACAGCTATGACGACATTTTTGGTAGTATTACAGTACACAAAAACAAAATGTATATTTTTGAACAAATTGGCTTATTTCTTGCTAACGTGACCTTTGGAGAGATTTTGTCACAGGTTATATTATTAATGTAAAATAATATTTGCTATCCAGTTTCATTCATGGCTTCATGGCATTGGCTATATTTCATATGTTTTCAAATCAAATAAAATGGCGGGACGGATTGAGGGCCATGTAACTTTTTAAATCTTCTTTCGAAGAATTAAATTCTATATTGTTGAATAATGTCTCTCTCTCTCTTCTCCTAGCCTTATTAAGCCCAGCATCTTGGGGTCGGCTTCTGTATTGAGCGAATTATAAATGTGTTATTATAAAATTAACCTATTATAAATATTTTTGTTATTGATTTATAATATCTAATTAGTATGCAGGTAATGAAACAGTAAGTTTTTTATTTTTTGACTACTGTTTTCTGAGATTGGTTACATTTTTATTAATTAAAATAACAAAAAGTAAGTTCTTTAAGCGTTGCAATAAATAAATATGTTCATATTGTAATACTGGTGATCTCATAACTATTGTTATTATATAATATATACCTAAAAAAATATTTTTTATTTTATTTAATAGTAGAGAAGAAGTGACATCTTCGTAGTGGTCGGTAAAAGAAGTAAAAAAATCGGTAATAGAATCTTGCCGCATTCTATGGGTCGGTAATAGAATCAACTACTCTTTTGGACTAAATAATTATTTAGTAATTATTGCGTTATTGAATATTGAATTTAAGTACTGAATGAAAGCAAAGAATACTTTGTTGAGATTAAATAAAAATTATAACATCTTTTCTAACATAACGGTTTATATCTATTTTTTTAAAGTGAATCCTAATACAGCTAAAACTGGCGGTAATAGGAGCTTTTACGTTAGAACCTTAATGGTCAAATTTCGAACAAGTGCGATCTCTTGTGTTATTAAACTGTTTGTAAATGTATGTGAAAGAGAGATATTTGTGAGCATGCTGTGTTCGCACTTACGCTACGTCCTACGTAGGCGATTCAAAGCGAACGCGATTTTGAAGCGGTGACACGCGAATTCAATGCGATGCGGTACGACGCGGTGGCTATGTCCTCAATAAAAAAAAAACTATTATGTCTATGAAGTACGAGTGTCCACTAAACGTGCCAGCCATTGCTCCATAAAAGGAGAGGGAAAAAAGTGCGAGAGTCGGTAAGAGTTTAGTAGGGGTAGGGCATAGCGTTCATTCGCTCAAAGAGCAGCCCGACTGGGGAAGTACCTCCACCTTACAGATGACATTCCTTAATAATAACTTTAATAATTTTAATGTTATGTTTCCAAGTGTGAGTAAGGTCGCCAGAGCTCATTGGGAAGGAAGGGTCGCAACACGTTTGCTGAGTTTTAAAGGCCGGCAACGCACCCGCGACACCTCTGGTGTTGCGAGTGTCCATGGGCGGTGGTGATCGCTTACCATCAGGTGACCCACTTGCTCTGATATAGAATAAAAACTTGAGAGGTATCAAGGCACACCCGGATGGAACGAAGTTATTTCGTATTATTTATTTTGTACAAAAAACCATTATACAGTCAACAAAAATAATCGTCACGGCACCACACTGTTCAATGCGAAATAGAAATGAAAATATCTGGCTTGCTTTCTATAAGAGAGAGAGAGAGAGACAGACAGACAGAGAAACATGCGCACGCCGCACAGCTGCAAAAAGTGTCGTGACAACTTTTCGTAAGAATTTTTTCCGTCTAGCCCCCTTTCACAACGCGCGATAAGGAACTTCGTTTCAAAAGTTTGACGCAACATTGTGACATCACAACACTCGGTAGCATATCGGTGGGGATTTTTGTATCGGCACTTCATTCAATTTCAAGTGCTTATTAACAGTCAAGAGCACTCTAGATAATGGAATTGCGACAAAACTCGTACATCAGCCCAACAATTGTACAACAGCACATCCAGCTACCACAATCTGTCAAATTTCTTTTATAGATTTTCAACTTTATCACAACAGGATAAGGTTCACTTTTTATTGGGGGAAATTGACAGATTGGGGTAGCTTGATGTGCTGGTGGCTGTACTATCGATGACCTTACATTTTTGCGATATCATGGAAAGTAAGCTTTTGAAATATATATAGTGGATACTCCTACGCTTAGTTGCTACTGAAGTGTGTAGATTTAATTTATTATTTTCACGAAGTCTATTAAATTTTAATCAAATGATATATAGTTTATTTGCCAGAACATGGTTATATTATACATGAGTACCTATATTTTGTGTGTGTTGCCAGTGATGACTTACGGAACGGAGACGTGGTCGCTCACTATGGGCCTTATCAGGCGGCTCAAGGTCACCCAAAGAGCAATGGAAAGGGCTATGCTTGAAGTTTCCCTGCGAGATCGAATCAGAAATGTTGAGATCCGCAGGCGAACCAAAGTACCGACATAGCCGTAAGAATTGCCAAGCTGAAGTGGCAGTGGGCAGGGCACATAGCTCGTAGAGCCGACGGCCGCTGGGGCAGAAAGGTTCTCGAGTGGCGACCACGAACCGGAAGACGCAGCGTGGGCAGGCCCCCTACAAGATGGACCGATGATCTTGTGCGGGTCGCTGGAAATCGCTGGATGCGGATAGCGCTAGACCGGCAATTGTGGAGATCTTTGGGGGAGGCCTTTGTCCAGCAGTGGACGTCTTTCGGCTGATATGATGATGACCTATATTTTCAACAAGCTATGCCACACGGTTTCACCCGCGTTAATGTAGTTTTAGCGTAAAAGAGTAACAAACATACACCTATAGTCACAAACTTTTGCGTTTTTAATATTAGTAGGATATCACTGCTTGGGGCGCGCATATTAAGTTTATAACATAACCTAGAATGACGCCTATTTCCCAGAGGGGTAGGCAGAGACAACGGATTTCCATTCGTCACGATCTTTGCACACCTTTTTTGATGTGTTTACTATCATTATATTCTTAAAACATGCTCGCCGGTTAAGATTCTATTGCTTTTATATTTTTACTAGCTGTGCCCCGCGGTTTTACCCGCGTTAAACTTTATAAATTATCACAGGTCCTCCCCCGTAGGTAATAGCGTGATAGTATGTACCCCATATGTTGACCCGACCTATTAGTAATATTCATGCATAATTTGAAGTTAATCTATGCAGTACTTTTTGAGTTTATCCCGGACATACATACAGACAAACAGATAAACAGACAAAAAAAATGTGAGCCGTCACGGGACGCCTGGCAGATGTGAAACATCGACATTATTTTGTAAAAGTAATATGCAGAAAAGAACATATTGTGATAGGAACTAAATATGTCATAATGATAAAATAAAAAGTCGATTGCGCATGCGCCACGGCATCTGAAATCTGTTTTACGTGCGGCTATAGATGTTACACATCAAAATTCTAAAATCTATATTTATGACTTCAATATCGATTGTAGATCACATCCCAAGTATCCTTTAAAAAAAATATTCAATGTACAGTTTTGACTTTCCTACGTTTTTATTATATGTATAGATAGGTAACTCCCCCAGTATTGTAATTGATCCCTGTGTCGCTGGGTACTTAACAAACATATAAATAAAAATAATTAAAAAAGGCTTTTTTCACGTGGACTTTAACAAAGCGCTTGTAAATAGTCAGAACATGTTTGTAGTAATATAGTTGTATACATTATTATTTCTAGTAACATAGATATTTAGGTACACAATGTATGAAAACATTTATAAAATTTATGTTATTATAGCAATGATATAATATTATATACATGACATAATTAATTATTAATGGACATCAAGACTCATGGCAACTATTTATTGGTCACACATATACACACGAAGGAATTGAACTCGGGACACGAGGTGGCGAGGTGACTGCCTTAACACACGTGCCGTCAAAGACTATTAAGTTTCTATTATCAAAGACTATAGTCATTAAAGACAAATAATATTGGTCAGTTTTGACACTCAGTTTATCATTTCTCAGTTTGTCAGTGTATCAAAATCATGGTAGTATCTAATCTAATCTAATCTAATCTAATATCTAGGGACAATGTCACACAGATCATCCTAGCCCCAAACTAAGCAAAGCTTACTATGGGTACCAGGCGACGATATACATACTTTTATAGATAGATAAATACTTATATACATAGAAAACATCCATGACTCAGAAACAAATATTTGTGCTCATCACACAAATATTTGCACTTACCGGGATTCGAACCCAGGACCACCAGCTTCGTAGGCAGGAGCACTGCCAACTAGGCTACGGTGACCGTCGTATGTCTAATGTTTTATTGTTTCATCATCATCATATCAGCCGAAAGACGTCCACTGCTGGACAAAGGCCTCCCAAAAGATCTCCACAATTGCCGGTCTTGCGCTATTCGCATCCAGCAGTTTCAAGCGACCCGCACAAGATCATCGATCCATCTTGTAGGGGGCCTGCCCACGCTGCGTCTTCCGGTTCGTGATCGCCACTCAAGAACCTTTCTGCCCCAACGGCCATCGGTTCTACGAGTTATGTGCCCCGCCCACTGCCACTCCAGTTTTTTTGTTTAATACAATAATTTTCTTCTAAAGCTTATTACATAAAAATATTTATTTACTATATTTCTTAATCTTCCGTCCATGCAAATTTTGCTTCACTTATTAATACTATGCATGCCGTCAAAAACAACCATATCAAGCATCTCCACGTCTAGCATAGCATAGCAAGCATTTCATACACCACTCGCATCCAGGGGCTTCCAGCGTTACAATTATTCATGTTCTGAGTTTCAACAAGCGCTTTTGTAAACTCTTCGTGAACAAAAACTGTTTTATTTTATTTCGCTGGGTCTTATCAGTTGGGGCGCATTGGATCCGAATACTGAATTCATACCTTAATATCATCATCATCATCATCATCATATCAGCCGAAAGACGTCCACTGCTGGACAAAGGCCTCCCCCAAAGATCTCCACAATTGCCGGTCTTGTGCTATTCGCATCCAGCAGTTTCCAGCGACCCGCACAAGATCATCGGTCCATCTTGTAGGGGGCCTGCCCACGCTGCGTCTTCCGGTTCGTGGTCGCCACTCGAGAACCTTTCTGCCCCAACGGCCGTCGGCTCTACGAGCTATGTGCCCTGCCCACTGCCACTTCAGCTTGGCAATTCTTCGGGCTATGTCGGTGACTTTGGTTCGCCTGCGGATTTCGACATTTCTGATGCGATCTCGCAGGGAAACTCCGAGCATAGCCCTCTCCATTGCTCTTTGGGTGACATTGAGCCTTCTAATAAGGCCCATAGTGAGCGACCACGTCTCTGTTCCGTATGTCATCACTGGCAACACACACTGGTCGAAGACTTTTGACTTGAGACACTGCGGTATTTTGGACGAGAAGATGTTACGTAGCTTCCCGAACGCTGCCCATCCGAGTTGGATTCTACGATTGACCTCCTTCTCGAAGTTGGACCTACCTAGTTGGATGGTCTGTCCTAGGTAAATAGGTATAGTTCTGTACAACTTCGAGTGCAGGGTCACCAACTTTCAATTGAGTGGGTGCAACATGGACGTTTGACATGATTTTCGTCTTATCCATGTTCATTTTCAGACCCACTTGTTGAGAGACTCTGCTGAGGTCATCGAGCATTGTATCTATCTTCCATAAGTAGCAGGGTAAAGTCAGAGATCTTTTTAGTTCTGTTTGTACGGCGGGCCTTGAAGACCTTAGACCCAGTCGTATGGACAGCTTCTACGAGCCTGTCATAGTATGAGTCCACTTCCTCGCAGTCTGCTAGGCATTCGAAACGGTTTTGCAGTTCGAGCTGAAATGGTTCGGGGTTTTGGACGTGGATAGGTAAAGGTCGGAGCGTAGACTTTATCAGTCGGGACCTCTGGAGTTTGACATTAAGGTTCAATGAGCCTCTGACCAGTCTGTGATCGCTCCCGGTTTAAACCGCATTGATCACGGAGACATCATTGAACATCTGTCGTCTCGTCGACAAGATAAAGTCTATCTCATTTTTAGTTTTACCATCGGGGCTCACCCAGGCCATTTGCGGTGATCCGGCTTCCTGAAGAAGGAATTCATCATAAAGAGTCCCTCCTTCTCCATGAAGTCGGTCAACACTTGGCCCCGGGGGTTCCGGTCACCAGTTCCAAATTGCCCCACTCTCAGCTCATTACCGAATCGTTTGCCCAGCTTCGCGTTAAAGTCCCCCATGACCACAGTGAAATAGGAGTTAGAGGTATGTATGGCTCTGGATATGTCCTCATACATAACCTCGACTTCATCGTCGGAGTGTGTCGAAGTGGGTGCGTATACCTGTATAACCTTCAACGAATACCGCTTGGTGATTCTGAGTATAAGGTACGCAACCCTCGTCGACACACTCTCGATTTTCACTAGGTTGTTCACGAGCGACTTGTGGACTATGAACCCGACACCACCTTGGGATATTTGGTCACCCTCCCGGTAATAGAGCAGGTTTCCGGATTTCAGTATTATCGAGTCCTCCCCCTCTCTTCGGACTTCAGATAATCCTACAATATCCCAATGTAACCTGCTCAATTCTTCCTCCAGTTCGGTTATCTTTTCGTCGGTTACCTTAATATAGACAGAACCATTCAGACAATATGTAGTAAAATATAAATTTCAATAATTACACCTAAACATCTCCTTGACAATAACTTAATACAAGCTAGCTAAATATCACTACCATTATAAAATAAATTGTATAAATGTTTTAAAATTCCGTGTACCTAAATATCTGTAATAAGTAACTAGAAATAATAACTGTATTACTACAAACATGTTCTGACTATTTACAAGCGCTTTTTTAAAGTGTACGTGAATAAAAACCTTTTTTATTTATTTATTTTATTCTGTAAATATGCTTTGAAATCAAACTAGTACCATGTTATAATACTCCGCAAAGTAAACTGTATCCACTTCGGCACAGAATAAATATTAAAAACGCAAATTCCACAACACTCTTCAATAAAACTCAATTCAATTTACACCAATCCCATACATTGAACCAAACAAAACATTTGATATAATAGATAGCTAAAACAATGGATACGTTTTGAAACCTTATTCTGGTTTATTTATATTAATAGATATCTTTTATAAACCAATTTTTGTGTATACTTTATTATTCATGAGTTTGTTTTAATTTAGCTGCTGGTTTTGTAAGATTCTTTTTAAATTCTAAAAGGGTATGTTATTCGGCAAAACATGACCTTTTTGTACAGTCGCCAGCACATCCAGCTACTCCAATTTGTTAAATTTCTTTTATTTATTTTCAACTTTATAACTTAAGCATAAGGTTCACTTTCAATTGGGGTAATGTGACAGATTGGGGTAGCTTGATGTGCTGGCGTCTGTACATATTTATTTTTTCGTAAAGTTCACAGTATTCACAGGAAGAACTTTTTTGTATTGTAATATTATGTTACTTACTTATCGCATGGGCAGTGGTTACCCTAGTGTTGGAGTTCTTCAAGCCGCCCAGGAGGCATCTCACATGGCTTAACGACTGTTGTCTAATGACTACAACCGACAGTGCAATATATATATATATATATATATATATATATATATATATATATATATATAACTAGATGGTCTCACCGGTCGTAAGCGACCTGCGAGGTTAAGCAAATAGGGTCGCGGTCAGTCCATAGATGGGTGACCACCAAAGTGGTTTCATTTCTGAGGGTCTCTGTGGAGGGCACGTTGCACTGTGTATCATATATATATATATATATATGTATATATTATGTTGTGTTCATCAAATCAGCCTAAAGACGTCCAAAGATCTCCACAATTGCCGGTCTTGCGCTATTCGCTTTCATCGGTTTCCAGCGACCCACACAAGACCATCCGTCTATCTCATAGGCCTACGATGCGTCTTCCGGTTCATGGTCGCCACTCGAGAACCTATCTGCCCCATCGGCCGTCGCTTCTACGAGCTATGTGCCCCGCCCACTGCCACTTCAGCTTTGCAATTTTTCGGGCTACGTCGGTGACTTGGGATTTCAACATTTCTGATTTGATCTCGCATGGAAACTCCGAGCATAGCCCTCTAAATTGCTCATCAGGTGACCCTGAGCCATCTTATGAGCTCCATAGGGACAGACCACGTCTATAACTTACGACTTCAATGGCAATGCACACGTGTCGAATACCTTTAGACTTGAGACAGTTCTTTCAGCTGATATTATGAGGATATTGTTAAAATAAAATAAAATAAAAAAGATTTTTAGTCACGTAGACTTTAAAAAAGCGCTTGTAAATAGTCAGAGCATGTTTGTAGTAATACAGTTATTATTTCTAGTTACATATTACATATATTTAGGTAAACGGAATGTTAAAATATTTATACAATTTATTTTATAATGGTAGTGACATTTAGCTAGCTTGTTTTAAGTTATTGTCAAGGAGATTATGTTTAGTTGAAGTTTATAATATTATATTATATAAGTAAGTAAAAGTAAAATACTCTTTATTGTACACCATAACTTAAAATTAGAATTAACATATATTAATTAGGTACAAAGGGCGGTCTTATCGCTACTGCGATTTCTTCCAGACAACCAATTATGGAGTGGATAGACAAAGGAAAGGGAAAACAGGGTAGATAGGTGTTACAATAGGTCTTCTTAATGTAAACTTAAACTAATGCAAAATAATAAAAACAAATAAAAATGGAAATAGGTACATAGATAATTAAGAATGTCATAAAAGAAAAGCAATAATGCGTGAAAAAAAAAAAACAAACCAAAGGCGGCAGCGGTAAATAAATTAACTTAAGTAGTCTAGGCAGATAAATAATTTTTCTTTACATGATTTTTAAAAATATCTATGGATTGAGCCTGTCTTGTTGTTAAAGGCAATGCGTTCCACAAACGCACGGCCTGCACTGTAAAAGATTTACCGTAATAATCTGTGGAATGACTTGGCATTTTCAGTTTAAGGTTCTCTGATGACCTCAAGCATCTTGAATGTGTGTCATGAAGGAACTCGAAACGTTCTTTAAGATAAGATGGTGTTGAAGGATTAAACAATATATTATAAAGAAGGGCTAAAATATGAGCGTTCCGGCGAAGGCGAATGGGAAGCCACTTGAGCTGACGGCGGTAATCGGAAACATGGTCATACTTGCGTAATCCAAATATAAACCTTATAAAGACATTTTGAAGCCGCTCAAGTTTGTCAAGTTGGGCTTCAGTGAGATCAAGATAGCTGGTGTCGGCGTAGTCAAGGATAGGAAGAAGGAGGGATTGTGCGAGCGCAATTTTAGAGGCAGTGGGTAGGAAGTTGCGTAGTCTTCGCAATATCCCTGCAGAAGCGAAAACCTTACGACTAACTTCTTGCATCTGTAGACCCCAGGATAACTTATTATCAATATAAATTCCCAAGTTTTTGACATGTTCACTAAACGATATCGTGATGTTATTAAAGAACACTGGTGGAACCTGAGACCAAGCTATCTTTGAAATTATTCTGGGGCTACCAACAACTGTAACCTGCGTCTTATCAGGGTTAACATTCAGTCCGTATTGCTTACTCCAATGACAAACACGTCTTAGGTCCTCATTCAAGCTATTAATGGCCATCGGCAATTCGTTAAGCTCGGCTTGTGTGTATATTTGCAGGTCATCTGCATATAGGTGGTAGGAAGAATTAAGATTATTGGAGATAGTGTTAATAAATAACGCGAAGAGAAGCGGAGAGAGAACGCCACCCTGTGGTACGCCGACTACAATATTGCGCCACGAGGATACGCTATCCTGGACGCAAATGCGTTGTCGGCGGCCAAACAGGTAATCACGAAACCAATCGGTTGCCGTTGGAGATATGTTAAGAGATCTTAGAATACCAATCAGAATTTCAAAATCCACCGTGTTAAATGCATTACTGAAGTCGAGCAATGAGAGGACAGTGAGTTTTCCTCCGTCCATTCCCAGTCTGATGTCATCAGTTATTTTAATCAATGCAGTCGTCGTACTATGACCAGGACGGAAGCCGGATTGGAAGGGATTAAGAAGAGAGTTTTTACAGAGGAATGAACTAAACTGGTTGGAAACCAATCGTTCAAGGACCTTGGAGAGTAAGGGAAGAATTGATATGGGTCGGAACTCAGAAAAGGAAGAAGGATTAGGTTTTTTGGGTATGGGGATGATATGAGCCTCTTTCCACGAGGATGGGAATGTACCGCTGGATATAGAGTGATTAAATATATGACAGAGAATGGGTAGGATCTCATCAAGGATAGGAATGATCATATTACGACTAATGCAGTCACTGCCAATCGAGTTGGAAGTGATGGACAGAACCGATTTCTTAACATCACAAGCAGCAAACTGATTAAATCTAAAAGAGCTATAATCAGGGGTCGGAAGTGTTGAAAGATTGCGTAAGGTGTTGTTTATGGTAGTCCTATCACAGATGGACGAAGGAGTAAAATGTTGATTTAATGCATTGATATCGAAGTTTATATGAATTTGATCTTGACGTGATTTTCCAACCCCCATAGAATTAAGAAATTTCCAAACCTAGGCAGGATCACCATTTTTAACAGATTGATGGATATGCTGGCGTTGCGCGTTTCTACACACCTTATTGCAGAGACATCTAATAGATACATATTTATCCCAATTGGAATCACTTGGCCGACTATTATACCTAGCTTTAGCCGCAGCTTTTTTTTCTATAATAGATTTAATATCATCCGTGAGCCATGGTGCCGGTAAATGTTTAATCTTGATTGGGCGGATAGGAGCATGAACGTCATAGAGCTGTGTCAATTGGGACGCAAAATAATGAACTTTGACGTCAATGGAGTCAGCGTTAACAAGTGGTGTCCAATTAATGTCGGTGGCGTCTTTACGAAGAGCAGTCAGATCCATACCAGCAAAACTGCGCTGCAGAAGAGTCCTTGACTTAGCCTTGGGAGGACGGATTTTGTACGAAACGAAAATGAGATCATGATATGAAAAAGCTTCCGCCGAGCATTGGCCATGCTTAGATACTCTTTGAGTAGAAGAAACAAGAATTAGATCTAACAGTGAAGGTGTGGAATTTGGAAAATGATGCGTGGAATTAAGTGAAAGCAGGAACAAGTTAGCGGAAGCAGCGGTGTAGCGTAGAGAATTAGAGCGAGTGTCATTTTTAAGGAGGCATGTATTAAAGTCCCCCATGATTATTGTTTGACTGTAAGAAGGCATCAACTGTTCAAGGACGTTTTCCAACGACAAAAAGTAGTTAATGCGCAGTGACGGGCAATAGTAAACACCAAGAAGGGCTTTAGAGTGTTGAAGTTCAACCTCTAGGAAGAGGTGCTCGCCAGCATTGGACGGTGGAGGTTGTGCCGAGATGCTAACTATAGAGAACGGAATATGAGCACGTAAGTAGATGGCAACACCACCACCACGGCCATGTGTGCGATCGTTCCTAATCAGTTTAAAGCCTGGAAGGGAGTAAGAGGTAGAAGGTAGACATGGTTTGAGCCAGGATTCGGAGACAAGAATTGCGTGAATATTCTTACAGTCAAACGAGGCCAGCATATCAGAGTAGTGAGCCGGAATACTTTGTGCGTTAATATGGACTACATTAAGATTTTTATATATATATATATTGTATGTAGTTTATAATATGTTGAATTACTAAATATGTAAAAAAAAAACAACCCCATGGCATTGTTTGCAGGAAAGGTGACCAACCAAATGCCTGAGGTGCCTTTTTGACGGGTCTGTTGGCGTGGTTGGCAAAATGCTTGCTTTTCACGCCGAAGGTCTTGGGTTCAATTCCCACCCAGGACATAATTATATTTGTGTGCATGAACATGTCTGTTTGTCCTAAGTCTGGGTGTACCTACTTATCTATTTTATCTCTATCTATATTATAGTATCTGTATTTACAAAAGAAAAGTAGTATATGTAGTTTATCAGTTATCTGGTTCCCATAATACAACATGTAACGTAATTAACGCGCACCCTCAGACACCCCAATTAGAATATTATGTTGTAATCATAATACATACACTGAATTTTTAATTTAACATGTATATGCATTGTTATTTACTAAATTAGTTTCTTGGAATAAAGTTTATTTTTCTTTATTTTGTATTGAATGACGGAATTTGTATGAATACAAATAAAACTGCAATTTTAAAAGTCTTATTATTTGACTTACGGTCCATTTCAATTTATTTTGCCTGTACAGGGTTAATATGACAACAATTTCCGTAATTTTAATTATTTTGAAAAAAAAAATACTTATATTAAAAATGATATAAATCGATTCAGTAAACGATTCTGAACAAACAATTTTTAGGATGTGCGTTAATTAAGTTACATGTTGTATAAGCTCTGCTTAGTTTGCGATCAGATGGCGTATATGGTGTAAATAATGTCCCAGGATATTGTTATTGTTATTATGTCTAAGTAATATTTATTATCGAATATATTATGTCTATATTAAATATATCTTAATAAGTTCCCCATATAGAATCGCTGCGGTAACAACAAACGTTCGGCTTAGCAGATTTACATTAAAATTCAGTTGAGATGGGTTTTTCGTAAAACTTATTGATAACACAGCTAGATTCCAAATTGGAAAAGTTGATTAATGAATCCCCATTGTGGCTGTCAAAACATCTCCGAATTGATCGCGGGAGACATTCGGTGGAGACTGAGCTGTCAGCCCTCCAAGAGTAGGTATTAAGTACTTACTGTATGCTAACCATGACTCTACAACAAAGTCATAGTTGGCCTATATTGGAATATGTAAGTAGTGCTTAATTATAATAGCAATGATAAATATATGATATGTCTGCACGTGTGGCGCAGCGGCTATGACAGGCTTCTCACCGCTTCGTGTCCCGGGTTCGAATCCTGCGCAGGACAACTATTTGTGACACCCATAAATAGTTGTTCTGAGTCTGGATGTACTTTGTGTCCGTCAATGTTGTACCCCGCGACACAGGGATTAAATTACATAGTACGGGCGTTGTCTTTAAAAATATATTTACACACGGCCATCTGATCCCAACTTAGCAGAGCTTGTACCATGGAAACCAGATAACTGATATATTCAGTCTCTAAGACCGAAGCCAGCTTAGCCGAATCCGGCAAGGATACGCTTCCCGCAGAGCCCCGAGAGTCGAGAGGCTCAAAAAAATGTGTCTTTACTAGTTTACCTCACGTGGTGAAGCGCAACTAGTATTGTCACATTTTTAGAGCCTCCCGACTCTCCGGACTCACTTTTGGACCGGTGAGAGCATCTGGCTACGAGTCATTGCCTTTTTTATTTTCCTATAAGTTTTTCTAGCGCTATTTAAAATATTGTTACTGGTCACAGATAAGGAAATCCAGGGATCTTTTATTCATAGAACAAGTCACCGAAGTTATGTTACAACCAAATGAGATGATGCAAAGTCATGTTTAACCTACACGCTGTATAATTGATACCAATGAGGCTCGCCTAAGTAATCGTTGATGGTCCCTAAGCAACAATTTTAGGTATATTTCAAATACGATGTGTCATTATAAATGATGGATATGATGATAATTGATACACTTGACTAGCCTGATGGTCTCGTGGTTAGTGACCCTGGCCGCTAAGCCAAGCTATCACCATCCAGGACAAATAATAATATCCTGGGACATTATTTACACACGGCCATCTGATCCCAAACTAAGCAGAGCTTGTACTATGGAAACCGGGTAACTGATATACTACATACACTACTTTTTTTCTTTTGAAAATACATACTTATATAGATTACACCCAGACTCAGGATAAGCAGACATGTTCACCCACACTAATATATATCCTGGGGCTCTACCGGCTAAGTCGCCGAACATCGATTTCTTAAATGGCGTTCAAATAAATAAAGGTTAAAATGACTTAATCAATAGTTAAATCGGCTTCCATGAGCACATGTGACGTCATAAATGGTCCGGAATCGATTGCCAACGTTGAAGACGATTTAACGATTGATTAAGTCATTTTTAACCTTTATTTATTTGGACGCCATTTAAGAAATCGATGTTTGGCAACTTAGTCGGTAGAAGCCCAAGACCAATATTAATATCCTGGGACATTATTTACACGCGGCCAACTGATCCCAAACTAAGCAGAGCTTGTACTATGGAAACCAGATAACTGATATACTAAAAATCCATCATCATCATCATATCAGCCGAAAGACGTCCACTGCTCGAGAAAGGCCTCCCCCAAGGATCTCCACAATAGCCGGTCCTGCGCTGCCCGCATCCAGCGGCTTCCCGCGACCCGCACAAGATCGTCGGTCCACCGTGTAGACCGACCGAAACTACATATACTACTTTGAAAATACATACCTACTTATATAAATAATCACACCCAGACTCAGGATAAACAGACATGTTCACGCACACTAATATTTGTCCTGGGTGAATGGAACCCACGACCTCCGGCGTGAAGGCAAGCATTTGCCACACACGCCAACAGGGCCTTTCATCTTAGTGTGATGAACATGATTATTTGTATCTGGGTGTAATTTATCCATAATACTAGCTGTGCCTCGCGGTTTTACCCGCGTTAAACTTTATTAATTATGTGTGCCTATGTGTTAATCCAGGGTGTCAGCTAACTCCATACCAAATTTTATTTAAATCGCTCCAGCCGTTTAGCCGTGAAGAAGTAACAAACATACTCACTCACAAACTTTCGCCTTTATAATATTACTTACTTACTTACTCACTCACTTACTCGTGTTTAGCCTCTTCAGGCGTCAGCTGAAAATCGGGCGGTTGGTAGGTATAAACCAACCTAACTTTAAACAAATGGTGTAAAATATACCCTATGTGCAGTTACAGGTGCAAATCTACAGTTACTAAATGGCTTCAGCTAAAGACATACACAGACACTGAAGACCTTCTCACCCTGTCCGTTCTGTAAACCTGACAGAAACATAAATAAACACTGGGTACACGATCATGAATCCTACACTACATATACACGTACTAATACACTACAAATTTACAATCACATATATTTATCTCTATTATGTACAGATGTCGAGGCTCCTAGGTTAAATTTTTGCTACTGGCTACGTTTGTTAAATCTATTATCTACGTTTACTTTTAGCTTGAACTATGTGTGAGAGCCCTGGTACCCATAACTCAAGTTAAATCTTATCATAGGTACCAGAGTTCAATTCTATTTTTTGTCACTATTTAAAAGCTGTAATTTATGTGTAAATTGTGCACTTTTTTGTGGGAAATAAATTATTCTATTCTTATTCTATTCTTAACTGCAGCATTACCGAGCTGCTGCCTTTTCGGCACACAATATTACACCGGGGAGCATTTATGTATCTACTAGATATGTAGTGGTACAGGTGAACATCACTTGACATTGTTTGTTCTAGTTTTTGTTTTTTTTTTTAATGTGTGATGTGTGCGATATTTTTTCATAAGTTGTTCCTTGTATTCTTTGGTTTGCTTTTATAAATTGTGTGTTGAATAAATCATATTATTATTATTATAGTCCGATGTATAGATATACATAACTGTGCTTCTCAGACGGGATTTGCCATAGTGCAATTCCCGTCTAGTTTGGGATCATATGTCAGTGCGTTAGCTTTCCAATATATTTAAAAATAAATTAAATACCTACCTACTATTTCTGCTTTTTCAATTGCGCTCAAAGTAAAAACAATATGAAATTAAATTTGTTTGTGAATCGCTGTTTTTTTTTCGTACCGTTGGCGGCTACTGAGAAACACAGCGAATAAACTCAGTCAGTTTTTTCTGTAAAAAAAAAGGTTATTCATACTGTGATTAATTTTAACGACTGATGAATAACGATAATAAGTTTAATAAAAAATGGTATGAATAAAGTAACTAAAGGTTCCAATGTTGAAAAATAAACTATTAGACGTATATGTGCTTTATTAGAATTTATTTTAGTCTTAAATAATACAATCATAAATAAGCTAAACTTACTCCACATGTTTTTTTTAACGTCGGACGTTGACTTTTAAAACTTGTTGACTTTTGGAATTAGTTATTTAGCATTAGTAAATTAAATCCCTCTATTGCAGAGGACTTTACAAAAATGAACTTCACAGTCACAAATCACACCTACCACAAATACACTACTATACAAAACAGCTACTTATTGGTCACTCAGATAGTTCTCATGAGCGGGAATCGAACCCGGAACATGATTTTTTTTATTAGCATTTTAATTTACCTTTGCAGTTAATATAACATCACACAGACTGAACAAACCGCTAAAATAATCTGCTTCTTTAATGAGATATCAAAAAAAGGTGATCAAAGTACACAGACTTAACAAACTTTTAACAAAGGGAATTTCTTATATAATACAGTAGCTACAGCCTTAACTCTCTATGTAAAACACACTACGTTAATTTTCAACAGTTATAAAGTGCAAATCCAGAAAATAATTACATATATTATTCGATTTCAATTCCAAAAAACTAATTTGAACGACTCTCTAAAATCACTCACAAAATTAAAGTAACATAATAATATGTTGGTTCCGTCCTTTGCATTAAAAATCACAATATAAGCGGTGATAATTATTCTAATTAAGTGCCTACAATTTGCGGGTCCTTTGGCAGCGAGATCTTGAACTGCATCAGTACGATCAGGTAGATCGCTATCATACTTACCGCCTGCAACAAATAAGTAGATCATTATTTAAAATAGTGTTATCTAATTGTATCAAATTCTAATTCTATAATAATCTAAAACTCAAACTATTTACTAGTAACTATTGGATAGCACTGAAATACTTATGCTGTGTGGTGACGGCATAGAATATCATCACCCCATCTCATCCCAGGGGAGGCATAGATATCGTCCGAGGGAATACCTACCAGAGAACAGGCAGCAGCGTTTTTCTGTGAACTATGACCATCTAACTGCGATTGCCAACCCTTTTGCCAAGCATGGCGATTATAGCATATTCCTCCGTTCTTTGGGGAGACCCAAAGAATGGGGGGATATGCCATTTTTCTCCAGCTAGGACGTGCTTTGGCTGACATGATGAAAATACTTATCCAGCTCCATAACAAGATCCTGGCCATCTAATGTAATTGATGATGATGTCTTCCCGGCCGAACTCCGGCCACGGCGGCCATTCTCAATGGAGATTAGCCAATTGCGCAGGACATATTATAGTGCACAAGTGTGTGTGCAAACACAGGGGCACTTTCTATTCCATCGCTCTCATGATCCGATGGGACGACTAGCGACACGACCGGAAAGATGTCAGGTACAGGACCGTCGGCTTTACGTGCTCTCCGAGGCACGAGGGTGTAATACCGCCAACTTCCAGATTTCGGGCTGATACTGAGAAATTTCTTTTTACGGAAAAATCCCAAAATCACTTTTTGGCTCGACCCGGGATTTGAACCCTGGATCTCATTTTTTGCGGTTGAACACGCTACCGCTAGACCAACGAGGCAGTCAAATGTAATTATGGGATTTGTGAAAGCAATCAAAATGATCTAATAATTGAGTGGTTCAGTAAAAAGTTCTACCATCCATGTTCTGGTTCCATCTTCTGATCAGCTCGGTGGTACCAAATTTTATTGAAATCCAGTTAAAAACTGTACGAGTGTAGAAGAAGTAAGTTAAAAACTAAAGATTACTTTTAAGTTTGAGGCGTTCACAGCCAGATGCTCTCACCGGTCCGTAAGTGCTCGACGAGGTCAAGCAACTAGGTCGCGGCCAGTCCAAAGATAGGTGACCGCCAAAGCGATTAAATTTTTTAGTGTCTCCGTCAGGGGCCTACTGGGCGGCTTGACAAACTTCACTTGAACAACAAAATAATTATATTTAATTATTATCAGTAGTTTTTTCGTACTGGGCCTATGTTTACAAGACACGTTTTATAGATATCGCCGATGAAGAGTCAATATATAATAACTATCATTTTGGCCATTTTTGTTTTATTGCATTATTCATCATAAAATCGGTTAATACACAGTGCTGTAAACATCTTGGGTACGATTTTTATCAATTTTGCGAGATAAACAGTTGTTGCAATATATATTAAGTGCTATGGACCTTGAAGCTGTCAAGGTTTGCCCATGGCTAACTGCTAGCTCGTTATAGTTTAAAACAAAGCTGACTGTACACAATTTTACTATGTACAATGTGATAAATAAACACTGTACATGTTATTGGTTTGATGAGACTGTTGCTGATCTGACCTCTAATACTTTTGTATCTTTCATAATTAATTATTTGGAAAAGGATTGTGTCTACCAAAAATTGCCTATTATAATTTTTTCAGATGGTTGTACTTACCAAAACCACAATGCTATACTATCAAACGCTCTGCTATAGATACTTGAGCAATAAACATAATATAACTATAATATAAAAAAATTAGACACGGGTCACACTCACATGGAGTGTGATTCGGTTCACAGTGCAATTGAGCGCCAAATTAAGAACAAAGAAATTCATTTACCTAGTGACTATGTCACTTTGTCAAAAAATGCACGGGCGTCAAATCCTTATGAGTGTATACAAATTGATCACGAATTTGTAAAAGATTACGCTGCCGCATAAAATTTGGTATACAAAAGTATTAGATCAGGGCGTAAGACCGGTGGTCGTTGATATCAGGGCCATTAAATATGAAACAATGACAATTGAAATTAAGCGAAATTGATCAAGACTGGAGACCATTGCCACAAAGATAAAAAATAACTAATTCCGAAGTTACCTATAATCACTTCATTCCAATAAATTACCAATTAAAGCTACTAAATTTCACCATCTACAACAATTAAAAGCCTTCCTAGTGATTGTCATATCTATTATGATTCTTTACCATTTGAATAATTATTCCCGTCTTGATCAATATTTTATAAACGCGTCCTGAGTGTTGCCTAATTTTGTTGACTCCTGTTTTTGACATACATACATATTAATTAACATACATACCATCACGCCAGTGTCCCGTAGGGAGAGACAAGACTACTGCGTCAATTGTTCCGATTCAAACATACCTCTTTCGCTTCCTCTACTTTCATCAACCTTTTCATGTACGCACGTCGGTTCCTGGTGCTTTCGATTTCTCCCTTTTTTAACACATCATTCACTTCATATCCTGCTTTCACTCTCATTTCAAAACATCTTCATATTTACCATCATTCGTGAACATGGATCCTGAATAATTACCTAATCAAACTCATTCACTTCTTCCACCTTCCTCAATCACCTTTCATTCAGTAACAATGACAATCTCTTCCATCATCATAACTTTAGTTAATAGATGGTAAAAACTGATTTTGATTTGATATTTTTTTAGTTGTGGCTTTTTATTTGATGAATGTGCCATTTTTTATTTTAATTACGTATTACGTAAATGTCGATTGCAATTTATTTACTTATTTGATCTCCTTTACTTACCAAATACTAAAATGTAAGAAACATTAAAATATTTTGTTTTTATCTAAGCAATTATAGATGTTGTCTATAATATTTTTAATTATGTTTAATTAAGTATAATAATTATTTAAAGTACCTTTAGTTATTATAGATTTTTGATACTGTGATTTAGTTAAGTTACTGTTACACACGAAAGCTACTGTTGATTAAAGTGATTTTACAAAATATAAATCTCTTATTTCTAAATCATCATCATTATTATTGATAATACACCTACCTCTTAACATTTCATTTGCAAAATGTCATTAAAATACCAGCATTATTTTTATATTTTTTTTATTTTATTATTATCGGGATAAATAAAAATTATGATGATGTATGATTCATCATCATAATTTTTATTTGACACTCCATAATAACGTAGCTTTCTAATGGTATTTCAATTTTGAAAATCGGTTCAATAGATCCAGAGATTACCCCTTACAACGTGACAAAGTCACAACCTCACAAACTCACAAACGTTACCTCTTTATAATATTAGTATAGACAATTATCTTGGAGTATTTCTAGGTTTTCTCAGAAGATACTTCCATATCGTGGAAAATGTGGGCGGGAACTGGTTAAACTGATTTCGGAACTAAACACATCGCTCTGTTTTTAGAGAAAAACATAATGTCGTCTATCTTAAGTTCACACAACCCCTTTCTATGTAACTTGCGATTCCATCTTCCAAGTAAATTACTTTCAATTTATATAATCGCAGCATGCTCATCATAGTAATCGCTTCCTTATAGGAGCCAGGGTTTAGAGTATTTCTCATAAATGTGATCGATACACGTGCATACGGTAACACGTTCCTGATATAGCGTATGGTCATAATAATGGATTTTCACTCTTATTACAACGTAATAGAGCTCAAAATAAGGTGGTAAGTATTACACCATTGACTCGTTAGTACTATTGTTAGAAGGTTTGAGTCCACCCGCGTCTATTGTCCGGAGAAGCATTGGAAGCCTCCAAATGCCAGGTAAAAAACACACTCTCCATCTTAATGTAAAGGAACTAGAGCAATGTATTATTAGTACTTCAATTTTTCAATTTCAATTTATTTATTTATTAGCTCTTAATTTCTATCTTATTCTTATATGAGTCAATCCCAGTAATTTAAATTAATACTTGTGGTGGGGTTGACTCGCTTCTTTCCTTAATTGCTAATAACATTGTGAGACCTAATTAACATCAAATCTTAGACTATAGGGAAATTTCAAACTTAAAAAATTAATGAAAAAAAAATCTATGATTATAGAAAACTTTTAATGATAGAAATGAATAAAGAAATCATGCGGATTTTAAGTTTTAAAAATGATGCTGTCGAGATGACGCCCATCTGCTCGTACAGTCTCCTCCAACGCACGCTTCATCGCGAGAAAAACTTTCTTGCACGTTTCTGACGTGATTTGGTTTATTTGAGTATGGATATTCCTTTTGAGTTGACTCAAATTCCTTGGCGGCGGGTCGTATACTTTAGATTTCAAGAAGCCCCACAAAAAGAAATCCAAGGGCGTGAGGTCAGGCGACCTTGGTGGGTACGGGATGGTTCCAAACTTTGAGATAATTTTTGTTCCGAAAATTTGCCTCGCAGTCTCTAAAGACGCCCTTGCCGTGTGAGCTGTCGCGCCATCTTGCTGAAACCAGGTTCTTCTATTGTATCCTGGATGGTTCTGCAATGCTGGGTTCAAAAATATTTCAATCATGTTGCAGTAACGTTGAGATGTCACAGTTACTGAGCGACCATTATTTTCAAAAAAATATGGCCCGATAATTCCGTTCATAGACATTCCGCACCACACTGTCACCTTTGGGCTGTGAAGTTGTTGTTCATGTTTCTCATGTGGGTTTCCTGGAGCCCAATATCTAAAATTTTGCTTATTCACATAGCCTTGCAGATGAAAATGAGCCTCATCACTAAAAATTATGTTACCAAGTGTCCGAATAGTGCGAAATCGCTGTAGCATTGTTTCGGCATATGTTTTTCGCAAACTGTAATCGTTAGGCTTTAAATATTGAACCAACTGCATCTTATAAGGATGGAACTTAAGTTTTTTTTTCATAATCCGATGTATGGATGACTTACTAAGGCCCAAAGCAGCAGCATGTTTACGAATCGATCGCCGTGGATTTCGGATGACTGCGTTCCGCACTAAATTTACATTTTCTTCGTTTGATATCGCATTGGACGGGCCAGGTAATGGATTATTTACTGTAGATCCGGTTTGCCGAAACTTCTCAACCCATGTTCGAATAAGCTGTACGCTTGGAGCTTCACTCACACGACGAATATTAAATCGAGCACAAAATCTTCGCCTTGCCACAGTCGGCGATTCGTTGCTTTGAATATACGCTTCCACAGCGTAAGCGCGGTGCGAACCGGACCAACGATCCATTGCTACTAAATAATCCGCACGACCCCCGCTCCTGTTACCGCTCGCTCCGCCCCTCTCCCGCCAACCGTAATCTTTTAATTCATATTTAAAGTTTGAAATTTCCCATGGGACACCCTGTATAAAAAAAATAAAAAATAATAGAAAACACAAAACATATAAAAAAATAATAATAATAATAACATTTTATAAACATACTGCTACTTTTTTATATCTATACAATTCACTACACCCTAACACAGCCTTATACACAGGTAGATACTAATTAGATCAACAAGCCAGTTTGTTTCAGCTCTTCCACATCTAACCAAGTCTGATCAAGATATCCTCCGTTTGATCAAAGGTAAATGTCTTTAACCACAATGCCAAAGTCTTCTTACATTTATAGAGAGGTGTAGGATAAATATTTAATTCCTTATTTACTTTATTGTAGATATAAGAAGATTGACAATTGTATTGACGTTGTGCAAAACTAGTACGCACTCTGGAAGAATGACCTACTTTATCTTTTCGCCTCCTGTCCCGACCAGTTGGTATGTAAGGTAGCGTCTTATGGAGGTTTTCAGTCACATTCAAAATATATAATTTCCTGACGGACAGTAAATTGCTTATCGTATAGAGTTCGTTGGTAGGGTATCTGTATGGCTTGAAGTACATGACCTTTATAAGAGACCTTTGCGCCCTTTCTAGATCAATAAATTCGTTTTTATGGCACCACCCCACACAGAAATACCATATGTGATGATAGATTGTGCCAAAGCCATATATATCCCGTTCAGAAGCTCGAAAGACATAACGTGGCGAAGTGTTCTAAATATCCAAATCAGCTTTCTTACACGACTAATAACAATTTCAATGTGAGAGTGCCAAGACAGTCTTTGGTCGATCGTTATACCTAAGTATTTTGTGGTAGAGACTTTCGCGACGGTTTGACACCCGCAATTGTTTTGAAAGTAGTTGGCGCACTGATGGATTCGTATTTCAAAAGCAACACCAGGCTGTGACCTTTGACTAGGCGTAAAACAAATGAAATTGGTTTTCACAACATTTAAAGTTAGAAGGTTAGTATTTAGCCAGTTCGCCATGATACAGAGCCCGCGTTCAGTAGCATGTCGCACCTCATCCCAGGATTTTCCAGAAAAAACCACCGCCGTGTCATCTGCGTAAGAGAATATGAGTCCTCCACTGTTCCTCATATTACATAACTCGTTTATGTATATCAAGAACAGCGTCGGGCCAAGAACACTCCCCTGTGGGACACCAAAAATAACTTGCTCCTCATTACTAGTCAGTTTATCAATGTGTACCTGTTGTGTTCTTTCACTGAGATAACTTTCAAACAATGAGAGAGCCGTTCCACGAATACCCATTGCTTCAAGCCGCTGTAGAAGGATGGGGACAGAAACGGTATCAAATGCTTTTTTTATATCTAGAAACACTGTCACACATTTAATACCATTATCTACTTTGGCTACTATTTCACTTGTCAATGCTGTAATAGCGTCTTGGGTTGAAACTCCTTTTCTAAAGCCGTATTGTGATTTTGATAGAAGATTGTATTTATCTAGGTAATTAGTGAGGCGTTTATTTAGTCATTTTTCTAAGATTTTTGAGATAGCCGGTAGTACTTATGTAGTGTTTAAATACGCTTAAAAATGCATGTATAAATAGATACATTTTTAATATGCATCTATCTATACATATTAAAAATCGTAGGAAAAACAAAACTGTACATTGAATATTTTTGAAAAAGGATGCATGGATTTACTTCAAATTTTGCATGAATATAACTAAGACGTCGGGTCAACATATATGCTACATATTATCACGCTGTCACCTACGGGGGAGGAGCTGTGATAATTTATAAAATTTAACGTGGGTAAAACCGCGGGGCACAGCTAGTACCTAGTAGCACAAATTTACACACAGTATGGTCTTGGATGTGCTGTGTGATGACGGCGACAAATATCGGAATCAGAATATCATCACCCCATCTCATCCCGTGGGGGGCGTAGAAGTCGACCCGAGGGAATATCTACCAGAGGATGGGCAGCAGCTTCCTTCTGATTACTATGACCATCTTACTGCGATCGCCAACCCGTCTGCCAAGCGTGGCGATTATGGCATATCCCCTAAGACGATTCTTGAGGGAGGCTTGTCCAGCAGTGGACTTATTTAGCTGTAATGATGATGATGATGATGGTCTTGGAAATAAGCTGTATCTGTGTGCAATGTTTTCCTCTTTTGTTATTTATTGTTATTGTATTTGTTATGAGTGTATATAAATTATTCAATAAATAAAAAAATAGAGCCATTCCGTATGGGTTTCAGTTTTCAATTAAATAAATAAATAAAATAAAAAAGGTTTTTATTCACGTAGACTTTAAAAAAGCGCTTGTAAATAGTCAGAACATGTTTGTAGTATTATAGTTGTATAGATTATTATTTCTAGTAACATAGATATTTAGGTACACATTACAAAGTTAAAGCTAATTATTTTTATTTTTAACCTCCGACGCCAAAAAGAGAGGGTGTTATAAGTTTGATGTGTCTGTGTGTGTCTCTCGTACGGATGAATCGAATTTGATTGTTTTTTTTCTTTGAAAGGTGAATAAGTCGGGAGTGTTCTTAGCTGTGTTTGATGAAAATCGCTCCAACATGGCCGCCACAAAATGGCGGATAACATATATTTACACAATTTCACAATATAGGTATCAAATGAAAAGGCTAAAAAATACACTATAATAAATTTCAAAACCAAGAATGCCGCTATCACAAAATGGCGTATTACATTTTTGTTTCACGATTTCGCAATATGGGTATCAAATGAAAAGGCTTGACTAGTAGAATACTATAGAAAGAAAGAAAAAAGATTTGTTCAAAAAATTGCACAGTCAACAAAAATATAAAATAACAATACAACGAAAACAAAAACAAAGACACTTGTGTCCGTGCAAGCCTGAAATGGCATCATCTCAGCATTTGCTAGAACATTTACATTGACATTGAAAATTCACTAGACAGTGGGATCATATTTCGGGGAAACTCTACCGAAAGAGAAACCGCCTTCAGGGCACAAAAAAGATGTATTCGAGCGATGTTCAAGCTAAAACCTACTGATAGTTGTGAACCATATTTTCAAAATCACAAGATATTAACATTGCCTTGCCTATATATCTTAGAAGTAGCTGTGTTTCAAATCAAATGAAAGGGCTTGGCAAATGTTTTTTATTTATTTTTTCATTTGCTGTAGCTAGGAGTACGAGGACAGATAATAATAATATAAAAATGTCCTCCAGCCCAATTTCGGCCACGGCGGCAAGTCTCAACAGAGATTAGCCATCTGCGCGGGACATATTATAGTGATCAAGTGTGTGCGCAAACACAGAAGCACTTTCTATTCCATCACTCTCATGATCCGATGGGACGACTAACGACACGACCGTAAAGAGGTCTAGCACAGGTCCGACGGCTTTACGTGCTCTCCGAGGCACGAAGGTATAATACCGCCAACTCCCAGACTTCGGGCTGATGCTAAGACATTTTTCTTTTTACAGATAAGTCCCAAAAATCACTTTTTGGCCTGACCCGAGATTTGAACCCAGGACCTCGTTCTCTGCGGGTGAACACGCTCCGCTAGACAAACACGATGCAGTATTACTAAGAGGTCGGGTCAACATATTATCACGATATCACCTACGGGGAGGAGCTGTGATAATTTATAAAATTAAACGCGAGTAAGTTTGCCGCTCTTTATGGAAACGTTTATTTGCAAGTGAGTTTAATAAGTAGAGATAAGTGTAGATGAATAAGTGTAGATCTTTCAATGCCCTACGGGTCCTGTACAATAATGGTTTAAGTATGCTGTTGGGGTTGCCTCGTTATTGCAGTGCGTCAGGTATGCTTGCTAAGGCTAGCACAGACTGCTTTAGGGCTATAGTGCGGAAAAGAGTGGCCTCCCTGATGCGGCGCGTGCGTGGCAGCAACAACAGCCTTCTGAATACCATATTGGGAAGGGTTGATTGTCCGGTTGTGAGGCACTGGAATACCGTACATGGATCTGGAGGGGTCCTCTTTAATGTAAAATAGTGCGCATGTAATATTGTTATTTTGTTATAATTTGTAATGTTGACATTTAATATTGATATACTAACATAGTTATAAGTTTGATTTACTAACAGTATATGGAATATTTATTAATCCGAAATAAATGAATAATAATAATAAATTGATATTCTACAAGTTCATTTGACTGTCAACCTGACAGCTAAATGCTCGAGGAGTTCGTCAGATGAGTCAGTATTGAGTAATCGAATCAAGACCTATTTGTAACTCTGCGTATATACAATGTTGTGTATCTATTGAACTTGTTCCTATTCATCAGTCGAATGAATGAGCACGTAATTGGTACCTAAACAGATCCATTTAGAACTAATCTGAAATTCGGATTCCCGTAGATTTAAGCGGCATTTATTTATTTATATAGGAAACCAATAACTATTAAACATTTAATTAAATATAAACTAAGCAACAGTGAGCCAATAACAGGTATTCACGAATAGCAACAGACATAAGTTGTAATCAATAAATAAGTAACGAATTACAACTAACTGAATAAAAATATTACAAAATTTAAATACTATGTATTTTACATAAAAAGAATTCCAGTTTAGTCGGAAAAATAAGCAAGATTAAACTCAGTCTAGTGAAAACCTTTTTTCTGGAATAGACTTGTGGTAAAACGAGACGTCCACGGTCGACCAAAGTCGGCCGATGTATTTCGGCTTGTGGTGTATGGAAGAGACAAGGTTATAAGGTTATCTATTCTAGCATTCTAACCGGGAACAAAAGATTAACGTAAAAGCTCCTATTACCGCCAGTTTTAGCTGTCTTAGTATTCACTTTACAAAAATAGATATAAGCTGTTATGTTGGGAAATATGTTATAATTTTCAATTAATATCAACAAAGTATTCTTTGCAATTCAGTACTTAAATTCAATATTCAATAACGCAATAATTACAAAATAATTATTTAATCCAAAAGAGTAGTTGATTCTATTACCGACCCATAGAATGCGGCAAGATTCTATTACCGATTTTTCTACTTCTTTTACCGACCGCTACGAAGATGACACTTCTTCTATACTATTAAATAAAATAAAAAATATTTTTTAAGGTATTTTTATTATATAATAACAATAGTTATGAGATCAACATTATTACAATTTGAACATAATTATTTATCGCAACGCTTAGAGAACTTACTTTTTGTTATTTTAATTATTAAAAATGTAATCAATCTCAGAAAACAGTCTTAAAATAATTAAAAGCTTACTTTTTCATTACTTACATACTAATTAGATATTATAAATCAATAACAAAAATATTTCTATCTGTAATACCATCACAAAATACCTTTATAATAGCTTAATTTTATAATAACACATTTATAATTCGCTCAGTACAGAAGCCGACCCCAAGATGCTTGGGATTAATAAGGCTAGGAGAAGAGAGAGAGGCAGTAATCAACGATATAGAATAAAAAGTTACATGGCCCTCCTTCCGTCCCGCCATTTTATTTGATTTGAAAACATATGAAATATAACAATGCCGTGAAGCCATGAATGAAACTGGATAGCAAATATAATTTTATATAAATAATATGGCCTGTGACAAAATCTCTAAAAACGTCACGTTAGCAACAAACGTTAGTAACATTTTGTTTTTGTGTAGGTACTGTAATACTACCAAAAATATCGTCACAGCTGTGAGTCGGTAACAGAATCAAGTATGAAGGTTACAATATTCTATTAGCGACCAATAAAATTAATAATAAACAGATAAAATATCCGTTTTATGGAATACTGTTAAATTCGATCTCATTACTTTATTATTTTTTTAGTCTGAGTTAGTCTTTAATTCAGAAAATAATGGTTATTTACAGTATAATATCGTTATAATAATAGGGATATTGTCTAACGTTGAATCGAGTTTTACACAAAAACTTTAAGAAATAGCTGTGTCGTTAATAGAGCCAACGAAGTATAATAATTATAAGAATTGAACAAGAAAATAGTAAAATCGAATGGGGTAGTTTATAATAGATATTATTTAAAAATACTAAATGTTCTCAAAATTTTACAACGCCATGGGTCGTTATTAGACTCAAGTTTTGAAATTCGGGTTCTATTACCGCCTTAAATTAAAACATGATTTTATAACACAAAAACCAATAAGAAGTATTATATCAAGAGTAAATTTAGAAAACAAATATATACGTTACAGTCGTAATGTGATAGCAAGAAGACCAATCCATTCTCAGTGTGTTATTTTCCTTAAGTAATATTTAGGTGTACTTACGTGGCCGGAGACGCGACACTATGAAACGTGCGTCAATTTCGGGTGCGTCCCACTCATTGTCAAATTATTTCTTTCACTGGCTATTTACACACATAAACTTTATTCTTTTTGCTGCCCAACTAAAATAAATAACTAATTTTTAAGGTATCACATTCTGGAACCCTATATTATGTCTAATATGAGTGATTTAAAAATTAGATCGTTAATAGAGTACACTTTTTAGGGGGTCGTTAATAGGAGCTTTTACGTTACTATTCAAAAGCGTCTCCCTCGCAGATTTAGATTTTCTTGCATGCTCTTGGTACAAAAGTAATATAACCTTCGCAATCAAAATTGTAAAAGTACTGTGTAAATCTATACTAATATTATAAAGAGGTAACGTTTGTGAGCTTGTGACGTTATAAGGGGTAATCTCTGGATCGATTCAGAACCGATTTTCAAAATTATTTCACCAATGGAAAGCTACGTTATTGTGGAGTCTCATAGGCTATGAAAAAACGGGCTGGGACACAAATATTAATAACGCGGAACGTAGTCCGCGGGCACTGCTAGTGGTATGTATATAAAGAATACAACGCTGCATATAAGAACCCTGTGGTTTCATTTATAACTTGACTGTCAACCACCTATAGACTTTATGATTCAAGATACGGAGTGAGCGAGTATAAGTAAGCTGAATGCTAAACGGTGAGGGGTTAGGAATTAGAATCTAGAGTGACAATGTGAGTTAGGTACTAGAAGAAGAGCCACTTATTGTGTGATTGATTCTAGTTAGAGTCCAGTAAGAATAATTTTTGTTTTCTTTGGCTATGTGGCCTTATATATGCCACAAAAAACATGAGATGCTGGCGGGTGAGTTCACCAAATGGGACGCCGTAGTCTCCTTCTGTGAGCCGATCCCGCTCGTAGGCGGGGGAGGCATCGGGGCGGCGGCGGCAGCCGGTAGCCCAACTCCTGTCGGGGCTGCGGTGGCAGTGTAAGATGTGCCCTTTACTGCCGCCACGTGCAAGCAGCTCCAGGAAGACAGCAATCTATTTGTGGCGTAGTCGGTGGGCCGAACTGGCAGGAGTCGGCAATAGGGGAGGGCAATCCAGAGACCTCCCAGGGTACGTGTCCCGAACATCGGAGACACGGCGCAAAAGGGGAGCACCGGAGCAACATACCCGCCTTCCCGGGGCTCCCCCCATCAGGCGCTTTTTGCGGGTAGCATGTGTAGGCATTACCCCTGCCTTAACAAAAAAAAAAACAAACAAAAAAAAAAACAAGTGCGAGTCGGACTCGCCCATGAAGGGTTCCGCAGCAGCAAGTATTTCAGTTGATTAAATGAAAGGTAAATTGCGGTTTACGATTTATGACGCATTCAAAAAACTACTTACTAAATATCGTTCAAACTGATTTTCATTGTTAGTTTACATGGTAATGTACATCATGTATTTTTTTTTGTTTTTTATATGTTTTATCATTCTCTTATTTTAGAAGTTACCATGGGGGGTGGGGGACACTCATTTTTCGACTTTGGAAGTGTCTCTTGCGCAAACTATTCAGTTTAGAAAAAAATGATATTAGGAACCTCAATATCATTTTTGAAGACCTATCCATACATACCCCACGTGTATGGGTACGATGAAAACTTTTTTTTTTATTTTCAGTTCTATATATGGGGAACCCTCAAAATTATTATTCTTTTTTTATTTTTGTGTGAAAGTCTTAATGCGGTTTACAGAATACATCTACTTACCAAGTTTCAACAGTACAGCTTTTATAGTTTCGGAAAAAAAGTGGCTGTGACATTCGGACGGACAGACAGACATGACGAATCTATAAGGGTTCTGTTTTTTACCATTTAGCTACGGAACCCTAAAAAAGGTCGCAAATCACATAACTGGCTTATACTGTCGCAGTAATTTGACATGATTACTCAAATTCAATCAGCCAATACGCTAATTACAACCAGCCAAAGTACTTACTGATGTTAATAATTCCCTGTTCACATGCGCATATCCTTTCAAGCTGACGACGGCTGGGTTCATCTCAATGGCTTGAATAAAGTGATCGATCTGTAATAAAATCACAATTTATTATTCAAGAAATCCAGCCAGGTTTTTAGGATTGGGTGACATGTAACAGGTGTCGGCGGCGAATATCAGAATATCATCACCCCATCTCATCAGAAGAGGGGCGTAGAAGTCGACCCGAGGAGATGTCTACCGGAGAACGGACAGCAGCTTCCTTCTGAGTACTATGAACATTTTACTGCGATTGTCAACCCATCTGCAAGCGTGGCGATTATAGCATATCCTCTCAAGATGCTTCTTGGGGAAGCTTTTGTCCAGCAGTGGATTTCTCCGCCACGTCTCGCCGCCGCCACCACACAGCAAGAAATATATAGGTAAGAATATAATTATTCAGAAATCTTTAAAATGAATTGTATAAATTTAAGTGCGGGTGGGAATCGAAACCACGACCACTAGGTATCCGGCCACATGTGCGTTAACCGCTCCGCCACCGCACCGTGGTTCTGTCACTCGAATTTATACAATCCATTCGATATTTCTTATCGCATTGAAGACGCTTTTAACGCCATCTCACCGAAACCTACACGACTAACAACGGCTGGAATGCCAATACTTAGATCGGACAATTCCAACAGATGGCGCTTTATATTATTCAAGTTTGAGTTTTTATTATTAACTATGATTTCATTGATTATTTTTAGCATTTTAAACATGCTTTACTGAAAAACAATAATTCAGAAATCTTGAAAATGAATTGTATAAATAAATATACACAAATCAAGTTAGTCAGACCTAAGATAATACTTTATCTACCGTTGTAAAAAGTCTATTGCATAAATATTATCATTATCCGACGACGAAGGATAGAAAGTTACGTTTCATTTCACTGAGACATATCAACCGTTATTGGTTCGCGGTTTATCGTTTATTTTATTGATTCTAACAGAGATAAACGTAGAATTGCCTTTGGGTATATATTTATCAAGTTATTCGTTTTAAAATTGAAATTAGACTACGAAAAGGTGGAATAGAATGTTTTTTTTTATACAAAGCCAGTATAGTGGCGTGGTTAGTAAATACTTGCTTTAGCGTCGCAGGTCGTGGGTTCGATTCTTGCCCAGGGCCTCTACCGGCTAAGTCGCCGAACATCGATTTATTAAATGGCGTCCAAATAAATAAAGGTTAAAAATGACCTAATCAATCGTTAAATCGGCTTCAACGTTGACAATCGATTCCGGACCATTTATGACGTCACATGTGCTCACGGAAGCCGATTTAACGATTTATTAAGTCATTTATAACCTTTATTTATTTGAACGCCATTCAAGAAATCGATGCTCGGCAACTTAGCCGGTAGAGCCCCTGGACAGATATTTGTGTTCGTGAACATGTATGTATGTCCTGAGTATTTTTGTAATACCTAACCCAAATACATAACTTTTGTTTGGGTTAATAACAAAATAAAAATTATCTATAGAACTATGTCTTTACTAAAGAAAAGTAGTATATCAATTATCTGGTATACTACTTTTTACTAGTTACCATCCATAGTAGTACTTCACAGATGTTTTTTTTATTTACTACGGAAGCAGTTAATTACTTACTTACATATTATTATTGGCTTGTAAATTTATTGCTCTAATTTTTTTTTATTTCTGGATTGAATCAGACTGTATATAATTCGGTTCAAATCGGCTTTATCCCTTATAGATAAGTATATTATGTAAATAGGTCACCGTAGCCTAGTTGGTAGTGCTTCTGCCTACGAAGCTGGTGGTCCTGGGTTCGAATCTCGGTAAGTGCAAATATTTGTGTGATGAGCACGAATATTTGTTTCTGAGTCATGGATGTTTTCTATGTATTTAAGTATTTATCTATCTACATAAGTATGTATATCGTCTCCTACTACCCATACTACAAGTTTTGCTTAGTTTGGGGCTAGGATGATCTGTGTGACATTGTCCCTAGATATTATTATTATTATGTAAATAGTAAGAAAAATATTGCCGAGTACATCTTCTTGATTATGAGCTCGCAGGTAATTATTGGCGTGTAAATTTCTGAGAAAGGAAAATGCCTGGGTTACTCTGGAAATAAGAGGAAAATATAAGTATTTTACTCAACAAAGCAGTGAAAACATTCCTTTTTATTTAAATTATTACCTAAATAAACTCCAGTTATGATGTAAGTACCTGAATACCTGTTTCTAGCAGTGTCTTTTATGTTTTGTGTTTGATACTTAAAATGGAAATATTGTAACCATTAAAACTAACCGACAACCAAACCTATTTAATTATATATAACAACTTGAATTATTCTTAGAAAAAGTAGCACAAATTCCATTCAATCAAAGATAAAAATATCTCAATCTATGCGGCCACACGAACGAATCATGCAAAAACATACTTTTGTTTGAGGCAGTACAGCTGTTCAATAGACTACCCGACGATATTTAAAACTGTGACTGTATTCATGCATTCAAAATTAAACTTAAAAAAATGGACTCAATAAGTTTAATTTTTTATAAATTGTTCGTTTCCAACAACTAAAATGTAATGTTGTTATTACTTTTTTGTTAACTAGCTGTGCCCTGCGTTTTTATCCGCGTCACACCTATAATTCTAGCCAATTAATGATTCATTTGAATGTACAGACGCCAGCACATCCAGCTATCCTAATCTGTCAAATTTCTTTTATCCATTTTCAACTTTATCACAAAATCGTAAGGTTCACTTTCAATTGGGGAAATTTGACAAATTGGGGTAGCTTGATGTGCTGTTGACTGTACAAGCTACATTACTGTTTAAAAGTTTCATGCAAAAGCAAAAGCAAGTAACGTCTAAGGTTAGACTCTCAAACATACTATGCAATAAGCAATGGCAAATAAATAAATAAAAAAGGTTTTTATTCACGTAGACTTTAAAAAAGCGCTTGTAAATAGTCAGAGCTTGTTCGTAGTAATATATAATTAATTTATAATTATTTCTAGGTACATATAGATATTTAGGTATACGGATTGTAGGAAATAATTTACAATAAGATTTATTTTATAACAGTAACGATATTTAGCTAACTTAAATTAAGTTATTGTCAAGGATGTGTAGGTTTAATTATCAAAATTTTAAATTTTAGCTATTTTTTTACTACATATTGACTGAATGGTTCTGTCTATATTAAGGTACGAATTAAATGTTATTATTATGGCGGACCTTGTGTTTATAATGACGGTCACGCTTGAATGCTACCACCGGATCCAATGCGCCCCAACTGAGAAGACCCAGCGAAACAAACTCAGCGGGTGTCTCTGCCACCGGTTTCAACACGGTAAAATTGTGGCCCAGACACTTTTTTTTATATCAGAGGCCGCCCCTATACACTCGCAACACCAGAGGAGTCGTGGGTGCGTTGCCGGCCTTTATAAGAGTCAGCAAACAAGTGTTGCTAACCCTTCCCCCCACCCCGATGAGCTCTGGTGACCTTACTCACACGAAGAAACACGACTAGGTACAGATAATTAACAATCGTTAATTACTAGTATCAACTTGTAAGTATTGAAACCAGGATATATTTACCAAGTTCCAATATAATGCACACTCATACAAAGCGTATTCATTTAAATTATGTTTGTTCACAACCTTCCCCTTATATTAAATATTAGTATTGTGATTTTTAATATATAACAGACAAAGCGGTCACCGTAGCATAGTTGGTAGCGCTCCTGCCTACGAAGCTGGTGGTTCTGGGTTCGAATCCCGGTAAGTGCAAATATTTGTGTGATGAGCACGAATATTTGTTTCTGAGTCATGGATGTTTTCTATGTATTTAAGTATTTATCTATCTATATAAGTATGTATATCGTCACCTGATACCGATAGTACAAGCTTTGCTTAGTTTGGGGCTAGGATGATCTGTGTGACATTGTCCCAAGATATTATTATTATTATAAAGCGCTTGACGAACATGAAAACTACACTTGATTGTTTAACTCAGCAGTTTCTATGTACACTGGGCCAAGTTATCTATTATTACTGACATATGAAAATAAAGAACTCTAAAAATCATTCAATGAAAACATTCAGGGCATTATAATTAAGTTATGTCTTCTATTAGGTGGAGGTAGTTTCCCAGTCGGGGTGCCCTTTGAGCGAATCAACGCTGTGCCCTACTTCTCTTGAAACAAACATGATATTGCTATGGTATTTGCAGAGCAATTGGTGAGTGGGTTGGAAATCAGTTGCCTGCACTTCACACCATATCATGTCGAGGACTCTATTAGAGACATACAATTTATAAATGAGCTAATACAACAAGCAATAAAAGAAATAAAGACATATTCAGCACCTGAACCAGATTTATTTACCAGATTGGAAATCTCCTCTCTCTCTCCTCCATGTGCGAGTCGGACTCGCCCATGAAGGGTTCCGTAAAGTAGTTCAGTTGATTAAATGAAAGGTAAATTGCGGTTTACGATTTATGACGTATTAAAAAAATCTACTTAACAGATTTCGTTCAAACCAATTTTCGTTGTTAGTTTGCATGATAATGTACATCATATATATTTTTTAGTTTTATTATTCTCTTATTTTAGAAATTACAGGGGGAGTACACTCATTTTACCACTTTGGAAGTGTCTCTCGCGCACTTTAGTTATAAATGATATTAGGAACCTCAATATAATTTTTGAAGACCTATCCATAGAAAGCCCAAATGTATGGGTAAGATGAAAAAAAAATGAGTATCAGTTCTATGTATGGGGAACCCTCAAAATTATTATTCTTTTTCTAGTTTTGTGTAAAAATATTAATGCGGTTCACAGAATACATCTACTTACCAAGTTTCAACAGTACAGCTCTTATAATTGCGGAAAAAGTGGCTGTAACGTACGGACGGACAGACAGACAGACTGACAGAAATTACGAATCTATAAGGGTTCCGTTTTTGCCATTTGGTGACGGAACCCTAAAAAGCCCTAGTAAATATACAGCAAATGCTTGTAGTAATATGGTTAACTAAATACAGATAATTATATCTAGGTACAAATACAGATAATTAACAATCGTTAATTACTGGTATTTACTTGCAAGTATGGAAATCAGGATATATTTACTACTAGCTGTGCCCCGCGGTTTTACCCGCGTTAAATTTTATAAATTATCATAGCTAAGTAATGGAAACAGGCGTTACTTTGTGGAAATCCATAACAATCAAAATACAAAATCAATATGTAGTGTTAATTCCGCTAAACGGACCATTCTCAAGGGCTGCTAACTCGTCGAGTGCTCGAAGGAGACTTCGAGATAGACTAGATGTCTCCTTCGAGCACTCGACGAGTTAGCAGCCCTTGAGAATGGTCCGTGGAGGACCGAAACACATGTTGGGTATCGTGCTGGCGCATGTAATTTGCTTTTTATATTGTCCTTCTTGCATGTGTACATTTATGCGGGGGGAGGGCGGTGCAAATTGCATCCCGGCATGATTAAACTGACAATTAGCGGAATTAACACTACATATTGATTTTGTATTTTGATAATTATCATAGCTCCTACCCCGTAAGTGGTAGCGTGATAATATGTAGCCTATATGTTGACCCGACCTCTTAGTAATATTCATGCAAAATTTGAAGTAAATCCATGCAGTACTTTTTGAGTTTAGCCCGGACATACATACAGACACACAGACAAAAATTCTAAAAACTATATTTTTAGCTTCGATATCGATTGTAGATCACGCCCCAAGTATCATTTTTTTTAAATATTCAATGTACAGCTTTGACTTTCCTACGATTTTATTATATGTATAGAAGATGTTCCAATATAATAATATCCTGGGACATTATTTACACACGGCCATCTGATGCCAAACTAAGTAGAGTTTGTACTATGGGAACCAGATAACTGATATACTACTCTTCTTTTGTAAATAGATACAAATTAAAAGGTAAATAGGTACTCGTACAAAGTGTATTCACTTAAATTATGTTTGTTCTCAACCTTCACCTTATATTAAATATTAGCATTGTGATTTTTAATATATAACAGGCAAAGCGCTTGGTGAACATGAAATATACTACACTTGATTGTTAAACTCAGGAGTTACTATGTACAGACGCCAGCACATCCAGCTACCCCAATCCCTCAATTTTCTTTTATACATTTTCAACATTGTTACGTAAGCATTAATTCACTTTCAATTGGGGAAATTTGACAGATTGGGGTAACTTGATGTGCTGGCGTCCGTACACTGGGCGATGTTAACGATTATTACTAACATATGAAAATAAAGAACTTTAAAATCATTCAATGAAAAAATTCAGGATAACAAAAATCTTGTGAAATTCATTATGGTAGACGACCAGGTGTTAGCGTGAAATGTCTACTTCTGGCGTTAGGGTCTGTGGCGGAACGTGTCTCTAGAAAAACACATTTAATCTATGAGGAACTCCCGTACAAGCTTTCATATCACTGCTCTCTCGTTAAGTCTCCCACTTGTTTAATCAATCGAAGTATCTACGCCGTAGATGACGGCGTAGATACTACGCTCTTTGAAGTTCGGATAAAACCTGCGTGGGTTAGTTTGACTATCAACTAAGTGAACGAGCGAAAACAGTATAACTAGTGGACTGATAAGTTTGATAAAATATGCACTTATTTTTATTGCTTTCAATAAATCTATATGATATAATAATAATATGACGTAGTACAACTAGCTACGGCATTATGTAGCGTCGTTGCCTACTACGATTACTACGTGCGTAGTAGCAGATGTTATAATACTAAATCGTAGTATACAGTTTTACAAAAATAATTAGCCTCCTGTGTGATCTCAAAATTTGAAACCTATAAATTTATTTAAAAACCATACACTTAAATATACAATGGCGTACTTTCTTCTTCTAGTTCTCCTTAAGGCAACATGGTATGTGCCATAGGTATAGGAACTCAAGAAGAAATTAATAATATATATAAATAGAATCAATATATAATAATAATGCTCCCCCCCCCCCCCCCGCCCACGGGATGAGATGGGGTGATGATATTCTATGCCGTCACCACACAGCATGCTTTATATTATAATTACATTATTTACGATACTATTATTTCGTAAATAAGTGTCTTAATGTTTAAATTGATGGATAACGGGGCTAGTTTGTGTGACGATGATATTTTTTTGCGTCTTCAGAATGGTTTACGCTATTTTTTTTGCCCTTTGGTGCATAACATATTTTTATTTTATTTTTCAGTTTAGAAAACTTACAGCTAATTAAATAATAATAAGGTTGTATGTTTAATTTAAGGTCAATAACAAGTTTTCACTTATACTATTTAAATAATTGGTAATTAAAGGCAGTACAGGCACACAGAAAATGGTGATGATTAATCATTCCATTTTATGAAAAATATTTGTTACATAAGGCCTTTTTCACTTGTGAAGCACTCATATTAAAAGGATCAATGTCAATTCTCTGGCACGCATCATTGTACAGATGGCAAGCCCTCAACAGAAACGAGTTTCTTCTATAGTTACTCTGTGCTGCAGGAGTATGAAGAAGGTGGTATATTCGAAGTAACGCCGACGGTACGCGCAAACCTATCTTACTAACAATATCTTTATTCGAATTTACGATCAGCTAAAAACACGCATTTCGAATCATGGTTCTGATTAATTAATAAAAGTAATCATGTGCGACGCGCAAGGATGCACCTCTTGGGGGTCGTTAGGTAACTAGAGTTAAATTGACCTTTCCGAAGTTAGTTAACTGTGAATAAATAATAAATGTATGGTTTCAGTCACATTATACGATAGAAACCAGCATTAACTTTTTAAAACCCACCAAACAATAAAGGTTTGAAACCCACATCTTTATTTCAGTTTTTTTTTTTTATATGGCAGTGGAAATGCCTACGCATGGCACCCTCAAAAATGTGTCTGCGGGTGGGTATGTCGCACTCGTACCGACTTAACCTAACCTGCCGTGGACTTCTCATGGCACCTGATGCGAGGAGGAGGAGCCCCGGGAACGCGGGTATGCTGCTCTGGTGCCCCCCTTTTGCGTCGTGTCCCAGATGGTCGGGCACGCACCCTCGGAGGAATCTCAGTTGCCCTCCCCAGTTGCCGACTCCTGCCAGTCCGGCACAGTGACTGTGCCACAAACAGTTCGCTGAGTTTCCGGAGCTTTACGGTCTTTGTCCCGCTCTTACTTGATAAGCTAGAAAGGCTTGGTATACGGGGCTCAATTCATAACCTTTTCAGAGATTACTTATCGAACAGGAAGCAAAGGGTAAAGATTGGAGATTTGATGAGTAATGAGGCTTTTGTCTGTTACGGTGTACCCCAGGGGAGCATTCTCGGTCCAACTCTGTTTCAGCTGTATGTAAACGACCTTTGTACTATGTCTCTACCATATACAGAAATTTACACTTATGCAGACGACACTGCAATTGTAGTGAGCGGCCCTGACTGGAATGTAGTGCAAAACGGAGCGGAATTTTCCCTGAAACAAATAATGGTCTGGCTATCTAATAATTTACTTACATTTTTAAACAAAACCCTTTTTCTGCCTTTCTACTTATCTAAACTAAACTCACCACCTCATGATTTCTCTATTAAAGCCCACACCTGTGCCTCTAATAATAATTGTACTTGCCATAAGTTGTCTAGAGGAACGAATGTGAAGTATCTTGGTGTCCACTTGGTATCCGCAAGTTGAAACTGTTAAAAATAGGGTGAGAAAGCTTATACATCTTTTTAAAACCCTACGTGAAGTTACCACACCAGACCAAGTACGAATGGTTTATCTTGCCCTTTGTCAATCCATTGTCCAATACTGCATCCCAGTATGGGGTAGTGCCAGCAAGACACAATTACTTCAATTGGAGCGTGCGCAAAGAGCTGTACTAAAAGTAATGAACAAAAAGCCGATTAGATACTAAGCAATTGTACACTGAGAACAATTTTATCTGTTAGACAGCTCTTTGTGCAACGGATTATCTTAAGAATGCATAAAGCTGTGCCACCTCATGATCCCAAAAAACGTAGTAAGCATTCTGTCTTCTCAAGTGCTCGTTGCAGAACCGCCTTTGCCAGACGTCAATATAGGAGTGTCTCATGTAAGCTATACAACATGGTTAACAAAAATCACAACATTAGACGCCTCAACATCCATGAAGTTAAGTCGATCACAACCAGTTGGCTTCTCCAGCTAGATTATAATAACACTGAAGCGCTGCTAAAGTACATTGAGTAAAAGCTACCAGATAGAGACACACACTAACACACACACACATGCATACACGCATGCACACACAGACACACACACAAACACACACACACAAACACACACACACACACACACACGCACGCACGCACACACACATTCTTATATAGTACAAATATATGCCGCTTACCTAGAATTAATTTTCTTTAAAACTTACACATATGTAAATTGCCAATCATATCACGTCCACAACTGTTTTATTGTATAAACCTATTAGAATGAGCACTGTTTCCCGAAATACAGGCATTAGCCTAGTTTGGGAGACAGTACTAGTACTTTTTGTAAATTCACTATTCTGTAATCATTAGTTGGTAACTATTATTCTGTTCAAATAAACATTTTACTTTTTTTTTTACTTTTACTTCTTGCACGTAGCGGTAGTAGAGGACACTTCTCATACTGCCACTGCAGCTCCGAGGGGAGTTGGGCTAACGATTGCCGCCACCGTCCCATCGCCTCCTCCGTCTGCGAGCGGGATCGGCCCACTCCCGATCCCGCTCGGCTGCCTCCTTCTGGAGAACAACTGCCTCACAGAAGGAGACCATGGCGTCCCATATCTGTGTATCAGTCTCGTAACTCACAAGTAAATAATCTAAAGGCTTTTTTATAACATTTTTTAATTTTGTTTAAATAGGTTGTTGTTTAAATACGTCGAAAAAAGGGGTGTTATAAGTTTGACGTTGATGTCTGTCCGTGTATGTATAATAATAATAATATCTGGGGACAATGTCACACAGATCATTCTAGCCCCAAACTAAGCAAAGCTTGTACTATGGGTACCAGGCGGCGTGTACCTAAATATCTGTAATATGCAATTAGAAATAATAACTGTATTACTACAAACATGTTCTGACTATTTACAAGCACTTTTTTAAAGTCTACGTGAATAAAAACCTTTTTTATTTTATTTTATTTATTTATATTAGCCGAATGACGTCCACTGCTGGACAAAGGCCTCCCCTAAAGAATTCTACAATGGAGTTGTGCTATCATTTGGTGAAATATACCATAATCACCACGCTTGGCGGAAGAATTGTCGATCACTTCTCTATGAGATAAGTGATCACCGCCGCCCATGGACACTCGCAACACCGGAGGTGTCGCGGGTGCGCTGCCTGCCTTTAAAAGTCAGCAAACAAGTAATAATAATATCTAGGGACAATGTCACACACATCATCCTAGCCCCAAACTAAGCAAAGCTTGTACTATGGGTACCAGGCGACGATATACATACTTATATAGATAGATAAATACTTATATACATAGAAAACATCCATGACTCAGAAACAAATATTCGTGCTCATCACACAAATATTTGCACTTACCGGGATTCGAATCCAGGACCACCAGCTTCGTAGGCAGTAGCACTACCAAATAGGCTACGGTGACCGTCATGTCTGTTTGTGGCATCGTAGCTCTCAAAGGGATAAACCGATTACGATACGGTTTTTTCATTTATAAAGTTACGTTATGGTGGTTCTTAGCTATGTTTGGTTAATTTCAGTCCAGTATTGTAAGATTATTAGCTCTTTTCTTATAGCTTATAGTTGGAGGCACGGGTTTTCTAACAGCTAGCTTATATATAATATATATTAAATCATTCATAAATAAAACTAGAACTCATTTATTCGTGTGATATTAATGTATGATCATGTACGTTTGAATCTAAGTTAAATATAATAGTTCTAAGATATCATACCTCTTTTTGTGTAGGTCTGTCGACTGCTAGCACATCTATTGACAGCAACGTGTCTTGGACGCCAGCAGCTACCTACGAAAAAATTATATTAATTTTGACCGGAATCAAATTAATAAGTATAGATAAAGACAGATTGTTAAGTGAAATGATAATGTAGTGACTAACCTTTAAAGTAGACTTATGCGAACAGTCGACGAAGATAAATAACAGCGTGGAGCAGTAGGTTGCGTCGACGAACAAGCCCATCTCTTTGAAGCTGAACCCAAACCCATGGTCCACTATTTCTGACAACGCTCCATATACCGCTATCGTTATATTAGCGAACCTTAAAAAAATATATTTAAATATTAGTCTAAACCACATAGATAGATAGATAATCTTTATTGTACACCTTAAGAAAAAAGGCAGGCTATGTCGCTCTCGCATCGGTTTGTTTAACCACCAAAAGAAATGTCTCTCAGACAATGCGCCGTAAATCGTCTGTAACAGACGCAAAGGCCATATATATGAGAAATAATACAAAGCGAAAACATACAAATTATAATAGTAAAATTGGCGGCTTTATCACAAAGTGTGATCTCTTCCAGGCAACCTAGGTAGTGAAAGGAGTTACAGAAATGGGGCAGTTCCAAGTGTACAAATTACTATAATATAAGGTACTATTTGTACCATACTTAAAACTATACCTACTAATTATATGTACGTTCATAGTAATATAAGTGTGATTATGTGAACTATGTAGTTTTTAAATAGTGATCCTTGACCAGTCTTTGGAATGTATTTAGTGATTGTGCACGCCTAATAAACAAAGGCAACGCATTCCACAAACGAGCACCTTGTACAACAAATGCGTTATCAAGAAACTTTGTGGAGTGCGTCGGTATTTTTAACCGCTGATTGTTAATGGATCTCAAGGCTTTCGAATGTGATTCATATAAGAAAGAAAAACGTTCTTTCAGATAAGAGGGAGTGGAAGGATTAAACAAAATACTGTATAAAAATGACAGAATATGAGCATTCCGGCAAAGGCGTATAGGTAGCCACTTGAGTTTTTTGCGAAATTCAGGACATGATCATATTTGCGAAGGCCAAATAAAAATCTTATGCAGACATTCTGGAGACGCTCAAGTTTATCCAGTTGGGCTTCAGTAAGATCATGATAGCTGACATCTGCATAATCTAGTATTGAAAGAAGAGGGGACTGAGCAAGCGCAATTTTGGGCAATAGCAACAATTTGTAGAGTAATAGTTTAGTTATTTAGTGGCGTCAATTTAATTCTAACATTACAGGAAACTTTGCGATATAAAACTTACAATACCTTTATAATATCTACATATGAGGGATAGGTACAGTTAGTAATTAATGTATAGTTATTAATATTGAGTCACTTGAGGAGACAATAATAGGTAGAGTCAGTAATTAATTTTAACTCACATATAGAGACAACTAGCTGTGCCCCGCGGTTTTACTCGTGTTAAACTTTATAAATTATAGTCTATCTGTTTTCAAATTTTATTGAAATTGCTCCAGCCGTTTAGACGTGAAGAAGAAACAAACATACACACACACACACACGCACATACACACACTCACAAACTTTCGTCTTTATAATATTAGTGTGATAGGTAGAGTAAGTTATTATTTTAACTCATATAGAGAAACGTAGGTAGAGTAATTAATTAAAAGATATTAAATTTTACTCACATGAAGAGACAGTAGGTGGAGTAAGTACGCGCGTATGCATTCCCCAGGGCTTGCAACTGTTCCGACAGATTGAGCCACAGGTACCGGTACCGAGATATCAACTTCGCCGAACATTCTACTCCTACGTCCTGTGCAGATAGAATAAATCATTATAATAATAATGTTCTAACGAGAGAGTTCTAGAAATAGCACAGCTACCTAGCCTGACAGCGTTTCTCAAACAGAAGCGTTTACGTTGGTTGGGGCATGTGCACAGAATGGAACCCACTCGAATACCACGATGTGTTCTGTTGGGTGCGGTAGCTAATGCGAAGCGCGATGTCAGTAGACCTCTGCTTCGCTTTAAAGACTGCATCAATAGAGATATGGCCGCTTTTAAAATACATCATTATAAATATGATACCCACTCATGCTTTAAAGTATGTCTCGTTGATCTAGTGGGAGCGTGTTAAACCATGAAATGTCATAGTATAATAGATATATATACTCAGAAATGACTTTGATGACCTAACGTCTAGCCGTAGCGTGTTCAACCGCCGATAATGTGGTCCTGGGGTCAAATTCAAATTTTCCATTTTTTTTTCAAATTCAATTTTATTTATTTTGTGAACAAACGTATTACAGGTTGTTACATATATTTCTATAGTTCATTCAGTGTTCCACCAGTAGGCATACAAAATTTTTCAAATATCATTAAGAATACAATGTCAATATAAAAGAAAAAAAAATGTTAAAGAACAAATGTCACAAAATATCTTAGAAATAAAAATAAATACCAAAAATGTCAACAAAATAGAATATTATAAAAAAATGAAGTAAATTTCATATCGTGATAAACTACCAAACTTATATAGTGTAATTGTATAATATAATGTAAGTAATTAAAATTATGTCAGTAAAATGTATCATAGATAATTACAATTGCAATGTTTGATTATAATTTGTCTTCCAGGTATTCTCTAACGGAGTAATACGACTTGGCATCAAGTAATTTATGGAGCTTGCATTTGCAGTTCAAATCCCGGGTCGGGCTAAAAAGTGATTTTCCCGTGCAAGTAATCATACCCTCATTTATAGGATGCCGTCTTTGTACGGTCGCTGAAGGCTTTCTGAGCTGTGACCCGAATCCCATAAGGGTGCCCTTAGGTATTAGACGGTTAAATAAAGCTACTGGCCGAGAGCCTTCAGCGCTGCGCTAGCCAACTACTCGTTGTCTACAATTCTTTAATATAGTAGTACTAAATTTTAGAATAATAGCATGGTAAATTATTATTTATTTAAGGATTTAAAAAAAACTTAAGAGGTGTCAAGGGACACCCGGATGGAACGAAGTTGTTTCTTATTATTTATTATGTACAAAAAACCTGTATACACTCAACAAAAATAATCGTCGCGACACCACACTGTTCAATACGAAATAGAAATGAAAATATCTGGCTTGCTTTCTATAAGAGAGAGAGAGAGAGAGAGAGAGAGAGAGACAGACAGAGAAACATGCACACGCCGCACAGCTGCAAAAAGTGTCGTGACAACTTTTCGTAAGTTTTTTTTCCGTCTAGCCCCTGTCACAACGCGCGATAAGGAACTTCGTTCCAAAAAACATACGTGATAGGACAGACTGCACGGACTGACAAAGGAGACGGATACGTTTACATACAATATTGGGCCTGGATGTAAAAAGATAAAAGTGGTGTCAATTAATGGGTCTATAAATTATCAGCCAATCACTAAAAATTCCATGGCTTTTTCAATCTGTGAGCAGAGTTATAAAAGATTTAGTACTTAATAGAGAGGTTATATACCAACCTATACATTACCTATATATTAAAGGCGATTGCTATTTAATAGCTATCCGTGTCCAGTATGTTAGCAAAAGTCGTTAAGCAATATCAGAAGTCCGTAGAGAGAATGTCGAGGGATATATAAACAAAACAATAAAAACTACTCAAATCACACACGCACTAAACGACACGAGAAACGAGTGACCGATCATAGATTAGGATTCAAAATCTGTCACCAGTCACGGTCAGCATAGATTAAACATATAGTTGCCAATAACTAATAAATCGATTTGAATGATAACCAATATTATGATTTCTATTTATTTTTTGATATTATGTTTTTTACTAATGACATTATGACAATGTATTTAATAATTATTATGATTAAATCGGTTATCTGGTGTCTGGTGCAAGAGATTTTATATTACATTGTTTGTACTCATTAACTTTAATCGATTATAGTAATCAACAACCAATATTTAATTCGTGACTTAAACTTATTTTGAGATTTCTCGTTTTCCAGATTGTAAATTGGGTAAATTTTTCACAGTTTTAAATAGAAAAATATAACGCTTTTTTTAAACCATATCTCAACTATTACAGTCAGGCCCAGAAATCCCCGTCTCCTTTATTTTTTTGTCACATATTCTATATTCTAATATGTTTATGTAGCTCGACAAGTACAAGTGTATGTTAATACCCAACTGCTGAATACATTTCATTATTTCATTGTTAAAGATTAATTATAGACATAACAAATAACCGTGCTAACCGCACAAAGATTAGCCCTGGGTGGGGATCAAACCCACGACCTCTTAGACGTCAGAGTCACTAACTACTAGAATTCCTTAAAAATGTATACTGATGATGTACTCCCGACCGAATTTCAGCCACGGCGTCCAGTCTTAATGGAGACTAGCCAATTGCGCAGGACATATTATAGTGAGTGCACAAGTGTGTGCGCAAACACAGGGGCACTTTCTATTCCATCACTCTCATGATCTGATGGGACGCCTAGCGACACGACCGGAAAGAGTTCAGGTACAGGACCGACGGCTTTACGTGCTCTCCGAGGCACGGGGGTGTAATACCGCCAACTTCCAGACTTCGGGCTGATACTGAGAAATTTCTTTTTGCGGAAAAATCCCAAAATGACTTTTTGGCCCGACCTGGGATTTGAACCCAGGACCTCATTATCTGCGGTTGAACACGCTACCGCTAGACCAACGATGCAGCAGAAATGTATACTATTAAATACTTTACCCGTCTAAAACACTCAGAAAGGCTTTGCGAAGCTATTTTAATCCCTTTGCAGTTGATATACCACAGTGCACAATTCATGTTGATCATCGTGATTATATGGTAATACGCTGTTGTATGCCACAGTAGGAAGCCGTCCAGCAAAGCACAGAGGCTGAGCAAGAAGCACACGGCCAGGAGCAAGCAGCCTATGCTTATTATAACGATGACAGTCTTCAAATTGGGGAATTGCAGATTTTCACCAGTGACGCGGTAATATCGAACCTGTAAAAAAAACATAATTAAACCAGCATACAATAGAGATAGATAACTCTTAACAACTGCACGCCAACGATATAGTAGTAGAAATTATATAAAAAATATAAGGTTGTATTAGATCACGGGTTCAATTCCTATCCAGGGCAGATATTTGTGTGCATGAACATGTCTGTTTGTCCCCAGTCTGGGTGAAATTATCTATATAAGAATGTATTTACAAAAGAAAAGTAGTATATGTAATATATCAGTTATCAGGTTTTCATAGTAGAAGCTCTGCTTGGTGGCGGAAAGATCTCTCTTTATCAGTATCCCGAAATCACACCCCCGTGCCTCGGAGAGCACATAAAACCGAACCTGTACCTGGCCCCTATCGGGTTGTGTCGCTAGTCGTCCAACCGGATCATGAGAGTGATGGAATAGAAAGTGCCTGTATAATATAATATGACTAGTCTCCATTGAATTCGGTCGCCGTGGCCGAAATTCGATTAGGATTAATACAATATAAAGGATGAAAGCAAATTGAAACTATTGATATAAGACCAACCTGAAATTTCCCCCAGTTAGTTTTATAAATGGCGACTTGGTGGGCAACACCCCAGCCAACGAACGGTATCCAGAAGTGGGGCACAAGGAAGATAACGAAGAGAATAGCGTAGATATAGTCATCGAACCGGCGGATGGAGCGCAAGATCATGATGCGTTCGTACCCCACAACTAACACGACCACCGTGGCTGCGATGTAGAAACATATTGCGTACATTGTAGCCGATGACCTCCAGCTAAAAGTTATTGTACCTGTAATGTTAAAATTATTATAATACGTATGTATGGGCACATAGCTCGTAGAACCGACGGCCGTTGGAGCAGAAAGGTTCTCGAGTGGCGACCACGAACCGGAAGACGCAGCGTAGGCAGGCCCAAAAGTATAAAAAAACGGTAAATCGTAGAACATTCATGGGGGTGATTTGGTTACTTCTGAACATATAGTATCTTAATTATTTATATATGCGAATGATTGTCTATTCAAACACAATTTCAATTGTTAATCGTTTTATTAACATATAATAAAATCGTAGGAAAGTCAAAACTGTACATTGAATATTTTAAAAAAAGGATACTTAGGGCGTGATCTCCAATCGGAATCGTAGCCAACAATATAGTTTTTAAAATTTTTGTCTGTGTCTCTGTGTGTCTGTTCGTCTGTATGTATGTCCGGGCTAAACTCAAAGAGTACTGCATGGATTTACTTCAAATTTTGCATGAAAATTACTAAGAGGTCGGGTCAACATATAGGCTATATATTATCATGCTAGAACCTACGGGGGAGGAGCAGTGATAATTTATAAAGTTTAACGCGGGTAAAACCGCGGGGCACAGCTAGTTATTAATGTTATTATCAAGGAATGTCTTCTGTAAGGTGGAGGTACTTCCCCAGTCGGGCAGCTCTTTGAGCGAATGAACGCTATGCCCTACCTCTCTTAGAGCATAGTTAAGTAAAGGTATTGTAAGTTAACCTGGACGCGACCGAGTGATGGGCATGACGGCTAGGGCCCGGAACAGCACCAGCAGAAGCTTGTGGTCCCGGTAGAACTGGTCGTGGGTCTCGCACGTGTCGCCATCTTGCGACGACAACATATCACGTTGTTCTTGCTCCTAAGACAAATGGACATACAAATAACACTAAAAGATCGTAGGGAACGTGGGGATCTAATTGAGACGTTCAACATCATAAATGGGCATTATGACATAGAAGGCTTCGATAAACTATTCCTACGCAGTGATTATTCCCATTTACGAGGACATCATCTTAATATATTTACAGACGCCAGCACATCAAGCTACCCCAATCTGTCAAATTTCCCCAATTGAAAATGAACCTTATGCTTTTGTGATAAAATCGATAAAAGAAATTTGACGGATTGGGGTAGCTGGATGTGCTGTACCAATTTATCTCACAAAAACACTTTTTAAACAACAGAATAGTCAAAGCGTGGAATAAACTACCAGAAAACGTAATTTCAGCCCAAAATGTGAATCAATAAAAAAATAGACTCGACGAATATCTTAGCTGCAATAGAAACTAGTGGAATAGAGCTGGATACAGGCACTCACCAGTTGAATCAACTACTTGCCTGTTCACTAATAATAATAATAAAATATGTGTCCGTAAGTGATCGGCGAGGTTAAGCAACTAGGGTCGCGGTCAGTCCATTGATGGGTGACCTTCTCCGTGCTTCGGAGGGCACGTTAAGCTGTCGGTCCCGGTTGTAGTCATTAGACAACAGTCGTTAAGCCATGTCAGAGGCCTACTGGGCGGCTTGAACAACGGACACTAGGGTAACCACTGCCCATACGATTAGGAAGCAAGCATAATAATAGAATAATTTACTAGTTCTACCTACTAATATTATAAATGCGATAGTTTGTGAGTATGGATGAATTGATGTATGGATGTAAGTTACTGTTTCAAGCCAAAATTACCTTTACCTTGCCGTTTTTTTGGGTTTTATCTAATTTTTTTTTCACTAAAAATTATATGTTATTCCACTTTAATGTAATGTAATAATGTATGTATATATATTTAATTGTAGGTAGGTGAAATTCTACTTAAAACAATAACAATTTACAATCTGCGGGTGCCCAAAAAGCTAGCAACGTTGCCTCGTTGCATAGCCAAGCTGATACGCTGGCTGAGGTACACTCCCGCCCTTGGGTCACCTGAAGTCTCGACAAGGCGCCTGGACAAGCTCTTTACAAATTTTCGTGTGTCTCAACCCCATGGGCCCATAGTTTCAAAACCAAACGGAAGAAAGATATACCCGTCACCGATCCCAATAGGTCGATTTGACTACGATACTTTTGACGGTCACCGTAGCCTAGTTGGTAGTGCTCCTGCCTACGAAGCTGGTGGTCCTGGGTTCGAATCCCGGTAAGTGCAAATATTTGTGTGATGAGCACGAATATTTGTTTCTGAGTCATGGATGTTTTCTATGTATATAAGTATTTATCTATCTATATAAGTATGTATATCTTCGCCTGGTATCCATAGTACAAGCTTTGCTTAGTTTGGGGCTATGATGATCTGTGTGACATTGTCCCGAGATATTATTATTATTATATTATTATTATATTATTATTATATTATTATTATATTATTATTATATTATTATTATATTATTATTATATCCCATAGTATTCTGGCCCACGCGTTCGGCCCATTTTTCCACGTGTTCCTACTCTGTGTAATGTGGGCCCGCGGCCAGAGGCCAGTTGCCCCCTAACCGGTAAGTAAATATTATTCTTATTGCTTGCTTATCGTATGGGCAGTGGTAACCCTAGTGTCAGAGTTGCTCAAGCCGCCCAGTAGGCCTCTGACATGGCTTAACGACTGTTGTCTAATGACTACAACCGGGACCAACAGCTTAACGTGACCTCCGAAGCACGGAGACGCTCAGAAATTAAACCACTTTGGCAGTCACCCATCTATGGACTGACCGCGAGCGTAGTTGCTTAACCTCGCCGACGCTTACAGACCGGTGAGAGCATCTAGCTATGAGTGTATAATTCTTATGAGAAATAAAGATTCTTTAATCTTAAAGTTTTTGGAAAAAGAATACAGCAAGCGTCACCAGTAGACTGCACTTGAGGCGCAGCGGCTAAAACAGTCACCTCGACGCTTTCATGTCACGGATTCGAGTCCCGCTCCGGACAACATTTAACATAAACAGTTAAATTTGAATTTTATAGCATTATTCGCAATGCAAAAAAAATGGGAAATCATAAATTTAATCGTCTGGCGGGTCACGAACCTGCACCATCTACCAATGCGTGGTAGGCGCTCTGCTTTAAGCTACGAACGATACACACTAGCATCTGAGTCTGCATGTAATTTGTGTCCGTCTATTATGTTTGTAAAGTACCCCGCGACACAGGGATTAAATTCCCTAATGCGGTCGTTGTCTTTTCTAATTAACAAAAAAATAGTACTTCCAGACCGTCGTGACAAGGACATCACTTGGATAAATAAGTCGCTTAAGAAATTACAGACCACGAAAAGTTATACAAAGTCGCGCAATAAAGATAAGTCGCAATAATCTTTTTATAACAGCTTTTGTCAAAACGCACACAATCAAAAAGTTCGGAAGAAAATATGTTGACTTTATACATAAATTACATAACACCATAGACAAGTATACCTACTTGCGGACGATGTCAATTGTTTTTTTCTTTCCTTTATTAATTTATTACAGTCATCTTATTGCTAACAGAGAATTCCATGCACAGTATCAGACAATATGTAGTAAAATATAGCTTAACCTATAAATTTCCATAATCAACCTAAACATAATCTCATTGACAATAAGTTAATACAAGCTAGCTAAATATCACTAGTATTATAAAATTAATTAAAAAAAACTAGTATTATAAAAAAATATGTATACTTAACTACCTATATTACTACAAACATATTCTGACTATTTACAATCGCTTTTTTAAAGTGTCTACGTGAATAAAAACCTTTTTCTATTTTAAAGTAGTACAACTGGTAAAATTGTATTGGGACTAGGATTACCATATATAAATAGAGGGATTTCTGTCTATGGTACCTAAAATTCCTGATTTTTCAGAAAATTGCCTGTCTGAAGCAAAAAGCTGTAGGTAATAAGTAAAAGCCTACAGATAATAATGAAGAAGGATATTTATTATATACTAGCTGTGCCCGCGACTTCGTCCGCGTGTTAATTAGTTTATTTAGTTTTTTTTTGTAAAATAAAAGACTTTTTCTAAAATAAAAGTAGCCTAAGTTACTCCTTATTACATCAGCTACCTGCCAATAAAAGTCCCGTCAAAATCGGTCCAGCCATTTCAGAGATTAGCCGGAACAAACAGACAGACAGACAAAAATTGTAAAAAATGTTATTTTGGTGTATGTACCGTATATATATTCATATTAATGTAGTAAAAACCGGTTATTTCAATATTACAAACAGACACTCCAATTTTATTTATTTGTATAGATGTATAGATGTAAAATACTTCACAAGATACAGTTTTGTAATTTTCCAGTGTAATCAATATTGCTTTTACTGATTCAATTGTGAGCCGATTTCTGTCTTTACTCCAGTGGGCGTTGACGAGAGCCTACGAAAATGCCTGTCCCAGACCAATGCCGGCCGCACGCCTGTCTAAGGCCTCATTTACGGAGACGCGGGGCGTCTCGCGTCGCGAGTGGCGTGGCGTCTCGCGGCGCGTCGGACTTTTTTTCTGTTTACGGTGGGGCGGCGCGTGAAGCGGCACGCATCATCGCACGCGTAAACACAAACTTATAGCAATATACGACCATGTTCATAGAGAAGCGAGACGGGAAGCGAGGCGGTGCCCGCCGCGGCGCCCGCGGCGAATCCTCTAGCGTGTAGCGAAGCATGCGGCGGACATAGCTTCATCGAGGATTGCCGCTGCGTGCGCCGCCGCGATAAACGCCGCGTGGGACGCGTCGGTGCCATCCGCGGGCTCGGCCGCAAAAAAACGTCCTAATTCAAACAAACGCGTCTAAAATCGCTTCTCCGTAAATGCACTCATACAACGCCATATATTTGAATTCAGTGCGGGCCGCGTCGCTCAACGCAACGCGCGACGCCCCGCGTCTCCGTAAATGAGGCCTAAACCTTAAAATTCCTGTCAAATGTGGCTAACGCCTGTCATATGGTAACCCTAATTGGGACGGAGCTGACGGTTCATACATTCATTCCGTATTCAGAGTGTACGTTTTATCTGTTTTTGAATTTTTTTGTCATCTGAGTTTCACAAACGGGGTGTCCCAGATGCGAATCGCCACGGGTTTTCCAAAAATATGCCAAAAACTTTCATCCCCTATTCCCTATTGATATTTAAGACCCTTCATGGTAAAAGGTTTACAAACTTTGAATGTCATATATAATAATAATCAACAGCCTAAAAATAAGTTTCAAGCTTCTAGCACTAAAAATGGCGATTCTTTTATACAACTTTTATCCCCCACTTTCAACCCCTTACACCGTTTTTTCGCATTAAAATGTAGCCTGGGTCCTTTCTCAGGTTCTAGACTGTACCAAATTTCATTTAAATCGGTTCAATAGTTTTGCCCAGAAAGCGCGACAGACAGAGTAAATTTTGCATTTATAATATTAGTAAGAAATATTGAACTTGGCTCTCAGCTAGAATATAAGATATATATACCTTGTTTTAAAAATTACTGAATCTTGTATTCAGTGTAGCACTTTTAAGATGCTAAAAGTAATATATGAGATCATAGTGTAAAACGCCATGATTTAAGAAGTATTCCAAATTGAATAATTTTAAAGCGACATCTGGAATTTTCTGATTTATATATTAGCATTCCAACCGTTGTTAGCCTTAGCCTTAGTTTAGTTAGTGTAGGTTTCGATAAGATGGCGTTAAAATTCTCTTAAGTGATTGTATAAATTCGAGTCTGAGAACCACAGTGTAGTGGCGGAGCAGTTAACGCTCATGGGGCTCGATACCCTGTAAATCGTGGGTACGATTCCCACCGCACTTAAATTTATACAATTCTTTATATTTGATTAGCCGCGGTCGTGCTATCGGTGAATGCGCTGTGCGTGCGCAATCCTGCAAAATGTCTAATACGTTAAAATGTATATCGTGTAACATAGTTATCGACGAGTTACTAGCTTACATTCAAAATAAAGTTTCGATTGCAGATGAATCAAGTTTAGTTAAAATATGTGCGTCTGCTTTCACCAGCGAACAAATTCAAAATTCAAAGACGTTACTTCTGGAGTCTTTGTCTTCTGAGGTGCGCAGTAAGGTCCGTAAAGGGAAAGGCAAGGATAACCGTGTGCTAAACGACATCATTGCTATCTTTAAAACGGAGCCTGATGTACTACCAGTGTTTGTAGCACGAGATTTGGAGAAATTACCACCTATCACCTTCGATCATCTCGATGTCTCAAAACTGCTTAAAGACCTGGTACGAGTGCAATACGAAATAGACAGCATCAGATCATCGTATGTGACACAAGAAGAGCTGAACAATTTGAAGACTGAGTATGAATCGAAATTCGTGTTGCTAAGTAGCCCGGCCAAGGTAACAAATGTGAACAGCAAAAGAGGCGCCCATATTGCTAAAAATAACATGTGTACGAGCCTAGATTTACAACTAGAGAAATTGGGACCAGAACCTTCAGACGGAATAAGTAATTCTCCTTCGAATATCATTTCAAATCGGAAGGAGGGTAGTCTCCATACAACTATCAGTGGCGACAAACAAAGCGATAACTGTGACACAGGCCGGTCGGATGCGTCATCGATACCGTTAACACTAAATGCAAGCGGCTCGAGCAAACAGCTGATTAAACCGTTATCGTCTTTCTCTGAAGTATGCGCAAGCGGTACAAATAAAATATATAACGATGGCTTCACTTTAGTGCAATCTAAAACGAAACTACTGAAGGAAAGACGAAAGGGAAAAATGGGAAGGGTCATAGTACAAGCTGAGGAGAAGTTCAGATCAGCCGATAGGAAAACACCCATATTCATATCGAACGTTCATAGAGATACCTCGGAATGTGACATAATTAATTACATTCAGAAAAAAACGGGGGAAACAGTTATTCTTGAAAAAATTGATATTAAACGGCAATGTGAACATACTGCATATAAGTTCTTCGTATCGCAGAGTAAGCTGGAAATGTACTTGAATGAGGAGTTATGGCCTCAGGGAGTCATATTTAGACGTTTTGTAAATTTTAGACCTAAACGTAGATACGAGACGTCAACTGAAATGTCTGCCGGCCCGCAAAACATTAACCATGTCAAATAAAGATAATATTCACAATTTTGTGTCGTTTAACTGCAGAAATGTTAAACGTTCCGTTCAAGATATTCGTGAATTGTGTAAAATATCAGACATAATAGCGCTTCAGGAAACCTGGTTGTTGCCGGAAGAAATATCATTTCTGAGCACCATAAGTGACGAGTTTAGCTGCACTGGAGTGTCTGCAGTAGACACATCGGCAGGTATTCTACATGGTAGGCCACATGGAGGCGTGGCCCTTCTTTGGAGACGAAATCTTTTTCACGATGTGGTAATAGTGGAGTGCGGTAACCCACGTATATGTGGCGTGAAAGTGACGGTGAAGGATAAATCCTTTTTAGTGCTAAGTGTGTACATGCCCACGGATACTGTGCTAAATCTAATGGATTTCACGGATGTTTTAAGCTCGGTGAGTGCAATCATTGACAGTTGTAGCTTAGACTATGTATACATTTTAGGAGATTTTAATGCACACCCGTGTAGTCAATTTTATGACGAATTGTCGGAGTTCTGTAGTGAACAGAGATGGACATGTATAGATACGGAAATTCTAGGAATACAGTCTGACACGTACACATTTTTAAGTGAGGCACACAATTCAAAGCGGTGGCTGGATCACTGCTTGGTAACAGAAGCAACTGTAAACTCTGTTAAAAATGTATACGTGATGTATGATGTAGTTTGGTCTGACCACTTACCCTTAATAGTGGAATGTAGTTTAGAGTCACTTATGCCAAAGATATTTGCAACTGAAATGAAATTGAACCAATTTGTATGGGGAGAGAGAAGTCAGAGTGAGATGGAGTCATTTCAAAAAGCTTGTCATGCTAGATTGAGACTAATCGATTTCCCTCAATCGCTAAGTAAGTGTTGTGATAGAACGTGTAGTGATCCTAGTCACAAATTTGTTATAAATCAGCTGTATGCAGACATCGTACATGCCTTGAAAGAGGCTGCACTGGTGGATCGGCGAAGCAGCATCAGGTATCCGAGAAAGGTTGTGATAGGTTGGAACAAGCACGTCGCGGTGGCTCACAGGGAGGCCAGGGAAAAATTTATGCTATGGTCGTGGTATGGTAGGCGTACTTCTGGGTGTGCATATGATGAAATGTGCGAGGCTAGAAAAGTATTTAAATCAAGATTAGAATGGTGCCAAAAGCACGAGGACCAAATTAAAATGGATATTCTGGCCTCGCACCATTCTAAAAATGATTTCCGGGGTTTTTGGAAGCATACATCTAAGTTGCAGCCGAAGCCGGGTATCCCTGTGAGTGTCGGCGGCGTCAGTAATCCAGAAGATATAGCGAACATCTTTAAAGAAAAATTTTTTGTTAATTCTCCTTTGGGACCTTCGAAGGTGGTGCTTGATTCTGAGTCCGGCATGGCAGTCAACGTAAAGTTTACAGCAAGCGAGATCGCCAGCGCCATAAAATCTATGCCACGGGGTAAGTCCCCTGGACATGACGGACTCGGCATCGAACACCTCCGATACGCTGGACCGCACTTACCTCGAGTTCTTGGTATGCTTTATGGTTTCTGTATAAGCCATAGTTATATGCCGGCCGAAATTATTAGGACTATAGTTATTCCGATACCTAAAAATAAAACAGGTGACCTTGCAGATAGCAATAACTATAGGCCTATCTCTTTGGCTACCGTGATCTCGAAAGTCTTTGACGGCATGCTTAACACACAACTAAATAAGTGCTCTCCGATACATGACAACCAATTTGGGTTCCGTCCAGGGTTGTCAACAGAGAGTGCGGTGTTGTGTCTTAAGCATGCTATCTCATACTACACGAAACGCGATACACCTGTATATGCCTGCTTCCTCGATCTATCTAGGGCGTTTGATTCGGTTTCCTACGATATTCTCTGGAATAAGTTACTTAATACTGTACCACCTGAACTAATTAACGTTTTTAAATATTGGTATGGAAACCAGATCAACAATGTACGATGGGCTGGATCATTGTCACGTCCATACAGGTTGGAATGCGGGGTGAGACAGGGGGGGTTGAGCTCGCCAACGCTCTTCAATCTGTATGTGAATGATCTAATATATAAGCTCAGCAGTGCTAGAGTCGGTTGTTACATCGATGGTGTCTGCGTTAACAATATCTGGTACGCCGACGATCTAGTTTTAATCAGTGCATCACCTTGTGGCCTTAGGAAATTGTTAGCACAATGTGAAGAGTACACTGCAATACATGGTTTGACGTATAACATTAAAAAGTTAGTCGTCATGGTATTTGAAGCCAGGGGTAAAACAGTAGAGAAAGTACCACCTTTAATACTTAACAGCTCACCTCTACAGATAGTACGTGAATTTAAATACCTTGGTCATGTATTGACCCCTGACCTCAAAGACAATGGTGATATTGAGCGGGAGCGTAGAGCGTTGTCGGTCAGAGCGAATATGCTAGCCCGCAGGTTTACGCGCTGTTCACTTGGTGTCAAAATAACGCTCTTTCGAGCCTACTGTACAAACTTTTTGACGTACTTAACTTGACGTGTTTAAGAGAAAAACAAAAGAACACTTCTTTCAATTAACTAAGCAGGCAGGCAGTTAATATTTATGTTTATATTATATGTTTATTATTATATATATAGGTATATATATGTTATATAATTAGGTATGTAGTTACGTAAGTAACTTAGTATGTAGTATTAGTAAGCAGGTTTATGTATATATTTATTTACCACTGGTAAATTCTGTTTTGTCTTTATTTTTGTATTATTCTTAAGTCAAATTGTTGTGCACTGTTTCTAACCCATCTCATATAAGCTCTCACTCTGACAAAGGTTTGCTGGAAGAGAACTCATAGTTGAGTTAAGCTCGCCTGTGTACATGCTAGCTCTAATGTCTTATATGAATATGTATTTCTGTGTGCAATAAAGAATAAAATAAAATAAATAAACTTTTACACCTGCAGCTTGTGGGCTGGATATACTCAACGATCCTACAACGCTCTACGCGTACAATACAACAATGCGTTTAGGGTGCTGGTAGGGCTGCCCCGTTTCTGTAGTGCGTCGGGAATGTTCGCAGATGCACATGTAGATTGTTTTTATGCAACAATGCGTAAAAGATGCGGTTCTCTGGTGCATAGGGTGCGGACCAGCTCTAACAGTATCCTAAACATGATTGCAAGTAGGTTGGACTGCGCCTACATAAGACGTTGCTGTGCCATCTCCCATGGCTTGTCGCGGGGATGACGGTTACAGGGTAATAATAATGTATGTTACTAACATAGCTGTAAGTCCTACTAACATATGAGTCACAGTTACTTGAAAAATAAAATTTCTATTCTATTCTATATATATATATATATCAGAGGGCGACAGACGAGCAAGTGGGTCACCTGATGGTAAGTGATCACCGCCGCCCATGGACACTCGCAACACCAAGGAGTCGCGGGTGCGTTGCCGGCCTTTAAGAGTCAACAAACAACTTTTCTTGTCTTGCGACCCGTCTCCCCACCCCGATGAGCACAACATTAAAATTAATAATGTTATTATTAAGGAATGTCTCCTGTAAGGTGGAGGTACTTCCCCAGTCGGGCTGCTGTTTGAGCTAATGAACGCTGTGCCCTACTTCTATTCGTTTTTAAAATGTCTGAAACTTGGGATACCTTTATCAGAAAGAGTATTTTTATTTTCCATCTAGGTAGTAAAGGCTCTACTCACATAATCTCTTTGCGTTTTATCATACACCGACTTATCTCGCTGCACATGTCGCATATCATAATGCAGTAGTGTTCTATCAATTCCTTCATCGAAAAGATGGTCGGGAATCATAATTTTTCTTCAGAGCAGACGTTCGAAAGCCACAATATTTCACGAATAAATGCGTTTAATAGTACTTAATAGCTTTGGCCGTACGATAACGTGACATTGTAAATTATATAAATGTAAACAGAGTGAGTAAATTTCATTAAAATTTAAAGCAAATGGCGATGTCGCTCTTTGCATATAAATGAATCTAACAACGAGCCTACCGTAAATACAATATGTATAATGTATATATGCTATCATTGTGGAAGTGAAGTATTTAATAATTACATGTTACATTTTCCTTTAATACAAATTATCTCTGAATAACTAAGCTGCTAGGTGCTATTACAACAAAAGATTCCAAAATGTATATATTGTAACAAGTCAACAAAATGTTTGTTACATTTGCCAATAATTTCTTGCCGGGCCAGTTGTCGTGGTTGGCAAATGCTTGCTTTTCACGCCGCGGGTCGTGGGTTCGATTCCCACCCAGTACAGATATTTGTGTGCATGAACATGTCTGTTTGTCCTGAGTCTAGGTGTAATTATCTATATAAGTTTGTATTTACAAAACAAAAAGTAAGTATATCAAGTTATATCTGAGGACGGGCAGCAACTTCTTTCTGAGTACTGACCATCTTACTGCGATCGCCAACTTCGTCTGCCAAGCGTGGTAATTATGGAATATCCCCCCAAGTTGATTCTTAGGGGAGGTTTGTCCAACAGTGGACTTCTTTCAGTTGTAATGATTAATTGATTGATCATCAAAATCCGTTCGGTAGTTTTTGCGTGAAGGAGTAACAAACATCCATACATCCATACTCACAAACTTTCGCATTTATTGTATTAGTAGGATTCCAACCTAATTATCATCATCATATCAGCCAAAAGACGCCCACTTTTGGACAAACAAAGGCCTCCCCCAAAGATCTCCACAATTGCCGGTCTTGCGCTATCCGCATCCAGCGACTTCCAGTGACCCTCACAAGATCATCAGTCCATTTTGTACGGGGACTGCCCACGCTGCGTCATCCGGTTCGTGGTCGCATCTCAAGAACCTTTCTGCCCCAACGGCCGTCGGCTCTACGAGCTATGTGCCCTGCCCACTGACACTTCAGCTTGGCAATTCTTCGGGTTATGTCGGTTATTTATCACACTAATATTTAAAGGCGAAAGTTTGTAAGTGTGTGAGTGTGTATGTTACTTACTCTTTCACGCAAAAACTACCGGACGGATTTTAATGATAATTTGTAGTAATATAGCTTATATTACCGAATAACACATAGGTTATATAATTTATAAATAAATTACAGACAGAATGCATATTTGTGGCGAGCGAGCAGTAGCGTTAATAAATATTACAAAGATCATAAATACTTATATGTATTTGTTATAATATATATATATTTATATATATTGTTGTTGTAAGAATGTTCACACTAGTTGATAACTAACGTAAGATATTAAGCGAAGACCTGTTATTGGCTTTTTGGCGCTAATTGTATTGTTCAAATCAAATCAAATCAAAACAAAACAATTGTTTATTTGCAAGAACATGGTACATGTTATCTTTGTTAACATTGTACAGCTGTTGGTCTTCCAAGAATAAATAAATAATAAAGTTTAACGCGGGTAAAACCGCGGGGCACAGCTAGTCATTATAATATAGTAGGTAGATGACAAGTGTGTTATTTTTGTATTATCTATATGCTACAGGAGAAATACATTTTTCATGAAATACGAGTACCTACTTTTGTTTACTTTGACTTCCCTTCCGTCTAAGGTACATATAGTTTCCACGTAAATTCAGTCGAAGTTTATGTTTATATTATAACTCGCTTCCCTCATTTATATGTGTTGTTTAAAGCGAATATATTCCGTTATAGTATTCTGCCGATAGCGTTTTGATGGCTGCAGTATCTATTAACTTTATTGTTCAATGTTTTGAATAGGTTAGGGGAAGACCGGGCAAAGTGGATACCTTAAGATATTCAAGACTTTATCATAAAAAGTATAAGTGATAGAAACAAAATTAATGTTTCAAATCAGTCTTTATTAATTGATTTTACATATATTATAATCAAATAACCTTAAATGGGAACCAATTAGGAACTAAAACAAGAATTCGAAAAGGTGTGCTAGTATTCGCTTTGCCCTGATGCCCGGGTAAAGTGGATATGGTACTTGGGCAAAATGAACAAATACCTTCTAATCACACAAAACTAAAGTTAACCTTATTAATTAAACATAATAAACTTAACGAAACATAACATTAGTTTATAGGAAATAGCTTAAAGATTATTACTGGCAGTTGTCACTTGAAATATGATCACCAATGCCTTCAAAAGCAGTAGGTACATGTTTCGTGACACCAGCTGTGACCGGTACCACATCGAATCCAATTTTCAACTGGCTGCTCATGCTCATCTTCTTCAATATATATTTCACGGCAAACCAAAATACACAGAATATATCCTTGAGGTAACCTCACTAAAAACAGGTCGGAATCTGCCAAGTTTTGCAGTAACATTACCACTTTGCTACTGTACCCTTCACCGATTCTCCGGACTTTATAACGGTCTGCATGACGCGTTCTTCTCAAAAGCCTTGATTAGTTTTTTTTTATAATTATTCAAAATTCAAATTCAAAATTCAAAAGTCGTTTATTCCGTTAAAATATTACATTTGTGTGGAATCGTCAATTTTTTTTACCCTACCGTGCAGTGCATGACGTGGCAGCTACTGAGAAACACTGCCAGAAAACTCAGTAGGAATCCTTTTTTAAAATATATATTTCTTAAATAAATTTACATTGTATTTAAATGTGTTAATTTAGAGCGACTCAATCCCAAGCTGTTTTGTCACTTAAATAATCAGAAGTTTTGTAATAAGCCCTGCTACACAATTTGGCTTTTATAATTCTTTTAAACTTATTCATAGACATTTCTCGGATATCACTGGGAAGTTTGTTATAGAATCTTATACATTGCCCCATAAAAGAGTTACTTACTTTGTGGAGACGGGTGGTATGTAACACAAAGTTATGCTTATATCGAGTATTTATATTATGAGTATCACTCCTTTTACAGAATTCACCATCTACAATAAAATATGAGCTTTGTTATACTGTAACTCAATAATAAACTCGGGCAAAGTGAACAGCTTATCCACTTTGCCCTATTCACTTTGCCCAATACAGCCATTTCTAAAGTTAAATCAAATTACACAAAAACGATTGCTTACTATTCTCTGTTAAATACATAATATTATAAGCGCACCTTGACACGTAATGAAACATAAGTACTCTCAAGGGTGATAAGCAAATAACACGCAAAATATAGTAAGTACATTACAATTACCTTAAATTTCGAAAATAATGTTACGTAACCACAATTTGCCGTTCTGCAGCCACCACGCGACGTTGTCTCTCGCTTACGTGTTTGCCGCTCATTGAGATAAGATGCCCGAACGTTTCTATGGGCCCGTGGTTGATGTCAAACGAATAGTTTAGATGTAGTGGGGACTATTCGCTATGCCCGGCGTATTCGCTTTGCCCGGTCTTCCCCTACTTACTTAGAGCTTCATGTTCCTGTAGGAATATCGACCCAGGTGACCAGCCTCACTAAAGTCAGGACTGAAACGTGTGTTGGGTATCGTACTTGCGCATGTAATTTGCATTTTTATATTCCCCTTCTTGTATGTACATATTTTATGGCGGCAGGAGTAGGTATGGTGCATACCTATTGCATCCCGGCTTGATTTAAACTGAGAATTAGGGGAATTAACACTACATATTAATTTTGACTGCCTCGTTGGTCTAGCGGTAGCGTGTTTACCCGCAGAGAACGAGGTCCTGGGTTCTTATTTCGGCAACTAGGTTTAGTTTCCATACTAGCCATATTTGTACTGTGTGTGTCTTCACTTCTTCACTAAACTCTAACAATACTTCTTTAATATTGAATTTACCTACTTAATGACTTGTCTATTAAGAATAAAATGTTCGGTACTCTCAAGAGTGCTTAACACCCATATTTATTAAAAAAGACTTCTCTCTATATAAGTTTTACCAAGTCGTTATAAATTGACGAATTTCCAGAAGAATGGAAGAATGCTAGAATTGTTCCAGTTTATAAAACAAAGGAGACGCTGCTTACGTTAGGTACGTTAAGAATTACTGTCTGATTTCTATTTTATCACGTTCTTCTAAATATTTTAATAATTTCTATATTAGTTCGACAATAAACTGTGAGCCTTGTGTGTTAGTCTTGTGTGTATATATTAAAAATAATTCTATATTGCTATGTATTATTATTAATAATGAATTAAGTAAATGACTATAAATTGTATGGAGATTTTTAGTAGTAAATTTACATTTTAATACGAAAACTTTATTCCGACAGTCACAATACGAATTTCAAAATACCGACTTTCATAATTCCGAATGGTAGAAAAGTCCGAATATTACAACTCCGCCTTATCATTACTCCTAGTTTTATAATTCCTAAATTTCAATATTCCTAACGTTTATAATTACTATTCTCAAAATACCGAGCTTCAATAGATCGAATAACAAAAAGCCCGACTTAATGATAATTCGAAATATCAACAATACGAATAAAAATATTTTGGTTCCCCGGTCACAGTTCTAACCTAACCTAACCCAAATGATTCACCAACAATGGAGAGGATCTGGTACTCGGCGGCTGCATGCAACATGCAGACAGGCATGCAGCATGCAAGCAGTCATGCAGCTGCAAGCAGGCATGCAGCATGCAAGCAGGCATGCAGCATGCAAGCAGGCATACAGCGTGCAAGCAGGAATGCAGCAAGCAAGCAGGCATGCAACATGCAAGCAGGCATGCACCATGCAGCAAGCATTGTTTCTGTCACGGCTCCGGCGCTGCGGGGCTTAGGCGGCCCCACGCGAGCTTCTCGTCGCAGATGGTCTTAACGCTCACCACCGCAGCTTCGGCTTGCTGGCCGGCTTCACCGGCCAGCGCCAGCCGCGGCGGCGGTCCTTCAAACCCCCTGCCCCTCAGCCCGCGGGGCGCCCCACCCCTCCGCGCCTACGCGGGCTTAAATTACACTCTAGGGTAGGGCAGACAAGACTACGTGAAGTCGGTTTTGCAACGATTCGTTTCTGTCACAAAATTTTGTAGCACAACATGTTGACTTTTAGTTTATTCGAAGTATTGAAATTCGGAATGTTGTTTTTCGGATCGAGAACCCTTCGAGAATTTGGCTCTTAGAACGTATGAAAATCGGAAAACTAACAAATCGCATTTACGACTTTCGGTAAGATACATTTCGTGATATTTAATAATAGACATTACAATTCTTAGGTATTATGAAATTCGGACTTTTCAAAATCGGAACATCAACATTCGGAATAAAATATTTCGGAGTATTTGGGTGTTCACGCAAATAAATGATTTTTATCTTATAAAATGGTGCTACGATGATGCACCGGGCGGGAAAGTGAAATCGACACATTGTTTCAGAGGCGGTCGTCGAGAGAGCTTACTCGTCGGAGTTTTATGTCCCACCGTGTAGAAGAAGTAATCTACGAGTAATCCTTGCTGTTGTGAAGAAGGAAGAGGTTTTCTGACGTTCGATTTCCTCTACTATAGCGCAGGTGACCTGGTGTTTCTCTCCTACGTCACCAGCTTAAAGTGGACATATAAAAGGTGTAAAATAAATGAACGTCACTTAAAGAGCTTAAACTGAACAACGTTTAGTATATATCCAAAAATTGTTAAAAAATTAAAACCTAAATACCTATCAACCTTATAGGCAACTATATTACCTACATTTGAACTCGAAATACTCGAGCCGTGGGGGCCTCCAAGCGTTTTGCCACTTTTCCGTGACATTTCAAAACCTAGTCCGTCAGAGCTTCACATCTTCAGAGGGCTGGCCAATAGATACTTATGTCAAAGAATTAGTACCTATTATTCAACGTGGCAATGCTGCCAGCCTTCTGGGTACGTTCATGGTGGGTAACGATGCCCAGGCAATTTTTGAATTTTTAATACCTATTTAGGTTTATTTTATTCCCTTAGTTAGGGTAGGTAAGTCAATCTTGAAAAGTAGTATTTTTTTTAAAGGAGATTTCCTTAAATAAAAAGATAGGGAGCCAAAGAAATAGTTTTCTTATTTCTTAAACTGGTTTAGCTTCATGTTATTACATAATTAAATTGACTATGGTATTCTAATATTCGCAATTTTATGAATTAATGAATGAACTTGTACATAAGAATAATAACTGCTGGACTCAAAAAACTGGATGTACAATAAGCTCTTGGTGATCTATTTAATAAATAAAATTGAAGTTCACTTGTCACACTTTTTATTGAAGTAGTACTTCAGCTGGTGAATATAGGTTTATTATGAGGGTCGCGCTTTAATGCTTCAATGCAACTCAATGGGCCCCACCTGTGAAGACCCAGCGAAACCTGCTCAAGAGGGCAACCCCTTGAGTATGTTTCGCCAGACTGCCTGGACTGGGCCGTGTTAAAACCGATAGTAGAGACACCCGCTGTGTTTGTTTCGCTGGGTCTTCACAGGTGGGACCCATTAGGCCCCGCCTGTACTTAAATAGATCACCAAGATAGCCCATTGGGCTGTATTGCATAATAATATCTAGGGACAATGTCACACAGATCATCCTAGCCCCAAACTAAGCAAAGCTTGTACTATGGGTACCAGGCGATATACATACTTATATAGATAGATAAATACTTATATAAATAGAAAACATCCATGACTCAGAAACAAATATTCGTGCACATCACACAAATATTTGCACTTACCGGGATTTGAACCCAGCACCACCAGCTTCGTAGGCAGGAGCACTACCAACTAGGCTACGGTGACCGTCAAAGCACTAAAACGCGACCGTCGATATATGTATATACAAGGTCTGCCATAATAATACTAATATTGAATTCAGACAAGATTTGGTCCACTTACTGAAATTATTTAGCAGACGAACACAATACTTGTTCAATCGCTTGTCTTATTATTTTAGGTTTAATAGCCTTAACAAGAGAGAATATAAACGTCAAATAATATTAATTTTAATAATTTGTTAACTATCTGTAATTAAATTAACAATGATTGTTAGAAAAGCGAAGCAAAATTTCGACCTGTTGGTTCCGTCTCAAAATTATTACTTACTGTTATTCCGACGCTTAAATTTTCTCTTACTAAGGCTAGGAAACGACAGGACTTTCGTTTCGTCGCATCGTATCGTATCGTATCAGCCGAAAGACGTCCACGGCTGAACAAAGGCCTCCCCCAAGGATCTCCACAATAGCCGGTCCTGCGCTGCCCGCATCCAACGGCTTCCCGCGACCCTTGCAATTTTGTTTAGTATGTAAACAATTATTATTAGTTTTATTAAAGACTAGCTGTGCCCCGTGGTTTTACCCGCGTTAAACTTTATGATATGTATAGATCACAGCTCCTCCCCCGTAGGCGATAGCGTGATAATATGTACCCTATATGTTGACCCGACCTCTTAGTACCTAATATTCATGCAAAATTTAAAGTAAATCCTTGCAGTACTTTTTGAGTTTAGCCCGGACATACATACAGACAAACAGACAAAAATTCTAAAAACTATATTTTCGGCTTCGATATCGAATGTAGATCACGCCCCAAGTATCCTTTCAAAAAAAATTCCACGTACAGTTTTGACTTTCCTACGATTTTATTATGTGTATAGATGAACAGTTCAGGCAATATAATAAATTATTCATGTCTTATGGCTATAAGATTCCTGGCGGACTATCTGCAGGTAGGTCCTCTTAACAGCCGGAAGAAGAATATGCCATAATCGCCACGCTTGGCAGTCGGGTTGGCAGGCGATCGCAGTATGATGGTCATAGTACTCAGAAAGAAGCTGCTATCCTTCTTCATACATGCTCGCCTGTTTAGGGTACTTCTGACCTGGGCCTCTACCGACTAAATCGCCGAACATCGATTTCTTAAATGGCGTTCAAATAAATAAAGGTTAAAAATGACTTAATCACTTGTTAAATCGGCTTCAAGGTTGACAATCAATTCCGGACCATTTATGACGTCATAATGTGCTCATGGAAGCCGATTTAACAATTAAGTAATTTTTAACCTTTATTTATTTTAACCCCATTTAGGAAATCGATGTTCGGCGTCTTAGCCGGTAGAGCCTGGTCAGAATTATCCAATAAATATTTGGTAAATATTAGTTGTACCTATATTTTTATAGTAAAACTGTTCTCGATCCGAAACACTTTCATATGTGTAGAATAATAATAATATCCTGGGACATTATTTACACACGTCCATCTGATCCCAAACTAAGCTACTGTACTATGGAAACCAGATAACTGATATACTACTTTTTTGTAAATACATAATTACACAGATAATTACACCCAGACTCAGGGCAAACAGACATGTTCATGCACACAAATATCTGTCCTGGGTGGGAATTGAACCCACGACCTCCGACGTGAAAAGCAACCACGCCAACAGGTCCGTCAACACGTGTCACTTCTAGACGCCATTGCATAGATCACCGCCAAGGAAAGTAAAATTAAACAAAACCATCGGATGAAAAATGTATTTATAACGTAACATATAATACAAAAATATCACAGGCTTTATTTTCACATTATAAGGTACGAATGAAGTAATACACATTGTAATTACAACTATGTGTATGTCAGTGTGGTATATTTACAAAACAACCATTAACGGTGAACACAAAAATATAATACATAATTATAAAAATAAGAATCATAAGCACGGACCCCTTAAAATGATAATTATTATCATTTTAAGGGGTACGTACCCAAAAGGTAAAACGGGCTCTCACCAATCTATTGACGAGGTTAAGCAACTAGGCTCGCGGTCAATCCGTAGATGGGTGACCGTCAGTGGTTTAGTTTCTGAGCGTCTCCGTGCTACGGAGGGCACGTTAAGCTGTCGGTCCCGGTTGTAGTAATTGGGCAATAGTCGTTAAGCCATATCAGAGGCATGAACAACTCTGACACTAGTGTAACCACTACCCTTACGATAAGTAAGTAATTATTAAGACTCCGCCGTCTGTCAGTCTGTGCGTCTGACACCAGGCTATAACTTATGAACCGTGATAGTTGAAATTTTCACAGATGAATATATTTCTGTTGCCGCTATACCAACAAATACTAAAAAACAGAATAAAATAAATATTTGAGGCATTTGCATGCCCTGTCCTTTTCATAATTACTACGTTAGAAAGAGATAGAATGATATTAAAATTAGCTTAGTTGGCTTAAGCAAGCTACCAAGATGGCGTTAAAAGCGTCTTAAATTCGTCAAGAAATATCGAATGGATTGTATACCTTCGAGTCATAGAACCAAGGTGCGGTGGCGGAGCGGTTAACGGATATGGGGCCGGATACCCCGAGGTCGTGGGTTCGATCCCACCCGCACTTGAATTTATACAATATACTTTAACAACTTGTTAAGCGACTAAGTTAAGTTACCAAAGTTTAAGCTTTGATAGCTCCGAAATTACAAATCATAAAGATTGATAGAAGAAAAAATGCTTTATACAATTTTATTGTATAAAAAATACATTTAAATTGATTAGATCGTGTAAAATACTGTATTGCTAATATTAATGCTTACAACATATTTAAACGTAACAGATTATTAGCAACATTTTGTGTGTAACAATAATTAGGTCTGCAAACATTCTACTGCTTGCAAATATTGAGCTGAGTGTAATTATGGACGATGTCTTTACTTTTACATTGATTTGAGTGTAATTAAGGACGATGTCTATATTTTTACATTGATTGGAGTGTAATTAAGGACGATGTCTATACTTTCACATTGATTTGGGTGTAATTAAGGACGATGTCTATATTTTAACATTGATTTGAGTGTAATTAAGGACGATGTCTATATTTTTACATTGATTTGAGTGTAATTAAGGACGATGCCTATACTTTTACATTAATTTGAGTTGAATTAAGGACGATGCTTATACTTTTACATTGATTTGAGTGGAATTAAGGACGATGCCTATACTTTTACATTGATTTGAGTGGAATTAAGGACGATGCCTATACTTTTACATTGATTTGAGTGGTATTAAGGACGATGCCTATACTTTTACATTGATTTGAGTGGAATTAAGGACGATGCCTATACTTTTACATTAATTTGAGTTGAATTAAGGACGATGCCTATACTTTTACATTGATTTGAGTGGAATTAAGGACTATGCCTATACTTTTACATTGATTTGAGTGGAATTAAGGACGATGCTTATACTTTTACATTAATTTGAGTGGAATTAAGGACGATGCCTATACTTTTACATTGATTTGAGTGGAATTAAGGACGATGCCTATACTTTTACATTGATTTGAGTGTAATTAAGGACGATGTCTATACTTTTACATTGATTTGAGTGGAATTAAGGACGATGCCTATACTTTTACATTGATTTAAACGTGAATTTGTTTTTTCGGTGATTATTCATGCGTGTCCGATTTTTATGAATCATTTTTTTATTAATTTATAATAATGTTCTCCTAGCCGAATTTCGACCACGGCGGCCAGTCTCAATAGAGATCAGCCATCTGCGCGGGACATATTATAGTGCACAAGTGTGTGCACAGAAGCACTAGCTCTACTTCTTTCCGGGTGTGTCACTAGGGATGCCTAGCGATACGACCGGAGAATGGTCAGGTACAGGACCGACGGCTTTACGTGTTCTCCGGGGCGCGGGGGTATAAAATCGCCAGACCTCGGGCTGATGCTAAGAAACTTTTCTTTTTGCAGAAATGTCTCAAAATCACTGTTGTCCCGACCCGGCATTTGAACCCAAGACCTCGTCCTCTGCGGGTGAACACGCTACCGCTAGACCAACGAGGCAGCAGGCAAAATTAATTAAGATGCACTCACGAGTATTACTACCACTGCGTCAAATTTTATGTAGATCGGTTCAGCCGTTCGGGAGGAGTACGATTAGGAACGAACTACATGAGTCACCTAAGGCCTCCACTATGCGGTTAGCCGGAATGTGGTCAGCCGTGAACAATCAATATTGCTGACCGGCTGCCGCATCACAGTGCGAATATAAACTACTCTCTCTTACAAATCTGAGTACGGTCAGCCGCACGGTTGGCAGCATTGCGGCTGGCAGCATTGCGGCTAGCCGCATAGTGCGTAGGAGGCCTAAGAAGTCGCTACGTTTACACTCAGCTCAATAATTTTAAATTAACTCTTTAATTTTAAGACTTAAGTTTAGCGAGCTGCGCCATAAGATCTTTATCCGTATCTGTGGTAGATTCTCCGAGTCGATTGCGCGACACTGCTGGGGCATTCGCCATCTGGAAAAAAACAGTTAAATTATGACTCTATGGTTAGGTTATGATCACATTAAAAAAATATCGCGTAAAACACAACAGTGAATTTGGAAATTCGAAAATCGAATGATTCAGGATAATAGAGTAAACGACAAAAGTAGATCATCAAAATTGGGCTTCATTTTTTTTAATGGATTATAAATAATCATGAATATAGGGCGGCAGTATTATTAAATATGGAAAACTTGTTTGTCATAACATAGTCTATGCATATTATTAAAAGATATTTATTTCACCTAAAACGTTATTAAGACTTGGTTAATTCAGTCCATAAAAATGCGGGGCAATCTTTGGGGACTGCTGATAGAAGTGAAAACTATTTTTTCATTTCTCATACTCGGAAAGTAGTGTTTATTTGTTCCGAGTAGCGAGTTGAAGATGTTACTTCCCACCTTTAGGCGGTAATAGTAATTGCTTTCCTCCCTATGGCAGGATTTTTTTTTAAATAAACCTAATTTGGTTAGGCAGTCTACTGTAAAAACTCTAACAAAATTAAGAATAAAATTTAAAAAAGCCCTCTTTTTTACGAGTATTCGATCAGGTCACGAGTCATTACGCGAGTTTAATTTTTTTTCCATCAATAAAAAGTGCACAAGGCCACTAAAGAATATATCACTTTAAAAATTAAACAGAAAATTGTATGAAAATTAACCCCACCCCCCTCCTCAGTATATATATGGTTATTGGTATTATGTTCTTTCTTTTCTTTATTTAGGTAATAAAGAAAAGAAAGAACATAATATGTTTACCTTTCCACTGATTTCGATGCCAATTTCATCAAGAACCTGGTTGACGATTCCTTCAGTTTCCTCCTCATCGCCTTCTTCGTCCATGATATCATCCAAAGTGTCTGCAACTGAAAATCAAATTTTCAAATTTATTTATCATCTGCCAACTTGTCCCACATGAAGATTGATGAAAAGAGAACCATTATCTCTTTCTCTTCTCTCTCTCTCTCTCGTTCTGTATATCAGCGGGAACAGTTTGACCTTGACAATGACATTATTACGTAGGCAATAAGGTCGGTATTCATAGTGAAAGTGTATCCATTGATATTAATAATAATACTTAATACAAAATATACAATAACTATAAATATCACACAGCGCCATCTAGCCCAAACTAAGACAAGCTAAAAATATTTGTGTGCATGAACGTGTCTCTTTGTCCTGAGACTGTATTTATATATATATAAGTATGTATTTACAAAAGAAAAAGTAGTATATTAGTTATCGGGTTTCCATATTACAAGCTCTGCTTAGTTTAGGATCACATGGCCGTGTGGGAAATAATATCCCAGAATACTATTATTTTTAATATAAATACATATTTATCTTGTGCACGAATTAACCCGTAACCCAGACACAGAACGAATAATCATGCTCACTACACAAAGATTTGCCCTAGGTGGGGTCGAACCGACGAACTCATTTGTAACATAAAATATTACATTTGTGTGGGATCGTCAATATCTTTTTACCGTACCATGCAGTACATGACATGCAGTACATGAAGCTACTGAGGAACAATGCCAGAAAACTCAGTAAGAATCCTTTTTTAAACTTTTTATTTCTTAACATACAATTACATTGTATTTTAATGTGTTAATTTAAAACGAACTAATCGCAAGCTGTTTTGTCACTTAAATAATCAGAAGTTTTGTAGTAAGCTACACAATTTGGCTTTTATAATTCTTTTAAACCAGCAGTCCAATTTTTTTTTCTTTTATTTATTTATTTATTAAAAAGAGTAGGTAAATGAAGAAGGACCAATTTTAAAACACATAGAAACTTGGGGGGCTACCGGCTAAGTCGCCGAACATTGAGACAGTATCCATATTAAAAATGACTTAATCAATCGTTAAATCGGCTTCCATGAACACTTGTGATTAGCGAAGCGATTTTCAACGATTTAACGATTGATATTTCATTTTTAACCTTTATTTATTTGAACGCCGATCACTATCCCGATGGTCGTTGACTTGGCCGGTAGTCTTCCAGAAGGGGTAAGATGATAGGACATCTAATCCGAAACGACCGGTTCATCACAAATATGATAGAAGGGAAGACGCAAGGAGAAAGAGAGGAAGACAGAGAATAAAGTTTACTTATCAACTTAAAGAAAAATTACAAGCAGACAGTTATAAAGAAGTCAAAGAGATGGCTCTACAATGGGATAAATGGAGAATGCTACACAGACAAGTGCTAAGCACTTAAATTTTGGATGAACTTACTCATTTCATCAGTCATATCCATCTTGGCGTTAGCCTGTCTAAAGGCTTCCATATCTCTGGCAATCTGTTGTGGGTTCATCACCTTGTTCATGTTGCCCATAGTTTTGGCCGTAGTGCCCATGGCATTCGCTATAGCTATATTAGCGCCCATCGCTTTGTTATGGATTTGTACACCTGAAATCTAAAATACAAAATATTGTTTTAAAAAACTTTAACCTTTATAAGTAAAATTAAAAATATTATTGAGGCGCTCATAGCCAGATGCTCTCACCGTTCCGTAAGTGATTGGCAAGGTTAAGCAACTAGGCTCGCGGTCAGTCCAAGGATACTCCTCATTATAAAGTATCTAAATTATGTGTTTGAACGTCAACTCGTCGGCCACCCTGTATATGTCACAATCTAATAATCTATTTGTAACTGGAATTAATATATAGTTCATTTATAATACTACAATTATTATGCAAGTTCTGACTATTTAGAAGTGTTTTTTGAAAGTCAATGTGAATAGAAACCGATTTTATTGATTTATTATTTAGTTCCTGAACTATGTAAACCGCAGTTAATAAGTAATTCTTAGTTATACATAAAAATTATAACAATAAAATTTATTAACATTTTTAACATTTAACAAGATTGTACCAATGGTGGCCATATTCTCTCATCCAGGCAACCATTGAATGCACATATATTGAGGAAAAGGTAATCTGGCTTTGGATCTTAAGGATTTTTTATAGACTCTTTTTTAACATGTATAAAAAAGGCATTCAGTCGAATTGTGGACCCAATCCTGTTCTAGTAATATTATAAATCCAAAAGTTTGAAAGGCTTGATAGACGTCATAAAACCTAGCTAAAAACACTCACGATTAAGCCACCTTCCCAACAGAAAACAAACACTGACACACACTGTATGTGTGTGTATAGATACTTTGGACTCAATGTTGTCATGTTAGCAAGTTGACCGCATGGTGGGCCTGGTGACCTGAAATTCAGGTTTCTCCAAAACCTACAATAGGCACCAGTCTCTCACAAAGTTAGGTTCTAACTTAGTACCCCAACCATAATTAAGATGTATTTGTTTTTATTAGAGCCTGTATTTCTTTGTGAAGAGAAAATAAAAGAATTTTGAATTTGAAATTTGAATTTGTGTCTGTCTAATGTCAAACTTGTAATGTCCTGTCATTATCAGAAGGGCGATTGTTTCAGAAATGTATTGTGCATGTGTCGCTTTATGTTAATAAGCGTAGAGACAGGCGTCTCGTCTGATTGAAGATTGGAGAGGGCATCAATATGAATGCTTACAATTACAGATAGACACTACTAAGGACTGTACGTACCTTACTATTGGCGGAGTACATTCTATTCTTTTGTTTCCTCAGTTGTACCAATTGTTTTGCTAGTATTTTGCAGCCTTCATTATTGCCTTCTTTTGCCATTTTTTTAATTTCCATTTCCTGCAAATATAAAATATCAATAATTATATTAATTTCTTGCAATTAATTATATAGTATAATTATTATCTTCTATACATATAATAAAATCGTAGGAAAGACTATGATAGCTATGATATTTTATAAAATTTAACGTGGGTAAAACCGCGGGGCACAGCTAGTTAGTAGTAAAAGTCAACAAAACATAGTGCATGGTAGCATTGCATTGTCCTCCTATTATCTTGTTACCTAATTCTACACCAAGCAGTTTACCTTAAAATATCACATGTATATATGAAGACTCTAGTTCTTGAAACTTAATAACTAAAAAAGATGCATGAACTCAAGCATTAACATTTATAAGGTAGCTGGAGTCCATCCAAATTGGTTAGATTATTGTAACCAGAGATTCCAAAATATCGCCTTGAGTGTTATATCAAATGCGCACTGGTATGTTAGGAACACAGAGGAACATGAGATACCCACAGTTAAAGAGGAAGTCAGCAACACCAGCAAGAGATATAAGAAAGACTGCATGTGTGACTGCAGTCGCCTCGCCGCTTCGTGTCCCGGGTTCGAATCCCGCGCAGGACAATGCTTTGTGTGACCCATAAATAGTTGTTCTGAGTCTGGATGGACTTTGTGTCCATCAATTATATGTTTGTAAAGTAGCCCGCAACACAGGGATTAAATTACCTAATATACAGGCTTCATCTTTAAAAAAAAAACACTATAACCTGGCAAAGAGTTTACTATACTGCCTGAAAAGATGGGAAATACTAGATCTGGATAAAAGAACATAAACCAAATCAACATATATGGAGTCATTTAAAGGAATGTCGCCCATAAATTTAAGACTCTGGACATATGATAATGGCTAGAGAGCTAATTGCAGATTAAATATTATTACAAACTATTTCTGTTATTATACAACTTTTGGACCAGATAGTCTGATATTCTTAGTTAGATGTTAATGTTGTCATCATCAGCGTCATGTCAGCTGAATAACGTCCACCACTGGACAAAGGTCTCACCTAAAGACTTCCACAAATGAGTTTTGTCCTCAGCAATGACGCAATAGTAGTTGTTTATATTCTCTTTGATGACATTTAAAGTGGTTGGAGTCGAAACCAAACGCTACTACAGGTTGATACGCATGATAATTTTGTAATTTAATTAGTCGTTTTTAAGCGCTATCGGAAGATCAGCGTCTCAGCAAAGATCTGCTGAGGTAGACGCCTTTCCTAGCTAGTACTTATAATGTTGAAATTGTATTATATTAACTAAACGCCTCTTAGATGTAAACTAAGTTAAGGATTATCTGTGCTTGTTGGGAATAAACCTTTTTTATTTATTTATTATTTATTTGGTATATACCGTTGGTTGGAATATACCGGTTGGTTGGAATATACCGCAATCACCATGCTTCCCAGATGGATTGGCAATCGCAATATTACGGAACTGACACCCAGAAAATGATTTTTCAGACTTCTTTAAAATGACTTGTATAAATTTTAGTACGGGTGGGAATCGAAACCACGACCACAGGACAACTGGCCCCATGCGCTTTAACCGCTCCGCCGCCGCACCGTAATACTGACACTTCGAATTTATACAATCCATTCGATATTTCTTAACGCATTTAAAGCGCTTTAAAAGCCATTCTCTGGGTGTAAATTAAAGAAACCATCACTGTATCCACTAGTCCCACCATAATAATATTATAGCATTCTTATCTCAATATAGACAGAACCATTCAGACAAATGTAGTGAAATATACTTACTGAAAGTATTGACAATTAGTATTTGAAGAAATGTTAAATGTCCATTTCAACTTTAAAGATATTTAACTAACTTAATTTAAGTTAGTTAAATATCTTTACTGTTATAAAATAAATCTTATTGTAAATTATTTCCTACAATCTGTGTTCCTAAATATCTATATGTACCTAGAAATAATTATTTATTAATTATATATTACTACAAATATGTTCTGACTATTTACAAGCGCTTTTTTAAAGTCTATGTGAATAAAAACCTTTTTTATTTTATTTATTTATTATTTTAAGAAATTGGCTATTTAGCTAAATCATTAAATGAAATTGTCATTCAATATGATCAAACATAAGTTACATTCTAACAATCTATTTGTACCTAGAACTAAAATAGTAAGGTACCTAGTTAATTTGTAATACCTACTACAAATTATGCTCTCAAGCATTACTAACAATCGCAATTTTAACTAGGTGAATTTTCTTTTTTAGGGTTCTATACCCAAAGGGTCTATCTGACTGTCTGTCACCAGGCCGTATCTCATGAACTGTGATAGTTAGACAGTTGAAATTTTCACAGATGATGTATTTCTGTTGTCACTATAACAACAAATAAAAACCTAAGTAAAATAAAATTTTAAGGGGGCTCCAATACAACAAATGTGAATTTTTTGTTCGTTTCGATAATGGTACGGAACCCTTCGTGCGCGAGTCCGACTAGCACTTGGCCAGTTTTAATTAAACCATTCCTTTTGCCTTTCTATCACATCAGTCATCAACTCAACATCTGGTGCAGTGCACCAGACAATAAAATATGTATGAGCCATAGACAGTTCTTCTGAATGTGCATATTCTTTTTTTACAAGAAATGTAGAATAATAATATCCTAGGACATTATTTACTTATGGCCATCTGATCCCAAACTAAGCAGAGCTTGTACTATGGAAACCAGATAACTGATATACTACATGTACTACTTTTACTTTTGTAAATACATACTTATTTAGATAATTTCAACCATACTCGGGACAGACAGGCATGTTCATGCGCACAAATATCTGTCTTGGGAGGGAATCAAAACCACAACCTCCGGTGTGAAAAGCAAGCATTTGCCAACCACTCCAACAGGCCCGTCAGGCTATGTTGATAAAGCCTTCTAATCTAACACTGGGATTTCCCTGTATGTAGATTTATATACCAGTATAACTCCGATCATTAATCAGTAGATGACATAGTACATTATTAACTCAACTACTCAGACACCCACGTGGTCAATTAAACTATTTGCACTACAGAAGTAGCTACCATAGACTTTATGACCATAGATAGAAAAAAGTACTACTTACTATTTTCTTCTCTTCCCTTTCTAATGCTGCCTTGTCTCTGTCCAAATCCCGAGACGCCTTTCGGAGCTCCCGATCATTCTGTCGTTGTTGTTCTAGACAATATATTAAACAAATAAGATACCTTATATTCTTGAATAATACAATGCATGGATATGAAATCATACGATGGAAATCCGTTGTCTCCGACGACGTCTTTGGGAAACAGGCGTGAGTATGTATTAGAGGAGTATCGACTACTATGTATTTGGCTCTTAGTACAATAAAATTAATAAGAAACCTAGTCACTATCGCGCAATATTAGTTACCTATAATTCGTAGATTAATTTTTAGTTTATATCCCGTTACTTGACCACTATAAGCCAATTTTGAATCAATTTTTGTATTACTGGCAATTAAGGATGTACTTCTTTTTCAAATTATTATCTCCTACATTGAGTTGTCACGGAAAGACCTTAAATAATACCATTTCTAAATCACTGTAACTAATTAGTTTCTACACTCTTGAGCTTACCTTTTACAGTAGGTTGTTTGCCAAAAAGCCAATCCATTTTAGGTAATTGCTTGTTGCTTGTAGAGGAATTCGTATTCTTTAATTATTATAAATATACTATTTACTTGTGTAAAACTATACAAAACAAACTTGAGTGACACACGAAATGACAATCAGGTGACTCATTCTCGTTTGTCAGTTGTCTTTTTTTTTAATTATCTCCTGACCATGGCTATAAATCCTTCAGTCGTAATAAATAATGGTCTATCTCATTATACTCGCATATTTTACATTTATTTTCTTCATTTGGTCACAGTCAAATTCCTAGCCAGTAAGGCAGTGGAGACTTTATTTGAGTCTTCTAGGGAGCTTTTAGAGTCAGTTTGATACTTTCCTTCAGAAGGTATATATACGTTAACGAAGATGTTGTCTAAAAAGCCATCGTATTTAGACATATAAATTTGAATATACACCAGTTTTTGAAAGTTAAACAATGCCTCGATACATCTTTACCGCGCAAAACTCGTTCGTCAGTGATTTTTCCTGGTATTGCCAGTTTACAATAATTATGAATTGGCAGTCGATGCTTTTCCGATTTATAGATCTTATATCAAACAAAATAGTTACTATAAATTTTATTTAGAAAACACTAACCTTATTTAAACGGCAATGCATTATGAAACTCCATTTTATCAAAAAATGAGGAAATAACCACCTCACCTGCATTTACACTCCCGTCCCATCCATCCATTATGGAGTAACCGACTATCATAGCACTATGGTACTAAGGTATAAAGACAAAAACGTTGCTACTGGGCCAAATAGGGCATTCAAAGGTACTATCACCTTTGAATGCCTTTGAATCATATATGTTATAGCTATTGACTTTACCTCTGCTAAAACCTCCGACACTCATATTGTTTTTAGTATTTGCGTTCAATGATTATTTGCTGGTAAGTTCTAAATAAATAGGTGATCTGAAAACTTTTGATTTAAAAACATGGTTATTGATCACAACAGCACCATTTTTACACCAGAAATTGATGGCATAGCTGACAGCGTATCTAGCCAAAAAACATTAGCCGAAGAGAATATAACAATCTATTATAGGCCCATAGAAATAATAAGTATCTATTCCATGCATAGAACTGTGACGCGTGGAATATAATTAAAATAGTCTGCCGTGAATGGGTATGTTTTATACTCTCTTCCTACCGCTTAGAACCAACGTTATATTCAACAGGCTTGTTGGCGTGATGGGCTAATGCTTGCTTTTCACGCCGGGTGTTGTGGGTTCGATTCCCACCCAGGACTTTGTCCTGAGTCTGGGTGTAATTCTCTATATAAGTATGTATTTACAAGATAAAAGTAGTACCTATATTAGATACCTATCTGCTTTCCATAATACAACCTCTGCTTGGTTTAGGATCAGATGGCCGTGTGTAAATAATGTCCGTGTGAAAAGGATATTATATTATTATTATATAATTCCTTTTTTTAATTATATAAGGTTGGTTCTAAGTCCTTTAACACTCTCTCAGTTTCATCTCTTTTCATCCAAAGTCTGATGTTGTTAGTGGACGATATGCCAAGATATCGTCCACTAAGAATATTATCAACAATTTTGTCATTGTCATTGTTGCCCCATTTTTAATCTGGTTTTCGCACTGAACATAAATAACACTTAAAGTTTCTGTTGACTTATTCAGCAACACTTTTAATTGTGTAGACTTTGATGTCCTTCTTGGTAATACTTCACCACCACTTAACTGTTTCCGTAACAGCATAGGCTGGTTCGATTGTTATCTTCGAAGTCACCTGTCTAACCATAGATATATAACTAACACACTACATACCTTGACGAGTCTCACACGTATGGTGTAGCCTCAGTGCGAGTGCCCCTCAGGGCGTATGGTGTTATATCCCCCTTACTTGTTCAGTCTTTACTAACCCTATTCCAAAAATCATTTTCTCTAATGTACTTTTCTGTACAGACATTTTAAAACTAAATGTGCTTTACGGCGTCACGACGCCAATCGGCCAATCTTCCTCCATCAACCAAACCAGTTCAAATTTTTAATGAACCCATCCCTTGGTTGAGGAATGGCAAATATTTGGAGTCTTAACTAAAAGTTAAGCTTCAGAAGAAGTTAAGCTTATCTGACTACCGTGCTCGTGCTCAGGAAGCTGTGAAGTTAATTAAATGCAAATATGCAATTAGTAAAATTGCATATTTGCATTTAATTAACTTCACAGCTTCCTGACTTCGGTCAGGGCGGCCAGTCTCTATGCAGACTAACCATCTGCACGGGACATATTATTCTGCACAAGTGTGTGTGCAAAAACTGGGGCACTTTCTATCATTACTCTTTATGATCCGATGGTTCGAGGTCATTTACGAGACCGGAAAGAGGTTGGTTACAGGGGTTTAACTGGGAGTGTTGTGTTACAGGAGTTTAACTGGGAGGGTAGTACCACCTTGATTTATTTTGTACTAGCTATGTCCCGCGGTTTCACCCGCGTTAAAGTAGTTTTGGTGTAGAAGAGGAACAAACATACATCCATACATCTATACTCACAAACTTTCGTATTTATAATATTAGAAGGATGTGTACCTCTAGTGGTTTTGGCAGAGCACGCCGGAATAGCTCGCAGATGGTAGATTTTTTCCTACACTTGACACTTATCGTCATATTTTGGACAATTCACACTATATTTTTATAAATTGTAGCCTATTATGTAAGTATAAGCTATATTATTGTAAAGTTTCATTAAAATCCATTCCGTAGTTTTTACGTAAAAGAGTAACAAACATCCATCCATCCTTACAAACTTTCGCGTTTATAATATTAGTAGGATACCTAACCATCGCTAAATTGAATAATATTGTAATAGATATCTCAAAATGTTATAATCTTAGCAGCAATTTAATTTCAATATGGGTTGCTATTTTTGCTTTACCAATGCTATTTTCTAGTAGTGAACTACATTTTCAGATACCCATTTTTTGCTGTAACAGCAGTATATTTGATATGAATATTATTTAATTGATGAATATAAATTGACAGGTAAGTTCTTTGTAGTGCATTAAAATAACCCAACAATAAATAAGGAAATAATCAGTAGGTGCAATGGATAGTTTATTTTCGAGAGCAAAATCAAATACAAGTCACTTCATTTTTATTAAACACTCACAATAATACATACATAGCTATAGATCCCGTCATAAAACGGTTGTCGGACTAAATAAAATAAAATGATTTTACATTTACAAATACCTATATACGGCAGTACCGTATATAATCATAGTAAGTACAAGATAAAGTACAAAGCCATTGTTATACATTTGTATTCAAATGACAATAATAAATCAGTACTACTTAAAAAAATAAACACAAATTTCTAAAACAAATAAAAATAAACAGACATTTCATTGTTTTAAAATAATTTAACGATCTAAGTAGCTATTTTATCTTGTATAAAGTAGTTGTAGTGGATGCTCCAAATTATACGAACACAGCTGAATTCCACTAAACACATATACAAACGAACAATAAACAAGACAAACATAAATCCAATAAATTATCTTAAGGTAAACATGGAACTAATATAACTGTATATGATCTAAAATATTTCAATAAGTAGAGCTATCAAAGAACAGGAACAATTACTGTAGATGGGTAATTAGAAGACAGAAAATCCTTATCAGTTATATATATGACGAGATAACTCTTTCTAGATATTAACTGGAAGTGATGAACCAGGTTTAACATTAAATTAAAACAAATTAGTATGAAAGAATTAATGATACAGAGATTCACCACGACCATTTCGGTGTATACTTTCCGAATGCCCATTTGTCAGGCAAACCTTCGTGAGTTGTCTTCTTGTATTCACTTTCGGACCAATCAAAAGCCAGGATGATATTTCTATTGAGTTGCTCCTGTTTGTCTTCTTCGGCTTTCTCTTGTTCTTGTTTGACTAAGTCTCTTATTTCATTTTCGTCCATATCATGCTTTTGATTCAGGAGCTCTGTGTAGATCGGAGCAATATTTCCTTTGTTAATGGCTATTTCTGTTTTGTTTTCTGGCTTTTCTGTGTGTGGTGGACCTGAGACCGCAATGAATTCTAAAGAAGTTTTGTTCAGGGTGCCTGTTAATAAAAAGAAGAATTAGTTTAGGCAGCTTAAATTTGAGTTACACTCTACAATCAAACTACTAATAAGATATATTTCTAGATAGGTACACTATATCGTATATTGCTAGACACAGCCTCCCACAAAAGTTTCCAAAACGTTGACATTTAGAAGGGTTTTCCGTAGTCCCCTTGCTTGGCATGCGAGTTGGTGACCGCAGTTATGTGGTAATTAGTACACAGAAGGCGCTGCTGCTCGACCACCTAGTGTATCCCTTAGCCACCTTTTACGATCTACGAGATGATATGGGGTGGCCCTTTTATTCTTTCTCGGCTGGAAATCACGGCACACGGTATACGTGTAACCCACATCAATGTCCGTAAAATAATCTTTAAGATTTAACAATTGCGAGTGCAGTAACAGTTAAGTACTCATTCGTGGCTGTCGTATATAAAATAACTATGATGGATTAATAGTTTCCGTAAAATGTAGGCAATGGTTAATTTAAAAATACACCTGCATTTGCGTATATATTTGGCAGGGCGATTCGACCAGGAGCAATATCTAATAAATAATCAAAAGATATAAAACTGTTGTTGTTGTATGCATATTCCCTATGGACTCCAAAATGGGTGGACCGATTATGATAAAATATTCATCTTCACATTTGTCCAGCGGTTGATTCTATAAAGTTTGGTCGGTAATCTTTTGGGGAGGCCTTTGTTCAGCAGTGTACGTAATTCGGCTGACATGATGATGATGATGATTCCTACAAACGGTTAATGTGGCCCAAGATGTCAAGAGTCGATAGTTACACCAATGTGCTCTGCCTACTCCTATGGGAAACAAGCGGGACTATATGTATGTATGTATATAAATAGTTATCTAACTATTTTTCAGACATCTTTAAAGTGCATTGTAAATTTAAGTGCGGGTGGGAACCATTCCCACAACCACGGGGTAACCAGCCCCGTGTGCATTAATTGCTCCGCCACCGCACCGTGGTTCTGAGACTCGAATTTATACAATCCATGCGATATTTCTTAACGCACTTAAGTCGCTTTTAATGCCATCTTACTGAAACCTGCACGGTTGACAGCGGCTGGAGTTCCAACAGATGGCGCTTTAAATTATTCATTTTTGAATAGTTATTAAATAATAGTTTTTATTAAATTGTTAGCGAACTATTGAACTTAACTCACCAGTTACTACTTTTGTATCGATGACGCCGTAAGCTCGTCTATAAACATCAGCAATATCACCTCGGACACCCACAACACCCCAGTAGCTGCGATCACGGATTATGCATTCAAAATCATCTTCTTCTTCTCCACACTTCACCGTCTCATTGCTCGTGTTTGCCTCTGTCATGTTGTTCTGTCTCATCAGAGATATTATGCTGTCTAATGTTGTGGCATTCTTGGAACCTTGCTTGAATATTAACGCCCGTGGTGATCCCGAAAATGAATATATATTGCCATATTGTTCTTCCATTTTGTTGATGTGTGTGATTTCGGAAATATTCTGTAACAGATAATAAAGATATTTATTAGTAGGAATTGTAATAATAATAATATTAGACATGATGGTTGGTGAGGTTGATAGAGGCTTGCCTTTGCAGGACAGATATTTGTGTGCGTGAACATGTCTGTTTGTCCTGAGTAGAGGTGTAATTTACAGGACAGATATTTGTGAAGACTGGGTGTAATAATCTTTATAAAAAGTATTTATAAAATATAAGTAATTTATGTAGTGTTATCTGGTTTCCATAGTATAGCTCTGCTTAGTTTGGGATCAGATGGCCGTGAGTGAATAATGTCCCAGGGTATATAATAAGAATTTAAAAAAAAATTGGAATATAGTATTGGAATAAAGAAATATGTTTTGTTTTGTCTGAATTTTTACTTCATTCGTGTGATATAATTCACACTCGTTTATTTATCTTTATTTTTACATGAGTAAAAATAAATGTAGAGTTCATTTGTTAACTTAAACATAATATATAAGTTAAATTAAGAAGACAGTCTGGTAGAATTAATTATATTAATTTGATATTTTTTTAAAAATATAATGACGTAAACGAGGCAAAAGAGGTGTGCAAAGATCGTGACAAGTGGGAATTCGTTGTCTCTGCCTACCCCTCTAGGAAACAGACGTCAGTTTATATGTAGTAATGACGAGCCTGTTGGCGTGGTTGGTAGATACGCTGCCTTTCACGCCACAGGTCGTGAGTTCGATTCCCACTCGGGACAGATATTTGTGTCTGGTCTGTCAGTCTGGGTGTAAATTATCTCTATAAGTAGGTATGTATTTACAAAAGAAAAATAGTATATGTTATATATCAGTTATCTGGTTGCCATAGTACAAGCTCTGTTTAGTTTGGGATTAGATGGATGGATATTATTATTAATGTTCTTGATCCCTACATAATTATTATGAAAATATATAATATCAAGGTTATATATATAACTAAATATGGCGCGTTACGAGATGATACAAAGATTTTAGGGCTAACGAGCCTTAAAAAAATTTAAAAGGTCTCGAGATTAAAAATTGAATGGAAAATTAGATCCCTTGTCAACGTACTTCGATGTATAGCAGGAACTATATATATGACTGTATTCGAATTTACAATAAATTGCACAATTATTTGAAAAGCCTTATTTTAAATATGTTTAAACGCAAATTATTTATATTTTTAATTAATAAATGTTATTATTCTACAAAAGAATATTTAGATGATAATTGTTCAATTTCAATATTCTTTCATTATAAGATAATAACAATTTTATAGTTATAAGACCATTTTTGTACACCAGAAATGGTAGAATATATGAGAAATTCGCATTTGTAACACCTTATTGTACTATATTCTTACAAATAAACTGTTCTTTCTTTCCTTCTTTTAGTTAGTAAGATACCTAACAATGTTGTATAGTTAAAGATTACCTATAATAAAATGAGCGAAACGCCTATAAACTACGTTAGACGTTTGGCGTAGGTTAACTGTAAAAACTATAACTTAATATGGAATGAATAAATAAATAAAACAAACTTACTTTGAAGAACGGCAGCCCATATGTAGCCCAGTAGCCTTGCTCCAAGAAAGCTTCAGATATGTCGGCGGAGTGCGTCACTTTTGGCACCTGCTCTATGAGTGTGACGAGGCCCTTAACATTGCCCGTGTTCTGTCGGATATGCCTCACGATGTGCCTCTCGTTACTGTGGAATATTAAAAAGTTTAGCTCGATATCTAATATAATATTGTATAGTTTTGTGTTGTCCAGTTCTTACTATTTTAGAAGTCACTTAGCTTATCTTATCGCCCCTACTTTCTTACTTTTTGATAATTATATCATCCGTACACCAACCATCTCTGCATGCTATCTCTGCACCTCACTCAGGTTGACTGGCAAAAAATACCTTGGGCGTTAAGTCCGCCTTTGTACCATTTGATGTGCATAAAGTTATAAATAAAATAAAATATCTCGTACCGCCTACTACGTAAAGTTTAGCTTGATATCTCGTGCTACCTCCTACGTAAAGTTTAGCTTGGTATCTCGTACTACCTCCTACGTAAAGTTTAGCTTGGTATCTCGTACTACCTACTACGTAAAGTTTAGCTTGGTATCTCGTACTACCTCCTACGTAAAGTTTAGCTTGGTATCTCGTACTACCTCCTACGTAAAGTTTAGCTTAGTATCTCGTACTACCTCCTACGTAAAGTTTAGCTTGGTATCTCGTACTACCTCCTACGTAAAGTTTAGCTTGGTATCTCGTACTACCTCCTACGTAAAGTTTAGCTTGGTATCTCGTACTACCTACTACGTAAAGTTTAGCTTGGTATCTCGTACTACCTCCTACGTAAAGTTTAGCTTGGTATCTCGTACTACCTACTACGTAAAGTTTAGCTTGGTATCTCGTACTACCTCCTACGTAAAGTTTAGCTTGGTATCTCGTACTACCTCCTACTTAAAGTTTAGCTTGGTATCTCGTACTACCTCCTACGTAAAGTTTAGCTTGGTATCTCGTACTACCTCCTACGTAAAGTTTAGCTTGGTATCTCGTACTACCTCCTACGTAAAGTTTAGCTTGGTATCTCGTACTACCTACTACGTAAAGTTTAGCTTGGTATCTCGTACTACCTCCTACGTAAAGTTTAGCTTGGTATCTCGTACTACCTCCTACGTAAAGTTTAGCTTGGTATCTCGTACTACCTCCTACGTAAAGTTTAGCTTGGTATCTCGTACTACCTACTACGTAAAGTTTAGCTTGGTATCTCGTACTACCTACTACGTAAAGTTTAGCTTGATATCTCGTGCTACCTCCTACGTAAAGTTTAGCTTGGTATCTCGTACTACCTCCTACGTAAAGTTTTGCTTGGTATCTCGTACTACCTACTACGTAAAGTTTAGCTTGGTATCTCGTACTACCTCCTACGTAAAGTTTAGCTTGGTATCTCGTACTACCTACTACGTAAAGTTTAGCTTGGTATCTCGTACTACCTCCTACGTAAAGTTTAGCTTGGTATCTCGTACTACTTCCTACGTAAAGTTTAGCTTGGTATCTCGTACTACCTCCTACGTAAAGTTTAGCTTGGTATCTCGTACTACCTACTACGTAAAGTTTAGCTTGGTATCTCGTACTACCTACTACGTAAAGTTTAGCTTGATATCTCGTGCTACCTCCTACGTAAAGTTTAGCTTGGTATCTCGTACTACCTCCTACGTAAAGTTTTGCTTGGTATCTCGTACTACCTACTACGTAAAGTTTAGCTTGGTATCTCGTACTACTTCCTACGTAAAGTTTAGCTTGGTATCTCGTACTACCTACTACGTAAAGTTTAGCTTGGTATCTCGTACTACCTACTACGTAAAGTTTAGCTTGATATCTCGTGCTACCTCCTACGTAAAGTTTAGCTTGGTATCTCGTACTACCTCCTACGTAAAGTTTAGCTTGGTATCTCGTACTACCTACTACGTAAAGTTTAGCTTGATATCTCGTACTACCTACTACGTAAAGTTTAGCTTGATATCTCGTGCTACCTCCTACGTAAAGTTTAGCTTGGTATCTCGTACTACCTCCTACGTAAAGTTTAGCTTGGTATCTCGTACTACCTCCTACGTAAAGTTTAGCTTGATATCTCGTGCTACCTCCTACGTAAAGTTTAGCTTGGTATGTCGTACTACCTCCTACGTAAAGTTTAGCTTGGTATCTCGTACTACCTACTACGTAAAGTTTAGCTTGATATCTCGTACTACCTACTACGTAAAGTTTAGCTTGATATCTCGTACTACCTACTACGTAAAGTTTAGCTTGATATCTCGTGCTACCTCCTACGTAAAGTTTAGCTTGGTATCTCGTACTACCTCCTACGTAAAGTTTAGCTTGGTATCTCGTACTACCTACTACGTAAAGTTTAGCTTGGTATTTCGTACTACCTACTACGTAAATTCTAGCTTGATATCTCGTACTACCTATTACGTAAAGTGGTTTAATTTCTGAACGTCTCCGTGCTTCGGAGGGCATGTTAAGCTGTCGGTACCGGTTGTAGTCATTAAACAACAGATGTTAAGCCATATCTGAGGCCTATTGGGCGGCTTTATCAACTCTGACGCTAGAGTAACCACTGCCCATACGATAAGTAAGTAACCACACAAAGATATCTCCTGGGCGGGGATCGAACCCACGACCTCTGGCTATGCAGTCATTGTCACTAGCGACTAGACTAAGTTAAAGCATATCACAATTTATTTGTGGTAAAATACTGAAACTTACTTGTCAACGGTAACCTCCGTGACTATTTCGCTTTCCTTTCTAGCTGGTTTCTTTCTTTCAGTTGCTGACTCGAGGGTGTTCAGGTGGTCGAATTTGTTGAAGTCCACGACTAGCCATTGCTTGCTAGCAGTGCCCGAGTTATTTCTGGCGATGACGTGGGCCCAGGAGTTCACGTTGGATGCTAGATGGTTGGCTGCTGTTACACGAGGACCGATAGGGATCTGGAAAGTTGAAGGAAGAGTTTGGTCTAAGTTTTGGCTTATCTTTACATATAAATAAAATAAAAAAGGTTTTTATTCACGTAGACTTTAAAAAAGCGCTTGTAAATAGTCAGAACATGTTCGCAGTAATATATAATTAATTTATAATCATTTCTAGGTATACATATAGATATTTAGGTACACGGATTGTGGGAAATAATTTACAATAAGATTTATTTTATAACAGTAACGATATTTAGCTAACTAAAATTAAGTTATTGTCAAGGATCATGTGTAGGTTTAATTATCTAAATTTTAGCTATATTTTTACTATAAAATAAATATAATAAAATCGTAGGAAAGTCAAAACTGTACACTGAATATCTTTTAAAAAGGATACTTGGGGCGTGATCTACAATCGATCGAGGCCAAAATATAGTTTTTAGTATTTTTGTCTGTACTCAAAACGTACTGCATGGATTTTCTTCAAATTTTGCATGAATATTACTACGAGGTCGGTTAACATATGAGCTACATATTATCATGCTATCACTTACGGTGGAGGAGCTGTGATAATTTATAAAGTTTAACGTGGGTAAAACCGCGGGCACAGCTAGTTAAGTAATATTATGATACCAAAAACAATATAATAAACTAGGTTTATATGAAACGGTTGCATTCAGTGCCTCTTTGTCTTTGTGTTACTGAGATTAGAAGTGTAGTAAATAGTTTTTGCTTCCATCGGCACACCCCCAAGACTACCCCGCATTTTTTTAATTTTGTTTTGTTTGTCTGTGGTCTAAATAAAAAAAAACAATATTGATTCTAACTTTAATAATAGTAGTTTTAATATTTAAAGTGGCCAAACAGTAGCTAAATATCATTACTATGATAAAATATATTTTATAAATGTTCTCATACAATCCGTGTACCTAAATATCTATGTAACTATAAAATAATTATGTATACTTAATTATATTATATCTACTACAAACATGTTCTGACTATATACGCTTGTTACAAGTTACGCTTTTTAAAAGTCTACGTGAATAAAATCTTTTTTGGAACGAAGTTCCTTAACGCGCGTTGTGAAAGGGGGCTAGACGGAAAAAAATCTCACGAAAAGTTGTCACGACATGTGCGTGCGGCGTGCGCATGTTTCTCTGTCTGTCTCTCTCTCTCTCTCTCTCTCTTAAAGAAAGCAAGCCATACATTTTCATTTCTATTTCGCATTGAACAGTGTGGTGTCGCGACGATTATTTTTGTTGACTGTATACAGGTTTTTTGTACATAATAAATAAATTCGTTCCATCCGGGTGTCCCTTGACACCTCTCAAGTTTTTATTTTATTTTATCGCTTGAGTAATATTTTGAAAACTATACTAATAGTCAACATTAATTTTGAGTGCCTCCACACAGTTCTTGCGCCCTAAGCTCAAGCCTAATTGGGCAGTGGGTAAATCCGGCACTGGTTGTATTGTCTTATTTATCATTATTATCATTGTCTTTGGTGTAATTGAAAAACAAATTTATAGTTAAATCATCATCATCATATCAGTCGAAATACGCCCACAGCTGGGATAAGGCCTCCTCAAATGATCTCCACAGTTGCTGGTCTTCCGCTATTCGCATCAGACATCGCAGCGACTTCCAACGACCCTGACAAGATGCCAGATAGTTAAATATTGACAATTAATTCACTGGATGTGGGCGGCCCATGACTGGTGTTGAAAATGACTAAAGAATTAGACTGACTGTTGAATTGACGATTCCACACAAATGTAATATTTTAACGGAATAAATGACTTTTGAATTTTGATTTTTTTTTAATTTTGTTATTTACGGTCAAATTGGTCAAAAATGGTAATTTTCATTCAATTTCATTTCAGTCATATTTTAGTACCTTTTAAGTTTATGGCGTTGATAAAAGGCTACAACTTCTAAATTGTAACAAAAAAGTGGTTTTTATGACTTATAATATTATTATATGGTGTTAATCATTTTACATTTGTAATCATGCGTGCATTTAAGACATAATGGCAACGTCGCATCGCCTCGCGCATCGACTTTGATTTCGTCTTATCCTCTCATGATATAATAGAATATAAAACGTTGCTTCATTTAAACTTTCATATACTTAAATTGGGTATCTAAATAAATAAATAATGGTGGTAGTCGAGAATAGACTATAATATTTGAGTCAAATTGACTGAATTTGACAGTAAATGACCGGTCATTTACCGGTTATTGAGTCATTTTACATCTCTACCCATGACCGGCCATTGTGGAGATCCTTGGGCCTCCCCAAGGATCTCCACAATGGCCGGTTGCCTTTGTCCAGCTGTAGACGTCTTTTGTATATGATGTTGATGATGGTGGTGGTGATGATTGTCAATTATATTCTTAAACAATTTATATTTAACCAAATTTTGATAATTATCATCATCATAACAGCTATAAAAGTCCACTTCTGGACAAAAGGCTTCCCCAAGAATTATCTTGGAGGGATATGTCATAATCGCCACGCTTGGCAGACGGGATGGCGATCGCAGTATGATGGTCGTAGTAATCAGAATTAAATAAAACAATGCTGCATATAATAAATGCGATGCATTGGCAAGACACAGAATGGCCATCCTGGGGCTGGCATATCCAGAACCAGGAGACTACAAGGATCTACCCCTAAGAAGCGTACTGGATTAGGTGAAGACTTCATTCAGGGCTCTAGGGATAGAATGAAAACCAGTGGGGGATGGTACAAAAGATCCTGAAGGGTCGAAGTGCTGTACGCAAGTACGGGGTGTACTCATCAAAGATAAGATAAGATAATCAGAAAGAAGCTGCTGTCCTTCCTCCTAGATATTCCCTAGGGTCGACTACTACGTCCCTCACGGGATGAGATGGGTTGAATAATCACCCCATCTTATCACGTCATTCTGATTATTGTCGCCAGCAGTACAGCAGCACCAAATTTTACAATTGACAAAAACAATACTAATAGTCAACATTCATTTTCAGCGCCGCCACACGGTTTTTGCGCCCTAATCTTAAGTTTAATTGGTCAGTGGTTAAATCCGGCCCTGGGGCTCTACCGGCTAAGTCGCCGAACATCGATTTATTAAATGGCGTTCAAATAAATAAAGGTTAAAAATGACTTAATCAATCGTTAAATCGGCTTCCATGAGCACATGTGACGTCGACGATAAATGGTCCGGAATCGATTGTCAACGTTGAAGCCGATTTAACGATTGATTAAATAATTTTAGAACTTTATTTATTTGAACACAATTTTATTTATTTAAGAAATCGATGTTCGGCGACCTAGCCGGTAGAGCCCCTGGTTGTTTTGTTTTAAATTTATTATTTATTGTCTTTGGTGTAATTGAAAAACAAATTTCACAAATAGAAATTATAGTTCAAAAAGTATTGTCAATTTATTGGGAAACCGCTGGATGCGGGGAGCAGAAGACCGGTTGTTGTGGAGATCTTTGGGGGAGGCCTTTGTCCAGCAGTGGGCGTCTTTCAGCTGATATGATGATGATGATGATATTCTCAAAGATATTATTGAAACGAAGTTCCTTATCGCGCGTTTTGAAAGGGGGCTAGACGGAAAAAATTCTTACGAAAAGTTGTCACGACATTTTTTGCAGCTGTGCGGCGTTCGCATGTTTCTCTGTCTGTCTCTCTCTCTCTCTCTCTCTCTCTCTTATAGAAAGCAAGCCAGATATTTTCATTTCTATTTCGCATTGAACAGTGTGGTGTCGCGACGATTATTTTTGTTGAGTGTATACAGGTTTTTTGTACATAATAAATAATAAGAAATAACTTCGTTCCATCCGGGTGTCCCTTGACACCTCTCAAGTTTTTTATATTTAACGAAATACTTACGTAATCTGTTATATTGACCTCCTTCCAAAGTTCGTCATTATAATTACGGAGAGCAGTGCCTGTGACAGCCATTTTATGTTGATCACCCTGCACTACGTAGAACTCGTCCTGGCTGGTAATAGAGCCAGGGTAGCCGGAGAAATCCACTGAAGTACCTGGTACCAGGTCGTTGTCTTTGGGCGATACGTGATAGTTCAACTTATATCTCTTTAAGATGCGAGTCATGGACGAATAACTGGAAATCAAATAAGACTGGATAAGTATAACAAAAATCAAAACACTTATCCAAAATATGTAGTTTAAATTTTCAATTAATGTTACCGATATCAATTTGAAAATTTCAAAAATAGAAAAGTTGGGCAATATATTGACGCACTTTTGATAAGCTGAGATTTAATAAATTAAATCAAATTACTTAATTAATTTATTGTGACGGTTTATTAGCGACGGGCCTGTTAGCGTGGTTGGCAAATGCTTGCTTTTCACGCCGGAGGTCGTGGGTTCGATTCCCACCTAGGATAAATATTGTGCGCATGAAGATGTCTGGTTGTCCCGAGTCTGGGTGTAATTAGAAGTGTAAATAATATATATATATATATATATATAATTAAATCAAATTCAAATAATTTATTTGCGAAATATGAGTAGGTACAGACGCCAGCACATCAATCTATCCCAATCTGTCAAATTTCTTTTAAAGATTTTCAACTTTATCACATAAGCATAAGGTTCACTTTCAATTGGGGAAATTTGACAGATTGGAGTGGCTTGATGTGCTGGCGTCTGTACATAGTGGTGTTAGTTCCGCAATTAATAAATCTTAATTTGTTTCTGAAGTATCAGTCAGCACGATTACTAGATTTGAGCTTACTTTGTAAAATTTGCAAGATTAAAACTTAAAACTACATTTTAACAGGAAAGAAGGGTTAAAATGCTCATTGCTCTTCTTTTAAGCGTCTGTAAACATAATTTCTGAAGAATTATTAGGAATATTTAAATGACTACGTCTTCTTACCTTCCAGCAGCATTTTGGGACACATAAAGCTTCTTAGTAGGACTTCCATCTTCTGCGTTAACATTCACAATTCTCAAAAAAGCGCTGCTGATATCAGGTAGTTGGTCAATGGCACTGCCTTCTAAGGAGATGTTCATTTTACGCTGGATCTCGACGGCATCCGCCATATAGTTCAGCCAATACAAGTCTGATATATCAGACTTGTATTCCTTCATGCTGCGCTCTATGCCGTGCGTCCAACCCGTGTATATACCATTTATTTGAGTGTAGTACAGTGATACCTGCAAATAATTATTAAGAAGCGTTAGAGGTGAGATGCTCTCACCGAGCAGTAATTGATTGACGAGGTTAAGCAGCTCGTGGTCTCTCCATACATGGGAGACCGCCTAAGTGGTTTCATTTCTGAGCGTCTCCATGCTTTAGACACATTGAGCCATTAGGCAACAGTCGTTAAGCCACGTCAGAGGCCTACTGGCCGATGAACAACTCTGACACTAGGGTAACCATAGCATCACTGCCCATACGATAGTATTTAGAAACTATCCACGAACCGGAAGTCGACAACGGGGACAAAGTATACCGTACTGAAAGTCTAACCAATAGGCTATCTACTACTATTTGTAGATAGCCTATTGGTTAGACTGTAGAGTCAGTCTCAAGTTCAAACCTAACCCACGTACCACTGACTTTTCCAATTCATGTGCTTCATCATCATCATATTAATTATCACTCACTTAAAACGACAAAGGCAACATGCCAACCGGCTGTAGGCTGGCGTGGTGGACTATCTATATATCCGTTCTAATTGTGCAAGGAGGCTCTTGCCATGCAGTTGGACAGTAATCATCATAACAGCTGTAAGAAGTTCATTGCTGGGCAAAAGCCTCAAGCTACACTATGGACCAATGATCTTGTGAGGGACGCTGGAAGTCGCTGAATGCGCAAGATCGGCAATTGTGGAGATTTTTGGGGAGGCCTTTGTCCAGCTGTGGGCATCTTTCAGCTGATTTGATGATAGCGCAAGACCGGCAATTGTGGAGATTTTTGGGGAGGCCTTTGTCCAGCTGAGGGCATCTTTCAGCTGATTTGATGATAGCGCAAGACCGGCAATTGTGGAGATTTTTGGGGAGGCCTTTGTCCAGCTGTGGGCATCTTTCAGCTGATTTGATGATAGCGCAAGACCGGCAATTGTGGAGATTTTTGGGGAGGCCTTTGTCCAGCTGAGGGCATCTTTCAGCTGATTTGATGATAGCGCAAGACCGGCAATTGTGGAGATTTTTGGGGAGGCCTTTGTCCAGCTGAGGGCATCTTTCAGCTGATTTGATGATAGCGCAAGACCGGCAATTGTGGAGATTTTTGGGGAGGCCTTTGTCCAGCTGTGGGCATCTTTCAGCTGATTTGATGATAGCGCAAGACCGGCAATTGTGGAGATTTTTGGGGAGGCCTTTGTCCAGCTGTGGGCGTCTTTCAGCTGATTTGATGATAGCGCAAGACCGGCAATTGTGGAGATTTTTGGGGAGGCCTTTGTCTAGCTGTGGGCGTCTTTCAGCTGATTTGATGATAATGATGAAACGAGGCAAAAGCGGTATGCTTAGATCGTGGCAAATGGAAATCCATTGTTTCTGCCTATCCCTATGGGAAACAGGCGTAAGACTATGTGTGAAAATAAATGGCAGCGAATTAGGTTACTTACATGATGCCAGAAAGGATCCTCTTCCCCCTTCTCGTTTGCATAATTCTTCCAGATATTAACAGATTTGTCCAAAGCATCCTTAAAACTGTTGCATTGTTTTTCGATAGCTGTTCCGTCACACTTGGCTCGGATGGTGTTGTCCAAGTGGGAGTGTATGAGGGACCAGGTGAGCGCACCCTCGACTACCCCTGCAGCATATGCTTGGTGCTCGTCAGAATATGAAGGATCAGTTTCAACTTCCAATAGAGACCAGCTGGAATAACAAGCAATTAAATAGTTGATTAGTTATCCATTTTCATCAACGGCGATGTCACCAACAGATTTATACAGAAAGTTAATATAAAAAACCGGACAAGTGCGAGTCAGGCGAGTCCGACTCGTCATCTTCATCATCATGTCAGCCAAAGTATGTCCACAGCTGGACAAAAGCCTCCCCAAAGAATGGGGGGATATGCCATAATCGCCACGCTTGACGCCAGACTGGTTGGCAATCGCAGTTTGATGGTCATAGATCACAGAAAAACGCTGCTGCCCGTTCTCTGGTCCGTATTCCCTCGGACCTTTCTTACGCCCCCCACGGGATGAGATGGGGTGATGATATTCTATGCCGTTACCTCCGACTCTTACTTGGCCGGTTTCAATTCGTCGGAGGGCCGATGATGAAACATTAAACCGGCCAAATGCGAATCGGACTCGCGCACGAACCATACCATTTTTTATAAAAACGACCAAGAAATCACGTTTGATGTATGGGCGCCCCTTTAAATATTTGTTTTATTTATTTATATTTAAAGTTCCGCTTGAAATATTTACAGAATATTTAATTATAAATTCATATAACTAAACATTGTTTTAATATTTAAAACGTCTTCCTGTTGCCGTTATCAATATCGAGCAAAAAACCAACAAAAACACGTTGGTTGTATGGGCGCCCCTTTAAATATTTGTTTTATTTATTTATATTTAAAGTTCCGCTTGAAATATTTACAGAATATTTAATTATGAATTCATATAACTAAACATTGTTTTAATATTTAAAACGTCTTCCTGTTGCCGTTATCAATATCGAGCAAAAAACCAACAAAAACACGTTGGTTGTATAGAAGCCCCTTAAATATTTATTTTATTCTGCATTTTATGTATTTTTTTGTTATAGCGGCAATAAAATGCAAATGAAAGGCAAGCATCTAACAACCACGCCAATCGGTATATATAGTCTTAAGTTAAAAAAGTCTACTCACCCAGCTGTTTTCGTGTCCATCCTGAAATAAGCTCGCGCAACTCCTCGGGGTATGTCTGCTAGTTCGTTGCTTTGTCCCCAAAACTGGATGCTGTATCCGGTTTTTTTGGATAAAAACACTGTTGCTGCATAGTTGCCATCTTCTTGACTTCTGTAATATAATCGTTATGATTTGATTAGGTATTGCGTTTGTCTGTAAATCTCATCTAATAAAAATAAACGTTCTCATAGTCTAATTTCGGTCATGGTGGTTGGTCATTCTCAACGGAGACTAGTCATCTTCTCGGGTCATATTATAGCGTGTGCGCTTACACAGCGCTTTACATCATTCTCATGGTTACTAATGACACAATCGGAAAGCGTAGGCACAGGACCGTCGGCTTTACGTGCTCTCCTGAGCACGGGGAAGTAATATCGACTGCGGGCTTATACTGAAAAAAATTCTTAACAGAAAAATCTCTATGAATCACTTTTTATGTCTACCCCGGATTTGAGCCCGGGACCTCATTATCTGGAATGGAACACCACAACTAACACACTGTCATTATACAGCGCCTGTACTATGGCAACCAGACAACTAAAAAACATAATTCAATATTCCTAATTACACACATATTATATATAAATTACATCCAGACAAATTGTCCTGGTAGGAATCGAACCTACGACCTCTGGCTGAGCAGTCAGGGTCACTAACCACTAGAACAACAGGCAAGTCAGTACTTAATTCACATATTACTTATTAGTATTTATAATAGGTTTTCTTAAAAAGATAATATACTTCTGGTCGAATTTCAGTCATGGCAGTCCCAATAATATCCTGGGACATTATACACACATGGCCACCAGAACTAAACAGATATTGTACTATGGAAACCAGACAACAGATACCTATATTACATATACTAATTTTCTGTTGTAAATAGATACTTATATAGATAATTACATCCAGACTCAGGACAAACAGACATTTTCATTCACAAGTATCTGTCTGGGTTGGGAATCAAACCCACGACCTGCAGCGTGAAAGGCAAGCATTTTCCAACCTCGTCAACCGGCCCGAAAAAGGAGATTCGCCATCTGCGCTGGACATATTATAGTGCACAACTATGGCAATTTCTATTTCATCAGTCTCATGATCCGGTGGGACTAGCGACACAGGCGGAAAGAGGTCATGTACAGGAAAAACAGCTTTATTGGTTGTTTTCCATTATGTAGTATTTCCGTACACAAACAAGACAATTATAGGTAAACGCCGCACATTTATCGCCACTTATCGCATAATTTAAATCTGATAAGGACAAACAATAGTACATATAATACAGTGAGATAAATAACATGGTGAATCACATAGACTAGGGGGAAGCTTCATCATCATCATCATCATTACAACTGAAAGAAGCCCACGGCTGGAGAAGCCTCTCTCAAGAATCTTCTTGGGGCGAAATGCCATTATCGCCACGCTTGATATACGGGTTGGCGACCACAGTAAGATGGTCATACCGACATCACCTTCGCACTAAACAAAACTCATTACTTTTACCTATTATCTTAATTTTTGAAATCACTTTATAATATCATCTTCCAGGGGCTCTACCGGCTAAGTCACCGAACTTCGATTTTTGAAATCACTTTATAATACCATCTTCCAGGGGCTCTACCGGCTAAGTCGCCGAACTTCGATTTTTGAAATCACTTTATAATACCATCTTCCAGGGGTCTACCGGCTAAGTCGCCGAACTTCGATTTTTGAAATCACTTTATAATACCATCTTCCAGGGGCTCTACCGGCTAAGTCGCCGAACTTCGATTTTTGAAATCACTTATAATACCATCTTCCAGGGGCTCTACCGGCTAAGTCGCCGAACTTCGATTTTTGAAATCACTTTATAATACCATCTTCCAGGGGCTCTACCGGCTAAGTCGCCGAACTTCGATTTTTGAAATCACTTTATAATACCATCTTCCAGGGGCTCTACCGGCTAAGTCGCCGAACTTAGATTTTTGAAATCACTTTATAATACCATCTTCCAGGGGCTCTACCGGCTAAGTCGCCGAACTTCGATTTTTGAAATCACTTTATAATACCATCTTCCAGGGGCTCTACCGGCTAAGTCGCCGAACTTCGATTTTTTTAAAATGGCGTTCAAATAAATAAAGGTTAAAAATGACTAAATCAATCGTTAAATCGGCTACAACATTGTAAATCGATTCCGGGCCATTTATGACGTCATTTGTGCTCATGGAAGCTCATTTAACGATTGATTAAGTCATTTTTAACCTTTATTTATTTGAACGCCATTTAAGAAATCGATGTTCGGCGACTTAGCCAGTAGAGCCCCAGGGGGGCTACCGCCTAATTCGAGGGTTATCGTGATCGTCGTTCAAATGGATGAAGGTTAAAAACTACTAAATCATTCGTTCAATCGGCTTCAACGTTGAAAACTGATTCCGGACCATTTATGAACTTTTCTTTTGTAAATAGATACTTATATAGATAATTGCACCCAGACTCAGAGCAAAGAGACATGTTCATGCACAAAATATTTGGGTGGGAATCGAACCCACGACCTTCGGCGGGAAAGGCAAACACTTACTAACGTATTTAGTTTCACAAGCAGTGAACGAAGCAGTGAGGAATTTCAACTTTTATCTTAGTCATCTTTAGCACTTAACTCTTCAATAAATATCAATAAAACTGACCAGAACTTGACTAGTGACTAAAAGTTTCATGAACCAACGTTTTTTGGAACCAAGTTCCTTATCGCGCGTTGTGAAAGTGGGCTAGACGGAAAAAAATCTTACGAAAAGTTGTCACGACACTTTTTGCAGCTGTGCGGCGTGCGCATGTTTCTCTGTAGAAAGCAAGCCAGATATTTTCATTTCTATTTCGCATTGAACATTGTGGTGTCGCGACGATTATTTGTTGAGTGTATACAGGTTTTTTGTACATAATAAATAATAAGAAATAACTTCGTTCCATCCGGGTGTCCCTTGACACCTCTCAAGTTTTTTTGTTATAACATACCTACTGCATTTTACACGAATATAATTTTTTTAACATGTCTTTTCAGTTCGCTTCCTATGCTTGCTCTGCTTTTCTGGACAACAGAAGCGAGCGGGCGCTCAAGGTTAAAGAACTACAAACTAAAAAGTCAGCCCAGGGGGCACCCCAATTGTGCCACGGTTCCGGGTGGGTGGTAGATACTTGACTTTTGCGGTGCAGGTCGTGTGTCGATTCCCACCCAGGACAGATATTTGTGTGCATGAATGCTCTTTGTCCTGAGACTAAGTATATTTTTACAAGAGAAAAGTAGTATGTACAGTTATCATGTTTCCATAGTACAAGCTCTGCTTAGTTTGGGATCAGATGGCCGTGAGTGAGTAATGTCCCAGGATATTATTCCTATATTTAATACTTTTCTTAATTAATACATTTTAAAATATAAAAGTAGTATCTGCAATCAGCAGGAAAGCAGCAGGGACCGGAACCTCTTGACAATGCGAGCCGTGTATAAATGCACTGCTTTTTGAATCTGCTTCTTAACCCAACTACCTAATGTGAGTGGTTTTCGGGGCTGCTTGCTATTAAGCCAATATTAATTATTGTTTTATAATAAAGTAACAATGATACCAACCTTTCAATTTGTCCGACAAACAGCGCAAGAATAGCCAGGATCCCAAGAATGCCAAGGATATAAGAGCTTATCTTCGTCTGGAGCCACGAGGCGCCGACGACTTTCAAAATCTTGCTCATTTTCAAACAGTTGAAATACAAATATATAAGTATATAAGACTACAATATAAAAAAAATGTTGAGGAACTTAATAACAATGAAGTGACAGTATGTGTATATAATTTTCTCCAGCGCGGGGTAGACCATCAAATTGATGGTGAAACCAGATGTTCACGGCTCTTTGGTTAGCTTCGCTGACGGTGCTCCGAAGGATACGTTCGGAGACTGCATTGGATATGGCTGGCCCGCTTAGTTCTAAGGTGTGAGACACCAGTATCTTTCTTATTTTCCCTTTAATACCTGAAACAAAGGAAACATCTTTATTAGCTTGTTTCTGTGTATTTTGGATGCGGGTCTGGTGGCTAGTGAAACAAATTTCTAAGACAGTGGTCGTGGGTCGTCTATTTGTTAAAATCAATCTACAACACTTTCAAATTCGACTGCACGTGTGGCGCAGCGGCTTAGACAGTCGCCTCGCCGCTTCGTGTCGCGGGTTCGAGTCCCGCGCCGGACAATTATTTGTGTGACCCATAAATAGTTGTTCTGAGTCTGGGTGTAATTTGTGTCCGTCTATTATATGTTTGTAAAGTACCCCGCGACACAGGGATAAATTCTCTAATGCAGGCGTTGTCCTTTTAAAAAAAAAAAAGAAAAAAAGAAAGAAATACTGTCCGAAATAAAAAAGACTCCTATGCGTTCACAAAACATTAATCAACTTTTCCACATAAAATGTAAAACCACCATAATGAAGAAAAGCTTTTTTGGAATAGCTTCGTAAATTTATAATAAAATACCCAATAGCATACAAAAGAACAATGGGCAAAAATGTATGGAACGTGGTACCCGCTCCAATAGTCCTCATTAATATATCATTGAATAGACATTTTGATGCAGAAAAACGTCTACCATGGCGCCTGTCCCTATTCACGTTTGGAAAGCAGTAATCTCACTATCTATACTTATTATTATAAAGCTTTAATCTCAGGAACTACTAGTCCGATTTAAAAAATTCTTTCAGTGTTAGATAGCCCATTTATTGAGGAAGGCTATAAGCTATATATCATCGCTACGCTACGACTAAAAGGAGCCGAGCAGCAGGGGTGAAACCACGGGGAACAGCTTGTGTTTTATAAATGATGAAGAATTTATTACAAACTACTTATATAAGTAAAATAAAGCTAGAATAACATGATATAACACATTTAGGATTCTATTATTAAAAGAAGTAAGAAAACAAGTATTCTTTAAATACAAAACATATATTTTATCAATAAGTGAGTAGATTTAAAACATTACATATCGGTATCAACTATAACAGCATTGAGGAAAGATGCCGGAGCAGTAAATCCCGTATGCCTCGCATAGCCTAAGTACCATACGATGGACACTATATGTGCACAAGTGCCGATCGTACGTCGCCCGGTTAAACATGTGCAATACTGTTGGACAATATTATTTGCACTGCTGATTAATATATAACAAAAATATGTTTTTACACGGACATGTCGCGACTGGATTCGTCCACGCAAAAGCCAGGCATCTTCGTGTATGCCATAGTCTGGCAGATCATCAAGTGCTCCCTCTCTGTACGTTTCAATTATATATAGACCATTTGATAAATGCTCGGCACAGTAAGATCTTGCCAGCTTGAGTTGGTATGTACCTAGCGCTAATAGAATTATATCCTCCTCCGTCATTGAAGGGAAGTTTTCAATCTGGCTCGCTTCCATCCTCTGAAAATATACTCTTCTGTGGTTAAGCCGTTTTCTCTCTACATACATATGCAGAAGATTCGGGGTATCTATTTTCTGCCTTATTATATGGACGAATTCGTCTGCGTGTACGCTATCCACGATGGGTTGGTGGAAGTGATTCGTGATAGCTGCGGCAATCGCGCTCAGGAGCAACGGGACTCGAGTTAAAATGAGGAGTGCATGGCAAAGTCTTACGTAAAAACGTTATTAATAGAAAACATGAACGGAAATGCCGAAAATATTACCTTGGTACTCATTTTCTTACATAAATAAGTGGTAACTTATATACTCGTATATGTATGTTTATCGCCGGGGCCACGAGACTGTCTAAACAGGTTACTGTGGCCCTGGAAAGCAAAGGGAAACTGAAGGAACAGGGTTTTTATTAGTTAGTAAGACTGTCGTTTATCTTCAAACGCAATCAGATTTGAGAGTGGCGGCTATAGTAAAAATTGTTCCTCTTGGTAAGATCTTTTAAACGACACTACAATCATATCTATTGGAGCCGGGTACCATTTTGCTCATTCTTCTTTGCCCTTAATAAAGTTTAAGAAAACTCTCCTCTCACTTTTATTGGAAAAATGTTATTATGCTGTTGAAGATTTTTTTAATGATAATGTAATATAAAATAGTCATAAGTTTTAAGTATTTTAAAATATTATATATATTTATATATATTCATTTTTCAAATATAATTTTAATATGTTGTTGTACGTTTTTTGTTTACACTTAGAAATATTTAACTTTGTTTTCTTCTGATAGTTTTTATTGTAAGTTCTCATTTAGTTCTTAAGTAGCTATAGCTAAGCTAAATTATATTTGTACGCCTCAACGGCAAAACATAGCGTCCATATATTATGTCATCGTACTTAACACCTTTATGTTAATACCTATGTTTTACAAATAAAATATTTGATTTGATTTGATTTGTGGGTTCGATCCCCATCCGGGATCAATTGAATAACTCTTTGATTGGCCTGTTGCTTAGTGACTCAGTCTGCTAAGCCATAGGTCGTGCTCCATCCACATCCCGGAAAAATCTTTGAGGGATGAGCATGATTAATTGTTCTGTGTCTGGGAGTAATTCATCTACAATTTGTATGTAGTATGACTGCCTCGTTGGTCTAGCGGTAGCGTGTTCACCAGCAGATAACGAGGTCCTGGGTTCAAATCCCGGGTCGGGCCAAAAGCGATTTTGGGACTTTTCTGTAAAAAGAAAAATTTCTCAGCATCAGCCCGAAGTCTGGGAGTTGGCGATATTATACCCCCGTGCCTCGGAGAGCACGTAAAGCCATCGGTCCTGTGCCTGACCTCTTTCCGGGCAAGTCGCTAGGCGTCCCATCGGATCATGAGGGTAATGGAATAGAAAGTGCTCCTGTGTTTGCGCACACACTTGAGCACTATAATATGTCCCGCGCAGATGGCTAATCTCTGTTAAGACTGGCCGCCGTGGCCGAAATTCGGCTAGGATAATCTTATTTTAATGTTATTATATTATAATCGGCACTAAACCCTCCCTTTTACCCACCACTGCAACTCCTGTAAGCCAGGGTCAACAGTGGCACACAATAAAATGACACTGAGCGGCGATGCTCAGGCATGTCCCGGGGAATCGCTTTAACTGTCTTGGATCCCGCAACGAATTTAATCAGAAAGAGACAAGGAGGAGTTAGAAAATGAATAGTTACACTTCCATCCAGAGCAAAGCGGGAGACAGAATGTTGTAATGAGGCTATAGCCTCATAAAAAAAGAATTGCAACTAGAGAAGCCAGCTGTAAAAGCACCGAGGATCAATCTAAGGGTCCTAAGTGAGCTGTTATATTTGTTTCCAATAGTAGGTATGGCAAAAGCGCTTAAACGCACGGAAGTTGTTCCTCGTTGCTACAAGAACCGTTTAATAAACTACTCCAGATATTGGTTGCAAGCTGTTTAACATAATATCACGCTGATTGGCATAGTACAGGTTCTGCCTAATTTGGATTGATATGGCAGTGTGTTAGTCGTCCTAAGATATTTATTATTATTTTATTATACGCCGATCCGAGATGTGTCCACGTACCTAACTTAAATAAACATTTTAACAATAAATTAGCTATTTATCTAAACCATGACTATTATAAATTAAATTACTTAATTATTCCTTATGATTGGATTTCAAATGAACTGGAAGAGGCAGCGTGGGCAGGCCCCCTCAAGATGGACCTTGTGCGGGTCGCTGGGAACCTCTGGATGCGGATAGCGCAAGACCTGCAGTTGTAGAGATCTTTGGGAAAGACCTGTGACCAGTAGTGGGCGTCTAATAATAATAATAAATTTATTTATTTACTTCGAAACATGGTATACAATTGATGGTGTTGCTTACAGATGTTCAGCATGCTTGTCTTTCGGCTGATATCTATACATATAATAAAATCGAAGGAAAGTCGAAACTGTACATTGAATATTTTTTTAAAAGGATACGCGTGTGGTGATCTGCCGTCGATATCGAAGCCAAAAATAGAATTTTTGTCTGTTTGTATGTCCAGGCTAAACTCAAAAATCACTGCATCGATTTAATTCTGCATGAATATACTAAGAGGGTCAACATACAGGCTACATATTATCACGCTGTCACGTACGCGGGAGGAGCTGGGATAATTTATAAAATATAACGCGGGTGAAACCGCGGGATACAGCTAGCGATGAATACAATTATTATTCATGTTCTGACTAATTACAAGCGCTTTTTTAAAACCTAAGTGAATATAAACTTTTTAATTTTTTTGTTTTATTTTATTAATGTAGTGTAACCACTATCTAATTAAAAAGGATTAATGTATGAAACATCCTACCAACTCATCTAAATCAATGATCACAAAGTGTCAAAGTGAAAATACACTGTTCAAAGTTTAATAATCATGTATCGCGTGGCTACTTAATACTGCGTACACTTTATGGGCAATTGACTGACATACATAAGTTAATAGCGCAGGCCACAGGTCAATGCACCCGAGTTAGCAATAATAGGGCACTTGCATAACAATAGGAATGTGATATGTGAACAGCGTGGAAATGCCGCCTTCTTTCTTGGACACTTGCCGCTGTGCGGGCCCAATGCTGTTTAAAAGGCGAGTGTATACAATATATGTATGTATACAGACGCCTTTTAAGAAGCATTGAGCTTTATTCTTTTACGTATTGGTTTATCTTGCATTGTAGAAATGCCCCCAGAAGACTTCAATCTTGGACGCTTGCCGCTGGGCGAGTCCAATGCTGCTTAAAAGGTGTGTCTATATAATATAATAAGTATTATGTATGTATACACACGCCTTTTAGAACCATTGAGCGTTATTCTTTTCGCTTTATGATTTATCTTGCATCAAAGAAATGCCGCCGGAAGCCTTCTGTCTTGGACACTTGCCGCTGGGCGACGCACAATGCTTCTTAAAAAGCCTGTGTATACAATATATGTATGTATGTATAACGTAAAAGTAACAATACACTGTTCAAAGTTCAATAATCATGTATCGCGTGGCTACTTAATACTGCGTACACTTTATGGGCAACCAGCGATTTCCAGCGACACAATATCATCGGTCCATCTTGTAGAGGGCCTGCCCACGCTGCGTCTTCCGGTTCGTGGTCGCCACTGGAGAACCTTTCTGCCCCAGCGGCCGTCGGTCCTAGGAGCTAACTCTTTGGTACTATATTCATTTTAATTAGGTTGTTTAAAAATGACATTATTATTTTTTACAATAAATTAATGAGGATATTTGTTTCACTTGTCAACTATAAGAAATTGCAAACATTTCATTCACGAGGAACCTATTTGGATCGATATTCATTTTTAATTACGTTAGTTAAAAATTACATTAGGATTTTTTACAATAAATTAATAAGGATATTTGTTTCACTTGTCAACTATTACAAATCGTAAACATTTCATTAACCTTTTATAAGGTTCTGCCCATATAATGGACACCATATTTTGAACTCTATGACATTGAGTTAAAGTTCAAACCCATCAATTAGAAACGCACCCGATGCCCGATAAAGGGTTAAGGAGGAACCTACATATTTGGCACTATATTTAATTTTAATTAGGTTGTTTAAAATTGACATTAGTATTTTTTACAATAAATTAATGAAGATCTTTTGTTACACTTGTCAACTATTACAAATCGTAAACATTTCATTGACTAGGAACCTATTTGGTACTGTATTCATATTAACTTATTAGATTGTTTAAAAATTACATTAGTATTTTTACAATAAATTAATGCTGATCTTTTGTATCACTTGTCAACTATTAAACATCGTATACATTTCATTCACGAGGAACCTATTTGGAACTATATTCATATTTAAGTACGTTAGTTAAAAATTACATTAGCATTTTTTACAATAAATTAATGAGGATATTTTGTTTCACTTGTCAACTATAACAAATCGTAAACATTTCATTCACGAGGAACCTAATTGGAACTATATTCATTTTTAATTAGGTTGTTTAAAAATGACATTAGTACTTTTTACAATAAATTACTTAATGCGGATCTTTTGTATCGCTTGTCAACTGTTAAAAATCGTAAACATTTCATTCACGAGGAACCTACATATTTGGCACTATATTTAATTTTAATTAGGTTGTTTAAGAATGACATTAGTATTTTTTACAATAAATTATTGAGGATCGATTGTTTCACTTGTCAAATATTAAAAATCGTAAACATTCCATTCACGAGGAACCTATTTGGAACTATATTCATTTTACAAACAAACGAAAAAGGAACGTGAAACATAGGTATATACCTCATAGAACAGCTATTGACATTATGGTTTTGAATAATATAAACTTGCCTAAAATAGAAAATCGTTTCCCCGAAAACTACGTCACTACAGTGACTCTACACATAAACTTCTTATGCATATAATAACAATAATGTTCTTCTAGCCGAATTTCGGCCGCGGCCAGTCTCAATGGAGATTAGCCATCTGCGCAGGATATATTATAGTGCTCAAGTGTGTGCGCAAACACAGAAGCCCTTTCTATTCCATTACTCTCATGATCCGATGGTACGACTATCGACACGACCGGAAAGAGGTCAATTGCAGAACCGAGGGCTTTACGTGCCCTCCGAGGCACGGGGGTATATTACCGCCAACTCCCAGACTTCGGGCTGATGCTGAGAATTTTTTCTTTTTACGGAAAAGTCCCAAAATCACTTTTTGGCCCGACCCGGGATTTGAACCCAGGACCTCGTTCTCTGCGGGTGAACACGCTACCGCTAGAGCAACGAGGCAATCAAATATGCAGAGGGAGTGAAATCCACAATCAAGTAATATTAGATATTTTAATGTATTATAATTAAATTAAGGTCCACCCACCGGCTAGCGTTTAATTATTAATTTAATTTATACAAAATATTATTATTTAAAACTAAGAACGAACCAAAAATACAAGTTAACAAATGTTTCCATACAGACCAGCAAAAAGTTAAATCTACACAGCTCTTTTTTTCTCATCTACATATAATAAAATCATAGGAAAGTCAAAACTGTACATTGAATATTTTTTAAAAAGGATACTTGATGCGTTAATTACAATAGATATCGAAGCCCAAAATATAGTTTTTTGAATTTTTGTCTGTTTGCCGGTATGTATGTCCGGGCTAAACTCAAAAAGTACTGCATGGATTTACTTCAAATTTTGCATGAATATTACTAAGAGATCGGGTCAACGTACAGGCATACATACTGTCACGCTATCACTTACGGGGGAGGAGTTATGATAACTTTAATTTAACGCGTAAAACCATGTGGCACAGCTAGTAAACAATAAAAGTACAGTGATAGATTTGTCGAAGAAATTAGTGGCACGAAGTTTGGTTTCAACAATTAACTGCAACGTGCTTGCAACTAAATAGCAATCGAGAGCAAGCAAAGTCACGTAGAAATAAAATAACAGTCCCTTCCTTATTCCTTCCTACCTAGGCAAGTAGAGGACTGAAAGGCGTTCTTGTCACGTATTGTTATAATTGGCGTGTTAGAAGTACTGCGTTGTTTGTCTAACAATCACGTGACACCTGGGTATACTATTAACTAATACTAAACACTGCCTCGTTGGTCTAGCGGTAGCGTGTTCAACCGCAGATAATGAGGTCCACGGGTTCAAATCCCGTGTCGGGCCAAAAAGTGATTTGGGGATTTTTCCGTAAAAAGAAATTTCTCAGTATCAGCCCGAAGTCTGGAAGTTGGCGGTATTACACTCCCGTGCCTCGGAGAGCACGTAAAGTCGTCGGTCCTATACCTGAACTCTTTCCGGTCGTGTCACTAGGCGTCTCATCGGATCATGAAAGTGATGGAATATAAATGCCCCTGTGTTTGCGCACACACTTGTGCACTATAATATGTCCTGCGCAATTAGCTAGTCTCCATTAAGACTGGCCGCCGTGACCGAAATTCGGTCGTGAGGACATCATCACTAAAAAGTTACTGTGTGGCTGACTGCATAGAAGATCGCCACCTTATCTCATTCCGTGGGGTGCGCAGGAGTCGTCTCGAGGGAATATGTACCAGAGAACGAGCATTTTTTAAGAAAGTTAGGGCACAGCGTTCATTCGCTCAAAGAGCAGCCCGACTGGGGAAGGACCTCCACTTTACAGAAGACATTTCTTAAAACTTAATAACTGAATGTTGTGTTACTGCGTGTGAGTAAGGTTGGTAGAGCTCATCGGGGTGGGGGGAAGGGTCAGCAACACTTGTTCTTAAAGGCCTTAAAGGCCGGCAACGCACCCGCGACTCCTCTGGTGTTGCGAGTGTAATATATCTATATCTAGGGACAATGTCACACAGATCATCCTAGCCCCAAACTAAGCAAAGCTTGTACTATGGGACATGGGTACCAGGCGACGATATACATACTTATATAGATAGATAAATACTTATATACATAGAAAGCATCCATGACTCAGATACAAATATTCGTGCTCATCACACAAACATTTGCACTTACCGGGATTCGAACCCAGGACCACCAGCTTCGTAGTCAGGAGCACTACCAACTAGGCTACGGTGACCGTCGGTGAGTGGTAAGTGTACATGGGCGGCGGTGATCACTTACCATCAGGTGACCCACTTGCTAGTTTGTCACCCTCTTCTATAAAAAAAATAAAGCAGTGTCTCTCTGTGTATGACGACTATCGTAATGCGATTGCCAACCCGTTTGCAAAGCGTGACGATTGTGGCATACCGCTCCATATTACATACATTTAAAGATAAAGATAAAGATTTATTTATTGCCAAACTGTGTACATGTTAGGTCTCATTTTCAAATAATAAATACATACACTACATATCTATCATCATTACAGCCAAATAAGTCCACTGCTGGACAAGCCTCCCTCAAGAATAGTCTTGGGGGATATGCCATAATCGCCACGCTTGGCAGGCGGGTTGGCGATCGCAGTAAGATGGTCATAGTCATCAGAAGGAAGCTGCTGCCCATCCTCTGGTAGATATTCCCTCGGGTCGACTTCTACGCCCCCCACGGGATGAGATGGGGTGATGATATTCTGATTCTGATATATGTCGCCGTCACCACACAGCTTACATATCTATACAAATAAATAAAATTGAAGTGTCTGTTTGTAATATTAAAATAACCGTTTTTTACTACATGTATATGAATATATATACGGTACATACACCAAGATAACATTTTTTACAATTTTTGTCTGTCTGTCTGTCTGTTTGTTCCGGCTAATCTCTGAAATGGCTGGAGCGATTTTGACGGGAATTTTATTGGCAGGTAGCTGATGTAATAAGGAGTAACTTAGGCTACTTTTATTTTTGAAAAATCATTTGTTTATGAAAAAACAAAAATAAAACAAAATAAACTAATTAACACGCGGACGAAGTCGCGGGCACAGCTAGTTACAAATATTAATTTAATTAACCAGGTACATTTTCCTGAAGTGTTATGAGCTTCAGTGAATTATGTACTACTTAAAGACTTATAGACCAGGGTAGAAGCGTTTAAAATTAATAAAAAGTGAATAAAAATAATAGTAGGATGAAACCCATTAGAAAAGGAGGGGAATATTATAAAAATGAAAGGAAAAATAATTTACGGGCAATCTGAGGTCGGGAAGGGGATGGGGGTGAGTTTTTAAGGGTAAAAAACGGTTTTTCTCGATTTCCGGCAAAACTAAAGTCCTATCGAAAAAAGTCAAATGGCAAAGTTGTAGGTAATAAAAAGATCAAAAACTTTTGTATTTACACTTTTTTCACATAACCTAAAATTTATGTGAAAACTTCAAAAAACCAAGTTTTTGGTTTTTTATTTTTATCTTTTACATAAATTTTTCTTTTTTAACAAAATTTGGTGAAAACTTACCTTTTTATGTCCCAAATACGCTGTAATTTATTTGATTAAAAATATTTATTTTTTCACCTTATTTTGAATTAATATCGAAAAAACACCCTAATTTTCAATCGAAAAGTCACCCGTCAAAATATCAGCTTTTTTCAAAAAGTTGGTATATTTTCTGTTCGTTGAAATCTCTTCTTTCCGATGGTGAAAAAAAATATATATGTTACTATAGTAAATCTTCTCAGAAAATGCAAAAAATCGAAAAAAACTCGATTTCGATTTTTTTTTAATTATTATAGATAATTTCATCTAAAAAAATGTGATAGCTGCAATTTGTTTCAATTAAAAAGTTGATTTACTTAATGCTAATTACATCTATGTCATAGAAAATCTCATTATATATAAATATAAATGTAAATCGTACAATTAAATGTAGATACTTTATTCTGATTACGTTATTCATTACAATATTTTTAAACAACAAAATATTAAAGAAATAAATGTCAAAATGTATAAAAAATATATTAAAAATCTATTAAAAATGTATAAATATATAAAAAATATGTATAGTAAATATATTTTTAATAACTAACTTTTGGCTGATTTTCATGTATATTTCATATATTTTGAATATATCTGAAATATATTTGAAATGTATAAAATATATTTGAAAATCGGCCAAACGTTTGTTATTAAAAATATATTTACGATATATATTTTATATATCTATATATATAAAAATCAATGCCACTTTTCGTTGTAATGTTATAACACAACAACGCCTTTACCGATTTGGCTAATTTTGGTCTTGAATTATTCGTGGAAATCCAGGGAAGGTTTGTACGTAGAGAAAATTTAAAAAAGTCTTGAACAAGCGTAAAATCTATATCTTTTAGCAATTTAAAATATTTTTTTGTTTGAATAAATGAACTTAATAATCATTTTTTTTATTACTATGCCTTATACGCAGCGAAGCACGTACTGGGCCGCTAGTTTTTTATAGATTTTTAATATATTTTTATGTATTTTGAAATATTTTTTTTATGGGATTAACTAAATTTGTTTGTGCAAAATTAAGGAGATTATTATTAGTATGTATGTAGTAAGACCCAGACCCGCCTAGCCCCTTCCCCACTTCTCCATGAAATACCTTTTGATGGGCTACTATTTTTCGTAGGTCACTCAGGTATATAATTTATCTTAAAATATAAATAGACATCTACGCATATAATTTAAAGAAGATTCGACGTAGATGTCTTATTAAATATTAATTTGATTAACTTATTTGTTTTGTTAATTATAGTAGTATATTTTTAATAGCGATTTTTTTTTTATCAATGTTACATGTAATCTAATGTTTTTTGAGTAATTAAAGTGTTAATTTTAATAAATAGCTCAAAATGTTATATGTAATTAAAAAAAGAATTCGATTTTTTTTTGCATTTTCTGAGAAGATTTACTATAGGTACATATATATTTTTTTCACCATCGGAAAGTAGAGATTTCAACGAACAGAAAACATACCAACTTTTTCAAAAAAGCTGATATTTTGACGGGTGACTTTTCGATTGAAAATTAGGGTGTTTTTTCGATATTAATTCAAAATAAGGTGAAAAAATAAATATTTTTAATCAAATAAATTACAGCGTATTTGGGATATAATAAGGTAAGTTTTCACCAAATTTCGTTAAAAAAGAAAAATTTATGTAAAAGATAAAAATAAAAAACCAAAAACTTGGTTTTTTGAAGTTTTCACATAAGTTTTAGGTTATTTGAAAAAAGTGTAAATACAAAAGTTTTAGATCTTTTTATTACCTACAACTTTGCCATTTGACTTTTTTCGATAGGACTTTTAGTTTTGCCGGAAATCGAGAAAAACCGTTTTTTACCCTTAAAAACTCACCCCCATATCCTTCCCGAACTCAGATCGCCCGAAAATTATTTTTCCTTTCATTTTTATAATATTCCCCTCCTTTTCTAATGGGTTTCATCCTACTATTATTTTTTTTGGTTTTAAAAATTATCGACCCTGGTCTATTATTTGTCAAATGATTTAGGTCTTAAAAAAACAAATAAAGCTAGGACTGTATATGATTTCGGCCTTGCATATTGCCGAACGGAATTTTTACACAACGCTAAGTACATATACAAACATTACCGATGTATCTGATAGTACTAATAGTAGAAAAATTTCCGCACCTCCTAAGGTTTACGCAATTAAAACACCGCGACTTCCATACAATAAAATAACGACTTAACTTACTAATGATCCTTACTACTTTGATTAGTAAATGATCATCATATCAGCCGAAAGACGTCCAGTGCTGGACAAAAGCCTCCCCTATAGATCTGCACAATTGCCGATTTTCGGTATGCGCATGACGAATACACCCTTTGCGTTTTGAATACCGACTCTTAGAGGTTACTGAGGCTTTTGATTAACTGCCGCCCTACATTATTACGCGAAGACGCGGGCATCACTTCCGATTGAAGATCAGAGAGAGCATTTCATCCATACGAATGCAAACAAAGGGTCATGGAGGATGCTGGCTGGTCGTAGCTAGTCCGGCGAGTACTATTAATAAGCTGTTGTGTAGTGTTGCGAGACTCCTTTTAATAGTCTTGACTTGCTCTATGTAAGTGGTGATCTCATCGTCCGGATCGTTCAAGACGTTCCCGGGATTACAGCCCTTACGTGTTAGGTGAGAAGGGGTGTAATTAACCGCCTTCACCACCAAATGGCGGGATGTTGAGAGGCGGAGTCAAAGAACTGTTTGAACGCTTGCTTCGATGGGAGGCATTTGGAGGTCGGCGTAAATGCTTTTATTGCGGACATGGTGCGCCAACGGCACAATGCGTCTCCAATGACCGACTCTCAAGCATTTGGTGTGGGTGAATGAACCTAGTTGCGACTCGTGTACGTCATTATGGGTCGATGCACGTCTTGTAAATTGTCACCTAGTTTGGAAGGGATATTTTACTGCGCACATTCTGGAGGCAGTGTAATTGACTGCACAAATTGCGGCCCGATTACGCATGCATTGCAGGCGCTCACTGAAGTTTAACTTCCGGTCATGGCTTTCGTATCCCAAGGCTATCCCTTGGGATACGAAAGCCTTAAAAAATATCCCTTGCAAACAAGGTGACAATTTACAAGACGTGCATCGACCCATAATGACGTACGCAAGTCCACCGCAACTAGGTTCATTCACCCACTGCAAATGCTTCAGAATCGGTCATTGAAGACGCATTGGGCCGTGGGCTCATCATGGTGCGTCCACAATAAAAGCATTTTCGCCGACCTCCAAATGCCTCCCGTCAAATATTGGATGAAACAAGCGTTCAAACCATTCTTAAACTCTGCCACTCTCCAACCAAGCCATTTGGTGGTAAAGGCGGTCAATTAAACTCTTTCTCATCTCTCACGTAAGCACCGTGGTCTCAGGAACGTCTTTGACGATCCGGACGACGAGATCACCTATTACCTACAGCAAGTACTTGTTAGGGTCTCACGCAACACTACTAAATAGCCGAACATTTGGATACGAAATTGGTTCGAACTTGAGAAGTGAACGGCTCTGTTCTGGGTTGGGTTCACTTCGAATCTCCTTTCCTGAACCATTCGCCTAAGGTGGTGGTGGAAATCTGGAGTTGGTCGTGGATAATACTCGAACTATTGCTAGAGTAGTACACAGTGATATCTTCTGCGGAGAAGGCTAATTGGGCCTTCTTGGGAACGGGAATGTCGCTGGTGTAGCGACAACGAGAGTGGAGAAAACGAACCTTGAGGAACTAAAGCTCGAATCGGACAGAGGGTGATTATTAGTAGTCAACAATCAATAGACACCATTTGTTAAGCAATACCAAAGCTCTACCTTAACCCTAATCAAATCTGACATAAAATAAATAACTGGATTTATTAGAAGTCAATATAATAATATAACTTATTTATTCAGATACCTTTTCTAAACAGTTTTTAAAAAGTACAATTGATAGATTTATTGACATCGACACTAGGTATCTGTTTGCCTTTCTGTGGCAAAGGCCTCTTCCAACTGTTTCCAATTTTAATTAATTATTATAAAATACTAGTAGTCAATGGTCAATAGACACTAAATCTCAAGCAATATCAAAGGTCTTCATCATTATCATATCAGTGGAAAAACTTCCACTTGTGGCCAAAGGCCTCCTCCAAAGATCCCTACAATCCAGCGATTTCCAGTCTAACTTAAGCTTGATCAAATGTCACAAAATAAATAATCGCACTAGTTCCAATTTATTACTTACAACAGTTACAACTGCATCTCCTGTGATCCAGGACCAACACCAACACATCATAACACATACACAGCGTAAAAAAACACCACAAAAACGACCGTAAACTTCTAGAATCTAATAGAAGCTATCATAATCACAACACATACAGTCGTTGATATTAAGAGTGGAGAAAGGACGGACCTTAAGGGAATCCCAGCTCGAACCGGACAGGAAGTGGGTATTAATAGTCAATAGACCCCAATTGCCAAACAGTACCAGAGTTCTACATTAAACCCGATCAAATCCACTTTCTTACTTACACCTGAACTCCTGTGATCCAGGACCAACACCATAACACCTACACAGCATAAAGAAACCCCACAAAGACGAACATACGAAGAATTCTGAAAACTTATTGATCTCATTAATATAATCCGGTGATTCTCTTTCCGTCATCAACAAACTCGCTTTACATTTACATTTACATATACACGTTCATTGACACTGACCATCACTCACCCATCTTCGTATGCGCTTATACAACTCTCGCTTGTATTGTTTTGGTTTTGGCGTAGCCTATATTGTCATATCCTTATTATTAATTTAGCTTTGTTCTCATATAATTTTAGTATATATGTTGAATAGAAAGGTTTGTTTCTTAATTAGTATAATGGCGGGAGGGTCCTGGTGACCGGTAATACAGTTTTTTTTTTTAAACCTAAATCAGGCACCAGTCTCTCACAAAGCTCGCCTAATAAATACCTTATGTATTCGTACCTAAATGTTTAGTATGTAGTAGTATGTGTTAACTTTGTGATGAGTAAAATAAATGATTTTTATTATTATTATTCTTCTAGAATCTAATAGAAACTAACATAGTTCCACTTTTACTTACAACTACAACTCCTGTGATCCAAAACCAACACCAGCACACCATACACAGCATAAAGAAGCACCACAGAGACGTCCATAAGAAGAATTCTTCTAGAGTCTAATAGAAGCCAACACAATGACAACACATACAGTCGTTGATACTATTCCCGAGTGTTCATTAATACTACTGGATACTAACATCAGTAGTCAGGTAGATATTACTCCGTTATCACTGTACTAATAAAAGATACACAAATAACGTCTAAGCGCAGCGCTCCCACCTTATCTATAACAGTAACGTGATTTATTAAAACTTAAATTGTTTATAAATAAAAAGTGGTGCCTCTTTCTACGTAATTACATCCATTTACCTATCATCATATCAGCCGAAAGACGTCCACCGCTGGACAAACTGACTGACTGAAAAGAACCTGTTCTATAATAATAATATCTTGGACAATGTCACATAGATCATCCTAGCCCCAAACTAAGCAAAGCTTGTACTATGGATACCAGGCGACGATATACATACTTATATAGATAGATACATACTTATATACATAGAAAACATCCATGACTCAGAAACAAATATTCGTGCTCATCACGCAAATATTTGCACTTACCGGGATTCGAACCCAGGACCACCAGCTAGACAACTGAAAATCATGCTTATTTATTTCAACATGTAACGTAATTAACGCACACCCTCAAACACCCCAATTAGAATATTATGTTGTAGTCAAAATATATACACTGAATTCTTAATTTAACATGTATATGTATTGTTATTTACTAAATTAGTTTCTTGAAATTAAGATTATTTTTCTTTATTTACAAATTTCATCATTCAATAATGATGGAGTTTGTACGAATACAAATAAAACTGCGATCTTAAAGTCTTATTACTTTGACTTGCGGTCCCTTTCAATTTGTTTTGTCTGTACAGGGTTAATATGACCATAATTTCCGTAGTTTTAATTATTTTTGGAATACAAAATTACCTATATTAAAAATGATATAAATCGATTCAGTAAACGATTCTGAACAAACTATTTTCAGGAAGTGCGTTAATTAAGTTATATAAATTATAGAAAAATTACACACAGGCACAAAACAATATGAAACCCACAAACTCTGGGTTAGCAGTCAGGGTAACTAACCACTAGATTAACCATCCAGTCCATAGTTAAGGGGGACATTGGAGCAGCATACCTGGTCCCGGGGTAATCAGGCGCCATGGGAAGTCCACGGCAGGTTAGGTTTAGTCGGTGCGAGTCCGAAATAATCACCCGCAGACTCATTTTGCGGGTGCATGCGTAGGCATTGCCCCTGCCTTATAAAAAAAGGCCAATTCATACTGTTTTTCACGCCGGATGTCGTGAGCTCGATTCCCACCTAGGACAGATATTTGTGTGCACGAACATGCCTGTTTGTCCTGAGTCTGGTTGTAATAATCTATATATATAATAAAATCGTAGGAAAGTCAAAACTGTACATTGAATATATTTTTTAAGGATTATTGGCTCGTCAAAAATATAGTTTTTAGAATTTTTGTCAGTTTATCTGTATGTATGTCCGGGCTAAACTCAAAAAGTACTGCATGGATTTACTTCAAATTTTGTATGAATATTACTAAGAGGTCTGGTCAACATATAGGGTACATATTATCACCGGGAGAGGATCTGTGATAATTTATAAAGTTTAACGCGGGTAAAACCACGGGGCACAGCTAGTTATCTATATTAGTATGTATTTATAAAAAAAAAGTAGTATATCAGTTATCTGCTTTCCATAGTACAAGCTCTGCTTAGTTTGGGATCAGATGGCCGTGTGCAAATAATGTCCCAGTATATCATTATATTATACATAATTTTGTATATAACCGATTTCTACTTACATGTTAATAAAACACTCTTATCACTTTTTCAATTAAAAATAGTAACACAACATCTATCAATTACTAGAAAAATATTATTTTATATTTTTTTACATATTAATGAAGGACACAGTAAGCGGAGCTACAGAGTAGGGTCACCGCGTCTGGGTACGTGTCCCGACCATCTGGGACATGGCGCAAAAGGGGGGCACCGGAGCAGCATACCCGCGTTCCCGGGACTACCCCATCAGGCGCCAAGAGAAGTCCACGGCAGGTAGGTTTAGTCAGTGCGAGTCCGACATACCCACCAGTAGGCACTTTTTGCGGGTGACATGCGAACGCATTCCCCTTGCCTTATAAAAAAAAGAAAAAAGGCTACTTCATAGTTACATTGAGGACCCTGTTGGCGTTGTTAGCAAATGCTTGCTTTTCACCCCAGAGGTTGTGGGTTCGATTCCCACCCAGGACAGATATTTGCGTGCATGAACATGTGGGTTTGTCCGGTGTCTGGGTGTAATTATCTATATAAGTATGTATAAAAAAAAACCGGACAAGTGCGAGTCGGACTCGCCCATAAAGGGTTCCGTAGCAGCAAGTATTTCAGTTAAATAAATGAAAGGTAAATTGCTCATTCAAACTAATTTTCGCTGTTAGTTTGCATGGTAATGTACATCATATATTTATTTTAGTTTTATTGTTATCTTATTTAAGAAGTTACAGGGGGGGGGGGGCACTCACTTTGGAAGTGTCTCTCGCGCAAACTATTCATTTTAGAAAAATATAATATTAGAAACCTCAATATAATTTTTGAAGACCTATCCATAGATAGCATACATGTATTGGTACGACGAAAAAAAAAAGTTCTATGTATGGGGAACCCCCAAAATTATTGGTATTTTTTTTATTATTCTGTGAAAATCTTAATGCGATTCACAGAATACGTCTACTTACTAAGTTTCAACAGTACAGCTCCTCTAGTTTCGGAAAAAAGTGGCTGTGACATACGGACGGACAGACAGACAGACAGACATGACGAATCTATAAGGGTTCCGTTTTTTGCCATTTGGCTACGGAACCCTAAAAAGGCCAATTCATACTGTTTTTCACGCTGGAGGTCGTGGGCTCGATTCCCACCTAGGACAGATATTTCTGTGCACGAACATGCCTGTTTGTCCTGAGTCTGGTTGTAATAATTATCCGGCCGTGTGTAAATAATGTCCCAGGATATTATTATATTATACATAAATTGGTATAGACGCCAGCACATCACGCTGTCTAATTTCCCCAATTGAAAGTGAACCTTATGCATTTGTGATAAAGTTGAAAACCTATAAAATAAATTTGACACATTAGGGTAGCTGGATGTGCTGTCGTCTGTACATTACCGATAAGTACTTACATGTTAATATCACACTCTTATCACTTTCTAAATTAAAAAAATACTAACACATCATCAATCAATTACTACCGGAACATAGATATATAGGAATTTAATTCCCAACTACTTTTATTTATTTTTTACATATTTAATTAAGGACACAGTAAGCGGAGCTACACAGTAGGACCACCGCGTCTATTCACTATGGCAGTCTGATAGTCTAGTGCAAATGGATTTGCAACTATAAGCCTGAAATCAAACACTATGTACCTACGTTACACGTGGAGAAGTAAGACAAATGGCTAATAATAGCTCAGTACAATCGACGACAAGTCGGTGTATACATATTGACATTGATAGTGTATTTATAAACAGAGGGGGTAGTTTTCGTAGTGACATATCTAAAACTGACACATGTTTTACAATGCGTTAGATTAATATAAGTATATAAGTAATGGCTTTGGCAGTAAAACAGAGTCTATATGAACTAAGAAAATATACTTTGACCGCTATGTATTTTGTAAATGTGTGCAATTATATCCACTATCACCGCTTCCCCTGTACAACGTGTAATATTAGAAGTATGCGTTACTAAATGAGCCTAATCTATAAAGCTATTTAAAGTAGATTAGGTAGCGAAATACGCTACCTAATCTGCGATAATATTAGCCCATCGTATGAAATACTTCAACTAACTAATCAATGATACTATGATGCAAAATAAAATTGTTCGTAAACTTACAAGATATCTTGTCTATAATAATACCTACAAAAATCAATTAATAAAATAAGAAGCCTTATATTTCTCACAGGTATGTTACAGAGTTTAGAAAGTATGAAGTATAAAATAAATAAATAATTTTTGGTAAATACGGTTAATGAAAACTAAAAAATAAAATTCTTATGGAAGAACCCCTCCTTAGGCGAATGTGAAGGCCTCCTCTAAATAATTCCAGTGGTCTCTATCTTGAGCTCCCGCCCGCAAAAATATGATATAAAATATCTCATGATGACATGATTAAACTGACAATTATCGGAATGAACACTACATATTGATTATTGTATTTTGATTGTTATGGATTTCCGCAAAATTACGCCTGATGCAATTACTTATATTGTCTATAGGTATAATTTATAAATTCTTAAACGGTTACAACCTGAAGTGTACATTTTTTAAAACATCCTCCATGCCCTAATTTCTGCACGTTACATAAACTTTGAAAACTACCAACTCTAAGGCTGAGATGTATAGAGCGTACTTAGACTTTGCTCAAACTTTACTTACGTAAAACTTTGCTAAATGTATGCTAAGCTTATACTTTGATTTGGTATTTATAGACTTTTTGAAGTTAAGATTATGCTTAGCATTAGCTAAGACAGACAAAGTCAAAACACCAATTGTAATTTCGTTACATGCATTAACTTAAGTAAAGTCTAAGTACGCTCTATAGATCTCAGCCTAAGTATAAAAGAATCTGTAGCTTCAAAATGACCGATATTGAAGCTACAGAAACTTGAGCTAAAATTTGTCCAGTTTAAATTATAACAAGCCCCATTACAACAGGTCTATTCGCTTGGGCATATTTATACATACAGACAAAGGCACGTGTGCTGTGCGTGTGCGCAGATGTTTCGCTTCTGTGTAGATCCCACAGTAGACTACTGTGAGATCAATTAAAGTTGTTCTGTCTAGATTGTATTTGTTTCGTAAAGTCTTACGCAGTAAAAAATACTTCATTTTTAAATTTTAAATCTAAAACTGACACAAGTTTTACAGTGCATTTGATTTGCCTGTTGGCGTAGTTGGCAAATACTTGCTTTTCACGCCAGAGGTCATGGGTTCGATTCCCACCCAGGACAGATATTTGTGTCAGCGTGGATAATGGCGGTGTTACATCCCCGTGCCTCGGAGAGGAAGTAAATTCTTCGATACAGTACCTGAACTCTCTCCGGTCATGTCAGCTAGCATCATGACAGGGAGGGAATAAAAGGTGACCCTGTGTTTCCGCATACACTTGTGCACTATTCCCTTCAGACCAGTGCTTCGGAGAGCATGTCAAGCCGACGTCTTGTCACTAACCTCTTTCCGGTCGAGTCACTAGTCGTCGCGTCAGATGATGATAGTGAAGGAATAGAAAGTGCCCTTGTGTTTGCGCATACTCTTGTGCACTATAATATGTCACAAGCTAGTCTCCATTAAAACTGGCCGCCGTGGCCGAATTTCAGCCAGGTGGACATTATATAACCTATACATATCACGAGTTACCTAAGACAGTATTGGAAACACCATCAGAAGTACTAATTTATAAATTTTCCACTCACATTTACAAATTTTCCAATTACAATGGCTGCAATTCGTTTCTTTTTAAACAGCTTTATCATAATCACAATGATACGTGTATTGCAAAAACAATTTTCATTACTTTTAAAGATATTCAAGAGATTTTACTTACTTACTTTTCGTATGGGCAGTGATTAGCATAGTGTCAGAGTTGTTCAAGCCGCCCATTAGGCCTCTGACATGGCTTGACGACTGTTGTCTAATGGCTACAACCGGGACCGACAGCTTAACGTGGAGAAGCCCAGAAAACAAACCACTTTGGCAGTCACCCATCTAAGGACTGGCCGCTAGCCTAGTTGCTTAACCTCGCCAATCACTTACGGACCCTTTAAGAGAATCAAAAAAAAAATCCAAGTATCATCCCAAAGTCTGCGGGCTGCTACTTGGAAATTTTCTTAACAGAATAATCTCAGAATCATTTTTTTGGCTTGACCCGGAATTTGGACCCAGGACCTCATTAGCTGCGGTTGAACACGCTACCGATACAGTAAATAAATAATGTACTTCTAGTCGAATTGCGGCCACGGTGGCCAGTTTTAGTGGAGACAAGCCATCTGCTTGTGACATATTATAGTGCACAAGTATGTGCGCAAACACAGGGGCACTTTCTATTCCTTCACTATCATCATCTGACGCAACGACTAGTGACTCGACCGGAAAGAGGTTAGGGACAAGACTGACGGCTTGACATGCTCTCCGAGGCACGGGGGTGTAATACCGCCATCTCCCAGACTGATAATGAGAAAACAATTTAACAGAATAATCTCTAAATGACTTTTTGGCCCGAACCGCTCGCCGATTTGCTCTCCGAGGAACGGGGGTGTAATACCGTCATCTCCCAAACTTCGGGCTGATATTGAGAAAGCTAATATCACTTTTTGGCCGGAACCGGGATTTGAACCCAGGACCTCATTATCTGCGATTTAACACGCTACCTATATACATACGGTCACCGTAGCCTAGTTGGTAGTGCTCCTGCCTACAAAGCTGGTGGTCCTGGGTTCGAATCCCGGTAAGTGCAAATATTTGTGTGATGAGCACGAATATTTGTTTCTGAGTCATAGATGTTTTCTATGTATTTAAGTATTTAGCCATCTAAATAAGTATGTATATCGTCCCCTAGTACCCATAGAACAAGCTTTGCTTAGTTTGGGGCTAGGATGATCTGTGTGACATTGTCCCTAGGTATATATTATTATTAATTGATGTTACTGATAAAAATATAAATAAGGTTGTTACTGATAAAAATATAAATAAGGTAGGAGAATTATTAAAGAAGCATTCTTTGTACGACGGTAGATGAGAACGTTACTCTGTTCGATTAAATATTGTGTGTGGAAAATATCTCGGAGGTTTTAATGTGCAGAACCTACAAGTGCGTAATAAAAGCTTGGTAGTGCTCCTGCCTACGAAGCTGGTGGTCTTGGGTTCGAATCCCGGTAAGTGCAAATATTTGTGTGATGAGCACGAATATTTGTTTCTGAGTCATGGATGTTTTCTATGTATATAAGTATTTATCTATCTATATAAGTATGTATATCGTCTCCTGGTACCCATAGTACAAGCTTTGCTTAGTTTGGGGCTAGGATGATCTGTGTGACATTGTGATTCGTAATACAGGCCACAAGTAATTATGTCAGCGGCGGTAGTGGGTACTGCGGAATATGTTAGATATAAAATATCCTTAATTATAAGGTTAGTTTTTTTGTTGTTAATAATTAACAACAAAAAACTAATAATAATATTTACAATTATTGTAAATATTATTATTAGTTTTGTTGCATGTTATTATTTCTTAAGTTAAATCATATACCTACTTACTTACTGTTAATAGTTCTTAAGTTTAGTCATAAAATATTCTCGTTCAAGAACAATTGTAATCAAATCTTGTTATTTCTAATTTTTAAGTGAATGTTATTCTGTTTGAGAAATAAATATCTTTAACCCAAAAAAAAAGACATTGTCCCTAAATATTATTATTAATATTATACCACGCGGACCATACAGTAACAAAGTAAGTTAGGTAAATTTAGTAGGTACAAGTGCACTTAAGACACGGGCACCGCTTTGCATTTCCGTACATTGTCCTTATCGCAATACGAGCCGACTGTCACACGAACCCGCTCTCTGTTGCCATGGCGACTGGCACCCGACTCTTGCGCCTACACTTCCTATTACGATAATAATGTTAGATATTAACTTAATACTCCATTATCTTTTACGTGTATAAGCTTACGTATGATATTATGTCACAGTAACACAAGATACACAGTAAAGCAGTTTACAATAGAGACTTGAAATTAATTTAAAAACAATAATGTGTGTTAGTTGCTGTTCTGTTGATTTCTCGTCACTCGCAGTCAATAGCTCACTTAGTAATACTATAACGTAAATTCATTATTTTTGCCACTTAAAACTTTAATTTACAGTCACTCGTTTAAATACTACCCAAATATTATTATTACCAATACGATTGCAAAAAATTTCGGAACGAGATAATGGAATCTTTTACGTGTATAAGCTTACGTATGATATTATGTCACAGTAACACGAGATACACAGTAAAGCAGTTTACAATAGAAAATTGACATTAATTTTATACAACGTATAACATAAAATCTACTCATGACAATGAACAAAAGAAAAGCAGAGAAACAAAAAATATTATAACCGATTGCATAAAATCTCGGAGCGAAAAACTAAAAAAGTAATTCATAAATACTTGATATAGAATTTCGAACAGTATTTTTACGGAGTCGATATCTTTTCCGTTCCCGTTTCTTGGGACCTATATTTTTTAAGGTGCACGGCACCTTTTGTTTCCCTTCCCATAGCTAGACACTAAAAAGAATCAAATAAAAAAACTTCGTTTAAAAAAAACTACTCCAAAAGCTAAAAAGTATACTAACTTAATAAAGATTTAATTAAATATAACTTTGCCGCAGGTCGTAGATTCCCGCCCAGGACAGATATTTGTGTGCATGAACAAGTTTGTCTGTCCTCAGTCTGGGTGTAATTATCTATTTTTTTTTATTTATTTACCAAACACTAAAGATACATATTATAAATAAAAACAATAATAGTTACACAAAAACCTCTTGGGCTTGTGCGTGCTACTTTTGTAGTCCGTTGTGTAGCTGACAAACATACTTAACAGCTAGGTTCGACTTATACAACATGTAACTTAACTAACGCACATCCTGAAAATAGTTTGTTCAGAATCGTTTACTGAATCGATTTATATCATTTTTAATATAGGTAATTTTTTATTCCAAAATAATTAAAACTACGGAAATTGTTGTTATGTTAACCCTGTACAGTCAAAACAAACTGAAATGGACCGTAAGTCAAAAGTAATAAGACTTTTAAATCGCAGTTTTATTTGTATTCATACAAATTCCATCATTCAATACAAAATAAACGTTATCCCAAGAAACTAATTTAGTAAATAACAATGCATATACATATTAAATAAAAAATTCAGTGTATGTATTATGATTACAACATAATATTCTAATTGGGGTGTTTGAGGGTGTGCGTTAATTACGTTACATGTTGTATACTTATCTAAGGTACTTAACATTACAATTCACAACATCTAGGTAGGTATTATACAGTTCGCAATTGTAAAGTACACATATTCGCATGTACGTTACAATTGCGAACTAAGGTATGCTTTTAATTTATATTTAATGTTACTTATACTAATATTATCGTGTAGGGAGGTAGGTAAAGTGTTTATTAATCTCGGAATAAGTATGTAGTTACAAAAGAAAGTAATATATCAGTCATTTGGTCGCCATAGTGAAAGCTCTGCGTAGTTTGGGATGGGGCCGAGTGTTTTATTTATTTATTTAAGTACGTTAAATACTTGTGCTAGAAGGCCCCTCTCTTCACATATCATTCAAATGTAGAAAGAAGTGTGTAATATACATAACAAGGTTGTGTTTATTTGTTTCATAATCATCATCATGTAAGCCGAAAGACCTCTACTGCTGGAATAAGACCTCCCTCAAGGATCTCCAGCGACTCTTATTATTAATTTACTTTTCTGTTTTTTCTTTGGGAATCATAAGCCCATCTTATGGGTTAATCTCAATTCCTAAGCTTTGCTTTTTGTTTTTGTCGGGACGAGTCCCTCCCTCTTACACACCACTGAAACTCCTGTAAGCCAGGATAAACTGTGGCACAAAATGAATTGACACTGAGCGGTGAGGCTCAGGCATGTCCCGGGGAATCGCTTTAACTGTCTTGGATCCCGCAACGAATCTAATCAGAAAGAAACAAGGAGTTAGAAAATGATCTTATGGATTAATCTCCTTTTGTGGCGCTCATAGCCAGATACTCTCACCAGTCCGCAAGCGATCGGCGAGGTTAAGTAACTAGGCTCGCGGTCAGTCCATAGATGGGTGACCGCCAAAGTGGTTTAATTTCTGAACGTCTCCGTGTTTCGGAGGGCACGTTAAGCTGTCAGTCTCGATTGTAGACATAAGACAACAGTCGTTAAGCCATGTCAGAGGCCTCTGGGTGGCTTGAGTAACTCTGACACTAGGGTAACCACTGCCCATTCAATAAGCAAGCAAGCATCTCAATTCCTAAGCTTTGTTTCAATAATTCACTTTGACTTAGCATCCATTTTGGACGAAATCTGTCTTAAGAGTGACAGTTTTAATTAATCACAGTTTTATCGACTTACCCGAGATCCGTGAGAGTATGAAGTGGCTTCGTAATACGACTCTCTCGGCCACGGTCAAGGAAACGAACCTCTCAGATATTCACCTCAATAGCAAATAAAACTGCACTCTCTGATATATACAGAAATAAGAGGAACAATCCAACACGAGTTATTCCCGTAGCACTCAGTGAATTTGTAACTTTACGAATCGGCAAAAGTATTTCGTTCGGCGAATTGGTAAACATATCTAAACTAAATCAATATGGCCTGCTCCAGTACAGAATATACATTGGATTTTATGTATTTTATGATGATGCTCTCGTATATTTATGCATGTACATACGTCATTGTATATACGTTCAAGGAAATTATCATTTAGCCCATAAAACATTTTTGGCTACATAATTTATCACACTAGTATTATAAAGGCGAAAGTTTGTGAGTATGGATGTTTGTTACTCTTTCAAGCAAAAACTACGCAACAGATTTTGATGAAACTTTGTAGTAACGTAGATAGATAGATAAACTTTTTATTGTATACCTAAAGCAAAGCGTTAACATAAAAATTATAATAGTAAAATTGGCGGCCTTATCACAAAGTGTGATCTCTTCTACGTATATTATATACGTATATTATAATTATATTAAGTAAGTGACAATTTTTAGAATATATTAATACTAGCACTTCTTTGCCTGAAATACAGGATTACCTAGTTCAGGCACACCTGTTACGTTTGTAGCGAATTAAGAAAAATTGTATTTGTATTTAATTTTATGTTTTAGTTGTTAAGAATTTTATCTGAAGCAAATTATTATTATTATATTATTTCTAGGCAACCTAGGTAGAGAAAGGGGAAAGGAGTTCCGGAAATGGGGCAGTTGCAAGTGTACAAATAACTACACTCGCGAGCAACCAAATCGACTCAAGCCTAGACGGCGCACATATACATTGATTTTCCTAAAACGATAAATGGTAATTACAAAAGTGATATGTCATTCGAAAGCTGAAGAATTAGGCTTTCAATTAACATCAATACCTTAAAAAAAACTAAGCGCTGATTTATTGACACATTTTAATTGGCCGTCAGCGTAAATTACCTCTTTAGGAATCCACGACTTGCGCTACCTGCTCCCGCTATAAAACCCCCCACTTCCGGTTTATCTTATCAGTTGCTTGTTACAGGTTGACCGGTACACATCTCCGTAAATTGCATTCCTTGTTTTCGCTAACCCATGGATACCACACCAGAAGAAGCCGCTCAAGTTGTTGCCTTGTTGCAACAAGGGTTAAGTCAGCGAGCAATCGCTGCCCAGCTCCACTTGAGCCAGTCTTCTGTATCCCGAGTATACAGACGGTTCCAAGAGACTGGTGCCTTCAATCGGAGACCAAGAACGAGCCGCCACCGGTGCACTTCAGAGAGAGACGACCGCTTCATTGTCTCAACCTCGCTGCGCAATCGACACATAACGGGCGTTGATGTGCAGCAAGAACTGAGACGTGTACGACAAGTGGCTGTCAGCGAGTGGACAGTGAGAAGACGCTTGAAGGAAGCCAACTTGACGCCAAAAAGACCTGCGACGGGCCCTAAGTTGACTGCAGGCCACCGACAAGCGCGCCTTCAATTTGCTCGAGAGCATCTCAATTGGAGCGTTGCGCAATGGCGATCGGTCCTGTTTACTGATGAGTGCAGAATGTGTCTGCATGGCAGTGACAGGAGAGGCCGAGTCTACAGGCGTCCGGGAGAACGATTTGCCCAATGTTGTTTCGCTGAAACAGTGGCATATGGCGGCGGTTCCTGCATGATGTGGGCTGGTATCTCTTTAGAGGGTAAAACCGAACTTGTTTTCGTGCCTGGGGGCGGCCGAGGAGGCGGGCTAACAGCTGATCGGTACATCACCGACATTCTACTGGATCATGTTGTGCCCTACGCAGGGTTTGTCGGTGAAGACTTCGTGTTAATGCACGACAATGCCCGCTGCCACACGGCACGAGTCACTCGACAGTTTCTGCAAGAGGTCGAATTACGCACGATGGACTGGCCTGCGCTCAGTCCTGACATGAATCCCATCGAGCACTTATGGGACGAGCTTAAAAGAAGAGTTCGGGCCAGAAATCCAGTCCCTTCAAGCGTAGACGAGCTAAAGACAGCATTATTAGAGGAGTGGGACGGCATTCCTCAAGAAAATGTCAAAAAATTGATAAGGTCCATGAAAAACAGACTGCGGGATGTAATTAGGGCTAGAGGGGGCAATACGAAATACTGATTTAAATAAAATAATTTTATTTTTAATTTTTTTTGTTTAATTTGTCAAATACGAGACACATACCCTTTTTCCTAAATTCCCGTTTTTCCTACTCTTGCATTCAGACATCATTTATTTCAAAAATGATGGATGGATTTCAATGATAATGATATCAAATTAAAGCTGACATCTTAAGCTTTCGAATGACATATCATTTTAATAATTTCCATTCATGATTTTAGTTGTATCAATGTATGTGTGCGCCGACAAGGCTTGAGTCGATTTGGTTGCTCGCGAGTGTATATTATATGTAAGGTACTATTTGTACCATACTTTAATTATACTTACTAATTATATGTACGTTCATAATAATAATACGCGTCATTATGTGAACTATGTAGTTTTCAAATAGTGATCCTTGACAAGTCTTTGGTATCTACTTAGTGATTGTGCACGCCTCATATACAATGGCAACGCATTGCACAAACGAAAACCTTATACAACAAATACGCTGTCAAGAAAATTTGTGGATGCTGATTATGAATCTTGTAGCTTATATATCCGAATTACACTTAGACTATAATTTATAAACTTAAACGCATGTAAAGCCGCGGGTCACAGCTAGTTGTATATATGTATGTTCAAGGAAATTAACAGTTAGCCCATAAAACATTTTTGGCTACATAATTTACTTATCTATACAAATAAATAAAATTGGAGTGTCTGTTTGTAATATTGAAATAACCGGTTTTTACTACATGTACATACACCAAAATAATTTTTTTTTAAATTTTTGTCTGTCTGTCTGTCTGTTTGTTCCGGCTAATGTCTGAAACGGCTGGACCGATTTTGACGGGACTTTTATTGGCAGGTAGCTGACGTAATAAGGAGTAACTTAGGCTACTTTTATTTTAGAAAAAGTAATTTATTTTACAAAAAACAAAACAAAATAAACTAATTAACACGCGGACGAAGTCGCGGGCACAGCTAGTAATAAATAACATGTTGCTGTTTTTCGGGCCAGACGATAAACAGGGGTTTAAGGAATTAATGGTGGTAAAGAGCAACCAATAGGTCACGATAAAAAAAAAGTTTATCAAAGATCCTTTAAAATTTCGAATATTTTCGGGTTAAACGTTGCGATCGAATATGTTTTATGAGGATTCCATACCCAAAGAGTAAACCGGAACCCTATTACTTAGACTTCGCTGTCTGTCTGTCTGTCCGTCTGTAACCAGGCGATAACGGAACCCTTCGCGAGCGAATCCGACTCGCCCTTGGCCGGCTTAGGATATATTACGAGACTTTTAATGATGCGGATTAAAATCCTATCTTAAGTGATAAAAAGGATCTACATTATTGTGAAAACTGTGTGAATCTATTATATGCTTTGCATTGCGAATAATAAATAGAACTAAAAAATTATATAATTGTTAATTATTTTGTAATGAAATTTATGTGATGTAGGTACAGACGCCAGCACATCCAGCTACCCCAATCTTTCAAATTTCTTTTATATATTTTCAACTTTATCACAAAAGCATAAGGTTTACTCTCAATTGGGGAAATTTGAGATTGGGGTAGCTTGATGTGCTGGCGACTGTATATCGTTGGATCCATTATAAATAAAGTTCAAATATTTATATAACGAACAAATGTGACGTTTTTTATTTTATTTTTTTATTTGATCAGTTGACATTTGGCATTTAAAGTGTAAGGTGACCGAATAACGGGCGTCAAATAAGAATTGCTACTGATAAGGGGTTAATTTTAGTAAACAAATTAAACGTTATGGATATGAATATAGAAAGTGTAACAGAAATAGTAGACGTGTCTGACTTTGTCTATGAAACTAGACAACATAATTATGTATACTTATATATTACTATGTCATTGTGCCTTAAAGGCACTATCAGTCGGTCATGTCTCTAGAAAACAAAACCGTTAGATAATATTATATATAATCATAAATTTAATCGCCCGGCGGGTCTCGAACCTGCACCATCTACCAATCCGGGGTAAGCGCTCTGCATTAAACTACGAACGATACACGCTGGCAGATCAAATTTAGGATTCCCTTGCTAACACCCTTCCGGAGGATCCTACATCCTCAAGCTGTTAGCAAGGGAATCCTAAATTTTATTTGCCAGCGTGTATCGTTTGTAGCTTAATGCAGAGCGCCTACCCCATGATTGGTAGATGTTGCAGGTTCGAGACCCGCCGGACGATAAAATTTATAATTTCCAATTTTTGAGACTCCATCAGAAGATCAGCGGTGCAGTAATACATGTGTTGCTGTAGCTAATGCTGAGATAGGGACCATACATGTATGGTAAGATTTCTTTTTGTCAAAAATTAAAAATATGTCTAAAAATAATATTTAATTTTATTTCAACATGTTGGAACTCAACACGAAAAAAAAGAAACTTACAAGAATAATTCTTATCTGATATATACAATTTGTAGATAGAGCCAAATAATGTTTTCTACTCAAAATTCATTTATTTAGTAAAATAAATGAATTTTGAGATAGAATTGAGAATACATTTAAGTGGAATCGTCGTTTTTTACAGCTACTGAGAAACACTGACATAAAAGCACTGACATAAAACCCAGTAGGAAACCTTTTTTAAATTATTTTTTCTGAAGATTAATAACATAATTTTTTATGTGTGTTGATTTTCGACTCCCAAACACTTTTGTCACTTAAATGATCAGAAATTTGTAATATGCCCTGTAACACAATTTGGCTTTAATAATTCTTGGAAACTTAGATATTTGTAGAAAAGATCTTAATATCATTTGGAACTCTGTTATAGAAAACCTATTTTGTGGAGACGGGTAGTACGTAACGTAAGATTATGCTTATATATAGTATTAATATTACACGTAATATCACTCCTAATACAGAAGTGATCTATTTTAAAACCACGCCAACCGGCCGTCGTATTTCATATTTATGTCATCAAATTTCAATTTTTCTATTTCATATCCGTATATGCTGACGTTAGAACATCTGAACCTTGTGAAATATTGTTTTACGTCATTCTTATTTAATGCTGTTTCGCTCACAATTCATAAATTCATTAATTTTATAGGATGTCATCTCACCTAAATATTAATAACTAGCTGTGCCTCGCGGTTTTACCCGCGTTAATGTTCATAAGCTATAGCCTATGTGATATTCGGATATATAAGCTAAATTACCACGAAGTTTCATCAAAATACGTTTAGTAGTTTATGCGTGAAAAAGTAACAAACATACACAGTTAGACACACACAAACTTTCACCTTTATAATATTAGTGTGATAGACGATAGTGTGATACGCTAAAATCGTAAATGTTCGACAATTATCTCTACCAGTGATCTAACGGCAATAGGAAGCAATTAATTGCACACGGATTCTCTTTTATAAGATCTCGACTCGCTATCCTTCGCTCGGTTAGACAGATAAAAAGATATTAATTAATTAATTCAACTAGAGATCGCACTTGTTCGGAATTCGAGCATTAAGGTTCTATTGTCAAAGACTATAGACAATAAAGCTAAATAATACTAATCTGGCTGTGTGAATGACGGCCATAAAGAACATCGACACCCCATATCATCCCGTGGAGGGAGTAGACACAGTAAAGTGTTCCCGAGGGAATATTTACCAAGAATGGTAAGCAGCGCGGCAGCGTTCTTCTGAGTAGGTACTATGACTACGAGTATCTTACTGCGATCGACAACCCGTCTGCCAAGCGTGGCGATTATGGCATATCCCCCAAGATGATTCTTGAGGGAGGCTTGTCCAGCAGTGGACTTATTTCAGCTGAAATGATGATGATGATAACAGTAAACGAGGCAAAAGAGGTGTGCAAAGATCGTGACAAATGGAATTCCATTGGCTCTGCGTACTACTCTGGGAAACTGGCGTGTGTTTATGTATGTTCTCAGTTTAGACACTCATTTTGTCATCTCTTCTCATTTTGAGCCAGAGTTCGTGGAATCGATGTCCACGATTTCCAGTGCCAAACGCTTATGTGATGAACACGATAATTTGTTCTGTGTCTAGGTATACTTTATCTATGATATGTATGTATTTAGAAATATAAGTATGTTTGTCAGTTCTCTGATTGCCATAGTACAGGCTCTATCTAGTTTGGGATCGGATGGCAATGTGTTAGTTTCTCAAATACTGGAAATCATAAACTTAATCGTCCGGCGGGTCTCGAACCAGTAGTATCTACCAATCCGGGGTAGGCGCTCTGCGTTAAGCTACGAAGAATAGACTCTGGCAGACCAAATTTAGGATTACCTTGCTACCTTTTCGGAGGATGTAGGTCTCATCCATCGGCTTTGTCTTCTCGAAACATGGCCGAAACATTATATAAATTTATGATTTCCTATATTTGAGTTTAGATTTTCGCTTTGCATTGCGAATAATGCTATAAAATTAAATTTCAAGTGTGTAATAATAATATAATATATATAGGGACAGTGTCACACAGATCATCCTAGCCCCAAACTAAGCAAAGCTTGTACTATGGGTAGCAGGCGACGATATACATACCTACTTATATGGTTAATAAATACTTAAATACACAGAAAACATCCATGACTCAGATACAAATATTCGTGCTCATCACACAAATATTTGCACTTACCGGGATTCGAACCCAGGACCACCAGCTTCGTAGGCAGGAGCACTACCAACTAGGCTACGGTGACCGTCGAATTTAAGTGTGTAAGTTGTGCCAAGTTATTTATTTACATTTAATTTTATTTGGTGAGGCCGTCCTTAACTCTACATAATTAAAAACGTAATCTACAGAATATGAATTGTACTCGAAGTCATCATATTTTAAATTTCCTATATAATAATGTATCGGAGTATTTGCTGAGTGCAGATGTACTTTGGCATGGACATTGTGAAATATTGTTTTGCGTCATTGCTCTAATGCTCTTAGCTCACATTCAAAACATTATTCATATTAATAATATATCTCCGAAATCGTAATATTTATAGCTACACCTTCGCCAGTTTTATAAGTCTCGTTATAAGACAAATGCTTATTTTAAACCATAAATAGTTGTACTGAGTCTGGATTTACAGACGTCAGCAGATCCAGCTACCCCAATCTGTCAAATTTCTTTTATAGATTTTCAACTTTATCACATAAGTATAAGGATAGCTTTCAATTTTGGAAATTTGACAGATTGGGATAGATTGATGTGCTGTCGTCTGTACTTGGTGTTCTCCGTCAATTGTGTGTCTGTAAAGAACCGGATAAAGAACAGGGATTAATTAACCCAGTGCGGGCGTAGTCTTTAAAAAATAATATTCTTTTTGAAGTTATACCTACTTCTTTTGGCGCGATGGAGAAAAATGATGAGAGTGAATTTTTAGGATGCGCGCGCACACCGACACCAAAAAATTTAACAGCATGAAGTTAGTTCTAGGTGGTATGAGAGTGAATTTTTACGATGCGCGCGCATCGTAAAAATAACAGCATGAAGTTAGTTCTAGGTGGTATGAAAATGTATGAGAGTGAATTTGCGCGCGCATCGTGCGCGCGCATCGTAAAAATAACAGCATGACGTTAGTTCTAGGTGGTATGAAAATTGATAACTATGTTCTAGTTGTATATTAATTTATGTCATGCGTGACCATGGATATAGATCCTTCAGTCGTAATACATAATGGTCTTATTATAAAATGTAATTAGCTTTCACCATTTAGTCACAGTCAAAGTCTGTCACAGTCAAGTCAAAGTCCTACATAATAAGGCAGTGGAAACTTTACTAGGCGCTTCTATGGAGTTTTCGAATCGACACGGAAAATCACAATTCACGGCAATATGGCACTTTCCTCCACTTATGTACGTCGACGAAGATGTTATGTCTAAAATCTACCATATTTACACACATAACAACTCGAATTTACACTAGTTTTAAGAAATGAAACAATGCCACAATGCTTCTTTTTCCCTGTTGGCGCCAAAACTCCCCAACAGTTGTTGTGATTGGAATAGGGATGCCATCACTAAAATCTGCTTACTGACAACTCATCAATACAGCTAAATAAGTCCACAACTGGACAAGCCTCCCTCAAGAATCGTCTAGGGGGGATATGTCATAATCGCCACGCTCGGCAGACGGGTTGATATTCCCTCTGCCAAGCTGCTACCCGTCCTCTGGTAGATATTCCCTCGGGTCGACTTCTACGCCCCCAACGGGATGAGATGGGGTGATGATATTCTGATTCTGATATTTGTCGCCTTCACCACATAGCACCGACACCTTAAGCGGTAAAACCCCAGATTTGGGTACAAAAATATATCCTGGGGCATTATTCACACACGGCTATCTGATCCAGATAACTTGATATCTACCTACTACATACATATATTACTTTTCTTTAGTAAATACATACTTATAATTCTTAGAATAATAATAAATAATTCTTAGAATTCTGTTTATATTTTTTGACATTTATTATTGTTTATTTTGTTATTAATATGATAACGTAAATTTAACATTAGGTATTTAAGTATAACATAAATGAATTTGTAATTTTTTTGCAAGCGAAACTGGCGAAACACATTACCTACCTTATTTTTCATGATCATCTGTAACCATTTACCTACCATGTTTCTTGTGAATAAAAAGTTGAATTGAATTCACTTGAATATAATGATAATAAGACTCACAAAAAATAGACATGTTCGCACAAATATCTATCGTGTTTGGGAATCGAACCACTGCAGCGTGAAAAGCAAGTATTTACCAACCAGGCCAACGTCCCCGTCAAATTTAAATTGAATAGTTTGCCAATATATTTGCATGCCCGTGAGCGAGACCGGTAATATGGCCTGTTGGCGTGGTTGGTAGATACGCTGCCTTTCACGCCGGAGGTCGTGGGTTCGATTCCCACCCGGGACAAATATTTGTGTGCATGAACATGTCTGTTTGTCCTGAGTCTGGGTGTAAATTATCTATACATATGTATTTACAAAAAAAAATAGTATGTGTAGTATATCAGTTATCTGGTTTCCATAGTACAAGCTCTGCTTAGTTTGGGATCAGATGACCGTGTGTGAATAATGTCCCAGAATGTCCCCGATATGATGATGATGATGATGATGAGCAAATTATGAAGACTCTGGTTGGTTGGCTTCATTATCATGTTTGGAGCAAATCCTACTAATATTATAAATGCGAAAATTTGTGAGGATTTGCGATTATTCATATATCCATACATCCATAATGTATGGATGGACGTTTGGATATGAATGTTTACTACTCTGTCACGCAAAAATTACGGAACGGACTTTGATGAAACTTCCCAGTAATATCTTGCTAATATTATAAATGTGAAAGTTTGTGAGCTTTTACTTTTTCAACACAAACACTACGGAATGTATTTTGATGAAACTTCCCAATAATATCTTGCTAATATTATAAATGTGAAAATTTGTGAGTATGGATGTTATTTACTCTTTCACGCAAAAACTACGGAACGAATTTTGATGAAACCTTGTATATATATATATATATATATATATATATATATATATATATATATATATATATATATATATATATATATATATATACTTACATAGATTATATATCGGAATGACACATAGGCTATAATTTAAAAAGTTTAACGCGGGTAAAACCGCACGGAGCAAGGAAATTGAAATCGAAATTGATGCTTTAAATATAAACAGTGAATCCAATAACGTATGTTTCTATTTCTGGCATCAAAATTACATTTATTACATTTCCATTGACGTGGTATTTATATATAAACGTGCTTGTATATTATAAACTCTTACGCATTTCGGTATGTGCAGATAAATAAATACGGCTACCACTGACATTGAATTATAGAATTTGAATTTTATAGCATTATTCGTAATGCAAAGAGTTAATATAATCTCAAAAATGGGAAATCATAAATTTGATCGTCCGGTGGGTCTCGAACCTGCACCATCTACCAATCCGGGGTAGGCGCTCTGCGTTAAGCTACGAACGATACACGCGATACAGCCTGGTGACAGACGGACAGACAGACGGCGTAATCTTAGTATGAGGGGCCCGTTTTACCCTTTAGGTACGGAACCCTAAAATGAAGAAAAGCGATTAGTTTCCAATTATTTCCAATACATTTTGGATGGGGAGCAAAAGGTATTTTCTTATTCAACAAGCTATGCTTTTGTTTGTGGAAATAAATTTGTTTTTGGTCCGTTGTATGGACACAGTTCTAACCTAACCTAACCTACTTTTCCAGTAGCGAAATACATTTTCTAACACCCGAGTAAAGGTAAACGGCAAGAATGTCTGAGAATTTTGTACCGCTAGTAAAATTTCGTGTTTCGGGATATTTTATGTTTTAATTGGTGGTTAATGCGATAGAAAAGGCATTTTTAATTTCTTAGATTTTTAGAAGTTGGGATATAAAAGTTATAGCCAGTTTTATTTTAAGGTTACGTTTGGTAATCTGTGGGTCAACCCCATGATCGTGGAAACATTGCAGTTCAAAAATCACTCTTACTGCCTAAGTAATAAAGATACTGTAAATATCTAAGTGTGTCTACTGATGTGGCAATGAAATGCTAGTGTTAACTAGTGTACCAATGAAGATTGTTACATATTATATTTACACCGTAGCCACCGTAGCCTAGTTGGTAGTGCTCCTGCCTACGAAGCTGGTTGTCCTGGGTTCGAATCCCGGTAAGTGCAAATATTTGTGTGATGAGCACGAATATTTGTTTCTGAGTCATGGATGTTTTCTATGTATTTAAGTATATATCTATCTATATAAGTATGTATATCGTCGCCTGGTACCCATAGTACAAGCTTTGCTTAGTTTGGGGCTAGGATAATCTGTGTGACATTGCCCCTAGATATTTTTATTATTATTACATAAACATTGTTATGGTGATAAAGTAAATGTTGTAGCTCTTTTTACAGTTTTTTACATTGATTTATTCCGAACCTGCCCTGAAAACCCTAAACGGGTCGCAAGTTAGGTTAGGAAGATGCAAAAAGCTATTATTTGTTGAAATAATGAAAAGGTCTTTATTGCCATTAATTACATAGTGTGAGGTTGCGAGGGGTTATATATGAGGTTTTGAGTGGAGGTAATTAATAAAACAATAGATTCTTTGTTTTTTGTAACTACATTAATCTTATTGATATTATTATTACTTTATCCTAAGTATTACTTCATCTAAGAATATCTTCATATAAGTACCAAACAATAATTATCACATAGCACAAAGCAACATTGGGTTTATTGAGAACTTCACTCTCTTCGGATAATGTTTGTCTTCTTAGACGGGGCAAACGAATGTTGCAATTAACACATTGCAAACTCGTCATTTTAATTAAATGATAAAGCGTCCTTTCGTGAATCCACTGTCAACAGATATATATTATAGCACGGAGGAACTGATGCTGAACTCACGTAATATCTGCAAGATTATTTGCTAAATTGATGACATGTATCAAAAGTCAAAACAACAGCAATAAATACCTGACAGATTGTCTTTGCCTGTCAATAAATAATTACCATGAACAAAAAAAAATACTGACGACGAAAATCGTTCCTATTCTAAATCATTAATTATTACGATTTAATGCAACTACTGTGCTTTCTTAGGTATAATAAATAAGTATATTATTATATGATTTATATGTAATGTTGTTCCCATTTATAAATAATTAATTATAATTTCGACATTTATATTATTTTACACATGGCAATTTTTGTAAACGTAACTGCGTTTAGTTTACGATTTTATTACGTTTATTTATTGAAAATAATTGAAATATTCTTTTTGATTTTATTAATTAATTCCAAGTTCTAAAAATATTATACTTACATTAAAATTACCTTTAGTTGTCTTAACAAGTGGTACAAATTATATAGCTGAACAACAACAGAAGTATGCGATACGAATTCTGCCATTCTCTTTTGATATGCAATCAGTATATTTGTTATGAACATTATTTAATTCAGTGATTGATGATAAGTTCTTTAATACCACGATAAAAAAACTACGACAATCTCTGTTTATCGCAATAGGTACAAATACAGTTTTAGATTAAACTAAGTAATTTTTCTGTACAATAAAAAGATAGATTTTATTTTAAATTTATAATAATAATAGTCATAATATCTTGGGAAATTATGCACACATGCCCATCAGAACCCATACTAAGGTACTGTACTAAGGAAACCAGATAACTGATATACTACATATACTACATTTTTTTTGTAAATACATACTTATATAGATAATTACACCCAGACTCAGGACAAACAGACATGTTCATGCACACCAATATCAGCTAACCCACGACTGAAATGCAAGTATATTAACACAAGGTCCGCCATAATAATACCTTAATTATAGGCAGAACCATTGACAATATGTAGTAAAAATATTAGACTTAAACTAGATAATTAAACATAATCTCTTGACAATAATTTTTATGTATTTTCTGTGTGAGAGAAGAAATAAAGCTATTATTATTATTAATAATAACTATAAATGCTTTCATACAATATGTACCTAAATATCTATGTTACTAGAAATAATAATGTAAACAACTATATTACTACAAACATGTTCGGACTATTTACAAGCGCTTTTTAAAGTCTACGTGAATAAAACCTTTTTTATTTTATTTATTTATCTATTATCACCATGAATATGTCCTTATAGGAGGCGAACAGGGGCTCAAATCATCTAGCAAATAAGTCTAAAAACTAAGTACCTAATCTGCGCCGGGGGAATCCTCTTTGGGATTCGAAAATCAGCTCAGTGTAGTAAACACTGAGCTGATTTTCTGATTTAACTGATCCTCCTACGACTCATTGCTATTTTAGTGAAGCAACATTCAAAATACAAAATCAATATGTAGTGTTAATTCCGCTAATTGTCGAGTGCTGGAAGTCTCCTTTGAGCACTCGACAAGTTAGCAGCCCTTGAGAATGGTCCGTGGAGGACTGAAACACGTGTTGGGTACACGTACTGGTGACAATTAGCGGAATTAACACTACATATTGATTTTGTATTTTGATTGTTATGGATTTCCGCAAAGTAACGCCTGATTCCATTACTGATGCAACATGCGGTTTGTTTATTCTTCTAATTAATCTTTAGTTTGTAATTCTTGTTTTTGCTTAAGAAAAGAACGGATACGTATATTACATACACAATATTATCTGGTGGTAGCTTTAAAGCGCGACCGTCGTTATAAACACAAGGTTCGCCATATTAATAATATTAATATTAAAAATATAGCCAAAATTTAAAATTTCGTTAAATAAACCTACACATGAGCCTTGACAATAACTTAATTTAAGTCAGCTAAAACTCGTAACTATTATAAAATAAATCGTATTAAAAAAAAATCCTACAATCCGTGTACCTAAATATTTATATGTACCTAGAAATAATTATAAATTAATTATATATTACTACAAACATGTTCTGACTATTTACAAGCGCTTTTTAAAGTCTACGTGAATAAAAACCTTTTTTATTTTATTTTACAAAATTATCAAAAACTAATAGACAGTTAAAAGGCGTTATGCCTAATTAGCAGCTCAGCATTATGGTACAGGTTACTGTAGCACTGATTTTCAGCTGCAGCCACAGTGGTTTTTAAGAGTGTTTGTTGACGTGGTGATGCATGAGATGGGTCGGATGTAGGAATGTTCTGTTCAACTGTCGCTCCATATTAATTAGAGAAGCGCTCATAGCTAGATGGTCTCACCGGTCTGTAAGCGATCGGCAACGTTAGGTAAGTACCTAGACTCGTGGTCAGTCCATAGATGGGTGACCGCCAAAGTGGTTTAACTTCTGAGTGTCCCCGTGCTTCGGAGGGCACGTTTAATTGTCGTTCCCGGGTGTAATCAGTGCCTCTAGCACGAGTTCCTGCAGTTTACTTACTCGATGACACACAGTTTCCTCCCATACATTGAGCACCAGAGTTTCAGTTCTTAATAGTTTCCGCGAGAGGCGCTGGTGCTCAATGTATGGGAGAAACTGTACGTGTGATCGAGTAAGTAAACTGCAGGAACTCGTGCTAGAGGCACATTAGACAACAGTCAACAGTCGTTAGGCCATGTCAGAGGCATAGTTGGCGGCTTGAACAACTCTGACACTAGGGTAACCACTGCCCATACGATAAATAAGTAAGTAATTAGAGAACACGTGGGCTTGTTCTATTGAGTAATGGAAGGGGCATTTCATTGATACAAATGCCATCTAAGGTATGAAGGGAGGTGGTGGTCGCGGTGGGTTTGCGGTCAAGCACTAGCCGGTTATAACGATATATTAGATTACATGATTGATAGGTATTGGTTAATTGTAAACCAATTGTAACATTAGCTATAATAAAATCGTAGGTACTCGCATTCTCTGTAGACAAAATGCGTGAACTTAACTTAAACCTTATGTAAACATGTATGTACCACGTTTTTAAGCGAAATAAAATACTTACTTACTTACTAGGAAAGTCAAAACAGTACATTAAATATTTTTTTAAAAGGATACTTGAGGCGTAATCTACAATCAATATCGAAGTCAAAAAAAGGTTTTTTTGAATTTTTGTCTGTTTGTCTTAGCGTCTGTTTGTCTATATGTATGTCCGGGCTAAACTCAAAAAGTACTGCATGGGTTTACTTGAAATTTTGCATGAATATTACTAAGAGGTCGGGTCAACATATAGGCTACATATTATCATGCTATCACCTACGGGGAAGAAACTGTGATAATTTATAAAATTTAACGCGGGTAAAACCGCGGGGCACAGCTAGTATTACACAAACTACTTTTACTACTACACAAAATGAAATGACACTGAGCGGCGAGGCTGAGGCATGTCCCGGGAATCGCTTTAACTGTCCTGGATCCCGCAACGAATTTAATCAGAAAGAAACAAGGAGGAGTTGGAAAATAAAAAGATTTCCTACAGTACTCCAAAATTGTTGCGGGATCCAAGACAGTTAAAGCGAATCCCTGGGATATGCCTGAGCCTCACCGCTCAGTGTCATTTCATTGTATGCCACTGTTGATCCTGGCTTACAGGAGTTACAGTGGTGGGTAAGAGGGAGGAACTAGTCCTTACAAAAAAAGTACTCCAACGTTGACAGCAAAAAGTAACCAATCTAAAGAAGTTTGGGATTCCGTTTGAAGGTCGTTCGCGTAAAAAGCAATAAGAATGTACAGGGTCCATCACAAAAGTTTCTAATAGCCTTGAAAGACCTACCGTTATTCATACAATTGGAACTACTGTTTGGCGATATTTTACTAGAAATGTACCTTAAGATTTTCGTAACTTTGCGGTCACGCTCTAAGTGTCCCACTCTTCGGTAATTTTTTAGGAACTGTAGGCCATTAGATATACAGAATATGTGCAAAACACATATTTCTTTATGTCCCATTATTGGCAACATTATTTACAATAAAAATAATAATAGATATAATATCCTGGGACATCATCACACGGCCATCTGACCCGAAACTAAGCAGAGCTTGTACTATGGAAACCAGATAACTGATATACTACTACTCTGTTGTAAATACGTACTTATATAGATATCTAGCTGTGCCTGCGACTTCGTCCGCGTGTTAATTAATTAATTTTGTTTTATTTTTTCAAATATAAGACTTTTCAAAAATAAAAGTAGCCTAAGTTACTCCTTATTACAAATCCCATCAAAATCGGTCCAGCCATTTCATCAATTAGGTGGAACAAACAGACAGACAGATAGACAAAAATTGCAAAAAATGTTATTTTGGAGTATGTACCGTATATTTATTCATATACATGTAGTAAAAATCGGTTATTTCAATATTACAAAGAGACACTTCAATTTTATTTATTTGTATAGATGTATAGATTACACCCAGACACAGAATAGACAGACATGTTCATGCACACAAATATCTGACTTGGGTGGGAATCGAACCCACGAACTGAGGCGTGAAAAGCAACCATTTACCAACCACGCCAACAGGCCCGGCATGTACCTAAAGATTTTCGTAACTACGCTGGACTGGAGGTGTTCCACTCTTCAATTTTTTTTTGAGAACTGAACGCCTTTAAATAAATAATAAAATATAAATAAAAAAGGTGTTTATTCACGTAGACTTTAAAAAAGCGCTTGTAAATAGTCAGAACATGTTTGTAGTAATATAGTTGTATACATTATTATTTCTAGTAACATAGATATTTAGGTACACATTGTATGAAAAGATTTATAAAATTTATTTTATTATAGCAATGATATTTAGCTAGCTCGTATCAAGTTATTGTTAAGAGATTATGTTTAATTATCTAGTTTAAGTCTAATATTTTTACATGGACAGAATATGTGCAAAACACATATTTCTTTATGTAGGTATCTACCAAAGCCGCTACATTAATTTTAAATGTTAACAATAGTAAAGTTGTGCAAAAATGATTTAAGGATTGATTAAGTCATTTTTAACCTTTATTTATTTGAACGCCATTCAAATTCAAATTATTTTATTCGCAAATAATATGGGTACAGACAGATGGGTGGAGAGTCTTTAAATAACTTCCACATATTTTGTCATACTGACATGCAAAAAATAAAATAACGGCTTACATAACAAGTAGCTTAGTACAATTATTTGGGTACCACTATTACATGCTATACAGTAGCTAATTATTTATATTATATTTATATTCAAAAAACTCCTTAAGATTATAAAATACATTTACGAAAACGATGCTCGGCGACGTAGAGCCGATTTCACCGTTAAAATTAAACGCCATCAATTGACGCTAAACTCAGTTCAGCGTCCTGCAGCTGAGTTTAGCGACCATTGATCGCGTTTATTTTTTACCGTGAAATCGGCTCTTAGCCGGTAGAGCCCCTGGATATTATTAAATAAGTAAGTTTTGGTAAAATTTCTCAAAACAATTCCGCTATTGTTAACTCTTAATTGTTGTCAATTGCTCTTATCAATATTACTCTACGTCAGAAGAATGTTGTTTAATGATTGCTAGTTTGCTGTCAACCATGTCAACCATTATCAAGACGTGAAATATAGCCTAATTAATTGGTCCTGATAAGAATTTAATAGATGATAACATGATTATTTTTATTTAATTTATTTATTTATTTAAAATACAGGATAATTGTTTAGTGCACATAGCATGTTTAAACCACAAAGGTTTGTACTTACTGCTACAGGTAAACTACGCCGCCGATACAATTGTCAGATATCTACAGGAGTTTGGCATGTACATTTCACCGATTAGTTTTGTTGTAAGAAGTAAGACTTGAGTCTTACTTTAATATTTTGTGTAGTAATTTTATCACGCAGACTGGATGGTAGCTCATTAATTAGTCGAGGAACTAAATAGCCAGATGTGCGCTCACCGTACGTATTGTTTGCCCGGACTGTGCGAAACCGGTTTTGTGCGACGGCCCGCGTGTATACTCGTACAGGATGCTGAATTCTATCCTTTAATTTCTCATTAAAAAAATGTTCTTTTAAAAATGCATAATTAAATTGTGTATGGATGGGTAATATTTTACAGTGTTCAAATAGTTGATGATCATGATTATGGAATTGGATTTTAATTTTATTTGATACGATATTTTTAAGAATTTTTATTTGCAACTAGCTGTGCCCGCGACTTCGTCCGCGTGTTAATTAGTTTATTTCTTTATTTTTGTTTTTTTTTAGTAAAGTAAAAGACTTTTTCTAAAATAAAAGTAGCCTAAGTTACTCCTTATTACATCAGCTACCTGCCAATAAAAGTCCCGTCAAAATCGGTCCAGCCATTTCAGAGATTAGCCGGAACAAACAGACAGACAGACAGACAAAAATTGTAAAAAATGTTATTTTGGTGTATGTACCGTATATATATTCATATTTATGTAGTAAAAACCGGTTATTTCAATATTACAAACAGACACTCCAATTTTATTTATTTGTATAGATTTATAAATTTGATTGAGATAAGTTTTAAATGTTCGTCCATAACTACTCAGCCCGTATTGAATATGCGATTCAGCTAAGGAGTTATATAACACTAGCTGTGCCCGCAACTTCGTCCGCGTGTTAATTAGTTTATTTCGTTTTTCTTTTAAAATAAAAGACTTTTTCTAAAATAAAAGTATCCTAAGTTACTCCTTATTGCATCAGCTGCCTGCCAATAAAAGTCCCGTCAAAATCGGTCCAGCCGTTTCAGAGATTAGCCGGAACAAACAGACAGACAGACAGACAAAAATTGTAAAAAATGTCATTTTGGTGTATGTACCGTATATATATTCATATTAATGTAGTAAAATCCGGTTATTTCAATATTACAAACAGACACTCCAATTTTATTTATTTGTATAGATAAGTTTTATTTTGAACGGTATCCGGTTTTTTAGTATTACAATATTGGCTAGGAACTGTCTCAATTTATTACAAACATGTTCAACATGATTACTCCAATTAAATTTATTATCAATTTCTAGACCGAGATACCTTTGAGATGCTACAACTTCTATACTGGGGCAGTTACATTTTCCATTATATTTACTATGCAAGCAGCTGTGACTGTGTGCAAGTAGCTTATTCGGAAGATTAACTTTAAGGTGCGGAGATTTTATAATTAGCAATTTGGTTTTATTCGTATTAATAACCAAGCCAGCATCATGACACCATTTCGAGAGCATGTTAAAATCAGATTGCAACATATCACAAGCTTCCTGAGGGTCTTTATTCGATATAACTAGACATGTATCGTCTGCGAATTGGTAACAAGAGCAGTGGCTGATACAGGTGCTCAAGTCATTTGCGTACGACAGATAAAAAAGAAGAAGACTTAAACCTTCTTAGTATTCGTAGATATTGCGCTTAATCAACCAATCAAACATTTATTGCTGAACATAGGTAGGTACAGACGCCAGCACATTAAGCTACCCCAATCTGTCTAATTTCCCCAATTAATAATCACTGGGTCAAGGGTCGGATACAAAAGGCGGCAATAATGGGAACGGCACGCATTGTGAGAAGGTTCCTTACTCTGTCGCCCTGACCACCGGCGGCCTAGGGCGTCAAACCTCGCCGCTGGAGGACCTCTATTTTTTTCATATTTATTTATATAAATTGTTTTCTTTTTTTGTTTCAATTGTATAGATATAAGTATGTTAAAAATAAGAACTTTAAATAAATAATTTGGAATAATAATAACATTCTAATAACATTCGGTCACCGTAGCCTAGTTGGTAGTGATCCTGCCTACGAAGCTGGTGGTCCTGGGTTCGAATCCCGGTAAGTGCAAATATTTGTGTGATGAGCACGAATATTTGTTTCTGAGTCATGGATGTTTTCTATGTATATAAGTATTTATCTATCTATACAAGTATGTATATCGTCACCTGGTACCCATAGTACAAGCTTTGCTTAGTTTGGAGCTAGGATGATCTGTGTGACATTGTCCCGAGATATTATTATTATTCTGGGACATTTTTTACACACGGCCGTCTGATCCCAAACTAAGCAGAACTTGTATTATGGAAACCAGGTACCTGATATACTACATGGTATAATACTTTTCTTTTGTAAATATATACTTATATAGATAATTAACCTATAAGTGGTCGCTATACTTGGTTTATTTAATGTATATTTTGATTTCTCTGTGATTGTATTAGTATAAGTTGCCGTTGGTAAGCCAAATAAATAAATAAATAAATTACACCCAGACTCAGGGCAAACAGACATGTTCATGCACACAAATATTTGTCCTGGGTGGGAATCGAACCTACGATCTCCGGCGTGAAAATCAAGCATTTGCCAACCAAGCCAACAGGCCCGACAATAAAGTAAACCTTATGCTTATGTGATAAAGTTGAAAATCTATAAAAGGATTTGACAGATTGGTAGCTGGAAGATATCAGATAAATGTAGGTATAGTTCACTATGTTCTCACTGATAGGGCATACAATATATAATCTAACAGACTCACAAAACTAATTTAAAGATTTAATAATATAAATTTTATTTCATGTCAATTAAAACTTGACACTTAATAATCACACTAATATTATAAAGCAAAGAAAGGGCAGGTCAGAAGTACCCTAAACCATGTATGAAGAATATAATGACAGTAATCGAGGCAAAAGACGTGTGCAAAGATCGTGACAGATGGAAATCCGTTGTCTCTGCCTACCCTTCCGGGAAATAGGCGAGAGTCTATGTATGTATTATAAAGCCGAAAGTGTGTGAGTGTCTATGTTTGTTACTTCTTCACGTCTATACGACTGGAGCGATTTTAATAAAATTTGGTATGGAGTTAGCTGACACCCTGGATTAAAACATAGGCTATAATTTATAAAGTTTAACGTAGGTAAAACCGTAAGGCACAGCTAGTAACACATAAATTAATCGAAATTCATTGTATTACAAATCGGACCTACGAAGTATTCGCCTAAATATAGAATTCATCGGTCAAATACTCTTTTAGAGAATAGTATCTACGCCTTACTAATTAAAAGTTCGAGAAGTTTTTTTTGAACTTGGTGATATTATCTTCCCGTAAAATATATTTAGGTTATTTATAATGTTTATGTTGAAGTTTAGGTTCATATAAAATTACTTATTAGTTTCTAGACTAGATTGTAATACATATAAAGTACTATACTTGGTACTTTATAAATAACTAGCTGCGCCCCGCGGTTTTACCCGCGTTAAATTTTATTAACTATCAGAGCTCCTCCCCGTAGGTGATAGCGTGATAATATGTAGCCTATATGTTGACCCGACCTGTTAGTAATATTCATGCAAAATTTGAAGTAAATCCATGCGGTACTTTTTGAGTTTAGCCCGGACATACATACAGACAAACAGACAAAAATTCTAAAAACTATATTTTTGGCTTCGATATCGATTGTAGATCACGCCCAAGGATCCTTTAAAAAAAATATTCAATGTACATTTTTGACTTTCCTACGATTTTTTTATATGTATAGATTAAAAAAAATATATTAAATCATTATTGTGCAAAACTTGTTCACGATAATAATAGTATAACCTCTGTCGACCCCGCAGGGACTTCTCATGGGACCGGAAATTCCTGTCTGGATAAAAAAGGCTATATACGTTCTCGTACTTGGTTTGTTAAAGAAAAATATTCACTCAGTGGAATAAACGCGTTAATAATATCCTATAGGTTCCCATTATGACTAATAAACAAGTAATATATTAATAAATTATTCATTTTTAAGTAATTTAAGATATTATTATTTTTATAAGAACTTATTATATAATACATACCTACTTATCCTAGTAATATTATATGTAATTACGAAAGTTTGTAAGTATGGATGGATGTATGGATGTTTCTTACTCTTTCACTACTGAAAGGATTTTGATGAAACTTTGTAGTAATATAGCTTATATATCCGAATAACACATAGGCTATGATTTATAAAATTATGACGCGGGTGAAACTGCGGTGCACAGCTAGTAATAGATAAAGTACACCCGGACACAAAACAAATAATCGTAGAGTTTGACCTCAAACAATCCAACAGCTCGTCCTACATCTTAAAAGTACCAATTCTTCGTACTCGATTCAAAAAGTTGCGTGGAGGCTCCTTGTTAGGGTTCCGTACCCAAAGGGTAAAACGGAACCTATAACTAATAAAAACTCAGAAAAATCCGCAGTAATCGCTGCGTACCACGGCTACGTTGCCTCTATCCTGAGGTATGGTTTAATGTTCTGGGGTAACTTCACAAACAAAGATCTAGCTTTCAAAGCCCAAAAGAGATACATACGATCAATAGTTAATATTGAATCAACTGATTCCTGTAAGCCCTACTTCAAAGAGCTAAATATATTACCCCTACCATGCATGTATATCTATGAATGTGCCATCTTCGCGAAATCAAATATTGATCTTTTTAACTTTTGTGATCGAGCTAGACATAGAAACAAAATGACGCGTGTACACCACAAAACAGCATTGTTTCATAAAAGTGTTTTTTATCTGATTCCTGATATATATAATAAAATATCCAAGACCATTAGAGATATAAGAGACATAAAAAAATATAAAAACACATTATATACCTGTTTAATTGGAAAATGTTACTATAGTATAAGTGAATATTTTAATGATAATAATATGTAGACTGAATAACTTTATTACTATTGTATACCAGTACGGCGGGTCATAGCTGAGCATTAATATTATTGTATAATAACGCCCTACTACCTATGTACCACAATAAAAATTTTGACTTTGACTTTGAAGACTTCGCTGTCTGTCTGTCTGTCCGTCTGTCACCAGGCTGTATCTCATGAACCGTGATAGTTAGATAGTTGAAATTTTCACAGATGATTTATTTCTGTTGCCGATATAACAACAAACAAAAACTAAATAAAATGTATATTTTAGGGGGCTCCCATACAACATACGTGAATTTTTGGCGCGTTTTTATATAAAATGATACGGAACCCTTTGTGCGCGAGTCCGACTCGCACTTGGCTGGTTTTTCAAATTTCGTATTAAATTAGTTACATACAATAAGAAAGTAGAGTCTGTGCTCGCGATAAACATAAACTTAGTTATATTCTTACTTAAGAATGACATTCTTTATCTGTTATGTTCGTTAATTAAGACTGATGATAGCCTTCGTTTCACATTAATTATATTGCAAACTAGATTCTCAGTCACGGATATGACGTAGAACACGAATGCTACTTTTTATAATGGAACAATGCCTCCATGTGACTATTTCCGTGTTGGCGCCAAAACTCCTAAATTAGTTTAGTGAGTTTAAACATAGAATAGACAGCAATGTTGCTAGCTATAAAAAAATCTTGACCACAAACAATCTAATAGATTCCATATAGGTAATCTAAAAAGTATCGATTCGTCGAACTCGATTCAAATAGTTCTGTGGTGTATAATATTTTTTTTATATTTCGTACTAAATTAGTTACATACAATAAGAAAGTAGAGTCTGTGCTCGCGATAAACATAAACTTAGTTATATTCTTACTTAAGAATGACATTATTTATCTGTTTTGTCCGTTAATTAAGACTGATGATAGCCTTCGTTCCACATTAATTATATTGCAAACTAGATTCTCAGTCACGGATATGACGTAGAACACGAATGCTACTTTTTATAATGGAACAATGCCTCCATGTGACTATTTCCGTGTTGGCGCCAAAACTCCTAAATTAGTTTAGTGAGTTTAAACATAGAATAGACAGCAATGTTGCTAGCTATAAAAAAATCTTGACCACAAACAATCTAATAGATTCCATATAGGTAATCTAAAAAGTATCGATTCGTCGAACTCGATTCAAATAGTTCTGTGGTGTATAATATTTTTTTAATATTTCGTACTAAATTAGTTACATACAATAAGAAAGTAGAGTCTGTGCTCGCGATAAACATAAACTTAGTTATATTCTTACTTAAGAATGACATTATTTATCTGTTTTGTCCGTTAATTAAGACTGATGATAGCCTTCGTTCCACATTAATTATATTGCAAACTAGATTCTCAGTCACGGATATGACGTAGAACACGAATGCTACTTTTTATAATGGAACAATGCCTCCATGTGACTATTTCCGTGTTGGCGCCAAAACTCCTAAATTAGTTTAGTGAGTTTAAACATAGAATAGACAGCAATGTTGCTAGCTATAAAAAAATCTTGACCACAAACAATCTAATAGATTCCATATAGGTAATCTAAAAAGTATCGATTCGTCGAACTCGATTCAAATAGTTCTGTGGTGTATAATATTTTTTTTATATTTCGTACTAAATTAGTTACATACAATAAGAAAGTAGAGTCTGTGCTCGCGATAAACATAAACTTAGTTATATTCTTACTTAAGAATGACATTATTTATCTGTTTTGTCCGTTAATTAAGACTGATGATAGCCTTCGTTCCACATTAATTATATTGCAAACTAGATTCTCAGTCACGGATATGACGTAGAGCACGAACGCTCCTTTTTATAATGTTAGCGCTAAGGTAATTCTACTTCCTTGTCTACTAACTCTCGCTGTGTTCACACGAAATTATGAAGTCTGTGAAATGAATTTGTAAATAATTTCTTCTAAATATGCGGAAGTACAAAGGACAGACCATATAGTCACGACGCTCCAAATTGACTAAATTAACTCTATTGTTCTATCGTGTCAATTATCATGTACTAAAATTAGTACCTACTTTATTATTTAACTAAAGACATATTTAAAATTCCATCATATTTACACATAGAAGAAACTCAAACTTATACCATTTTTGAAAATGGAACAATGCCTCCATGTGACTATTTCCGTGTTGGCGCCAAAACTCCTAAATTAGTTTAGTGAGTTTAAACATAGAATAGACAGCAATGTTGCTAGCTATAAAAAAATCTTGACCACAAACAATCTAATAGATTTCATATAGGTAATCTAAAAAGTATCGATTCGTCGAACTCGATTCAAATAGTTCTGGTGTGTATAATATTTTTTTTATATTTCGTACTAAATTAGTTACATACAATAAGAAAGTAGAGTCTGTGCTCGCGATAAACATAAACTTAGTTATATTCTTACTTAAGAATGACATTATTTATCTGTTTTGTCCGTTAATTAAGACTGATGATAGCCTTCGTTCCACATTAATTATATTGCAAACTAGATTCTCAGTCACGGATATGACGTAGAGCACGAACGCTCCTTTTTATAATGGAACAATGCCTCCATGTGACTATTTCCGTGTTGGCGCCAAAACTCCTAAATTAGTTTAGTGAGTTTAAACATAGAATAGACAGCAATGTTGCTAGCTATAAAAAAATCTTGACCACAAACAATCTAATAGATTCCATATAGGTAATCTAAAAAGTATCGATTCGTCGAACTCGATTCAAATAGTTCTGTGGTGTATAATATTTTTTTTATATTTCGTACTAAATTAGTTACATACAATAAGAAAGTAGAGTCTGTGCTCGCGATAAACATAAACTTAGTTATATTCTTACTTAAGAATGACATTATTTATCTGTTTTGTCCGTTAATTAAGACTGATGATAGCCTTCGTTCCACATTAATTATATTGCAAACTAGATTCTCAGTCACGGATATGACGTAGAACACGAACGCTACTTTTTATAATGTTAGCGCTAAGGTAATTCTACTTCCTTGTCTACTAACTCTCGCTGTGTTCACACGAAATTATGAAGTCTGTGAAATGAATTTGTAAATAATTTCTTCTAAATATGCGGAAGTACAAAGGACAGACCATATAGTCACGACGCTCCAAATTGACTAAATTAACTCTATTGTTCTATCGTGTCAATTATCATGTACTAAAATTAGTACCTACTTTATTATTTAACTAAAGACATATTTAAAATTCCATCATATTTACACATAGAAGAAACTCAAACTTATACCATTTTTGAAAATGGAACAATGCCTCCATGTGACTATTTCCGCGTTGGCGCCAAACTCCTAAATTAGTTTAGTGAGTTTAAACATAGAATAGACAGCAATGTTGCTAGCTATAAAAAAATCTTGACCACGAACAATCTAATAGATTCCATATAGGTAATCTAAAAAGTATCGATTCGTCGAACTCGATTCAAATAGTTCTGTGGTGTATAATATTTTTTTTATATTTCGTACTAAATTAGTTACATACAATAAGAAAGTAGAGTCTGTGCTCGCGATAAACATAAACTTAGTTATATTCTTACTTAAGAATGACATTATTTATCTGTTTTGTCCGTTAATTAAGACTGATGATAGCCTTCGTTCCACATTAATTATATTGCAAACTAGATTCTCAGTCACGGATATGACGTAGAGCACGAACGCTCCTTTTTATAATGTTAGCGCTACGGTAATTCTACTTCCTTGTCTACTAATAAGACTTGCTTGCGCTGTGTTCACAGGAAATTACGAACTATGTCAAATTAATTTGTAAACAATTTCTTCTAAATATGCGGAACCACGGAGGACAAACAATAGCCACGACGCTCCAAATGGACTGAATTAACTTTATTGTTCTGTCGTGTCAATTATCATGTACAAAAATTAGTACCTACTTTATTATTTAACTAAAGACATATTTAAAATTCCATCATATTTACACATAGAAGAAACTCAAAGTTATACCATTTTTGAAAATGGAACAATGCCTCCATGTGACTATTTCCGCGTTGGCGCCAAACTCCTAAATTAGTTTAGTGAGTTTAAACATAGAACAGACAGCAATGTTGCTAGCTATGAAAAAAATCTTGACCACAAACAATCTAATAGATTCCATATAAGTAATCTAAAAAGTATCGATTCGTCGAACTCGATTCAAAAAGCTCTGTGCTGTATAATTTTTTTTTAATATCATATTAAATTAGTTACATACAATAAGAAAGTAGAGTCTGTGCTCGCGATAAACATAAACTTAGTTATATTCTTACTTAAGAATGACATTATTTATCTGTTTTGTCCGTTAATTAAGACTGATGATAGCCTTCGTTCCACATTAATTATATTGCAAACTAGATTCTCAGTCACGGATATGACGTAGAGCACGAACGCTCCTTTTTATAATGTTAGCGCTAAGGTAATTTTACTTCCTTGTCTACTAATAAGACTTGCTTGCGCTGTGTTCACAGGAAATTACGAACTATGTCAAATTAATTTGTAAACAATTTCTTCTAAATATGCGGAACCACGGAGGACAGACCATAGTCACGACGCTCCAAATGGACTTAATTAACTTTATTGTCCTGTCGTGTCAATTATCGTGTTCTAAAATTAGTAATTTATTATTAAACTGAAGACATATGTTAATATTTATTTGATTCTCTTTCGAGTAAGATGATAAAGTAGTATAAAAGCAACATAATGGATACGAGAAGCTTCGACCAGATGATAAACTAGTATTAAAGCAACCCACAGGCCATGAGATGCTTCGACCAGACGATTAACTAGTATAAAAGCAACCTACTGGCCAAAATATGCTTCGACCAGACGATAAACTACTATAAAAGCAACCTACAGGCCACACGATGCTTCGACCAGACGATAAACTAGTATAAAAGCAACCTACAGTCTAGAAGATGCTTCGACCAGACGATAAACTACTATAAAAGAAACTTACAGGCAGGTATAAAAGTATCCTACTGGCCAAAAGATGCTTCGACTAGAAGATAAACTATTCTAAAAACAATTTGGTCGATGCTCCTAGTGGCCAGCAGCCACTAGAAGCGTCGACCAGACGATAAACTACTATTAAAGCAACCTACAAGCCACAGGATGCTTCGACCAGACGGTAAACTAGTATATGGTGTATACTTACAGCGTGAGTGGTGTGACCACTGCTCACAAAAGTCGGCGTACTCAACCCATCGGGATGGAACACTGTTGATACTGTGGGAGACGGTCGACCACTGATCTAGACCGCAATGGATCTGAAACAACATAACACATAATAAATAAATAAAAATGGTTTATTTCGGTATCTTATACTACTACAATTTATCTTAAATAGGAGTCTCCTTTTAAGTATATATTAAATACTTGTAAGGAGGCTCCGCTCTTCACAGATCGTCCAAATGTAGAAGTGTTTTCTGTTTAAAATAGAAAACAAAAATATGTAATTATGTGGCTGTGGTAGTATGGTGTTTGATTAAGTCATGTGTGTGTAATGAGTTTGTGTAGTTGCGTGGTTGGCAAATGCTTGCTTTTCACGCTGGAGGTCGTGGGTTGGATTCCCACCCAGGACAGATATTTGTGTGCATGAACATATCTGTTTGTCCTGTGTCTGGGTGTTAATCTACTATATAAAAATAAGTCGGTTTTTCCTTCCTGACGCTATAACTCCAGAACGCACGAACCGATTTCCACGGTTTTGCATTCGTTGGAAAGGTCTCGGGCTCCGTGAGGTTTATAACAAAGAAAATTTATAAAATTTAACGCGAGTAACACCGCGGGGCACAGCTAGTCTACTATATAAAAATAAGTCAAGTTTTCCTTCCTGACGCTATAACTCCAGAACGCACAATCCGATTTCCACGGTTTTGCATTCGTTGGAAAGGTCTCGGGCTCCGTGAGGTTTATAGCAAAGAAAATTTGTAAAATTTAACGCGAGTAACACCGCGGGGCACAGCTAGTCTACTATATAAAAATAAGTCGGCTTTTCCTTCCTAACGCTATAACTCCAGAACGCACGAACCGATTTCCACGGTTTTGCGTTCGTTAGAAAGGTCTCGGGCTCCGTGAGGTTTATAGCAAAGAAAATTTATAAAATTTTACGCGGGTAACACCGCGGGGCACAGCTAGTCTACTATATAAAAATAAGTCAGGTTTTCCTTCCTGACGCTATAACTCCAGAACGCACGAACCGATTTCCACGATTTTGCATTCGTTGGAAAGGTCTCGGGCTCCGTGAGGTTTATAGCAAAGAAAATTTGTAAAATTTAACGCGAGTAACACCGCGGGGCACAGCTAGTCTACTATATAAAAATAAGTCGGCTTTTCCTTCCTAACGCTATAACTCCAGAACGCACGAACCGATTTCCACGGTTTTGCGTTCGTTAGAAAGGTCTCGGGCTCCGTGAGGTTTATAGCAAAGAAAATTTATAAAATTTTACGCGGGTAACACCGCGGGGCACAGCTAGTCTACTATATAAAAATAAGTCAGGTTTTCCTTCCTGACGCTATAACTCCAGAACGCACGAACCGATTTCCACGATTTTGCATTCGTTGGAAAGGTCTCGGGCTCCGTGAGGTTTATAGCAAAGAAAATTTATAAAATTTAACGCGGGTAACACCGCGGGACACAGCTAGTTATCTATATAAGTATGTATTTACAAAAGAAAAATGGTATAAGTAGTATATCAGTCATCTGGTTTCCATAGTACAAGCTCTGCTTAGTATGGGATCAGATGGCCTTGTGTAAATAATGTCCCAGGATATTATTATTATAATTTAACTTACATAGGGGTATCCTTTTAAGTACATATATTAAATAATTGTGCTAGGAGGCCTGCACAGATCGTTCATAGATGTAGAAGCGTGTAATACATAACCAAAGTGTGTTTTCTGTTTAAAATAGAAAAAGAGAAATATGAAATTTTGTGGCTGTGGCAGTATGGTGTTTGATTAAGTCATGTGTGTGTAAGCAGGAGTGTGTGTGTGTGTATTACATTTTTGTTTACATTTCTTTAAGAGTATTATAGCTATAAAAACGGAGTAATGGACACATAATTTATTAATATAAGTGCCGCGTGCCTTGTCAATAAATGTTGAGTAATTTGTGTCGCACGTGGCGTTTTCCTTATAAGACTCGACCGCAATTTCTTCTAGAAACTGTGGCAGAGTCTTTGTATTGTGTTCATTTTTAATAAGCACGTTTACTATAAAAAATATAAAGCAGTAATTGAAAGTACAAGGGCGTCTCTTTATAAAGATATTTTACTAATTTCAGAAGGAACTTTAAATGACATAATTACTTTACTTTATTACTGAAATGATTTTATACTTTTCACTTCACTTAACTTAACTTCAGCTTCAAACCCAACTAGGTTTGAATCTGAAGTTTTTTTCATATTTAAAACAATATTTATTTTATATATTTGTAAATATAGTTAAGTAAGTAAGTATGCATAAAAAAAACGTTTAAAGGGTTATTGTAGGATATTATGTCCCAGGATATTGATATTCGATCGAAAAATTTAAAAACCTATTATTTTAAAATCGTGAGGGAGACGACGGCTGTTTCACAGATCATGGTGGGTGGGCAGCAAACGGATACCTCATTTTGTAACAGTTTTAATTAAGTTTCCTTAATAATTCTGAGATTATTATCTGACTAAATGATATAAGTGTCCGATTCGCAAGTTAGACAAATAAAATTAAAAAAGCAATAAGTATCTAAATTAAAATCAAAATTCACAATAAGTGAAAATTTCTTGAGCGAAGGCACTCATTAAAAGAAGCTCCAATTGTTATTGAAAGCCTGTAAGTAAGTAAGTAAATTATTTTCATTACCGTGGCCTACATTCATCCGTTATACTATATTATTTGTATTGTATTGTATGAAGCAACTTCCATTTCTTTAGACCTTGTTCTAAATGCTGAGTTGAAAATTTCAGTAGATATGTATATCAATACATTTTGTATCATAATCATACGTAACAATAAATGTTTAAATTTTAGTAGAAATAATAAAAACATGACACTCTATTGTTTTTTTGGGACTAGTCCCTCCCTCCTACCCACCACTGCAATTCCTGTAAGGCAGAATCAACAGTGGCACACAATGAAATGACACTGAGCGGTGAGGCTCAGGCATGTCCCGGGGAATCGCTTTAACTGTCTTGGATCCCGCAACGAATTTAATCAGAAAGAAACAAGGAAGAGTTAGAAAATGAGTAGTTCTACTTCCCCTCTATTGTTTAACTTTTTCAACGCATCTATCATGTCATAGCACACCATGGTCCGACGAGATAATCGTTTTTACTTATTGTATGGGCAGTGGTTACCCTAGTGTCAGAATACATCAAGCCGCCCGCTAGGTGATTAAGATTAAGCACCTAGACACGCGGTCAGTCTACAGATGGATGATTTTACTTATTGTATGGGCAGTGGTTACCCTAGTGTCAGAATACATCAAGCCGCCCGCTAGGTGATTAAGATTAAGCACCTAGACACGCGGTCAGTCTACAGATGGATGATTTTACTTATTGTATGGGCAGTGGTTACCCTAGTGTCAGAATACATCAAGCCGCCCGCTAGGTGATTAAGATTAAGCACCTAGACACGCGGTCAGTCTACAGATGGATGATTTTACTTATTGTATGGGCAGTGGTTACCCTAATGTCAGAATACATCAAGCCGCCCGCTAGGTGATTAAGATTAAGCACCTAGACACGCGGTCAGTCTACAGATGGATGATTTTACTTATTGTATGGGCAGTGGTTACCCTAGTGTCAGAATACATCAAGCCGCCCGCTAGGTGATTAAGATTAAGCACCTAGACACGCGGTCAGTCTACAGATGGATGATTTTACTTATTGTATGGGCAGTGGTTACCCTAGTGTCAGAATACATCAAGCCGCCCGCTAGGTGATTAAGATTAAGCACCTAGACACGCGGTCAGTCTACAGATGGATGATTTTACTTATTGTATGGGCAGTGGTTACCCTAGTGTCAGAATACATCAAGCCGCCCGCTAGGTGATTAAGATTAAGCACCTAGACACGCGGTCAGTCTACAGATGGATGATTTTACTTATTGTATGGGCAGTGGTTACCCTAGTGTCAGAATACATCAAGCCGCCCGCTAGGTGATTAAGATTAAGCACCTAGACACGCGGTCAGTCTACAGATGGATGATTTTACTTATTGTATGGGCAGTGGTTACCCTAGTGTCAGAATACATCAAGCCGCCCGCTAGGTGATTAAGATTAAGCACCTAGACACGCGGTCAGTCTACAGATGGATGATTTTACTTATTGTATGGGCAGTGGTTACCCTAATGTCAGAATACATCAAGCCGCCCGCTAGGTGATTAAGATTAAGCACCTAGACACGCGGTCAGTCTACAGATGGATGATTTTACTTATTGTATGGGCAGTGGTTACCCTAGTGTCAGAATACATCAAGCCGCCCGCTAGGTGATTAAGATTAAGCACCTAGACACGCGGTCAGTCTACAGATGGATGATTTTACTTATTGTATGGGCAGTGGTTACCCTAATTTTTTATTTATTTATTTATTTATTTAACATTATTAGGAAGACCAACAGCTTACAATAACTTAATAGATTAGGTATACACAACAGTTAGCCATTTATAGGTCTCCACGAATATGAATTCGGATACAAGTTAGATGTGAGTCGTATAAGGATCAAACAAATGATTATTGCACACTAAATTTCGAGAAAAAGTCTTGACTGAGCTGCCGTCTCACTGATTCCGGATTCGAATTAAAAATATCAAAATCAAATTTCTTAATATTTACGTTTAACAAATTACTCGCTCGCCACAGGAAAGCATTTTGGCGATAGTTAGTAGATACTAATGGAAGATGGATTGGAGTATGGTGTCTTACTACTTTCGTGGGCACGTTGAAGTGGATATTTGAAAGGAGATAAGGACAATCAATTGAACCGGATACTATGTTCATCAGATACGTGATGTCACTAATTTCGCGACGCATACTGAGGGGAAGAAAGTGAAATTTGGCACATAGCTGAATGTAATCATCTGATTTAAATTTGTATTTTAAGCGAAAACAAAGATATTTGATAAACTTTTTTTGAATATTTTCGATTCGGGATATATATTTGTCGTAACGTGGATTCCAAACTTGACAGCCATATTCTAATATGCTGCGTACGAAAGTGCAGTACAATATTTTAAATGTCTTGGCATCTTTAAAACTGGATGTCATTCGCATCACAAACCCTAAGGCTTGCGATGCTTTTTTAATTATGTGATCGATATGTTCCTGGAAGAGTAACTTCGAATCGTGAATAACGCCTAGGTCACGTACAGTGGGCAGTTTCGAAAGCTTGTAGCCATTAAGGTAATATTCAGAAGCGATAATGTTTGTTTTTCTGCAATAGGTAGATACCGAACATTTTGAGGGATTTAACTCCAACTCATTTAACCTGCAGTATTCCGTCAATCGGGTTAGATCAGATTGTAGATTAACAACATCTGCCTGTGTTTCTACCGCGGTAAAAATTTTCATGTCGTCAGCAAAGCATAGTAAGTGTGAGTGGTCGAAGCATTTGTCGATGTCGTTTACAAAAATTAAAAACAATAATGGACCTAGTAGAGAGCCTTGTGGGACTCCGCTAGGGATGTTTACCCAGCTAGACACATAATTATTTATTACGACTGCTTGCGATCGATTGGAAATGTAAGATGTCAACCATCTCAACAGGTTGCCTCTTATACCAATGAGTTCAAGTTTCTTAATTAGCAGTTTATGTGAAATTCTGTCGAAACATTTACTGTAATCAGTGTAAATTACATCCACTTGCTTGCCTTTACTCATAGCCTCTGTTATAAAATCATTTAATACAAGAAGATTAGATGTAGTCGAACGTTTTCTTAAAAAACCATGTTGTGTGCTGTTAAAATCATTATTCAGGGAAGCGTAAAGTTGAACATATATAATTTTCTCGAATACTTTGGCTAATATACATAACTTAGATATCGGCCTGTAATTTACGACGTCTGTACGCGAGCCTTTCTTGTGTATTGGAGTTATATATGCTTTTTTCCATAATGACGGTACAATACATTCTGCAAGTGATTTTTCAAATAGCAAACTGATAGGTGTTGAAATGGTATCCGCACATTTAATTAGAAAAAGTGGGGGTAATTGATCTGGTCCAGCTGATTTCGATTCATCTAGGGTTTTTAATATATTTATTAATTCTTTTATGCCAATGTGCACCTTGCAGATATGCGACACTGAGTCAAAATCGTTGCACGGTACACTATGTACTGTAGGTATATTTAGGGGAGAGTGTAGAAAATTAGAAAAGAAATATTCTGAGAAAGAGTTACAAATATCTTCGCCACTGGTAGCAACTGCTTGGCCATAAGTGATGGTGCCGGGAATATATGAACATTTGCGTCGTGCTTTGACGTATGACCAGAAAAATTTGGGATTTGTTTTAATAGAGTTTTCTACTGACGCAATGTAACTGTTGTAACAATTGGTTTCTATAGATCTACATCTATCTCTCAATAATTTGAAAGCTTCGTAGTCTGATCTATTACCATATATTTTGAATTTACGAAGAAATTTATATTTTTCCTTAATACATTTTTTTAACGGTACAGTATACCATACGGGAAACTTATTATTATTATTTGATTTTACTTTTGGAATATATTTATCTATCAGTAATCTCATATACGAATAAAAATGTTCCACGGACACATTAACGCTTTTGTTTTGGAATTCTAGATGCCAGTCTATGCCGATAATATCATTATTTATTGCAGTATAGTCGCCTTTATGAAATAAGAGCTTAGTTCGTGCAGCAGGTTTTAGGTCCGGCAAGGTGTGTGAACTAATACTTATATTTAGGGCTTTGTGATGGGGATCCATTGGTACTAAAGGATCTGTACATTCAGAAACAGTTATCGCGTCATTAGACAATACCAAATCTAATATTCTGCCGTATGAATTGACTACGTAATTATACTGATTTAAATTGTGGGTATATAACGCATCGATTAACGAGTACTCATCGACACTGCATACGTTAGACGCCGTTAGCGAATTTCCATAACTGTTAGGTTTCCATGTAATACCGCTTAAATTAAAATCACCTAATAGGAGAAACCGGTCGTCAGGGTGGTTTGTTACGATCTCGTCTAATTTTAATAGGTAATTATTTAGTTGATTAGTGAAGGTGAGGCCCATATTTTGCTTACATAAATATAATACACAAACAAACAATTGGGATCGAGTTTTATTTAAAACATTGTTATTCGGGAGTACTAACCACAAGTCTTCAGCTGTTGAATGGTAATATGGTTGTAAATTAGCATAAATCTCCCTTCGTATCGCAATTAAAACTCCACCACCGCGGGTCTGATCCGTGAGTTCGTAGTCACGGTCACGCCTCCATACTACGTACCTATTATCAAAAAGCTCCGAGTCACTCACACTATTAGTTAACCATGTTTCCGTTAAAACAATAAGATCATATGCACTACCGAATACATTCCTCAAAAAAGTCGACGTTTTGGAACGTAGACCCCGAACATTTTGGTAGAAAATGGATAGATTATGACTATTGCCCGCGTTTAAGTCATTAAGTGCCATTATCCCGGAAAATAAATAGATACATCATATTCGACAGAATATAAATTAGTAGGGTTTTAAGAAGACTAATGTGATTAAAATCATACCTATGAATTTGCAATGACGATGTAGGTAATGAGTAGAAGAGAAATATTAATTTAATATGCAATAATACGCGCATAGACCTCCCGTTCCAACGCAAACAATCCAATGGTGCATACTGTGGTGCGAGCGAGATAAAACTATGAAATGCATTTTTTATTGAGTTATGAACAGACCTATGGATGCGAGCGCATAGGTGACGGAATGTTCTTATCAGTGAGACAGGTGTGCTCAATCCTTTACAAAGATAACAAAACAAGTTATTTATAATTAACAACGAAAGTATTTCAAATGTGTTAACTAACAATATCTTGGTTAAGCGACAAACAATGATGCTAATATAAAGGTAAGATGTACAATATATTACGCAAAAGTTTAGGATATTTTGTTTAAATCTAACACATTATTGATTACGATTGTACGAGAAGTGTCGTTCTTACGGACATGAATTTTCCCATACTTGACCCAGACATAGTTATAGTTGGCATTCTTAGCAGCTTCTTTAGTCTTATTCAACAACTGTTTTGTTTCGCTGTTCAAATGGTCGTTGACGTATACTTTTTGCATATTGTCAGCATAGCCCAGATCTTTAGCTGTTAAATTCTTCAATGCACGGGCTGCGGCTATAAAATCTTCTTTCACGTAGCGATTGAGAAAACCAACGACTATAGACTTTTCTTTAGAGTTGTGTGATGGGATTCTCGAAATGTAATTTACTTGTGTTTTCGGGAATTCATAATCGACCATGGTAGCAATGGCATTTAATATTTGAAATAGGTTTTCGTCCTTTTTAATCGGTACCCCTTTAATTTCGACGTTGTTTAAACGCGATCGTTGGTCGATTTTGGATTGCTCTAATTTTAATGCAGTGATACTCGACTGAAGTTCAATATTTAATGGTTCAAACTTAGCTATCTTTGTTTCAGCCTTGTTTAATCTTACACTAAATTCATCAATCTTCCCCGAAGCAAAATCACATGAGTTAGTAAGGACTATTAGGTCCGCTTTGATCTTCTTGATATCTTCGGTTATTTTGGGCAACCCAACCAATTGCAGTTTAATAGACATCAGCTCGGCCATGATGGCCTCAAGGGTAACTGGTGCCTTAGTGGATGCAGGCGATGGTGTTGCGGCAGGGGAGGGGCATCTACATTTAGGGCATTTCCAAACGGATCTTCGATCAACTCCCAATTTTTTCCAACCAGCTTCACCTATCTTTGCACAGCCAAAGTCCAGATTCTTTCCACAAGCACTACACTGAACGCCCTCGGTAAAATTATTGTTGCACAAATCGCACTGCATTTTATCTTAAGTTACTTAAAAAAGGTTGACGATCTATGAAATAATTAAGTTTCGAAATACGTGCTGTTTAGACCAGCGACCACCTACCCTACCCTAATGTCAGAATACATCAAGCCGCCCGCTAGGTGATTAAGATTAAGCACCTAGACACGCGGTCAGTCTACAGATGGATGATTTTACTTATTGTATGGGCAGTGGTTACCCTAGTGTCAGAATACATCAAGCCGCCCGCTAGGTGATTAAGATTAAGCACCTAGACACGCGGTCAGTCTACAGATGGATGATTTTACTTATTGTATGGGCAGTGGTTACCCTAGTGTCAGAATACATCAAGCCGCCCGCTAGGTGATTAAGATTAAGCACCTAGACACGCGGTCAGTCTACAGATGGATGATTTTACTTATTGTATGGGCAGTGGTTACCCTAGTGTCAGAATACATCAAGCCGCCCGCTAGGTGATTAAGATTAAGCACCTAGACACGCGGTCAGTCTACAGATGGATGATTTTACTTATTGTATGGGCAGTGGTTACCCTAGTGTCAGAATACATCAAGCCGCCCGCTAGGTGATTAAGATTAAGCACCTAGACACGCGGTAAGTCTACAGATGGATGATTTTACTTATTGTATGGGCAGTGGTTACCCTAGTGTCAGAATACATCAAGCCGCCCGCTAGGTGACTACAACCGGGACCGACAGCTTAAAATGCCATCCGAAGCACGGAGACGCTCAGAAATTTAACCACTGTAGCGGTCACCCATCTGTAGACTGACCGCGTGCCTAGGTGCTCAATCTCGCCGGGCACTTACGGTCTGGTGAGAGCAAATGTCTTTGGCGGACGGAATGTTAAAATACAGCAAAACGTATATTATTATAACTATTCATGTTTAACTAATAATATGGGGCCATGTATTACCCCGATTCTAAGCAATGCCAACTTAATTATATTAAATATCATCCTCTTTCTTTCTAACGATCCCGGAAAATATCTCCAATAAACGTTTCTCAGTCGAATCAGCCGCTGTCGGAATAGTTCGCTTAAAAGTTTTTCAACGACAGAACCTTTCAACTGCTAACCTTTTGTCGACAGGATGGTTCATCGACAACGATAATCGACGACTAAAATGTGCTTCAAACGCGAGCCGTCATGCTTCATCTGTCATTTGTAGAGACGCCAGCACACCAAGCTACCCCAATCTGTCAAATTTACCCAATTGAAAGTGAACCTTATGCTTTTGTGATAAAGTTGAAAATCTATAAAAATAACTTGACAGATATGGATAGCTGGATTTGCTGGCGTCTGTACAAAGAGGCGTGGCGTATTAACACTGTATTTAAATATGCTTGGAGGTTAAAAAATATATTGAATAAAATTCTGTCTCCGCGTCGCTGGCCGAACGTTCGTTTGATCTCTTGATATCTTGGAGATGTAAAAATAGATTGGACCTGCTTGGAGTTGGTTGGCGCCTCTGGAATTGGGTGACCCTATTGCTATATATATGCTCTTTATGACCATACGGTAATTTATGATTAGTAATATCTATGTAACTAGAAATAATTATGTATACTTAATAATATTACTACAAACATGTTCTGACTATTTACAAGCGCTTTTTAAAAGTCTACGTCAGTAAAAACCTTTTTTATTTATTTTAATAAGGTGTAGCTGATAGGAAGCTTGTGGCGAGTTACGGACATAGTTGAGGTTTAAAACGTAATATTAACATACCTACATTAATAATAATATCCTGGGACATTATTCACACACGGCCATCTGACCCCAAATTAAGCGGAGCTTGTACTATGGAATCGACTACTACTACTTTTCTTTTGTAAATACATACTTATATGGATAATTACACCTAGGCTCAGGACGAACAGACATGTTCATGCACACAAATAACTGTCCTGGGGCTCTACCGGCTAAGTCGCCGAACATCGATTTCTTAAATGGCGTTCAAATAAATAAAGGTTAAAAATGACTTAATCAATCGTTAAATCGACTTCAACGTTGACAATCGATTCCGGACCATTTATGACGTCACATGTGGTCATGGAAGCCGAGTTAACGATTGATTATCATTTTTAACCTTTATTTATTCGAAGGCCATTCATGAAAACAATATTCGGCGGCTTAGCCGGTAGAGCCCCTGGGTGGCAATCGAACCCACGACCTATGTCCTGGGGCTCTACCGGCTAAGTCGCCGAACATCGATTTCTTAAATGGCGTTCAAATAAATAAAGGATAAAAATTACTCAATCAATCGTTAAATAAGCTTCGACGTTGACAATCGATTCCGGACCATTTATGACGTCACATGTGCTCATGGAAGCCGATTTAACCATTGATTAAGTCATTTTTAATCTTTATTTATTTGAACGCCATTTAAGAAATCGATGTTCGGCGACTTAGCCGGTAGAGCCCCTGAAAGGCCGATTGTTTAAATCAATTATGAGGTACAGACAGCAAAGAAGACCTTTTTGTTATTTTAGGGGTTTATAACCTTTGACTTTTGTATCGACTTCATAATGATAATTTATTAACTGCTTAAATAAATAAGATCTTAAAGGTCATTATCACAGCAAGGACTCAAAAGGTCAACAAGTTTATATTTCACATTCTACTAATCTAGCGTTTTTCAATGGAATTTGTTTGAGTTTTATTACCGTGATAGCCATTTAAGACGTCTGGCAATGTAAGCAAGTATCTATATATCTTCAATAATATTATTATACCTACATATGTATATCAATTCAATCTAATTAATATTGTAAAAGCGAAAGTTCATGGATGTATGGATGTTTGTTAATCTTTCACGCAAAAACTATGCAACGGATTTTGATGAAAGTTTGTTGTAATATAGCTCATATATTTGAAAAACACATAGGCTATCATTAACAAAGACTAACGCGGTTGAAACCACGGGGTACAGCTAGTAATTTCGACGGTCACCGTAGCCTAGTTGGTAGTGCTCCTGCCTACGAAGCTGGTGGTCCTGGGTTCGAATCCCGGTAAGTGCAAATATTTGTGTGATGAACACGAATATTTGTTTCTGAGTCATGGAGGTTTTCTATGTATATAAGTATGTATATCGTCGCCTGGTACCCATAGTACAAGCTTTGCTTTGTTTGGGGCTAGGATGATCTGTGTCACATTGTCCCTATATATTATTATTATTTATATTACGGCCACCTCATGCAAGCAGCTCTAGTGAGACAGCGATCAGTTTGTGGCGCAGTCGCTGGGCCGAAATGTCAAGAGTTGCAATGGCAGTTGGGGAAGGCAATTCAGAGCCCTGCCAGAGTACGTGTCCCGACCATCTGAGAGATGGCACAAAAGGAGGACACAGGAGCACCATAAATAAATTAAATTAACTAAAAAATCGCTTTTTATTTATATAGTCTTCGGAAAAGCGCTTGTAGCATTTACCAACCACGCCAACCGGGCCATCAAAATTGAACCCAGGACCTCATTTTCAGCGGTTGAACATTAAAATAATCTCTGCGACGCTCTTTTTTTGATGACGCTTGTTTTTTTTTAAGTGGTGGAAATGCCGTCGCACGTTGTGTGTGGCTCGACCCCCTAAAACCACGACGGTAGCCAGCATCACAGTACCTGTAGCGGGGGCTCTGGGTACTCGTGAACGATCTCGCCAGTACCCCCGCTGTACACTGAGCGTCCGCGAGAATTTTACCCGGGAAGGGGAGGGGCCGGAAAGCCTCCACCTTCCCCAGCAGTTTTGGAACGAAGTTCTTTATCGCGCGTTGTGAAAGGGGGCTAGACGGAAAAAATCTTATGAAAAGTTGTCACGACACTTTTTGCAGCTGTGCGGCGTGCGCATGTTTCTCTGTCTGTCTCTCTCTCTCTCTCTCTTATAGAAAGCAAGCAAGATATTTTCATTTCTATTTCGCATTGAACAGTGTGGTGTCGCAACGATTATTTTTGTTGAGTGTATACAGATTTTTTGTACATAATAAATAATAAGAAATAACTTCGTTCCATCCGGGTGTCCCTTGACACCTCTCAGTTTTTTTTTCTTTTTTTTTGCTGATGCTGCCTTGAAACCTATTTTTATCCATTAAATTATATTGTAAATACAGTTGTGTTTATTGTTTAGTTAACGAGGGTCTTTTACAATGAGCTCATTGGCAACAAGAGTCATTCGACACCACCATTACGACTGTACCGTCGAGACGGGGGATCACCTGTCGGCATAACAGCTTAATTATAAACAAGCAATCGTCTGACGGTCTGGAGATGAGTGCGACAATTACTTAATTAGCAGCCCGGAGACGCGTCGAGGTGGCCCGATTATTAATAACTGTTGTCGAGGTGGCCCAAGTCACAGTTTAAATATTCACAGTAAGGTAACTAAGCACATACAATCCGTGTACTTAAATATCTACATATATGTACCTAGAATTAATTATAAATTAATTATATATTACTAACAGTGCCCCGCGGTTTTGCCCGCGTGAAACTTTATAAATTATAGCCTATGTGAAATCGCCATTACGAAGTGAAGAAGTAACAAACATACACACTCACACAGTCACACACTCACAAACTTTCGCCTTTATAATATTAGTGTGACTACAAACATGTTCTGACTATTTTACAAGCGTTTTTCTAAGTCTACGTGAATAAAAACCTTTTTTATTTTATTTTATTTATTTAAGCCATTTCTTTTTTTATTTGATAAGGCATGACAGACTCACACCGAGTAAATCTAACATGCCGTCGACTTCTCTTGACGCCTAATGGGAGGAGCCCCGGGAACGTGGGTATACAGCTCCAGTGCCCCCCTTTTGAGCCAATGGTCACGAAACGTACCCTAGGAGGGCTCGGGTTTGCCTTCCCTTATTGCCAGCCCCTGCCAGTCCAGCACAGCGACTGTGCCACAAACAGATCGCTGCCTTCCCGGAGCTGCTTGCAAGTGGCAGTCGACAACACTTCTCACACTGCCACCGCAGCCCCAAGGGGAGTTGGGCTACCGGATTCCGCCGCCACCTCGACGCCTCCTCCATCTACGACTGGAGGAGGCTACGAGCTACTCCAGCTACGAGACCACGGTGTCCCATTTGTAAAAAAACTAAGCCTAGTTGATGAAATAATTACCTAAGCTCTATTGAAGAAACTGTAGTAACTTTTGGTTGTAACTTTTAATATTTTTTAAATCAGCAAGGCGGCTAAAATACGAAGACTCCCGTTTTGATGAAGCCGAGTTCAAACAGCCATATACTACGCAATACGCACGTGAATTTTAAAAAAGATTGCGGAGTTAAACTTATACACGACCACTCGTTTTGACGCGGCACTCACTACTGACAGCACCGCGACAACCGCTTAGAGTTGTTGGTGTTGATGCGCATTTTTGCGTTAGTGATCCGTTTCGACTGTTTGTAGGTAGTTTGTTGTTCTTATTTTTTATTGCACACAGAAACATCATATAAGTTAAAAGTTACAAAAAGAAATGGCAATTAAATAGGCGAAATTAATTCATTATTGAATATTCTTCCAGCAAACTATCAGGACAGTGAGATTTTTTTAAATTATGGGTATAATTATGTATCTTGACGGGTAAAAATATTGATAAAGTACACACTAATTATTTGTTTTTTAATTTATTATTTTGTTTTTTTTTTAAACCCACGGTCATCTGATCCCAAACTAAGCAGATCTTGTACTATGGAAACCAGATAACTGATATACTACATATACTATTTTTCTTTTGTAAATACATACGTTACCTTATAAAAATATATTTATGTAATAAACTACATACCTGATATATACTTAAATTACAGAGATAAGAAGTGATTCCTAGTTCTTTATACGCGTACAGTAAATGAACCATCATAGCGGCTCGAAGAATGGGACGGAGTTTCCGTACTGCCTAATTGTTATACTGAGCCCAAGTGTAGATATAGATATGGCCATATGATCCGTCGCACACGTTAGTTTCTTATCTCCTTATTAACCGTCTGTCGCTACGTCTCGGTGTGTTTAATCTCATAATTAATGTAATGAGAGAGATCTAGTTACAAATTGAAGGTTCTTTGTTACTATCTCAAAGGTTAAGCGGTCTGATCGGCTTGGTAACACTGCTGTACCTACTGATTGAGTATTTATTTTATTTTCTAATTTCGAAAACTTACAGTCAATAAGTTACACTATTTTTTGAAATTATACAAAAGATGGCCAATCACAAGTTTTCACAAATAAATAAATTGTATACATATTGCAAATATAGAATAAACAGTATACCTATTATTAAATTACAATTTAAAAAATCTAATAATATAAAAAAAATCAAAAAAATCTACTCAGAACACTGTGACTCAAAGCAATTATTACACATTGTCCTTTTCAGGTTTAAGACCCTTGTGTGAAATATATCGATTTCGACTCTCTGGCATTCAATGTTGTACAAACGACTTGCCCATATCAAAAAGTTAAACTTCTTTAAGCACGCTTCACTTGGGGAATAAGCTGGGGAAGATAAGGACTGATTTTAAGCGGCTTCTGAACGAAGAAAAGTTCACAAAAGACGGACACAAATTACATACAGACTCAGAACAACTATTTATGGGTCACACCAATAGTTGTCCAACGCTGAACTCGAACCCACGACACGAAGCAACGAGGTGACTATCTTAAGCATCTTCTACGCGGTTGCAGACCAACGTCCCAACAGAGGTCACCCTGGTGGTTGCCATCCATCTAGACTGCACAACTGCAGTCTAGATGAATGGCAAGCACCAGGGTGATCATCTAGACTGCACAACTGCAGTCTAGATGAATGGCAAGCACCAGGGTGATCATCTAGACTGCACAACTGCAGTCGTGGGTCCGAGTTCAGCGCCGGACAACTATTGGTGTGACCCATAAATAGTTATTCTGAGTCTGGATGTAATTTGTGTGCGTCTATCATATGTTTGTAAGTACCCCGCGACACAGGGATTATATTCCCAGGGTGATAATCTAGACTGCACAACTGCAGTCTAGATGGATGGCAAGCACCAGGGTGATCATCTAGACTGCACATCTGCAGTCGTAGGTTCGAGTTCAGCGCCGGACAACTATTGGTGTGACCCATAAATAGTTATTCTGAGTCTGGATGTAATTTGTGTGCGTCTATCATATGTTTGTAAGTACCCCGCGACACAGGGATTATATTCCCAGGGTGATCATCTAGACTGCACAAGTGCAGTCATGGGTTCGAGTTCAGCGCCGGACAACTATTGGTGTGACCCATAAATAGTTATTCTGAGTCTGGATGTATTTTGTGTGCGTCTATCATATGTTTGTAAAGTACCCGCGACACAGGGATTATATTCCCAGGGTGATCATCTAGACTGCACAACTGCAGTCTAGATGATCACCCTGGTGCTTGCCATTCATCTGGACTGCAGTTGTGCAGTCTAGATGGATGGCAACCACCAGGGTCACCTCTGTTATGTCATTGGTTTGCAACAGTGTAGAAGATACTTAAGCCGCTGCGACACACGTGCAGTATTATTATTTTACTAATAGATGGAAAGAAGCTGCGCATATTCTATTTTTTTGTTACGTTATCTATAAGAAAATATTTTTATATGGCCTTCGGAAAAACCCTGAATCTTATCATGTGCGAAATGAAGTTCTTAGTACTGTGTACATGTATATTACGTGACTAATTATAACTAATTATCGGAATATACGACGTAGAATCACTTGGCGAGATGTTAAACTGTACTTTCCCAATGTCATATGTACTAAATACAAGTACGATTGTGGAATGCGCTGCCTTTAATAGTGAGACAATATCTAGAGTTGTTTATTAGAATAATAATATCCTGGGACATTATTTGCACACGGCCATCTGATCCCAAACTAAGCGGTGCTTTTACTATAGAAACCTAACTGATATACTACATATTATACTACGTTTCTTTTGTAAATACATACTTATATAGATAATTACACCCAGAGTCAGGACAAACAGAAATGTTCATGCACACAAATAACTGTCCTGGGTGGGAATCAAACCCACGACCTCCGGCGTGAAAAGCAAGCATTTGCCAACCACGCCAACAGGCCCGTCGAATTGTTCAGATCCTGTAGCAACAAAGAACAACTTCGATGTTTTTAAGCGTTTTTTTAAGGCCGTGTATGAATAATGTCCCAGGATATTATTATATAATACAGTACGCTTTAGTAAATGTATTGCAAAAAATAAATCTTGACTATGTATTCTTTGGTATTAGTAAGTAAGCAAGTATGTACACTTGGCATTAAATTAGGTATTTACAATGAAGAAAGTTAAATGCCATTGGCGTTCTTATCGCGACATTTCTTAGAGGCCACCAATGCGGTGCATGGATATCAATATACATATATGGAAAATGAAAGGGTTAATAGGTGGTGTCCAAGAGAGATAAGAGACGTTTTCAAAGCTAGCTACGTATAATAAATTATGTATGTAATACGTATGAGGCATGTTTACATAGACTTTACATAGCCACGTGATCTCTATCGCCATTACGTGTAAAAGTAATATGCTTTGCTCTGTGACGGCATAGAATTTCATCACCCTATCTCATTCCCTGGGAAGCGTAGAAATCGTCCTAATAAAATACCTACCGCGCACTACCGCTCTGTGGAATCAATTAGCTGCGGAGGTATTTCCGATCTGGTATGACATAGCAACCTTCAAGAAGTGAGCCTATTCTTTTCTTAAAGGGCGGCAACGCACTTGCAGCTCCTCGGGTGTAGCGAGTGTCTATGGGCGGCGGTGAACAGGTAATCCACTTGCTCGTTTGCCATCCTAATTAATATATTATATATATAAAAAAAAACCTACCAAAAAATGGGCAGCAGCGTTTTTCTGTGAACTATGACCATCAAACTGCGATCACAAAAAGGAAAATATCGCGAGGAAACCTGCATGCCTGAGTATATTTTGATGGTATGTGAAGTCTGTCAACCCACAGTAGGCCAGCGTAGTGTACAGACGCCAGCACTTCGAGCTACCCCAATCTATCAAATTTCTTTTAAAGATTTTCAACTTTCTCATAAAAGCATAAGGTTCACTTTCAATTGGGGAAATTTGACAGATTGGAGTAGCTTGATGTGCTGGCGTCTGTACAATGGCCTTTGCCATCTCATTGTTAGAGAACGTTTTTGCCCTGCAGTGGGACAGTTATAGCCTACATCAGCTTTTAAAATCCATATACAAACATTCATCCAAATCCTAAAGACATATAATAATGTCCTCCTAGCCGAATTCGGCCACGGCGGCCAGTCTCAACAGAGATTGGCCATCTGCGCGGGACATATTATAGTGCTCAAGTGTGTGCGCAAACACAGCAGCACTTTCTATTCCATCACTCCCATGATCCGATGGGACGCCTTAACGACACGACCGGAAAGAGGTCAGGCACAGGACCGACGGCTTTACGTGCTCTCCGAGGCACGGGGGTATAATACTGCCAACTCCCAGACTTCGGGCTGATGCTGTGAAATTTTCTTTTTACAGAAAAGTCCCAAAATCACTTTTGGCCCGACCCGGGATTTGAACCCATGACCTCGTTAACTGCGGGTGAACACGCTACCGCTAGACCAACGAGGCAGTAAATAAAGACATATACCAATATATTAGTGCATATTAGTGTTCCAGTTGACCGCCCATGGCGTCCATCCATCCTTCATTTGGCGGCACACAATCAGCATATCAATGAACAACTATTACGTCACAAGTCCCTTTGTATTTGGCATCCGCTCATCTATACTAATATTAACTAGAAAGAGTTTGTTGTGTGTTGTGTGAGTTGATTTTGTGACGTTGAGATCCAGAGATTACCCCTCTGGATCTACTGAAAATTATCATCAGTTTTAAATTTTTTTCTCGTTCTGTTGAACATTTCTGGTTAAGTTTTTTGTGATAACTAATTAGGATAGTTTAACCTAACACCCTAAAAAGCATGGTTTATCTAATCATTGCAGTACTGACTTAGAATTTATTCGAAAGTTCAAAATTAGGGTTTGAGCTCAGTACTCACAAATTTTCAAAGTATCAAAAAAACGCAAAATCGTAGAACATACGTGGGGGTGATTTGGATACGATGAGAACATTATAAAGTATCTAAATTTTGCGTTTGAACTTCAACTCCTCGGCCACCATGTTTAGTTACACCTAGACACAGGACAAGCAGACTTGTTCATGTACACAGACAGAACCATTCAGACAATATGTAGTAAAAATATAGCTAACATTTAAAATTTTGATAATTAAACCTACACATGATCCTTGACAATAACATAATTTAAGTTAGTTAAATATCGTTACTGTTATAAAATAAATCTTATTGTAAACTAGCTGTGCCCCGCGGTTTTACCCGCGTTAAACTTTATAAATTATCACAGCTCCTCCCCCGTAGGTGATAGCGTGATAATTTGTACCCTATATGTTGACCCGACCTCTTAGTAATATTTATGCAAAATTTGAAGTTAACCCATGCAGTACTTTCTGAGTTTAGCCCGGACATACATACAGACAAACAGACAAAAATTCTAAAAACTATATTTTTGGCTTCGATGTCGCTTGTAGATCACGCCCCAAGTATCGTTTTAAAAAAATATTAAATGTACAGTTTTGACTTTTCTACGATTTTATTATCTTATTGTAAATTGTAAATTATTTCCTACAATCCGTGTACCTAAATATCTATATGTACCTAGAAATAATTATAAATTAATTATATATTACTACGAACATATTCTGACTATTTACAAGCGCTTTTTTAAAGTCTACGTGAATAAAAACCTTTTTTATTTATTTTATTTAAACACAAAAACTTGTCCTGTGTGGGAAATGACCTGCGGCGTAAAAGGCAAGAATTTACCAACCACGCCAACCGGCATATATAATATTCATATTATTACAAATCGAGATAGACCAGAATGGTTGTAAGTCTGTCTGACCTTGTCATTATCATGGGTTCAACGGCACAGCACGTCATGAGGCATGAATGGGTAAAACTACGCAAATATCTTGCCGTGTGACAAAAATGTCACACTCGTAGACTTAAAACAAATATTGTTTTGGCAGCCAACACTAACTAGTTCTCGTGACGTTAAAAGTTACAAATGGCCAATGTCAAATGAGGTGCTAATTTAATAATAGTTAGGCGGAAACAATGCTGGCAATTCACCACTTAACTAATTCATGTCATTATATCTCACTCTAATGTAGCGCGTATGAAAAGAACAGAGGATACATAGAACTGTCAAACTATTGCAACTGACACTTCACAAGATTTACGAGACTGATATAAGAATAAGACCCCATCTTACCACTAACGCCAGCGTTTGTCTCTTTTACACCACTAAACTAATTTAAAATCACGACATATCTCTCTCTCTCTCTAATAGAGGTCGAATGAAAAGAACAGAGGATACATTGAAAACACCAGGGTATTCCTAGGATTGTCGCTGTAAAACTGTAGGTAAAGTTTACAATAGTTACGAGGCAAAACTAATATGAGAATAAGACCCCATCTTACCAATAATGCCGGCGATTATCCTTTTAACCACTAAACTAATTTAAATGACATTTCATCTCACTCTAATATAGCGCGTATGAAAAGAACGGGGAATACATACAACTGTCAAACTACCAAAACTGTGCACTTGACAAGATTTACGAGGCATGACCGGTCCGAAATATATAACTATTCCTTAATAATAACATTAATAATTTCATGTTGTGTTTCTGAGTGGGAGTAAGGTCGCCAGAACTATCTGGGGCGGGGGGGAGGCTTGAGCAACAATTTGTTTGCGGACTCTTTCCAAGGCCGGCAATGCACCCGCAATGCCTTGTTGTTGCGACTGTCCATGGGCGGCGGTGTTCACTTAAAATCAGGTGACCCAATTGCTCGTTTGTCCATCTTATATATAAAAGAAAAATGCCGGCGATTCTCTCTTTTAAACCTTAGGGGTTTAAAAGAGAGAATCGCCGGCTAATTTAAATGTCATTACATCTCTTTCTAATATAGTTAGAACATGAATGAAAATGTATATTTACAAAAAGAAAGTACTATATGTAGTATAGTAGTTATCTGGTTTCCATAGTACAAGCTCTGCTTAGTTTGGGATCAGATGGCCGTGTGTAAATAATGTCCCAGGATATTATTAATCAAATTGAAAAAAAATATCGCTGGTTATTAGTGATCGTGATCGACGTTCAAACAGATGAAAGAAGTTAGTAAAATTTTAAACTTCATCTATTTGAACGCCGATCACAATAACCGGTGAAATAGGTGGTAGCCCGCTACCCCGCCCCTCCCTCTGGCGTCATGACTATTATCAGAGATCTGTAACCAAATTGAGTTGACTATTCTGTAAAATCTAAAATGTACAAAATGATTTTTTATATTTATCTTTATATATACAAAGTGGTGACCTATTCTATGTTTATAAGGAAGCCGCGTCAAAAGTGCGAATTTAACTCAGACAATTAAAGCGGCAGCCACCGTGTTAATATTAGTAGACAGTACCTATGTTAGTAATGATTCATTACTTTGCTATTTCCCGTTCATTGTAATGAGTTTATGAAGAAATTTGGTATTTCTCGGCATTTTCGACCTTACATATTATATTAATGACAATAGGATAAAAGACTAACAACAATACGTGTAATTCCATTAGAAACAACCTTTACGTGTCCTGTGCTTGTTAACTAAAGACTACAATATAATATTTAATTTAGCAATAAAGGCAATACTTTCAAAGAACTCAAAACAATGGACCCAATTATTAAAATATTGGAAGTAATAATGAAAATCTTGAAATTTTATTTACCAAGCCGACCAATCAGAGACCTAATGAGATATATTAAGTTACTTGTTGAATAAAGAGTAGCTCTAATATTTATTATAGCAATAAAGGCAGTACTTTAATAAAACTCAAAACAATGGAACCAAATATTAAAATATTGGATTGTAATAATGTAATTCTTCTAATTTAATTAACCAAGTCGACTAATCTGACTGAGAAGATACAACTCTACTATTAGCTTCAATACCTTCTTGACTGGCCTCTTGGTCCAGGCCTCTTGGTTAGTGACACTGACTGCTAAGCCAGGATCGATCCACCAAGGACAAAACTTCGTGTGATGAGCACGATATTTGTTTTGTGTCTAACTAACTAAATATATGGATAACTATGTTTATCAGATGTCTGATTGCCACAGTTCAGACGCTGCCTAGATTAGGGTCAGATGGCAGTTAGTTGTCCCAATATATTTATTATTATCACCGTAGCTTAGTTGGTAGTGATCCTGCCTACGAAGCTGGTGGTCCTGGGTTCGAATCCCGGTAAGTGCAAATATTTGTGTGATGAGCACGAATATTTGTTTCTGAGTCATGGATGTTTTCTATGTATATAAGTATTTATCTATCTATATAAGTATGTATATCGTCGCCTGGTACCCATAGTACAAGCGTTGCTTAGTTTGGGGCTAGGATGATCTGTGTGACATTGTCCCCAGATATTATTATTATTATTATTTATTTATGTACACATGCAAATTAAAATGCAATTTTAGTATTTTTATCTATACACATGCATAAACAAAGTGACCCCTTCCATGTTTGTATGGAAGCTGCATCAAATGAAAGACATTTTACTAAGACTTTAAAGCGGCAGCCACCGTGTTAATAGTAAGCAGTATAGACTTGTTAGTAATGATTCATTACTTTGCTATTTCCCGTTCATTGTAATGAAGAGTTTATGAACAAACTTGATATTTCTCGACATCTTCGACCAAAGACTCTACAATACGGTTAATCGCATTAGAAACAATCTTTACGTATGCATTGGAAGTCGTTTGAGTTGACTAAAAACAAGGTTTATTTTAGCAAGAATTGAGCAATAAAGGTAATCCTTTAAAATACCTGAAAACAATGGGCCCAATTATTAAAACCATGGATTGATCTTGGTTTCGTAATGACGGGCATGTTGGAGTGGTTGGCAAATGCTTGCTTTTCACGCCAGAGGTCGTGGGTTCGTTTCTAACCCAGAACAGATATATTTATGTGCATGAACATATATGTTAGTCCTGAGTCTGGGTGTTTATATAAATTATTTATATAAATATGTATCTACAAAAGAAAAGTAGTATATATAGTTTATCAGTTGTCTGTTTTCCAGGGATCAGATCGCCGTGTGTGAATAATGTCCCTGGATTTTATTTAATACAACAAGAAAAAAGAACAAAAGTTAGCCCTTACTTTTTTGTATGGAAGCCGCATCAAATGAAAAACATTTAACTAAGACACTTAAAGCGGCAGCCACCGTGTTAATAATAACAGTCAGTGCCTACCTGTTAGTAATGATTCATTACTTTGCTATTTCCCTTTCATTGAAATGAAGAGTTTATGAACAAACTTGATATTTCTCGACATTTTCGACCTTATGTCAATGACAATACGATAAAAGATTGTCAACAAACGGGTAATGCCATTAGAAACAATCTTTACGTATGTTTTGGTAGTCGTTTGAGTACTTGTGGACTAAAAACAAGGTTCAATTTAGCAATAATCTATGATGATGATGATGTTCTCCCGGACGAATTTCGGCCGCGGCAGCCATTCTCAATGGAAATTAGCCAATTGCACAGGACATATTATAGTGCACAAGTGTGAGCGCAAACACAGGGGCACTTTCTATTCCATCACTCTTATGATCCGATGGGACGACTAGCGACACGACCGGAAAGAGGTCAGGTACATGACCGACGGCTTTACTTGCTCTCCGAGGTACGGGGGTGTAATACCGCCAACTGCCAGACTTCGGGCTGATACTGAGAAATTCTTTTTACGGAAACATCCCAAAATCACTTTTTGGTCCGACCCGGGATTTGAACCCAGAACCTAATTTTCTGCGGTTGAACACGCTACCGCTAGACCAACGAGGCAGCTTAATAATAATCTATACTAATATGATAAAGAGGTAACGTTTGTGATTTTGTGACGTTGTAAGGGGTAATCTCTGGATCTACTTAACCGATTTTCAAAATTATTTCACCAATAGAAAGCTACGTTACTGTGGAGTGTCATATATGCCTATGATTCATATCATAACTAATTTTTATTTATCCCGAAATTTTAACCCGAAGTATTACGCGGGACAAACGGGCAGGGACAAAAATATTTATAACGCGGAACGAAGTGCGCGGGCACTGCTAGTTGAGCAATAAAACTAATCCTTTCCAAGAACTGAACACAATGGGCCTAATTACTAAAATCTTGTATTGATCTTAGATTTTTAATGACGAAAAACTTAGAATTAATACCAAGCAGGCGTGTCTAATGAATCGGCTTGTATGAATTCGACGTCGAAATGAAGCAACCTTCGTCGAATTCATACTTATTACAAAATCGAAATTAACACAGGATACAGAAAATCGTCGAACTTGCTTCCTCTGCGACTTGCACCAATACTTTATAATGTTTCCCGACTAATACAAAAACGTATTTATTGAAAGGTACTCAACTGCTGATTTCGTTAGTGACACTCTAGGATAATATATAACTGCCTATCATACCATATTGTGTCACCCAAGGCTTTACATTAATATAATTGTTTATTTATATAATTCTAAAACTTATTTATATTACTATTATTATAATATAACTTTGTATTCCAAACATTGACAAAAGATTTTTTATTTACCGTATTCATCCAAAAAACATATTGATTGAAAAAACAAAACCTCTTCGCCCCACGTATTGGTTAAGAACTTGCGGAAAAAGACTAAGTTTATTATTCAAAAATAAACAAGGCAGACGCTTACTAGCCTGTTAGTTATCGGCAAGGTTAAGCACCTCAGTCTATATATGGGTCACCATCAAATTGGTTTTATTTCTTAGCGTCTTCGTGCTTCGGAGGGCATTTTAAGCTGTCGGTCCCGGTTGTAGTCATTAGACAACGTCGTTAAGCCATGTCAGAGGCCTGCTGCCGGCTGGAATAACTCTCACACTAGGGGGACCACTGCCCATACGAGAACTAATCTCATCCCGTGGGACCCTAGAAGCCGTCCCCAGGGAATATCTCTCAGACATGGGCAGCAGCGTCTCTTTGTGTAAAATTACCATCACACTGCGATCGCCAACCCGCCTGCCAAGCGTGGCAGCATATCGCTGCAAAATATGGACACAACTCTATTGTGGAAATCTTTCGGGGAGGCATTTATCCAGCTGTGGAGGTTATATAATTACCCAACCATTATAGACCCCACAGCTGATTAAATCACACAAACACAGCATAAAACTCACACACACACACTCACGCACACACTCAAACACACACATACCCACACACTTAGGTACACTCATACACACAACACGCATTAATATTACTATTCTATTTTCATTAACTTGTCCAATTTCCTTTATTTGCAAATGTAATATTGTCATGTTAGCAGTTTTAATATTAAATTATTATAAGGAGTAAGAGAGCCTGGAGATCCGTCACACAGGCTCCGAACCTAGTACGGACTCCAGCTCTCAAAAAGTTAATGTACCAAAAAACTTGATATGATTATTTGTAAATAATTTACTTTTTGAGAGAAATAAATGATTTTATTATTATTATTATTCTGTTGACAAGATCACGTGATCAAAAGTAATGACTACATTAAGTATTCGAAGGTAAATACTTTGATAAATTGAGTGTACACGGTAGTAGCAAACATCTACATAAAATGGCACGTGCTAAAATGTGTGTGACGAACCAGAAACATAAATAACAATGATATATATACAAGGTGTGACATATACAGGGTTACTTATAAAACACCAACAACTTTGCACTACAAGATATTTAATACCATAAGCAACAACTTCTGTTCTACGACTTTTGATAATTTATTGGATTTTATTACATACATACATAGACTCACGCCTGTTTCCCAGAGGGGTAGGCAGAGACAACGGATTTACATTTGTCACGATCTTTACATACTTCTTTTGCCTCGATTACTGTCATTATATTCTTCATACATGCTCGCCGGTTTAGGGTACTTCTGACCTGCCCTTTCTTGAGAACATCTCCAATTTGGTCAGAGAATGTTCGACGTGGTCTTCCCCTTCCGGTTGTCCCACTCACACAGGCCAGGTATACTTCTTATGTCAATCTTCTTTCATTCATCCTTTCTAAATGGCCAAACCATCTCAGCATGCCTTTTTCAATCTTTGTGACTACATCCTCTTTCACACCACAAAGCTCTCTTACATCAGTATTTCGAATTATGGATTTTATTTTCATATTTAACTAGCGGCCCGGTACGTGCTTCGCTACGCTTTTAAGTATTAGTACAAATTGTTTGTATATGGGAGTATAGAAAGATGTTGATTTTACACTTTTTCAAGACTTTTTTTAAATTTTCTCTACGTACAAACCTTCCCTGGACTTCTACGAATGATTCAAGACCAAAATTAGCCAAATCGGTAAAGGCGTTGTTGAGTTATAACATTACAACGAAAAGTGGCATTGATTTTTATATATATAGATTAGTATTAATTTAATTTCCCGCTTGAATGTTTATAACTCTATGAGCATGGCAAAGACACGCACACACGCACGAGATAGCGTCGTTCGCGCGTCGCCCTTCCGTTAATGAATGAAACATAGACCTACAAATGTCACGACAGTACAACAAAAACTTTTAGAATCATTTTTTTTTTAAGTGATTGAGTTATGTCCGAACTCGTAGAACAAAAGTTGTTGCTTATGATGTTAGCAATCTAGTCCTGCGAGGTTGTTGGTGTTTTAAAAATAACCCTGAATAGTGGACTTGACATAATTTAAGGACTCCCTCCTATCTTCCCATTAAACTGAACTAATTGAACAGTTTGTAAAATACTAATTGCATCAGCAATCATTATGATGTATGGGTAAAGTAGTAAATATATTTTTAAATATTTAATTTTACATGTAGATGTACAATCGGCAAAGCTATTAGATATTATGCTTTGTAGTAATATAGCTTTGTACACACGACACGAGTTGTACAGTTCCATAGGCAAATTAAGCTCCTTAACTTACGTCTACCATTTATATGACACCTGTCATATGACACCTGTATGTCATATGACACCTGTATAATGTGAATAAATATTTTTTAATAAAATAATTAATGGGCAGCTGGGCGCGGTTAGTTGGTCGTGTGTACGATTTCCACCCAGGGGCTCTACCGGCTAAGTCGCCGAACATCGATTTCTTAAATGGCGTTCAAATAAATAAAGTTGAAAAATGACTTAATCAATCGTTAAATTGCCTTCCATGACCACATGTGACGTCAAAAGTGGTCCGGAATCGATTGTCAACGTTGAAGCCGATTTAACGATTAATCAAGTCATTTTTAACCTGTCTTTATTTGAACGCCATTTACGAAAATGATGTTCGGCGACTTAGCCGGTAGAGTCCCAGGACAGATATTTGTGTTCATGAACATGACTGTTTGTCCTGAGTCTGGGTGAAGCTTAATTATCTATATGAGTATGTATTTACAAAAGAAAAGTGGTATATGTATATGTAGTATATCAGTTATCTGGTTTCTATAGTACAAGCTCTGCTTAGTTTGAGATCAGATGCCCGTAGGCGCGTACTTGTAACAATATACATATGTTATTATAATAGTAAATTCATATTGTATAAGACGATATTCCTCCATTGTGGTTTGCTGTAAATAGTAATAGGTTTTCCTATATTTGACTTTTAACACGTTTTCCTAGTATAGTTTGCATATATATAGTATTATCGATAACGGAAAACATTGGACCAAAACAATTTTCCTTATTTTGTTGACGTAAATGCTTTATGTAGATAAGTACGTACGATACTATTGTACTGATATTGTCAAATTTTACAATTCCACGCTTAAGTTTGTACCTCAATCACAATCACAATTCAAACCAATTAAAACCGGCCAAGTGCGAGTCGGACTCGCACATGAAGGGTTCCGTAGCAGCAAGTATTTCAGTTGATTAAATGAAAGCAAATTGCGGTTTATGACGTATTAAAAAAAAACTACTTGCTAGATCTCGTTTTAACCAATTTTCGTTGTTAGTTTCCATGGTATAATGTACATCATATATTTTTTTTAGTTTTATCATTCTCTTATTTTAGAAGTTACAGGGGGGACACTCATTTTACCACTTTGGAAGTGTCTCGCGCGCAAAATATTCATTTTAGAAAAAAATGATATTAGGAACCTCAATAACCCCCCAAAATTATTGTTCTTTTTCTATTTTTGTGTAAAAATCTTAATGCGGTTCACAGAATACGTCTACTTACCAAGTTTCAGCAGTACAGCTCTTATAGTTTCGGAAAAAAGTGGCTGTGACATACGGACGGACAGACAGACAGACACACAGGCAGACATGGCGAATCTATAAGGGTTCCGTTTTTTGCCATTTGGCTACGGAACCCTAAAATGTAACTTTTATGTAGAGAATATTTTTATACTAATTGTGCCCCGTTGCTATTCCCGCCCGTATTAATTATAGCCATGTGTTATTCTGAATGTTTTTTTTTGTGACTTAGACCATCAAACTGCGATCGCCTACGCGTCTGCCAAGCGTGGCGATTATGGCATATTCCCTCATTGTTTGGGGAGGCTTTTGTCCAGCAGTGGACGTAATTTGGATGACATGGTTGTTCGGATATATAAGCTATATTACTACAAAGTTTCATCAAAATCCGTTCGGTAGTTTTTGCGTGAAAGATTAACAAATATCCATTCAGATAAACTTTTAATAAACCGGCCAAGTACGAGTCGGACTCGCGCACGAAGGTTTCCGTATAAAAATACAAAAATAAAATTCACGTTTGTTGTATGGGAGTCCCCTTAAATATTTATTATATTTTGTTTTTTAGTATCTATTTGTTGTTATAGCGGCAACAGAAATACATCATCTGTGAAAATTTCATCATTCTCACGGTGCATGAGATACAGCCTGGTGACAGACAGACAGACAGCAAAGTCTTAGTAATAGGGTCCCGTTTTACCCTTTGGGTGCGGAACCCTAAAAGAGTCCGCCCTAACAAAGAGGTGTTTTAAAGGTCAAATTCCAAAAGTAACAAAAGTTTAGGATCTGAAGGCAGGGTGTTAGTTGTTCCAAGACATTTATTTATTTATTTAATTTTAATCAAATTAAAAAAGGTATATTATCTATTACTATATAAGTAAAAATTAAAAACTACATTAAACCTACATAGATATAAAATAAACTAAATCTAAACAGCGTCAAAAAAAATCCTCATCGTTGTCGGAGAAAGTACCCAGAAGACTGGGTTCGTTACTTATTACTTCGCACCTTTATTTATTTAGATGGAATGAAGATCTTGAACACAAGGTAGTCGTGCAAGTAATATCCTTATTACAAGTAATATTCCTATTCATACGCATGAGGGCCAACCATGACTCATGGACACTGTTCACTGATAGTGGAGGTTTACTCCAATGAATATTAATATAACATGGAGCACGTGCGAATAATTTTCCTTTCCACAAACACAATGACATTACAGACATAATAATAATATAATATGGAATATACCATGGAAACCAAATAACTGATATACATACATACATAGACTGACGCCTGTTTCCCAGAGGGGTAGGCAGAGACAACGGATTTCCATTTGTCACGATCTTTGCACACGTCTTTTGCCTCGATTACTGTCATTATATTCTTCATACATGCTCGCCGGTTTAGGGTACTTCTGACCTGTCCTTTCTTGAGAACATGTAAATACATACTTAATAGATATTTACACCCAGACTCAGGACAAACAGACATGTTCATGCACACAAATACCTGCCCAGGGGCTCTAACGGCTAAGTCACCGAACATCGATTTCTTAAATGGCGTTCAAATAAATAAAGGTTAAAAATGACTTAATCAATCGTTTAATCGGCTTCAACGTTGACAATCTATTCTGGACCATTTATGACGACACGTGTGCTCATGGAAGCCGATTTAACGATTGATTAAGTCATTTTTAACCTTAATTTATTTGAGCGCCATTGAACAAATCGTTGTTCGGCGACTTAGCCGATAACGGCCCTGGGTGGGAATCGAACCCACGACCCCGGCGTTAAAAGCAAGCATTTGCCAACCACGCCAACAGGGAATTATAACTCTTAGTCACAAACTCTATGAATTCTTGGAATAGACATTTAAAGTGACAACGATTTAATTGAAGCTTGTTTTAGAGGTTACTTGTTTTTTAAAGACAACGCCCTTACAAGCGAATACATCACTGTATCACAGAGGATTTTATAAAAATGCATGTTGACCTGTTGACTTAATTTAAGTATAAGTTTATTTTCAGCATATTTTGCTTTGTTGACATGTTTTTGACGTTTAATACAACCTGTAACGTAATTAACGCACACCCTCAAACACCCCAATTAGAATATTATGTTGTAATCGTAATACATACACTAAATTTTTAATTCAACATGTATATGCATTGTTATTTACTAAATTATTTTCTTGGAATAAAGTTTAGTTTTCTTTATTTTGTGTTGAATGGTGGAATTTGTATGAATACAAATAAAACTGCGATTTAAAAGTCTTATTACTTTGACTTACGGTCCATTTCAATTTGTTTTGACTGTACAGGGTTAAAATAACGATAATTTCCGTAACTTTAATTATTTTGGAATAAAAAATTACCTATATTAAAAATGATATATATGGATTCAGTAAACGATTCTGAACAAACTATTTTCAGGATGTGCGTTAATTAAGTTACATGTTGTATATTTTAATAATGATTTTCTGAAATTAAGAAATCTTGCCAATTAATGACTATTTGAGTATTTTGTCTAGTGGCTGGGGGCCCTGACTGCTAAACTAGAGGTCGTGGGTTCGATCACCACCCTGGGCAAATCTATGTGTAATGAGCACGATTATTTGTAATTTATCTATAACTAGCTGTGCCCCGCGGTTTTACCCGCGTTAAAATTATTAAATAATCAAAGCTCCTCCCCGTAGGTGATAGCGTGATAATATGTAGCCTATATGTTGACCCGACCTCTTAGTAATATTCATGCAAAATTTGAAGTAAATCCATGAACTACTTTTTGAGTTTAGCCCGGACATACATACAGACAAACAGACAAAAATTCTAAAAACTATATTTTTGGCTTCGATATCAAATGTAGATCACGCCCCAAGTATCCTTTAAAAAAAATATTCAATGTATAGTTTTGACTTTCCTACGATTTTATTATATGTATATATATAGGTTTATCAGTTGTCTGGTTGCCAAAGAACAGGCCTTGTCTAGTTTGGGATCAAATGGCAGTGTATTAGTTGTCCCAAGATACACGGACACAACACAACTACACTCAAAGCAACCGAATCGAGTTCGATTCCCACGCAGTACAACTATTTATGTGGCCCATAAATTATTGTTTTGAGTCTGGATGTACTTTATATCCATTATTATATACTTGTAAAGTACCCCACGACACAGGGATTAATATCTAAATATGGGCGGTGACTTTTTAAAAACAAAAAACATAAGTTCTGTTGAAATTGAACTTAGTTTGGAGCAGGGGCTTATTTTAACCCGACCTTTCAGTAATATTCGTGTATGTCGAATCCCGGTAAGTGCAAATATTTGTGTGATGAGCACGAATATTTGTTTCTGAGTCATGGATGTTTACTATGTATATATGTATTTATCTATCTATATAAGTATGTATATCGTCGCCTGGTACCCATAGTACAAGCTTTGCTTAGTTTGGGGCTAGGATGATCTGTGTGACATTGTCCCCAGATATTATTATTATTATATCTTTTTGAGTTTAGCCCGGACATACCTACAGACAAACATTCTAAAAACTATATTTTTGGCTTCGATATCGATTGTAGATCACGCCCCAAGTACTTATCCTTTAAATAAAATATTCAATGTACAGTTTTGACTTTCCTACGATTGTATTATATGTATTTGAAACGACAGTGAGTGTTCCAAATACATTAGTTTATTTTATTTTATTTTTAAATTTAGAAAACTTACAGCTAATTAAGCAGTAATAAGGTTGTATGTTTATGTTAACGCCAGTTACAAGTTTTCACTATTATACACACTATTTTAACAATTGGTAGAATATTGTACGGTAAAACTTAGTTAGCTAGATTAAATTCAGCTCAAAACCGAGAAGTTTATTTGTTAAACCTAAACCAGGCTTAGCTTAATATTTTGTTATTATTTTGAACCTTATTCGATTGTGATAAGGTTGAAATTAATGGGTTTAAGGATAAATCTGATAGAGTTATCTAACTAGTCCTCAAATCTGAATTTACGTACGGTTCTGATATACGTTCCATATCTAAACACGGGCCCGAATTCTATGGTAACGAGGCTAATCTTATCACCTGGCATAGAAGGACGATCATAAGGGGATCGAAGCGTGCAAAGTCGTAATCGAAGCGTTACTTCTAGCTAATTAGCAATGTACCGTTAGGAGCTCTTTACTTAAAGTATTTGAGGTCTTAAAGTAAAGTGTAACAGTTCCTTGAGCGTTTACACAAGAATTTAGAGGTCGATGTAACCTCAAATTGTGGAAGCGTTTAACTTAAATCATCTTTTGAACTTCGATAACTTTGTACTTTGATGGTGCTTGAAAGCGTGCTCTAAATATAACCACGTGCACGTTTAGGGATCGTCGTTCGGTTCATGAATGATTTTGGGGTCAAATGCCGACGTCTAGACTCCGTTGTAACACAAAGCGCTCTCGTAGAGCCGACAATTTTAACAACATTATGTGTACTACAGTCGAAATTTTCGTGTTTCTTGATAAACAGAGTTTACTATTGTTAGTTTAGAGGATATTTTCCTTTGAACACGTTTATAAAGGTCATAATCCGCACTGCTACTACAAGAGAAAGTGGAATACATGTACATATTGTCTCTACCAAACAAACATAAGTATATATTGTCACGTATACTGTTCGGAAAAGTGAATATTTCACTGAAACTGTGGAAAATGCTACGAGCATTGTGCAATATGCTTTCAGTTCAGTTTATTACAAATACATTGGAGGAATAAACGAGTTTGTACTTACGATTTCATCGATTTTCCTCTCGAAATACAATAATAAGCCTTTGACGTAATTAGCACCAAAGGACTACATTTGAAAAGGCACTGGTGAGGGCTTTCGCGCGAACTACAATGAGCCCAGTAGCAACACGACCACTCGCGGTTACATCGAATAGACGAGTGGCTTTGTCGGACAGGCTGACGTAGGGCAGCGCTGTGTTGCGTCGACGCGTTCATGCTCGGCGTGCGCAAGCGCAGCGCGCCCAGCTCCGGAACGTTCGCGACATTTTTGACCCAACTAAGATAAAATCAATTTCTGAAATTGTATCAAGTTAATTTACAACAAAATTTTAAAGCATTTATGATGTCATAAAAGGTATACTTAGGAATATAATTTAAAATTTTTGCAATTAAAGATTTATTTCCAAGTAACTTATTACTTTTTGTAGCTCTACATATATTGCAGAGTGGCACAAAATATGAATTTAGTACATTCATTTGAAGATCTTGATGAGATTTTCTAAATTGGTATCAATTAAAAAGACCACATATAATAAATATTTAAAACGAAAACCTTTGTTTGATTTCTATAATAAGTAGAGCTTGAAATTACTTCATTGAGCGCCATCTCTGAAATTATAGCCGAACTAATACGTATTCAATTCACAAAATGAAAATGTGGTTTCATAGCAGCTCGTTAACATAGTGGTAGATCAAATGCTCCAACAGATGGCGTTACTAGTGACATTAACAAGTATTATTATAAAGGCACCTGGGCGACCGCGTTGAGCACGTTTTTTTAATAACCAGCTTTCCCAAACATGTGACCTGATCTGATTGATATTTCAATTCCAAAAAATCAGATCAGATCAAAAAATCAGAAAATTTTACGAAATAGATATAGCTGTTTCGCAGATTGTAAAATGATAGATGTGTATAAAGACAAAACATTGTTTGTTTAGGACAGAATAGCTCTGTTATTATTACCGTGTGTGGTGTATACTCTGCCTGATAAATGGTCTGTGTTCATTATTTACAATATACCCAGTAAACAGTATGTATATATATGTACCCAGTAAAATGTTTAATGTCTTCCAGGCCGAATTTCCACGACTCTAGCCAACTGCGCAGGACATATTATAGTGCACAAGTGTGTGCGCAAACACAGGGGCATTTTCTATTCCATCAATCTCATGATCCGATGAGACGACTAGCGACACGATTTATTACTGATGAGGTAATCATTATCTAATTATTATTTAATAACATTATTATTTGTCTGGCTGGTTGCCGTGGTTGGTAAATGCTTGCCTTTCACGCAATCGGAATCGAAACCACGACCGCAGGTTCACGTTACTCTCGACTCGCCCATGAAGGGTTCCGTAGCCGCAAGTATTCCAGTTGATTTAATGAAAGGTAAATTGCGGTTAACGATTTATGACGTATTAACAAAAACTACTTGACGGTCACCGTAGCCTAGTTGGTAGTGCTCCTGCCTTCGAAGCTGGTGGTCCTGGGTTCGAATCCCGGTAAGTGCAAATATTTGTATGATGAGCACGAATATTTGTTTCTGAGTCATGGATGTTTTCTATGTATTTAAGAAGCATGTATATCGTCGCCTGGTACCCATAGCACAAGCTTCGCTTAGTTTGGGGCTAGGATGATCTTAAAAAAAAAAAAAAACTACTTACTAGATCTCGTTCAAACCAAATTTAGTTGTTAGTTTGCATGGTCATGTACATCATATATTTTTATTTGTTTTATCATTCTCTTATTTTAGAAGGTACAAGGGGGGGGGGGAGGTTGGGCACTCATTTTACCACTTTGGAAATTTCTCTCGCGCAAACTAGAAAAAAATGATATAAGAAACCTCAATATCATTTTTGAAGACCTAGTGGGTTCGATTCCCACCTAGGACCGATATTTGTCTGTTTGTCCCGAGTCTGAGTGTAATTATCTATATAAGTACCTAAGTATATATTTACAAAATTAGTATATTTAGTGTATCAGTTATCTGCTTTCCATAGTATAAGCTCTGCTTAGTTTAGAGTCAGATGGCCGTGTGTGAATAATATCCCGGGATATTAAAGATTACAAAATAAGTAATATACAATAGTATATATTTGCTTTACGTAATGATTGCACGTTTAAATTTAAGGCATACATCATAATAAACTTATCTTTTATAGTACAGCAATTTAGTAATAAAATGCGTTCGTCTTGTGTCACTAAAACGTGACTCCATTGAATAAAACATAAATTATCATAATTATAGTACACTGTGAATAGAATCTGTCCTCAGTTTTATTAATTTGTGATATAGGAAGTAGGTTGCGTTGCAATGAACTGGTTTGATTAATGTATTAACTTTAATTTTTTACTGACCTGGTGCAAGTGTGTCGCAGCGGCTAAGACAGTCGCCTCGCCGCTTCGTGTCACGGGTTCGAGTCCCGCGCCGGACAACTATTTGTGTGACCCATAAATAGTTGTCCTGAGTTTGGATGTAATTTGTGTCCGTCTATTATATGTTTGTTAAGTACCCCGCGACACAGGGATTAGATTCCCTAGTGCGGGCTTGTTTTATTAAAAAAAAACATAAATTATCATAATTATGATAATTTATGTTTTATACTGTGAATAGAATCTGTCCTCAGTTTTATTAATTTGTGATATAGGAAGTAGGTTGCGCTGCAATGAACTGGTTTGATTATGTATTATCTTAATTTTTTTACTGACCTGTTGATATAGTGGTTAGTGACTCTGACTGCTAAGCCTGAGGTCGTGGGTTCGACTCCCACCCAGGACAAAACTTTGTGTGATAAGCTTGATTATTTGTTCTGTGTCTGGGTGTAACTGATCTATAATATGTAATATTGACTCAGTATTATTTATATAATTTAATTGATAAAATAAAATAAATTTTCACTATAATAAATATCTAATTGCTAAATAAATAAATTGCTGTGTGGTGACGGCCTAAGAATATCACCACCCCCTCTCATCCCGTGGGGGGACGTAAAAGTCGTCCCGAGGGAATATATACCAGAGAACGGGCAGCAGCGTTCTCCTGAGTACCATGTCCACCTTACTGCGATCGCCAACCCGTCTGCCAAGCGTGGCGATTATGGCAAATCCCCTCAAATGATGGACACAACCAAACCTCGGCCCCCAGTCCCCGGCAGCCCTGCTATTCCCAGCCGTGGTAACAGCCGTGGTTACGGCAGGGCAGGGGGTGCTAAGAATCCCCGGCAGATTCCGCGTTACCAACACCGACGACCTCTGGCCCTGGCAACATATAACACACGTACACTGCGGTCCGACGAGAAGATAACCGAACTGGAGGAAGAATTGAGCAGGTTACATTGGGATATTGTAGGATTATCTGAAGTCCGAAGAGAGGGGGAGGACTCGATAATACTGAAATCCGGAAACCTGCTCTATTACCGGGAGGGTGACCAAATATCCCAAGGTGGTGTCGGGTTCATAGTCCACAAGTCCCTCGTGAACAACCTAGTGAAAATCGAGAGTGTGTCGACGAGGGTTGCGTACCTTATACTCAGAATCACCAAGCGGTATTCGTTGAAGGTTATACAGGTATACGCACCCACTTCGACGCACTCCGACGATGAAGTCGAGGTTATGTATGAGGACATATCCAAAGCCATACATACCTCTAACTCGTATTTCACTGTGGTCATGGGGGACTTTAACGCGAAGCTGGGCAAACGATTCGGTAATGAGCTGAGAGTGGGGCAATTTGGAACTGGTGACCGGAACCCCCGGGGCCAAATGTTGGCCGACTTCATGGAGAAGGAGGGACTCTTTATGATGAATTCCTTCTTCAGGAAGCCGGATCACCGCAAATGGACCTGGGTGAGCCCCGATGGTAAGACTAAAAATGAGATAGACTTTATCTTGTCGACGAGACGACAGATGTTCAATGATGTCTCCGTGATCAATGCGGTTAAAACCGGGAGCGATCACAGACTGGTCAGAGGCTCATTGAACCTTAATGTCAAACTCCAGAGGTCCCGACTGATAAAGTCTACGCTCCGACCCTTACCCATCCACGTCCAAAACCCCGAACCATTTCAGCTCGAACTGCAAAACCGTTTCGAATGCCTAGCAGACTGCGAGGAAGTGGACTCATACTATGACAGGCTCGTAGAAGCTGTCCATACGGCTGGGTCTAAGGTCTTCAAGGCCCGTCGTACAAACAGAACTAAAAAGATCTCTGACTTTACCCTGCAACTTATGGAAGATAGACGGAAAATGGTTCTGACATCCTCAGATGATGCTATCAGATATCGGCAGCTCAACAGACAGATCTCAAAGTCTTTGACTCGCGACACGCGCCAATTTAATACAATTAGTATTAAAGAGGCCATCGAGCGGAACAAAGGCTCCAAAGTGTTCACAAGAGCTCTGTCTGTTGGACAGAGCCAACTGACGAAGCTGAAGACTGAGGATGGTAGAATCGTCACGTCTAAACCTGAGTTGCTGGGAGAGATCGAGAAGTTCTACGGACAGTTATATACGACAACACAGCCACCTGTCAAAAGTCATGCCTCAGATCCCAGAGCACGACTAAACCGACATTACACCGAAGACATCCCGGACGTCAGCCTGTACGAGATTAGAATGGCTCTCAAACAACTCAAGAACAACAAGGCGCCTGGTGATGATGGAGTTACAGCAGAGCTTCTGAAGGCGGGTGGTACACCAATCCTACGGGCCCTTCAGAAGTTATTTAACTCCGTCATACTAGATGGTCAAACGCCACAAGCATGGCACAGAAGTGTGGTGGTGCTCTTCTTCAAAAAAGGCGACAAAACCCTATTGAAGAATTATAGACCCATCACACTGCTGAGCCATGTTTACAAGTTGTTTTTGAGGGTCGTTACGAACCGTCTCGCGCGCAGGTTTGACCACTTCCAGCCTCCCGAACAAGCCGGTTTCCGAAAAGGCTTTAGCACCATAGACCACATACATACGCTGCGGCAAGTTATACAGAAGACCGAAGAGTATAACAAGCCACTGTGCTTAGCGTTTGTGGACTATGAGAAAGCCTTCGATTCTATCGAAACATGGGCCGTGCTGAGGTCTCTCATAAGGTGCCAAATTGACTACCGGTATATCGAGGTGATAAAGTGTTTGTATGAAAACGCCACTATGTCAGTGCGACTCCAGGACCAGATCTCGAAACCTATCCACTTGCAGCGAGGCGTGAGACAGGGAGATGTTATATCTCTGAAACTGTTCACCGCTGCATTGGAAGACGTCTTCAAGCTTCTGGACTGGAAAGGCTTTGGCATCAATGTCAATGGCGAGTACATCACTCACCTTCGATTTGCCGATGATATCGTAGTCATGGCTGAGACCATGGAAGACCTCGGTACAATGCTCGATGACCTCAGCAGAGTCTCTCAACAAGTGGGTCTGAAAATGAACATGGATAAGACGAAAATCATGTCAAACGTCCATGTTGCATCCACTCAATTGAAAGTTGGTGACTCTGCACTCGAAGTTGTAGAGAACTATATTTACCTAGGACAGACCATCCAACTAGGTAGGTCCAACTTCGAGAAGGAGGTCAATCGTAGAATCCAACTCGGATGGGCAGCGTTCGGGAAGCTACGTAACATCTTCTCGTCCAAAATACCGCAGTGTCTCAAGTCGAAAGTCTTCGACCAGTGTGTGTTGCCAGTGATGACATACGGAACAGAGACGTGGTCGCTCACTATGGGCCTTATTAGAAGGCTCAAGGTCACCCAAAGAGCAATGGAGAGGGCTATGCTTGGAGTTTCCCTGCGGGATCGCATCAGAAATGTCGAAATCCGCAGGCGAACCAAAGTCACCGACATAGCCCGAAGAATTGCCAAGCTGAAGTGGCAGTGGGCATAGCTCGTAGAGCCGACGGCCGTTGGGGCAGAAAGGTTCTCGAGTGGCGACCACGAACCGGAAGACGCAGCGTGGGCAGGCCCCCTACAAGATGGACCGATGATCTTGTGCGGGTCGCTGGAAACTGCTGGATGCGAATAGCACAAGACCGGCAATTGTGGAGATCTTTGGGGGAGGCCTTTGTCCAGCAGTGGACGTCTTTCGGCTGATATGATGATGATGATGATGAAATATCTAACTGTTATGTAACCCTTTGCATGCCGCTGTGTCGGCGAAACATGTTGATGTATGTCATTTTAACAACCTTGTACCGTGTTTCTGGCAAATAAATGTTTTCTACTCTATTCTATTATGTTCTGTTCTATTCTGCTCTGCTTTGCTCTGCTCTGCTCTGCTCTGTTCTGTTCTATTCTATTCTATTGATTTTGCTATTTAATTATTTCCTATTTTAATTTTACTAAATGCTAAATGTAAACTCTATTTACTGTGAACTATGAATTAATGAAATGAAAATAATAATAACAAATAATATCTAGGGACAATGTCGCACATCATCCTAGCCCCAAACTAAGCAAAGTTTGTACTATGGGTACCAGGCGACGATATACATACTTATATAGATACATAGAAAACATCCATGACTCAGAAACAAATATACGTGCTCATCACACAAATATTTGCACTTACCGGGATTCGAACCCAGGACCACCAGCTTCGTAGGCAGGAACACTACCATCTACGCTACGGTGACCTTCAATGAAATGAAATGTGTAATTAATTATTTGCTGTGTGTGAGCGAATATCATCACACCATCTCATCGTCGTGGGGCGCGTAGAAATCGACTCGAGGGAATATCTACCTGAGGAGCACCGTCTTTCTGAGTACTATTACCGTCTTACTGCGATCGCCAACCCGTCTGCCAAGCGTGGCGATTATGGTATATCCCCCAAGATGCTTCTTGAGGGAAGCTTTTGATCGACAGTGGACTTCTTACAGTTATTATTAGAGATGTAAAATGACTAGTCGACATAAAAGTCGATGCGCGAGGCGATGCGACGTTGCCATTTTGTCTTAAATGCACGCATGATTAGAAATGTAAAATGATTAACACTATATAATAATACTATAAGTCATAAAAACCACTTTTTTGTTTCAATTTAGAAGTTGTAGACTTTTATCAAGGACACAAAGGTACTAAAATATTACTGAAATCAAATTGACTGAAAATGACCATTTCTGATAATTAATGACCACTTTTGACCAATTTGACCGTAAATGACAGTCTGTCTAATTCAGTCACTTTAGTCATTTTCAACACTAGTTATTATACAGCTGTTTAGAAATATAGACATATGCTTATCAGTTGCCTGGTTGTCCTAATATACGCTCTTCCTAGTTTAGCATTCGACGGCAGTGTGTTAGTTGTCACAAGATATTTATTTATTTAACTAGCTATGCCCTGCGGTTTTACCCGCGTTATACTTTATAAATTATAGCCTATGTGTTAATCCAGGGTGTCAGCGTACTCCATACCAAATTTTATTAAAATCGCTCCAGCCGTTTAGACGTGAATAAGTAACAAACATGCACACTCACAATCTTTCGCCTTTATAATATTAATAGAATTATTTATTGGCGTCAACATAATTCTACCATTACAGAGAACCTATTGCAATAGAAGTTACAAGAAGAAGAATAAGTTAGATATTTATTGTTAATATGTATTGACTTTGTCACTAGAGCCCAGTGTTTACGGAAATCAGCTATATAACCAGCTAACTGCATGATATACTAAATAATATACTACTTTTCTTTTGTAAATACATACTTATATATTATAGATAATTACAGCCAGACTCAGGACAAACATGTTCATGTTCATGCACACAAATATCTGTCCTGGGTGGGAATCGAACCCACGACCTCCGGAGTGAAAAGCAAGCATATGCCAACCACGCCAACGGGCCGGAAAAAAAAAGTTTTATGGTTTTAGATATATTTTACTACATCTTGTTTGAATGATGTAGTAAAATATATCTAAAACCATAAATACAAACTTTTTTTACGGGCCTGTTGGCGTGGTTGTCAAATGCTTGCTTTGAATTGAATGATTACATATAAAATGTACTGACGGACGATGGGGCCGAGTGGCGACCACGAACTGGAAGACGCAGCGTGGGCAGGCCTCCTACACGGTGGACCGACGATCTTGTGCGGGTCGCGGGTAGCCGCTGGATGCGGGCAGCGCAGGACCGGCTATTGTGGAGATCCTTGGGGGAGGCCTTTGTCCAGCAAATCAAATCAAAATTTATTGTGTGAAATTTGGTACAAAAAGAGGATCTTATTCTATACATACATAGTTCTCAAAAATCAACCATACAGGTGTACACAATTTTACAGTTCCTGCAGTAATAACAAATGTCAAGTGTACTTAAATATTCTCATGTTAATTAACTAAAAATAATGAATACCAAATTGTCATAACATTAATATTTTTCATAATTAAACAATCCCAATAATATCAAATTAATACAAAACAAATACAAAATTACATTCAAATTTATATAACAGTACCTAATTATTTATAAGTCAACAAGTAAATATAATCAAATAACAATGTGATGTCAAATATCTGTTACCATAATTCAATAATTATTTTAATTGTCAAGATACGAATAAAAATTTATTGAAATTTTAATACAGTTTCTACATATAGCATATTATTCGGCTTTCAAAAAATAGACTGGTCCTCAAGAAATTGTTTGACACTATAGTATGCTTTACTAAGAAGAAAACCTTTCAATTTCTGTTTCATGCTGGGAATATTGGAACTGTTCAAAATATCTTTCGGTACCTAGACGATTGTAAATACGCGGCGCCATGCAAAAGACACTATTACTGAATTACGCCGTTCGATTTAACGGAAAACCTATTTTGTTATGATTGCGTGCACTCTTCAATGGTCTAAATAAATTCTTATTTGAAGCTACAAATATTGAAACTTCATATATATAAATACATGGAAAGGTTAGAAGTCTTAGACTTATGAAAAAAGGTTGACAGCTTTCCGTAGGCTTAAGTTTACAAATCGCTCTCACGCATTTCTTTTGGCTTTTAAACACTATATCTTTATCAACTGAGTTGCCCCAAAAAATGACACCATATCTCAATAATGAATCTACGTAACCGTGATAGGCAGTAATAACAGCAGTTTGGTTCACAATCTTTCCAAGCATATACAGAGCGTAAGAGAACTGATTTAGTTTTGTAGTTACATTTTCGACCTGAGTCTTCCAATTAAGATTACAATCAAGACTTAAACCTAAAAATTTTGTAATTTTTACTTCATTAATTTTATGTCCATTAAAAGCTATGTCAATATCAATTAAATAATTTGTCCTATTTCTAAATGTCATAATATTTGTTTTGTCAAGATTTATTAATAAATTATTTTCATGTAACCACTTAATTATTTGATTTAATGTCAAGTTCATATCACTCTCTAAGTCATTTTTACATTTATTGGTAAACATTACTGTGCTATCATCCGCAAAGAGTACCATGTTTTCATTAATTGATTTGGGCAAGTCATTTACATAAATTATAAATAATAATGGACCTAATACACTGCCTTGAGGAACTCCTTGTGTAACATCAAGATATTCTGATGTGTATGTGGTTTCTTTTTTGTTTTTAAACATATTCGTTTAATTTGGGTGCATTGTCGTCGATTCTTGAGGAAAGACGTTAAAAGATCCAAGACGTTTCCCCTAATACCATAACCTTCTAATTTTTCCAGTAATATGTCATGATTTACATAATCAAAGGCTTTTTGTAAATCCATGTATAGTGCAGATACAAGAACTTTATTATTTAAGCCATTCATAACTGTTTCTAAAAGCCTGTAAACTGCCAAATTTATAGTTTTATTCTTACGAAAACCTACCTGAGCTTCAACAAAAACATTATTCGCTTCAAGAAATGAATATAAATTTCTACTTATTAATTTCTCATATATCTTAGAGAAGATAGATATTAAGGCAATTGGTCTGTAGTTTTTTATATTTGTTTTATCATTTTTTTTGAACAGAGGCTTTATTATTGAAGTCTTCAGTTTCTCTGGAAATACACCGGTTGTAATAGACATATTTACTAAGTGGCTTAATATTGCTGAAATAATTTTTGATACTGACTTCAGTATATAAGTACTTACTTCATCAAAACCAGTGCTATGTGTATTTTTCAATGAGTGTATTAATATATAGATGTCTTCAGATGTGGATGTGGTGGCTTCATAAACATGGAATGGGAATAGTTACCACGGCATGCCGATGTTTTCTTTATGGTACCATGACCTAAGTCAGTTTGGTTTTTATCAGTGAAGAAGACATTAAAAGCATCAGCTAGACTAATGGGATCATTAATAATGGTTCCATTGACAGTTAATTCTTTAAGTTCATTTTTGGGTTTATTGTTTTTTCCATTGTTAATTATTCCCCAAGTGGCTTTGGATTTGTACGAAGCCGTTTTAATAGTGTAGTCATTCTGGGCTTTCTGTGTTAATTTTATTATTTTGTTTAAGCGTATTGTATACAATTTGAATTTGTTCTTATTTAATGCGCTTGGATGTTTTCTATAACCCCATAACAATTCACGTTTTCGCTTCGAGCAATTTTTTATGCCCTTCGTTATCCATTTCAGTCTTTTTCGGTAGCGTATTTTAAGCTTTTGCAAAGGAAAACATAAATAATAAAATAATGTGAACATGTCATGGAAAATGTCAAAAGCTTTGTTAGAGTCATCTGTTTCATATACTTCGTTAAATGTAAGTGACTGTAAGCATTCTTTAAACTTGTCAATGTTTTCCTTTCGATAGTCTCTTCTTTTGACATACCAATGAGAAAGAGAACTTGTTTCTTTTACTGGACAGGTTAATAACTGGGCTGTGTGGTCCGATATAGCAAATTCATAGATGGTGTGAGTCGATCCCCTTATATTATGCATAAAATTATCAATACATGTACCACTTTTAAGCCGGGTTGGTACATTAATAGCTAGCTTCAGATTATAACTATTGATAATTTGAACTAAAGCATTGGTATCTCTAGTATTCTTCATCGTGTTAATATTGAAATCGCCGCATAATATTACCTTTTTCTTTCTAAAGCACACGTCGTGGAGCAGGAAGTCTAAATTAAAATAAAATTTTTGAAGCTGTTCCATACTATTTCGAGGAGGTCTACAAACGCAAATGATTAACACTTTATGAATAATAAGTTCGATTGCACAGCACTCAAAAATGCCTGAGATAGCATATTTGTCCACAGTTGGGACTAACTTATACTCGTGTTTATTGTGAACCAAAATACATGAACCACCGTGCCGATTTTGACGACTAAAAGATGCTGCTAAAGAGTAATTAAATACATTTAATAAATTAATATCATATTTTAACAAGTTATGCTCCGTAAGACACAGTACATCAATAAATCTACCCTGTTCCATAAGCCATTCTAAGTTTACAATTAATAATTCAGACTTACTTAAAAGACCATTGATGTTTTGGTGTAGAATATTAATTTTTTTATAGACGAAAAAACGATTCAGATGGTCTAGAAATTGGGCTGCTATGAACATTGTCCGGATTTGAAATTCCCAATAACATATCATAATCGTCAGTTTGAGTACCCTTGTCAATAAGAGATTCATATTTAAAATTACATTTATTTTTGAATGCGCTAAGTTTTAATTTATAATCTGTTTCTAATATTTCTTTCAGCAATATTTGACAAACGTGTTTACAATAGAACCTGTTGCAAGGAATTTGCCCAGAAAACTCCATATCAACGTATTTAACATTAACAAATTTGGAACATAAAAACTTCACCTCATAGTTTAATTTTGATTCTCTTAGATACCTATTATAGGGAATTTCACAGAAAAATACATTTGTATGTCTAGAGAAACATAAAAAATAACTAATGCATGTTTTAAATATAAGTGGAGACCTATCATTTATACCACCTAGCACAATAAGGTAGTCATTTTTTGTTAAATTTTGTATTTCCTTTCGCTCAGATATGAGAACATCTTGTAAAGTGGCATTTGATTTCCAAAAACATGTTACTTTGAAGCGTTCTCCAACTAGAATTTGAAGAGTACGTCGTAAATCTCGTCCCTGTTCATCTGCTATTACAACAATTTTATTGGTGTGCTGCTTCTCTTCTTGAACATTATTTCAATTTTTACAGTCACTTGTTATTTTTTGAATCAGAGGCGTTGAAGTGTTTAATTTATTTTGAATTTTAGAACAATTATTTACTTTTGTGCAATTTACTGTTGGATCGCCAGGCGACGTATCCTACAAATCTTCAGTACGTTCTATTAATGCAGAATTATTTACTGTGACAAGGTTAGCTTCTTCTGATGTCAATGACTGTAGCGGTTTAGTCGGAGTATACTTGATAGATTTTTGGCGTAGTCTTCGTCGTGACATGGGTGTATTCCGAATGACGTCAGATGAGCTGATCTTCTTATAAGTCTCATTTAGTTTTAAACTTTTTTCCAGTTCGATTCTTAGTTGTGTGTTTAGTTTTAAACTTTTTTCCAGTGCGATTCTTAGCAGTGGACGTCTTTCGGCTGATATGATGATGATGATGATATAAAATGTACTAAGTGCAGTGTACTGATGGTGACGAATATGACTATCCTTGCACATTTCGTAAGAGACTACCTGAGGATCGGACGCAGCATTTCTTCGAGTATTAATGACGTTCAAACTGTGACCCGTCCGCCATTTTAGCACATCCCCCTAAATGGCGTCTTGGGAGTCAAAAGATATCCAATGCCGGAAAAGCCGGTATTGGATATCTTTTGGCTGACGTGATGATAATTTTATTAAAATTGACTTTAAATTGCAAAACAAAATACGAATATGTTTATTTTTTACTAGCTGTGCCCCGCGGTTTTACTCGCGTTAAACTTTATAAATTATAGCCTATGTGTTAATCCCGGGTGTCAGCGAACTCCATACCAAATTTTATTAAAATCGCTCCAGCCGTTTAGACGTGAAGAAGTAACAAACATACACACTCACAAACTTTCAGCATTATAATTTTTTTTTTGCCCTCTTTGGGCAGGCTAAGATCTGTGACCATACCGCCTCGTCTTCAGTTGTAATATTTATATTTCAAAGTCAGTCACTCATGTGCGTCACGTCCGTCACAGTCATGTCCGTCACGTCCGTCACAGTCAAGTCATAGTCCTACCCCAGTAAAGCAGTGGAGACTTTACTAGAGGCTTCTATGGAGTTTTGGTTACAACACGGAAAATCACAATTTCCTCCACTTGTGTACGTTGTTGAAGATGTTATGTCTAACATCCACCATATATAGAAAAACTTGAATTTACATCAGTTTTTGAAAATAAAACATAGCCTCGATGCGTCCTTTTCCGCGTTGGCGCCAAAAAACCCCTCAGCTTTATAAATAGTAGTAGTTAGTGTTTAGTAGTAGTGATTCCTTTTCGCCATAAGATGAGTTCCCTGACAGTTCATTTTTTCCGTGGCACGCATACTACTTTAGACGATTAAAAAATAAACAGGTTAAAAAAAATTTGAAAAGAAATGATAAAAAAATATTGCCTTTCGTAAATTACTAAGTAAATTATTGTAGTTATAGTTAACTGTTAGTAAATTAGGTAAATAAAATAAAAAAAGTATAAATCTTAAAAGTGTTCTAATGCGCGAACGGAACTTCGTCGGCCAATAGAGATTTACACCACTCATAGATTGACACGAATCCGATTCCATTTTCTTTGCCAACTGAATCGATATTATAAAAAAATCGATTATATTTCGTTAGGTCACGTCACTACAATTGTCAGTCAAGAACTGTCAAGGAACTATACTATGGCGAAAAGACTTAAGTAGGATTTTCCACACTTCATAATTATTATACCCACATCAAAAGTGACTTTTTCGTTTTCCAGACTTTTCCGTTTATTCCTATGATTAGGTTAAACATTATTTTGAAAATTAATAGACACTTTGCTCCAGTTTGCAGTAAATAAATGGATTATATTTTAAAATTAATATTCGTTTTTATATTCTTTTTATTAAACGATCATTAATATTTAATGTCCTTGAATGTACATTATAATTAAGTATATTAAAGAAGTTTAGAACGAGTTTACTGTACACAGTAAACCCGTTCTAAACTTGCCGACCCTGATTCTATGTTCACCGCTAACACAGAATACACAGGCTTGGTCATAAAATATGAATTAATTTATTTTAAACATCATTCATATTTGTACCGTCAACTATTAATAATTTGAGCCAATGACAGTCTTGTGTTTAGAATGTCATTACTAAACACAAGACTGGGACGGCATGACTCGGACGCTGGGAGTGCATTGGTGCAGTGTAGACGTCCGTCGTACTAAATATTTTATTACCTGCCTAACCTTAAAATGTTTAATCGCTGATATCCAGCTGATTAGTTCTATATATTTGATTTATTATTAACATTACGTGTGAGTTTAAACCCCGTGTTATCGGGGTTTTTTCTCACCCCTCTAAATCTCGACTCATCTGGCTACCATCCCACGGGCATTACCTCGTGTCGTGACGTCGGCGAGTTGTGTAGTACCTGGGTCGTGTCGCCGGCACGTCGCGTCGTGAAGCGGACCGCGCTATACGGGTCGTAGCATTCTATATTTACAAGGTGTCAATGCAAAGTATTATTAGGGTAAAGTACCCACTACCCTTGTATATTTTTATTAAATATATTTTTAATTTATGTTAAAGTTTAATTTTCTAGTTCCTCTAGATTTAGTAAATTAGTAAAACGTAACAATTGGCGTAGTGTCAGAGTAGTTCAAACCGCCCCCAGTAGGCGTCAGACATGGCTTAACGACTGTTGTCTAATGTCTACAACCGGGACCGACAGCTTAACGTGCCCTCTGAAGCACGGAGATGCTCAGAAATTAAATCACTTTGGTGGTCACCCATCTACGTACTGACCGCGAGCCTAGTTGCATAACCTGAACCTGACCGGTGAGAGCATCTGGCTTTGATTTGAAGATTTGAAGAAAGTCTGTAGATATAATTTTGACGGTCACCGTAGCCTAGTTGGTAGTGCTCCTGCCTACGAAGCTGGTGGTCCTGGGTTCGAATCCCGGTAAGTGCAAAGATTTGTCTGATGAGCACGAATATTTGTTTCTAAGTCATTGATGTTTTCTATGTATATATGTATATCTATCTATATAAGTATGTACATCGTCGCCTGGTACCCATAGTACAAGCTTTGCTTAGTTTGGGGCTAGGATGATCTGTGTGACATTGTCCCTAGATATTATTATAATTTATATTTTGGTTTTGTTTATCTATTATGCGATTTCTCCGATATTTTTGAACGAATTTTGTTAATTCGACGTTGGACGCTATCGAAATAGTTCAATATAGTTTTGCATTACAGCGTTTTGCTGTGTGTGGTGTTGAATTTTCAGAATATCATCACTCCATCCCGTGGGGGCATAGAAGACAACCCGAGGGACTAGGTATCTACCAGAAGACGGACTGCTTCCTTCTGAGTAATATGGCCATCATTCTACCCGACTGCCAAGCGTGGTGATTATGGCATATCCCTCCAAATGATGGACACAACTCCATTGAGGAAGTATTTGGGGAAGCCTTTTTCCATCAGTAGACGTCATTAGGCTGTCATACAGGTACAGACGCCAGCACATAAAGCTACCCCTTTCAAATTTCCCCAATTGAAAGTGAACCTTATGCTTTTGTGATAAAGTTGAGAATCTATAAAATAAATTTGACAGATTGGGGTAGCTGGATGTGCTGGCGTCTGTACAAAAATAAATTTAATAATAATATAATAATAATATATAGGGACAATGTCACACAGATCATCCTAGCCCCAAACTAAGCAAAGCTTCTACTATGGGTACCAGGCGACGATATACATTCAGTCAAAAAAGTATCGGGAATGGATATGTTTATGGTTCCAAATTCAATTTTTTTTTTGTAAGATTGGCACAACTGTTTTCCATTTTGGCGCGGAGTTTGAGTTGCATCTATTATTTAAATTAAATACAGTGCTGGTTTTAATAATATCATATATAGTGTGTATTGCAAATTTCATAATGGACAAAAATATCGAACAAAGAGTTTGTCTTAAATTTTGCATCGCTAATGGAATTTCGTGTTCGGAGTCACTGAAAATGTTACAGAAGGCTTACGGTGAATCGACTTTATCAAAAACTCAAGCTTATGAGTGGTTCAAAGCGTTCAAAAGCGGTCGTGATGTGATTAAAGATTTGCCTCGCTCTGGTAGGCCATCAACGTCTGCAACTGAAGTTAACATCGCAAAAGTGAAGGAAATAGTGACTGAAAATCCTCATTCAACTCTGAAAGAGATAGCCGCCGAACTTTTTGTATTCGTACCATTTTAACTAATCATTTGGGTGAAACATGTTGCCGCTCGGCTAGTCCCAAAAGATCTGAATTTTCTCCAAAAACTCAATCGCATGAAAGTCGCTGAGGACATGGTAGAACGAGTCAATTCCGACCCAACATTCATGAAAAGCATTGTTACTGGTGACGAGACGTGGGTTTACGAGTTTGACATGCAAACTAGTCAACAAGCTTCGGAGTGGCGCCTTCCAACTGAACCGAAACCGAAAAAACCACGCCAAAGTCGATCAAAAGTCAAAGTCATGTTGACTGTTTTCTTTCACTATCGCGGTGTTGTGCACTCTGAATTTTTACCGGAAGGTCGAACGGTAAATAAAGAATATTATTTGAGCGTTATGGGGCGTTTAAGAGATAATAGAAGATATAATAGAGATAATCTGGCCTTGTTCGTCAAATTCGACGAACAAGGCCAGATTTGTGGAAAGAAAATTCTTGGATTTTGCACCACGATAATGCGCCTTCGCACAAGGCCATCATTGTGAACGAATTTTTGACCAAACACTCAACAAATACCATCCAGCAACCACCATATTCACCAGATATGGCTCCAGCTGACTTCTTTCTTTTTCCTAAACTCAAATTACCACTTCGTGGTACCCGTTTTCAATCGGTAGAAGACATAAAGGACAATTCGCGGCGAGAACTGAACTCAAATCCGAAAGCAGCGTTTAAAAATGTTTTGATGAATGGATTATTCGTTGGCGTAAGTGTATCGTTTCTGAAGGAGCATACTTTGAAGGTGATAAAATAAATTTGGATGAATAGCAAACATTTTGTATATTATTGATCTTTTCCCGGTACTTTCTTGTCAGAGTAGTGCAAACTTTTATAAATAGATAAATACTTATATACATAGAAAACATCCATGACTCAGAAACAAATATTCGTGCTCATCACACAAATATTTGCACTTACCGGGATTCGAACCTAGGACCACCAGCTTCGTAGGCAGGAGCACTACCAACTAGGCTACGGTGACCGTCATAAATTAAACTGGTTGTATGTTTTTAAACAGTGATTTATAAACCGGTATCTCATCAAACTCCACTTATAGACCTTAACGACATGTTAAAAATATCCTATGTAAATAGAATCCTTGAGTTTGTTTATGTATCTTGATCGAGCGTGTGACCACTACTTTGGGTTGGCCAACACAATTTTATTATAATTTTATGTGAAATGTATTTTTTTACATATAAAAGTATATGTATTCTAGTAGCGTCTCGCAGTTTTTCTTCAAGTCAAGTCAAAAATCATTTCTTCCGTAAAAATTTTACATTTATGTGGAATCGTCATATTTTTTTACCCTACCGTGCAGTGCATGACGTGGCAGCTACTGAGAAACACTGCCAGAAAACTCAGTAGGAATCCTTTTTTAAAATAAAATATACTTAAGATTAATTACAATTAAATTAAATAATCAGAAATTTTGTAATATGCCTTGTTGCACAATTTGGCTTTAATAATTCTTTTAAACTTATTCGTAGACAATTCTCTAATATCATTGGGTAGTTTGTTATAGAATCTTATACATTGCCCCATAAAAGAGTTACTTATTTTTATCTTCACGTTAAACTTTATTAATTGACGATCACCGTAGCCTAGTTGGTAGTGCTGCTGCCTACGAAGCTGGTGGTCCTGGGTTCGAATCCCGGTAAGTGCAAATATTTATGTGATGAGCACGAATATTTGTTTCTGAGTCATGGATGTTTTCTATGTATTTAAGTATTTATCTATCTATATATGTATGTATATCGTCGCCTGGTACCCATAGTACAAGCTTTGCTTAGTTTGGGGCTAGGATGATCTGTGTGACATTGTCCATAAAAAAAAAAAAAAAGCCTATTGTTACTCGGATATATTTTAAACTATCTAGCTAGCGGGTGCCCCGCGGTTTTACCCGCGTTAGACTTTATAGGTTATCACAGCTCTTCCCCGTAGCTGATAGCGTGATAATATGTAGCCTATATGTTGACCCGACCTCTTAGTAATATTCATGCAAAATTTGAAGTAAATCCATGCAGTACTTTTTGAGTTTAGCCCGGACATACATACAGACAAACAGATAAACAGACAAAAATTCTAAAAACTATATTTTTGGCTTCGATAGCGATTGTAGATCACGCCCCAGGTATCCTTTAAAAAAATATTCAATGTACAGTTTTGACTTCCCTACGATTTTATTATATGTATATAGATAGCCAATGTGTTATTGTTGTTACCGGCAATTTTGGAGATCCTTGGGGGAGGCCTTTGTCCAGCTGTGGACGTCTTTCGGCTGATATGGTGATGATGATGATCATGTGTTATTAGGATCTATAAGCTAATAGCTATGCCTCGCGGTTTCACACGCGTTAAAGTCGTTTTGGCGTAAAAGAGTAACAAACATACATCTATACTCACAAACTCTCGCATTTATAATATTAGTAGGATGTGTACCTGTAGCGGTTTTAGCAGTGTACGCCGGAATAGCTTGCAGATGGTAGTTTTTTTTTCTACCTACTTGAACCTTATCGTCATATTTTATACGATTCACACAATATCTTTATAAATGGTAGCCTATGTGTTATTCTGACGTATAAGCTATATTATTGTACAGTTTCATTAAAATCCATTCAGTAGTTTTTACGTGAAAGAGTAACAAACATCCCTCCATCCATTCATACTTATAAACATAGTACGAAGACAACACCTGCAGTAGGGAATCTCATCCCTGTGTTGCGGGGTACTTTACAAACATATAATTAGACGGACACATATTACATCCAGACTCAGAACAACTATTTATGGGCCACAAAAATAGTTGTCCACCGCGGGGCTCGAGCTCGTGACACGAAGCGGCGAGGCGACTATCTTAGCCGCTACAATGCAGTCAGCAATATTATTAGGATTCAACGGTACCTACATAAGGTTATTTCTCGACCCAGAATACTCAAAATAGATAATATAATGATGACAGTCTAAAACTGTAAAGGTCAAGAATTACTGGTTTACCTATAGCAAATAAATGGCACACATTATTTTTATTGCTGTCTGGCTGAAGGCATATAATATCGTCACTCCAACACATCCCTTGGGAGGCTTAGAAGTCATCCCGAGAGATTATCTCCCAGAGAACGGGCAGCAGTGTCTCTCTGTATACTATGACAAATACAATACAATAATATTTATTTAAAATATAGGTGGATACAAGATGTTCCAATTTATAAAATATGCTAACTATATAAATTAGAACATCTTGTATCCACCTATAATTGCTAATAAAGATTATAAGATACAATACACAATATCTTAATAAAGAAAATACAGGTACAATCCGCGGTCTTATCGCTTTGTAGCGATCTCTTCCAGACAACCGTTGGGTGGACAAGAAGAATTAAGATGGAAAAGGCGGTAGTTGTAAGTGTACTATCGTGTGTATTAAATGTTTAACGTTATTACATACATACATAATATTATACATCTTTTTAATTAAGGAGTTATGCAGGAAGAGGTTACTAAAAGAAGTTAAGAGATAAGAAGAGAAGTGATAAAGATATTTAGAGCGATAAAAAGTGTTTAGCCGGGCTGCTTGGACAGAAAACGAGTTGTCAATAAAAAATATTGTATTGTATACTATCATACTGCGATCGCCGACCCGTCTGCCAAGCGTGGCGATTATGGAAATGTAGTACAATCATATTAGGAATTGAAGTCACCGAGCCGTTGGCGAACATAGAAGGCTCGCCACCAGAGTTTAACTTAAGCTAGAAATATGTACAGTACAATATACTAGTCTATATTACCACGAGAAGCCTCTCGGCCACGTATTCCTGGGTAGGTTGGGGTTGCAAATGATGACCAGGTCGCCCTCCTTAGGTGCTGTGCCGGTCGTCCGGAGCTCCCGTTCTAACAAGGGGAGGTACTCCTTCACCCAGCGTCGCCAGAACATGCCGGCGAGCAGCTGAACGTCATCGTCACTCAACCTGCCTGGGGCCGGGACGTGACTGTTGGGACCCAACAGGATGCAGTTCGGCGTTATCGCTGCGGCCTCATCCGGATTTACTGACATGTGTGTCAGTGGGCGTGAGTTGACGGTGTTCTCTGCCTCCACCAGCAGGGTGTAGAGGGTTTCCGCCGTTCCGGCCTAGAAAGAATAACAGGGCCACCCCATACCATCCCGTAGGTGACGTAAAAGGCGACTAAGGGATACACCAGGTAGTCGGGCAGCAGCATCACCTGTGTACTAGCTACCACCTATGTGCGGTCGGCAAATCGCATGCCAAGCGCGGTGACTAACGCAAACCCCTCCAAATGGTAACGGTAACGTAACGAATATGAACAAACTGCTCACCACATCCTGTGGGAGTGTGATCTCTGGCAAAATCAACGAGATATTATCTTAAACAGCTTGCAACCAATATCTGGAGTAGTTTATTATACGGATCTTGTGGCAACAAGGAACAGTTTCCGTGCGTTTAAGCGCTTTTGCCATACCTACTATTGGAATCAAATATAACAGCTCACTTAGGACCCTTAAATTGATCCGCGGTGCTTTTGCAGCTGGCTTCTCTAGTTGCAAATCTGTCATTTTATGAGGCTATAGCCTCTTTACATCATTCTGTCTCCCGCTTTGCTCTGGAGGGAAGTGGAACTATTCATTTTCTAACTCCTCCTTTTTCTCTTTCTGATTAAACTCGTTGCGGGATCTAAGATAGTTAAAGCGATTCCCCGGGAGATGCCTGAGCTTCACCGCTCAGTGTCATTTCATTGTGTGCCACTGTTGATCCTGGCTTACAGGAGTTGCAGTGGTGGGTAAGAGGGAGGGACTAGTCCCGTTATAAATTTAAAAAAATGGTAACGTTATAGAAACTTTTGCGGGAGACCTATTTCAACAGTGGAATATATCAGGCTTTCGATTGGTTGCCAGTGTGATCTCCAGATACTATACATAATACAGGCTGGCCGAGGAGTTGACGTTCAAACGCATAATTTAGATACTTTATGATGAGGAGTATCCGGATCACCCCCATGTGTGCTCTACGATTTTGCGTTGTTTCCGAGATATAATTTTTTTTAAGATTTTGTTTCGTAAAAGAGAAAGGCAGAATTCGTATCGCATACTTTCTTTGTTGTTCAGCTATATAATTTGTACCATTTGTTAAGACAACTAAGGTATTGATTTTAATGTAAGTACAATATTTTTAGAACTTGGAATTAATTAATAACATCAAAAAGAATATTTCAATTATTTTCAATAAATAAACGTATTAAAATCGTAAACTAAACGCAGTTACGTTTACAGAAATTGCCATGTGTAAAATAATATAAATGTCGAAATTATAATTAATTATTTATAAATGGGAACAACATTACATATAAATCATATAATTATAGACTTATTTATTATACCTAAGAAAGCACAGTAGTTGCATTAAATCGTAATAATTAATGATTTAGAATAGGAACGATTTTCGTCATCAATATTTTTTTGTTCATGGCAATTATTTATTGACAGGCAAAGACAATCTGTCAGGTATTTATTGCTGTTGTGTTGATACATGTCATCAATTTAGCAAATAATCTTGCAGATATTACGTGAGTTCAGCATCAGTTCCTCCGTGCTATAATATACACACATCAACAAAGTCTAGGGATACGTTATTTTGAAATCAAACATGGCTTTATTGTTTAAAACCTATTTAGTTTCCTTAAAAAGTTTATTTACAGATTTAAACCTTGTCTATTCTTTATTCAAAATTTAAAAATTAAAATGAGAAACAAATGAAAACACGCAAAGCACAGCGCAATCTTGAGTTGTATCTAATTTCAAGAAGTTGCATTAAAATTTTTTTTGCGTGTTAATTGAAGAAAACCTGATAAATTGTTTTATTTTCTTTTCTCAATTGGTTGTGTAAGCTTTTTAGTGTCATGCCACGCCATCATTTGAGTCGAGATGAAATGTTACGGGCAGTTGGCATGTTACAAAACGGTGCTATTCAACGCGTCGTTGCTGAGTCTCTGGGCACAAGCCAAAATGTGGTATCCAGGCTGTGGTCACGTTATCGCGCTACTGGAGATGTGGCAGAACGGCACACAGGTAGATATCGTGTTACCACTCAGAGACAGGATCGATTTCTCCAAATGACCGCCAGAAGACTACCCAATATCACAGCGATGCAACTAGTGCAAAGGCTCCAGGAGGGTCAGCAGCTGCTGGTGAGCGACCAAACCGTGCGAAGGAGGCTGCATGAAGTTGGTCTTCATGCTCGCAGACCGCTACGAGTCCCAGCGCTGCGACGTGGCAATCGCGGTAGGCGACTTTTATGGGCTCAAGAACATTTGACATGGAGTGATCAACAATGGTCATTGGTGCTGTTCACTGATGAGTCCCGCTATGGATTTCATCCAGATTCGAGACGAACACGCGTTTGGAGAACTCCAGGCAGGGTCAGCCGTCTCCGACATCCACAGGAGGTCCACTCTTACCAAGGCGGGACAATTATGGTGTGGGCAGGAATACGAATCGGCGGACGAACCCAACTCATTTGGATTCAGGGCAGCATGACTGCCCATAGATACCGTGAGGAGGTAGTAGAACGTGTCATTGTCCCGCTCAGGGCCCTAACGGGGCAAGAATTTCAGCTCATGCATGACAATGCACCTTCCCATACAGCGCGGCTGGTGAGGGCCGCCCTTCGAGAACACGATGTTCAGGTATTAGATTGGCCTCCACAGTCGCCAGACTTAAACCCAATTGAACACGCCTGGGACATGTTACAGCGAAGAGCATTGAGGGATTTTCCGCCCAACTTGACAACAGAAGAACAACTTTTCGAACATTTAAAAAGAACTTGGGACTGCATACCCCAGCAAGACATTGACACCTTAATTTTAAGTATGGAAAATCGTTGCCGCTGTGTGATTAATGTTAGAGGAGGAAATACCGATTACTGATTATCAGATTTGGTAAGATTTTTATTCATTTAATTCGATTGAATAATTTTATAAGAATAAAATGTTTTTGTTCACTCAGTAATTTTCTATGGCTTAATTAATTTAAGACTTTTATTAATTAGAAAAACAAAATCGCATCGTGTTGTTAATGTTTAAATATCGGCCATGAAATTATCTTTAATTCTTCCATTTACAGTCATAACAAAATGTTTATAGTTTTCTAGATAATCAATGAAATGTTCAATATCCCTAGATTGTGTTGATGTGTGTATGTCTGTAGACAGTGGATTCACGAAAAGACGCTTTATCATTTAATTAAAATGACGAGTTTGCAATGTGCTAATTGCAACATTCGTTTGCCCCGACTAAGAAGACAAGCATTATCCGAATGAGTGAAGTTCTCAATAAACCCAATGTTGCTTTGTGCTATGTGATAATTATTATTGTTTGGTACTTATATGAAGATATTCTTAGATGAAGTAATAGTAAGGATAAATTAATAATAATATCAATAAAATTAATGTAGTTACAAAAAACAAATAATCTATTGTTTTATTTACCTCCACTCAAAACCTCATATAAAACCCCTCGCAACCTCACACAAATGTACACTGGGTTATGAACAATGTAATTAATGGAAATAAAGACCTTTTCATTATTTCAACAAATAATAGCTGTTTGAATCTTCCTAACCTAACTCGCGACCCGTTTATGGTTTTCGGGGCAGGTTCGGAATAAATCCATGTAAAAAACTATAAAAAGAGCTACAACATTTACTTTATCACCATTATTACATTTATTACATAAACATTGGTTTATGTAATAAATGTAATAATAATATCTAGGGACAATGTCACACAGATCATCCTAGCCCCAAAATAAGCAAAGCTTGTACTATGGGTACCAGGCGACGATATGCATACTTATATAGATAGATAAATACTTAAATACATAGAAAACATCCATGACTCAGAAACAAATATTCGTGCACCGGGATTCGAACCCAGGACCACCAGCTTCGTAGGCAGGAGCACTACCAACTAAATATAATATGTAACAATCTTCATTGGTATCTAGTTAACACTAGCATTTCAGTGCCACATCAGTAGACACACTTTGATATTTACAGTATCTTTACTACTTAGGCAGTAAGAGTGATTTTCGAACTGCAATGTTTCCACGGTCATGGGGTTGACCCACAGATTACCAAACGTAACCTTAAAATAAAACTGGCTATAACTTTTATATCCCAAGTTCTAAAAAACTAAGAAATTAAAAATGCCTTTTCTATCACATTAACCACCAATAAAAACATAAAATATCCTCTAACACGAAATTTTACTAGCGGTACAAAAGCCTCATACATTCTTGCCGTTTGCCTTTCACCTAACATCAGTTTTCGATATTTTAAATTGTTCTGTTGAACATTTCAAGTATTTTTGTGATAACTAATTAGCATAGTTTAACCTAACACCCTAAACAATATGGTTTATCTAATCATTGCAGAACTGACTTAGAATTTATTTGAAAGATCAAAATTGGGGTTTGAACTCAGGACTAATAAATTTTCTCATCCTTTTTTTTATCGTAGAACATACATGAGGGTGATACAGATACTCCGCTTCATAAAGTACACCCTGTATAATTATAGATTTGGTTTATGGAACACGTTAAACTAATTTATTTATAGATAAATAATCGAATGAAATAGAACGATAACAATATATAATAATAATATAATGATGTAATTTAAAAATCGAAAGGACACGAATAAAAATAAACATGAGACGAAACTGGTTTATAGCCAATAAATAGCACACTTTATAGTTATGATATTCCTATTATTTAAGTTCATTCAAATATGTAGGCTAGGCACCCGGCGTGAGACACGAAAACTACATCGATTTTCTCAATATTTTGTAGAGAAATATCATGTCATGTACCTGAGGTAGTCCACCAATGGCACCCATCTGAATGGCACCTGCGCGAATGGCACCTAGCCTAGTCCACGAAAAGCACCTATCAATATTTTTGGCAGGTGCTCTTCGTGGATTCAATTTATTTTTTACATTTTTGTCTACAAAGAGCATCTACGACTCAGTAACCTAGGTTAAAATTAAAAATATCGATAAAAATCACTAGAACGTTTATTAACACTACTAATTTTAGGCATGTTAAGACTAGTATTTTCTTATGTTTAAGTGAATGTTACACATTGAAATTAAATTACTAACTATCCGTTAAAATGTAGTTTAATTTCAACACGTTAAGACTGTATATCGTGTGGCCGCGCTTGAACGTCACTGCTCCAGTAATAATGCGCCAGAGTTTACTAATAAATTAGGCTACAATTAGCTAAGAAGTTGTTGTTTATTGGCAAATTTTATTGTATTTTTTTTTTATTAAGTTTTTTATTTATATAATTTTATTTGTTTTAATTGTTTTGACGGACGGGTTGGCGTGATCGGTGATACTTACCTTCACGACGCAGGTCGTGGGTTCGATTCCCACCCAGATATTTGTGTGCATGAACAGTCTGGTTGTCCTGAGTCTGGGTGTTATGATCTATATAAGTATTTACAACAGAAAAGTAGTATATGTACCTTTAGTATCTCAGTAATCCCATTTCCTTAGTTTCGGATCATATGGCTATGAGTGAATAATGATATTGTTGTAATTTAATGATGAATAAATTATATTGTTGTAATGTAATGATATTATTAATTAATACACAATTTTTTTTTTTAAATCTAAACTTATCATAATTCATTGCACAACTATTGCCACACAAACATTTTAAATTAATGTTGACGATCCAAATCATTCAATCCCCTTAAAATCAGATAACTATATCAATACCTAATCTATTAGAAGTGCCAAACGTATAAAACGTTTATTAAAAATAGAGTTATAAAGAAAGAATGACTATATATTTATCAGACACAAGGTACATCAGTATAAATTAAGTAATAGGGGTACAACACACAGAAGAATACATAAAAAAATTTTGATACTTATAAATAACAATTAATACATTTTTCTTTAATCCATAATTTTACGCACCTATTCGATGTGGTACCCATACTAAGCACCTTCGTGACTAAAAGGCCACAGTTCAGCATTCTGCCACAGATGACTGTAGAGCTGATTTTCAACTGTGGCCAACGGCCATCCATATAAAAATAAATATAACGGTGTAAACAAATAACTTGTAAATTGTTTGTTTATGTAGGCGAGGTTTTATGTCGTAAGCGCGACAATATAACTACGCCCGCTACCTAATATAGGGTTGTCATACGAGCCCATATATAATAATAATAATATTTAAGGACTCTATATTAAAGGCTCGCCGTTGGCAAGATAGGAACAACCGGAAACAATGTGTCTGTTGTTTCGAGTTGTTCCTATCTTGCCAACGGCGAGTACTTGCAACCAAGTTGCCAGGATTATCCACCAGCAGCTTGCTCTTCGATATGGTGTTGTAGACTCCGAAGTGCCGTATTACAAGTACGTACCGGAACCAGTTCTCGAAAACGGTTGTGCCAAGCCCTACTGAGACCAGTCTATCATTACGGATTGGAGGTTAAGGTGAAGGTACCGGTTGGAGCGCCGGGCATTTATTGTTGATATCACTGTCCTGTTTGACGATAACCTCGTAAGAGCCGAGAATGACCAGTTGTCAAGGTATTTAGATTTGGTTCACGAGGTTACCGCCATGTGGGATGGGTACTCGACAATAATTGTCCCGATAGTCGTCTCCGTAAACGTTCTCATAACAAAGAGACCTCGATCAACATCTTAAGAGGCTCTCACTGGATCACTGGATCAAGGGTCTGTTACAAAAGGCAGCAGTTATGGGAACGGCACGCATTGTGTAAAAATGACTTAATAAATCGTTAAATCGGCTTCAACGTTGACAATCGATTCCGGACCATTTATGACGCCACATGTGTGCATGATATAGATACACTAGCTATGCCCCGCGGTTTCACCCGCGTTGAAGTAGATTTGGCGTAAAAGAGTAACAAATATACATCCATACATCAATACTCACAAACTTTCGCATTTATAATATACCTCTAGCGGTTTTGGCAGTGCACGCCGGAATAGCTCGCAGATGGTATATTTTTTCCTAATTACTTGAGACTTATCGTCATATTTTAGACAATTCACACAATATCTTTATGAATTGTAGCCTATGTATAATCTGATATGTATAATCATAATTATTGTAAAGTTTCCTTAAAATCCATTCAGTAGATTTTACGTGAAAAACTTTCACTTTTATCATATTCGTAGGATTACACCCCAACAAAAAACTCATAATCGTGTTCATCACCCCAAGATTTGTCCTGGGGCACTACCGGCTAAGTCGCCGAACATCGATTTCTGAAATGGCGTTCAAATAAATAAAGGTTAAACATTACTTAATCAATCGTTAAATCGGCTTTAACGTTGACAATCGATTCCGGACCATTTATGACGTCACATATTGTGGTCATGGAAGCAGATTTAACGATTGATTAAGTCATTTTTAACCTTTATTTATTTGAACGCCATTTAAGAAATCGATGTTCGGTGACTTAGCCGGTAGAGCCCCTGAGCTTGTTCTATGCAAACCAGATAACTGATATCTATACTACATAACGGGACTAGTCCCTCCCTCTTACCCACCACTGCAACTCCTGTAAGCCAGGTTCAACAGTGGCACACAATGACACTGAGCGGTGAGGCTCAGGCATGTCCCGGGGAATCGCTTTAACTGTCTTGGATTCCGCAACGAATTTAATCAGATTAATTAAAAAGAGGAGTTAGAAAATGAATTGTTCCACTTCCCTCCAGAGCAAAGTGGGAGACAGAATGATGTAAAGAGGCTATAGCACCGAGGATCAATTTAGGGGTCCTAAGTGAGCTGTTATATTTGATTCCAATAGTAGGTATGGCAAAAGCGCTTAAACGCACGGAAGTTGTTCCTTGTTGCTACAAGATCCGTATAATAAACTACTCCAGATATTGGTTGCAAGCTATTTAATATAATATAACGCTGATTTTGCCAGACATCACACTCCCAAAGGATATGGTGAGCAGTTTGTTCATATTCGTTACTGGAAGTTGAGCTCCGACAGATTGGTGAAGATACTAATTTGAAACTAAACAATTTACTTTTAAAATTCGCGAGTCCGGTAAGAAATTGTGCAACACAATGGTCTATGATTAGCCAAGTTTTATTTAACCGTTCGCGTACGTCCGGAAAGAACTGGTGCAGATGGCGACCCTTGGTTGAGCTATTCCATCTACATTGCCATTCATTTAGAAGTTCGTCATTGAAGTCAGCTATTGGCATAAATAGCCTGGTTATTTTCGTACGGTCTCGTAATGATAAGAAATCATTTTCTAAATTTTCGCGCGTAGAATAATACATTGCTGCTCGTCTTTGAACTTCAAGATAAGTATGTAATTACAAAAAAATCTATACTACATATACATTTTTTTGTAATTACACACTTATATAGATAATTACACCCAGAGTCAGGACAAACAGACATGTTCATGCACACAAATATCTGTCCTGGGTGGGAATTGAACCCACGACCTCCGGCGTGAAAAGCAAGCATTTGCCAACCACACCAACAGGCCTGTCAAATTTCATTCCTCTCTGAACCTCTTTAATTTGAAGTGATTAAGATTGATTTGAGGTTTGAATAATTACTATAAATGGTTCTTTAGCTGGAGCCATATTATCGTTGCCTTCTTGCTTCAATTTTGATATTGAAGCATAATCCATTTAAGAATTCACAAGGTAACTATATTTATGCATACAATATACTTACCATACCTTACATATACCTTATGCATTGTTTACCTAATATTAATAGTCTATAGTTATTCATTTCCCATTAATAAGTCCTATATCAGTGACTGGCAACCCTAGCTATAGGTATAGTGTTGTATCAAGTAGTGAGGCATTGGTATCGCGTGGTATTATGTCGAGAGCCTCCCGACCTGCCCTACTGCGGTTACGGCTCATGCCTCATCGTCACACGCGGGGCAATGAACTCACGTACCCATTGCCTAATGTCTGTAGTTTGGCTCGCCAGCAGTTTGCGTTTTATCAGCCATCACACACTAGTCGTCCCATCGGATCATGAGAGTGATGGAATAGAAAGTTCCCCTGTATTTGCGCATACACTTGGCACTATAGTATATCCCGCGCAGTTGGCTAATCTCTATGTTGACTGGCCGCCGTGGCCGGAATTAGGCTAGTAAAATAAAATAATAATAAGGGTTTTTATTCACGTAGACTTTAAAAAAGCGCATGTAAATAGTCAGAACATGTTTGTAGTAATACAGTTATTATTTTTAGGTACTTATTATAGATATTTAGGTACACGGATTATTAAAACATTTATAAAATTTATTTTATAATAGTAGTGGTATTAAGCTAGCTTGTAATAAGTTATTGTCAAGGAGATTATGTTTAGGTTTAATTATTGAAAGTTATATTTTACTACATATTGTCTGAATGGTTTTGTCGATATTAAGGTACGAATTCAGTATAATTAATATGACGATGTTACATTAGGAGGACATTACATTATTTATTTGCCACAAATAATTGAAAATGATTGTGTAAAAACCTTTTACGTAAAGCTTTTTACACAATCAAGGAATATTTTGATGATAAATTAGGTTAAGCAAACATATTGTGTAATTATTAAATAAATTTAAAGACTTCGATTTACATTCAGTTTGTTTAATAAATTAAAATTATTTTTTTATGTGTAAGACATTTGCACGCCGAAAGGCTAATATGGAACGGTAATAATAAGTAGAAATAAGAACATTGTAAGACCCATATTTCTGCAAATAAAATAATTTGAATTTGAATTTGAATAAGTCCTATATCAGTGACTGGCAACCCTAGCTATAGGTATAGTGTTGTATCAAGTAGTGAGGCCTTGGTATCGCGTGGTATTATGTCGAGAGTCTCCTGACCTGCCCTACTGCGGTTATGGCGCATGCCTCATCGTCACACGCGGGTCAATGCACTTACGTACTGTAGTTTGGCTCGCCGTGTGTAAAATAATGTCCCATGATACAATTGTTATTATTATAATATGTCCCGCGCAGATGGCTGGTCTCCATGGAGACTGGCCGCCGTGGTCGGGATTCGGCTAGAAGGGCATTACAATATTTGTTTGTCCTGAGTCTGGGTGTAATTAGCTATATAAGTATGTATTTACAAAAGAAAAGTAGTATATGTAGTATATCAGTTATCTGGTTTCCATAGTACAAGCTCTGCTTAGTTTGGGATCAGATGGCCGTGTGTAAATAATGTCCCAGGATATTATTATTATTTGTCACTAATATGTCCTATATCAGCGACTGGCAACCCTAGCGATAGGTACAGTGGTGTATCTACCAAGTAGTAAGGCCTTGGTATCGCGTGGTATTATGTCGAGAGTCTCCCGACCTGCCCTACTGCGGTTATGGCTCATGCCTCATCGTCACACGCGGGGCAATGAACTCACGCACCCATTGCCTAATGTCTGTAGTTTCGTTCGCCAGCACGTTTTATCAGCCAACACGCAACGGTGCGCGCCGATAAGATTTACGTATATCACACACACATATTGTGTATTAAAGTAGAATAGGTTATGATTGGCATTTTGGTCTAGTGGTTAGTGACCCTGAATACTGAGCCAGAGGTCCCGGATTCGATCCCCAACAAGGACAAATATTTGTAATTTATATATCTCTCATTAGCCAGTTAAACTTTAAGGTTCCAACCAGATCCGTGCGTACTCCACAACTGTTTACTCTACCTTTTCTTAATAATAATGTTTCTCAAAATAGTCCAATACTAAGAATGTGTAGACAGTACAACAAAATATGCTCCAAAGTTGATATATTTCATCAAAACTATAATGCATTCAAATTATTTTTAGCAAAGGCCAACAATGTTCATTTTTCTATTAATTAGTGTATTTTAAATTTAAATTATTTTAATAATCGTACTAGTTATATATTCCTCTCAAACTCCTAGATTTAACTCACAGAATTTTGGTAATTTTTAAATGTTGTGTACAGATATAATTGGAGCTCAGATTTAACAGTGTTATAAGAAAATAATATTATTAATTTGTTATTAGTCTGTAGTCTGTTTGTGTAGCTATGCAATAAAATAAATATAACTAGCTATGCCCCACGGTTTCACCCGCTTTAATGTAGTTTTGGGCGTAAAAGAGTAACAAACATACATCCATACATCTATGCTCACAAACTTTCGCATTTTTAATATTAGTAGTATGTGTACCTCTAGCGGTTTTGGTAGTGCACGCCGGAATATCTCATAGGACTCATCGTCATATTTTGGACAATGTAGACAATATCTTTATATATTGTAGCCTATGCGTTATTCTGATGTATAAGCCATATTATTGTAAAGTTTCCTTAAAATCTATTTGGTAGTTTTTACGTGAAAGAGTAACAAACATCCATCCATACATCTATGCTCACAAACTTTCGCATTTTTAATATTTGTAGGATATGAAATTTATCAGTTGTCTGGCTTTGCCTAGTTTGGGATCAGATGGTAGTGTATTAGTGTTATCCCAAGGTATTTATTAATTATTTTGAAGAGAAAACTTCTTTGAACACTTTTTAAGTGAACATAAAGCGTGAAACTCGGGTCATCGTCACCGCACGCTTCCCATGAGCTAGATGTATACTATGTATGTATATTTAGAAGGCTCAAGGTCACCCAAATAGCAATGGAGAGAGCTATGCTCACAGTTTCCCTGCGATATTGAATCAGAAATGTCGAAATCCGCAGGCGAACCGAAGTCACCGACATAGCCCGAAGAATTTCAAAACTGAAGTGGCAGTGGGCGGGGCGCATAGCTCGTAGAGCCGACGGCCGCGGGGGCAGAAAGGTTCTCGAGTGGCGACCACGAACCGGAAGATGCAGCGTGGGCAGGCCCCCTACAAGATGGACCGATGATCTTGTGCGGGTCGCTGGAAAATGCTGGATGCGAATAGCACAAGACCGGCAATTGTGGAGATCTTTGGGGGAGGCCTTTGTCCAGCAGTGGACGTCTTTCGGCTGATATGACGATGATGATGATGATGATCTTTTATTAAAAAAATTGTTTTCTTATTTTTGTATTTACTATGAAAAATTGTTAACTAAAATTCAATAACAGCTCATTTTGTATGAAACCTTCTAATCCCATGCATGAATTATCCCGAAACTTGAAAGTATTATCTGTGGTATTATACGATTAAATGATACATATTACTAATAATAATGGAAGCCCAATTGGCCAGTAAAAAAGCCGTTAACAAAAAAGCCTGGCTCTTTCCCATGCTATATGCATATCCTAGTGGAACTTCAAGCGCCATTTTGAAAAAAGTGCATTGGTATTATGGCTATACGTGAAAGGTGATTTCGAGTTACATTTCGTGTAAGTTAGTAGTGATAAGTACCTACAGTTGTGTTCAGTAATAGAGTGTTTATAGAAGTGCAGTACGAGTTATTCTAACAAATATAACACACTGGCCAACAACCTCCTCTTTTTGACGTCGCCGTCGGTTAATTAAGAAGGTGTTTATAGATATTATTTCGTTCGTATAGTATCTATCTGTCTCGTTGGTCTAGCGGTAGCGTGTTCAACCGCAGATAATGATATCCTGGGTTCAAATCCCGGGTCGGGCCAAAAAGTGATTTTGGGATTTTTCCGTAAAAAGAGATTTCTCAGTATCAGCAGTCTGGGAGTTGGCGGTATTACACCTCCGTGCCTCGGAGAGCACGTAAAGCCGTCGGTCCTGTATATGACCTCTTTCCGGTCGTGTCGCTAGTCGTCCCATCAGATCATGAGAGTGATGGAATAAAAAGTGCCCCTGTCTTTGCGCACACACTTGTGCATTATATTAGTAAAAATATTAGACTTAAAATAGATAATTAAACTTAAACATAATCTCTTGACAATAACTTGATGCGAGCTAGCTAAATATCATTGCTATTATAAAATAAATTTTATAAATGTTTTCATACATACAATCAATACAACGTGTACCTAAATATCTATGTTACTAGAAATAATAATGTATACAACTATATTACTACAAACATGTTCTGACTATTTACAAGCGCTTTTTTAAAGTCTACGTGAATAAAAACCTTTTTATTTTATTTTATTTATTTAGGACATTGTTATTATTATTATCTAATCGTGAAGCAAAGTGGTTATTATTGTTAGAGCCCTTTGTTACGAACATAGAAAAGATAAATATTTATGGAGTTCCCTATCTTCTACCTATTATACTACCCACCTTGAATTGTGAAGACAGCATAATATTATGACGGCATTAAATATCTTCAACAGTTATATACTATTGATTAAATTTATTCGTTAGTGTAGCGGTATTTAAACGCAGATAATACCCTGGGACATTACTCACACACGGCCATCTGATCCCAAACTAAGCAGAGCTTGTGCTATGGAAACCAGATAACTGATATCTTATCTATACATATAATAAAATCGTAGGAAAGTCAAAACTGTACATTGATTTTTTTTTAAAGGATACTTGGGGCGTGATCTGCTATTAATATCGAAGCCAAAAATATAGATTTTAGAATTTTTGTCTGTCGGCTGTTTGTCTGTATGTATGTCCGGGGTAAACTCAAAAAGAACTGCATGGATTTACTTCAAACTTTACATGAATATTACTAAGAGGTCGGGTCAACATATAGGCTACATACTATCACGCTATCACCTACGGGGGAGGAGCTGTGATAATCTATAAATTTTAACCGCGGGTAAAACCGCGGGGCACAGCTAGTACTACATATATTGACCACAGCTTTATGCGTATGCTCATGCGTGTCCTACATATATGGATTAGTCACGTTATTTATCTATAATCCTCAATCGGCAGAGCAAATGCACTTCGTACATGAATAAATATAATTTATTTCATTTTGTTTACAATTCAATTACGTTGTTATGTATTAATTATTAATAAGGAAATATAAAGCCATAGTACCTTGGGACCTTACCACAGTATAAAAATAAACACAGTACGGAAACTCCTTACAAACTCCCTACCGTTCGAAACGGCACACTCACACAAACATACGCATTGACAAGACCTCTAAGCAGTTGTCGCGGTGCTGTCAGTAGTGAGTGCCGCGTCAAAACGAGTGGTCATGTATATGTTTATCTCTGCGATCTTTTTAAAGTGCTATGAGCGTAAAGCGTATATAACTGCACATACGAGTAGAACTCGACTTCATCAAAACCGTAGCTATAGTATTTTGAACTTTTGACTTAATTCTTAATTTGTTAATTCAATAACAAATTTTACAATAAATTATCTGAAGAATACAATACAACCAATAAAGAAAAATCGTCAATTATAAAGTGTCGATGTTGCTATTTTAACATAATAATTCAATAATAGAGTAGAAAAACTTTTTAACAGCTTGATTGACTTGATTTTTAGAACCTAAATGTTTTAATAAAAAAAACTTTATCAAAACCATTAAAAGTTTCAACACTATTGCTTCAATAGAGCGTAGGTAATTATTCCATCAACTAGGCTTAGTGGACGGGCCTGTTGGCGTGGTGGGCAACAGTGCTTGCTTTTGACGCTGGAGGTCATGGGTTCCATTCCCACCCAGGTCAGATATTTGTGTGCATGAACATGTCTGTTTGTCCTGAATCTGGGTGTAATTATCTATATAAGTATGTATTTGCAAAAGAAAAGTAGTATTACTTAGTATTAGTATTATCTGGTTTCCATAGTACAAGCTCTGCTTAGTTTGGGATCAGATGGCCGTGTGTAAAAAATGTACCAGGATATTATTATAACAATTCACCATTTCAAGTAATTGATGGTGGTAGTGTCCGTACTGTGCATATTTATACTGTGACCCTACACAGTGTTCGATTAAATATACTCTATCAAGGACACGGCTGTACCACTGCCTTGGTATTTATGGCGCTGGCTTATTAAAACCCTTTGTTTGAATTAGATTTTAATAAACGAGGTGTCGTTGGAAGAGAAAGGTTTATTTTCATGTTGGAACGAAGTTCCTTATCGCGCGTTGTGAAAGGGGGCTAGACAGAAAAAAATCTTACGAAAAGTTGTCACGACACTTGTTGCAGCTGTGCGGCGTGTGCATGTTAGAGAGAGACAGACAGAGTCTCTGTCTCTCTCTCTCTCTCTCTCTCGTATAGAAAGCAAGCCAGATATTTTCATTTCTATTTCGCATTGAACAGTGTGGTGTCGCGTCGATTAATTTTGTTGAGTGTATACAGGTTGTTTTCTTTTCGTTTTTCATAAGAAATAACTTCGTTCCATCCGGGTGTCCCTTGACACCTCTCAAGTTTTTTATAAAAATCGTTTAAACTACAGAGCGAGCGGCCCAAATAAGCAAGCGGTGCGGTTATTTACCGGTCATAGCGTGGCTAAAGAAAGTATGGCAGAGTCGATATTTACTTACATTTCTTGTATTCCTAATATTTCCGTGCATTTGTGCAATCATTAACAATCGTCAATTACTGGTATTTACTTGTAAGTATGACCACCAGGATATATTGACTATGTTCCAACATAATGTACACTCATACAAAGTGTGCATTCATTTAATTTAGTTTTGTTCTCAACCTTCACCTTGTATTAAATATTAACATTAACATTATCAAATAAATAAATAAAAATTATATATAAATGTTTTTATTTTATTTTATTTTTATTTATTTTTTTTCCTCTTACATCTATCTTTACAGGTATAAGTCCAATGCGATAGAGTGCTTATCTAAGTATATAACAATTTTATACCACTACACAATTTTACTTATAACAAATTATACATAATGCACTTCTCGTGAACTCACTCAGAGAACACACAAATAGGTCAGTCTCAGCTGCTATAAGGTTAAGAGTACGGAGAGCACGCGTCAGGGGCGCCTCATGTACAAGATTAGTCCGACCACGCGGCTCCACTAGCAATCGCGGCCGTCTCCTTCTCCAAACATACCTGTCCGGGACACACAGGGCAACGCGCTTGGTGAACATGACATTTACTAAACTTGATTGTTAAACCCAGGAGTTATTATGTACACTGGGCCTTGTTAACTATTGTTACTGATTTATGAAAATAAAGAACTTTAAAAATCAATCAATCAATCAATATTTCCGTGCGGAGTTTTGGCTATCATCGCTGTGGCGCTAACGGCATAGAATAACGCTACCCCATTTCATCCAGTGGGGGGCGTAGAAGTGAATATATGTATTCCAGAGAACGAGCAACAGCGTCTCTCTGTGTACTATGAATATCATACTGCGATCACCAACCCGTCATAAGTCGTTTATTTCTTAACAATTTACATTGTGTTGAAACATTTGTTGTACAATACATATCTAAAATCTAAAATCTATACATATAATAAAATCGTAGGAAAGTCGGAACTGTACATTGAATATTTTTTTTAAAGGAGTCTTGGGGTGTGATCTACAATCGATACCGAAGCCAATAATATAGTTTTTAGAATTTTTGTCTGTTTTTCTGTATGTATGTCCGGGCTAAACTCAAAAAGTACTGCATGGATTTACTTCAAATTATGCATGAATATTACTTAGAGAGAGATTGGGTCAACATATAGGCTACATATTATCACGCTATCACCTACGGGGGAGGAGCTGTGATAATTTATAAAGTCTAACGCGGGTAAAACCGCGGGGCACAGCTAGTACAAAATAAAACTAACAAAAACTATCATACATAACTGACAAGAATACGTTGTTACATTTGTCGTTTGTCATTTATGAACTCATTAATACTATAAAACGCTTTCTTCAATAAAAAAGTCTTCAATTTGTTTTTAAATAAGTTAACTCTGTGTATAATTTTAAATTCTATTGGCAGCTTGTTATATAAGATGACAGATTGTAATTTGGGACTATGCTGAACTACATTCAATTTAGGTTGAATTGTAGAGGGTAAGTCCTTCCTACGAGTACTCTCTCTCAGCTGTCGTTCCTCATCAGTCTCGTATTTGTGCAAATTTTTAACAAAACTAGACTAGACATGGTGCCGTCAAAATATCTAATTTAATAAAATGGTCTCTGCATGACTCAGTCTGTTTTGTACAAAGCATCGTCCTTATAGCTCTTTTTTGTATAACAAGTACTGATTGGATATTGTAATTATAACTATTATCCCATAATTTAATGCTGTACCTCAGCTTTGATTCAACCAGAGAAAAATATATTATTTTAAGTTGAGGCAGAGTGAGTTCTTCTCTTAAACTTCTAATAGCATAACACGTCTGCCGAGCGTGGCGATTAAGGCATACTGCCTCTTTGATCCAGCGGTAGCATTCATTTGCAGATAACGAGGTCCTGGGTTCAAATCCCGGGTCGGACCAAAAGTGATTTTGGGACTGTTCAGAAAAAGTATTATTTTTTGTATCAGCCTGAAGTCTGGGAGTTGGCAGCAATATAACGTCGGTCCTGTTCCTGACCTCTTTCCGGTCGTGTCGCTAGTAGGTACTCCCATCGGATCATGAGAGTAATGGAATAGAAAGTGCCCCTGTGTTTCTGCACACACTTGTGCACTATAATTATGTTTAATAATAACATGTGAGTAAGGTCGCCAGAGGTCCTTGGGGTGGGCGGGGGGAGTCAGCAACACTTATTTGCTGACTCTTAAAGGCCGGCAACGCACCCACGACTTCTCTGGTGCTGCGAGTGTCCATGGGCGGCAGTGATCACTTACCGTCAGGTGACCCACTTACTCGTTTGTCGCCCTCTGATATCAAAAAAAAATCGAAAGCAAGAAAAGCGCTTTAAAATGTCACAGTATCGTTTGGACAGCGAGACAGACCAACCAATCAATACTATCGGAGCTAAAAATAAAACCGTAATGCCGTCTGCAAATAGCGTAGGCACACACGGCTACATATCAAGCTATACATTCCCAGTGTAAGCTGATCTCGCGTTGTATAGGATTTCCATACAATGCGAGGTCAGCTTATATTGGTAAATAAATAAAATAAAATAAATAAAAAAGGTTTTTATTCACGTAAACTTTAAAAAAGCGCTTGTAAATAGTCAAAACATGTTTGTAATATGTATAATTAATTAATCAATTTATAATTATTTCTAGGTACCTATAGATATTTAGGTACTTACACGGATTGTATGAAAAAAATTACAATAAGATTTATAGTAATGATATTTAGCTAGCTTATAGGTATTTAGTTATTGTCAAAGAGATCATGTGTAGGTTTAATTATCGAAATTTTAAATTTTAGCCCTATTTTACTACATATTGTCTGAATGGTTCCTCCGTAACATGCAATTATCAAATGTTCGCCGACGATCTGAAACTGTATCAAGTGGGTGAATTGCCCAACCCAAAAAAATTAACGGCATACCTGAGAACGGTAGTGTAGTGAAAAGTTAGCAGGTAAATTAAGTTCGGCTTCCTATGCTGTCTGGAAAATAAGGCAATTGTCAGATGAACAAACTGCTAGATTAGTGTATTTCGCGTACTTTCATAGCATTATGTCGTATGGCATTCTGCTGTGGGGTTCGGCGGCTGACATAGGTACTATTTTTGTATTGCAGAAAAGAGCAGTCAGAGCCATTTATGGTTTAGGCAGTCGCGATTCTTTGCGAAATTTGTTTAAAGAAATAAATATACTTACTGTGCTATCGGAATATATATATCAGAATATAATGTTTGTTAGAAAAAATATTCATAATTATAAAAAGAAAAGTGAACTGCATAATATAAATACTAGGAATAAAAACAAACTAGCCATGCCAGGCTTTAGAGTAAGCAAAACTAATAAATAATTTTTAGGAAATTGTATTAGGTTTTATAACAAGCTTCCTACTCAAATTACTGATCTGCCTGACACAAGTTTTATAACACATATTAAACGTATACTTATGGCTAGGGGTTATTACACCACTAAAGAGTACATCGATGACAAAGACGTCTGGCTCTCACTTCCTACCTGCACATTGCTCGCTGGAGATCTTGTAGCCATATAGACATGACTGATCTGCTGTGTTACGTGAACTATCTGTAAATGATTGCTATCATATACTTAATTTAAAATTATTGACTCTGTCTCAAAATGAATAATGTTATTGTTTCGAAGTTTTTCTTTTGTATACCTAAATATAATCTAAAATAATAAGCATTCAGACAACCGATCGAGCATATATTGTGTTTGCCTACTAAATAATTACTCTAATGGGACCAAATCCCGTGTTCATGCCCGCTTGAGTATGTTTCGCCGGACCGTCTCAACTGGGTCGTGTTGAAACCGGTAGTAGATGAACCCACTGAGTTTGTTTCGCTGGGTCTTCTCAGTTGGGGCGCATTGGATCCGGTGGTAGCATTAAAGCGCGACCGTCGTTATTAACACAAGGTCCGTCATAATAATAATACCTTTAATATAGACAGAACCATTGACAATATGTAGTAAAAATATTAGACTTAAACTAGATAATTAAACATAATCTCTTGACAATAACTTGATACGAGCTAGCTAAATATCATTTCTGTAATAAAATAAATTTTATAAATGTTTTCATACAAGATGTACCTAAATATCTATGCTACTAGAAATAATATCTAATGTATACAACTATATTACTACAAACATGTTCTGACTATTTACAAGCGCTTTTTTAAAGTCTACGTGAATAAAAACCATTTTTATTTATTTATTTAATGTGCCGATTTTTTATTTTACATATTTTTGCTAAATAGCGAATGTACTTCTCTACCTTGGCAAAAAAATTATTAATTTCTACCCACTAATAGACCGAAAAAATAAATTACAAAGTGTTATTTTCATCACGGTGGCCTGTCCTGAACCCAATTCCTCTCATAAAATACCTTCCCCTGTAAATACATTCGTAATATGGATTTAAATCGATTTTGATATCATTAAATTATAATATTTTCGATCAAATAAAACTTTCTTTGTTTGTTTATCTTCTTTCTCATGGATTTGACAGTCAGTCAACTTTTGTTCGGAAAAAAGTTATCATTTCAGAGGACAGTAAGTTTTAGTAGAATAGCCACGTCAAGATTGCGTTGTTAGGCCTGTGTCAAATTTCCTCACTTCGGATCCGTCCGGCTCAAGATCTCGGCATGAACGCACTGATCCCAATGTCTTGCGGTTTTCCACCAAAAAAGTAAGTTTATCATTTCAGTGATATGGGGACAAAAATTGTTTCATTTCGGTTTCATTTCGGTGGCTGTTATAACTCGTGCTAGATTCGTTTAATTTGTTTCAAAATTATGTATTAAATTCGCCGTAAGTACTGTTTTGTTTGAGTAGTGATCATATATTTTTAATAAATTTATTTCGGAGTTAAATGTAGAACTAACCTGTATTTTATCATCTCAGTGTTATCATTTCAGTGGATTCGGTGGACTGTTATACCAATTATAGTACACCGGAATGAAATGTATCTCCGAAATGATAAAACCATATAGTTTTAGAGATCCTTGTGTCAAATACAAGGTCATCGTTTTGTAATGTAATTTTACCTAGAGTGTTGATTTGATTATTCGGGTGTATTTGTTGTGTAATATTTGTGTTTACGGTATATAATGTATACACATATTTATGTAGTAAGTACATGTATATACTTACTTTACATACACATTTGTTCGGCTCAACGATAATGTGATGAGTGTGTGAGTCACCACCTTATACCTACTAATTGTCTACAAAATAATAATTTCGAGGGTTTACCTTAATTTTAAGTAAGTTACTTACCTTTATTTTTATGTCATTTATTATGAGTAAATAATATCTATACATATAATATTAAAATCGTAGTAGGAAAGTCAAAATTGTACATTGAATATTTTTTAAAACGATACTTGGGGCGTGATCTACAATCGATATCGAAACCAAAAATATAGTATTTAGAATTTTTGTCTGTTTGTCTGTATGTATGTCCGGGCTAAACTCAAAAAGTACTGCATGGATTTACTTAAAATTTTGCATGAATATTACTAAGAGGTCGGGTCAACATATAGGCTACATATTATCACGCTATCACCTACAGGGGAGGAGCTGTGATAATTTATAACATTTAACGCGGGTAAAACCGCTGGGCACAGCTAGTTTTAAATAATTTCTAAATTTTACAAGTTATAACAAATAAATCTATAATTAAACTTATTAAAAAAGACTGATGTTTATAATAATTATATTAAAGACGTGTTGTGGTCTAATAATTAAAGAAGACTTGTTAAATAGGTACATATATAAATTAAAAACCTATATTTACACTCATAAAAAGAAGCTGATTAGTGAATTTGAGAAATTATTGTGTGATTTAAAGTAACATGATGAAAAATCAATCTTTTTAAGCTACATACTTTCGCAGTTATGTATAAGTAATTATGTGGAACAAAACTTTTTCGTTCTTTTTAGATATATACGTTTCTCTAAGAATAACGTGATTTCAATTTGGTTTCTGTTATGTATCATACGTTTATGTAAAAGGATTAAAAGTACTAAGCTATTACTACTTAGATATGTTTATAATGTTTCTTATTAATTTATTGTGTTTTGAAATTGATTTAATTTTACAATTTTAACTTATATACCTGTTCTCGTCTAGATACCAATTTAACTTAATTATACCTAGCATTTTTCTCTAAGTGCAATAGGTAGACATTATGTATTACTAATTAATTAATGACAAAACTTACAAATGCAGCCATAATATTAATCAGATACTTTAAACTACCTAATCGCACTTCGTTAACTCTTTTGAAAATATATTAAGTAAATTAGTATTAGTTCAAAACACAATAAACATACAAAAATATTTTCACCCTACAACAACCAGAAAAAATACCAAAGGTTACATAAGTGAAGAAAAAATTCATTCATATCGTAATAAACATGACATTGATATCATATTTTGGGGATATTGTAACCTCAAATAATGATATATGGTAATACTAAATGTAATATCTGTATATCAATAATGATATTAAAATATCTGTCTACTGTCCTGTCTCAGTGTTTATCTAAAATTTGTGGATATCAAAACTAACAAAGTACGGAATTCTGGATGCCCGGCACGGTTGTTCTTAGCTGTATCATTTCGGTGGATTTATTTCATTCCGGTGCACAGTCTATCATTTCAGTGGTCATTTTTATCATTTCGCTAGACACTTTTCATTTCAGTGGACTCTTAAAAATTCATCCTTAAATATTTATGTCAGTTTTTATGATATTTGGTGTCCACTCACGCACAATGTTATAAAATAGGCTAAAGTTTAATTTATCACTAAAAATATATAAATAGCAATGAAATCAAAAAATTCCACCGAAATGATAAATAAAAATGACTTGTTGAAATTCACCCAAGTAATTTCCAACGAAAACGATACAACAGCTCTGCAACAGAACATAGATAGAGTCAGCAATTGGTGTTCATTGAACGGTATGTCAATCAATACGTCTAAGTGTTTTCTCATTAAATTCTCTAGAAAGACACATCCCACAGTTGCAATTTACTATATTAATAAAACGCCGATTACTCAAGTCACGAACATACGGGATCTGGGTGTTACGGTTGACACTAAACTTGATTTTCGGGAACACATAAATAATATCGCAAACAAAGGGGCTCGCTTAGCTGGTTTTGTATCACGGCAAACAAAGTTTTGCAAAGATCCTGAAGTCTCTATAATTCTTTTTAATTGTTTTGTAAGATCCCTTCTAGAGTATTGCTGTCAAGTTTGGAGCCCCTCTTATACAGTACATATTTCTCGAATTGAAAGAATTCAAATACAGTTCTTGTACCACCTGTCCTACGCAAATAATTTGTGTCGTACTCTGTCATGAATCCAGGCTCACGCACTTTAAAATCTGTTCTTTGGAGTGCAGACGAAATGTGGCTGATATCGTGTTTTTGTATAAACTAATCAATGGTTTCATTGACTGCCCCACTTTACTGAGCAAACTAAATATTGATATTCCACGATCTAGCAGTCGACTCAAAAACAGAAAAACGTTCAGTCTTCCTTGTTGTCGTACTAATTATAGTCAACATTCGCCAATGTACCGCATGTGCTCGTCTTACAACAAAATATGTTATGATGTAGATATTTTCAATGTATCCATTCAGTCCATAAAACGCCATTTTCTGAGCCCACATTTTCTCATACTTAGTTTAATTAGTAATGTATAATATTTGCATGCTGTGTTTACTTCAAGAAGGTTGTTCACTAAGCTTTTTTCAAGAATTTATATTTATCTTTTTATTTAACATTGTGTACGGCCAATTTAGTAAACCAAAAAAAAAATGGTTCATTAAATATTATTGGGGACCTAGTGTTTATAACGGCGGTCGCGCTTTAAGCTACCACCGCATCCAATGCGCCCCAACTGAGCAGACCCAGTAAAACAAACTCAGCGGGTGTCTTTACTACCTCTACTACTGGAAATGTATAGCTTTATATGTAGCCGTGTGTACTATGAGGCATTTTGACCATTCAGTGAGATTAAACGATGGAAGCTCAGTGATTCATTCTAGTCTCTCCAGTAGATTTGTTAAACAAGCTGGTATAGTTAGTGGTGGTTCGACGGTCACCGTAGCCTAGTTGGTAGTGCTCCTGCCTACGAAGCTGGTGGTCCTGTGTTCGAATCCCGGTAAGTGCAAATATTTGTGTGATGAACACGAATATTTGTTTTTGAGTCATGGATGCTTTCTATGTATATACGTATTTATCTATCTATATAAGTATGTATATAAGTTTGGGGCTAGGATGATCTGTGTGGCATTGTCCCTAGATATAGATATTATAGTGGTTGCCTTGAATGCTAAGTTAGAGGTAGTGGGTTGTATTCCCATCCAGGACAAATGTTTGGGTGATGAACAAGATTACGAGTTCTTTGTCGGGGTGTAATCCTACGAATATAATAAAAGCGAAAGTTTTTCTCGTAAAAACTACTGAATGGATTTTAAGGAGACTTTACAATAATATAGATTATACATCAGAATAACACATAGCCTACAACTCATAAAGATATTGTGTGAATTGTCCAAAATATGACGATAAGTGTCAAGTAAGTAGGAAAAAATCTGCCATCTGCGAGCTATTCCGGCGTGCACTGCCAAAACCGCTAGAGGTATATTATAAATGCGAAAGTTTGTGGGTATTGATGTATGGATCTATATTTGTTACTCTTTTACGCCAAATCTAATGCAACGCGGGTGAAACCGCGGGCATAGCTAGTGTATCTATGTTATGCATGTATTTAGAAATATATAGAATAGGTAGGACTAATCTTGTACATGAGGCACCCCCGACGCGTGCTCTCCGTACTCTTAATCTTATAGCAGCTGAGACTGACCTCTTTGTGTGTTCTCTGAGTGAGTTCACGAGAAGTGCATTACGTATAATTAGTTATAAGTAAAATTTGTTTAGTGGTATAAAATTGTATTATACTTAGATAAGCACTCTATCGCATTGGACTTATACCTGTAAAGATATAGTAAGAAAAAAAAATAACAACCAAACCCCAAACTAAGCAAAGCTTGTACTATGGGTACCAGGCGACGATATACATACTTATATAGATAGATAAATACTTATATACATAGAAAACATCCATGACTCAGAAACAAATATTCGTGCCGATCACACAAATATTGGCACTTACCGGGATTCAAACCCCGGAACCACCGGCTTCGTAGGCTCCTGCCGTAGCCTAGTTGGTAGTGCTCCTGCACTACCAACTAGGCTACGGCGACCGTCATATAAGTATGTTTATCAGTTGTCTGGTTACCACAGTACAAAGTACAGGCTCTGCCTAGTTTGTGATTAGATAGCAGTATATTAGTTGTCCCCAGACATTTATTTATTATACTTTTGAGGAGGAACGAGTATAATTTAATTTAAAAAAAAAATTGCAACCTTGAAGCGTTAATTTGGTTTTCCTCAATGCCAATTAATTATTGTTAAAGAATGTCATTATAACACGAATTGTTCTTCGGGTGGAACATCATTGTTATCATCATATCAGCCAAAAGACGTCCATTCCTTGACGAATGCCTCGACCAAATGTATAAGATTCTATAACAAACTTCCCAATGATATTAGAGAATTGTCTACGAATAAGTTTAAAAGAATTATTAAAGCCAAATTGTGTAGCAGGGCATATCACAAAATATCAGATTATTTAGGTGATAAAAAAAGTAACTCTTTTATAGGGCAATGTATAAGATTCTATAACAAACATCCCAATGATATTAGAGAATTGTCTACGAATAAGTTTAAAAGAATTATTAAAGCCAACTTGTGTAGCAGGGCGTATCACGAAATATCAGATTATTTAGGTGATAAAAGTGCTTGGGATTGAGTTGTTCTGAGTCAACACACATGATTGTAATTAATCTGAAGTATATTTTATTTTAAAAAAGGATTCCTACTGAGTTTTCTGGCAGTGTTTCTCAGTAGCTGCCACGTCATGCACTGCACGGTAGGGTAAAAAAATATGACGATTCCACATAAATGTAATTTTTTACGGAATATAGAATTTTTGACTTTGACTGACAAAGATCTCCAAAATTGCCGTCCTTGCGCTACCCGCATCCAGTGGCTTCCAGCAACCATAATCGACCATCAGCAACCAGATCATCGGAAGAATTGCTAAGTTGAAGACGACCACGAACCACGCAGCGTGAACAAGCCCCCTACAAGATGGAACATTATAATTTAATATAATAATAATATCCTGGGAATTTATTCACACACGACTATCTGAACCCAGACTAAGCATAGCTTGTACAGACGCCAGCACATCCCGCTACCCCAATCTGTCGAATTTATTTTATGGATTTTCAGCTTTATCACAAAAGCTTAAGGTTCACTTTCAATTGGGGAAATTTGACAATTTGGGGTAGCTTGATGTGCTGGCGTCTGTACTATGGAAACCAGATAACTGATATAGTACATACGAGTATACTATTCTCTTTTGTAAATACATCGATAATTACACCCAGACTCAGGACACACAGACATGTTCATGAAAAAAAATATATGTCCTGGGTGGGAATCGAACCCACGTCCTGCGGCATGAAAGGCAAGTATCTACCAACCACGCTTAAAATATTGGTTTTTTATACAAAATAAAATAATTTGAAATAAATAACTAGGTCTACTCCAGGTAATCTCGACAAAAAAGAACTCTATCAAAAGGTAGAGTTTCTCTGAATACGATTAATGAAATCTATTTGCTATATTTGTGCGAGTATCTACGTTAATGATAATAACTAAACTAATGATACGACGTCGGTGGATACACTTTAATCTTAATAGAGTTCTTATTACTTATGCAGTAAGAGCGCTTTCATATACCCAGTGTCTCCATGGAGTTGAAGTTGACTCTATGACAACATGAGCTTAATCGAACCGGTCAGTGGATGTTTTTCTGTTCCACTTAGAAAATTACGACGATTATCTTAAAACCTACACGTTCATAATCCAGGCTACACGTGCCTTGGTAGGAACTATATACATTTGATAAATGGAATAGAATATTTATTTGTTTAAGTAAATATGTCTTATATAGGTTAGTAGGTGTCATGGCTATGCATAGGCATATATTAGTAACATTCTGTTTTGAGATAAGACTATAATAATAATAATGTCCTCCTAGCCGAATTCTGACCACGGCCTGTCTCAACAGAGATTAGCCATCTGCGCGGGACATATTATAGTGCTCAAGTGTGTGCGCAAACACAGGAGCACTTTCTATTCCATCACTCTCATGATCCGATGGGACGCCTAGGCGACACGACCGGAAAGAGGACAAGACAAGGTACAAGACCGACGGCTTTACGTGCTCTCCGAGGCACGGGGGTATAATACCGCCAACTCCCAGACTTCGGGCTGATGCTGAGAATTTTTTATTTTTACAAAAAAGTACCAAAATCACTTTTGGCCTGACCCGGGACTTGAACCCAGGACCTCGTTCTCTGCGGGTGAACACGCTGCCGCTAGACTAACGAGGGAGTCTTAGCGTATATATATATATATATATATATATATATATATATATATATATATATATACGCTAGTAGTAGTAGTATATATAGCATTAGACTATACAACATGTAACTTAATTAACGCACATCCTGAAAATAGTTTGTTCAGAATCGTTTACTGAATCGATTCATTTCATTTTTAATATAGGTAATTTTTTATTCCAAAATAATTTAAACTACGGAAATTATTGCCATATTAGCCCTGTACCGTCAGAACAAACTGAAAGGAACCGTAAGTCAAAGATAAGACTTTTAAAATCGCAGTTTTATTTGTATTCATACAAATTCCATCATTCAATACAAAATAAAGAAAAATAAACTTTATTCCAAGAAACGAATTTAGTAAATAACAATTCATATACATGTTAAATTAAAAATTCAGTGTATGTATTATGATTACAACATAATATTCTAATTGGGGTGTTTGAGGGTGTGCGTTAATTACGTCACATTTTGTATAACACTTTGAATTCCGCATATTGCTATAAAATTCAAATTTAATAATTTGGATGGTGTTATTAATATGATATGATATTTCACATGCAACTGTGACCATATCGGTTTGCCATACCTACATCCTCCGGAAGGTTAGCAAGGGAATCCCAAATTTGATCTGCCAGCGTGTATCGTTCGTAGCTTAACGCAGAGCGCCTACCCCGGATTGGTAGATGGTGCTGATTAGAGACCCGCCAGATGATTAAATTTATGATTTCCCATTTTTGAGATTAAACTAACGAAGGACAGGTCAGAAGTACCCTAAACCGGCGAGCATGTATGAAGAATATAATGACAGTAATCGAGGCAAAAAACGTGTGCAAAGATCGTGACAAATGGAAATCCGTTGTCTCTGCCTACCCCTCTGGGAAACAGGCGTCAGTCTATGTATGTATGTATGTATGTACTGTAGAAGACTCGCAGCAGCAAGAGGTACTCTTTAACGGGATCTAGGGAGAGACCTTCACAATGATAACACACGTATTAAACACCAATCATATATTTTATTGAAAAAATAATAAAACTAGATTTCACAATGTATTCTAGCACTCCATTTTGATAAATTCTTGACAAACATCACTCAAACGTAAAATTATACTTTTTATTTAATTCGAATTCTATTCTAATTTTGAAAGCTATGTCCAGCTATTTTAATAAAATGACCAGAGTTAGCTATCTTCTCAAAAGAGGTTTTATTCTATAGGAGGGCAGGTAATATCATTACAGTACTAACGCTTTGCATTGCGAATAATGCTATAAAATTCAAGTTTAATATTATTATTACACTACAACCGTCATCCCAGCGATATGCTACGAGTTATGTATGTGCAGTCCAACTTTCGTTTTTGAAGGAATGAAAGAATGAAAATACATTTATTCAGTAAACAAGCACAGGTAATAATAATAATATATAAAAATAGGTACACATACAGAAGTCCTTAATGGTTATCTGTGCGAGTCCGAATTGGTCCCATCTCAGGACTAGCTGCAACATTAACTGTTGCAGCGCTGGTTTTATGATGGGACCATGTAAAATAGCTCACAGACCATTGATGTGTCAGTACAGTACGCACTACTTAAATATGAATCTATACAAATAAATAAAATTGGAGTGTCCGTTTGTAATATTGAAATAACCGGTTTTTACTACTTAAATATGAATATATATACGGTACATACACCAAAATAACATTTTTTTCAATTTTTGTCTGTCTGTCTGTCTGTTTGTTCCGGCTAATCTCTTAAACGGCTGGACCGATTTTGACGGGACTTTTATTGGCAGGTAGCTGATGTAATAAGGAGTAACTTAGGCTACTTTTATTTTAGAAAAAGTCATTTATTTTACTAAAAAACAAAATAAACTAATTAGCACGCGGACGAAGTCGCGGGCACAGCTAGTTATCTATATAAGTATGTATTTACAAAAGAAAAGCGTTTACAAACATATAATTGACGGACACATAAGTACATTGAGAGTCAGAACAAGTATTTATGGATCTCACTAATTTATCCTGCGAGGCAATCGAACCTGGTACACGATGTGGCTAGGTGAATGTCTTAACCGTTGCGCTGAATTTTGCTTAAGTTATAACTGCATGATCCGATGGGATGGATTAGCCAAGACGACCAAGGAGGAGTCGTGTGCTGGCTATTAGTGATGTGCCAGATATCCGTATCCGCGGATATACGAAGGAGAAGAAAATCCGTATGCGTATCTGTTACTTTTTACCAGATCTGTTACCTTATTAATATTCAACAACTGATGAAAATTTATGATTGATAAGGTAGCAATAAAAAACGAATAAATTAAATTCCATTTTTTTTTATTTCTTATAATCAAATATTTGGCACCTTCATATTGCAACCATACATTGTAACGTAAAAGCTCCTATTAACGACCCCCTAAAAAGTGTACTCTATTAACGATCTAATTTTTAAATCACGCATATTAGACATAATGTAGGGTTCCAGTAAGTCATACCTTAATTTGTTATTTATTTTTGTTGGGCAACAAAAAGAGTAAAGTTTATGTGTGTAAATAGCCAGTGAAAGAAATAATTTGACAATGAGTGGGACGCACCCGAAATTGACGCACGTTTCAGTGTCGCGGCTCCGGCCACGTAAGTACACTTAAATATTACTTAAGGAAAATAACACACTGAGAATGCATTGGTCTTCTTGCTATCACATTACAACTGTAACGTATATATTTGTTTTCTAAATTAACTCTTGATATAATACTTCTTATTGGTTTTTGTGTTATAAAATCATGTTTCAATTGAAGGCGGTAATAGAATCCAAATTTCAAAACTTGATTATAATAAGGACCCATGGCGTTGTTAAATTTTGAGACATTTAGTATTTTTAAATAATATCTATTATAAGCTACCTCATTTGATTTTATTTTTTTCTTGTTCAATTCTTATAATTATTTTACTTCGTTAGCTCTATTAACGGCACAGCTATTTCTTAAAGTTTTGTGTAAAACTCGATTCAACGTTAGACAATATCCCTATTAATATAACGATATTATACTGTAAATAACCATTATTATCTGAATTAAAGACTAACTGAGACTAAAAGAAATAATATAGCAATGAGATCGAATTTAACAGTATTCCATGAAACGGATATTTTATCTGTTTATTATTAATTTTATTGGTCGCTAATAGAATATTGTAACCTTCATACTTGCTGTGTGATGACGGCGACAAATATCAGAATCAGAATATCATCACCCCATCTCATCCCGTGGGGGGCGTAGAAGTCGACCCGAGGGAATATCTACCAGAGGATGGGCAGCAGCTTCCTTCTGATTACTATGGCCATCTTACTGCGATCGCCAACCCGCCTGCCAAGCGTGGCGATTATGGCATATCCCCCCAAGACGATTCTTGAGGGAGGCTTGTCCAGCAGTGGACTTATTTAGCTGTAATGATGATGATGATGATGAACCTTCATACTTGATTCTATTATCGACTCACAGCTGTGACGATATTTTTGGTAGTATTACAGTACACAAAAACAAAATGTTACTAACGTTTGTTCCTAACGTGACGTTTTGAGACATTTTGTCACAGGCCATATTATTAATGTAAAATAATATTTGCTATCCAGTTTCATTCATGGCTTCATGGCATTGGCTATATTTCATATGTTTTCAAATCAAATAATATGGCGGGACGGAATGTGGGCCATGTAACTTTTTTAAGTTTCTTTCGATGAATTAAATTCTATATCGTTGATTACTGTCTCTCTCTCTTCTTCTAGCCTTATTAATCCCAAGCATCTTGAGGTCGGCTTCTGTATTGAGCGAATTATAAATGTGTTATTATAAAATTAACCTATTGTAAAGGTATTTTGTGATTGTATTAGAGATAAAAATATTTTTGTTATTGATTTATAGTAAGTACGTTGAGTAAAAGCTACCAGATAGAGACACACACTAACACACACAGACACACACACATGCACGAACACATACACACACACACACACAAACACACGCACACACAGACACACACACACACACATTTTTATATAGTACTATTTTTATATGCCGCTTACCTACCTAGAATTAATATTCTTTAAAAATTTTCTTTTAAACTTTAACTATTATTCTGTTCAAATAAACATTTTTACTTTTTTTTTCCTATCTTCAATTGCCTACATTCTCTCTGACCAAGTAAAGCAGTTGTCCTGTACCGGGAGCGACCCGAAACTGGCGGGTTCGGAGGTAGTATGACCACCTTAACCACTGCGCCAAACGTTTTAAGTCCTTTCTGCTATTGCTTGCTACATCCTGTCTTAAATTTTAACTTTATAGCATTATTCGAAATATTTTATACATATGATTTCCCATTTTTGAGATTAGATAGATAGCTAGATAGATAAAACTCTTTATTGTACACCACAAGAAACAATGCAAACTTACAAATTATTATAGTACAAATGGCAGCCTTCTGACAAGGTGTGATCTCTTCCAGGCAACCTAGGTAGTGAAAGAAGAAAGGAGTTACAGAGATGGGGGTAGTTGCGGGTGTACTTAACAAATTTTCTAAAAGGTACTAGCTATACCATACTTATTATTATACATATCAATATAAGTAATTTATCATATTACGTCTGTTCATATTATGTACCTGTGATAAATAATCGATCGGCATTTTTGGAAATCCCTTAGCTCGGAGTACTTTCAAGGCTAAGCTTTAAGTAGTGATCCTTGACAAGTTGTTGGAATCCACTAAGTGTTTTTCATGCCTAATAGACAATGGTGGCGCATTCCACAAACGATTAGATTTACTAAGATTCGATTTTTCTTTTGCAGATAAATCTAATCACAAAAATGGGAAATTATATATCTAATCATCCGGCGGGTGTCAAACCAGCACCCTTTGTCAATTCGGACCTACCTACCCTGGATTGATAAAGGGTGCTTTTTGTATGTCATAGGGCGACAAACGAACAAGCGGGTAACCTGATGGCAAGTGATCACCGCCACCCATGGGCACTCGCTACACCAGAGGAGTCGCGGATGCGTAGTCGGCCTTTAAAAGAGTCAGCAAACAAGTGGCGCTGACTCTTACCCCCACCCCAATTAACACTGGCGACCTTCATGATAACACAAAAGATAAACAATCTATATACAACATCAATATGTAGTATTAACTCCGCTAATTGTCAGTTTAATCATGACGGGATGTAATTTTCACCGCAAAACCAACACCGCGCAATAATATGCATATGCAAGAAGGTCAATATAAAACTAAAGTTACAAAATAGTCTTACAGTCCTCCATGGACAATTCTCAAGGGCCCCTTGTAGCAGCCCTTGAGAATATTTGCGGGCGAGATAGCGGGGCAAATAGCATCCCGGCATGATTAAACTGACAATTAGCGTAATTAACACTACATATTGATTTTGTATTTAGATTGTCATGGATGGATTGGAGGTAGGGCACAGCGTTTAATCGCTCAAAGAGCAGCCAGACTGGGGAAGTACCTCCACCTTACAGAAGACATTCCTTAATAATAACATTAATAATATAATGTTGTGTTTCTTAGTGTGAGTAAGGTCGCCAGAGCTCATTGGGGTGGCGGGGAAGGGTCAGCAGCATTTGTTTGCTGACTTTTAAAGGCCGTCAACGCACTCGTGATACCTCTGGTGTTGCGAGTGTCCATGGGCGGCGGTGATTACTTACCATCAGGTGACCCACTTGCTCGTTTATCGTCCTCTGATATAAAAAAAAAATCCGCAAAGTAACGCCCGATTACCTAACATTAAAATATTAAGGTTATTTTCAAGGAATGTCTTCTGTAAGGTGGAGGTACTTCCCCAGTCGGGCTGCTCTTTGAGCGAATGAACGCTGTGCCCTACCTCTCTAAACCGCTGGTTTGGACCCACCCCTGCCCGGGATTGGAAGAGGGTGCTGATTCAAGCACAATCTACCAAGGCGCTAAGCTTTAAACTACGAACAATACACACCGACAGATCAGTTTATCCATCGGCTTGGTTTTCTAGAAACATGGCTCCATCATAATTTAATCGCGCCGTCGCCGAGCGATTAATGCTGCATGGAGTACTGCTCTCATCTTTGGGACGGCTCCGCAAAGTATCAGCTAGACTCTTTGGACTCGATAGACAGACGCGCTCGCAGGATAATCGACGATAGAGACCTAACAAGTAAAAAGCTGCAAAACTTGGATCATCGGCGCGGCGTCAGGTTGCAAGCTTATCGGTTTTCTACAGGCTATTTCATGGAGAATGCGCTCAAGACCTCCATGAACTTATCCCTCCATCTCCCTTTTTCATCGGACTACAAGGCGTCGGGAGGCTCTCCACGTCGTTGACATCCCATTATGCCGTACGAAGCGTTTTGCTTCGTCTTTCATCATACGCACGGCTAAGCTGTGGAACAGCCTCCCAAACGACGTGTTTCCAGACTCATATAACATGGGTTTATTCAAGGTTAGAAAGAACAGGTATCTTATGGGTCCGCGCGGTCCACCTTCGACCACATCTTCACTTACCATCAGGTGAGATCGTGGTCAAGCGCAAACCCATTTTGCGTAAAAAATAAATTATATTATGATTTCCCATTTTTGAGATTATCCTCTCTGTACAAATAAAGCTAATCTTTTACACGTTTTTATTAAACCGGGTAATCGATGGGAGGGCTACATTGAATCGACTTACGCATGCCAACATTCTAATTTCAGTTCGGAGAAGTTATTTTCAGTACGTTTCCAGCATCGTCAATTGGTCCAATTTGCTCGTATTGTGTACTAAGAAAACGCCTTTAAGCTTTATGACGACTGATTGAGAGTATTTTTCTGGTTATCTACAAAATATATTATCCGCCTACACAAGTTTATGATTTGTTAAGATTGCCATATTGATAATCTGAAACGATGTTAATAATAAAATATTAATCATAAGAACCTAGGGCGTATAACCTCGCCGCAGGAGGTGCTTAAACAGGGTGGCCTAGGAGTTGACGTTCAAAGAAAGAAGACGAAAAAAGCAAGCCCGCAGTTTCTTTGTGGCTTTCTTCTCCGGGTCGTCCACCTTGGTAGCTAGAGAAAGCCGCAGGCTAGCTAGGGTAGGATCCTCAGCGGCGAGGATTGTGTTGCCCCCTTAACACGTGATTATCCCGTGCAAGTGATCTGACTCCCATTTTGAATTCCATCTTTTAATTCAGCGGCCGCCTGAGCTGTGGCCCGAACCCCATATGGGTGCCCTCAGGTAATATTCGCTTAAATTAAGCTACTGGTTGAGAGCCTTCTGCGCTAGCCAACTGCTCGTTGTTTTCAATCCTTTAATTTTAATATACTATTGCTAAACGTAACAATAATAGCTTGGTAGTAAGGATATTAAAAATATATGTGACGAAACAGACCGCACGGACGAACTAATTCAAAATATTTTGTTGTCTTAAGTACTGCTTTTAAACTGTGTGCATGTAATACATTGTGAGCTTGACAAGTACAAGTGTATGAAAAAAATACCCAAGTGCTGAAAAAAAATCATTATTTCATTATTTCAAACGCAAAATTTAGATACTTTATGATGAGCAGTATCCGAATCTGAATGTTCTACGATTTTATTTTACCTATTTACACCTATTTCCATCTGTCACGTAAGCACCGTCGTCTCAGGAACGTCTTGGACGATGAGATTACAGTCTCTGTCGAAAAAGTCAAGACGATCATCTTCACAGCAACTGCTGCATACCAACCGATACTTCGCGACCACCAGCGTCCTCCATGACCCAACGACTGCTGCACACCCACCGATACTTCTCGACCACCAGCCTCCTCCATGACCCTTAGTTTGCATTCGAATCGACGAAAACTGATTGGTCAACAAATAGCTGAAACCGCTGGATCTAGAAGTGTTAAGGGGGGTGGAAAGGGGTTGCGTAGTTTGTATCGAACAACTTTCTTGGTCTACTTTGAGCTTGGCATTTATTTTCATAAAAAGTTTATTAACCACATATATCAGCGTTTCTTAATATTAATATTCAATGATAAAACAAACATTAATCTATCAGTCAGCAAATCAGGTTCCTCTTTTATAAATAAGATTTTAATTTATCCGTTCTAATGTATCCGGAGTCTCATTTCGACTACCACGTAGACGAAGTCGTGGGTAAAAGCTAATATTTAATAATAATAATATATATCTTGGGATTCCACGTAAGGGGATGATTCTTGAATTTTAGGTAATAAAATTCGACACTCATCTCAACGATAGCCCAAATTCACCGGAACAGCATATTTGCGTTGAATATATATCAAGTACCGAAGCTTATTACTCAGAACAGTATTGAGCGATCTGAAAGTATAACAACAATAAACATAATAATAAGGGGCCCACACTTCATAAAAACGTCATTAAATCAAAAAAGTTGAAGTACAAAATAATCACCATCATCATCATCATATCAGCCGAAAGACGTCCACTGCTGGATAAAGGCCTCCCCCGAAGACCTCCACAAGTGCCGGTCTTGCGCTATTCGTATCCAGCAGTTTCCAGCGACCCGCACAAGATCAACGGTCCATCTTGTAGGGGGCCTGACCACGCTGCGTCTTCCGGTTCGTGGTCGCCACTCGAGAACCTTTCTGCCCCAACGGCCGTCGGTTATACGGGTTTTGTTTTGTCGTAGAACCGACAAGTTAATGTGTTTATGAATTATGGTCGAAGGTGTAGATCTTTTTTAGGTCAATAGCCTCCCAGTCGACATAAACAATAGTATCACAAAGACCTCTTTTAAAAACATAATACATATGCATTTATATAATATCTTCTGTAAAAACCTCACTGTAGGGAATATTTGAATATTTAATTATATAGATAGAAAATAATATTGTTTAATAGTTATCTAAGTAGAGTGGAAAAGAACTGCACATTTTCAAAACTCTGTCTTTGGGATCGGGGTCAAACTTTATAATAAACTACCCAATATTATAAAAAATGCTGACACAATAAATTTGTTTAGACGTAAGCTAAAAGAATTTTTAATATATAAGGTATTACTCAATAAATGATTATATTAGGTCTTTACCTATGAAATTGCCGTTCTGCAGTACTGGCCATTTCAAATCAAAATAATTTTTGTTTGGCTAAGAATTCTAATTTCAAATTAATTTTATTTTAAAAACATGGATTCTTTTTTCCAAAAGTAGTCATTTCTTTATTGATTAGTGTTACATTTTCATCGCATTTCAATCTTTTTCGTCATCATGGATACGTTAAAAATTCGAGTAATTATGGAATATGAGTACCGTCGTGGCAGCAACGCGGCACAAGCGGCACGCAACATCAACGACGTTTACGGAGCTAACACTACAAACCAACGCACCACCTGTTATTGGTTTGCTCGCTTCCGTTCTGGAAATTTCGACCTGAAAAATGAACCTCGCGGTCGTCCGAAGACTTTGGTCGACAATGACGAATTAAAGGCGGTTGTGGAAGCTGATGATACACAATCTACGGCTGAATTAGCAGCAGCTTTCGACGTTAGCGTCAAAACAATATTGGTCCATTTGCGTCAAATTGGCAAGGTAAAAAAGCTTGACAAATGGGTGCCCCACGAACTCAATGATCGCCAGCGCGAAGTACGCGTCGAGACGTGCCTTGCACTGCTCAACAGACACACAAATGAAGGAATTTTTAACCGCATTGTTACCTGCGATGAAAAATGGATTCTGTTTGATAACCGCAAGCGCTCAGCAAGTTGGTTGGATCCTGGTTCAGCACCTAAACAATGCCCTAAACGAAAACTTACCCCTAGAAAAGTGATGGTCACTGTTTGGTGGTCTAGCGCCGGTGTGATTCATCACAGCTTCTTACCAAACGGGGTGAGCATTACTACAGATGTGTACTGTGAAGAACTGAGCACAATGATGGAGAAGCTGGCGCATCTCCAACCAGCATTGGTCAATCGCTCGTCTCCGCTGCTCCTGCACGACAACGCGCGACCTCATACTGCACAGCAGACGGTCTCCAAGTTGCAAGAACTGGGGTTGGAAGCTCTCCGTCATCCGCCCTACTCACCAGACCTTGCGCCTACAGACTACTACTTTTTCCAGAATTTGGATAACTTCTTGGCGGGAAAAAAATTCAATACCCGAGAGGCAGTACAAAATGCCTTTGAAGAATTTGTTGCCTCCCGTCCAGCTGATTTCTTTAAGAAGGGCATCAATAAACTGCCACTGCGATGGCAAAGATGCATTGATTGCATGGGTGATTACTTCGATTAATACAAATAAAAAAATTCATGAAAAAAATTCGTTTAAATTTTTTCATACAAAACGGCAATTTCATAGGTAAAGACCTATTATAAATGACAAAAATGTATGAATTTAGTTTTAGTAATGATTATATTCTGATATTAATTATTATTTGTGATATTATTATAATATGTAGTAATATATGATATGTAGTAATATATGACCAAAGATGTTTATTAGGGACTTAATTATTATATTTATTTATAAGAAATAATATTAAATGGATGTATTTTTAGAAACTAAATTGTATTTATGTATAATGCTCATTGCTAAACATAAATTGTAAATTAAAATGCATAAAATATTGCACACCTCAGTGGTATGTTACAGAGATCCTTAGTATAAGATACAATACCACATTTTCCTACCTGTAATAAGCAATAAATAAATTTGAATTTGAAAGTGTCACTTAAAATGTAAACTTAAAAAAATTGTTAAATAAAGGAGCTACGTCTGCCAACAAACTGCTTTGCAGTTTGGCAGAGGTAAAAATGGATTGTAAAATATTTTTTCTCAAAATAAACGCTTTTTCATTTCATTCCACACAGCAAAGCAGGGGTAAAATAAAACACAGTAGTAATCTTTAGAATCGTCTATTAATATTTTGACGCACGTAAAACACTAAACTCCATTGCAGCTTGATGTATCTGAAACAGAATATGAATATGTTAGTAAATAAATGTTTACGGCCTATTTTATGACGTCTATTAAAAACGGTACCACACTCGTATCATCTTAACAGCCGTAAAAACTCCACTGCTGGACAAAAGCCTCACCCAAGAATCATCTTGTGCGGATATAAATCGCCACGCTTAGCGCTTGGCAGACGGGTTGTCGCAGTATGATGGACATAGTACTCAGGACTGCCTCGTTGGTCTAGCGGTAGCGTGTTCAACTGCAGATAATGAGGTCCCGGGTTCAAATCCCGGGTCGGGCCAAAAAGTGATTTTGGGATTTTTCCGTAAAAAGAAATTTCTCATTATCAGCCCGAAGTCTGGAAGTTGGCGGTATTACACCCCTGTGCCTCGGAGAGCACGTAAAGCCGTCGGTCCTGTACCTGAACTCTTTCCGGTCGTGTCGCTAGGCGTCCCATCGGATCATGAGAGTGTTGGAATAGAAAGTGCCCCTGTGTTTGCGCACACACTTGTGCACTATAATATGTCCTGCGCAATTGGCTAGTCTCCATTAAGACTGGCCGCCGTGGCCGAAATTCGGTCGGGAGGACATCATCACTCAGAAGGAAGATGCTGCCCGTCCTCTGGTAGATATTCCCTCGGGTCTTCTTCTCCCGGGTCCCCATCTCACTCCGTAGGGTATTCTGATATTGGCTGCCATCACCACACTCACAAAATGGGTGTGATTTAACGAGCAAGTGGGTCACCTTTTGGTAAGTAATCACCACCGCCCACGAAACACAAGGGGGTCTGCAAGTACGTGGCCGGCTTTCAGAAGGCATAGGCTCGCTTCTTGAAGGTTGCCATGTTTAACGAAGAACGCAGATTTTGTTGTGTTTTAAATGATGGTATTGGTATTGAACGGACGGTCACCGTAGCCAAGTTGGTAGTGCTCCTGCCTACAAAGCTGGTGGTCCTGGGTTCAAATCCCGGTAAGTGCAAATAATTGTGTGAAAAGCACGAATATTTGTTTATGAGTCATGGATGTTTTCTATGTATATAAGTATTTATCTATCTATATAAGTATGTATATCGTCCCCTGGTACCCATAGTACAAGCTTTGCTTAGTTTGGGGCTAGGATGATCTGTGTGACATTGTCCCTAGATATTATTATTATTATTGAAATTGAAAAGTTAGATATGACGACGAAGAAACAGAATATAGCAATGTGTATAGAGTAGTCGGAGCACGTAAGTTTCTGCGCTGACGAATTGGTAACCATTTCAATTGCGCCAAAGATGACACATGATCGTATTTTCGCAGATTGAAGATGAACAAAATGCTGTTATTCAGAAGTCGGTCGAGCTTATTGAGGTTTTCTGCATTCTGGGGCCCTACCGGATAAGTCGCCGAAAATCGATTTCTTAAAAGGCTTTCAAATAAATAACGGTTAAAAATTACTTAATCAATCGTTGAAATTCAACGTTGACAATCGATTCCGGACCATTTATGACGTCACATGTGCTCATGGAAGCCGATTTACCGATTGATTAAGTCATATCTAACCTTTATTTATTTGAACGCCATTTAAGAAATTGATGTTCGGCGACTTAGCAGGTAGAGCCCCAGGTCAAAATAGCACACATCACAATGAGTCCAGAGGTTTTCTCAGAACCGAATGCTGTTATTCAGAAGTCGGTCAAGCTTATTGAGGTGATCTGCATACAGGTCAAAGTAGCACACATCACAATGAGCCCAGAGATAGCGCGCGGTAAAAAGTTGAGTTGTACTCTGCTGCAACGCCCCCTGTTTGCATCACGGCCTGACCTATTGTAATTTAACGTACGATAGACGTAGGTACATCATGTACTAGTTACAATAGAATAATAATATGTACGTGCAGTAATTTTAAGAAAATGAGGATTTTCCAGGGAGCTTCTAGTGAGTATACTCTGCAGCAACGCTACTAACAATCCTACTGATGTATCCCGCTGTGTGGTGACGGCATAGAATATCATCACCCCATCTCATCCCGTGGGGGGCGTAGAAATCATCCGAGACAATACCTACCAGAGAACGGGCAGCAGCGTTTTACTGTGTACTATGACCATCAAACTGCGATCGCCAACCCGTCTGCCAAGCGTGGCGATTATGGCATATCCATTCTTTGGGGAGGCTTATGTCCAGCAGTGGACGTACTTTGGCTGATATGATGATGTACCCAACGAACGCTTATTAAAATGTTCATAATAAAAATACAAGGGAGAGTACAACACAAAATATTGTGGTAGATGACCATTCCAGCTCATATCATATCTCAGGATTTATCCTGTGATTTCAGAGTTTTTTGACTCTTCTCAGGCTTGCTAATATCTTGAAATCTAAGGATTTTGTAAATCTATACATATAATAAAGTCGTAGGAAAGCCAAAACTGTACATTTAATATTTTGAAAAAAGGATACTTGGGGCGTGATCTACAATCGATATCGAAGCCAAAAATATAGTTTTTAGTATTTTTGTCAGTTTGCCTGTATGTATGTCCGGCCTAAACTCAAAAAGTACTGCATGAATTGACTTCAAATTTTGCATGAATATTACTAAGAGGTCGAGTCAACATATAGGCTACATATTATCACCAACGGGGGAGGAGCTGTGATAATTTATAAAATTTAATGCGGGTAAAACTGCTGGGCATAGCTAGTTTCCAATAAAAAGCTCTGCCCCGCCTTCATGCATCTCAAATACTAACTAAAGCAATTTTAAAATCGTTGCATTTCTAACTAGGTCCCCGATGCGCAGTTTTAGTTGTTGGACAGTTCAGTTCTTTTCAAACAACCTATTAGATACTAACTGTGCCCCGCGGTATTACCCGCGTTAAACTTTATAAATTATCACAGCTCCTCCTCCGTAGGTAATAGAGTGATCATAGCAATATTCATGCAAAATCTGAAGTAAATCCATGCAGTACTTTTTGAGTTTAGCCCGGACATACATACAGACAAACAGACAAAAATTCTCAAAACGATATTTTTGGTTTCGATATCGATTGTAAATCACGCCCCAAGTATCCTTTAAAAAAATATTAAATGTACAATTTTGACTTTCCTACGATTTTATTATATGTATACACACATCAACACAATCTAGGGATATTGAACATTTCATTGATTATCTAGAAAACTATAAACATTTTGTTATGACTGTAAATGGAAGAATTAAAGATAATTTCATGGCCGATATTTAAACATTAACAACACGATGCGATTTTGTTTTTCTAATTAATAAAAGTCTTAAATTAATTAAGCCATAGAAAATTACTGAGTGAACAAAAACATTTTATTCTTATAAAATTATTCAATCGAATTAAATGAATAAAAATCTTACCAAATCTGATAATCAGTAATCGGTATTTCCTCCTCTAACATTAATCACACAGCGGCAACGATTTTCCATACTTAAAATTAAGGTGTCAATGTCTTGCTGGGGTATGCAGTCCCAAGTTCTTTTTAAATGTTCGAAAAGTTGTTCTTCTGTTGTCAAGTTGGGCGGAAAATCCCTCAATGCTCTTCGCTGTAACATGTCCCAGGCGTGTTCAATTGGGTTTAAGTCTGGCGACTGTGGAGGCCAATCTAATACCTGAACATCGTGTTCTCGAAGGGCGGCCCTCACCAGCCGCGCTGTATGGGAAGGTGCATTGTCATGCATGAGCTGAAATTCTTGCCCCGTTAGGGCCCTGAGCGGGACAATGACACGTTCTACTACCTCCTCACGGTATCTATGGGCAGTCATGCTGCCCTGAATCCAAATGAGTTGGGTTCGTCCGCCGATTCGTATTCCTGCCCACACCATAATTGTCCCGCCTTGGTAAGAGTGGACCTCCTGTGGATGTCGGAGACGGCTGACCCTGCCTGGAGTTCTCCAAACGCGTGTTCGTCTCGAATCTGGATGAAATCCATAGCGGGACTCATCAGTGAACAGCACCAATGACCATTGTTGATCACTCCATGTCAAATGTTCTTGAGCCCATAAAAGTCGCCTACCGCGATTGCCACGTCGCAGCGCTGGGACTCGTAGCGGTCTGCGAGCATGAAGACCAACTTCATGCAGCCTCCTTCGCACGGTTTGGTCGCTCACCAGCAGCTGCTGACCCTCCTGGAGCCTTTGCACTAGTTGCATCGCTGTGATATTGGGTAGTCTTCTGGCGGTCATTTGGAGAAATCGATCCTGTCTCTGAGTGGTAACACGATATCTACCTGTGTGCCGTTCTGCCACATCTCCAGTAGCGCGATAACGTGACCACAGCCTGGATACCACATTTTGGCTTGTGCCCAGAGACTCAGCAACGACGCGTTGAATAGCACCGTTTTGTAACATGCCAACTGCCCGTAACATTTCATCTCGACTCAAATGATGGCGTGGCATGACGCTAAAAAGCTTACACAACCAATTGAGAAAAGAAAATAAAACAATTTATCAGGTTTTCTTCAATTAACACGCAAAAAAAATTTTAATGCAACTTCTTGAAATTAGATACAACTCAAGATTGCGCTGTGCTTTGCGTGTTTTCATTTGTTTCTCATTTTAATTTTTAAATTTTGAATAAAGAATAGACAAGGTTTAAATCTGTAAATAAACTTTTTAAGGAAACTAAATAGGTTTTAAACAATAAAGCCATGTTTGATTTCAAAATAACGTATCCCTAGACTTTGTTGATGTGTGTAGATTAGATTAGATATTAGAAAGCAATCAGTAGACTGCCTTGTTAGCTTAGTGATTAGTGACACTGAAAGACAAAGGTCGTGGGTTCGATGCCCACCCAGGGCAAATTTTTATACGCTGAGCGCGATTCTTTGGCTAGTGTCTGGGTGTAATGTATCTATAACTAGCTGTGCCCCGTGGTTTTACCCGCGTTATCTATACTAATATCATAAAGAGGTAACGTTTGTGAGTTTGTGACCTTGTAAGGGGTAATCTCTGGATCTATTGAACCGATTTTCAAAATTATTTCATTAATACAAACCTACGTTATTGTGGAGTGTCATAGGCTATGATTCATTCCCATAACTTTTATTTATCCTGAACTTTTTATCCGACGTATTAGAGAATTGTCTACGAATAAGTTTAAAAAAAATATTAAAGCCAAATTGTGTAGCAGGGCATATTACAAAATTCCTGATTATTTAAGTGATAAAAGTGCTTGGGATTGAGTTGTTCTGAGTCAACACACATATTATGATTGTAATTAATCTTAATTTTATTTTAATTTAAAAAAGGATTCCTACTGAGTTTTCTGGCAGTGTTTCTCAGTAGCTGCCACGTCATGCACTGCACGGTAGGGGAAAAAAAATATGACGATTCCACATAAATGAATTTTATTTTCCGGAATAAAGAATTTTTACGCGGGACAAACGGGCAGGGACAAAAATATTTATAACGCGGACCAAAGTCCGCGAACACTGCTATCCTTTATAAATTATATGTGTTAATCCAGGATGTCAGCTAACTCCATACCAAATTTTATTTAAATCAGTCCAGCCGTTTAGACGTGTCGAAGTAACAAACTTTCGCCTTTATAATATTAGTGTGATTATGCATGTATTTAGAAAAGGTAAGTACAAAGTAATAATATCTATCTATCTAGGGACAATGTCACACATATCATCCTAGCCCCAAACTAAGCGAAGCTTGTACTATGGGTACCAGGCGACGATATTTATTTATTTATTTATTTACTCATTAACAATTTGCATTGTGTTTGAATCCGTATAGAATACATATCAATTAAATTATACAATAGAAAAAATAATAAATTGAAATAATAACAAAACAACAAAATAAAATAATACGATACAATAGTCCACACATTAAATTTAAATAAAATAAAAACAAACTACAAAACATTAATTTGTCACGTCATTACAAATAACATTAAGATTATAATTATTTTTTAAATAATTGGGTTTTACAATTCAGTCACAGCATAAAAACCCTTCTCCAATAGGAAGGCCTTCAACCTTGTTTTAAATATGTTCGTATTGTAAACTGTTTCCTTCAAAGATGCTGGTAACTTATTAAATAATTCCACTCCTTGGTACTGAGGGCAATGTTTAACAATATTTAATTTAGGAACCATGTTATTTTTAATAGCTTTCCTTCTCGTATTCTCTCTATGATCTCTTTCTTCTTCTGTTTCATATCTGTGTATGTATTTTGCAAAATTACTAAGAATTAAGAAAATGTATAGACTTGGTACTGTTAGTATTTTTAATTTGACAAAATATTCTCGACATGATTCCCATTGTGGTATTTTGACAATGGTTCTTATAGCGCGTTTTTGAAGAACGAAAGCTCTGTGACAATTATAATTATAACTGTTTCCCCAGCACATGATACTATACCTCAACCTTGATTCCACAAGACCATGATATACAGCTAATAGGTGTTTAATGTCAATTTGATCCCTTAAGCTTCTTAATGCATAACAAGCTGATGATAGATTCGAGTCAATAGTCGCCAACTCCTGCTTCCAATTTAAGCTTGAATCTATAGTGATTCCTAAAAACTTGACGTTATTTGCTAAAAGAACTTTTTGACCATTTAGGTTTATATCTATGTGGTCTTTATTTCGTGCTGTGGTTCTAAATAATAAAAGGTTTGTCTTATTTGTATTTATTATTAAATTATTAGCTGAGAACCATTTACAAAGACGTTCTAGGGTTTTGTTCACTTTAGCAGTCAAAGTTTCTAAATCGCATGCACTTATTACTACATTTGTGTCGTCTGCAAAAACAACTAATTTAACGTCCGGTTGTCTATTTTTTATGTAATTGAGCAGGTAATTTGTGAAAATTATGTATAATACGGGACCCAGGATGGAACCTTGAGGTACTCCGCGTTTAATACCAACCATTTTTGATTTGTACACAACTTCATGATTTCTTTCATCAATATTTTAAATTTCAACATACATTCTTCTGTTCTTTAAGTATGATGTCATCTCATCCCGTGGGGGGCGTAGAAATCATCCGAGGGAATACCTACCAGAGAACTGGCAGCATCGTTTTTCTGTTAAGTATGACCATGAAACTGTGATCGCCGACCCGTCTTCCAAGCGTGGCGATTATGGCATATCCAGATTTTGTCCAGCAGTGGATGTACTTTAGCTGACATGATGATGCCCTTGATTCCATGCAATAATAATGATATCTGGGGACAATGTCACACAGATCATCCTAGCCCCAAACTAAACAAAGCTTGTACTGTGGGTATCAGGCGACGATATACATACTTATATAGATAGATAAATACTTATTAAATATAGAAATCCATGACACAGAAACAAATATTCCTGCTCATCACACAAATATTTGCACTTACCGGGATTCGAACCCAGGACCACCAGCTTCATAGGCATTATCACTACCAACTAGGCTACGGTGACCGTCTAAAATCAATTATATACCGATTTTAAATGCGTCTAGCTAACATGTTACTCCTACATGCAATGCTTCGTCTCTGTCTTTCTCAATCATCTTCGTCAGATAAGTTGTCTGTTATTATATGACCAAGATATTTAAACATACTTATATACATAGATAAATACTTAAATACATAGAAAAGATCCATGACTCAGAAACAAATATTCGTACTCATCACACAGATATTTGCACTTACCGGGATTCGAACCCAGGACCACCAGCTTCGTAGGCAGGAGCACTACCAACTAGGCTACGGTGACCGTGGAGTAAAGAGAGGTAGGGCACGGCGGTCATTCGCTCAAAGAGCAGCCCGACTGGGGAAGTGCCTCCACCTTACAGAAGATAATTCTTTAATAATAACAGCAGTGGGGACCCTAGTGTCAGAGTTGTTCAAGCCACCAAGTAGGCCTCTGACGTGGACATTAGACAACAATGACTACATCCGGGACCGATAGCTTAACGTGCCTTCCGAAGCACGGAGACGCTAAGAAATTAAACAACTTTTGTGGTCACCCATCTAAGTTTAAATATCTTGGTCATATAATAACAGACAACTTATCTGACGAAGATGATTGAGAAAGACAGAGACGAAGCATTGCATGTAGGAGTAACATGTTAGCTAGACGCATTTAAAATCGGTATATAATTGATTTTAGACGGTCACCGTAGCCTAGTTGGTAGTGATAATGCCTATGAAGCTAGTGGTCCTGGGTTCGAATCCCGGTAAGTGCAAATATTTGTGTGATGAGCAGGAATATTTGTTTCTGAGTCATGGATTTATATATTTAATAAGTATTTATCTATCTATATAAGTATGTATATCGTCGCCTGATACCCATAGTACAAGCTTTGTTTAGTTTGGGGCTAGGATGATCTGTGTGACATTGTCCCCAGATATCATTATTATTGCATGGAATCAAGGGCATCATCATGTCAGCCAAAGTACATCCACTGCTGGACAAAAGCCTCCCCAAAGAATGGGAGGATATGCCATAATCGCCACGCTTGGCAGACGGGTTGGAGATCACAGTTTCATGGTCATGAAAAACGATGCTGCCCGTTCTCTGGTAGGTATTCCCTCGGATGATTTCTACGCCCCCCACGGGATGAGATGGGGTGATGATATTCTATGCCGTCACCACACAGCAATCAATAGCATAAGTCTATTAAATCAATTATTTACTGATTTTAAATGCGTAGAATGCTGAGATGGTTTGGCCATTTAGAAAGGATGAATGAAAGAAGATTGACCAAAGAAGTATACCTGGCCTGTGTGAATGGAACAACCGGAAGGGGTAGACCTCGTAGAACATTCGCTGACCAAATCGGAGACGCTCTCAAGAAAGGTATAGTAATATGATTTTAATTTAAGTAAGTATGTGTGGTGTGACTTTCGAGAGACAGAATATGAAATACCTATATAAGAGAGCGTTGTGGTGTGAAAGGGGATATAGTCACAAAGATCGAAAAAGGTATGCTGAGATGGTTTGGGCATTTAGAAAGGATGAATGAAAGAATATTGACAAAAGAAGTAGATATACCTGGCTTGTGTGAATGGTACAACTGGAATGGGTAGACCTCGTCGAATATTCTCTGACCAAATCGGAGACGTTCTCAAGAAAGCAGGCAGGCAGGTCAGAAGTACCCTAAACCGGCGAGCATGTATGAAGAATATAATGACAGTAATCGCGGCAAAAGACGTGTCAAAGATCGTGACAAATGGAAATCCGTTGTCTCTGCCTACCCCTTTGGGAAACAGGCGTGAGTCTATGTATGTATGTATTTAAATGAGTTACAGAAGGCGATTATATAATTAGAACTGCATTTCCAGTACACATGCGTAGTATTGTTTGCAAACAATTACCTACTTGGTATTTTATAGGTTGTGGTTATCTATGCAAGGTGCATTGTAATTGACCTTAGAGAGACCTTTGTGTAGTATCGTCATTAGATCACGTCAGTACTAGGAAAATATATCATTTTATATCATCTTTGTTTATTAAACTTGTACTAGATGTCGCACTTGTTTGAAATTCCACTGACTGCCTCGTTGGTCTAGCGGTAGCGTGTTCAACCGCAGAAAATGAGGTCCTGGGTTCAAATCCCGGGTCGGGCCAAATAGTGCTTTTGGGATATTTACGTAAAAATAAATTTGCCAGTATCAGCCCGAAGTCTGGGAGTAGGCGGTCTTACGCCCGCCGTTTAAAGCCGTCGGTCCTGTACCTGGTTTCTTTCCGGTCGTGTCGCTAGGCGTCCCATCGGATCATGAGAGTGATGGAATAGAAAGTGCCACTGTGTTTATGCACACACTTGTGCACTATAATAATGTCCTGTGCAATTGGCTAATCTCCATTGAGAATGGCCGCCGTGACCGAAATTCGGCCGGGAGGACGTCATCATGGTTCTATTTTTAAAGAGTATAGACATTAAATGCAAATAATATTCATCTGTTCTCAGCTTGTCATCTCTTTTCACTTTGTCAGTGTGTCAAAAGCATGGCAGTGTGTGTAATGTTTTCTTCAAATAATTTACTTCTAATCCGTCTCCTCTCTTTCTGGACTATTTTTTTTTTTATGTCAGAGGTCGACAAACGAGCAAGTGGGTCACCTGATGGTAAGTGATCACCGCCGCCCATGGACACTCGCAACACCAGAGGAGTCGCGGGTGCGTTGCCGGCCTTTAAGAGTCAGCAACAAGTGTTGCTGAAACTTCCCCCCACCCCGATGAGCTCTGGCGACCTTACTCACACTCAGAAACACAAAATTAAATTATTAATGTTATTATTAAGGAATGTCTTCTGTAAGGTGGAGGTACTTCCCCAGTCGGGCTGCTCTTCGAGCGAAAGAACCCTGTGCCCTACCTCTCTTAAAATTTTAACTATTTCTCCATATGAACTTTAATTATTCCAAATTTCATACACCTCCGTCCGCGCAATTTCGCAAAAAGAGGTACAAAGTATTTGTTTTTTATTAATACTAAACTAGTATAATAATCTCGAAATATACATGATCAAATTAAAGATTTGGGTTTCATACTGCTAGTAGTATTATTATAAAGGCGAAAGTTTGTGAATGTGTATATTTATTACTTCTTCACGTCTAAACGGCTTGAGCAATTTTAATAAAATATGGTAAAATATGGTATAATAAAGTTAGCCGACACCCTGGATTAACACCTAGGCTATAATTTATATAGTACTAGCAGGGCCCCGCGGTTTTACCCGCGTTAAATTTTGTAAATTATCACAGCTCCCCCGTAGGTGATAGCGTGATAATATGTAGCCTATATGTTGACCCAATCTCTTAGTAATATTCATGCCAAATTTGAAGTAAATCCATGCAGTACTTTTTGAGTTTAGCCCGGACATACATACAGACAAACAGACACACAGACAAAAATTCTAAAATCTATATTTTTGGCTTCGATATCGATTGTAGATCGCCCCAAGTATCCTTTTTTAAAAATATTCAATGTACAGCTTTGACTTTCCTATGATTTTATTATATGTATAGATTAACGCGGGTAAAACCGCGGGGCACAGCTATTTATGAATCATAATAATAATGCCCTCCTGGTCGAATTTCTGCCACAGCAGCCAATCTCAACAGAGACTAGACATCTACGCGGGAGATATTGGGCACAAGTGTGTACGTAAACACTGCGGCACTTTCTATATCCTCCCTCTTTAATCAGATAATCATCATCATCATCATCATCATATCAGCCGAAAGACGTCCACTGCTGGACAAAGGCCTCCCCCAAAGATCTCCACAATTGCCGGTCTTGTGCTATTCGCATCCAGCAGTTTCCAGCGACCCGCACAAGATCATCGGTCCATCTTGTAGGGGGCCTTGCCCACGCTGCGTCTTCCGGTTCGTGGTCGCCACTCGAGAACCTTTCTGCCCCAACGGCCGTCGGCTCTACGAGCTATGTGCCCTGCCCACTGCCACTTCAGCTTGGCAATTCTTCGGGCTATGTCGGTGACTTTGGTGAATCAGATAATATCTAATAATAATATCTACTCAGATAGATTTGTTCTCTTGTCCACTGAACGTATTCACAACGGCTGCCTATTGCCTTCGCAGTAGCTAGTTTAGTTTAGGTTATGTTAGTTTGTAAGGAAAATAACGTAAGATTAGGTACGTAGGTATTATATAGATATAAGATAGATATAAGTTTAACTACTCTGTCGCATTAGGCTCGCCTGTAATGATGGAATAAGTTTTATGGTAAATAAATAATGTTTCAGAAATCTTTAAAATGAATTGTATAAATTTAAGTGCGGGTGGGAATCGAACCCACGACCACGGGGATCCGGCCCATGTGCGTTAACCGCTCCGCCACCGCACCAGGTACTGAACACTTCAAATTTATACAACCCATTCGTTAGATATTTCTTAACGCATTTAAGTCGCTTTAACGCCATCTTACCGAAACCTACACGGCTAACAACGGCTGGAATGCCAATACTTAGATCGGACAATTCCAACAGATGGCGCTTTTTTAAATTATTCATTTTTGAATATTTTTATTAAATCATAGTTTTTATTATTAACTATGATTTCTTATTACTTTTAGCATTTTAAACATGCTGTAAATAAATAAATAAATCTAGGGACAATGTCACACAGATCATCCTAGCCTTAAACTAAGCAAAGCTACTACTATGGGTACCAGGCGATGATATATATACTTATATAGATAGATAAATACTTATAAACATAGAAAACATCCATGACTCAGAAACAAATAATAATAATAATATCTAGGGACAATGTCACACAGATCATCCTAGCCCCAAACTAAGCAAAGCTTGTACTATGGGTACCAGGCGACGATATACATACTATATAGATAGATAAATACTTATAAACATAGAAAACATCCATGACTCAGAAACAAATAATAATAATAATATCTAGGGACAATGTCACACAGATCATCCTAGCCCCAAACTAAGCAAAGCTTGTACTATGGGTACCAGGCGACGATATACATACTATATAGATAGATAAATACTTAAATACATAGAAAACATCCATGACTCAGAAACAAATAATAATAATAATATCTAGGGACAATGTCACACAGATCATCCTAGCCCCAAACTAAGCAAAGCTTGTACTATGGGTATCAGGCGACGATATACATACTTATATAGAGAGAGACATACTTAAATACATAGAAAACATCCATGACTCAGAAACAAATAATAATAATAATATCTAGGGACAATGTCACACAGATCATCCTAGCCCCAAACTAAGCAAAGCTTGTACTATGGGTATCAGGCGACGATATACATACTTATATAGAGAGAGACATACTTAAATACATAGAAAACATCCATGACTCAGAAACAAATAATAATAATAATATCTAGGAACAATGTCACACAGATCATCCTAGCCCCAAACTAAGCAAAGCTTGTACTATGGGTATCAGGCGACGATATACATACTTATATAGATAGATAAATACTTAAATACATAGAAAACATCCATGACTCAGAAACAAATAATAATAATAATATCTAGGGACAATGTCACACAGATCATCCTAGCCCCAAACTAAGCAAAGCTTGTACTATGGGTACCAGGCGACGATATACATACTTATATAGATAGATAAATACTTAAATACATAGAAAACATCCATGACTCAGAAACAAATAATAATAATAATATCTAGGGACAATGTCACACAGATCATCCTAGCCCCAAACTAAGCAAAGCTTGTACTATGGGTATCAGGCGACGATATACATACTTATATAGAGAGAGACATACTTAAATACATAGAAAACATCCATGACTCAGAAACAAATAATAATAATAATATCTAGGGACAATGTCACACAGATCATCCTAGCCCCAAACTAAGCAAAGCTTGTACTATGGGTATCAGGCGACGACATACATACTTATATAGAGAGAGACATACTTAAATACATAGAAAACATCCATGACTCAGAAACAAATAATAATAATAATATCTAGGAACAATGTCACACAGATCATCCTAGCCCCAAACTAAGCAAAGCTTGTACTATGGGTATCAGGCGACGATATACATACTTATATAGATAGATAAATACTTAAATACATAGAAAACATCCATGACTCAGAAACAAATAATAATAATAATATCTAGGGACAATGTCACACAGATCATCCTAGCCCCAAACTAAGCAAAGCTTGTACTATGGGTACCAGGCGACGATATACATACTTATATAGATAGATAAATACTTAAATACATAGAAAACATCCATGACTCAGAAACAAATAATAATAATAATATCTAGGGACAATGTCACACAGATCATCCTAGCCCCAAACTAAGCAAAGCTTGTACTATGGGTATCAGGCGACGATATACATACTTATATAGAGAGAGACATACTTAAATACATAGAAAACATCCATGACTCAGAAACAAATAATAATAATAATATCTAGGAACAATGTCACACAGATCATCCTAGCCCCAAACTAAGCAAAGCTTGTACTATGGGTATCAGGCGACGATATACATACTTATATAGATAGATAAATACTTAAATACATAGAAAACATCCATGACTCAGAAACAAATAATAATAATAATATCTAGGGACAATGTCACACAGATCATCCTAGCCCCAAACTAAGCAAAGCTTGTACTATGGGTACCAGGCGACGATATACATACTTATATAGATAGATAAATACTTAAATACATAGAAAACATCCATGACTCAGAAACAAATAATAATAATAATATCTAGGGACAATGTCACACAGATCATCCTAGCCCCAAACTAAGCAAAGCTTGTACTATGGGTATCAGGCGACGATATACATACTTATATAGAGAGAGACATACTTAAATACATAGAAAACATCCATGACTCAGAAACAAATAATAATAATAATATCTAGGGACAATGTCACACAGATCATCCTAGCCCCAAACTAAGCAAAGCTTGTACTATGGGTATCAGGCGACGACATACATACTTATATAGAGAGAGACATACTTAAATACATAGAAAACATCCATGACTCAGAAACAAATAATAATAATAATATCTAGGAACAATGTCACACAGATCATCCTAGCCCCAAACTAAGCAAAGCTTGTACTATGGGTATCAGGCGACGATATACATACTTATATAGATAGATAAATACTTAAATACATAGAAAACATCCATGACTCAGAAACAAATAATAATAATAATATCTAGGGACAATGTCACACAGATCATCCTAGCCCCAAACTAAGCAAAGCTTGTACTATGGGTACCAGGCGACGATATACATACTTATATAGATAGATAAATACTTAAATACATAGAAAACATCCATGACTCAGAAACAAATAATAATAATAATATCTAGGGACAATGTCACACAGATCATCCTAGCCCCAAACTAAGCAAAGCTTGTACTATGGGTACCAGGCGACGATATACATACTTATATAGATAGATAAATACTTAAATACATAGAAAACATCCATGACTCAGAAACAAATAATAATAATAATATCTAGGGACAATGTCACACAGATCATCCTAGCCCCAAACTAAGCAAAGCTTGTACTATGGGTATCAGGCGACGATATACATACTTATATAGAGAGAGACATACTTAAATACATAGAAAACATCCATGACTCAGAAACAAATAATAATAATAATATCTAGGAACAATGTCACACAGATCATCCTAGCCCCAAACTAAGCAAAGCTTGTACTATGGGTATCAGGCGACGATATACATACTTATATAGATAGATAAATACTTAAATACATAGAAAACATCCATGACTCAGAAACAAATAATAATAATAATATCTAGGGACAATGTCACACAGATCATCCTAGCCCCAAACTAAGCAAAGCTTGTACTATGGGTACCAGGCGACGATATACATACTTATATAGATAGATAAATACTTAAATACATAGAAAACATCCATGACTCAGAAACAAATAATAATAATAATATCTAGGGACAATGTCACACAGATCATCCTAGCCCCAAACTAAGCAAAGCTTGTACTATGGGTATCAGGCGACGATATACATACTTATATAGAGAGAGACATACTTAAATACATAGAAAACATCCATGACTCAGAAACAAATAATAATAATAATATCTAGGGACAATGTCACACAGATCATCCTAGCCCCAAACTAAGCAAAGCTTGTACTATGGGTATCAGGCGACGATATACATACTTATATAGAGAGAGACATACTTAAATACATAGAAAACATCCATGACTCAGAAACAAATAATAATAATAATATCTAGGGACAATGTCACACAGATCATCCTAGCCCCAAACTAAGCAAAGCTTGTACTATGGGTATCAGGCGACGATATACATACTTATATAGAGAGAGACATACTTAAATACATAGAAAACATCCATGACTCAGAAACAAATAATAATAATAATATCTAGGGACAATGTCACACAGATCATCCTAGCCCCAAACTAAGCAAAGCTTGTACTATGGGTATCAGGCGACGATATACATACTTATATAGAGAGAGACATACTTAAATACATAGAAAACATCCATGACTCAGAAACAAATAATAATAATAATATCTAGGGACAATGTCACACAGATCATCCTAGCCCCAAACTAAGCAAAGCTTGTACTATGGGTACCAGGCGACGATATATATACTTATATAGATAGATAAATACTTAAATACATAGAAAACATCCATGACTCAGAAACAAATAATAATAATAATATCTAGGGACAATGTCACACAGATCATCCTAGCCCCAAACTAAGCAAAGCTTGTACTATGGGTACCAGGCGACGATATACATACTTATATAGATAGATAAATACTTAAATACATAGAAAACATCAATGACTCAGAAACAAATATTCGTGCTCATCACACAAATATTTGCACTTACCGGGATTCGAACCCAGGACCTCCAGCTTCGTAGGCAGGAGCACTACCAACTAGGCTACAGGACGACTAATGACACTATTCCGAGGTATGGTCTGGTATAGTCTGACTATTCACACCCCCGTGGTATGAATGTCGCCAACTTCCAAATTCCGGGCTGATCTTTACAGAAAAATTACTAAATCGTTTTTGTCCCGACCCGGGATTCGAACCCAGGACCTCTTTATTTGCGGCTGAATACGCTACCGCTAGACCAAAGAAGCCGTCTCAGTTATTTATGAATAAGAGATAAATACCTATGTCGCTTCTTTCTAAAGAATTTACAATCCCTATAATTAGTGGTTTTTATAAGGTCGATAGTACAGACGCCAGCACATCAAGCTACCCCAATCCGTCAAATTTCCCCAATTGAAAGTGGACCTTATACTTATGTGATAAAGTTGAAAATCTATAAAAGAAATTTGACGGATTTTGGTAGCTGTATGTGCTGGCGTCTGTACAAAAACCGCAATTATAATTTACTAGCTGTGCCCCGCGGTTTTACCCGCGTTAAATTTTATAAATTATCACAGCCCCTCCCCTGTAAGTGATAGCGTCAGAATATGTAGCCTATATGTTGACCCAACCTCTTAGTAATATTCATGCCAAATTTGAAGTAAATCCATGCAGTACTTTTTGAGTTTACCCTGGACATACATACAGACAAACAGACACACAGACAAAAATTCTAAAAACTATATTTTCGGCTTCGATATCGATAGTAGATCGCCCCAAGTATCCTTTTTTAAAAATATTCAATGTACAGCTTTGACTTTCCTACGATTTTATTATATGTATAGATAAACTGTTAGTATTCACAAACGTTTAATATTAATTATAGTTATTTAGGTTTCAATGTTATTTTTTGCGAGCAAATCGGTTGTTTAAAATTAATCCTTCTCAACTTCTACAACGGTATCTGTGGTCCGGACAACGTGTAGTAGAATATACCTACGTTATAATTATCGGCAATTTTACCATGAAAGAGACGGGAATTTAAATTACTGACCTATTATTACAACGTGTACAATGAGCTAATTATACAGGTACTACATATAATTTCCACAATTACTGGTTTGACGAGCCGGTTGGCGTGGTTGTGGGTTCGATTCCCACCCGGGACAGATATTTGTGTGCATGGACATGTCTGTTTGTCCTGAGTTTGGATGTAATTGTGTATAGAACATGTAACTTAATTAACGCACATCCTGAAAATAGTTTGTTCAGAATCGTTTACTGGATCGATTTATATAATTTTTAATATAGATAATTTTTTTTTTTTTGTTTTTTTTTTAGATAATTTTATATTCCAAAATAATTAAAACTACGGAAATTAATGTGATACTAACCATGTACAGTCAAAAAAAAATTGAAATGGATCGTAAGTCAAAGTAATTAACCGACTTCCAAAGGAGGAGGTTCTCAAGTTCACCGGTATTTTTTTTTTTTTTTATGTATGTACACCGATTACTCGGAGATTTATGATCCGATTTACGTGATTCTTTTTTAGTTTGATGCGGAATAGTTGCCATTTGGTCCCATAAAAATTTTATATAGATTGGCCTAGTAGTTTTCATTTTGTGGACATTTTTGTAAGAAATTTTTTGTTTAAGTGGACGATGTCGATGATGCGCAGACGTTTGTAAATCTTAGCTAGTCAAGCTAGACTCATCCTGTTCAAGTGTGTCTTGGCATGAACATAAACAACAATTTCAGACGACTAGCGTTTCATACGCACGTATAAGCTTTTTTTTTGGAAGCGCATGTAGGTCCACCTTTTAGCACCAGCGTATTTTTTATGTACGTACACCGATTACGCTGAGATTTATGAACCGATTTACGTGATTCTTCTTTATTTTGATGCGGAATAGCTGCCATTTTTAGGGTTATGTAGCCAAATGTCTTTCACAAAGGCTCTTCTTGATTTGTCATGTCTGTAGATATGTCATCCCGTCCGTATGTCACAGCCACTTTTTCCCGAAACTATAAGCACTATACTGTCGAATCTTGGTCAGCAGATGTATTCCGTGAACCGCATTAAGATTTTCACACAAAAATAGAAAAACAAACAATAAAATTTGGGGGTTCCCTATACTTACTTAGGACTGAATTTAAAAAAAAAATCATTAAACTATACATGTGGGGTATCTATGGATAGGACTTCGAAAATGATATTGAGGTTTATTATATATTTTTTTCTTAACTGTATAGTTTGCGCGAGAGACACTTCCAAAGGCGTAAAATGCCCCCCCCCCCCCTGTAACTTCTAAATTAAGAGAACCATAAAACTAAAACAAATAGATGATGTACATTACCATGCAAACTTCCACCGAAAATTGGTTTGAAAGAGATCTAGTAAGTAGTTTTTTTAATGCGTCATAAATCGTAAACCGCAATTTACCTTCCATTCTATCAACTCAAATACTTGCTGCTACGGAAAGAAACATTCCGCCTTTCACGGGCGAGTCCGACTCATTATCTAATCAATGATAAATAAGACCTAGGCTATCAGCCCTCTGCTCAGTAGACTCGTTGGCTAATCGATCATTAATAAGACCTAGTCTTCATAGACTCTTACCCTCTGTTCAGCAGACTAGATGGCTATTCGATCATAAGATCATTCAATTCATAATAAGATCTAGTGTATAAGCCCTCAGCACACAGACTCGTTAGCTAGATGGTCATAAATACGGCCTAACCTATGCGCTTGCTGTTCAGACTTTCATAAATCTTAGCTAGTCTAGACTCGTACTGTGCAAGTTTTCTTAGAGTGAACGTAATTTTATGTAGTTTTTCTTACTTTACAAACGGTCTTTTAGATCATTCACTGTCCCACAAGAACGTGAAAAAGAGTTTCGAACAACATTTTTTCGGAAGATGTTTCTTTTTTCCGTTCTCGTTTGTTGGGATCTATAGTTTTGAGGCGCGCGGCACCTTTCGAAGTCCTAACCATAGCTAGACACTAAAAAGTAACAAATAAAAAAAACTTCGTTTAAAAAAACCGACTTCAAAACTAAAAAGTATAAAAAAAATATCTTAATAAAGATTTAATTTAATACATCACTTATAATATAATATTAATGAAATAATATAATTTGTATGTGCTACCTATTGATAGGTTTGAAGTCGGTGCCAAGCCCTAAGCAAAATAAAAGTTAGTATTACATACAGCTTTCATACTTAGTGATGAAACTCCTCCACTAGAGATTAACCTAAGTAAATAAACTTAAAGAACAATATGAATTGATATGAAACAGATGAAACTGTATCATAAAAATATATGACGACCGTCAACGACGTCTGCACGCTTGGGTTGTTTGTGTAGAAATACGAAGCTATCCCGCTGAAAGTAAAGCGCGGCGAGTATGGTACCTACTATTACATTTGGCTTGGCACCGACTTCAAACCTATCAATAGGTAGCACATACAAATTACATTATTTCATGAATATTATATTATAAGTGATGTATTAAATTAAATCTTTATTAAGATATTTTTTTTATACTTTTTAGTTTTGAAGTCGGTTTTTTTAAACGAAGTTTTTTTTATAAGACTTTTAAAATCGCAGTTTTATTTGTATTCATACAAATTCCATTATTCAATACAAAATAAAGAAAAATAAACTTTATTCCAAGAAACTAATTTAGTAAATAAAAATGCATATACATGTTAAATAATAAATTCAGTATATGTATTATGATTACAAAATAATTTTCTAATTGGGGTGTTTGAGGGTGTGGGTTAATTAGGTTACATGTTGTATAAGTATCAGTTATCTAGTTTCCAAAGTACAAGCTCTGTTTAATTTGGGATTGCGTGTGAAGAATGTCCCAGGAAATTATAAATAAATAATTAATAAATATCCGAGATCCGGGAAATAATGAATAATATCCAGCCCTAAGCCTATGAAGAATATATGCAGCTCAAACTAAGCAAATCCTGTACTATGGATACTGGACATCGAATAGTTGTATTAGGTATACTAGCTGTGCCCCGCGGTTTTACCCGCGTTAAATTTTATGAACTATCACAGCTCCTCCCCCGTAGATGATAGCGTGATAACATGTAGCCTATATGTTGACCCAAACTCTTAGTAATATTCGTGCAAAATTTTAAGTAAATCCATGCAGTAATTTTTGTGTTTAGCCCGGACATACATACAGACAAACAGACACACAGACAAAAATTCTAAATATATTTAGCTTCGATATCAATTGTAGATCACACCCAAATTATCCTTTAAAAAAAATATTCCGTGTACAGTTTTGACTTTCCTACGATTTTATTATTGTATAGATAATAATAATATCTTGGGACATTATTTACACACGGCCATCTGATCCCACACTAAGCAGAGCTTGCACTATGGAAACCAGATACCTAATATATTTCATAAATACTACTTTTCTTTTGTAAATACAAACTTATATAGATAATAACACCCAGACTCAGAACAAATAGACATGTTATTATAAACAAAAATCTATCCGGGGTGGGAATCGAACCCACGACCTGCGGCGTGAAAGGCAAGCAGTTACCAACCACGCCAACAGGCCCGTCGTATTACTTTATAATAATAATAATAATATCTAGGAACAACGTCACAAAGATCATCCTAGCCCCAAACTAAGCAAAGCTTGTACTATGGGTACCAGGCGACGATATACATACTTATATAGATAGATAAATACTTATATACATAGAAAACATCCATGACTCAGAAACAAATATTCGTGGTCATCACACAAATATTTTCACTTACCGGGATTCGAACCCAGGACCACCATCTTCGTAGGCAGAAGCACTACCAACTAGGCTACGGTGACCGTCAATATTATTATAAATAATAATAAAATAATAAATGACTTTTATTTCGGACAACAATACAGATCCATATTTTGTTAATAAAGTGACTTATGAACTAATGTTAGTAAGGAAAATTGGTGAGGAGGTATTACAAATTAAGGTAGGTACTCTGTCTGTGCAGAACGCAATAATGCACCCTTACTTTATTACCCTCTGCACAAACTGTCCAACAATAGGTGAGCTGTAATTTTCAGCAACCGTTCTCAAAATGCTGTTGTCACTGTCTCTTATTCTCCTTAGGATGGATGCGGTTTTTTTGCGGATGACAGCGTGGAAATCGTCCGTCCGAGCCGTCGCAAACATCTCTGAGGCACTACAAAACCGTGGCAGTTTCAAAAGCATTCTGAAAACATTGTTGTACTGTATACGCAGGACATCTAGCAGGACATCTATTATATTAACCTTTATATTATTAGGGCTGTTATTAAATTGCTTTTAAACAGAAAGGCTTACTTTTCTCCAGGCAATATTTGAGGGTATGTGCCCTGTCTCCGGTAGCCCCGCACCGTGGACAGCGATGGCCGCGCAGCACTGGACAACGGACCCGTCCGCGCCCATCTTTCAGCGAATGCGACGTGTACCAGAACGAAGGCCGCCCATAGCTTTTGCAGAAGACACATTCCTGAAATATTTCAAATTGAAAATAAATAAACACGTTTATTGAAGCTCTTTAAAAACAAGCCCAGAACATAAATAGCTGGTTGGCATGATTGGTAAATGCTTGCCTTTACGCCGCAGGTCGTGGGCTCGATTACCACCCAGGACAGATATTTATGCGCTTGAACATGTCTGTTTGTCCTGAGTCTGAGTGTAATCTATACATATAATAAAATCGTAGGAAAGCCAAAACTGTACATTGAATATTTTTTTTAGAGGATAGTTGGGGCGTGATCTACAGTCGATATCGAAGCCAAAAATATAGTTTTTAGAATTTTTGTCTGTTTATCTGTTTGTCTGTATGTATGTCCGGGCTAAACTCAAAAAGTACTGCATGGATTTACTTTAAATTTTGCATGAATATTACTAAGAGGTCGGGTCAACATATAGGCTACATATTATCACGCTATCACATACGGGGGAGGAGCTGTGATAATTTATAAAGTTTAACGCGGGTAAAACCGCGGTGCACAGCTAGTTATCTATCTAAGTATGTATTTACAAAAGATAAGTAGTATGTGTAGTATATCAGTTGTCTGGTTTCCATAGTACAAGCTCTGCTTAGTTTGAGATATATTGGCCGTTGTGAATAATGTCCCAGGATATTGTAATACTTAAGTACCTACTACGTAAACCATATAACTGACATACTACTTATCTTTGGTAAATACATACTTATATAGATAATTAAACCTAGACACAGGACAAACAGACATGTTCATACACATAAATATTTGTCTTGGGTGGGGATCGAAAAGTTATACACCTCATAAGTAATGGAACCAGGCGTTATTTTGCGGAAATCCATAACAATCAAAATACAAAATCAATATGTAGTGTTAATTCTCAAGGGCTGCTAACTCGTCGAGTGCTCGAAGGAGCACTGAGAATAGTCCGATGGTAAGAATGGTCCAAAGTTGTGGAGGACTGAAACACGTGTTGGGTATCGTACTGGCGCATGTAATTTGCTTTTATATATTGTCCTTCTTGCATGTGCACATTTTTGCGGGCGGGAGGGCAGTGCAAATTGCATCCCGGTATGATTAAACTGACAATTAGCGGAATTAACACTACATATTGATTTTGTATTTTGACTATACACGTCATTTACAAAAACAAACTTATTATATTAATATTTTACACTGCCCATATGATAAGTAATTACTTATCGTATGGGCAGTGGCTATCCTAGTGTTACCACTGCCCATACCTAGTAGGCGGATTGAACAACTCTGACACTAATGTCAGAGTTGTTCAATCCGCCTAGTAGGCTTCTCACATGGCAAGGCTTAACGACACAGCTTAACGTGTCCTCTGAAGCACTGAGAGACTCAGAAATTAAGGTGCGCAGAGTCCGGGCCAGCTCTAACACTGTCCTGATGATGATCGCGGATCGATTGGATTGCCCCTATATCCAGCACTGCTCTCAGAGGAAAATCATAAAGTGTGGGACATAGGCGTAATTTCAATCGTTCTAAATATAGCGTTATTTAATTTAATTATATGTACAAATATTTATTTATAATATAATATCTAATAATAATAATAATATCTAGGGACAATGTCACACAGATTATCCTAGCCCCAAACTAAGCAAAGCTTGTACTATGGGTACCAGGCGAAGATATACATACTTATAAAGATAAATACCTACTTAAATACATAGAAAACATCCATGACTCAGAAACAAATATTCGTGCTCATCACACAAATATTTGCACTTACCGGGATTCGAACCCAGGACCACCAGCTTCGTAGGCAGGAGCACTACCAACTAAGCTACGGTGACCGTCGATCAATTAGTATCGCGTGTGTTATTATTTATATTATGTTTTTTCTTATTATTAATTTTGTTTTTGTATTTTATTATGTTTGTATTTTTTGCCTATGGGTCGCAATTTTATATTAAACCACTTTGGTGGTCACCCATCATTGGACTGACCGGGAGCTTGCCGATCACTTACGGACCGGTGAGGGCATCTGGCTTTGAGGTCACTACGCTTAAAGACTTACCACATAACTCTGAGCGATCCTCCGTTGTTGCCGCAGCACTTCCGTATACTTCATCAGCAAGTCCAGCTGGTGCGGAGTGAGGGAGAGTAGCGCTGCTTCCTGCTGCGAAACCATCTCTTCAAAGCCCTTGATGAAAGATGGAGACGTGCTTTCCACTGAAACAAACCAGTTAACATTAAACTATCAAAACGAGTTAAAAAACCGGCCAGGTGCGAGTCGGACTTCCGGACGAAGGATTCCGTATCATCATCGTCATCATCATCATCATATCAGCCGAAAGACGTCCACAGCTGGACAAAGGCGTCCCCCAAAGAGCTCCACAATTGCCGGTCTTGCGCTATCCGCGTATTAAATAATGTATATATCATTACCATTATTATTAAATTAACAAGCCACCTGTTATTATTATATTGTTTGTACAGACGCCAGCACTTCCAGCTACTCCAATCTGTTAAATTTCTTTTATAGATTTTCAACTTTCTCACAAAAGCATAAGGTTCACTTTCAATTGGGGAAATTTGACAGATAGGCGAAGCTTGATGTGCTGGCGTCTGTACAATAAACTTGTAATGTTAGTAATAGATTTAGATGTAAACTAATATCGACGACTTGATGTACAGATAAAATTCTAATGAGTTTATGTAACGCCTAGTTTAAGACCCATATGTTTTATTTTGTATACTTAACTGTTGAAATAAATAAAAATAAATACAATTATCTATAAAAACGAGCAAAAAATTCACGTTTGCTGCATGGGAGCCCCCGTAATTATTTATTTTATTTTGTTTTTCAGTATTTGTTGTTATACAATACAGAATCAGAAACAGAAATACATCATCTGTAAAATTTCAATGGTCCCGTTTTACCCTTTGGGTACGGAACCCTGAAAACGGAACCAAAAATGAACAAAATAATTCAATATAATTTTGAATCGATAAAGTGGTCGTAACCGCCCAGAATTGAGGTTCGAATCCCAAATGGAGTGCCCCCCGGTTCGGGTACTTAGCTTGTTATGAACGAACGACTCATACAACATGATTTTATTCAAGGCTAGAGTGAACAGGCGTCTTATGGGTACGCGCGGTCCTCCTTCGACCACATCTTTACTTATCATCAGTTTGTCAAGTGAGGTAGTAATTTATCTAACTATCTACCGAACCACGTGCTATGGTCTTTCCTGTGGAGCTGCTGTTAAAGGGAAATTCTATTCTTAAAGTCCTGTGTCACAGAGTACTTCACAAACATATTATTACTTACTTACTTATCGTATGGGTAGTGGTAACTCTAGTGTCAGAGTTGCTCAAGCCGCCCAGTAGGCCTCTGACATGGCTTAACGACTGTTGTCTAATGAATACAACCGGGACCGACAGCTTAACGAGCCCTCCGCAGCACGGAGACGCTCAGAAATTAAACCACTTTGGTGGTCACCCATCTATGGACTGACCGCGAGCCTAGTTGCTTAACCTCGCCGATCACTTACGGACCGATGAGAGCATCTAGCTATGAGTGCCTCGACATATTATTATAATTGACGCACTTAAACTATATTCACTGTCAGGACAACTATTTATGGGTCACACAGATACTTGTCCAGCGCGGGAATAGAACCCAGGACACGATTAGCAAGGCGACTGATTAGTCGCTGCACCACACGTGCAGTCAAAATCAATCATAAACAAAAATCGAAAATGCGAAAAATTCCAAGTCCTTTAATCAACTTTTGGAGATAAGAAAGAGGAAATGGATTTTTTTGATTATTTTATTACGTTTTCCATAAAACATTTTGGCATATAAAGTAACAAACCGGCTTGGAATATACAAACAGGACCCTTTCATATGTATAACATCCCCTTCCAGCCCCTTTGGCAAATAACTTATGTAATTTATCTCAGCTTTTACAATTTAAGGAATATCCGAAAGTTTTATCATTTAGAAATGGGTTTTTGTACTATTATATATAGGTATGACCGTGACCTTATAACGATAACTAAACTTACCTAAAAACCTGTAAATTAGAACTTATAAATCTCAGCGTTGACATGAAACTTGAGACATGAATTTACCAATCACTCCAGAACTTTGAACCTAAGAAGGATCTCAAAGAACGTTACTTTACAGGCTCTGAGTATTAATGTTTTTAAACTTTCGCGATTTGTATGCATTTTTATATACATATTGTGGACACGGGTCTCAATCAACAATTTAAGGCAAATCATTGCAAACACTCCACTAAGACGAGTGACACAGGCCAAATACTTGGGTCACCGATGACCTTAATGATAACCAAGACATAGAGAGAGAACGCAGAGCTCTGGCTGTCCGAAGCAATATGTTGATCCGCAGGTTTGGAAAATGCACAAGAGATGTAAAAAAATCTCTTTTTAGGGCTTATTGCCAAACTTTTTACACCTGCAATCTGTGGAGCAGATATACGCAGCGGGCATTCAGTGCACTGCGTGTTCAGTACAACAATGCGTTCAGGATGCTGATGGGGCTGCCACGTTTTTGTAGTGCTTCGGCGATGTTTGCGGAGGCGTCGGTTGATGGTTTTGCTGCCATCATCCGCAAGCGTAGCGCTTCAATATTGCACAGATTGCGTGTCAGCTCCCACAGCATTCTGAGCGTATTATGTGATAGGTGGGATTTCCCAATGTTAAAGCACTGGATTCAGCTACATACCAGGGTATTGTGATACCCAGTTGTGTGGTTGTTATTCAGTGCATTGTTGGTTACTATATTATAAGATTACTAACATTAGGTTAAGAACTTTGTACTAACAATATATGGAGAATGTTTTATCCGAAATAAACGATTATTATTACCTTTAGGTTACCCGACGATGTTTAGGCATGGACCACGACTAGTGCGATCCATGCCGAAACGTCGGGTAACCTAGACCCGACTCCACAATATATTAAAAAGGCTCTGTTTAATTTGGGATCAGATCACAATGTGTTAACACATTGTTATTTTATTTATTCGTGTCATCTTATACAACATATAACTTAATTAACGCACATCCTGAAAATAGTTTGTTCAGAATCGTTTACTGAATCGATTTATATCATTTATAATATAGGTAATTTTTTATTCCAAAATTATATCATTATTGTCATATTAACCCTGTACAGTCAAAACAAATTGAAATGGACCGTAAATCAAAGTAATAAGACTTTTAAAATCGCAGTTTCATTTGTATTCATACAAATTCCATCGTTCAATCCAAAAAAAGAAAAATAAACATTATTCCAGGAAACTAATTTAGTAAATAACAATGCATATACATGTTAAATTAAAAATTCAGTGTATGTATTACGATTACAACATAATATTCTAATTGGGGTGTGTGAAGGTGTGCGTTAATTACGTTACATGTTGTATATTACTAGCTGTGCCCCACGGTTTTACTCGCGTTAAATTTTATAAATTATCATAGCTCTTCCCCGTAGGTGATAGCGTGATAATATGTAGCCTATATGTTCACCCGACCTCTTAGTAATATTCATGCAGAATTTGAAGTAAATCCATGCAGTACTTTTTGAGTTTAGGCCGGATATACACAAACAGACACGCAGACAAAAATTCTAAACACTATATTTTTGGCTTCGATATCGATTGTAGATCACGCCCCAAGTAAAATATTCAATGTACTAGACCAGGGTAGAACCCTTAGAAATAATAAAAAGTGAAAAAAAATAATAGTAGGATGAAACCCATTAGAAAAGGAGGGGAATATTATAAAAATGAAAGGAAAAATAATTTACGGGCGATCTGAGGAGGAGGAAGGGGATGGGGGTGAGTTTTAAGGGTAAAAAACGGTTTTGCTCGATTTCCGGCAAAACTAAAAGTCCTATCGAAAAAAGTCAAATCGCAAAGTTGTAGGTAATAAAAATATCTAAAACTTTTGTATTTACACTTTTTTCACATAACCTCAGATCGCCCGTAAATTATTTTTCCTTTCATTTTTATAATATTCCCCTCCTTTTCTAATGGGTTTCATCCTACTATTATTTTTTTTTGTTTTAAAAATTATCGACCCTGGTCTATTTTGACTTTCCTACGATTTAATTATATGTATAGATTATATTTGTTCATACATTCGTACATCATCGCCCTGATATCGTCCACCGCTGGACATAGGTCTACCCAAACGTTTCTATAACGTTGTCATTTGGAGGAGTTTGCCGTAGTTGATGATCAATAAAAGAAAGTTCCACATTAGTAGTACTCATCATTAATTACTATAGATACATAAGGACTTTAATTGGATAGGTTGAATGTATGCACTGAACATCACAACATCCAAATGAGAAGAACATTCCACGACTTACATTTTTGGAACGAAGTTCCTTATCGCGCGTTGTGAAAGGGGGCTAGACGGAAAAAAATCTTACGAAAAGTTGTCACGACACTTTTTGCAGCTGTGCAGCGTGCGCATGTTTCTCTGTCTGTCTGTCTCTCTCTCTCTCTCTCTTATAGAAAGCAAGCCAGATATTTTCATTTCTATTTCGCATTGAACAGTGTGGTGTCGCGACGATTATTTTTGTTGAGTGTATACTGGTTTTTTGTACATAATAAATAATAAGAAATAACTTCGTTCCATCCGGGTGTCCCTTGATACCTCTTAAGTTCTTTTCTTTTGTATAATTTCCTCAGTCTTATAGACAGAACCATTCAGACAATATGTAGTAAAAATATAGCCAAAATTTAATAATTAAACCTACACATGATCCTTGACAATAACTTAATTTAAGCTAGCTAAATATCGTTATTATTATAAAATAAATCTTATTGTAATTTTTTTCCTACAATCCGTGTACCTACCTAAATATCTACATATACATCTACAAACATGTTCTGACTATTTACAAGCGCTTTTATAAAGTCTACGTGAATAAAAACAAAAAAAAAAATATATTTATTTTATTTAAGACATTATTCACATATCGTAAACTAAGCAGAGCGTGTACTATGGAAACCAGATAAATCATATACTTCCACATACTATTTTTCTTCTGTAAATACATACTTATATAATTACACCCAAACTCAGGACAAACGTACATGTTCATAGACACAAATATATGTCCAGGGTGGGAATCGAACCAACTACCTGTGCGGCGTGAAAAGCAAGCATTTAACAACTTCGCCAATGTATGTATGTACACGTAGATAAGATAAGATAAGATCATTTATTTGCGATAAAACATGGTTACAGGATGGTACATCTTAATATAAAGTACAGCATGTTTTGCCTATTTAACGGCATGCAAATATTTAGGCTTTACAAATTTAAAATATATCCTAATAAACATCACAATTTAATCATAATATAGCATGGACTAGCTGTGCCCGCGACTTCGTCCGCGTATTAATTAGTTTATTTCGTTTTTCTTATAAAATAAAAGACTTTTTCTAAAATAAAAGTAGCCTAAGTTACTCCTTATTACATCAGCTACCTGCCAATAAAAGTCCCGTCAACATCGGTCCAGCCATTTCAGAGATTAGCCGGAACAAACAGACAGACAGACAGACAAAAATTGTAAAAAATGTCATTTTGGTGTATGTACCGTATATTTATTCATATTAATGTAGTAAAAACCGGTTATTTCAATATTACAAACAGACACTCCAATTTTATTTATTTGTATAGATAATAATTCTCTATTGTTTAAACATATAAGTAACTATAATTATTATGAATATTAAATGTCAAGAATTCAAAATATTATAAATTCACTTATTCATTATATATTAATAATTTAGTATTTGATTTATAATTATTTGATTTATTTATAGTATTTTGATTTATAATTAGTATACATACATACATTGCTAATGGTATATAAACCGTCAGTCAGTCGGTTTCCCTCACATGGGAATATGAGACTAATAAATTTAAGAGCACGGTCTATGTTTACGCAGACTGTGGTGCACTAATAAAATGTCTAATGCAAATGGCTAATCTCCCTCGAGACTGGCCGCCATTGCAAGAAGTTGACTAGAAGTAGAGTTGCCAGCCGTCCGGATTTTCCCAAGTTTAGAGGGCGTTTTGTACTCCCGGTCTAAAAGTTTAAAGTCATTGCCCACTCAGACGACTCTGCTACTACCCGACGAATAAAATATCATTCAAATATGGGCTTTAAGTCATAGCCTTGCGATATACAACCGACGAAACGACACTGGCACTGGCAGCGAGTCGCAAGACAGTTATAACTATTGCAATGTCCCGGTACTGGGCTTCAAAATCCGGGCATTTCACGCGTCTTGTCCAAATTTTAGAGCTGGCAACCTTAACTAACCCTAAGCAAAGACGCCACGTGGGCAGGCCCCCTACAAGATGGACCTATGATCTTGTGAGGGTTGCTGGAAGTCTGGATGCGGACAGCGCAATACCAGCGATTATGGTGATCTTTGGGGGAGGCTTCGTCCAGCAGTGTGCGTCTTGAGGCTGATATTATGATGAAGATGATAATGAACTCTAACTAGAAGTGAAGAAACGGACATACCCTTTTTCTTCTCACTGGCAACGTTTCCATGGTCTGGACTTGTCTTCGGTGTTTCATCTCTGGCATGGACTGTGACCTGGGCTTCAATCACGGCAGGATCGAGTTTCACTGCTTCCAGCGCATCTGTCAATTTAAAGTTCGGTTAAGAGGCTGGCAACAACCAGTTTGTTTTTATACGGAAAGTTTTTAGTATTTTTTTCTTATTCACGTAGACTTTAAAAAAGCGCTTGTAAATATCAGAACATGTTTGTAGTAATATATTATTAATTTATAATCTCTAATTAAGCTAGCTAAGTTACTCAATCAATTCTTCATATATTAAATGTTATTTCTTAATATTTTCATACAGGCCGCATATCCAATTATTTATATGTTAGGTACAGACGCCAGCACATCACGCTACCCCAATCAATCAAATGTCCCCAATTGAAAGTGAATCTTATTCTTTAGTAATAAAGTTGAAAATCAATAAAATAAATTAGACAGTTTGGGGTAGCTGGATGTGCTGGCGTCTGTACATATAAATAATCTTTATATATACCTAAATATAATTATGTATACTTAACTATATTATACTACCAACATTCTGACTATTTACAAGCACTTTTTTAAGTCTCAGTGAATAAGTTTTGTTTATTTTAAATTTCAAAGAACTTTATTTTCTAAAAACACGTATTAACTACTTTTCCTCTATAGACCAAACATTACACCCCCTTTAAAAACGCTTGAAACAAAGAAAATCACGAGAAATATTTAAATGTATAATTTAAATTGAACGCCAGTTTACTCAATTTTTTTTTACAATGAATTAAGTAATTTAATGAATTATATTAATTATTCTTATGTTATTTTTTTAATTTTTACTCGTATTGATAGTTTTCTGTTCACTCGACCAGTGCCTCTAGCAGGAGTTCCTGCAGTTTACTTACTCGATCACACGTACAGTTTCGTCCCATACATTGAGCACCAGAGTTTTAGTTCTTAATAGTTTCCGCGAGAGGCGCTGGTTCTCAATGTATGGGAGAAACTGTACGTGTGATCGAGTAAGTAAACTGCAGGAACTCCTGCTAGAGGCACTGGTCGAGTGAACAGAAAACTATCAATACGAGTAAAAATTAAAAAAATAACATAAGAATAATTAATATAATTCATTAAATTACTTAATTCATTGTAAAAAAAAATTGAGTAAACTGGCGTTCAATTTAAATTATACATTTAAATATTTCTCGTGATTTTCTTTGTTTCAAGCGTTTTTAAAGGGGGTGCTGTACTCGATAGATTATATCGGCGGGAATGGCGTTATAGACTTAAATTAAGTGTTGTCAGTGTCTTAACGTCAGAATCACTATCACTTGCGTCATATACATATGTTATTGACTGCCTCGTTGGTCTAGCGGTAGCATGTTCAACCTGAGAAAACGAGGTCCTGGGTTCAAATCCCGGGTCGGGCCTCAAAGTAATTTTGGGATTTTTCCCTAATAAGAAATTTCTCAGTATCAGCCCGAAGTCTGGAAGTTGGCGGTATTACACCCCCGTGCCTCGGAGAGCACGTAAAGCCGTCGGTCCTGTACCTGACCTCTTTCCGGTCGTGTCGCTAGTCGGCCCATCGGATCATGAGAGTCATGGAATAGAAAGTGCCCCTGGGTTTGCGCACACACTTGTTCACTAAAATATGTCCTGCGCAATTGGCTAATCTCAATTGAGAATCGCCGCCGTGGCCGAAATTCGGCCGGGAAGACATCATCATCATACATATGTATGTATGTTTAGGGAAATGAACGAACTGCGATTGTGTGCGGTTTGCACTAATGGATACGTTGATTAGGGGTAGTAAAAGCGCTGAGTTTAAACTATGTCAATTTGCTGATGCATTTAGTTTAGGAGTTTATTTACACTTGTTGTTTAGAGTTTAGATAGATTTGTACCTTTATTAACCAACCTAAGCCCTGGTTTATAAAATAAAATTAATAATAATAAATAAATAATAATAATAAAAATCTTTATTGCCGTAAGTGATAAGTTTAGAATGTAAACTTATCACTTACGGCTGTAGAGTATGTTTCTATACTTATGACATTATTCTAAGTGAATACTAACGTCTAAACTAGGCCGAGCCTGTAGCTCAGACGGTAGTTCTTTTATGTCTGTGTAATAGAACAAAAACAGACGTGTACAATAATTTCTTTAAAACAAGCATAATTTCTAAATTAATTCTAAATATTAAATCTAAAACTTATATGTAAATATATAAAATAAGGTTGCGGGTATTTATATTTTAATAATGAGTGAGGGGTCGCTTCGCTCGTCACAAATATGCATACTTTGCTGTCAATAGCAAGCTTATTTGACCACTAAGTATGTGAACTTCAAACATTTTAATGTAGTATATTTTTGTTTAAGTAGGCGTACATGTGATAATTTTAGTTTTAATTAGTTACATAATTATTTCACTGTTGTTTATGTGTTTAGAAAGCTCATATTGTAATTGGGATAATAATATGGCTTGATTTTATTATTATATAGTATATATATAATAATAAAATCAAGCTATATTATTATAGCTTGATTTTATTATTATATAGTAAATATTATATAAAATCAAGCTAATAAAAAACTCAACATCTCCGGTTCCTACAAATCGCTGTAAAGTGAAACTCTTAAACTGGCTCCTGCAACTGTCATATGATGAGACTGAAAGCTTTATAACATAAATTATCTCACACAAATACATTTTGCATGTGCGCACACGCATTCACACACACAAGCATGCACACACACACATTTACACACAAGCACACACACTTGCACACTTCTTCAGCACACGCACATACACGAATAAATAATTTAATACTATTCCTAACTTCTACGTTAATTGTGAAGTCATACTAAGTTTTTGGTATGCACTATATTTATCACAGTTCCTTAGTATAATTTATTTGTTGCACTCCTGCTACTGTTTACTTTACTTTCAGTTCCTATTCATCCAAAGGTTGTCTGGAAGAGATCGCTTAAGGCGATAAGACCGCCCATCATCATTACAGCTAAATAAGTCCACTGCTGGACAAGCCTCCCTCAAGAATCGTCTTGAGGGGATATGCCATAATCGCCACGCTTGGCAGGCGGGTTGGCGATCGCAGTAAGATAGTCATAGTAATCAGAAGGAAGCTGCTGCCCTTACTCAGGTAGATATTCCCTCGGGTCGACTTCTACGCCCCCCACGGGATGAGATGGGGTGATGATATTCTGATTCTGATATTTGTCGCCGTCACCACACAGCAGAAGACCGCCCATTGTTCTTTATATTATATCCAATGTATTTTCTTTCCGTCTGAGTGTACAATAAAGAGTATTCTATCTTTCTATCTATCTATCTAATTTTATTTTAACACTAAATTGATATTTTAATGTTATGTTTTAATTATATAATCTGTAAGTCATACCATAATTTTAATTTTATATTAGTTTTAATTTTAGCGTTATTAAAACTGAAATAAGTAATTTGTAATTCATAATATTTTATGGAAGAAGGCGATAGTAATTGCAACACAGAGGAAACACTACTGCAGCTATTATCGTTACATCTGTTTTTGTAACATCTGTGTTATGGTTTTATGAATAAACTAACTGTGTCCCGCCGTTTTACCCGCGTTAAGTTTTATAAATTATCACAGCTCCTACCCCGTACGTGATAGCATGATAATATGCCTATATGTTGACCCGACCTATTAGTAATATTCATGCAAAATTTGAAGTAAATCCATGCAGTACTTTTTGAGTTTAGCCTGGACATACATACAGACAAACAGACAAAATTTCTAAAAACTATATTTTTGGCTTTGTTTTCGATTGTAGATCACGCCCCAAGTATCCTTTTAAAAAAATATTCAATGTACAGTTTTGACTTTCCTACGATTTTATTATATGTATAGATAAATAAATAAACCAGACAGGGTCCGTAACGTAGTTTCGAGAGTCATATTATGTTCGATGAATCGAAAATCGACTGAACGATTGTTCGATTGCGAAACAACCTTTTCTCGCCAAACACTGTTTCGACTGAACCATACTACAAAAATGTATTAATCTGTGGACTGCCCTTTCCAATGTTGTATATAAAGGGCGAGACGGAACTTTGCTCTGGCCGCGTATGTGGTAAAGCTATTGCGTGGTGAGGCACATAATCCAGGGGTTCTGCGTCACCTTAGACTACAGGTGCCGGACCATTACGTGTGGAAAAGGCGGCGTCCACAGCTGCTTGCCGTACCGGTGGCTAGGACCAATCTACTGGCAAAAACCTCACTCACCCGAGGAATAAGATTAACTAATGAAGTACACGAAAAGATGGATATATTCTCATGTAATTTGAGTGAATTCGTAAAGATCCTATTAAAGGTAGTTAGTTGCATGAACAATTAGTTAAAAATTTAGTTCAATAAGTTGTTTATAATTTTAATACCAACACTACAACAAGCTGTCCGCCTCTGGAACGAATTACCATTAACTACAAGACGTGCGCAATCTTTACCGACTTTTAGAGGAGAGGTGAAGAAGTATTATTTTTCCAAATTAGTATCCTAAACTAGTGTTAATGTCTTTATCATTTATTTATTGTTTCTTTTTCATATAATAGTTACGCAATTTCTGCTACCTTTTACATTAGATTTATAGGAATCAGTTGATAATTACATAGGTATTCTTAATATAAATATTTATTAATATATATCATAGGGATATTAGTATATTTATTTATTTATGTATGTATTTTTATATCTGTTGACTTTTGTTAGTTTAAGTTAGGTTAAGTTTAATTTATTCAAACACCTTCACTACCAAATTTATTTTTAGATCCTTGGATTATATTCCGTTTAAGGTTGTCTGGAAGACATCGCAGCAGCGATAAGACCGCCCATTGTACTTTAATAACTTTATGTTAAATTATTATGCTATGTATTGGTGTACAATAAAGAGTATTTTACTTTACTTTACTATCGCATTAGGTCAAGACCTGTAATGATAGGTGTTAAGGAGAGAAATAAATAAAAATAAATAAATAAAAATAATTACTTACTCCAGACACAGGACAGACATACATATTCGTGTACACAAATATATATCCTGAGTAGGAATCAAACCCACGCCCTGCGGCGTGTAAGGCGAGCATTTACCAACCAAGCTAACTAGCCCGTCAATCCGTTTTCATCCGTCAACGTGTTTTGTCCCCAAAGAGAAGTGACGTGTAATTTTGAAAATATCGTTAATATTAGCTGTATGTAAAATGTAATGAGAGTAAATGAGGCAAAAGATCGTGTCAAATGGAAATCCGTTGTCTCTGCCTACCCATCTAGGAAACAGGCGTGAGTCTATGTATGTATGTAGTTACATTGCTCGCTGGAGATCTTATAGCCATATAGACATGACTGATCTGCTGTGTTACGTGAACTATCTGTAAATGATTGCTATCATATACTTAATTTAAAATTATTGACTCTGTCTCAAAATGAATAATGTTATTGTTTCGAAGTTTTTCTTTTGTATACCTAAATATAATCTAAAATAATAAGCATTCAGACAACCGATCGAGCATATATTGTGTTTGCCTACTAAATAATTACTCTAATTGGACCAAATCCCATGTTCATGCCCGCTTGAGTATGTTTCGCCGGACCGTCTCAACTGGGTCGTGTTGAAACCGGTAGTAGATGAACCCACTGAGTTTGTTTCGCTGGGTCTTCTCAGTTGGGGCGCATTGGATCCGGTGGTAGCATTAAAGCGCGACCGTCGTTATTAACACAAGGTCCGTCATAATAATAATACCTTTAATATAGACAGAACCATTGACATTATGTAGTAAAAATATTAGACTTAAATAATAAAAACTTCGTTTAAAAAAACCGACTTCAAAAACTAAAAAGTATACATGAGTCTAGCTAGACTTGCTAACATTTAAAAACGTCTGCGCCAAAGACAATTACATCGTCCACATAAACAAAAATTTTCATACAAAAATGTCCATAAAATGAAAACTACTGGGCCAAACTTTATAAATTTTTTATGGAACCAAATGGCAACTATTCCGCATCAAACTAAAAAAGAATCACGTAAATCGGATCATAAATCTCCGAGTAATCGGTGTACATACATAAAAAAAAAAAAAATACCGGTGAACTTGAGAACCTCCTCCTTTGGAAGTCGGTTAACTAGATAATTAAACATAATCTCTTGACAATAACTTGATACGAGATAGCTAAATATCATTTCTGTAATAAAATAAATTTTATAAATGTTTTCATACAAGATGTACCTAAATATCTATGTTACTAGAAATAATATCTAATGTATACAACTATATTACTACAAACATGTTCTGACTATTTACAAGCGCTTTTTTAAAGTCTACGTGAATATAAACCTTGTTTATTTTATTTTATTTTATTTATTATTTTTTACTTCAAAATGTTCAGAACAATTTTTAGGCTGTTTAGGCTCAACACGTTTACTATAAAGAAGTTTATAATAATTGAAAGTAACTTTTAGGTCTTTAATAATAAGAAAACTCTCTAACCTTAAGCTGAGCTACGCGTTAAAGTCTGGGCCTTAATAAGGTTATATATGAACATTGTTAACAGGTATTAAACACCATCCTGCCACAACCACAATAAATTCATATTTTTATTTTTACTATTTTAAACAGGAAACACACTTTTGTTATGTATTCTCACTTCTACATTTGATCGATCTGTGAAGAGCGGGGCCTCCTATCACAAGTATTTAATATACTTAAAAGGAGACCCCTATGTAAGATAAATTGTAGTAGTATAAGATACTGAAATAAACTATTTTTTTTTTTTTTTTTATTAACGCGACTAACCTTATTTTTATTTTCCCGACGTTTCGACCAAGTTGCATTGATCGTGGTCACGGGTTGACTGATCTTAATAATGTTCTCCCGATCGTATTTCGGCCACGGCGCGGCGGCCATTTAAAATGAAGATTAGCCGTTTTCACAGGACATATTATAGTACACAAGTGTGTGTGCAAACATAGGGGCACTTTCTATTCCCTCACTCTCATGATCCGACGGGACAAATCAACGTGACCGGAAAAAGGTCAGGTATAGGGCCGACGGCTTAACGTGCTCTCTGAGGCACGGGGGCCATTGTACCACCAACTCCCAGACTTCGCACTAATACTGAGAAATTATCTTTTCGGAAAAATCTCAGTATCACTTTTTGGCCCGACGATGCGGGATTGGAACCTAGGACTTCGTTATCTGCGGTAGAACACGTGACCGCTAGACCAATTAATAATTATGCAAAGGTCACCTCCTTGCCAGATGTTAAAAGATGAGTGTACCACTAAACGCCGACTGACATTACGCCGAGAGACTGTACACCGACAAGATTTTACTTCCACTGTACTTTTCGCCGACAGAACACTTCACGAGTTGGATCTCATATCGAGTCGTCTGAATTTGAGTAAGTTTGTATATGGGGGGGTTAAGGGAGCCGGAGACGCACCAAAATATTATAATTAATTTTTTAAAATCATAAGACTTCATACACATGCATAAAACAGAAGGCAATTTTGATACATTTCGTAGCGTAGTAAAACAACGTAAAAACATTGCATTGGGTTTTAGAAGTTATATTATTTTTTTGATTTGAAACATCTATAGCCGCACGTAAAACAGATTTCTGGCGTGGCGACGCATGCCGTGACGCATGCGCAATCGACTTTTTATTTTATCATTATGACATATTTAGTTCCTTTCACAATATGTTCTTTCTGCATATTACTTTTACAAAATAATGTCGATGTTTCACATCTGCCAGGCGTCCCGTGACGGTTCACATTTTTTTTTATATATAATTATCCGAAAAATACCTAAAACTGAGTTGTTCATTGTCACCATCATGAAATTCATGCAAAAATGTACTTTTATGAAATAATTTGGGTTAGGTTAGGTTAGAACCATGGATATTAACCATGGATATCACTTCACTCATACTCAGAGAGAAACATTTACCAAGAGTAATATAGGACTGATTCGGTTCTGGCACTACGGCGGCCGCTGCCGCGCTCGGCTCATGCGTTATGGTCACAGTTCTAACCTAACCTAAACCAATAATTATGAATACTGTCAAAGTGTTCTGTCGGCGAAAAGTACCAATCAATCAATCAATCAAATCATTTATTGCTGAACATAGGTAGGTACAATATAAGATGACAAATAAAGGCGCTTAGATCACTATGTTCTGCCTGATGTGGCATGCAAAGTATTACATTATTACATCAAAGTTAATGTCACTAAATATCTTATTATCTTATCATTAGCATTATGTCATGTATTACACTTAATATAGACTACAATAGAATTAATCATCAACATCATAACTTAAATCGGACTTACAAAGCATTCACCTAAATTTCCAAATTATCAGTCAAATACTCTTTTATAGAGTAGTATGCCTTGTTTATTAACAATTCAAGAAGTTTCTTTCTGTATTTTGTGATAAGATCTTCTAATATAATGTTTTTGGGTAATTTATTATAAATTTTTGGGGCCGTACCCAAGAAATTTTTATTATACACGGTCTTTTTGTGTGGTCGGAATCTAATTTTATTTTTGTGTCGTTTGCTTTTTAGTGTGTCAATTAAAGTCTTATCGGTGTACAGTCTGTCGTCGTTTAGTCGTACAATGTAAATAAATAGTTATTACACTCACCTGATTTACATTGAGCGCTTCCAAATAGTGAATTCTTGATATTAGATGATCTCGAAGTATCCTTGAATAATAACTTAATTATATTATCTGATTAAAGTATTTATTGAGGTATTCGGGTATACTCGAACCCATATTACAATATAAATTCTTATATAACCTACTTACATTAGAAAAAACACGCGGAATATTTTTATAATTTTCTGATGAACAGAAGTTTTTATAGGTAAACGCATGTTCGGTTGCCATTTCCTTGACATTACAGAATGTAAAAAATACTTGATCAAATTGCTATGCAGCCACGCGGATACTGATATGTTGAAAAGAATTTGACAAGAATTGAACAATCTCTAATGTAGGTAGTTAAAACTTTTGTTTTATAATAAAATGACTCAAAAGTTAAAATGTCTATGGTCGGTCATATTAGTCACTGCTATAGCCGATAAAAAAGGTACAACAAATGAAAGTTAGCGAATCATTTCATTAGTCTATGGTTTTCCAGATCATGGGTTGCCGGATCCCAAAGTTAATTTCCACTGACTTAGGTTTTTAAAGGTACGAGTTTAATATTTCAAATCGTTTCTTAATTTAAATATTTTTATTTACCACTAAGTTTAATAAATGCTTGTTGTGCGGTGACGGCATAGAATATCATCACCCCATCTCATCCCGTGGGGGGCGTAGAAATCTTCCCGAGGGTATACCTACCAGAGAACGGGCAGCAGCGTTTTTCTGTGAACTATAAACATCAATCTGCAATCGCCAACCCGTCTGCCAAGCGTGGCGATTATGGCATATCTCCCCATTCTTTGGGGAGGCCTTTGTCCAGCAGTAGACGTACATAATTTGCTTAATCCTAGGTGTGTCTATGTCGAAATGTTAGTGGCTCTATATTAATAATAAATCTTCATTACAAAAGGTAAATCGTAATACATAATGCATTAATAATAATTTACATCAAAGGGTTGTACTCACTAAAACTACGATTAGGTGGGTGAAGTGCTGATCAGATAACCTGTATTAAGGAGTTTCAGTCCCGAACCCCTTATTTGAATTTACATTTATCAGTACAATCTTTGGCATATAATCGTACGTATCGTTGGTGGAGCCTTGAAATACCTGTCTGTGTATGGCCAGCCCACTGCCATTTTAATTTTACGGATTGTGTACCTTTGTTTTTCTGGTAACTGTACAGAGTGCGTCAAAGTATTCCTCCGAATTGAAGCTAAGGAAAAACGTCAAAAGACTGGTACCAAACTTAACACGATAAAATTTTTATTCATTTAAAATTAATTAATTTAATTTTGTTACAAATTAGCATGTTTAAATGCTAGATTAAATCATAGTTAATTGTTGAAACAATGATTTAAGAAGTATTCAAAAATGTATAATTTAAAGAGCCCTCTGTTGGAATTGTCCGATTTAAGTATTGACATTCCAGCCGTTGTCAGCCGTGTAGGTTTCGGCAAGATGGCGTTAAAAGCGTCTGAAGTGCGTTAAGAAAATCTCGAATGGATTGTATAAATTCGAAGTGTCAGTATCACGGTGCGGTGGCGCAGCGGTTAACGCACATGTGGTCGGATACCCCGTCGGTCGTGAATTCGATTCTCACCCGCACTTAAACTTATACAATTCATTTTAATTATTTCCGAATCTCGATAAGTAACTTAGTCTAGTGTGTAGTAGCCATCAATGCTTGGAGCCGAGTCACGGACATGTCTCAAAATATCTGTAAATTCATTCATAGCTAGCGGATCAGCAGACAAATTGTATACAGGCAAGTTGGAGTCTTCTGCTTCAGTTGGGACATAAGGGGGGGGAAATTTTACAGAAAAATTGTTCTGCAACTTCTCTAGTGATAAGAGAGGAAGATGATGGAGCACAGCCACACCTAAACCTATTAATATATCGCCATACAACAGAAGCAGGTGTACCAGGAGACAGTGTGGAACAAAACTTAGTTTTAATGTTACTTATCTTGCCACGTATTATATAAATATATCAAACAATTGGCTATATTAAGTCGATGATAAATTACTGTGCTTCTACGTACTTAAGTTAATAACATAGTTAAGTTACTACCAAATGACATTATAAGTAATTTTACTAAGATTACATGTTCGTGAGACGGTGTTAATTATGTAAGTATTGTACTGTCATTAAATTCCTATTAACCATGCGCTAACTCAAAATGTTACTTACACCGAATATCGATTGCGGTACCACAGCTAGTAATTATATCTTACTAGCTGTGCCCCGCGGTTGTACCCCCGTTAAACTTTATAAATTATAGCCCATGTGTTAATACCCTGGATTAACACATGGGCTATAATTTATAAAGTTTCGAAGAATCAGCTAACTCCATAGCATTTTATTAAAATCGCTTCAGCCGTTTAGGTTCAGCGTGTTCGAGGTTTATCCAAAACTGAGGAAATATAGGCTTATTCCGGTTTTCCCCCCTGAAAATCCCCCTTAGGGGGGATAATCGGAATAAATAAAAATATATCCAGATTTCCCCCCTGAGAATCCCCCTTAGGGGGGGAAACTGGATTAGAAAAAACATTGTTCCTAGAATCCCCCCTCAGGTATAATAAAGTTTATACTGAAATTCTTTTGCGTTATTAAAGTTTAAATAGACATTTAAATTTTAGTTTTATAGCATTACTCGTAATGCATAAAACTAATCTCAAAATTCTTTAATCCAACAGTGTCTATCGTTCGTATCTCAGATCGCCTACCCCGGTTTGCTAGAGGGATCGAGACCCGTCGCCGGACGATTCATTTATGATTTCTCATTTTTGAGATTAAACAGACATGTCGCTGATTTATTACTATTCCGAACATTACAGATTCGCAAGTGCGTTTATTTATTTTATTGATATAATGTGATACACTTCACGCTACGCTACTGCAACAATATTAAGGTTTAATCATGAAAAATAACATTAACCTCACATGGATGCACAGGCAAAAACATTAATAACTTTTAGAAAATCAAGATTGATATTACATCGTTATCTACTTTAAATTACAATTAGTGGATGTTTACCCGGAAACGAAACCGCAACTTTATATTGTCTATATCATAAAACACGTGCGTTCACACTTGTTCCTGGTGGGTTACTTACACTAAAGATATTTATGATCTTATTGTTTACAACTAATGCAGGTAAAGGATGAGCCGCTTTCTGTCATTTTAATTTCTAAGTTAGTTATGCATAAATCTCTCACCGAGTACATCGTAGCACCCAGTCTTGACAAAAATATTAAAATTATGGCTTCCACCTCTCGTGATATACCAGTGCTAAATATAATATATATATAAAAAAAAATCGTAAAATTATTTTACGTGCTGGTCACCAATTGTGCTACAAAAAAAGTTACAAAAATGGATCAGATGTGTGGGAATGTGTGACCCGCAAGAAAACTAAGTGTCGTGGACAAATCATTATTAAAGTAAGTTTTTATTTTTGATTAAATTCTTAAGTACTTACACCTAAGTATGTTTATCAATTCGCAAACCCAACGGTTTTATCATGCCCATACTCACAAGTATCCATGTACATATGTGCACTAACTTTTTATTCTTTAGAAGAGGCGTACGTCATGCGCTGGACTTGTTTAGGCTATATTTTATTCGAACTTGTATAGTATTTCTGTCACAGGTATCGCTACATCGCTCTTTGCATCGCGATTTACTCTTCATATTGTTACACTCTGTCTGTCTTCATATTGATTTTCTCGAGCTTTAATTACATTAGTTCCAGTTTTCTCCCCTGAAGGAATTCTCTCAAGGGGGAAAACTGGATATGTAAAAATGACAAGGGGACTTTCTGGATGGTTTTTACATTAGTGTCCAGTTTTCCCCCCTAAAGATATTCTCTCAAGGGGGAAAACTGGACTATGTTAAAATGACAAGGGGACTTTCTGGATGCTTTTAACATTAGTGTCCAGTTTTCCCCCCTGAGGGGGATTCTCTCAGGGGGAAAACCGGAGTAAGCCGAAATATAAACTATACGTTGAATATTTGTTTCCAATACAAGCAGCGAATGTTCTATACGGAGAGGGGAGATGCCGTCTAGTCCTTGACTTGACACGCTTTTTTGAAGAAAATATTCAAATATAGACGGCCTGTGGCGTGGTAGGTAAATGCTTGCTTTGCACGCCGCAGGTCGTGGGTTGGATTCCCACTCGGGACAGATGTTTGTGCGCATGTCTGTTTGTCCTGAATCTGGGTATAATTATCTATACATATAAAAAGCTTGAGAGGTGTCAAGGGACACCCGAATGGAACGAAGTTATTTCTTATTATTTATTATGTACAAAAAACCTGTATACAACTCAACAAAAATAATCGTCGCGACACTACACTGTTCAATGCGAAATAGAAATGTAAATAGGTATCTGGCTTGCTTTCTATAAGAGAGAGAGAGAGAGAGAGAGAGAGACAGACAGAGAAACATGCGCACGCCGCACAGCTGCAAAAATTGTCGTGATAACTTTTCGTAAGATTTTTTTCCGTCTAGCCCCCTTTCACAACGCGCGATAAGGAACTTCGTTCCAATATGTATTTACAAAAAAAGCTGTATTTGTATAAGTTTAAGTATATCAGTTATCTGATTTCCATAGTACAAACTATGCTCTGTTTAGCCCATGTGTGAATATCAAGTCAAATCAAATCAAATTTATTTATTGCTAATTACAGGTAGGAAAAATGTTGTATTGTACCTCACATTAAGTATCTCTGTAACATACCAATGAGGTGTGCAATATTTTATATACTTATTTTAATTTACAATTTATGTTTAGCAATGAATAAATGTTTCAGAATTGCCAAGCTGAAGTGGCAGTGGGCAGGGCACATAGTTCGTAGAGCCGACGGCCGCTGGGGAAGAAAGGTTCTCGAGTGGCGACCACGAACCGGAAGACGCAGCATGGGCAGGCCTCTACAAAATGGACAGATGATATTGTGCGGGTCGCTGGAAATCGCTGGATGCGGATAACGCAAGACCGGCAATTGTGGAGATCTTTGGGGGAGGCCTTTGTCCAGCAGTGGCCGCTTTCGGCTGATATGATGATGAATGTTTCAGAATATTTTATTTATTTATTATTATTATTATTATTTATTTAATAAATCATTCGTTGTGACACATGTGACGTCATATTAAATGGTCCGAATAATTAAAAATGATTTATTCATTTTTAATCTTCATCTATTTGAACGCCGATCGCAATCACGATGTTCGGCGAAATGTGCGGTAACCCCTGACTTTATAATTTAGCCAAGTATCAGTATAGTTATGTGCATAGTGCGTTGCGTTTTTGATACTGATAACGGCGCACGCGCACGTCATTGTTGTAGGTATTTATTGCAATTATGTACCTCGCACTGACCGATAAGAAAGCCATAAAAGCAATTATATGGAATGGAGTTATATAATGTCCTTGTGGTGTAACGTGCCTCGAGCCTCGACAGCCGTGCGGTAATAATAGATGCCGTGGTAGATGGCCTTTCATGCCGCAGGGGCTCTACCGGCTAAGTTGCCGAACATCGTTTTCGTGAATGGCGTTGAAATAAATAAAGGTTAAAAATAATTTAATCAATCGTTAAACCGGCCTCAACAATGACAAGCGATTCCGAATCATTTATGACGTCACATGTGGTCACGGAAGCCGATTTAACGATTGATTAAATCATTTTTAACCTTTATTTATTTGAACGAACATGATAACGATGTTCGGCGACTTAGCCGGTAGAGCCCCAGGACAGATATTTGTGTGCATGAACATGTCTGTTTGTTCTGAGTCTGGGTGTAATTATCTATATAATATCATGGTACATTATTCACACACGGTCATCTGATCCTAAATTAAGCAGAGCTTGTACTATGGAAGCCAGATAGCTGATATTCATTTTCTAACTCCTCCTTGTTTATTTCTGATTAAATTCGTTGCGGGATACAAGACATTTATTCCGTAAAAAATTACATTATTTGAAATTGACATTTTTTACCCTACAGTGCATTGCATGACGTGGCAGCTACTGAGAAACACTGCCAGAAAACTCAGTAGGAATCCTTTTGTTTAATAAAATATACTTAAGATTAATTACAATCATGTGTGTTGACTCAGAACAACTCAATCCCAAGCACTTTTGTCACTTAAATAATCAGAAATTTCGTTGACAATCGATTCCGGACCATTTCTGACGTAACATGTGGTCATGGAAGCCGATTTAACGATTTATTAAGTCGTTTTTAACCTTTATTTATTTGAACGCCATTCACAAAAACGATTTCCGGCGACTTAACCGGTAGCCCCCCTGCCAAACCCGACGTTAACTCAACAACAGTTGCAGACAACCTAACCTTTTTTTTTTACGTGGTGGAAATGCTAGTCACACGTTGTATGGGGCTCGACCCACTAAAACCACCACGGTAGCCAGCATCACAGTGATTGTAGTGGGGGCTCTGGGTACTCGGGAACGATTTCGCCGGTAGCCCCGCTGTACACTGAGCGTCCGCGAGACTCTTACCCGGAGAGGGCAGGGGCCCGAATGCCTCCCCCCCTCCCCAGCACGTTTAGGCAACCTGAGCTACAGCAGGTACCCAGGAAGAGGTACTTCCCGGGACCGCAATTGCCAGCGATCCCCAGACAACCTAACCTAATCCCGTCCGAAGAACAGAAAAGTCAAATTCCCATCACAGCTCAATGAATTCTATGCATTTCGAAATAAACGAAAAACAGAATCATTGTCACGCTAAAATAAATTGTTATTATATTGGATTCAATCAATTGGATTTGGACTAAGGAATCAGACTTTATCTTTAGATCTTTATTCATTTTGTTGATATTCCTTTTAACTACTAGGCAAGTATTATCGATCGAAGATGCCTACGTAGTTGAGGAACTCTTTGGTGAATAGGATTTCAATTTTTCCCACGTGTCACGCTGGGACATTTAAAACTCTACCTTATCTATTGGACATAAGCTTCATTTTACGAGTTTTGCGTTACATAATTAAAACGTTTCGAGGAAATAATTTCACAAATCGCAAGTTATTTTGATAAAAATTTGAGGTCAACATTATAGATAAGTAGCTATATAGCTTCTGATAAAATATTGGCTTATTTTACCCGGGCAAGCCGGTTGGCGTGCTTGGTAGATAGGTACTTGCCTTGATGGCGTGGTTGGGTTCGATTCTCACCCAGGACAGATGTTTGTTTGCATGAACATGTCTGTTTGTCCTGAGTCTGGGTGTTTATATAAGTTTGTATTTACAAAAGTAGAGAAGTATATCAGTTACCTGGTTTCCATAGTAGGTACAAGCTCTGCTCAGTTTGGGATTAGATGGCCGTGTGTCAATAATGTCCCAGAATCATTGAGTTAAATAACTAGAGAAGCAAACCTCATTATAGCGAGTCGCAAAAAGTGTAATCACTAGTCAACAGTGACGACGTAGCTTTGAAACCACTAGACATTATAAAGTAAACATATATCTATCTTACTTACACGGGTGCAATGACAATACCGTCGCTCAGATTAGACAAAGACAAACGCAAAAATGCATCGGCCGGTTGGGGTTGCTTACCATATAAAATTTCCCCGAGAAATATATTATAAATCAAGTTTATTTTAAAGATAATTTGTAATAAAATAAATTATTTAAAGTCAGTATTTCTTATTAAATGAAGTAAGCCTGACTAATACAATAAAAGACAGGCTTTGTTACAATATATTTTTTATACCAAAAAATCGAATGTTGGATTATAATTAGAAATAAAGTCTCCAAAATGGTGAAAAGGATGGAATGGAAACAAAAGTAGATTTAACTGTGTATATTAGTGTTTACAAATTTAAAATCATAACAAAGAAAACAAAGAGAAAGGAATAATTACATTTAAAACAGAGTTAAAACCAATACTGGGCTCTAATGCAAAACAGGATTTTTGGTTTCTTTAGAAAGCACAAACAATTATTTTGTAGTCGGAAGAACAGGAAAAAGAGCTTAAAACCTGAATAAATTGAAAAAAAAACACGCCACGTGCTACACAATTTAGTTTGAGTTGTATTAATGCAGTTTGTGGCTCTGGAAATTTTATAAGAACTATTTTTAGACCAATATTACCTATGTTATGATAATATTTATTACCGACCTAAACCGTTACTTGCAACAAGCATTGGAATTGCTTCGTTAGACAAATAAACTCGGCCACAATCACGTTTTGGTCCTAGTTTGTCTTGATCCCGGAAGTGCTTTAACAAATAACAGATGATTTAGTCGGTTGCCAATCAGTCTGTTTTCACAGCAATCGAATAACTTCCACCCACTTCATACGGCGTGATGCATCTTTTGGTATCCTGCAATTAATATAAAATTGGTTCTAAAATACTAAACAATTGATTATCACCCACTTAAATTGATTATTTTTATTTAATTAAAAAACAGGGGTAACAACGTTACGTATTCCATAAATTACAAATTCCCTCAATATTGTGGGAAAACTAACCAATGTTTTAGTGGTAACACTGAACCTTAAATAGAATATTTAATGTTTTAATTCAATTTTGGCGTCATTTACGTTAATATGAATACATAAACAATTAAGTTACGTGTGGAAAGTACTTCCGCTTGATTTGTGATGTTTTTTGCAAACTTGAATCGCATTATTTGACTACGCATTTACCCATTTTTCTCTTGGTTGAACACTGTTGGCGTCTCACTAAGCACTGAACTGACATAAGCTGCACATATGGCTGTGGCCTTATGTGGAGTGGCTACTCATTTTCGCTGTAATTACTAATCTAGTAGTTTATATCAATGGCCAGAATATTATTATTATAAATCTTCAACCGATAGTCTATCAAGTGACCTACCTTAATATTTAGACCAGTAAGTATATATAGACATTACGAATGTCCAAATAACAATAGATAACACGCATGATACCGTTAGGTTTGTTATCAATTCAAGGTCTTCTGTTATTTCCACGAATGATAACGTTACCTATGTGTTACTATTGTATTTAATTGTTTATCCTTTTTATATGTGTTGTGTACTGTTATATACTAGGTGGGTTATAGAATGACACAAGTATTCACCGCAAGAGCATTTTTTTATTTATTGTAAGTATAAAAACACATACGACAATATGTAGTAAAAATATAGCTAAAATTTAAAATTTTGATAATTAAACCTACACATGAACCTTGACAATAACTTAATTTAAGTTAGGTAAATATCGTTACTGTTATAAAATTAATATTATTGTAAATTATTTCCTACAATCCGTGTACCTAAATATCTATATGTACCTAGAAATAATAATAAATTAATTATATACTACTACGAATATGTTCTGACTATTTACAAGCGCTTTTTTGAAGTCTACGTGAATAAAAACCTTTTTTATTTTATTTTATTTTACATAAAGACTACAAAAGTAGACCAAAAATCACTAAGGTTTGTCCGGAATACTAGGTACAAGTTCTATTTAAAACTAGCGAAACACATATTAAAATACACATATAAATATCTAATCTTAAAATATAACTTTCATTTTATCTCTTATAACCTATAGTTGCTATACGAAATTGTTATGCCTTAGCATTTATGCTGTGACACATAATAGGGGCCTGCGTCAATAGTGTTAGGTTGTGGCATTGCTAATATTTTGTTCTCGTTATACCTACATTGTCTTTATTTTTTATCGAATTTACCAATTATGTATTACTTTGTATCAAATGTATAAAATAGCTTTTCTTTGTTATTACTTACTCAATACGGCTTTGTGAATTCTTGTTAGTATAGTAATAAGCTTAAATTAAGTATCCTGTATATCTCAGATAAATGAATGTATTTTTTATGAGAAATAAATGTCTTAAACCATAAATGTAAAATAAATAATAACTAACAACCATAGTTTAAGTGACAAATTAATACTATGAGACGGTAGATAACAATCTTTTTAACCCGATTACAAAGATCCTATTTATTAGTGAAGTACAATATACTACAGATAAGTCTACAGCGTGTTAAGGAAGTGTACTTTTAACGAACGTTTGATGTTTGCTTCGTTTATCTTGTTTTTTAGAGAGAGATTTAATTCGGAGTAACTGCATATACATGTTTCCCAATATACCCACATCATAAAAAGCTTACATTGCACTCCCCCACACTAAATATATACTACTTAACTAATAAACATACTTATACAAACTTATGAAATAATTAAAACTTATATTTAACATACTTATTAATCCTACATTCAAAGTCAAAGTCAAAGTCAAAAATTCTTTATTCCGTAAACATTTTACATTTATGTGGAATCGTCATATTTTTTTACCCTACCGTGCATTGCATGACGTGGCAGCTACTGCCAGAAAACTCAGTAGGAATCCTTTTAAAATAAAATATACTTCAGATTAATTACAATCATGTGTGTAGACTCAGAACAATTCAATCCCAAGCACTTTTATCACTTAAATAATCTGATATTTTGTAATATACCCTGCTACACAATTTGGTTTTAATAATTTTTTAAAACTTATTCGTAGACAATTCTCTAATATCACTGGGAAGTTTGTTATATAATCTTATACATTGACGTATCGGTCGAGGCTGTGGCAATACAGAGATGCGGTGATGATGCTTCACCCAGAGATTGCAGCTCCAATGAAGCCTTATTATTATTAGTTGTCACCTCCTCAGCCACGTCGCTCGCTGGCAACACCGATTGTGATTCAGTCAAACCATCGCCCGTCAACTGATCCGACGAGACCACGCATTCACCTGGGTCTATCTCGTTCATCTTCATTGTAGCTGAATTATCTCTAGTGCCCATGGAACAGGCTACGCCTTAATAATGAAATAATGAAATTTATTCAGCACTTGGGTATTTACATACTCTTGTACTTGTCAAGCTCACAATGTATTACATAAACACAGTAATTAAAGCAACAAAATATTTTGAATTAGTCCGTCCGTGCGGTCTGTTTCGTCACATATATAATATCCTTAAATAAATAATAAATAGCAAGTTACTAAGCTATTATTGTTACATTTAGCAATTGTATATTAAAATTACGACGGTCACCGTAGCCTAGTTGGTAGTGCTCCTGCCTACGAAGCTGGTGGTACTGGGTTCGAATCCCGGTAAGTGCTAATATTTGTGTGATGAGCACGAATATTTGTTTCTGAGTCATGGATGTTTTCTATGTATATAAGTATTTATCTATCTATATAAGTATATATATCGTCGCCTGGTACCCATAGTACAAGCTTTGCTTAGTTTGGGGCTAGGATGATCTGTGTGACATTGTCCCTAGATATTATTATTATTATTATTAAAGAATTGAAAACAACGAGCAGTTGGCTAGCGCAAAAGGCTCTCAACCAGTAGCTTAATTTAAGCGACCTGAGGGCACCCTTATGGGGTTCGGGCCACAGCTCAGGCGGCCGCTGAAGTAAAAAGATAGAATTCGAAATGGGGGTCAGATCACTTGCACGGGATTAATCACGTGTTACGTGTATGGATCACGTGTTAAGGGGGCAACGCGATTCTCGCCCCTGAGGAACCTACCCTAGCTAGCCTGCGGCTTTCTCTAGCTACCTAGGTGGACGACCCGGAGAAGAAAGCCACAAAGAAACTCCGGGCTTGCTTTTTGCGTCTTCTTTTGCTTTTTGTTTACGAATTTTTTTTATATCTTTTTTTTTAACATTGTCTTTTGTTTTTACATTGTGATTGGCTGTTATGTGGGCTAATGCACGCACAGAACCGATGACAATAATGATGACGATGAATTTAACTGGTCGATGTGCCTATGAATGACGTTACCGTGATCGTTGGTTAAATTGTAATTAGTGCTACCCAGAGGAACTGTGATTTTAGCTGGCAACCATTTATCCCCCTTTAAAAACTGCCTATACCATATGTCACCACCGATTTTCAACTTCCTATTCCCACCTCCTGCTGCGACACCCGATCTGATTACAATAGATCCAGTCGAGTACGCAACCGCCTACCTAATAACAACATTGCTGGAGATCCTCCCGTTGTGCAATGCTCAGTATTGCGATAACACAATAGAAATTTATTAAGGGCGGTTTTTATACATCTTGTTATCAAGTACTCAATAGCCGCGCTACGGTTATGACGTAGCTGCTATGTTATGATAATATTTTTACACTGATTATTTATTTGATTAGTGATTATCATTTTATTAATAACTATAATAATTCTATAATAATTTTATATCTTAAAACTATTAATAATCGATATTAGACTTTCAAATGGTTGTCACTGATAAAATATAAATAGGGCAGGAGAATTATTAAAGAGGCATTCTTTGTACGACGGTAGATGAGAACGTTACTCTGTTCGATTAAATATTGTGCGTGGAAAATATCTCGGGAGTTTTAATGTGCAGAACCTACGAATGCGAGTGCTTTTTTCACAACTCTTTTTTATATTTTAACCGCATTTTGGGCGGCTCTATTCGATGAAGGATGGTAAGGAGCCGTGAAAACATGTTCTATTCCATTATATTTGAGGAATTGTCCAAATTCCTTACTTGTTGTTATCGGAAACTACTTGTTTAGGAATTCCCCACCTAGACCATAATTCATTCATGTTGTCGATAGTAGTAGCCGCTGCAGTGCTTGGAACGGGGAAAACTTCAATCTAAGAAGAGATTAAGATTAAGTAAAGCGAATACTCGAACAGGTCACGTGTCCTGACACGAGTTAACATTTCTTACTCATCCTAAAAAAGTGTACAACGCCGCTAAAGAACTTTTCACTTCAAAAATTCTAACTCGTGTTGTAAATATTATATAATAATAGTAATAATAGATTTATTTCTTCTCACACAGAAAATACAAGGAAAATGCCTTATTAACTAATTAATTAATTATAAAATAAAATAATAAAAAAGGTTTTTATTCACGTAGACTTTAAAAAAGCGTTTGTAAATAGTCAGAACATGTTCGTAGTAATATATATAATTAATTTATAATTATTTCTAGGTACATATAGATATTTAGGTACACGGATGGTAGGATATAATTTACAATAAGATTTATTTTAAAACAGTGACGATATTTAGCTAACTTAAATTAAGTTATTGTCAAGGATCATGTGTAGGTTTAATTATCTAAATTTTAAATTTTACTAGATATTGTCTGAATCGTTCTGTCTATATTAATTAACTAGCTGTGCCCCGCGGTTTTACCCGCGTTAAACTTTATAAATTATAACAGCTCCTCCCCCGTAGGTGATAGCGTGATAATATGTAGCCTATATGTTGACCCGACCTCATAGTAATATTTATGCAAAATTTGAAGTAAATCCATGCAGTACTTTTTGAGTTTAGCCCGGACATACATACAGACAAACAGAGAAAAATTCCAGAAAATATATTTGTGTTTCGATATCTATTGCAGATCACGCCCAAACTATCCTTTTAAAAAATATTCTATGTACAGTTTTGACTTTTCTACGATTTTATTATATGTATAGATTTATTAAGTAGCCAGGAACATTAATTTATATCCTACCAATATTATAAACGCGAAAGTTTCTGAGTATGGATTGATGGATGGTTGTTTGTTACTCTTTCGCGTAAAAACTACCGAATGGATATTAATGAAACTTTACAATAATATAGTAGCTTAAACATCAAAATAACACATTAGGTACAATTAATAAAGATATTGTGTTAGTAATATCCATGCAAAATTTGAAGTAAATCCATGCAGTACTTTTTGAGTTTAGCCCGAACATACATACAGACAAACAGATAAACAAACAAAAATTCTAAAACAATATTTTTAGAGAAAATATAGTTTTAGAATTTTTCGAATCGAAGCCAAAAATTCTAAAACTATATTTTTAGAGAAAATATAGTTTTAGGTATTATAGGTATTATTATTATTATAGGTATTAGTGTTATAGGTATTATTCTTAGCTACCCCAATCTGTCAAATTTCCCCAATTGAAAGTGAACCTTATGCTTTTGTGATAAAGTTGAAAATCTATGACAGATTGAGGTAGCTGGATGTGCTGGTGTCTGTACAACTTACTTATCGTATAGTGGTTACCCTAGTGTCAGAGTTATGTAAGCCGCCAAGTAGGCCTCTGACATTGCTTAACGATCGTTGCCTAATGACTGCAACTGGGACCGACAGCTAAACGTGCCCTACGAAGCACGGAGACGCTTAGAAATCAAACCACTGTGGTGGTAATTAATCTATGGACTGACCGCGAGCATAGTTTGATGCAATTTTCACATTCTACAGAGTTACAAAACAACATATACCGAATAATAATAATAATATACTGTAAAGATATAGAATTAAGTATTGTTTCCGTGTACCATTATAGCCATGACACGTAAAGCGATTTGTTATATATATTTAAATATATTGTTATTAATTCATAGTATTATTTAATGCAATGCAATTTTATTATTATGTACTTAATTTGAATCTTACCAAATTTTATAACTTGTTAAGTAATATTTTTTTGTTTAAATTCTTACTTTAATATTTTAATTGTATGTCATTCACTCACAATTTAAGTTCACTTTAATTTTTAAGTTAGATAATTTATAATTTTATATTTAATTTATGTCATTTATACACGCCAATCTTTAATTTCGCATTGTGGTGTTAACCTGTAACTGGTTGCTACACAAGAAAATGTATTGTGTAAATTAAGATATACCAAACTCAAATATAATGTGTAAGCAATTGTTGGTTAACCTAATAAACAAAAATAAAACAAAAAATAATTGCTTAACCTCGTGCGCCGCTTTCTTTCGGACCGGTGAGAGCATTAGCTAGAAGCGCCTCACCTCTTTAAATACGAGATATATTAAAATAACTTTGTCTTACATATTGTGGCCTCACCAAAAACCGAACACCGAACATTTATATGTAAATTGAACCTACCCAAATGTTTATATAGAAGTTACCAAATTAACATGTATATAAACATGTTTAAATTAAACTTAATAATATATTTATTTACCACTGGTAGATTCTGTATTGTTGTTTTTAGGGTTCCGTAGTTCTACGCAATCAAAAGAAACAGCAATTTTAGCCGCATATTTTTAAACTGACACTATATATATATTATTAAGTGTGTATATATATGTTGTATATATATATATATATATATATACGACATATATATACACTGTGTAACTAACCCACATCCTCAAGCACCCCAATTAGTTGTTATCATAATACATACACTGAATTTTTTATATTGTTATTTACTAAATTAGTTTCTCAGAATAAAGATTATTTTTCTTTATTTTGTACTGAATGATGCAATTTGTAGAATAGAAGTAAAACTGCAATTTTAAAAGTCTTATTACTTTGACTTACGGTCCATTTCCGTAGTTTTAATTATTTTGGAATAAAAAAATACCTAAATTGAAAATAATATAAATCGATTCAGTAACCGATTCTGAACAAACTATTCTCAGGATGTGCGTTAATTAAGTTACATGTTGTATATATATACATAATGTGTGTGTGTGTAATTAACGCACACCCTCAAACACCCCAATTAGAATATTATGTTGTAATAATAATACCTACATACACTGAATTTTTAATTTAACATATATATGCATTTTTATTAACTAAATTAGTTTCTTGGAATAAAGTTTATCTTTCTTTATTTTGTATTGAATGATGGAATTTGAATGAATACAAATAAAACTGCGATTTTCTCTTAGTCTTAGAAGTCTTATTACTTTGACTTAAGGTCCATTTCAATTTGTTCTGACTGTACAGGGTTAGTATGACAATCATTTCCGTTGTTTTAATTATTTTGGTATAAAAAATTACCTATATTAAAAATAATATAAATCGATTCAGTAAACGATTCTGCACAAACTATTTTCAGGATGTGCGTTAATTAAGTTACATGTTGTATATATAAATAAAGGAAGGTTTGGCGCAGTTAGACTGTCGCCTCGCCGCTTCGTTTCGCGGGTTTGAGTCCCGCGCCGGACAACTATTTGTGTGACCCTTATATATATATATATATATATATAAAGTTGTTCTGAGTAAAAAAAACGCAGGATACACCTACTAATATTTTTTTTACTCAAAACTCGCTCTAGGGAAATTGAAGAGGTTTCGCAAACGGTCAGAGATCGCAAAGCGAAATTCCAATATTTTTTATCAAAACATTTATTAAAATAAAGTAGCATTAAGCAAACGACCTTTTTTCCGGAATCCTCCTTTGTTTCTTTTGCTCTTTTGTTATGATTACCTCAATTAAATTACAAGTATTTCCCTCAGACTACGCAGTATCCGAAAATTAATTGAGCGGTACCTTTTATAATTTCTTTATTAAGTAGCCAGGAACATTAATTTATATCCTACTAATATTCTAAACGCGAAAGTTTGTAAGTATGGATGGATGGATGGTTGTTTGTTACTCTTTCGCGTAAAAACTACCGACTGGATATTAATATATATAGGGCGTAGGAATCGACCGAGGGAATACCTACCAGAGAACGGGCGACAGCATTTTCATCAAACTGCGATCGCCAACCCGTCTGCCAAGCGTGACGATTATGGCATATCCCCCATTCTTTGGGGAGGCTTTTGTCCACTAGTGGACGTACTTTGGCTGACATGATGATCACTAACTCCTCGACCAACTGCGAGAGGTATAATATTGTAGTGCACAAACATGTGGCTATTTCTATTCCATCACTCTCATGATCCGATGGAACGACTAGTGACACCACCGGAAAGAGGCCGGGTACAGTACCGACGGCTTTACGTGCTTCCCGAGGCACGCCCACTACCGCCACCTCCCAGACTTCGGGCCGATACAGATTAATTCCAAAACAACTTAAGACCCGACCTGGAATGTATTCCCAGGACCTGACAATTTGAACCCACAAGTCTATGCCCATTACTGATATATTACACTACTGTGCCCCGCGGTTTTACCCGCGTTAAATTTTATAAATTATAGCCTATGTGTTAATCCAGGGTGTCAGCTAACTCCATACCAAATTTTATTAAAATCGCTCCAGCCGTTTAGACGTGAAGAAATAACAAACATACACATTCGCACACTCACGCAGTCACAAACTTTCACCTTTATAATATTAGTAGGATTACAGCCAGACTCAGGACAAACAGACATGTTCATGCACACAAATATCTATCCTGAGTGGGAATCGAACCCACGACCTGCGGCGTGAAAGATAAATCTACGAAGCACACCGACCGGCCCGATTTAATTCAAATATAATTTACTTAACCTACCTATTTAATCAATTATATTTTCACGGAAATAATTAACATTTTATCTGTAATTATAATAATTTAACGTTATCAGGTAGGTATAAGTTAATGATTACGTTCCTAATTAAATAATTAATTAACAATAGCGTAGATAAATATTATCCTATAATATAATAAAATAAATAAATAAATAAATAAAAAAGGTTTTTATTCACGTAGACTTTACAAAAGCGCTTGTAAATAGTCAGAACATGTTTGTAGTAATATAGTTGTATACATTAGATATTATTTCTAGTAACATAGATATTTAGGTACATCTTGTATGAAAACATTTATAAAATTTATTTTATTACAGAAATGATATTTAGCTAGCTCGTATCAAGTTATTGTCAAGAGATTATGTTTAATTATCTAGTTTAAGTCTAATATTTTTACTACATATTGTCAATGGTTCTGTCTATATTAAAGGTATTATTATTATGACGGACCTTGTGTTCCTTGACCAATATCCTGGGACATTATACACACAAGGCTATCTAATCCCAAACTAAGCTAGTTTTTACTATGGAAACAAGATAGCTGATATACCTACTACATCTACTACTTTTCTTTTGTAAATACATACTTATATAGATAAATATTAATAATTAAAATTATAATTACACCCAGACTCAGGAAAAACGACATTATTATATTATATATTTTCTCTACTGTGTTTAAGCCCGATTTATCCTCACTGCTCCATTGGCCTAGTGATTAGTGAATCTGTCTGGTAAGCCAGAGGTCGTGGGTTCGATCCCACCCAGGAAAAATCTTTGTGTGGTGAGCACGATTAGCATTTAGAATTATGTAAGTATGTTTATCAGTTGTCTGGTTTCCATAGTACAGGCTCTGACTAGTTTCCGGGGCTGGGAACTAATCCCAGCGCGAAAGAATAAGCGGCGCCCGGTTGGCTTCTTCCAGGCTGGGCGCAGCCCCTGGGACCACTGGCGTTTGGAGGAGGGGAGCTCCACTCGTCTTGTATCCCGGGAAAAGGTAACCTGCTGCAGCTCAGGTTGCCTAACACGCTTGTGCGTGCTGGGGGGAGGAAGGCATTTATGCCCCCTCCCCTCCCCGGGTAAGAGTCTCGCAGATGGACATGCGATATGATCATTTCCACCACGTAAAAAAATAAGAGCTTCGGGCTTTGTGTGTAAGGCTCAAGGTCACCCAAAGAGGAATGGAGAGGGCTATGCTCGGAGTTTCCCTGCGGGATCGAATCAGAAATGTTGGTATCCGTAGGCGAACCAAAGTCACTGACATAGCCCGAAGAATTGCTAAACTGAAGTGGCAGTGGGCGGGGCACATAGCTCGAGCCGACGGCCGTTAGGACAGAAAGGTTCTCGAGTGGCGACCACGAACCGGAAAACGCAGCGTGGGCAGGCCCCCTACGAGATGGACCGATGATCTTGTGCGGGTCGCTGGAAATCGCGGGATGCGGAAAGCGCAAGACCGGCAATTGTGGAGATCTTTGGGGGAGGCCTTTGTTACGCTGATGACATGGTGCTGCTGAGTCCATCAATAAGCGCACTCCGGCGTCTTGTTAAGATGTGAGAAGGGACCCAACCTCACCCAGGGACTCAGGTACAATGCGAAAAAATGCGAACTACTAGTATTCAAGGCAGGCACCAAATGTTACGCTAACGTGCCAGATGTCACCATAAATAATGCTCCGATAAACAGAGTTACAACGTTTAAGTACCTGGGCCACTGGGTCACGCATGACCTGAATGATGACCTGGACATCGAAAGGGAACGCAGGGCGATGGCTGTCCGAGGTAATATGCTGATCCGCAGATTTGCACGTTGTTCGACGCAAGTCAAAATAACCCTTTTCAGAGCATACTGCCAGTCTTTTTACACGTGCAGTCTGTGGGTCAGGTATACGCTGAGGGCATACAACGCCCTGCGTGTCCAGTATAACAATGTGTTCAGGATGCTGTTGGGTCTACCACGCTTTTGTAGCGCTTCCGGGATGTTCACCGAGGCCAGGGTTGATGGTTTTCATGCAATTATACGGAAACGGTGCGCTTCTATTCTCGGTAGAATACGTGCTAGCTCCCACAGCATCCTGAGTGTATTGTGTGATAGATGGGACAGCCCCATTCTGGCTCACTGGATACGGATGCACACGTGGGTGTCAGCCGTTTCAACATTTGTATAAGAGTCTCTTTTACTAACACTAGGTTAAGACTTTTACTAACAATATATGGAAATTTATTCTGCAATAAATGATTAATAATAATAATAATTTGTCCAGCTGTGGACGTCTTTCGGCTGATATGATGGTGATGAAAAAAAAGGCTCTGCCTAGATTAGGATCAATTCAATCAATAGAATCATCAATCTATACAGACAAATAGACACACAGACAAAAATTCTAGAAACTATATTTTTGGCTTCGATATCGATTGTAGATCACGCCTGAAGTATCCTTTTTAAAAAATATTCTATGTACAGTTTTGTCTTTCCTACGATTTTATTATATGTATAGATTACATAATACGCGACATAGCCTTGAGATATTGCATTGTTTAGGTGTTATTAGTGACGAATGGAATGATTGTTCGTATACTTCTCGTGTTGGAACCTACTTCACATTTAACTGCCGTAGATAATCAGCAAAGCAACTCTAAAGGCAAGCCTGTTGTATTTTAATTTATTTACTTTAGTTTATTGACCAATCTGAGCTGTGGCTCAAACTCCATCAGGTATTCCCTCGGTATGACTACTAAGACCCCCAAGGGATGAGGTATGAATAAAAAATCTATACATATACCTAATAAAATCGTAGGAAAGTCCAAACTGTACTTTGAATATTTTTTTTAAAGGATAATTGGGACGTGATCTACAATCGACATCAAATCCAAAAATATAGTTTTTAGAATTTTTGTCTGTTTATCTGTTTGTCTGTATGTATGTCCGGGCTAAACTCAAAAAGTACTGCATGGATTTACTACAAATTTTGCATGAATGTTACTAAGAGGTCGGGTCAACATATAGGCTACATATTAACTATATATAAAGATCCCAATTGCTGGTCTTGCGCTATCCGCATCCAGCGACCCTCACAAGATAATCGGTCCATCTTGTAGGAGGCCTACCCACGCTGCATATTCCGGTCTGTGGTCGCCACTCGAGAAGCTTCTGCCCCATCGGCCGTCGGCTCTACGAGCTATGTGTTCTGCCCACTGCCACTTCATCTTAGAAATTCTTCGGGCTATGTCTGTTACTTTGGTTAGCCTGCGGATCTCAGCATTTCTGATTCGATCTCTATTATAAAATAATAGCTTCATCATCTCAGCCAAATTATGTCCACTGCTGGACAAAGGCCTCCCCAAAGAATGGGGAGATATGCCTTAATCGCCACGCTTGGCAGACGGGTTGGCGATCGCAGTTTGATGATCATAGTTCACAGAAAAACGCTGCTGCCCGTTCTCTGGTAGGAATTCCCTCGGTCGATTTCTACGCCCCCCACTGGATGAGATGGGGTGACGATCCGTGACGGGCCATCACCACATAGCAAATAATAGCTTAGTAACTTATTACTTATTTAAGGATTACGAAAATATCTATACATATAATAAAATCGTAGGAAAGTCAAAACTGTACATTAAATATTTTTTTAAAGGATAATTGGGACGTGGTCTACAATCGACATCGAATCCAAAAATATAGTTTTTAGAATTTTTGTCTGTTTATCTGTTTGTCTGTATGTATGTCCGGGCTAAACTCAAAAAGTACTGCATGGATTTACTACAAATTTTGCATGAATGTTACTAAGAGGTCGGGTCAACATATAGGCTACATATTAACTATATATATCTATATATACCTACGAGGGAGGAGCTGTGATAATTTATATGGTTTAACGCGGGTAAAACCGCGGGGCACAGCTAGTATGTAATAAAACAGACCGCACGGACGGACTAATTAAATTTTGTTACTTTAAGACTGTATTCGACTAAGTTTATGTACTGCATTGTGAGCTTGACAAGTACAAGTGTATGTTAATACCCAAGTGCTGAATAAATTTTCAGTATTTCAATCAACTGACGGAAAGAACAGAAAGACGGAGCATAATAATAATAATAATAAAGTTATTTATTAAAGTAACCAAAGACTCAAAATTGTTAGCAATACATAAGACTTATTCTATGTTAGTAAAAATATAGCAAAAATTTTGTTTACATGACTTTGGAATACATGAATCATTGATGCCCCATTACGTGAGAAACAGTGCAGCAGTGATTCATGTATAGGCAGTCAAATCTGCCTGCGATCATGGCCAGAATGCGGTTAGAGTGGCCACGAATCCTGCTCACCAGGGATGCACACCGTTTGCGCATTGTGGCGTAGAAACAGTCCACTCTGGCTTCAGCAAACATGCCCGATGCGCTACTGAAACGTGGCAGACCCAACGGCACCCTGAACGCGTTGTTGTATTGGATACGAAGAGCGTTGTAAGATTTTTGAGTATATTTAGCCCACAAGGAGCACGTATAGAAAGAGGAGCAATAGGCTCTACTGTCCTTGAACACCGTGCAAACCTGCGAGCTAACATGTTAGCATAGGCAGACTCCCTTTAAGATAGACTGATGATCTTGCAAGGATTGCGAGATGTCGCTGGATGGTGACAGCACAAGACCAGCCATAGTGGAGATCCTTGACGAGGTTTGTTGTCTTTCGTAAGTGTAATGATTTAATCTGAGGGCTTGTTGATTAGAACAAGTTCTTAACCATTTCTTGTCTAGATATACAACATGTAACGTAATTAACGCACACCCTCAAACACCCCAATTAGAATATTATGTTGTAATCATAATACATACTTACGCAAAAATTTTTAATTAACATGTATATGCATTGTTATGTACTAAATTAGTTTCTTGGAATAAATTTAATTTTTCTTTATTTTCTGTTGAATGATGGATATTGTATAAATCCAAATAAAACTGCGATTTAAGAGTCCTATTACTTTGACTTCCGGTCCATTTCAATTTGTTTTGACTGTACAGGGTTAAACGATAATAAAATAACGATAATTTCCGTAGTTTTAATTATTTTGGAATAAAAAATTACCTATATCAAAAATGATATAAAACGATTCTGAACAAACTATTTTCAGGATGTGCGTTAATTAAGTTACATGTTGTAGAGTCTGCTGGAAGTCTCAAATAACTGCCATATCACCTGCGACAGGATCCATAAAAGGATTCCCTTGCAAATTAAATGTAGGTACTGCATTATGTAGGTACTATTTGCAATGTGCTTACCAAGACTTTTATACGATACTGATCAAAGAGCTAATTGATATCAGATATTCTATTATAGTTTCTGAGAAAGCTTGTATAAGCAATTGTATATGTTACGGTTAATATGATATAATATATTCAGAATTCTTGATAATAATCAGTTATCAAAAAATATAAATATATATATATTTTTTTTTTTTTTTAATCATTCGGATCTGTTGGCGTGATTGGTAAATACTTGCCTTTTACGCCGCAGGTCGTGGGTTCGCTTCCCACCCAGGACAGCGTGTATTTGTGTGCATGAACATGCCTGTTGGTCCTGAGTCTGGGTGTAATTATATCTACCTCTGATAACTGATATACCTACTACTTTTCTTTTGTAAATACAAACTTATATTGATAGTTACACCCAGACTTAGGATACAGACATAGGTATACACGCACACAAATATCTGTCCTGGGTGAGAATCGAGCCCACGACCTCTGGCGTGAGCAAGCATTTGCCATCCACGCCAACAGGTTATTATTATTTTCACTCTGTGTACGTAATCCTAATATTATAATATTATATATGTAGTTTTATGCCAGTAAATTTTGGAGGAAGTATTTACCAATACTGTGTTAGGTTAATATGGGATCTTTTTGTGTAAAAATTGGTATTGATGAGCTAGGTAGGTGTTCGTGAATTATTGCGGCAACCTGATCTTGTCTGTGCTTGTAGTCCGTTTGTGCCAGAAATTTACAAGCCCCTGTAATATGCTGTATTGTTTATTATTATTATTATTGGGCATTAACCGCAGTCAAGTCTAGTACCTAATAAGTGTCTACATATAGATAGATCCAATTATATGTATATAGCTATTACTCATAAACTGCAACAATTGCAACAAAGACTAATACGTGGCACAAAACGTGACTATATACAATCTTGCTAAATACACTCATTGTTATAAGCACGGAATATTATTAATAGGCTACTGGCCGAGACTCGATTACGGTGGCTATTCTCACTGGAGACTACCCAATTGTACGTGTGGCGCAGCGAGTAAGACAGTCGGCTGGCCTCTTCGTGTCCCGCACCGGACAATTGCTCTGATTCGTTGGTTTTGGGTTTAGAGCACTTCAAAGAAAGCGCAAGCAGTGATAGTTGGTTTGATTTCGACAAATGGATATTTGGCAAATTCGAATTGTATGAGAATCAAACAGAGCTTAAGTGGATTTTTAACAGATTGTATCTACCTACTAGTCTATGAAAGTAACGTAATTTGAAGAATTTAGTTACGAGATCTGAACTACTATAGGTGAACCGGGTATCGCTAGAAGCGCCTTGAAGAGGCCTTTCCGTTGATATAAGAATCTAATTAGGGGTCCGTAGAAAAATGTTGGGAAAACCGCTAAAAACTGTCGTGTCGGTCGACTTTTTTACACAAAAATGGGGAAAAATTTAAAATACTAAAGCACTATATAACGATACCGTGGCAAATGCGGTATCGGCAGAAGCGTCTTGAAGAGATCTATCTAATTACACTATAAAAACTATAAGCAGCTAAGAGAAATTTATAGAAATCGCTAAAAGAGTGATAAAAATGGCGTTTTTTAAGAAAAGTCTAAATTGAATGTCTTATAACTAAGGACTCTGAAGGAACTTAGTTATAAGAAATTACTGTAATATAGGGGGGGCTCTCACCAATATAAATTGCTAACACGTACAGAAGGAAGTGGGTAGGCAGCAATGGTATGCCGCCTGTAATGGCGGGCGGGAAGCTGAAATTTGGATTCGCGGATTAAAAATAAAAACTAAAAATCGGAACGGGATCCTATAAACGCAAATGAGGTGTCGAAAGACGCGCCTCGCCGAGATCTATCCAATAAAAATTATAGCGCAGAAGGCGCGGTGCAAAAAAGTGAAGTTATATATAAGAAGAGCAATTTGTGGGACCCATAAATAGTTGTTCTGAGTCTGCATGTAATTTGTGTCCGTCTATTATATGTTTGTAAAGTGCGTCGCGACACAGGGATTAAATTCACTAGTGCGGGCGTTGTCTTAAAAAAAATACGCAGAACCATGTCAGCCTAATGCAGTGCACTGCTAGACATAGGCCTCCCCAAAAGATATCCACAATGTCCATAATTTGGGGGCCATAATCGCCACGCTTGGCAAACGGGTTGGCGATCGCTGTATAATAAATAGTCATAGTCAAAGCCAAAAATCATTTATTCCGTAAAAAATAATATTTAATAATACTTTTTTTTATATTTAGGGACAATGTCACACAGATCATTCTAGCCCGAAACTAAGCAAAGCTTGTACTATGGGTACCGGGTGACGATATACATACTTATATAGATAGATAAATATTTACATACATAGAAAACATCCATGACTCAGAAACAAATATTGGTGCTCATCACACAAATATTTGCACTTACCGGGATTCGAACCCAGGACCACCAGCTTCGTAAGCAGAAGCACTACCAACTAGGCTATGGGGACCGTCAAAAAAAAAAACTTTTATGTGGAATCGTCATTTTTTTTACCCTACCGTGCAGTGCATGACCCTGGTATCTACTGAAAAACACTGCCAGAATTTATTGGATATAAATAAATATAACATTCAAAGCTTGTAAAAGTTTTACCCTCAAGGGTGTAAAATAACAATAGGTAATAGGGGATGAAAGTTTGTATGGAAATATCTAAGGTTTATGTGAATACTAGCTGTGCCCCGCGGTTTCACCCGTGTTAAAGTAGTTTTGGCGTAAAAGAGTAACAAATATACATCCATAAATATATACTCACAAACTTTCGATTTATAATATTAGTAGGATGTGTACCTCTAGCGGTTTTGGCAGTGCAAGCCAGAATAGCTCGCAGATGATCCCACTGAAAGAACCATTGCTCCATAATAGTAGTGGAAAAAAAACGTAGAAAAAAGAGTTCTTCCCGCGCATTATTGTCGGTTGCGCTATGTAATTAAATATATTTGTGGGAGAAATTAAGTAAAAGGATAAGTAGAAGTAACGCCATCTATTAGCGTTTGGAAAACACTACTCACTGAGTCAGTAGTTCGAGTCGAGGTTGTCTATGAACTGTCGCATGTGACGTTTGACGTCTGTCAGTTGTCTAAGTGACTTTAGTGTGTTAGCGACACGACACAATTGGCATCCAGAGCTCGACCGCGCCGGGTGTGCGCACTGATTCTTTTAACCACGTGCATGATGGCGGACACCGACGATGTTTCGGAGTTAAATCCGTCAGAATCTCCGACATATTTATACGAAATATACAAACTGTCTCAAAATTAACAAACTCCTGATGCCATAATTCGTAACAGTTACCTATAAATGCATTGCGTTGCACACTGCACTAAAACAAATAAACAACCCGAGATACGCCCTAGCTACAATGTTAACGCATAGCGCCATCTATAGCCGTTGTTGAAAATTTCATTCACTAGATGGCACTGTTTTAAACTATTAACTGTGAAAGGTTTTTTTTTGTGTTATCTGTGCAAGAAGAAATTAAAAAGATGTCTAATTTCAAAAAACGTATTCCTTCCGCGCATTATTGTCGGTTCTGCTATGTAATTCAAGTTATTTTTATACAAAAAATATACAAATTGTCTCCAAATCAACAAACGCCTGATGCCATAACTCCATCAGTAACCTACCTATATATAAATGCATTGCATTGCACACTGCACTAAAACAATTACACAACCAGAGACACGCCATAGCTACAAATTGCCATTTACAGCCTGTGTCCAAATTTTAATCTACTAGATGGCACTGTTTTAAACTATAAACTTTGAAAGTTTTTTTTTGTGTTATCTGTGCAAGACATTTTGAAAACTTTAATTAAGTTATAAAGTTTTCTAATTTCAAAAATCGTATTCTTTCCGCGCATTATTGTCGGTTCTGCTATGTAATTCAAGTTATTTTTATACAAAAAATATACAAATTGTCTCGAAATCAAATAACGCCTGATGCCATAACTCCATCAGTAACCTACCTACATATAAATGCATTGCATTGCACACTGCACTAAAACAGTTACACAACTCGAGACACGCCCTAGCTACAAAGTTAACAGTAGAGTTATTACTATGTGTGGAGTTGATGATCAGTACAGCCGATGCGATGTAGGTGGAAACACTTGTACTATGAAAAGCGTCCTTATTATTAACTCAATAATAACGCTGTGGAGGTCTGAATAATACTTATTCAGACCTCCACAGCGTTATTATTGAGTTAATAATAAGGACGCTTCCAGTGAGCGATGCAATCTATACTGCAGTCTATAACCTTGCTTAGCCGCAAATGAGTTCAAGTCATGGGTCAGCTTCAATTGTATGAATAGGATAACAATGATACATACATGATACAACATCTATACAAATACATAAAATTGAAGTGTCTGTTTGTAATATTGAAATAACCGATTTTTACTACATGTAAGTATATGAATATATATACGGTACATACGCCAAAATATTTTATTTTATAATTTTTGTCTGTCTGTCTGTCTGTTTGTTCCAGCTAATCTCTGAAATGGCTGGACCGATTTTGACGGGACTTTTATTGGCAGGTAGCTGATGTAATAAGGAGTAACTTAGGCTACTTTTATTTTGGAAAAATCTTTTATTTTGTAAAAAGAAACAAAAGAAATACAAATAAACTAATTAACACGCGGACGAAGTCGCGGGCACAGCTAGTATTATATAAAAAACAAACTAAGCAAAGCTTGTACTATGGAAACCAGGTACTTACACACAAGCAGGATAATGCATGGTACCTATGTCTACATATATGATAAACATAAATACATACATAAACATTACATAATATATACATTCTATAAAATACAATACAGTATACCTATATTATAATATATTTTATAATTATATATTATACAATATATAAAATAACAAAATACATAAATAATATCGTAATTTTACTGCTATTTTAAGTTTTTTTTTTTTATATGATTGTAATTTTTTGTAATATTTTTTCTCTTTTTAATATTTTTGTAAATTCTTTTATTTTGTGTGTATTAAGTTTTACCTATTTTAATTAATTAATATTAATTGCTTATCGTATGGGCAGTGGTTACCCTGGTGTCAGAGTTGTTCAAGCCGCCCAGTAGGCCTCTGACATGGCTTAACGACTGTTGCCTAATGGCTACATCCGGGACCGACGGCTTAACGTGCCCTCCGAAGCACGGAATATTAATTAATTAAGTACGTTAAGGAGAGTGCCCTGATTCCCAAGATACAAGTTTACTTAGTTTGGGAATCAGGAACTACAACTTTTTAAATTATTTGTTTTGTGTGAAAATAAACATTTTTTTTTTTATATAAAAGAGGAAGGATCTTTACAAACGCAGGTAGTGTTTTTTAACACCTTTATTAAACGTAGCAACAGTTTGGCGTCTTATATTGATTGGCAGGGCATTCCATAACCTTACTGCTTCAACGGCAAATGACTTGTCCATAACAATTGTGGAATGTATAGGAGTATGAAGTTATAACATTGTTAATTATTACACCCAGACTCGGGACAATCAGACATGTTCATGCATACAAATATGGGTGGGAAATGGGAATCGAACCTGCGGCGTTCAAGACAAGCATTTACGAACCACGCCACAAGCAAGTATAAAACAAATTATGTATATTTCAATCGGCGTGTAAATTCATTCAACTTTTTAATAGATATTATATGCGTAATTATTCCAACTTAAACAGTTGTAACCTTGCCTGGCAACCATGTGTATTTTTTCTAAGTTTCAATGATAATACTTCATTTGCTTATTCTTACCTTATTTCCGCTAATTTGAAGCCGGTGTATAGTTTCACAATGATGATGATTATGTCTTCATAATACTTACAAATACTTTGACTTAATGTGACATAGGTGTACCACTGAAATTAGTTCCAAGTGGTTGTAGCGTATGTTTAATATCTAGGGCTGGGGCTCTACCGGCTAAGTCACCGAACATCGATTTATTAAATGGCTTTCAAATAGATAAATAATGGTTAAAAATGACTTAATTAATCGTTAAATCGGCTTCCATGAGCACATGTCACGTCATAAATGATCCGGGATCGATTGTCAACGTCGAAGCTGATTTAACGATTGATTCATCATCATCATTACAGCTAAATAAGTCCACTGCTGGACAAGCCTCCCTCAAGAATCGTCTTGGGGGGATATGCCATAATCGCCACGCTTGGCAGACGGGTTGGCGATCGCAGAAAGATGGTCATAGTACTCAGAGAGACGCTGCTGCCCATCCTCTGGTAGATATTCCCTCGGGTCGACTTCTACGCCCCCCACGGGATGAGATGGGGTGATGATATTCTGATTCTGATATTTGTCGCCGTCACCACACAGCTTATGAACGATATAACGATTGATTAAGTCATTTTTAACCTTTATTTATTTGAACACCATTTAAGAAATCGATGTTCGGTGACTTAGCCGGTGGAACCCCTGTGCTGTGGTCCCTGAGAGCGCTGGGTGCATATGCCAGTTGCATAGTACGCACATTAAATTGTTTATTTGGAGAGTGGGACATCTAAAGGTTTGACGATAAATAAAAGCTTGAGATCCGTGTAGCTGAAACACAATCCGCAGTTGGAAACTAAGGTCACCACGGGGCTCTACCGGCTAAGTCGCCGAAATAAATAAATAAAGGTTAAAATGACTTAATCAATTGACAATCGATTCTGGACCATTTATGACGCCACATGTGCTCATGGAAGCCGATTTAACGATTGATTAAGTCATTTTTAACCTTTATTTATTTGAACGCCATTCAAGAAATGGATGTTCGGCGACTTAGCCGTTAGAGCCCCTGGGGCTCTACCGGCTAAGTCGCCGAACATCGTTGGATTGGCGAGGCGTGGCGAATGGCGTTCAAATAAATAAAGGTTAAAAATGACTTTATCAATCGTTTAATCGGCTCCAACGTTGACAATCGATTCCGGACCATTTATGACGTCACATGTGGCTATGGAAGTCGATTTAACGATTGATTAAGTCATTTTTAACCTTTATTTATTTGAACGCCATTTAAGAAATCGATGTTCGGCGACTTAGCCGGTAGAGCCCCTGTTGGGACGATGGATTTTATCCGTCTAGAACATGCTTAAGTTTTTTTTTGAGGTATGTCTCACCAGTTCTGTCATACCACAAACCAACTTACAACTAACTAACACTATTATCATGATACAGTAATAGTTAGTATGTAAATTACACTACATTTTTGTTTATAGACAACGCTCGCACTAGGGATGCCTTTCGCTAGGTTGGCTAGAAAGAGAGGGGAACACTGAGAGACAGAGAAGATGAGCGTTGATGCATCACAGGGGGGACCTTAAACCTACACCTGAGTCCCAAGTCTCAGATAGGGATGGCGATTCTTTCCGAAAAATATCAATTTTTAAATCGATTCGAATCGTGACCTGATGAATTGATTCCCAAAAAACACTTATTCAAATAACAAATTAATGAATGAATGATGACGCAATGTCAAATATTTCATTGTTAATCACAGCACAGATACAAAAAGTGATCACAAAGATTATAAACGTAACTTTTTATTGAAGAGAAGTGAGGCGAAGGACACTAAACACACAGCCATCTCGCGGGTAGGTATTTGAGTAATTAACCGGCATTACTCTTGTAATACGGGCACCTTCAACTTATTGTATTGTTAATATCGAAACAGAGAAAATCGAATGTCGATTTTAAAGAGTGATGTATAGATCCAATGAATCGATCCAGTGCTACATATCGATTAAATAAATCCGGTGATTCCATGGAATCATAAGAATTAGGTCTTCTAGCTGCTTGTTAGTTAGGTATATAATTATAAACAACTGGCCGGCAACTGGCACAATTACCGTATAATTTTATTAATTTATTCAAACGAAATATTTGTGTGAAACTAAACTAACAAAATCCGCCGTGTTTAGGTAACCGTGTGTATCACTTGATATTCGAATATTGTGATGTTCGAAATTCGAATATCAAGTGGTATCAAAATCGCGAAGACTCGTTACAAGGTCGAGCGAGTGCGTCACCCAGGCGACCGGGAGCGCTGCCGTAACTCAGGTACGAGTTACTATGGTAAACTCATTCTGTTTTCACTTCCGCACACTGATATCTTCTATCAGTCAGTCTACCTTATGTATTATGAATTCGTTCCTTAATGTTTAGGATAATGTGTTGACTTAGTGATGAGAAAAATAAATGATTTTAATTATTATTATTTTATTATTATCGTCGTCCTCATATCAGCCGAAAGACGTCCACTGCTGGATAAAGGCTTCCCCCAAAGATCACCACAATTGCCGGTCTTGCGCTATCCGCATCCAGCGATTTCGAGCGACCCGCACAAGATCATCGGTCCATCTTGTAGGGGGCCTGCCCACGCTGCGTCTTCCGGTAAATAAAAATAAAAATATTTATCTTCTATACATATAATAAAATCGTAGGAAAGTCAAAACTGTACATTGAATTTTTTTTTTAAGGATACTTGGGGCGTGATCTGCAATCAATATCGAAGCCAAAATATAGATTTCAGAATTTTTGTCTGTATGTATGTCCGGGGTAAACTCAAAAAGAACTGCATGGATTTACTTCAAATTTTGCATGAATATTACAACATATAGGCCACATATTATCACGCTATCACCTACGGGGGAGGAGCTGTGATAATTTATAAATTTTAACGCGGGTAAAACCGCGGGGCACAGCTAGTGTAAACAATAAATAATAATAATAATAATAAATATCTTAGGACAACCAACGCATTGCCATCTGATCCCAAACTAAGCAGAGCTCGTACTATGGAACCCAGATAACTGATATATTACATATACTACTTTTATTTTGTAAATACATACTTATATACTTAGATAATTACAACCAGACTCGGGACAAACACACATGTTCATGGGCACAAATATCTGTCCTGGGTGGGAATCGAACCCACGACCTGGGGTGTGACACGTTGTTTTTGAATTTTTTATTGATGGGTATTCTTTCGAATATGTCCCAATAAAATTTCGAATGACGTTCGAATTTCCAATGACGTTCTTCTTCCAATGTCAGTTATAAATAATAATAATAAAACTTTATTTCAGACATAAACGTCCATAATATTACATAATTTATAAAGATATCAATATAATTAGAAAAGACAAAAATAAATTAACAAATAATTACACTAATATTATAAAGGCGAAACTTTGTCAGTGTGTATGTTTGTTACTTCTTCACGTCTAAACGGCTAAAGCGATTTTAATAAAATTTCGTATCCAGTTAGCTGACAACCTGGATTAACACATAGGCTACAATTTATAAAGTTAAACGCGGATAAAACCGCTTCTATATTACATAATTATATTATAATACTATACTACATAATTTATAAAGATATCAATATAATTAGAAAAAACTAAAATAAATTAATAAATAATATAAAAATAAAGTGACATATCAATGTAATTAAATTCAAATAAAGTTATTAAGTTTGTTTTATCTTTAGTGGAAATCCGTTCACGTAACTAATGACATTTTTTGTTAGTTAAAATTGGGAAGGTTAGGCTGAGTTGAATGGGTAAGTTCGGTACTGGCCACGGCACAAAAAAAACGTAAGTTTTTAGTTACCTACATACGGTCTAACAGTTTTAAACATGTACACACGGCTACATATCAAGCTGTACATTTCCAATATAAGCTGACCTCTCAGTGTATGGAAATCCTATACAACGCGAGATCAGCTTATACTGAAAATGTATAGCTCGATATGTAGCCATGTGTACATAAAGGCTTATTACTACCTTTTAGTCTACCCGATGTGTCGGCATGGATGGCACCAGCCGTGGTCACGGCTCGACAATATAATTATAATCCTTATAAATTATTCACACAAAGTCATCTGATTCCAAACTAAGCAGAGTTAGTACTATAGAAACCAGATAACTGATATCCTACATATACTACTTTTCTTTTGTAAATACATATTTATATAGATAATTGTGCTCAGATTCAGGACAAACAGACATGTTCATGCACACAAATATGTATATATCCTGGATGGGAATCGAACCCACGACCTCCGGCGTGAAAGGCAAACTTCTACCAACCACGCCAATACACCACAACCATGAAAATGTGTACAAGGCGCGGAAGTTTAAAAACATTAAAGATTCTTATCTGAGAAACTTCATATTCAGAGTACAAATCTGTATTTATGGGAATTTCGTTAAGCTGCCGCGTAATTAGATGTGAACAGATAAAATCAGCTTTAAAAACGCTAGTCAGAGAACACTATTTGTGGGTATAATTTATGTTTAATCAAATAAAGTATGTTTGCTTACTTTTTTTATTGTCTTTTAATTTTTTTTTATAACTACTGTTATGATTTCCAAATAATTGGTAACATTTTTGGTGATTTGTTTACTTAAAAAGGTATGATTTGGCTTTGCATTTAATTTAATATTTATTAAAAGGATATAATCTGCCTAAAAGAGATGAATGAGCGGAATGGCCGATGCATTCAGTTCATTCCCGTTCATGCCATTCAGCATGCTCGCCTAATTCGGCAGTTCTTAGCGAGCGCTCGAACCGAAGGTTTTTAACAATTAGTGTTGTATATTGTTTGTATCTTGCATTATTATACTACAGAAGTGATTTAATTTAGTTAAAGTTTGCTAAGTGTTGTATTGGTGCAATCCTGATGAGTTGAATATACGTATATGGTTGCTGAATAACGTGTTTTCTTATCACTACTATGGTATATCTCTTGTTGCACACCTTCTGCTATTAATTCATGTTCAGCTCCTTTTAATCCCGAGATTGTGCGGAAGAGATCGCTTTATACGATAAGACCACCTTTAGTACAACTTGTGTATTTAAATTATCATAATATGTTTTCTTATGGTGTACAATAAAAAGTATTTAATTTATTTATTCATGAACAAATTGAATTGTGTTTGAAATCCATATAGAATACATATTAATTAAACTAGCTGTGTCCCGCGGTTTTACCCGCGTTTAACTTTAAATATTATCACTCCCCCTTAGGTAATAGCGCGATAATATGTAGTCTATATGATGACCCGACCTCTTAGTAATATTCTTGCAAAATTTGAAATAAATCCATGCAGTACTTTTTGATTTTAGCCCGGACATACATACAGACAAACAGATAAACAGACAAAAATTCGATAAATTATATTTTTGGCTTCGATATCGATTGTAGATCACGCCACATGTATCGTTTTAAAAAAATATTCAATGTACAGTTTTGACTTTCCTACGATTTTATTATATATATAGATTATAAAATAGAAAAACAATAAATTGAAATAATAATAAACATTAAAATTAAAATAATACAGTAATCCTCACATTAAATTTATATAAAATAAAAACAACTACAACAGCAACAAGTCACATTAAGATTATAATTGGGTTTTACAATTCAGTCACAGCATAAAAAGATCTTCCCTAATAGGAAGGCCTTCAACCTTGTTTTGAAAATGTTTATTTTTTTAATTTATTAATTGATATTCTATTATATTTATTCGATTTATTAATTGAGTACAGCCTCTTCATAAACATTGACATTCACACACAATATTTATAGCTATGGTCACTGATGCATGTGACACAAACGGTGTACATAATCCTGTCCATATGTTAGGTGTAACATAAGTAGTAATTTGCCTATGAATCTGAACACAACAGCGTATAAAATACACTAAAAGAAATATTAACTGCCCATACAAAAATAATAAATAATAACACACTAATATTATAAAGGCGAAAGTTTGTAAATGTGTGGGTGTGTATGTTTGTTACTTCTTCACGTTTAAACTACCGAACGGATTTCGATGAAACTTTGTAGTAATATAGCTTATATATCCGAATAACGCTAAGGTTATAATTTATAAAGATTAACGCGGGTAAAACCGCGGGGCACAGCAAGTCAACTAATAAAGTCGCAACCAAACGCTACTACAGGTCGATACGCATGATAATTTTGTAATTTAATTAGTAGTTTTTTAAGCGCTATCGGAAGATCAGCGTTACAGTAATTATTATTATTTACTGTAACATTTGCTGAGGTAGACGCCTTTCCTAGCTAGTACTTATAATGTTGCATGCTTCATAATTATAATATAAACTAAACGCAATTAGCTATATCGTCTTAGATGTAAACTAAGTTAAGGATTATCTGTGCTTGTAGGGAATAAACCTTTTTTTGTTTTTTGGTTGTACCTATAAGTATAAAATTAAAGTTAAATTACCTAAATAAATTCCTAAAACACGATAAACATTCGTATTTATAAAAGATGGAAGAAAATATTAGTTTTAAAATCATTGAAGCGACATTTCTTTACAAACTTAATTATTATGATTAAAGTGAGAACGCAGTGAGTTTCTATAGTTGAGTAACCTAACACGCGCCCCGAGATGGTTGCCGGGCAACCGCCCAGCCAGTCGCTCCAGCAGCCCTCCCCAGCCGGCTGCAACCATCGATTTCAATGCCCGGCGACCTTACGCCCACGGCGCAACCTTCCTACAAAAATACACCTCATTTATATACAATTACGACCCATAATCCTCTAACACAGATCTCATTTATATTATTCGAGATGATGTCATAGAAAAATGTGTTTTATGTGGAGTTATTAAGGATAATTTTCTTGTGTACGGGAAGCGAGACGGGTGGCATGCCAACAAGTTTATTTATTGCTAATGTTATGAATCTAGATGAATGCTACATTGTTGCAAATGCAGTAATGTCACTGTCAATATGTTGTGTAACATTCTAGACTTTTCCCAGGATATTAGTACTACGTAATGGAAACTTATGTATCATATAAAAGATAATGGTAACGATTCTGTACAGAGCTACTTCCCATAACTGAACTAAATTATATCTACCTGCATATTTGTGACAGGCCGGTTGGTAAATGCTTGCCTTTCCCGCCGCAGGTCGTGGGTCCGATTCCCGCCCAGGATATATATTTGTGTGCATGAACATGTCTGTTTGTCCTGAGTCTGGGTGTAATTATATATACAAGTATGTATTTACGAAAGTAAAGTAGTAGGTACTAATATGTAATGTATGTAATCTGGTTTCCATAGTACAAGCTCTGCTTAGTTTGGGATCAGATGGCGGTGTGTGAATAATGTCCCAGGATATTATTATAGATCTTCAAACTAACTAACAATAAATTAGATTGCTCTGAGTTCAGAGCAACTGATTACGCGCGTAGCTCTGAATGTACCATTTAAAATACCCAGATATCCTATAACGAACATGTATCACATTCAACCTTCTAAAACCAACATCGGGATAAACTCACCGCTCAATAGGGTTTGTAGAGAGATGAACTCTTTCATGAAATCTGTACCGGATGCCGACATACGCCATGATTCCTTAAATTGTTTCAAGTCCAAAATCTGAAGTCACTCAAAACTACTGTTAACTCGTCGTAGGTATTTCATTGTTCTATTGCCTAAATAATCTCAAGTACCGATTATTCGTCTAGATTTGGAGAATATTGGTTAACCCGTAATTGGCTAGTGTGTAAGTCTACTATAATTTATACAATATATGTATGCACAAGATGTGGGGAAACCTGATATTAATAAAAAAAAATAGATTGTATCAAATCATCATCATCATCATATTAGCTGAAAGACGTATTCTGCTGGACAAAAGTCTCCACAGTGCAGTGGCCGGCCTTGTGCTACCCGCATCCAGCGACCCTCGCAAGATCATCGGTCCATCTTGTAGGGGGCCTGCCCACAGTGCGTGTTCCGCTCCCAAGCACTCTACCACTACACGCTACTACGTGCTACCTAACCTTAGCACAGTATAAATATGGACAGTAAGGTAACTAAGCCTAGTTGATGAAATAATTACCTACGCTCTATTGAAACTGTTGTAACGTTTAATGTTTTAGATACCTATTTTCTTAAAAAAAGACAATGGCCGCACTAGGGAAACTAATTCCTGTGTCGCGGGGTACTTTAAAAACATATAATAGACGGACACAAATTACATCCAAACTCAGAACAACTATTTATGAGCCACACAAATAACACGACACGAAGAGGCGAGGCGACTGTCTTAGCCGTTGCGCCACACGTGCAGTCACTGACATTATTATTATTAGCGACGATATACATACTTATATAGATAGATAAATACTTCCACGACAAGAAAACATCCATGACTCAGAAACAAATATTCGTGCTCATCACACAAATATTTGCACTTACCGGGATTCGAACCCAGGACCACCAGCTTCGTAGGCAGGAGCACTACCAACTAGGCTACGGTAATAATATTATTTTAATAACGCAATGATAATATAATATATTTGTTTTATAAATCAACAGGACTGATAAAAGACGAAAGCTGCCGTTTTGATATAAGCCCAGTTCAAACAGCCGTATATTACGCAATACGCTCGTGGATTTTTAAAAGGATTGCGGAGATAAACTGAGACTACTCGTTTTGACGCGGCACTCACTACTAACAGTACCTACCGCGACAACCGCTTAGGGGTCTTGACGATGCGCGTGTTTGTTTGAGTGTGCCGTTTCGACCGTTTGTACGTAGTTTCCGTACTGTATATTTTTATACTGGGGCCTTAGTCGCGGCCCTCCACCACCCTACGTGCAAATAACATGAACATAATAATATTATGTTGGTGCATCTCGCATGATATCCGTGTACTCTTATTTTTGTTTTAATGCAGTCTCCAACTCTACAGAACAAACTGATGGACTTCTAATTTAGAACATTCCTATCTCAGGTTGTGAGTCGATCCTATCACTTTTTATATGCTAATAAGCAATTTAACTTTTTTATATTTATTTATTTTTTTATTTTATTTCATAGGTACAGAAACAGACTACAGACTAATAACAAATTAATAATATCATTTTCTTATAACACTGTTAAATCTGAGGTCCAATTATATCTGTACACAACATTTAAAAATTACCAAAATTCTGTGAGTTAAAACTAGGAGTTTGAGGGGAATATATAACTAGTACGATTATTACAATAATTTAAATTTAAAATACACTAATTAACAGAAAACTGAACATTGTTGTCCTTTGCTAAAAATAATTCGAATGAGCTTTGATGAAATATATCAACTTTGGAGCATATTTTGTTGTACTGTCTACACATTCTTAGTATTGGACTATTTTGAGATACATTATTATTAAGAGAAGGTAGAGTAAACAGTTGTGGAGTACGCACGGATCTGGTTGGAACCTTAAAGTTTAACTGGCTAATGAGAGGACTATCCATAGGGACAATGACTCAATTATCTCGGGACAATGAACACGCTCCAACAAAACAAGAAAAAAGCAAAACAATAAAACAAATATAGAGTATATCAGTTATCTGGTTTCAATAGTACAAACCCTTTTAGGGAGGTAGGGCACAGCGTTGATTCGCTCAAAGAGCAGCCCGACTGGGGAAGTACGTCCACCTTACAGAAGACATTCCTTAATAATAATAATAATATCTGGGGACAATGTCACACAGATCATCCTAGCCCCAAACTAAGCAAAGCTTGTACTATGGGTACCAGGCGACGATATACATATCTACTTATATTGATAGATAAATACTTGTATACATAGAAAACATCCATGACTCAGAAACAAATATTCGTGCTCATCACACAAATATTTGCACTTACCGGGATTCGAACCCAGGACCACCAGCTTCGTAGGCAGGAGCACTACCACAGAATAAAAAGTACTTAGCACTACCAACTAGGCTACGGTGACCGTCTCAAAATGAAGAGAACGTAAAGAAGATTCATCATCATATCAACCGAAAGACGTCCACTGCTGGACAAAGGCCTCTCCCAAGGATCTCCACAATAGCCGGTCCTGCGCTGCCCGCATCCAGCGGCTTCCCGCGACCCGCACAAGATCGTCGGTCCACCGAGTAGGGGGCCTGCCCACGCTGCGTCAAAAAAGTTTTACTTAAAAAAAAATTAAGGACTACCTATCTCAAATCTCCCATGTAATACACACATATCAAGCTATGCTTTCCAGTATAAGCTCATTGTATGGAAATCCTATACAACGCGAGATCAGTTTATACCGGAGATGTATAGCTTGATATGTAGCCGCAAGTATGATCTGTTAGCCTTACCTATGTATGTTTTAGAATATATAAAACAACTGATATCTAAAATTAAGCCGGCACGGCGCATTGATAATATTGGCGGTACATAATTCAATTTTCCGCGGCAATTAAAAAAACAATACGAACTGAAATTTTTATATTTTATTTGTGAAGTCTTTGGCAAACTTTTGTTCATAAATAGGTTGAATGAATGCAAAACACGTTTTTCTTTTTGGACCAAAATTGGCAATATTAATTTAAAATGTTAACAAATGAATACAGGAGTATTCATTTAACAGATTTTTCATAATTTGTGAGATTTTTTTTTACCAGAGGTAAAGGAAACAATTTACTTACATCCTTGTTTCCTAGAGGGGTAGGCAGAGACAACGGAATTCCATTTGTCACGATCTTTCCACACGTCTTTTGCCTCGATTACTGTCATTATATTCTTCATACATGATCACCGGCTTAGGGTACTTCTAACCTGGACTTTCTTGAGAACGTCTCCGATTTTGTCAGAGAATGGCTACAGCTTGTTGTAAAATAACTTACTTCTTAACAAATAATAATAATATCCAGGGACATTATTTACACACGGCCATCTGATCCCAAACTAAGCGGAGCTTGTACTATGGAAACCAGATAACTGATATACTACATATACTAGATACTTTATACATACTTATATAGATAATTACACCCAGACTCAGCACAAACAGACATGTTCTCTAGTTGCAAATCTCTCATTTTATGAGGCTATAGCCTCTTTACATCATTCTGTCTCCCGCTTTGCTCTGGAGGGAAGTGGAACTATTCATTTTCTAACTCCTCCTTTTTTCTGTTTCTGATTAAATTCGTTGCGGGATCCAAGACAGTTAAAGCGATTCCCCGGGACATGCCTGAGCTTCACCGCTCAGTGTCATTTCATTGTGTGCCATTGTTGATCCTGGCTTACTGGAGTTGCAGTGGTGGGTAAGAGAGAGGGACTAGTCCCGTGTAAAAAAAAAAAAAAAAAAAAAATGTTCATGCACACAAATAATCTGTGCCGGGGCTATACCGGCTAAGTCGCCGAACATCGATTTCTTAAATGGCGTTCAAATAAATAAAGTTAAAAATGACTTAATCAATTGTTAAATCGGCTCATGTGACGTCATTAATGGTCCGGAATCGATTGTCAACGTTGAAGCCGATTTAAAGATTGATTAGGTAATTTTTAACCTTTATTTATTTGAACGCCATTTAAGAAATCAATGTTCGGCGCCTTAGCCGGTCGAGGCCCTGAGTGGGAATCGAACCCACGACCTCCGGCGGGAAAAGCAAGCATTTGCCAACCACGCCAACATGCTGATGATGTGATTGACACTCTAGCATAACATTTTAATTTTGTTCAATGTTATTTTTGATTACTCTTAATTTTTAACTTTATAATTTACTAGCTGGTGCCCGCGACTTCGTCCGCGACAATTTTGAATGATTACCAATGTAACTACTTACTTTTAGCTTAATCTAAAAAAAATTACTTATAAAAGAAATAAGCAACATAAATTTAAGAAAACCTAACCTATAATAATAATAATAATAATAATATATGTATTTATTTTCTCTTCACAAACAGTACGCTTACATTATAATAATCTAATACGGAATACTTCATTTGTGAGAGACTGGTGCCCGAGATAGGTATTCTAGGAATACCTGTGTTACAGGTCACCAGGCCCCCTGATCTACTTATACACTTAGATCTTATATTAGACTAGGTGATTTACAAGATATAACGAAGAGATATACAAAAACATAGGTAAGTAATTACTAAAGTAGCCTATTGTAATGTGTGTGTGTGTGTGTGTATGTGTGTGTGTGTGTGTGTGTGTGTGTGTGTGTGTGTGTGTGTGTGTATGTGTGTGTGTGTGCGTGTGTGCGTGCGTGTGTGTGTGAATGTGCGTGCGTGTGTGGTTGTGTGTGTTTATGTGGATGTGTGAACAGTATGTGTGCGTGAGTGAGACTGGGAGCGTGAAAGTGATTGCGTAAAGAATTCGCTGAAGTTAATGTTTAAAGTAAATAGTTTTTCCGTTCTATGATAGTCATAATATATAATATATAAATAACCTAGTTAAGAAATAAACTAAAGACTACTTTGCTACTGTTATTTAAAAAAAGACCCGATATCATAAACCCAAAAATATCAAAGAATACATATCAATTGTCCTTAAGTAAAGTCAGTAAGTCAAATAAAGTTATATAATAATCAACGATGCATCAATCACCAAGGTAACTCCCATTAGCTTAGGTTGCGACCACGGCATTGATAGGTCTAATTTCACATTTTGTGAACGAAACCATAGCGCGATCTAAAACGATGATTACACCATCTACTAACAAAAATATAACCTTGTAAAGCGGTAAAATTAAGATGTGGGCATATATTTTGGGTGAGATTTAGGCGATCATCTTTTGATTCAGTTTTGGACTACCTTTTACTTCAAGCATTTATTTATTTTAACCGATATGTCAAATGAGTTCTGCGAACTGAAACGATATAAAAGCCATCGAGTTACAAAATTGTGAACTTGTAGATCAGTAAAATTAAAATGATATTTTTTGGGTGCGAGCATCTCGACACGAACAATTTATACTACGCTAACTCGTTAACAAAATTAACAAATTTTGGGTCAATGACTTTTTTATCCCAATTTTATTAAATTGACGTTTTTTTAATATGTTATGAAAAATACCAAAAAAAAGAAGTTACAAATCTTATAAAACGCTAAATCTTTACTTAGACGACAACAAACACAACATTTTAAGCAATAAGAAACGAATTTCACTATAATTTAAGTTGGCGTACATTTTTGGAGTTGAACTATTGAATCAGTTATGGATTACCTTTTTTAACAACAAATTATTCCCTTGATTGCTTTATTTTTAACTGAAATATCAATTTACATGCTATTAACTCAAAAAAAAAAACAGTTTTTCATACAAACTTACATCCCTATTTTAGTCGTCTTTAGGGGTGGAATTTCCAAAAGTCCTGATGATATATTTATAATGTTTAAATGAAAGGCGAAATACTAATTTTCATGAGTTTACCTTAAAAAATGTCACATTTTTCATAACAAACATCCCCTATTTGTCACTCTACGTGGTAGAATTCTCGGAAATCCTGAAACACATACTTTTAATTTTTAACTGTAATGCTAAATACCAATTTTTATGCGTTTAACTTAAAACTTGTTGGCACTTTTTTCATATAAACTTACATCCCCAATTTTACGCCCTTGGGGGTGGAATATTCAAAATCCTGAAATATATATTTTAATTTTTAACTGCAAGTCTATATACTAAAGCCTTTAACATCAAAATTAAGCACTTTCATAAAATATTTCATCCCTTATTCTAGTCTCTTAGGGGTGGTATTTTCAAAAACCCTTCTTCAGGGGATGCCTACGTCATAAAAGGTAACTACTGTCAAAATTCAAGTCCTAACTGCAGCCGTTTAGACTGTGCGTTGATATGTCAGTCAGGCAGTATAAAATTATATCCCCTATTTTCCGCCCTTGGGGGTGTAATTTTCAAAAATCCTGAAATAAATGCTATATATTTTTAACAGAAAGGCCAAATACTCATTTTCATGCGTTTAACTTAAAAAATATCGCATTTTTCATACAAACTTACATCCCCTATTTTATGACCTTCGGGGTGGAATTTTCAAAAATCCTGAAATATATATATTTTATTTTTAACTAAAAAGCCAAATGCTAATTTTCATGCGTTTAACTTAAAAATTATGACTTTTTTCGTACAAACTTACATCCCCTATTTTTTGCCTTTGGGGGTGAAATTTCCAAAAATCCTGTAACACATGTTTTTTATTTTTAACTGCAAGGCCAAATACCAACTTTCATGCCTCTAACTTCAAAAACGGCAAAGTTTCATACTAACTTCGCACCCCCGTTTTACCCCCTTAGGGGTTGAATTTCGAAAAATCCTTCCTTATTCCTTGTCTACATTATAAAGAAAACATCTGTGCAAAATTTCAGCTTTCTAGGGCCAAGGGTTTGGGCTGGGCGTTGATGAGTCAGTCAGTCAGTCAGGACTTGCCTTTTTATTTATATAGATATAATTTACATTCAATTTAATTTAATTATTCTGACATTATTCATCATTGCCGCAAGATGTATTTTTTTAATTATGTTTTCTTAATTTATTTTAGATTGTTATTAAGTTTAATTATTTTAGTTTAATTCAGAATTGTACCCCACATTATTTATATTGAGCTTGTGGTGCTTGCCTATAAGAGGTAACTATACTGGAATTTGTTCTGTGTACCGATTCTGTCTTATGTTTTAGTATAAGTTACTGTTGGGAAGCCAAAATAAATAAATAAAATAAATAAAAATAAATAAAATGTGATCTCATATAAGTATGTTTATCAGTTGTCTTGTTACCATACTACAGGCTCTTCCTAGTCTGGGATCCGATGGCAGTTTGTCAGTTGTCGCATCATATTTATTTATTTTAATCATAGCCTAATTAATGAGTTAAAAGAAATCTATAACCATCAAAACTGGTGGAAATCACAAATTTTCTATTATTTACATTTTAAATTAATGTTGCCAATTTTGGTCCACCAAAAATAAGTGATTTGCATAGACTCCACGTTTTGCTGAAGTTGGCACCCATTTATGGTACACAGTTAAATATTTTGTTTCTAAGAACCTACCTACTATAGTTGGAATTGTAATCACTAAATACTTAAAGCGTTAAATTAAAGGTACAGACGCCAGCTCATGAAGCTACCCAAATCTGTCAAATTTCCGCAATAGAAAGTGAACCTTATAGTTATGTGATAAAGTTGAAAATCTATAAAACAAATTTGGCAGATTGTGGTAGCTGGATGTGCTGGCGTCTGTACATATTATAAATGTTCTTGTATTGGTAATTTTCCCAGAATACTGGCAGCATTACCACGCTGTATGGCAATACTTATTTGAATATAAGCCAGCAATCTGGGAACGTGTCGCCTCAACAAGGCGTGCAGCTATCTAGTAGAGGTAGGGCATAGCGTTCATTCGCTCAAAGAGCAGCCCGACTGGGGAAGTACCTCCACCTTACAGAAGACCCTCCTTAATAATAACATAAATAATGTTAATGTTGTGTTTCCGAGTGGGAGTAAGGTCGCCAGAGCTCATTGGGGTGGGAAGAAGCAACACTTGTTTGCTGACTTTAAAGGCCGGCAACGCACCCATGACACCTCTGGTGTTGCGAGCGTCCTTGGGTGGTGGTGATCACTTACCATCAGGTGACCTACTTGCGCGTTTGTCGCCCTCTGATTTAAAAAAATACATCATTTTGGCCGCTGGTCCCCACGGCCCTAATGTTTCCACTTTCCACCCCAAAACGCACAAATATGTAACCACAATCAACTATATTTGCGCCTCTTGAGGCCCTCAGCTGATTCAGCCGCCGCGCCCTCCTTATTTTGGGAATCGGGAAGATGAGATGGTGCAAAGGTGTCAACATAGGCCCCATCCTCCAATGAATGAGAGTCATCCGGGTTGACTCTCATTCCAGAGTTGGAGTTCATTGGAGAGTCATCCCAGATGGGTTGAGTCATCATCTATGTATTGTTGTGTATTTTGAATAAAGGTATTTTTGAAGTTATATTTCTTTTGGCGCGATGGAGAAAAATGATGAGAGTGAATTTTTACGATGCGCGCGCACACCGACTCCAAAAAATTTAACAGCATGAAGTTAGTTCTAGGTGGTATGAGAGTGAATTTTTACGATGCGCGCGCATCGTGCGCGCGCATCGTAAAAATAACAGCATGGCGTTAGTTCTAGGTGGTATGAAAATTGATAACTATGTTCAAGTTGTATATTAAGAAGAATAACTTCTAACGCGTGTACATAAGTACATACAAGTTTTTTTTTTTCTATCCATCTCTTAAAGCGGAAGCTGAAAATAAATGCAATGATGACATAATTCGTCTAGTTGACGTAAACAGAATCGCAGCCATTGTGTACCAGTGACTACTATGTATTTAATCTTAGGATTATTTACTTCTAAAATAGATTATGTACATTGTACAAAGTGGATACTTCCAGTGGAATCTAGATAAACCCCACGCCGTGACATTGTATTCATCTCAGAGCTTCTAAATATAAACAATCCTAATAATTAGTCACGTATAATACAGGCGAAACCACGATAGTGACGCCATCTTTATTGCTTTAATAATAAGGTCGCTTTTCTTAGTGCAAATGTATCTATAGAAGCGGTTTTTATTGAAGTAAAACTAAAACTTCTTTATAAACGCTTGAATTGGGGAGTAAGCTGGTGAATGCGTTACGAAAAGTGTGATCAGGCGAGGCGAACGGAAGTTGAGAGAGAGATATAAGTTACTGAAGATAGAAAGAGAGTGAGTTACGTCTCGTATATTACTGCAGAGCCAAAAGATAGAGGTGCTAGAACACATTTTCTTTCTCTCTCTCTCTCTCATAGCCAGTTACGTTTCCTATATCTAAGTTTCACTTCAGTTGTGTGATCTAAAACATATTCTTTTTTTAAAACATAACGGTTTCAGTTGCCTAGCGAGGGCTGAAGCCGTCCAGCAAATAAAACTACACAACTAAGTAATCGCAGCGACCCCTGACGGAGAGATGCGTGAGAGGTCGTATCGTTTTGGGGATATTATATGCAACTTTAGCTCTACATTAATACGAGACGCGGGCCTCTCGTCCGATTGAGGATCGCACAGGACATTTCATTGATACGGATGCAACTCTTTGCATGGCCGGCATTTAACGTGGACAGTTAGATATCTATTTATTTTTTTATGTCAGAGGTCGACAAACGAGCAAGTGGGTCACCTGATGGTAAGTGATCACCACCGCCCATGGACACTCGCAACACTAGAGGAGCCGCGGGTGCGTTGCCGGCCTTTAAGAGTCAGCAAACAAGTGTTGCTGACCCTCCCTCCCCGCCCCGATGAGCTCTGGCCTTACTCACACTTAGAAACACAACATTAAATTATTAATGTTATTATTAAGGAATGTCTTCTGTAAGGTGGAGGTACTTCCCCAGTCGGGCTGCTCTTCGAGCGAAAGAACGCTGTGCCCTACATCGCTCAAAATATCGAGTAAATTGTCCCACCGGACAATTTAGTAGCAGTGATAGCCTCCTAAACTTACATCAATAAGCGGTGTCTTAGCCATTTATCATCATATCAGCCGAAAAACGTGCCCTGCTGGACAAAAGCCTCCCCCATAGATCTCCACAATTGCCGGTTTTGCGCTAGTCGCATCCAGCGGTTTCCAGCGCCCCGCACAAGATCATCGGTCCATCTTGTGGGGGGCCTGCCCACGCTGCGTCATCCGGTTCGTGGTCGCCAGTTGAGAACCTTTCTGCCCCAACGGCCTTCGGTTCTACGAGCTATGTGTTAGCTATTTAATCTAGCAAATAAATCTACAAACTAAGAATCCCACGCCTGAGGGTACTCCCTGGTACCCCGTGGAGGGAGATGCATGAAGGGCTCGGATTTTTTGGGAAGTTTTGTGCAAATACCCTAAATTTAGGTGACAATACCTGAAGTCCTGGGATAATTCAGTACGGAGGTTAAGTGGTAAAACCATAATTCAAAGCAAAGAGGAGGAACCCACTTGCATTAAGAGGATAATATGGTATGAGGGAGGAGAGAGGAGGTATGATATATATTCTTTTCAGGATTACATAATATACTTAGTAGAAGAGGTTCATCTGTCATCTGTCTATTCTAAATAAGTACCCTCATCATGATCATCATATGAGCCGAAAGGCGTCCACTGCTAGACAAACCTCCCCAAAGATCTCTACAATTGCCGATTTTGCGCTACCCGCATCCAGCGACAATCACAAGATCATCGATCCGTCTTGTCTGCCCACGCTGCATCTTTAAAAGAGGTCTTAAAGTACCCTATCTGTATATTATTCAGAAATACCGTTGCTTAGGTATCTTCTGAAATAATAATAATAATAATATCTAGGGACAATGTCACACAGATCATCTAGCCCCAAAGTAAGCAAAGCTTGTACTATGGGTGCCAGGCGACGATATACATACTTATATAGATAGATAAATACGTATATACATAGAAAACATCCATGACTCAGAAACAAATATTCGTGCTCATCACACAAATATTTGCACTTACCAGGATTCGAACCCAGGACCACCAGCTTCGTAGGCAGGAGTACTATCAACTAGGCTACGGTGACCGTCCTTTTTTTGTTTTTATAATAATAATATCAAAAAAATGAACTTCTTCTTCTTTACCTTACGGACAGTGGTTACACTGCTATCAGCACTCTTCAATGATGGCTAAAAAACAAGCTGGATCGCCAGCTTAACGTGCACTCCGGAGCACGAAGACCACTTTGGCGGTAGCCCATCTACAGACTAGGGAGGATAGGAGGGATAGGAGGAATTTGTGCATCATAACTAGGGTGTTAACGGGACATTTCCGTCTCAGGAAACACCTGTCCACGGTGGGCATCGGAGACTGTAGAGTGTGTAGATTCTGCAATAACGCAGACGAAACACCTCTACACCTGCTCTGACACTGTGAGCCACTGATAATAATAATAATAATAATAAAAAAAAAATAAAAAAAAAAAAATAAAAAAAAATTGTGTCAGTAGTGACGGTTGTTATTTTTTCAATTTTATTAATATTTATTGTTTAAATTATTATCTCTCGCATTATATTACTTACAAACTTCAAATTACTGTGTAAATTTAACATACATCAAAATACAAGAAATAATTACAATATGCAACGACGTTGGTACTACATACAGTTTGACATGAGTGAAAGTGACAGCTATCACAATGAAAATCCATATCCATACAGACAATGTTATAAACAACCAAAATGCGGACCAGACGGAGAGCACGAGCAAGACCCCCGGACTCATCGCCGCGTCGCTCCACCACCCAAGCGTTTGATACCGTCCCAGTGGTGATTTTGCCAAACTCCAGTGCGAACAACGATGACGATGAATATTTTTCTCCGCCGACGTCGTCTCCACCAATACGGCGGCGAAGAGCCCGGCCACCGCGAGGTTTGGGACTTACGGGGCAACCAGCCCCGAGCAGGGTCCCCGCTCCCGGTGGTAATGTGCAGCGCATGCGATGGACTAACTCCATTAATGAAAATGTGATGCGCGCATATTTTGAGGCTACAGAGGGGGGTACTCAACTTACTGCATATCGTGCTCGAATGCTGTCTTTTTTCCAGGAACTTGAACCAACTATCAACGTATCGGCACAGCGACTTTCGGATCAGGTACGGGTTATTCAGCGTAATCATATGTTGAACGATACCGTGCTTGATCAGCTGCGCTCGGAGGCCCTCAATAGCCATATTGTTCCCGTCCCGCCCGTGGCCCAAACATCCACCATGGCTCCACCGCATTCTGCCGCTAGTGCGGGCGACGATGGGGATGATATGACTACTGACGTAAGTAGTATGTACAATGAAATAAGAAGCACCTTTGAGGTTGTGGTTCGAGAATATCGGTCCACGGCAAACCATCTCAAACCACGGTTGCCGCGCTTGCCCATGCATAATAAAAATAAAACATTAGTGTGCACCCTAGATTCAATAATGGCGGAATACTTTGCCACTAGTGAAGACCTAACGGATATGCATTCTCTCCTGTATTGCGGGGCTATTACCGCATGTCGTGTAGCACGTGTCAAGTTTCCCGATTATGTCCTTTACATGGATGACTTAAAGTTATTTGCCTCACACCTTACACGACCGAGATCTGCTGTACCGACCTGGCAGTGCAGGATTGAACGGCGTATCCGTGAGGCTAGGGTGCTCATTGACAAGCTTCGATCCTTTCAAGAGGGTAACACCCGTCCTCGAGTCATGCGCTTTGTAAAGAAGGTGTTTATGGGGACTGATATCAGTCCCCGCGATTACATATCACATGTTACAGAGCGCATAGATTTCTATAAACAAAAAAATTATGCATGGGCTAGTCGTATTCGGAGATATAAAAAACGCGTGGATCGATATTCCCAAAACCACAAATTCCAAAAGGACCAGAGATGGGTATATAAATTGTGGGAGCAGACTGAACAACGGACTAACAGCGATGGGCCCCGGCCAGATAGTGACGCCATGATATCTTTCTGGCGTAATATCTGGTCGGTACCCATCGCTCACTCCGAGGGCGATTGGATGCGGGTCGTTAAACGTGTGTGTGAGCCTATTGAAGAAATGAATAGTACTTCTATCACACCCGACGACGTCGCTAGTGCAGTCTACCGTTTGTCTAACTGGAAATCTCCAGGGCCAGATGGACTGCACAATTTTTGGTTAAAATGGCTACGTAGCTCGCACGAATATTTGGCTATCAAATTTCAGTCGGCTTTAGAGTCAGGTTCGCTCCCACAATTTATGACCACAGGTGTAACCCACTTGATCCATAAGTCAGGTAGTACCGCGGAACCCAAGAACTATAGACCAATTACATGTCTTCCAACCATGTACAAAATTTTAACATCAATATTAAAAACCAAAATCTGCAATCACATTGACAGAAATGCAATTATATCTACAGCTCAAAATGGATGTAGGAATGGGTCCCGCGGTACTAAGGAATTGCTTCTTATTGACACGGCCATTTGCCAGCAGGCACGCCGAAACCGAAAAGATCTGTCGACATGCTGGATAGATTACAAGAAGGCCTATGACTCCGTGCCCCATACTTGGCTTATGAGAGTGCTAGAATTGTATAAAATAAATACAATTTTACGTACCTTCCTGAGGACATGTATGGAGCAGTGGAGTACAGTCCTTCTCTATCCAGGATCTCGCCAGACCTTGGGGAACGGTGAGCCTATAAGGATAGAACGGGGAATCTTTCAGGGCGACAGTTTGAGCCCATTGTGGTTTTGCCTGGCTCTGAACCCTCTGAGCACACTACTAGAGGATTCTGGGTTAGGTTATCGACTGCGGAGAGGAGGACTAGTAATATCACACCTCCTTTACATGGATGACTTAAAGTTATTTGCCTCTAGCAATCTTCACTTGTCAGCGTTACTGAAGCTTACAGAAAACTTCAGTAACTCTATCAGAATGGAGTTTGGTATTGACAAATGTGCAGTCATGCATGCAAAACGAGGGAAGATAGTGGAATCTCAGAGCACCCAACTCTCAGCTTCCATTAACTTAGTGACCCTCTCTGCAACCGAAACCTACAAGTACTTGGGTATGTCACAGGCATTAGGCATCAGAGAGGCTGACATGAAGGAGTCATTGCGGGGGCGCTTCTTGGGCCGCTTGACAAAAGTGCTGAAAAGCCTATTGTCCGGAGGGAACAAGGTGCGTGCTTACAATGGCTGGGTCATGCCAGTCTTGTTGTACTCCTTTGGAATACTCAAGTGGACTCAAACTGAGCTAGACGCCCTGGACCGAACAGTCCGAACGCGGCTGACATCACATCGGATGCATCACCCCCGCTCTTCTGTGATGAGATTGTACATCCCACGGAAATGTGGTGGTCGTGGCTTTTTAAATGCTAAAACTCTGCATAACCGTGAGCTGTATAATCTTAGAAACTATTTCCTACATAATAGTGTGGGTATGCATGCGGACGTGATCGCCGTGGACAATGGATTCACCGCTCTATCCTTAGCCAAAACTAACTGGCGTCAACCTACGGTACTTAGCACCAGTGACCGCAAGGAGGTATGGCAGAACAAGGAACTTCATGGCAGATTTTACAAGGCCCTGCACGGGCCAGATGTAGATTTAACAGCCTCAGTAGCCTGGCTACGGTTCGGTGACCTTTTTGCGGAAACCGAGGGTTTTGTCTGTGCAATTACTGACGAAGTAGTAATGACGAATAACTACCGGAGATTTATACTGAGGGATGGTACTGTTGACATTTGTCGGGCATGTCACCGCCCTGGGGAATCCCTCAGACATATAATTTCTGGTTGCTCCCGTCTTGCTAATGGTGAGTATTTGCACAGGCACAATCAAGTAGCCAGGATAATCCATCAGCAACTTGCTCTGCGGTACAATCTCAAACGGAATCTCAAACGAAACTATCATCAAACGGAAGACCAGCGTTGGTCGTATGACCAGCATTAATGCTGAGTTGGAGCCGATTTGTAACAATGGCATTTTAGTTTTATCCCACTCATTCTGTTACTTTGTTGTTTAAATGTTAGTGTTACGAATAAATTTATTTTCTTTCTTTCTTCTTTCTTTCTTTCAATCTTGTGACGTCGGAGGTGCCGTACTACAGATACGTTCCAGAGACAATACTGGAGAATGGCCGTGTCACATTGTACTGGGACAGATCCATCATCACAGATAGGACTATTTTTGCCAATAAGCCTGATATTGTGATGGTGGATCGCCAAGAGCGCCGGGCAGTGATCGTCGATGTTGCTGTCCCACATGATGACAACCTTGTGAAAGCTGAAAAAGACAAGGAAATTAAATACCTTGACCTAGCACGCGAGGTTGTTGACATGTGGGACGTCGACTCGGCGATCATTGTACCGATTGTCGTTTCTGCCCATGGTTTGATTGCCAAGAGCCTCGACCGTCATCTTAAGAGGCTCGCGTTAGGCAGTTGGGTCAAGGGTCAGGTTCAGAAGGCAGTTATTTTAGAGACGGCGCGTATTGTGAGGAGGTTCCTCTCTCTGGAGCCTTGACCATCGGTAGCATGGACCCTGCTCCCGTTGCCGATTGGATGTCTATTTTTATATTTATAAATATATTTTTTTTTGTAACAATATATTTGTAAATGTATAAAATAAGAATGAAATGGAATAAAAGACATAATAATAAAACGTTTATTTCAAGTTTATAAAAACTCATAATTGTTAGTAAAACTTAGCCTAGGTGTTAGTAATAAAATATAATATTATTTACATTTCGCCGCTACGATATGCATGTCGCAGCACCTTCTTATAAACGGACAGTCAATCCTGTCCGCTATCATTTTCAGCACTATGTTGGAACTAGCTCGCACCCTGCGCACCAGCGATGTGCCGCGCTTGCGTATTGTTGTATAAAAACAATCAGTTCGCGCTTCTGCGAACATAGCTGAGGCACTGCAGTAGCGAGGTAGTCCCAACATAGCCCTGAATGCATTGTTGAACTGTACGCGGAGGGCACTGTAGGATTTTAGAGCGAACTTGATCCATAGACTGCAGGTGTAAAGCGAAGTACAATAAGCCTTGAATAAAGCAATTTTAGCTTCAGTAGAGCAGCGCGCAAATCTATGTGCTATCATGTTCGCCCGCACTGACAGTGCCCTCCGCTCCCGTTCAATGTCAGTATCGTCCTTAAGGTCGGCTGTAACTATGTGCCCTAAATATTTAAAATGCATTACCCTTGCTAGAGGAGTACCATTCAGTCGAATAGGGGGCACATGAGACGGGTGTTCATTGCCAGCCTTAAAAACCATATACTGGCTCTTTTCCACATTATATATTAAGCCATGTGTTTCGGCATAGGTCTCACACAAGTTTAGGAGTTTTCTTAATCCACAGACTGACGCACTGAGCAGTATCATGTCATCAGCGTAACTCAGATTGTTGACGCAGACATCGTCAATATAACAGCCGACTCGTTGGCTGCTGAGTGCGACGATCAGTGAATTTATATGGAGGTTAAAGAGTACTGGTGAGGTCAAACCTCCTTGTCTTACCCCGCACTCCAACCCGTATGGATCAGACAATGTCCCCGCCCATCTAACAGCATTGACCTGGCGTCCATACCAGAACTTGAGGATATTGATAAGTTCTGGAGATAGGTTAATATCCTCCAGTTTTTTCCACAGAATGTCATAGGACACCATGTCAAAAGCCTTCGACAAGTCGAGGAAACAAGCGTAAATCGGTGTTCTTCGGCCTGTATAATATCTGACAGTGTGCTTGAGGCACAGTATTGCACTCTCAGTAGATAATGATGGGCGAAACCCAAACTGATTGTCATGTATTACAATGTATCTGTTTAACTGTGCCTCCAGCAAACCGTCAAACACCTTTGCGATAATCGTTGCTAATGAAATTGGTCTGTAGTTGGTTTTATCTGCGGAATCTCCAGTTTTATTTTTCAATACAGGCACTACGATAGTTTTCATCATCTCTGATGGCAAGTAAGAGTGGCCTACGCATAGGGTGTAAAACATTGCGAGCACTCTACATATGTGAGGACTAGCGTGCTGAAGATGCTCAATACTGAGGTCATCGTGCCCCGGGGATTTTCCCCTAGTAATATGTTTAATGACCTTAGCCACATCTTTGGCTGAAAAACGGGTACCCACTAGATTGCCGGCTAGCCCCTCAGTATTGATCATCCCCTGCGCCTTCCCCAACGGCGACCGTACAAGACAATGTTCACGAAACGTATTCGCAATATCCTTGGAGCTAGTCACACCATCAACGCTCACTGGTATGCCACATCGAGGGTTCATTTTCTTCGTATTCTTCCAGAAACTACGGAAATCACGCGCTGAGTGTTGTGAGGCCAGGATATCCATCTTGATTTGCTCTTGGTGATTTTGACACCAAGAGCAAATCAAGACACACTGATGCATAAACATAACACCGTCCTGGGCCAACACTTCTTGCACCAGGACGATATTATCGATACTCCTGCCAAAAAGATTCTGCAATTTATCTATGTTGCAGGGTTAGACAGGGAAGTTTAGTTGGAGCGGCGAGCACAATAGTTCATCACTGGACGCAGTGTTACCAGGACCTTCGGGGACTGGAAATAGCCGCCACCAGAAGAATAAGAATCTACAGACTCACCGCGTGTTTAGGTGCAGAATCTAGCGGATCACTTACGGACCAGCTATGCATATTAATCGCAGTCGCTGTGCCGGACTGGCAGTAGTCGGCAATAGTGGAGGGCAATCCAGAGCCCTCCCAGGGTAAGTATCCCGACCATCGGGGACATGACACAAAAGGGGAGCACCGCAACAGCATACCTGCGTTCCCGGGGCTTCCCCTATCAGGCGCCAGAAGAAGTCCACGGCAGGTTAGGTTCAGTCGGTGCGAGTCCAACATACTCGCCCGCAGACACTTTTGCGGGTGGCATGCGTAAGCATTCCCCCTGCCTTATCAAAAAAAAATAATATCCATATTACAGGTATTGAACTATATGTCTGTAAATTTTATCTAAAGCAGGACAGTTTTCACATGCGCATGTCAATTTTCAGATTTATTATATTAGTAGGTAGTAATTCTATAGGTGTTTGCATCAAGTCGGCGCACGCGCAGATCGAAGAATAATTTTATTCATGGTGGGGCATTGCACTCCACGGTCGTCCGTGTATCTGCACCTGAATCCGAATTAGGCAATATTTATTACTTGACTGAAAAAACAAAGCGTTTTGGATATGATTATTTACGTAGTTTCTTGTGCCTTTTTCTAGGAGTAACAACATATCTTTTTTGAATAATATCTGGTGACATTGATTGTTCTGACTTACTGAACAGAGTCTCATTTAATATTCCATCAAAGGCAGTGAGACATCATAAAACATTTCATCTTCCGTTAGTATCAACTAACTATTGTCAAAATGCATTCCTATGGCTAACAAGCAATTTGTTAAATAAACAAATAAAATCTTTTAATCTTGACACATTTGTCAATAAAACTGAAACAGTGAGACGGGTACTCAGCCTAGACGTTTCCTCTAAATTTAACACTTAGGCTGAGATCTATAGAGCGTACTTAGACTTTACTTAGACAGAAGTTAATGCATGTAACGAAATTACAATTGGTGTTTTGACTTTGTCTGTCTTACCTTATGCTAAGCATAATCTTAACTTCAAAAAGTCTATAAATACCAAATCAAAGTATAAGCTTAGCATACACTTAGCAAAGTTTTACGTACGTTAAGTTTGAGCAAAGTCTAAGTACGCTCTATAGATCTCTAAGTTAAGTTTGAGCAAAGTCTAAGTACGCTCTATAGATCAGACTTAAATAAATTAATTTAAGCTGATCACATATGTATAACATATACCACTGTCTGTAATTGGCCTTCAATTACTATTTAGCTTTTTATAATTGTTTTTATGTGCTGTTGGTCTTCCTTAATATTAAATAAATAAACTATATAAATAAATATGTTAGGGCAACTAACACACTGCAATCTGATCCCAAACTAGGCAGAGCCTGTACTATGTCAACCGGACAACTCATAAACAAACTTATATAATTCTGAATACATAAACCATAAGAACCTTGGCAGACGGGTCGGCCGTCTTCCTGAAATATTAAAAAAAAATGTATCGGATTATATCGCTGACGATCATAGTATCATACTGTTGGTCATAGATAGGTTATTTTATTCTTTTTGCTAAGGCAAGAGGAATGCCTACGCATGCCACTCGCAAAAAGTGTCTGCGGGTGGGTATGTCGGACTCGCACCGACTAAACCTAACCTGCCGTGGACTTCTCTTGGAGCCTGATGGAAGGAGCCCCGGGTATGCGGGTATGCTGCTTCGGTGCCCCCCTTGGTTGGATGGTCGGAACACGTACCCTGGGAGGGCTCTTGATTGCCCTATTACCATATACCAGGCCAAGACCCGTAAAAACCCAGAACCCGGACATGTCAATCATCCTGCGATTCTATTGGGAGTAGTCTCTTCCTCTTACCCACTGCAACTCCTGTAAGCCAGTATCAACAGTGGCACACAATGAAATGACACTGAGCGGTGAGGCTCAGGCAAGTCCCGGGGAATCGCTTTAACAGTCTTGGATCCCGCAACGAATTTAATCAGAAACAGAAAAAAGGAGGAGTTAGAAAATGAGTAGTTCTACTTCGCCTCTATTGTTAAACCTTTTCAACGCATCTCGTGTAGCAGCACACCATGGTACGACGAGACAGTGGTTTTTACTTATATGGTATAGTATGGGCAGTGGTTACCCTAGTGACAGTGGTGAGTACAACGATTCAAGCTGTCTTGGATCCCGCAACGAATTTAATCAGAAATAAACAAGGAAGAGTTCGAAAATGCGATTCACTGCCAGTGCGTCGCGGTCGGTTGTCCAGTTGTTTCTTTTGACTTGACTTGACTTTTCTCAGTATCAGCCCGAAGGCTGATACTGAGAAAAGTCTGCAAGTTGGCGGTGTTACACCCCCGTGCCTCGGAAAGCACGTAAAGCTGTCGATGCTGGACACCTTTCCAGTCGTGTCACTAGTCGTCCTATCAGATCATGAGAGTGATGGAATAGAAAGTGTTCCTGTGTGCAAACACTTGGGCACTATAATATGTCCCGCGCAGATGACTAGTAGCATTTGATGGACCTGTTGGCGTGGTTCGCAAATGCTTGTTTTTCACGCCGGAGGTCGTGGGTTCGATTCCCACCCAGGACAGATATTTGTGTGCATGAACATGTCGGTTTGTCCTGAGTCTGGGTGTAATTATCTATATAAGTATGTATTTGCAAAAGAAAAGTAGTATATGTAGTATGTCGGTTTTCTGGTTTCCATAGTTTAAGCTCTGCTTACTTTGGGATCGGATGGCCTTGTGTAAATAATGTCCCAGGATATTTATTTATTTATTGTGACATTATTATACTGACTTTAGAAATGGTCCCTTCTAAAACTTTATTTAATTTAGATAAGTATATCGAGTTGAATACATTAAGTATAATGATTAAGAAGAGTGAATACATTAGAATTGCAAATTTTTCTTTGGACTTTCACTAACTCGCATTTGAATAATTTGTCATCCTTTGAAATCTTAATCCGTAGAATTAGATTGTTTTTACTTTGCAAGGTGATACTACCGTATTTCTAAACTAATTATAAGCAGGGAGTCCTGGGATGGAGGGATGTCTGCACGTGTGGCAAAGCGGCTAAGACGGTGGCCTGGCCGCTTTGTGTCGCGGGTTCGAGTCCTGCGCCGGACAATAAAGTGTTTGTGTGACCCATAAATGGCCAAAGAAATACGGCCATGGCCAAAGAAATACGGGCCTTCCGAAAGGAGCTAAAATCCATGAGAGCCGAAGTTCGGAAATACAGGTCGGAAGTAGTGAAATACGAAGAGTCGCAGAATATATGTCGGACCGAAATTGCCACGCTGACCAATCGAGTCACCCAATTGGAGAACAATTTGGTAAATAAAAAATCCATCTGTGACAACACATTTGATGACGTCATCGCATCGTTGCGCCAGGAGTTGAATGAGCGTTGAGAGAGTTGAACTCCTGCTCAACGACATTATCATATCCGGGATTCCAGAACAGAAGGAAGAGAGTATCACACATGTACTTAAGGTACTTGGCACAACAATCGGGGTGGTATTGGATGACAGGGATATAGTCAGTGTGGAACGGATTGGCCCTGTGCGCCGAAACTTAACCGAACCCAATTTGGCAATCGGCGGCAGTTCGGATACTCCAGCGCAGCGCCCTCGGCCTGTCGCAGTCCGTTTAGCGAGACGCGCGACGCGTGACTGCCTGCTAGGCGCAGCTCGCACTCGTCGTCACTTGAATTCTGCGGACCTCGAGTTGCCGGGAACACAACGCATTTACCTAAATGAAAGGTTGACGCGTACAAATCAACACTTATTCAATGGAGCTCGCGAAGCCGTCCGAATAAATAAATGGCGGTTTGTTTGGACTAAGAATGGCAAGATCTTAGTCAAAAAGGAGGAAGGCGCAGCGGCGCAGTGGATACGAAGCGAAAAAGAATTGCATAATTGTTTTGGCATGTGATCCAGTTGGTTGAACTATACTATGTCTGTTTATGTTCTAATTATGTCCTATGTACTTTTGTTTCAACGTATCTGCTCTGTTCGCGGTCAGTAAAAACACGCTCCTCTTGCAATATTCTTGTAATCCCGATGAGATTTATTAATCTTAAAATCAGTTACCATATATTTATTTGCCGCAATGCTTTACGATTATACACACTTATTATACTCACTTATAAAATAACTATTATACCTGACAAAAATCGGTTAGTATAGATACTTATCTCAATTACATAAAGTACAAGTCCTAATATAATAAGTTATATTAGGACTTGTACTTTATGTAATTGAGATAAGTATCTATAATTATTATTTTCAAATAATAATCCCCCGAATAAACCCTTATGGTATTGTATTATTATCTTATATTCATATTAAATTCACCAGACCATCAATTTCATTGTCAATTCCTATAATAATAATTATATATAAATATTTACTAAGACCCTTTGAAATGGAATACGTGTACATGCATTTAATTAAATTATTCTGTATTGTAGTTTTTTCGTTAACCACATTTTTTAGTTTATGCCGCCATCATGCTTGCTGACAAACACCTTACAGTTGGTTTGTTGAATGCAGGGTCCTTAGGTACTAATCATGACGATTTCTTTTCTTTAGTATCTAGACATAATATTGACATATTAGCGATAAACGAGACATGGCTAAAAAAAGGATAAGAGGCCCGTGCCCCTGTCCTTCCTTATTTCCGTTTTATTCACACACCTAGGTCCCCGAATACCGGCAGGGCTAGGGGAGGGGGCGTCGGGTTCTATATCAGACGCGGTATTAATGTGCGCCTATGGAAATGTGTTACTGAGCCTAGATTCTCTTCAGTCGAACAAATGTGGCTCACATACACACTTAATGGAAAAAAAATAGCTATAGGCACAGCGTATCGCCCGCCCTGGCTTAATACTGACCTTTTCCTGGATGCTATTAGTGAGTTATTGGGCACCCTTGGGTATTGCGATCATGTTATTTTGCTTGGAGATTTTAATATAAATATATTAAAACCTGAGGACACCAAAACAAAGAAACTTTGTGAATTTCTCAAATGCATAAGTCTTAACCAACTCGTGACTACGCCTACTCACTTCACTGAAAGTACAGAGACTCTTATTGACTTGATTTGCACCGATCTCAAGGCAAGGTCTCTCATAATCGAACCCTTCAAATTGTTAAACAGCCATTCGCTTGTGGTTTGTGAGCTAAGTGCGAAAAGACAGAAATATCAACCTCACACAATTATTTATCGCCCCATTAAGAATATCTGTTTAGATCAATTCCAATTGGATTTGGATAGCATGTGCTGGGACAGTATGTCAGATATGTGTGACGTGAATGATATGGTAAAACAGTTCAATGCGTACATTTTAACCATTTACGATATTCACGCACCAGTGATGCAAACTACAATAAAAGAACGATCATTTCCTTGGGTCACTGATACCTTAAAATTAATGATGCGACTGAGAGACAACGCCTTGGCTAAATATCGAACGACTAAACTTGAAACAAAAAAAATATATTATAAACAATTAAAGTCTTTAGTAAATACGTCCCTATTCTACGAAAAAGTAGCCTATTTTAAATACAATATTAATAATCAGATTAAAAATCCAATAAAATTGTGGAAAAATATTAAGAATGATGTCCTACCAAAAAAACAAAACAACTGCCTTCCATTGCAATTCAACAATCCTAATTTAATTAACTCCCATTTTCTGAACGTTCCCGGTAATACACATACTAGCATCTCGTATATGACCTATTTTGAATTTTACCAATTTAGTGACGTAACTTTTAGGCTCCAAACAGTAACCCAGGATTCAGTTTACAGCATCATCCACAGGCTTAAGTCCAATGCAGAAGGTTACGACAGAATCACTCTAAGCATGCTAAAACTTACTCTTACTCATACATTGGAATTAATTACGAAAATAGTGAACAGGTCAATAATGACTAGTACTTTCCCTGACATCTGGAAAGTCGCCGCTGTTAGACCCTTACCCAAAAAAAATAACCCGATAGACATGAAGGACCTGCGTCCTCGCAGATTTTTTAGAAAACAATGACATACTACCTTCACTACAATCTGGTTTTAGAAGATGTCGCGGTACTACAACAGCCTTATTAGACGTCACAGATAACATAATCTCTGCATTGGACAGAGGAATGTGCACGGTGCTGGTCCTGCTCGATTTTTCGCGGGCTTTTGATGCTATAAACGTCCCATTACTTCTGTCCAAACTAAGCTATTATGGTTTTGATCATAGAACTACAAACTGGTTCAATAGCTATTTTGAAAATCGAAGTCAATTTGTGGAGCTGTGTCTTGAAGATGGAACCAAGAAAGTCTCGACAATGAGCTCATTGAATAGAGGTGTACCGCAAGGTTCCATATTGGGCCCTACATTATTTGCGTTATACTGTGCTGACATCGTACAATGTTTTCACACATGTCAGCACCATATTTACGCGGATGATGTACAGGCTTATATATCTTTTCGGTCCTGTGAATACGAAGAAGCAATGCGTAATTTAAGTGACGATCTCAATAGGGTAGCTGCATGGTCAGAAAAAAACGGCCTAGTTCTTAATCCTACAAAGACGAAATATATTGTCTTTGGAACTAAGCACCACATTGAGACCATTCCAACTTCATTAAATGTCACGATCCTGGGAATACCTGTTGAAAGAGTATACGAAGCCCGTAATTTGGGCCTTAATTTAGACTCCGATCTCAGGTTCGAAAGTCACATAGCCGACGCAGCTAAAAACTGCTTCTTTCGTCTGAAGGTTCTATATAAAATTAGACCGTTTTTGTCAGGAGAGTTGCGGATACAACTGGTCGAGTCACTGGTCCTTTCCAAATTAAATTATGCAGATGCTGTTTATGGCCCCCGGTTGTTAGCGCGAACAGATAGACTGATACAGAGAGTCCAGAATGCTTGCGCCAGATTTTGTTTTTCCATCCCACCGAGAACTCATGTCACACCCTTTTTAAACAATAAAAACATGCTGAAAATGAAATCTCGTAGGAAGCTGCACTTGGCATGTCTGTTATTCGGTGTCATACAGTTTAATCAGCCTACATATTTATTTAACAAGCTTGTCTGGGTCTCGGGTGGAAGAAAACATACAGGTAGAAAATGCGCACAGCAACTATCTATACCAAAACATAAAACAGCTGCATTCAGAGGAAGCTTTCGTTATGCCGCTAGCAAAGTATGGAATAATATACCCCCACCTATTAAAACTGCTAAAACTATTGACACATTCCGGAAACGCTTGCGTCAATTCCTTATAGGTACGCAGCTAAAGTTTAGTAATATAAACCAAAATAATTCAATAATTTAAATTTTACAATAAGTTCCAATTTAGCTTCAGTATGTGTATGTGTGAGAATGTGTGTGTGTGTGTGTGTGTATTATATTTATCTTGTTTACTATTATTTGATGCAACTTATAAGTACGATTGTTAGCTATCGACTGAAGTATATTTGCAATGGGTTACGGTATATTGACAGCGAATCGGAGCAGTATGATTTTATTTTATGTTGATTTTATTGTAATATCGTTAATTTAGATTTTTTGTTTCTTTCTTTTAAACCGTATTCTTTTATATTGTTCTATATATATAATTTTTAAGAAACGTATTGTCTTATGTCTTATGTATGTAATTTGTGTCGCACATCTGTGACTCACTGTGGCAGGTAGCTGAAAATCAGCGTTACAGCCATATTGTGGTTGTAACATCATGCTGAGCTGCTAGCTATTTGAGCGCACTAAATCTGTTTTAGTAACAATAATAGAGTAATTTGTATGGTATTTATATTGTTTGTTGCCATTGTTACTCTGTGTCTTTTTGTATCTTTATTATGTGTGCTCAATAAATACTTTTTTCTTCTTCTTCTTCCATAAATAGTTGTTTTAAGTCTGGATGTAATTTGTGTCCGTCTATTATATTTTTGTAAAGTACCCCGCGACACAGGGATTAGATTCCATAGTGCAGATGTCGTCTTTTGAAAAATAAGTTGTTATGCTAGTGCAGAGATTGTGGGTTCGATCCCCACCTACGACAAATCTTTGTGTGATGAGCACGATTATTTGTTGTGTCTGTAATAACATATAGGCTTATGTGTTACCTATTCGGATTTATAAGCTAATAGCGGCCCGATACGTGCTTCGCTACGCTTTTAAGTATTAGTACAAATTGTTTGTATATGGGAGTATAGAAAGATGTTGATTTTACACTTTTTCAAGACTTTTTTTTTAAATTTCTCTACGTACATACCTTCCCTGGACTTCCACGAATAATTCAAGACCAAAATTTGCCAAATCGGTAAAGGCGTTTTAGAGTTATAACATTACAACGAAAAGTGGCATTGATTTTTATATATATAGATATTCAAGCCATATCACTTCAAAGTTTCATAAAAATCCGCTCGTAAGTTGTTTCGTGAAAGAGTTTTAGACGTACATACTCACAACAAGTTTCGCATTTATAATATTAGTAGAATATCTATATATTTAGAAATATAAGTTTGTTTATCAGTTGCCATAGTACAGGCTCTGCTTAGTTTCGTACGAGATGACAGTGTTACTTATTAAAATATTTTTATTACAAAAAATTTGTTCCTAATCGTTATCAGGATAAACTGGAATTTCTAAGAAATAAACTGCGCATGCAGTATAAAAATATACAGATAAAAATACTCGCCTTTCCAACTTCACTAGTAACTATAGTATTTTCGCTATAAGATGAGTTCCCTGACAGTTCATTTTTTCCGTGGCACGCATACTACTTTAGACGAATAAAAAATAAACTGGCAAAAACAATAAAAAAGAAATGATAAAAAAAATATTGCCTTTCGTAAATTACTAAGTAAATTATTGTAGTTATAATTAACTGTTAAAAAATTAAGTAAATAAAATAAAAAAATATAAATCTTAAAATTGTCTAATGCATTGAACGGAACGTCGGCCGATAGAGATTGACCCAACTCATAGATAGACACTAATCCGATTCCATTTTCTTTGCCAACTGAACCGATATTATAAAAAATCGATTATATTTCGTTAGGTTACGTCACTACAATTGTCAGACAAGAACTGTCAGAGAACCCATCATATAGCGAAAAGAGGAGTTTTGGCGCCAACGCGGAAAAGGACGCATCGAGGCTATGTTTAATTTTCAACTGGTGTAAATTCGAGTTTTTATGTGTAAATATGGTGGATTTTTAGACATAACATCTTCGACAACGTACACAAGTGGAGGAAAGTGCGATATTGCCGTGAATTGTGATTTTCCGTGTTGAAACCAAAACTCCATAGAAGCCTCTAGTAAAGTCTCCACTGCTTTTCTGGGGTAGGACTATGACTTGACTGTGACGGACGTGACGGACATGACTGTGACGGACGTGACGGACATGACTGACTGACTTGGAAATTTATATATTACAACTGAAGACGAGGCGGTATGGTCACAGACCTTAGCCTGCCCAAAGAGGGCAAAACAAACAAAAAAAAAGGGCGAAAAGACTATAATTGCATTGATATCAAAAATAAACTCAATTTTAACCTACTTCTAATTATCATAATATCGATTTGAATCGTTGCCAGCGTATGTAGTCTAAATACGCTGCAATACGGAAAGGCAATAAATTTTATGTAATGATTAAAGCAGGTGGTGAAAATTGGCAATTGTCAATGGCATACTATTTTGATTGTCCTTTTGATCTAGTAGTTAGTGACCTTGACTACTAACCCCGTCGCCTTGGGTTCGATTCCCATAAAAGTGGTCTGGTTGGCATAGTACAAGCTCTGTCTCCGGCCCTGGGAGCTAATCCCAGCTGGGGTTACCATATGTAAATAGAGGGATGCCTGTCTACGCTACCTATAATGCCTGAATTTTCATGTATGAAATGTTTTCATACAAGATGTACCTAAATATCTATGTTCATCATTACAGCTTAAATAAGTCCACTGCTGGACAAGCCTCCCTCAAGAATCATCTTGAGGGGATATGCCATAATCGCCACGCTTGGCAGGCGGGTTGGCGATCGCAGTAAGATGGTCATAGTAATCAGAAGGAAGCTGCTGCCCTTCCTCCGGTAGATATTCCCTCGGGTCGACTTCTACGCCCCCCACGGGATGAGATGGGGTGATGATATTCTGATTCTGATATTTGTCGCCGTCACCACACAGCAGAACATATTATAATTATATGTAAATAATTATTGTCACATTAACCCTGTACAGTAAAATCAAATTGAAATGGACCGTAAGTCAAAAAATTAAGCGATTTTAAAATAAGACTTTTAAAATCACAGTTTTATTTGTATTCATACAAATTCCACCATTCAATCCAAAATACATAAAAGTAAACTTTATTCCAAGAAACTAATTCAGTAAATAACAATGTAGGTATACTCATGTTAAATTAAAAATTCAGTGTGTAATATTCCAATTGGGGTGTTTGATTACGTTACATGTTGTATAAAATGCCTGAATTTTCAGAAAAATGCCCGTCTAAAGCAAAACGCTGTAGGTAGTAAATAAAAGCCAACAGATAATAATGAAGAAGGATATTTCTTACTGATATTTGTCATTGCATTTATTCAAGCAAGATGTGCGCGTGGGAGCGATATTTAAAAATGCCTGTCTCAGATAAATGCCGGCCGCACGCCTGTCTAAACCTTAAAGTGCCTGTCAAATGCGGCAAACGCCTGTCATATGGTAACTGTAATACCAGCAAACCCGCGACACGAAGCGGCGAGGCGACTGTCTTAGCCACTGCGCCTCACGTGCTGTCAACTATAGACCATAGGTCATTAAAATAATAATAATAATATAATTTATTTCAGATCATTACAATCCATTTTTGTTAGTAAATAATTTATGAACTTAAACACTATTGTTAGTTAATACCTTAAAGCTAAACATTCATAAAACACCCCATTGGGGTATGTTTGCGCATCCAATGTTCCAGTATTGGGCTGTCCCACCGGTCCACGATCGTGTTTAATATGCTATTGGGACTGCCTCGTACCCTGTTCATAAAAGAAGCGCATCGCTTACGCATGATGGCGTGGAATCCATCCGTGCATGCGTCGGCGAACATTTTTGATGCGCTACAATGTCTTGGCAGTCCCATCAGCATCCTAAACGTGTTATTGTATTGGACGTGCAGAGCGTTATATGCCCTAATAATCAGCTGTTTAGAAAGTAACAAAATGGACTTACGTTATGCCGTTTTCTGTGTTATTTGAATATCATCATCATGTCAGCCAAAGTACCTACGTCCACAGCTGGACAAAGCCTCCCCAAAAAATGGGGGGATATGCCATAATCGCCACGCTTGGCAGACGGGTTGGCGATCGCAGTTTGATGGTCATAGTTCACAGAAAAACGCTGCTACCCGTTCGCTGGTAGGTATTCCCTCGGTCGATTTCTACGCCCCCCAAGAGATGAGATGGGGTGATGATATTCTACGCCTTCACCACACAGCTTTTTGAATATAAGTTATATATACATATAATAAAATCGTAGTAAAGTCAAAACTGTAATTTGAATATTTTTTTAAAGGATACTTAGGGCATGATCTACAGTCGATAGCGAAGCCAAAAATACAGTTTTTAGATTATTTGTCTGTTTGTCTATATGTATTTCCGGACTAAACTCAAAAAGTATGGATTTACTTAAAATTTTGTATGAATGAGAAGAGGTCGTGTCAACGTACCTATAGGCTACATATTATCACGCTATCACCTACGGGGGAGGAGCTGTGATAATTTATCTATAATAATTTATTATTATTAAATACAAGAAAGTTTCATCACAAGCCGTTCGGTAGTTAGTGAAACTATACATCTACACATCCATATTCACAAACTTTCGTATTTACTAATAATACTAGAGCTGTGCCCGCGGTTTTACCCGCGTTAAACTTTTTAATTATAGCCTATCCAGGATGTCAGCTAACTCTATACCAAATTTTATTAAAATCGCTCCAGCCGTTTAGCTGCGAAGAAGTAACAAACATAATATCTAGGGACAATGTCACACAGATCATCCTAGCCCCAAACTAAGCAAAGCTTGTACTATGGGTACCAGACGACGATATACATACTTATATAGATAGACTAGCGGCCCGGTACGTGCTTCGCTACGTATAAGGCATAGTAATAAAAAAATGATTATTAAGTTCATTTATTCAAACAAAAAAATATTTTAAATTGCTAAAAGATGTATTTACACTTTTTCAAGACTTTTTTAAATTTTCTCTACGTACAAACCTTCCCTGGACTTCCACAAATAATTCAAGACCAAAATTAGCCAAATCGGTAAAGGCGTTGTTGAGTTATAACATTACAACGAAAAGTGGCATTGATTTTTATATATATAGATAAATACTTAAATACATAGCAAACATCCATGACTCAGAAACAAATATTCGTGCTCATCACACAAATATTAGCACTTACCGGGATTCGAACCCAGGACCACCAGCTTTCTAGGCAGGAGCACTACCAACTGGGCTACGGTGGTGTCATACACACTCACACAATCCCACACTCAATACTCAATACTCAATGTTTTATTTGCATTCCACAATGTTGATAAGGTGTTACAATTATATATGGTATCATTATGGACCCTGTCGGGCACAGCAAATGTAGAAGAGAGGAAGAGGGCTTTAGTTAGACATAATTAATTATATTATTACTTAGACTCACAAACTTCCAGCTTTATAGTATTGGTGTGATTACAAGGATTACGTAATAACCATTGTCTACGGACAGAAAGTCTGAACGTAATACTTTTCGGCTCACTATATTACTGTTGGAGGGTGTGTCTCGTCTGGAAGGGGAGTTAAACCACTCTGTATCAGTAGCGCCAGACGTATAAATTAGTCCCCCTTTTCAACCCCACCCCAGACTCCGATTCAACTCCCAACGCTAAAAGTACTGACACTAGGAATAAGCTTTTGATAGTACTAACTCTTAATAAAAATATTTTGGTGATGGAAAGATTTTCTTTCATTGTTACTTGGAAGTTTTTAGCCTATTTTTAGGCCCTTATTAAAGACTGGTTGTGCCTATGTGGGCCTGTGGCGTGGTTGGTAAATGCTTACTTTGCACGCCGCAGGTCGCGGGTTCGATTCCCACCTAGGATATCTGTGCGAATAACACATAACGCAGCGTTTTTCTGTGAACTATGACTATCAAACTGCGATCGCCAACCCGTCTGCCAAGCGTGGCGATTATGGCAACCCCCCATTCTTTGGAGAGACTTTTGTCTTTTTGTTTTGGAGAGACATGTCTGTTTGTGCTGAGTCTGGGTGTAATTATCTATATGTATAATTTACAAAAGAAAAGTAGTATATGTAGTACTTATATCAGATCTGGTCTTCATAGTATACAAGCTCTGCTTAGTTTGGGGTCAGATGACCGTGTGTGAATAATGTCCTCATATATTATATATTATTATTCGAATATATAACCTACATTACTACAAAGTTTCATCAGAATCCGTTCAGTTCATATTGCGTGAAAGAGACGACATCCATACGTCCAAAATATCAATACTCACGCACTTTCTCATTTATAATATTACTAGCGGCGCCCTGCGGTTTGCGTTTCGCGGCCGGATATATAACCTTTATTACTACAAAGTTTCATCAAAATCCGTTCAGTAGTTTTTGCGTGAAAGAGTAACAGACATACACATTCACACACTCACAAACTTTCGCCTTTATAATATTAGTGTGTCTAGCGGCTACAATTTCAGTCGCGTCTTACTTTATAAATTATAGGCCAGGTGTTATTCCAATACATAAGCCATATTACTACAGCGTTTCCTCAAAATCTTTTCAGTAGTTTTTGCGTGAAAGAGTAACATACATCCATACACCCAAACTTTCGCATTTATAATACTACGAGCTGTACGCCGCGGTTTTACCCGCGTTAAACTTTATAAATTATAGCCTATGTGTTAATCCAGGGTGTCAGCTAACTCCATACCAAATTTTAATAACATAACTCCAGCAGTTTAGACGTGAAGAACATACACACTCCCAAGCTTTCGCCATATTTTACATCATGTCAGTCGAATGACGGCTGAATAATGGCTGAATACGCCATAATCGCCACGCTTGGCAGACGGGTTAGCGATTGCAGTATGATGGTGATAGTTTTGGCATCTAGTAATTGGCATCAACAACAACCCACTTTTCAGATTATAAAGAAGATATTTGCCAATACAATAGGCATCTATTATAATCACAAATTTAATAGATGCATTTTATAGTCTACCGACTGACATTTTTTTTTTTTTTTTTTTAATAATAATATCTGGGGACAATGTCACACAGATCATCCTAGCCCCAAACCAAGCAAAGCCTGTACTATGGGTACCAGGCGTCGATATACATACTTATATAGATAGATAAATACTTATATACATAGAAAACATCCATGACTCAGAAACAAATATTCGTGCTCATCACACAAATATTTGCACTTACCGGGATTCGAACCCAGGACCACCAGCTTCGTAGGCAGGAGCACTACCAACTAGGCTACGGTGACCGTCATATGTCATACATTAGGAGTGAACCAAAAATATATATATTTAAAAACAAATTATATAAATACTTACTTACTAAATGAGATTAGATAGATAATAGAGATATTGTTAATACATAAAAAAGTGCCATAATATCAACTGTGATTAATAATAGTTATTAAGTTATTTTTACTATATATCTTGTTGTTGTTTTCTTGTTTATTGAGACTTTTCTCCCGCAGTCAAACCGACTGATCGGTTTTGTGGGGTATTTTTCTGGGCTTGTGTTTTAATATTAAGGAAACAATAAATAACTAAATAATATCCATGAGGATCTAGAATCCGGGGCCGGCGTTGCATTAAGCTACGAGCGATACGCACTCGCAGATCAAATTTAAGATTTCTAAATTAGGACTTCTAAGTAATATGTCTTTGCTAACACCCTTATCAGCTAGCTAACTCCAATTTAAAATAAATACATGATTGAAAAGTTTACAAATAAATGCCTTCATGGTGGTAGTATGGATGTATTTAAAAGTAAATAATAAAAGTCCCATAAAAGTCCTACTGCTGGGTCCTAGTCCTGTGCTCCTCCAACATAGTCGGGTCGGTCACCATAGCCTAGTTGGTAGTGCTCCTGCCTACGACGCTGGTGGTCCTGGGTTCGAATCCCGGTAAGTGCAAATATTTGTGTGATGAGCACGAATATTTGTTTCTGAGTCATGGATGTTTTCTATGTATATAAGTATTTATCTATCTATATAAGTGTGTATATCGTCGCCTGGTACCCATAGTACAAGCTTTGCTTAGTTTGGGGCTAGGTTGACCTGTGTGACATTGTCCCCAGATATTATTATTAGTATAGTGAAATTAGCCTACTATACCACATTTTCCAGACGGTTTATTTCGAATTTTTCTTTTCTTGCTGTGATCTCGTCTGTTTAAACTCACAACCTTAGTCTCCTTTTCCGAGATATGAGATGGGGAAGTGACATTACTTATTCTTAATCCGTCGAGTGGCGACCACGAACCGGAAGACGCAGCGTGGGCAGGCCCCCTACAAGATGGACCGATGTCGCTGGAAAAGTCTCCGCCAAAGATCTCCACAATTACCGGAATTGTGGAGATCTTTGGCGGAGACCTTTGTCCAGCTAAATGACTGATAGAAAATGCATTTTACTCGGTTCAAGAGTTTTTAAATCATAACTGTAGAAACATTTATCAGAAGTAATCCATACACAGAATACCGATTATAAACATTGTGAATTTAATGGTGAATAAGAGGCTTTTACATTTTCATCATCATCATCATATCAGCCGAAAGATGTCCACTGCTGGACAAAGGCCACCCCCCAGGATCTCCACAATAGCCGGTCCTGAGCTGCTCGTATCCAGCGGCTTCCCGCGACCCGCACAAGATCGTCGGTCTATCGTGTAGGAGGCCTGCCCACGCTGCGTCTTCCGGTTCAAGGTCGCCACTCGAGAACCTTTCTGCCCCATCGGCCGTCAGTTCTACGAGCTATGTGCCCTGCCCACCGCCACTTCAGTTTGGCAATTCTTTGGGCTATGTCGGCTACTTTGGTTCGCCTGCGGATCTCAGCATTTCTGATTCGATCACGCAGGGAAACAACATTTTACATTTTAACGTTGGTTAATATTCTCATGCTGTTTCTATAGCTAAATGGGCTAGTTATTCTGAAATGTTATACACCATATTATGTATCATCCTGTTTAAAGCAAATAAACAATTTGAATTTGCAGTAGACTTCTTTCGGCTGATATGATGATCCATCACTACACGGATAATATTATCACGGGATAACATACGGTGGCAATATTCCTCGCTATGAACGCACAGTAATAAACCTTACGGCCTACGAAATAAAGACGCTGTCAAAGTAAATATGTTTCCACCGACGTATCGTTTATATTAATAAAATTTCTATTAATATAGATATGACGATATATTGGGATTGCGCCAAATCTAGGGCTTAGCGAATCGCATTCACTCGGAATGTCACTGACACCAAGGAGAAATTATGCTACAACGCGTTTGCATTATATTCTATACAACCGCAATGAAGATAAAATGTAAACAAAAAAAAAAAGGTGTACTTTAGACCACACGACAGAAGTAAAACTTAGATATAAGAAACATAACTAGCTATAAGAGAAAGAGAGAAACGCTAACGCTCTTACCAGCTTACTTTCCAAGTCACGCGAGCGTAAAGAAGTTATACATCAATAAAAAACTTTGGGGTCGAAACGCTTGGCCCATGGGGTCCAAATGCGCGCACCCTATTTCGGGATATTGCAAAATTGATCAAGGACACTTCACGTGACCAGAAGGCTGGCCTTTATTTTGGTCAAAGAATCAGTATTGCCATACAACGTGGCAATGGTGCCAGTCTTCTGGGTACGTTCCCCGACAACGATGAGGATTTTTTTGACGCTGTTTAGATTTAATTTATTTTATATCTATGTAGGTTTATTGTTGTTTTTAATTTTTACTTAAGATTCTAATATATTTTCTAATTATTATTTTATTTTCCAATAATGTCATGGATTAATTTTTTAATGTCAATAAATCATCTGATCTGATCTGATGTAAATGGTCATCAGTATTAAAAAAAAACTCTAATTGAAAATTATTTTATTTGAACCTGTAAGTTGCTGATTTTTTTATATTGTTCCTTCACTTTGAATGAGTTATGTTGAGAGTGCTTTTGCACCGAACGGCAGCCGTTAACGACACAAACGGATCAACATGTTAGTGGGGCTATTTTTAAGAATCGCAAGTAAACTGACGTCGACATTCTTATCATGTAGCGACGATAGTATTATATCATCAAGAATAGAAATCTACGTTGGTGCGTCGACCTGGGGCACTGGAGCAGCATTCCCGCGTTCCCGAGGCTCCTCCCATCAGGTGCCATGAGAAGTCCACGGCAGGTAGGTTTAGTCGGTGCCGTCGCGGTCTCCTTCTGTGAGGCAGTCTTGCTGCAGAAGGAGGTGGCCGAGCGGGATCGCGAACGTGCCGATCCCGCTCGTAGACAGAGGAGGCGTCGGGGTGGCGGCGGCAGTGTGAGAAGTGTCCTCCACTGCCGCCACGTACAAGCAGCTCCGGGAAGACAGCGATCTGTTTGTTGCGCAGTCGCTGTGCCGTACTGGCAGGAGTCGGCAATAGGGGAGGGCAATCTCGAGCCCTCCCAGGGTACGTGTCCCGACCATCTGGGACATGGCGCAAAAGGGGGTCACCGGAGCAGCATACCCGCGTTCCTGGGGCTCCTCCCGTTGGGCGCCAAGAGATGTCCACGGCAGATTAGGTTTAGTCGGTGCGAGTCCGACATACCCACCCGCAGACACTTTTTGCGGGTGGCATGCATAGGCATTCCCCCGGCCAAATCAAAAGAAAAGTTTGGTGCGTTGACCTGCTTCCAGGGACATATAGTAGTTTTTTTTTTAAATTACAATACATTTAAAAGTACATACTGCTAATAATATAAATCAAGTCTTCAAAATTAAACAACTGTCAGCCAAAATACTTAAAAAACAATAAGTTTACTTAAAACACAATAACCATAATATAGAACTGTTTCAAACTTCATAGGAAGCTGAACTGAATATGGCAGATCATTTTCAAATATTGTAATGTTGAGTCCATTTTTCCTCCCAAAAATACGGTTGAACGAACTAAATCTATCACTTCCTTGTTGAGGGCAGCCGTTGGTTTAATATGAGTTATATACAGCAATGAAAATTGGATGCATTTGGTCTTCACTGCATTCAATAGAAGGTTTTTTGTCAAGAAAACCAATTTGATATGAGGACAAGAGTTTTATTAGGTTGAATAAGATCCTTTCTTCATTCATTTTAAATATGAGTTGCTTGCTTGCTTATCGTATGGGCAGTGGTAACCCTAGTGTCAGAGTTGCTCAAGCCGCCCAGTAGGCCTCTGACATGGCTTAACGACTGTTGTCTAATGACTACAACCGGGACCGACAGCTTAACGTGCCCTCCGAAGCACGGAGACGCTCAGAAATTAAACCACTTTGGCGCTCACCCATCTATGGACTGACCGCGAGCGTAGTTGCTTAACCTCGCCGATCGCTTACAGACCGATGAGAGCATCTAGCTATGAGCGCCTATGAAATATGAGTGATGTATTATTACCAGCGAATAGAACTATGTCAGATACTTTCTCACCTAGATATGGGTGATTAAATATTTTTGGCCCTGCCCGTTTTTTCATAACCTAAGACACTCCACAATAACGTAGCTTTCTATTGGTGAAATAATTTTGAAAATCGGTTCACCAGATCCAGAGATTACCCCTTACAACGTCACAAACACACAAACGTTACCTCTTTATAATATTAGTATAGACTACGACTATAATAACCTAAACGTTAGAAAACCACCGTCTCCCAACTACAATTACATCATTTTGAAAAAAATGCTGATATTCTTACACTGCGGAGATATAAGCTAGAAATAAAAATGGACCCAGAATGAATCCTGAGGGATCCCCATTTTGGCAGAATGATGTGCCGAAGTGACACCGTCTATAATTATTGTATCCTGGTGTTCTCGAATTGAAAACCAGGACATTTAAAAGCGACGTGCCAGAAATTCCATAACATTCTGGTTTTACAAGAAGCGTATGGTGATCCACGCAATCGAAAGCTTTAGAGAGATCACAGAAAACAACCAGCCCATTGTATGTCCCCTTTCAAGCCTCCAATATAGACTTCATTAGTGTACACCTCGCATTCTAGTTGTTAGTGCTCCTGCCTACGAAGCTGGTGGTCCTGGTTTCGAATCCCGGTAAGTGCATATATTTGTGTGATGAGCACGAATATTTGTTTCTGAGTCATGGATGTTTTCTATGTATTTAAGTATTTATCTATCTATATAAGTATGTATATCGTCGCCTGGTACCTATAGTACAAGCTTTGCTTAGTTTGGGGCTAGGATGATCTTTGTGACATTGTCCCTATTATTATTATTCTAAGTAGAACGGAGCCTTGTAAACCTAAACTGCTTGTCATACAATCGCTAAACTCAACCTGTGGCCCGCTGGACTTTGTTATTGGCTCATCTGAAGTTACAATGATTTCCATTAATAAAGTAACTACATCATTAACTGGAAATTACGTTTCAATTCGGATCTAAATCATTTTTGCTTGCGGCTCTCGACAACATGACAGTAACAGTTTTGTGGCCCCTATATAAAATAGTTGAGTATAGTTGATATACAATATCCCACTCATGTTGAAGTGTGTGTAATGTGAATAATATGTTTTATTTCTTTGTGTCTTTGTATCCAAGCATATAATTCAATTACCATCACACAGTATTAATGTCATTGTAATGGCAGTAAATCGACAATGAAGTGTCAATATATTACAGGCACTAACACAAAACAAACATAAATCAATTTTACTATTTATTATTGTAATATTGCTTTTTAAGATGCTGTATGATGGCGTAGTTGACACCAACCACGCCATCATTCTTATTCTTATTCTTCTGGTGGCGGCTATTTCCAGTCCCCGGAGGTCCTGGTAACACTGCGTCCAGCGATGAACTATTGTGCTCGCCGCTCCAACTAAACTTCCCTGTCCAACCCTGCAACATAGATAAATAGCAGAATCTTCTTGGCAGGAGTAACGATAACATCGTCCTGGTGCAAGAAGTGTTGGCCCAGGACGGTGTTACGTTTATGCATCAGTGGCTCACAGTGACAGAGCAGGTGTAGAGGTGTTTCGTCTGCGTTATTTCAGAATCTGCACATTCTACAGTCTCCGATGCCCACCGTGGACAGCTGTTTCCTGAGACCACGCCATCATAGAGCATCTTGTTTGATTGCCGGCACAGAAAGACTAACTGGGCCACCCCATAACATCCCGTGGGTGTCGCACCAGGTGGTCGGGCAGCGGCGTCACCTGTGTACTAGCTACGTTCTAACTGCAGTCACCAACTCGCATGCCAAGCGCTATACTAAGGCAAAACCCTCCAAATGGCAACTTTACAGAAACCTTTGGGGGATGCCTATATATTTCCAGCAGAGGATGATGATGATGATGGTCACCGTAGCCTAATTGGTAGTGCTCCTGCCTACGAAGCTGGTGGTCCTGGGTTCGAATCCCGGTAAGTGCAAATATTTGTGTGATGAGCACGAATATTTGTTTCTGAGTCATGGATGTTTTCTATGTATATATGTATTTATCTATCTATATAAGTATGTATATCGTCGCCTGGTACCCATAGTACAAGCTTTGCTTAATTTGGGGCTAGGATGATCTGTGTGACATTGTCCTTAAATATTAAAATATTATACACTATAGCAGCTGCGCGAGCTATTTGTGTTAGGCGATGACTTGATACACCAGAAAGAATTGATGAAGAAATACAATTTATGGAGTAAACCATGGTAAAGCACTTAGCACTTATCACTTCGCGAACTGACTTAAAAAGTCTTATAAAATTATAAATTAATATGTAATTGCGCATGCAATGCACAAATGGAAACCGCTGAGCTGTTCGGTTGCATAGCTCCGAACAACTATAATAATATCCTGGGACATTATTTACACACGGCCATCTGATCCCAAACTAAGCAGAGCTTGTACAATGGAAACCAGATGTACTACATATACTACTTTTCTTTTGTAAATACATACTTATACCTATAGATAATTGCACCCTGACTCAGGACAAACAGACATGTTCATGCACACGAATATCTGTCCTGGGGCTCTACCGGCTAAGTCGCCGAACATCGTTTTTTTAAATGGCGTTCAAATAAATATGGGTTAAAAATGACTTAATCAATCGTTAAATCGGCTGCACTTATATAGATAATTGCACCCAGACTCAGGACAAACAGACATGTTCATGCACACGAATATCTGTCCAGGGGCTCTACCGGCTAAGTCGCCGAACATCGTTTTCTTAAATGGCGTTCAAATAAATAAGGGTTAAAAATGACTTCATCAATCGTTAAATCGGCTGCCATGAGCACATGAGACGTCATAAATGGTACGGAATCGATTGTCAACGCTGAAGCTGATTTAACGATTGATTATGTCATTTTTAACCTTTATTTATTTGAACGCCATTTATGAAATCGATGTTCAGCGACTTAGTCGGTAGAGCCCCTGGGTGGGAAGCGGCGTGTAAGGCAAGCATTTACCATCCACGCTAACTGGCCCGTCAACAATTTTATTATTAGTATTAACTATTTTGATGAACACCCCTCTATTTTAGTACAGGTTCTTGTGCAAGAAAAGTAAAATCAGTAAATATTGGAGATTTGTTTTCATATAGTTTTCGCAGAAATCAGTTACTTTTAAGCTCGAATTCGCCTGTTTTATTGAACGCAGTTAGTAGATACTCTTTACCGTACCTACCTAAATCGTAAAGGCTTTTTCTTGGAATTATGTTAGTTAAATAAATGGCCAGTTATTTCAATACACCAGTAAATTTGCTATCTAATTTGTAAATAAAATTACCATATCGTTGGTTAAGAACACAGTTCTTAGACCCTAAACTTGTTTTTGACAAGTTATTTGCGTATGTATTATACAGATATGAAGCCAAGCGTTTTTATAGTAGGTACTTTATAATGATTTCCAAAGAAGAAAAGTCAATCGTACTGTGTTGTGTTTTTTAGGGTTCCGTAGCCAAATGGCAAAAAACGGAAACTTTATAGATTCGTCATGTCTCTCTGTCTGTCCGTCCGTATGTCACAGCCACGTTTTTTCCGAAACTATTAGAGCTGTACTGCTGAAACTTGGTAACTAGGTGTATTCTGTAAACCGCATTAAGATTTTTACACAGAAATAGAAAAAGGACAATAATTTTGGTGGGTCGCCATACATCGAACTGAAACACAAAAAAAATATTTTTCATCGCACCCATACATATGGAGTGTCTATGGATAGGTCTTCAAAAATCATATTGAGGTTCCTAATATCATTTTTGTCTAAACTGAATAGTTTGCGCGAGAGACACTTCTAAAATAAGAGAATGATAAAACTAAAAAAAATATATGATGTACATTACCATAGAAACTAACAACGAAAATTGGTGTGAATGAGATCTAGTTAGTAGTTTTTTTTTAATACGTTATAAACCGCAATTTGCTTTCATTTAATCAACTGAAATACTTGCTGCTACGGAACCCTTCATGTGCGAGTCCGACTCGCACTTGGCCGGTTTATTTATTCTATATTTACTTACTTATCGTATGGGCAGTGGTTACCCTGGTGTCAGAGTTATTCAAGCCGCCCAGTAGGCCTCCGACATGGCTTAACGAGTTGTCTACCGACTACAACCGGGACCGACAGCTTAACGTGCCCTCCGAACACGGAGATGCTTAGAAATTAAACCACTTTGGTGGTCACCCATCTATGGACTAACCGCGCGCCTAGTTGCTTAACCTCGCCGATCGCTTACGGACTGGTGAGAGCATCTAGCTATGAGCGCCTCTTTTTTTTCTCAATGTGTAACTCGATTTCCATGTAGTTCGGAAACTGGTTTAATCCTTAACTAGGATTTGATATATTTTATTTTCATTGTTTTTGGCCCTTATTCCAAAGTGATAAGGTAGAAATTGATTCTCCCTCGTATACGTTTAAAGGTTAAAACACTACTATGGTTAGTGTATGCTTTCGCAATTCGTTTTCGGAATCGCTTTCCATGTACCATCTAGGCTTCCAAATCTTCAATGTTCTCCTCCAAAACAGAACAGATTTTGTTTCAGTACAGCCTGACCTTTCTATTTTATGTATATTTCAAGTTAATGAAGAAATCTTACACGGTGCCATCCAATCCAAACTAAGCCAAGCTTGGATACCAGACAACACGAATAAAAACACTTATAGCCATTTTGTTGTAAATACACATAGAATAGACAGAACAGACAGACAAGCAAAGACAAATAGAACCGTTCATGAACTGAATGATGATGAATGAAATATTTGTCTCGTGGGAGGATTGAACCCGTAAACTTTGGATGGGAAGGAAAGATCACTACCACCTAAATCACGGCGATAGACAAATTTTGAAATAGACGTTATTATTAATTTTTGGATTTATGGGGCATATTGAGCGATAGACGCCGCGACATGCGAAGTGACAACTTCTATTGAAACCAAATGATAGATAGATAGATAAAACTCTTTATTGTACACCTCAAGAAACAATACAAACTGACAACATAAATAAATTACAGTACAAATGGCGGCATTATCACAAGGTGTGATCTCTTCCAGGCAACCTAGGTAGTGAAAGAATAGAAAGGATTATCCTGGCTACTTGATTGTGCCTGTGCAAATACTCACCATTAGCAAGACGGGAGCAACCAGAAATTATATGTCTGAGGGATTCCCCAGGGCGGTGACATGCCCGACAAATGTCAACAGTACCATCCCTCAGTATAAATCTCCGGTAGTTATTCGTCATTTCTACTTCGTCAGTAATTGCACAGACAAAACCCTCGGTTTCCGCAAAAAGGTCACCGAATCGTAGCCAGGCTACTGATGCTGTTAAATCTACATCTGGCCCGTGCAGGGCCTTGTAAAATCTGCCATGAAGTTCCTTGCTCTGCCATACCTCCTTGCGGTCACTGGTGCTAAGTACCGTAGGTTGACGCCAGTTAGTTTTGGCTAAGGATAGAGCGGTGAATCCATTGTCCACGGCGATCACGTCCGCATGCATACCCACACTATTATCTAGGAAATAGTTTCTAAGATTATACAGCTCACGGTTATGCAGAGTTTTAGCATTTAAAAAGCCACGACCACCACATTTCCGTGGGATGTACAATCTCATCACAGAAGAGCGGGGGTGATGCATCCGATGTGATGTCAGCCGCGTTCGGACTGTTCGGTCCAGGGCGTCTAGCTCAGTTTGAGTCCACTTGAGTATTCCAAAGGAGTACAACAAGACTGGCATGACCCAGCCATTGTAAGCACGCACCTTGTTCCCTCCGGACAATAGGCTTTTCAGCACTTTTGTCAAGCGGCCCAAGAAGCGCCCCCGCAATGACTCCTTCATGTCAGCCTCTTTGATGCCTAATGCCTGTGACATACCCAAGTACTTGTAAGTTTCGGTTGCAGAGAGGGTTACTAAGTTAATGGAAGCTGAGAGTTGGGTGCTCTGAGATTCCACTATCTTCCCTCGTTTTGCATGCATGACTGCACATTTGTCAATACCAAACTCCATTCTGATAGAGTTACTGAAGTTTTCTGTGAGCTTCAGTAACGCTGACAAGTGAAGATTGCTAGAGGCAAATAACTTTAAGTCATCCATGTAAAGGAGGTGTGATATTACTTGTCCTCCTCTCCGCAGTCGATAACCTAACCCAGAATCCTCTAGTAGTGTGCTCAGAGGGTTCAGAGCCAGGCAAAACCACAATGGGCTCAAACTGTCGCCCTGAAAGATTCCCCGTTCTATCCTTATAGGCTCACCGTTCCCCAAGGTCTGGCGAGATCCTGGATAAAGAAGGACTGTACTCCACTGCTCCATACATGTCCTCAGGAAGGTACGTAAAATTGTATTTATTTTATACAATTCTAGCACTCTCATAAGCCAAGTATGGGGCACGGAGTCATAGGCCTTCTTGTAATCTATCCAGCATGTCGACAGATCTTTTCGGTTTCGGCGTGCCTGCTGGCACATGGCCGTGTCAATAAGAAGCAATTCCTTAGTACCGCGGGACCCATTCCTACATCCATTTTGAGCTGTAGATATAATTGCATTTCTGTCAATGTGATTGCAGATTTTGGTTTTTAATATTGATGTTAAAATTTTGTACATGGTTGGAAGACATGTAATTGGTCTATAGTTCTTGGGTTCCGCGGTACTACCTGACTTATGGATCAAGTGGGTTACACCTGTGGTCATAAATTGTGGGAGCGAACCTGACTCTAAAGCCGACTGGAATTTGCTAGCCAAATATTCGTGCGAGCTACGTAGCCATTTTAACCAAAAATTGTGCAGTCCATCTGGCCCTGGAGATTTCCAGTTAGACAAACGGTAGACTGCACTAGCGACGTCGTCGGGTGTGATAGAAGTACTATTCATTTCTTCAATAGGCTCACACACACGTTTAACGACCCCCATCCAATCGCCCTCGGAGTGAGCGATGGGTACCGACCAGATATTACGCCAGAAAGATATCATGGCGTCACTATCTGGCCGGGGCCCATCGCCGTTAGTCCGTTGTTCAGTCTGCTCCCACAATTTATATACCCATCTCTGGTCCTTTTGGAATTTGTGGTTTTGGGAATATCGATCCACGCGTTTTTTATATCTCCGAATACGACTAGCCCATGCATAAATTTTTTGTTTATAGAAATCTATGCGCTCTGTAACATGTGATATGTAATCGCGGGGACTGATATCAGTCCCCATAAACACCTTCTTTACAAAGCGCATGACTCGAGGACGGGTGTTACCCTCTTGAAAGGATCGAAGCTTGTCAATGAGCACCCTAGCCTCACGGATACGCCGTTCAATCCTGCACTGCCAGGTCGGTACAGCAGATCTCGGTCGTGTAGCTCCGTCATAATCGGGAAACTTGACACGTGCTACACGACATGCGGTAATAGCCCCGCAATACAGGAGAGAATGCATATCCGTTAGGTCTTCACTAGTGGCAAAGTATTCCGCCATTATTGAATCTAGGGTGCACACTAATGTTTTATTTTTATTATGCATGGGCAAGCGCGGCAACCGTGGTTTGAGATGGTTTGCCGTGGATCGATATTCTCGAACCACAACCTCAAAGGTGCTTCTTATTTCATTGTACATACTACTTACGTCAGTAGTCATATCATCCCCATCGTCGCCCGCACTAGCGGCAGAATGCGGTGGAGCCATGGTGGATGTTTGGGCCACGGGCGGGACGGGAACAATACGGCTATTGAGGGCCTCCGAGCGCAGCTGATCAAGCACGGTATCGTTCAACATATGATTACGCTGAATAACCCGTACCTGATCCGAAAGTCGCTGTGCCGATACGTTGATAGTTGGTTCAAGTTCCTGGAAAAAAGACAGCATTCGAGCACGATATGCAGTAAGTTGAGTACCCCCCTCTGTAGCCTCAAAATATGCGCGCATCACATTTTCATTAATGGAGTTAGTCCATCGCATGCGCTGCACATTACCACCGGAAGCGGGGACCCTGCTCGGGGCTGGTTGCCCCGTAAGTCCCAATTCTCGCGGTGGCCGGGCTCTTCGCCGCCGTATTGGTGGAGACGACGTCGGCGGAGAAAAATATTCATCGTCATCGTTGTTCGCACTGGAGTTTGGCGAAATCACCACTGGGACGGTATCAAACGCTTGGGTGGTGGAGCGACGCGGCGATGAGTCCGGGGCTCTTGCTCGTGCTCTCCGTCTGGTCAGCATTTTGGTTGTTTATAACATTATTGTCTGTATGGATATGGATTTTCATTGTGATAGCTGTCACTTTCACTCATGTCAAACTGTATGTAGTACCAACGTCGTTGCATATTGTAATTATTTCTTGTATTTTGTTGTATGTTAAAATTTAAAATAGATTTTACACAGTAATTTTAAGTTTGTAAGTAATATAATGCGAGAGATAATAATTTAAACAATAAATATTAATAAAATTGAAAAAATAACAACCGTCATTACTGACACAATTTTTTTTTTTTTTTTATTATTTTATTATTATAATCATCAATGCGTATACGTTGCCGGCGGCCAGACAGGTAACTATGAAACCAGCCAATGACTGTTGGAGATATATTAAGAGAGCGCAAAATCATTAGCAACACGTCGAAATCTACAGTATTGAAAGCATTACTAAAATCTAATAATGCAAGCACCGTTAGATTTCCGTGTTCCATTCCAGTTCTAATATCATCCGTAATATGGACCAGGGCTGAAGTAGTGCTATGCCCAGGGCGAAAACCAGATTGGAGAGGATTAAGGAGATTATTAGTACAGAGAAAACTACTAAGTTGCTTATGGACTAGACGTTCAAGGACCTTGGAGAGGAAAGGTAATATTGATATAGGACGATAATCGGCAAACGAAGCAGTGTTGGACTTTTTAGGAAGAGGAATGATGTGTGCATTTTTCCATGCAGATGGAAATACACCGCAGGATACAGAATGATTGAGGATGTGACATATAGGGGATAGGATTTCATCAAGTATTGGAAGAACCATATTACGGGTGATATTATTGCTGCCCACTGCGTTCGATGCTATGGATAAAATACTCTTCTTAACATCACAAGCAGAAAATTGGCTAAAGCTAAAAGAAGAATAGTTGGGAGATGGAATGGATGAAAGATAATTCAAAGTGCTTGTTTTAGTTGCCCTGTCAAAAATAGGCGAAGTAGAGAAATTACTATTCAGTGAATTGATATCTAAATTATTTGGAATTGCATCATTTCGAGCTTTTCCAACTCCCAATGATCGTAAATATTTCCATATTTTTGCAGAATCTCCATTTTCAACGGAGCTGTGAATATGTTGGCGTTGTGCGCTCCTACACACCTTATTAGAGTGATTTCGCAGACGTAGATATTTCTCACGATTGACGTCATTAGGTCGACCCGCATACCGAGACTTAGCTGATGCTTTCTTAGACAGTAGAGTTTTTATTTCCGCAGTTAGCCACGGTGCCGGTAAATGCTTAACTTTAATAGGTCGAATGGGAGCATGAACATCGTATAATCGGATTATGTTGGTATTAAAATATATATTAACTTTCTCATCTATTGACTCAGTAGCAGTAAGAGGTGACCAGTCAATCCTACCGGCATCTGTACGAAGATGATCAAGGTCCATCCCACCAAAATTACGTTGTAAGAGAATTTTAGATTTTGCCTTAGGAGGGCGAACTTTATAAGAAAGGTAGAGGAGATCATGGTAAGAGAACGCGTCTGCAGAGCATTGTCCGTGCTTAGCAACATGATCTTTTGAAGAGACCAGGACGAGATCAAGGAGAGAAGGTGAGGAGTGAGGAAAATGGTGAGTGGCATTAAGAGGAAGAATAGATAGATTACTAGATTCTATTGCAGATATAAGAGATGAAGAACGAGAATCATTCTTTAGAAGACACGTGTTGAAATCACCCATTATTATGGTGTGACTATAGGAAGGAAGAAAGGTTTCAAGTAAAAGTTCAAAAGAAGCAAAAAAATTTATACGTAGAGAAGGACAGTAATATACACCAAGTAGAATTTTAGTATGATGGAGCTCCACATCTATAAATAGATGCTCACCAGCATCCAGTGGTGGCGGCTGTGAGGACATACTAACAATTGAAAAGTTGAAATTATTTCGAAGATAAATGGCAACTCCACCACCCCCGGCTCCAGTTCGATCATTTCTGATGAGTTGAAAGCCAGGGAGTGTATAAGAGGCCGAAGTGAGACATGGCTTTAACCAGGACTCGGAAACAAGAATAGCATGAATATATTTATGTTCGAGATTTGCCAGCATATCAGAGTAATGAGCCGGAATACTTTGTGCATTGATATGAATCACATTGAAATTCTTAGGAACGTCAGCAAAGTGGCATTTAATTGTGTCACCGAGAGACGGTATGCTGACAAAACTATCATCGTCACTATTTGCCGAAAAGAAACTATCAACGTCGCTATTAATATCGTCATTATGAACATCTGACAACATATTTTATGAACAGACACACAAATACAATAACTAAACAAAATAACTATCTACAACAAAAATAAAACCCCACCAGTTCAGTGCTAACTAGGTAACAACATAATTTTATACGTAACTATGTAGGCAAGTCTCAATTTTTGTGCACACTAATCAATCATATTTGTAAATAAAATTAATAAAAAGAAAAGAATAATAATAATAAAATTTAACAAAATATTTATAAATTTGAAACAAAAAATAAAAAATTATTAAGAACCGTCAAACGAAAACACGACAATTGGCCTACGTTCACACGAACTGTCCGTTTCTGATCACCCCTCTTAACAAGTACTATACCATAGATATTACAAATGTTGTACACGAATTTACTACAAGAAATAATGAATGAATGTGGAGGTAGGTAACATATTAATATGGAATTATGAGACTAAAAGTGGGCACAAATACTTTATACTACGAGGTAAACACGGTGGAAGTTGCACTAACAAAATATAAACACAGGATCATAAAATAAAGTTACTTCTTGGCAGCGGTGGCTCTTTTGGATCTGCTCTGTGTGGCCTTACTCGTCGTTTGATCCTCCTTCGGAACGTCCTTCTGAACCAACACAGGCCCAATTTTGTCGAGGTCTTCCATTGATATGATCTTATGGCGAATGCCACTAGGCCCCTGCACGTATATAATTCCTTCGCAACTCCAGCAACTTGAAATTCCATACCGCTGACGAGCAGCTAAGAATGCTTCATGCCGGGGCCTAGTCAAGAACTCTGATAAAGTCATACCCGTACCTTTACACTTGGTCTTTGCAAACCAAACATCGTCGCGGACTCTGCAGCTTACGAACTCAACCAAAATTGGCCTAGGCTTATCCCCACTTGGCGAACGACCGAGGCGATGGCACCGTTCAAGAGCTTTGTCAGAAAAACCGGATATCTCAAGATGACTGGTGATAGCAGTGACAACAGCCTTTATTGTCTGCTCCTTTTTCTCCTCGGGTAGACCATGAAAGAGCAGCATGCGGCGCCTTCCCCGCATCTCTATCTGATCATTACACCGTGCCAGCATATCCAATTGCTTTTGGAAGCAGCTCAGTGACTCGATTACGAACTTCTTGAAAGCAGCATAATCTTCGGGTAAAGTAGTAGGTGTGATAACTGTGCCTGAGGTCTTCTGATCTTCAAACTGGGCCATCCGCGTCAGGAGCTGCTCCTTCAAGCTGGAGAAAGCGTGTTGCATGGACTCCATTTTGATATATAGTGAAGTGAAAAAGATATGGTGTTAGTGATATAATAAGGCAGTGAGAGAAAGTGAAAAATAACACTGGACTTGTAGGCTATTTATGTTAACTTTTCTTCGAACACATTTGATGTAATTATAAGTTCAGTATATTACTTTAATTAAAAACAATATCACGAGCTAAAATCAAATACACTTCTACGTTGACCTAATAAAAATTTTATTGGATATTACATCTAGAGATGTGCCAAAATTCCAAAGCATTTTAGTTTCACCGTGATCGACGCAATCGAAAGCTTTAGTAAGATCACTGAAAAATCCTAGCACATCCTATGACCTCTCCCAAGATTCCTATAGTATTCATTACTGTACACCTCGCATCCTGGGTAGAACGGCTAATTACAAAAAAAATTAAAAAGGTTTTTATTCACATAAATTTAAAAAAAGCGCTTGTAAATAGTCAGAACATGTTTGTAATAATATATTTAAGTATAAGTTATAGTAATGAAATTTTGCTAGCTTGTGTATTAAGTTATTGTCAAGGTTTAACTATCGAAATTGATAGTTTAAGCGAAATTTTACTACATTATTGTCAGAATGGTTCTGTCTATATTAAGGTACGAATTAAATATTATTATTGTGACGATGGTCGCGCTTTAATGCTACCACCCGGATCCAATGCGCCCCAACTGAGAAGACCCAGCGAAATTGTAAACTTACGAAATAAATAAAAAAAAATATTAATTGCATTTGGGCGAGCAGGCAAGTTCACTACCATCTGAATCACGGCGTTAGACAAATTTTGAAATAGACTTCATACCTAATCACGTCATAACTTCTACAGAAATAGATCCTAGAACAAATAGATATAATAGATAGAACTAGAACAAAACGGCAGTAGTATGCTAGCAGATTGCTTAAGCATATAGATGTAGTGCTAAAATCCAGAGGAAAAGGAAAACGCTTAGTACACGCAAAATAGTAGCCAGGAATTTTATGCGGTTTGTGCACCAACGTCAACTTCTATTCTTGATCTCGACGATCACAAAGTTGCGAACGCCACCAAATTGAAAAAAAATTGGCCGAGCCTGCACTATGGCAACCACACAACTGATTAACATATCTACTATTAAAGAAAAACACCGAAATTATTGTCGTCTTTTATTCCCATATTTTTCCTTGCTTTCACATTCTTCTATTTTTCAAAACCTTTTTTATCCGTCATGTCAAGTCTGTTCTTGAGGCGGCCAACGTCATTCCAGTCTAAAAAGCCCATAACACATACCTACTTATATATTTCTAAATATATACATAATTACATATCCTACTAATATTATAAACGCGAATGTTTGTAAGAATGGATGGATGGATGTTTGTTACTCTTTCACGGAAAAACTACTGAATGGATTTTAATGAAACTTAACAATAATATAGCTTATACATCAGAATAATACATAGGCTACAATTTATTAAGATATTGTGCGAATTGTACAAAATATGACGATTAGTGTCAAGTAAGTAGGTTAAAAATACCATAGATCTGCGAGCTATTCCGGCGTGTACTGCTAAAACTGCTAGAGGTACACATCCTACTAACATTATAAATGCGAAAGTTTGTGAGTATAGATGTATGGATGTATGTTTGTTACTCTTTTACGCAAACTCTGAAGCATAAGGTTATTGATCGGTCTCCAAGTCATTATTCAAAATCAGCTGAACATTTATTTGTGGAAGTCACCGTTAACCACGCTAAGATGCTTTTGGGCGTTTTTTATAATCCATCGAGTCAGATAGATTACTTCTTGTCTTTTGAATCTAAACTCGAGCATCTTAATTCTCTATATGAACATGTCATTGTACTGGGAGACTTCAATACCTGTTTGCTTAAAGATGATGCACGGAGTCGTCGACTCCTCTCTCTTGTTTCTTCTGTCAATATGCATGTACTTCCTCTAAATGCCACACACCATGCTCCACATTCCACTCCTTCTCTTCTAGACCTTATTCTCGTTTCGGATTCCACCAAAGTGGCAACTCACGGACAACTTCCAGCCTCCTTCTCTTATCATGATCTTATCTATATCTCTTATAAAATTCGCAGCCCTCGACGTAAGTCACAGTTTATATTCCTTCGCAGTTTTAAAAATATTTGTCTGGAACGTTTGAGGGCTGAAGCGGGCAGTATTGATTGGTCACCTGTTTACATCTGCAACGATATTGACTCCAAAGTGGACATGTTCAACCAGAGACTAACACAATTATTTGATAAACATGCTCCACTCAAAAGGGTGAGAGTAAAACATGCCCCAGCTCCTTGGATGAATGACCAAATAAAAAAATTGATGTCTCAAAGGGATAAGGCCAAAAGAAGATTTAAAAACACGGCAACTAACGATAACTGGGAAATTTATAGAAAGCTACGTAACAGATGCAGTCGTATGTGTAGAGATGAAAAGAGACGCCACATTTACAGTTCTATTAATAACCTCAACACAGCACAAGTATGGCAATTTTTAAAATCTCTAGGTGTCGGCAAGACTTCTAGTGACAACACAGTAAACGTGGATATTAATAATCTTAATAATTATTTTTCAAGACCACCCGTTGCTATGAGTGCCGACATCAAATCTTCTACTCTGGAACAAATTCTTAACCTTTCAAAGCCACTAAATACTTCATTCTCATTCACGCCAATCACTGAGAAAGACATTATATTATCCATAAAATCCATATCCACCAAAGCGGTAGGCAATGACGGACTTCAACCACTGATGATTACTATCATTACGGAGGAACTTGCTCCTATCTTAACTCATATAATAAATTGTTCTCTAGAGTCAAGTTTCTTCCCTTCCACTTGGAAAAAAGCTCACGTTTTACCGCTTCCTAAAACCACTAATCCTTCTTCCTTAACTCATTACCGTCCAATTTCAATCCTTCCTTTCCTGTCTAAGATCCTAGAGAGCATTGTTCATAAGCAACTGTCTCATTATCTCTGTACTCACAACCTTTTAAGTCCTTTCCAATCCGGCTTTCGTCCTGGCCACAGCACTGTCACTGCACTTGTGAAAATCACAGACGACATTCGCTTGGCTATGGAACAGAAGCTACTCACCGTCTTAGTCCTACTGGATTTTAGCAGTGCGTTTAATTCGGTAGACTTTGACATCCTTCTTGCTATCCTTTCTTCCTTGAATGTCTCAGCGCCTGTGATTGCGTGGTTTGATTCATATCTTCGAGGTCGCTCACAGTCGGTCCACTACGAAGATTCTTTCTCTCAATGGTGTGATCTTACTGCGGGTGTTCCTCAGGGTGGCGTACTCTCTCCTCTTTTATTCTCCGTTTTTATAAACGCCATTACTAAAATCTTTACTTCTAACTATCATCTCTATGCAGACGACTTGCAGCTTTATCGGCACTTCAAGGCCAATGACACTTGGGAAGCCATTGCTGCCATCAATAATGATCTTGAAAACATAAGCAAGTGGGCAAAATCTTTTGGACTTTTGGTCAACCCCTCTAAATCTCAAGTTCTCATTATTGGTGGCAGACACATGTTTAACACCTTAAATTTTTCAGCCATTCCTCCTGTTCTTTTCGATGATGTGCCGATACCTTATTCAAAATTTGCCAAAAATTTAGGTGTTTTAATCGACTGTAACCTTTCGTGGAACAATCACGTTGCAGAGGTAAGCAGGAGGGTATACTGTTCTTTTCAATCTATCAAACGTCTCCAAAAATTCTTACCATTTCAGACTAGAGTTACTCTCGCTCATTCACTTCTACTCCCTCTTCTTGACTATGCTGATGTCTGTTTTCTTGATGCAACAGAAGAACTTCTAGATAAGCTCGAACGCCTGCAGAATTTATGCATCCGCTTTATTTTCGGCCTAAGGAAGTACGACCACGTGTCGGAGTTCCGGGCTCAATTGAAGTGGTTGCCTATTCGGCGGCGCCGGGACTGTCATATCCTTTCTCTACTTTATTCCATTCTTCATAACTCTGTTGCTCCCATCTATCTCCGTGAACGCTTTGAGTATCTGGTGCCTAGAGGCAAACCTTGTCGCACAGCTATTTCTCTTCTTCTAAGGACTCCTTCTCATACTTCCAGCCGCTATGATGGCTCGTTTACTGTACGCGCAGTGCGCCTTTGGAACTCTTTACCACACTTCATACGTATAGCTCGTCATTAAGTATATTTAAGAACAGAATTAAGAATCATTTCTTATCTCTTTAATTTATGTATATAATAGATATGTAGGTTTTATGTAGTTTATTCTTTATATATATATATCTATATATATATATATATATACATATTATTAGGTATTGTATGTAAATATTTGTGTGTATTTTATCAATATTTTTAATTTAATATTTTGTTGTACACTGCTTGTACCCATTATATAATAATTTCACTCTCCTAATGGTTTGCTGGAAGAAAATTCATTAATGAATTAAGCTCGCCTATGTACATGACTTTTTATTGTAAAATTTATTTAAATGTATGTTTCTGTGTGCAATAAAGAATAAGAATAAGAATAAAACTACTTTAACGCGGGTGAAACTGCGGGGCATAGCTAGTTGTAGATAAATTACACACATACACACTGAACGTGACGACATACAATAAATAATCGGGCTCATCATACAAAGATTTGTCCTGGGTGGCGAACTTACCACTTTTAGCTTAGTATTCAGGGTTATTAAGCAATAAACCTGTAAGTTACAGATAAGTCAAATCATTTTTAATGTCGTTTCAATGTATGAAAATGCTAATATATTTTTCAATCGTTTTGTTAGGGACAGAATTGTAAACACGCTTACCCACAGACGATGCCAATCTGCGGTACCATTGCTCCACGATAACCGCTCTAATTAGCAACGTATTAAAGTCTATGTGAGCCAATTGCAAAGATTTTGTATGGAAAATTATGCACATATCAGAAAAACAACAGTTCCTACAAAGATATCTGAACTTCATTTCTAGCAGGAATTTGCATAATTTATTGTTGTGTATGCAGTGGATCTAACGTCGAGCCCAGACGGTGTTACGTCTGATGCCATTTTACAAGATCACATGGTTTTAGCATGGCGCATTGACGATTGATACAACTTGTAAGAGAAGTTGGATGGTCTGTCCTAGGTAAATATCTCATTTACCTAGGACAGACCATCCAACTAGGTAGGTCCAACTTCGAGAAGAAGGTCAATCGTAGAATCCAACTCGGCTGGGCTGCGTTCGGGAAGCTACGTAACATCTTCTCGTCCCAAATACCGCAGTGTCTTAAGTCGAAAGTCTTCGACCAGTGTGTGTTGCCAGTGATGACTTACGGAACAGAGACGTGGTCGCTCACTATGGGCCTTATCAGGCGGCTCAAGGTCACCCAAAGAGAAATGGAAAGGGCTATGCTTGAAGTTTCCCTGCGAAATCGAATCAGAAATGTTGAGATTTGATTATACTTATATTTACTTTATACTTTCATTCTTGTTTTGTTTATTATTAGTTACGCTTGTCTTTAATCTAGTTAGTTATAGATATAATTTCTTTAATTTAACTACTATATCACATTGACTGTCATCATAATATAATTTGTGAATGTCATCATCATTACAGCTTAAATAAGTCCACTGCTGGACAAGCCTCCCTCAAGAATCATCTTGAGGGGATATGCCATAATCGCCACGCTTGGCAGGCGGGTTGGCGATCGCAGTATGATGGTCGTAGTACTCAGAAGGAAGCTGCTTCCCGTCCTCTGGTAGATATTCCCTCGGGTCGACTTCTACGCCCCCCACGGGATGAGATGGGGTGATGATATTCTGATTCTGATATTTGTCGCCGTCACCACACAGCATTTGTGAATGTACCTAATATAAATTTAATTTATTATTTTAATGTTTAATTGTTATTTTGTACTTAGCTTAATCTTATACTGTTAAATGTGGCGATTATTATGTACGCCGTTATTGTCATAGGCATCAGTGACCATTGTTATAATATCTGCTATGTGAATTGTTAATGTTTATGATGTGGCTGTACTCAATAAATAAATAAAAAAAAGATCCGCAGGCGAACCAAAGTAACCGACATAGCCGTAAGAATTGCCAAGCTGAAGTGGCAGTGGGCAGGGCACATAGCTCGTAGAGCCGACGGCCGCTGGGGCAGAAAGGTTCTCGAGTGGCGACCACGAACCGGAAGACGCCGCGTGGGCAGGCCCCCTACAAGATGGACCGATGATCTTGTGCGGGTCGCTGGAAACTGCTGGATGCGCAAGACCGGCAATTGTGGAGATCTTTGGGGGAGGCCTTTGTCCAGCAGTGGACGTCTTTCGGCTAATATGATGATGATGATGACAACTTGTAACATAAAGGGCTTATCCACACAACGTTTTTTAAACGCGCAGTTGACGCGCGTTTGTATCGATACGCGCGCAAGTTTTTAGCGAGTCGACGCGACGCGACGGCGCGTTTAAAATACATGTATCAAAGGGATCCAATATACATTATAATATCAGTAATCGCGCCCTGATCCCAAGATTGCTGGTTCGATCTTCGCACCAGACAAATATTTGTGTTCATGTCTTGGTCTGGGTGTTTTCTCTATATTGTATACCTGGCCTGTGTGAATGGGACAACCGGAAAGAGAAGACCTCGTAGCACATTCTCTGACCAAATCGGAGAATTCTCAAGAAAGGCCAGGTCAGAAGTACCCTACACCGGCGAGCATGTATGAAGAATATAATGACAGTAGACGAGGCAAAATAGGTGTGAAAAGATCGTGAAAATGGAAATCCGTTGTCTCTGCCTACCCCTCTGGGAAACAGGCGTGAGGCTATGTATGTATCTACCTACATATTTACATAGGTATATTTACAGTATCAGCCGTCACCGGACGAATGACGTCTACTGTTGGACAAAGCCCTCCCAAAAAGATTTCCACAATGCATTATAATAATAATAATATCTGGGGACAGTGTCACACAGATCATCCTAGCCCCAAACTAAGCAAAGCTTGTACTATGGGTACCAGGCGACGATATACATACTTATATAGATAGATAAATACTTAAATACATAGAAAACGTCCATGACTCGGAAACAAATATTCGTGCTCATCACACAAATATTTGCACTTACCGGGATTCGAACCCAGGACCACCTGCTTCGTAGGCAGGAGCACTATGATGGTCAGAGTACTCAAAAGAACGCTGCTGCATGTTTTCTGGACCATATTCCCTCGGGGCACAGTATATTTATAGACAGTAGGTATCTAAGCCTTTTTTTTTTGTAAGGCAGGGGGAATGCCTTCGCATGCCACCCGCAAAAAGTGTCTGCGAGTGGGTATGTCGGACTTGCACCAACTAAACCTACCTGCCGTGGACTACTCTTGGCGCCTGTTGAGGGAGTCCCGGGAACGCGGGTTTGCTGCTCCGGTAAGGTATCTAAGCCTAGTTGATGAAAATTAAATAATTACGTACGCTCTATTGAAACTGTAGGGTTGTGATTTTTAATGTTTTTAAACATATTTATTTTATAAATCAGCAGGACGGTTAAAATACGAAAGCTCTCGTTTTGATGAAGCCAAGTTCAAACAGCCATACGCAATACATACACATGAGGATTTTTAAAAGATAAACTTGTACGCGACCACTTATTTTGACGCGGCACTCAATACTGACAGCACCGCGACAACCTATTCACTACGACAGCCTATTCTTTTCTTAAAGGCCGGCAACGCACTTGCAGCTCCTCAGGTGTTGCGAGTGTCCATGGGCGGCGGTGATCACTTACCATCAGGTGACCCACTTGCTCGTTTGCCATCCTTTTATAAAAAAAAAAAAACCGCTAACGGGTCTTGTCGATGCGCGTGGTTGTGTGAGTGTGCCGTTTCGACGGTTTGTATGTAGTTTCCCTACCGTCTATTTTTATACTGGACTCGGGGCCACTTACACTCCTGACGGGATGAGATTGGGTCCTGATATTCTTCTTATTAGAAGAATATCAGGACCCAATCTCATCCCGTCAGCCACAGAACAATGGCCGAAATTCTGTGACAGATGGATGTTTGTTACTCTTTCACGCAAAAACTACGGAACGGAATTTGATGAAACTTTAGGTATAGTAATATAGTTTATATGTATATCCAAACAACATATTTTTTTAATTTATTTAAAGCTTTAGCATAACGATATACAGACGTTAGCACATCCAGCTACCCCAATCTGTCAAATTTCTTTTATAGATTTCCAATTGACAGTGAACCCTATGCTTTTGTGATAAAGCTTAGGGTTCACTGTCAATGGGGAACTTGACAGATAATAGTAATAATAATATCTGGGGACAATGTCACACAGATCATCCTAGCCCCAAACTAAGCAAAGCTTGTACTATGGGTACCAGGCGACGATATACATACTTATATAGATAGATAAATACTTAAATACATAGAAAACATCCATGACTCAGAAACAAATATTCGTGCTCTTCACACAAATATTTGCACTTACCGGGATTCGTACCCAGGACCACCAGCTTCGGAGGCAGGAGCACTACCAACTAGGCTACGGTGACCGATTGGGGTAGCTTGATGTGCTGGCGTCTGTACAAGGCGGATTTAATGCCATTGGCATTCTGTACCAGTCAACCGTAGGATGATTTTAACGCGGGCGAAACCGCGGAGTACAGCTAGGAATGCTATACAAATTAAATTACAACAATAAAACATTTAATTCACAGGCTATCTAAACGAACAATGAACTAAATTACCGATTTAATCTCAAAATTTTATGTAAACAGTGTAATTGGTTTTATTACATTTAATTGTGTTGCTAAGTACAGTTTTAATTTCAGTTTAAGTAGGTATCTTTTTGTACTATTTCTATGTAAAATTACGGTGTGTTGATTGAGTATCGTGTGGTTTCCGGCACAGAAAGAATATAAATAAATACTATAATAATAATATCTTAAGACATTATTCACGCACGCTTTAAATAAATAAAAAAAAAAACTTGTGTGTACTTATGTACACGCGTTAGAAGTTATACTTCTTAATATACAACTTGAACATAGTTATCAATTTTCATACCACCTAGAACTAACTTCATGCTGTAAAATTTTTTGGTGTCGGTGTGCGCGCGCATCGTAAAAATTCACTCTCATCATTTTTCTCCATCGCGCCAAAAAAAGTATAACTTCAAAAAATATGTTATTCGGATATATAAAATATTTTACTATAACGTTACATCAAATTCCGTTCCGAAGTTTTTGCGTGAAAGAGTAACAAACATCCATCTGTCCATCCTCACAAACTTTCGCTGACGGCCATAGTTGTGTGGCTGACGACCAAGAAGAATATAGCCACCCCATCTCATCCCGTGGGGGGTGTAGAAGTCCCCGAGCTCAGTATAAAAATAGAATGTAGGGAAACTACATACAAACGGTCGAAACGGCACACTCACATAATCACGCGCATCGGCAAGACCCCTAAGGGCCAGCGCAGACAGAGAGGAGCTCAGCGGAGAGGATTTTATCAAAGCACTAGGAAATCAACTATAAAATTATAGAACTAAAGTGCATATATGCTTGAACCTGAAATAAAATGCTCGCGCGGTCCCGGGCATATACCTAATGTTAAAGCATATATCGTCCCCGTAGTTGGAAAATTAAATAACTCCGATTTTGGCGAAATTGACTTTATCCTATTTTCAAAACACCTAAAACCTGCCGCATATTTGGGCCTTACAGGCGTTTTCGTATCTTATTCCGTTCCAAAGATATAGCCATTTTTCTCAGACAGGTCATGACAGATGGAATAATAAATATCTTCAGACAAACACATTTTTTTTAAAGGAAAACTAAATAACTCAGTAAATAAATCAATAACTGTGGTCAATGACAAGATGAATGTCAAATAAATTAAATAACTTGAGTTGTTGAATTTTTCCTCAACTTATAAATTCTTTCACAAAACTAACTTAGTTCTAGGAAAACTAAATAACTCCATTTATTTAATTCAGCGATTCAGAATTCTGATATAACGTACCTAATTTATAAATACTTGATGTTATTTATTTCTTCTACAACCAGATAATGATTAATTATAAGATGATAGGCAAATAAAATTAAATAAATTAAGTTGTCATCAAAAGTAATCAGAGGGTCAAGTCTCATTTCGGGTATCGAACCAATGCCGCCTTTTAAAAATGTAATATAATATATATGTAATTTTTAAACATATATATTATATGTAATATAATATATATGTTTAAAAATAAAATAAAAAGGAAAGTTAGTTCTCTAATAGACATCAATATTTAACTGGCTAAGAAGAAAAAAAGAGTTAAGAGATTTCAACGAATAAACCCGATTTTGTCGAGAGATTCTAAAGATGAAACAAGTAATATTATAACAACTTGAGCTTTTATTGAAATCCCTATTGACCAACTAGTCTCACCCTGATAGAAGAATTATGGAACACAATATCACAATCGCTGGGATAACAGATTCAGTAATAGAAACAAGAAATAAGGAAAAAGAAACCGGGGTGCTAAAAATCCCCGGCAGACGCCGTGTTACCAAAACCGACAACGTCTGGCCCTGGCAACATATAACACTCACACACAGTTGACCGACGAGAATATCATTGAACTGGAGAAGGAACTGAGCAGGTTACATTGGGATATCATAGGTTTGTCTGAAGTCCAAAGAGAGTTTTTAGGAATATCGTGTCCTCCCCACGATTTTCCTAAAATCCGGGAACCTGCTATATTTCCGCGAGGGCGACCAACTGTTCCAAGGTGATATCGGGTTCATAGTTCAAAAGTCCCTCGTCCACAAGGAACGTAGTGAAACTCGAGAGTGTGTCGACTAGGGCGGCATACCTTATAACGTAACTTATAACGTATTCGTTGAAGGTCATTCAGGTTTACGCGCCGACTTCAACGCACTCCGACGATGAGGTTGAGGTCATGTATGAGGATATTTCTAGAGCCATACATACCTCTAACACTTATTTCACTGTGGTCATGGGGGACTTTAACGCGAAGCTGGGTAAACGATTCGGGAATGAGCTGAGAGTGGGGCAATTTGGAACTGGAGACATGACATCAGAGAAATGTTGGCCGACATGGAGAAGGAGGGACTCTTTATGATGAATTCCTTCTTCAGCAAGCTGGATCACCGCAAATGGACCTGGGTGAGCCCCGATGGTAAAAACAAAAATGAGATAGACTTTATCTTGTCGACGAGATGACAGACGTTTAATGACGTCTCTGTGATCAATGCGGTTAAAACCGGGAGCGATCACAGACTGGTGAGAGGCTTATTGAATCTAATGTCAAGCTCCAGAGGTCCAAGATGATAAAGTCTACGCGCCAACCTTTACCTATCTACGTCCAAAACCCACCATTTCAGCTCGAACTGCGAAACCGTTTCGAATGCCTAGCAGGCTGCGAGGAAGTGGACTCAAACTACGACAGGCTCGTAGAAGCTGTCCATACGGCTGAGTTTAAGGTCTTCAAGGCCCAGCGTACAAACAGACTTCACCCTGCAACTTATGGAAGTAATACGGAAAATGGTTCTGACATCCTCAGATGATGCTACTATATACCGGCTGCTCAACAGACAGATCTCAAAGTCTTTGACTCGCGACACGCGTCAATTTAATACAAGTAGTATTAAAGAAGCCATCAAGCGGAACAAAGGCTCTAAAGTGTTCGTAAGAGATCTGTCTGTTGGACAAACCCAACTGACGAAGCTGTAGACTGAGGATGCACGGCAATCGTCACGTCTAAACCGGAGTTGCTGTGAGAGATTGAGAATTCTATGGACAGTTATATACGACAACGCAGTCACCTGCCAAGTCATGTCTTGGATGGAGCACGACCAACCCGACATTACACTGAAGACACCCGGACGTCAGCCTGTACGAGATTAAAATGGCTCTCAGACAACTTAAGAACGACAAAGCTCTTAGTGATGATGAAGTTTCAGCAGAGCTTCTGAAGGCGGATAGTACACCAATCCTACGGGCCTTTCAGAAGCTATTTAACTCCGTCATACTAGATAGTCAAACACCACAAGCATGGCACAGAAGTGTGGTAGTGCTCTCCTTCAAAAAGGGCGACAAAACCCTATTGAAGAATTATTGACCCATCACAATGCTGAGCCATTTGATGATTTCCAGCCTCCCGCATTACAAGTCGGTATCCGAAAAGTCTTTAGTACCATAGACCATATACATACGCTGCGGCAAGTGATACATAAGAAGTCGAAGAGTATAACAAGCCACTGTGCTTAGCGTTTGTGGACTATGAGAAAGCCTTAGATTATCGAAACCTGGGCTGTGGTCTCTCCTAAGGTGCCAAATCTACTACCAGTAAATCGAGGTGTTAAAGTATTTGTATGAAAACGCCACAATGTTAGTGCGACTCCAGGACCAAAACTCGAAACCTATCCACTTGCAGCGAGGTGTGAGACAGGAAGATGTTACATCTCCGAAAGTGTTTGATTGGAAGATGTCTTCAAGCTTCTGGTCAATGGCGAGTATATCACTCACTTACGATTGGCCGATGATACAATAGTCATGGCTGAGACCATGGAAGATTTCGGTAAAAGAAAAAAAAAAGTAACATGGATATGACGAAAATCATGTCAAACCTCCAACCCCACTCAATTGAAGGTTGGAGACTCTGCACGCGAAGTTGTAGAAAACTATATTTACCTAGGACAGACCATCCAACTAGGTCGTTCTAACTTCGAGAAGGTGGTCCATCGTAGAATCCAACTCGGCTGGGCAGCGTTCGGGAAACTACGTAACATCTTCTCGTCCAAAATACCGCAGTGTCTCAAGTTGAAAGTCTTCAACCAGTGTGTGTTGCCAGTGATGACTTGATGACAGACCAGATACGTGGTCGCTCACTATGAGCCTTATTAGATGACTCAAGGTCACCCAAAGAGCAATGGAGAGGGCTATGCTCGGAGTTTTCTTGCGATATCGAATCAGAAATGTCGGAATCTGCAGGCGAACCAAAGTCACCGACATAGCCCAAAGAATTGTAAAACTGAAGTGGCAGTGGCGGCCAGATAGAACATAGAACCCACGGCCGTTAGAGCAGAAAGGTTCTCGAGTGGTAACCACGAACTGAAAGACGCAGCGTGGGCATGTCCCTACAAGGTGGACCCATGATCTTGTGCGGGTCGCTGGAAATTGTTGGATGCGAATAGCGCAAGACCGGCAATTGTGGGCCTTTGTCCAGCTGTGGACCTTTTGGCTGATATGATGATGATGATGTTTATTTTTTAAGTTTGTGGCAAGATAAGTACACATTTTCTAAATTTTAGTTTACGTTTCTATTTATTCCTTAATATAACTTTATTAATATCATAATACAGCTTTTATTTCATATGAGACCAATAAATATCAAAGTAATAATAACGTACAAAACCACTAAGTTTTCCATTTAAAAATATTTCGTTCTTGATAAATTCAATAACTCCATTTATTTCACCAAAATTTACTCTACCAAATGTATTTAGTTGTAGGAAAACTAAATAAATAGCCGAAATAAGTAGCTAATTGTTGTTACGTTATAAAAACAGTTGTGGCAAAATTAAACAACTTGATTTTTATTTTGTTATTTAGTTATAGTTAAAGATAGTGTTCAGTTTGTTAAAGCATAATGTAAAAGGTTATCAGGTCCACAAAATATAAAAACACCGACGGTAAAATTATCTCACATTTTCTTACAAATGTACATTAACTAAAAAAAAACACTAAATCGCGTTTATCTCAGAACTACAAAATCAGAGTTATTTAATTTTCCCTCTACGGGGACGATATGAACATTAGTTTAATAATTTTAAAGTTGATTTTCTAGTCTATACATATAATAAAATCGTAGGAAAGTCAAAACTGTACATTGAATATTTCTTTTAAAGGATACTTGGGGCGTGATCTATACATATAATAAAATCGTAGGGAAGTCAAAACTGTACATTAAATATTTCTTTTAAAGGATACTTGGGGCGTGATCTATACATATAATAAAATCGTAGGAAAGGCAAAACTGTACATTGAATATTTTTTTAAAAGGATACTTGGGTCGTGATCTACAATCGATATCGAAGCCAAAAATGTCGTTTTTAGAATTTTTGTCTGTGTGTCTGTTTGTCTGTATGTATGTCCGGGCTAAACTCAAAAAGTACTGCATGGATTTACTTCAAATTTTGCATGAATATTAGTAAGAGATCGGATCAACATATAGGGTTCATATTATCACGCTATCACCTACGGGGGAGGAGCTATGATAATTAATAAAATGTAACGGGGTTAAAACCGCGGGGCACAGCTAGTCTACAATAGATATCGAAGCGAAAAATATAGTTTTTAGAATTTTTGTCTGTGTATCTGTTTGTCTGTATGTATGTCCGGGCTAAACTCAAAAAGTAATGCATGGATTTAGTTCAAATTTTGCATGAACATTACTAAGAGGTCGGGTCAACATATAGGCTATATATTATCACCTACGGGGGAGGAGCAGTGTTCATTTATAAAGTTTAATGCGGGTAAAAGCGCGGGGCACAGCTAAATCCTCTCCGCTGCGCTCCTCTCTGTCTGCGCTGGCCCTAAGCGGTTGTCGAGGTGCTGTCAGTAGTGAGTGCCGCGTCAAAACGAGTGGTCGCGTATAAGTTTATATTTTTAAGAATCCTCATGCGTTTTGCGTATGGCTGTTTGAACTCGGCTTCATCAAAACGAGAGCTTCCGTATTTTAAACGTCCTGCTGATTATTAAATCATCATCATCATATCAGCCGAAAGACGTTCACTGCTGGACAAAGGCCTCCCCCAAAGATCTCCACAATTGCCGGTATTGCGCTATCCGCATCCAGCGATTTCCAGCGCCCCGCACAAGATCATCGGTCGATCTTGTAGGGGGCCTGCCCACGCTGCGTCTTCCGGTTCGTGGAAGACGCAGTGCAACGAACTGTTTCTGATTATGTTTAATTGAAATATAATATTAGGTATCTTAAATATTAACGTTCTTATTTAAAATAATGCCGTGATCCGCCGCTCAACCATGGCTCAGTTAAACCCCGCTCAACCACTTGAATCATGCTCAAGTATTTCTTTATTTAAAAACCCTACTTACAACCCTACAGTTTCAATAAAGAGTAGGTAATTATTTCATCAACTAGGCTTAGATACCTTACTGTCCATATTTATACTGTGCTCCGAGGGAATATATTCCAGAGAACCGGCAGCAGCGTTCTACTGAGTCACCGTAGGTCACCGTAGCCTAGTCGGTAATGCTCCTGCCTAAGAAGCTGGTGGTCCTGGGTTCGAATCCCGGTAAGTGCAAATATTGTGTGATGAGCACGAATATTTGTTTCTGAGTCATGGATGTTTTCTGTGTATTTATGTATTTATCTATCTATATAAGTATGTATATTGTCGCCTGGTACCCATAGTACAAGCTTTACTTAGTTTGGGGCTAGGATGAATTGTGTGACATTGTCCCCCAGATATTATATAATCCATAAAATAATTATTTTTAATTATTTTCTGAGTACTATGATCATCATAGTGCGATCGCAAACCCTTCTGCCAAGCGTGGCGTTTATAGCATATCCCTCAAAACGATGGACATAATGCATTGTGGTAATCTTTTGGGGAGGCCTTTGTCCAGCAGTAGACGACATTTGTTCCACATGATGATGACGGCTGATGCTGTAAATATGCCTGTGTAACTATGTAGATGAAATGAATGAAAAACATTTAATTCCGCACAACACACAAGAAAACGAGGAGTACAAATTTTAATATACAACACACAGTTCTACAAGTGATAACATACCTATATAGATTTGAAGAAAATGCACACACAATTACGATTCTTGCATGTTCTGCCGAAAGGGTCACCACCTCAGCACTAGCTAGGTGGGTTATACCTAGCGCTGGTTTTCAGTTGGCAACCCTGGAAGTCACGCACGGACGGAGGTAGTGCTAGTACAATACTAAATGTTTACTTAATATAATGGACGACGAAAGGCAAGCAATTACCAACCACGCCAACCGGCCCATTGCACTAATTAAATACCTAATGTAGGTACATACACACCTGTTTCCCAGAGGGGTAGGCAGAGACAATGGATTTCCATTTGTCACGATCTTTGCACACCTCTTTCGCCTCGTTTACTGTCATTATATTCTTCATACATGCTCGGCAGTTTCCAGTATTTCTGAGCTGGCCTTTCTTGAGAACGTCTCCGATTTGGTCAGAGAATGTTACACACGCCAGGTATATAATAAAGAGAATACACCCAGACCAAGAAATGAACACAAAATATTTGTCTAGCGTGAAGAACAAACCAGCAACCTTGGGATCAGGGCGCAACCAGGTACACCGTTAATTGAGTAACGGTGGTATTCGTTTGTTATTTATAAAAGTTAAGTTAAATTTTTAATTTAATTTACTTTCATGCTGCCTTATATTTTGTCCAACAAATAGGTATTGCCATACATCGTGGTAATACATAGACTCACGCCTGTTTCCCAGAGGGGTAGGCAGAGACAACGGATTTCCATTTGTCACGATCTTTGCACACGTCTTTTGCTTCGATTACTGTCATTATATTCCAGAAAAACTTAATGTTCGTCTGAAAATCCTTAGACAACCTTCTATCAAAATTTTCCTTTTGTTCATTTTTCTTTTCGTTCACCACATCCTTTACTATTCCTTTCATTCTTTTATAATTATTCCAGGCCCTTATATATATATATATATAGCATGGAAATGCGGCCAGTATTCTGGGAACATTACCAATACAAGAACATTTAGAATACCTTTAACCTAAAGTTGTTAATGAAATATCATTCAAATTAAATAACTAAATAAAAATTTACTTTTTACAATGAAAATTGGAGAAACTGCTATTTAAAATCTTTTTTAAATAGCAGTTTCTCCTAGGTATTTCGAAGGTATTTCGAAAATAGCAGTTTCCCCAAATTTTCGAAATACCTACCTAATTCTTTATTTGTGTTGAGTATGAGTTTGAGTTTTGGTTTGGGTTTGGGTTTGAGTGTGAGTTTGGGTTTGGGTTCGACTTGGACTTGCTCCCGCCGCACTCTCCCGCACAAAGCCCCCCGCACCCTGCGCGCCTCGCCCCGCGCGTATCACTTGTAATGTAAATAAATAAGATTTTTTAAGACATCAAGTGAATCATTGTTTCCGATCTTTGCCGCGCGATTCTAATGGCATCCCGTTATTATGTGTACAACTTAGAGTTTAAACCAAGTCCAAGTATTTCGAAATACCTACCTAATTATTAATGCATGTATTTAAATCTGTTTACAAAAATTTTAAACTCTTATCTACATACTACTCGGTCAAGAAAGTACCGGGAAGAGGTCAATAATACTCAAAATGGTTAATAATTATTATTTCAAATTTTTATCGCCTCCAAAGTAGGCCCCGTCCGAAATAACACACGCGCTTCAACGGACCAATTATCAGAACAGTTTTTAAGCGCAAAAATCCCGGCCGCGAAATCTCTTTTTAGCCCCCGACACAAAAAGAGGGGTTTTATAAGTTTGACATCGATGTCTGTCTGTGTGTTTATGTCTGTCAGTGGCATCGTAGCTCGCAAATGGACGTAACGATTTCGATGCGGGGGTTGTTCCAACGGTTAGGTTAGGTTATTTGTCTTCTCCGGCGCTGGGAGCTTATCTCAGCGCGAGAGAGTATGCGGCGTCCGGCTGGCTTCTCCCCGGCTTGACGTCGCCCCTGGGACCGCTGGCGTTTGGAGGAGGGGCACTCCACTCGTCTTACATAAGCGGTCCCGGGAAGAGGTAACCTGCTGTAGCTCGGGTTGCCTAAACGCGCTTGTGCGTGCTGGGGAGGGGAGGAGGCATTTTGGCCTCCTCCCGTCCCCGGAGGAGAGTCTCAGACGCTCAGTGTATAGCGGGGGTACTGGCGAGATCGTTCACGAGTACCCAGACCCCCCGCTACAGGCATTGTGAGGCTGGCTACCATGGTGGTTTTAGTGCGTATCCCGGGATTAGCCCGGAGAGTCCCACATAACCCGTCGCCTCCCCAAGCGGCGGGTATGCGTAAGTTTAATGCATTTACACCATGTAAAAAAAAAAAAAAAAAGGTTATTTGTCTTCTATCGACTGAAAAAGGTTGTCTCGAACTGGTTGTTTGAGTTTTAGAAAGTGAAATACTACGAGCATATTTTGATGGTAGTAATGGCGATTATGGTCAATAATTCTTTCACAATGATGGCGTTGTGCGATGACTTGCAATGGCACGTTTTCGTGGTGCGAAATCCAACAATCTTCTGTTCCCAGATCTAGTCAAAGAAAAGAGTCATCATGACTCTGGCTTTTAACGACTCTGGCGTGGGTTTTTCGGTTTCCATTCGGTTTTCTGAGCTATGCCGAAGCTGTCTGAATAAATAGATCCAACTTGCATGACAAACTTATAAACCAATGTCTCACCGAGTAACAATGCGATTTTCGGATGTAGGGTCGGAAATGACTTGTTCTCGCATGTCTTCAGCGAAAAACGCAATTGAGTTTTTGAAGAAAATTTAGATCTTTCAAGACTAGTCAAGCGGCAACGTGTTTAATATCCAAGTTTGCTTAAAATGGTACAGACGCCAGCACATCAACCTACCCCAAGCTGTCAAATTTCTCCAATTGAAAGTGAACCTTATGTTTATGTGATAAAGTTGAAAGTCTATAAAAGAAATTTGACAGATTGGGGAAGCTGGATGTGCTGGCGTCTTTACATGCACCGTAAGTTTCCTAGAAGATTTTCAGTGACTCGGAACACGAAATTCTAATTTGAGACAAACTTTATACTTATAAAACGCGCAAAAAATACTGGAGATGAACAATAAAATCTTACATCGCAAGCAAACTAAATGACAGATTATCCCCAACCACTTGGCAACAAAAAAAAAACATTTATTTGAATTCAATTTGAATTTAGAATTACAACTTCTATTCCCGATACATTTTTGACAGATGTAAGTTTAAACTGTTTTGGCGCGAACGACCCTTTGACACAAGCGAGATCGCGCGTGATTTGTTTATAGTCTAGCGATGCTCAGTCTTATTTATGTTAATCAATGCGTCGCCTAAAACACAAAACAATAAAAAGACTTTTTCTCCTTAGGAACGCATCGTATTTTTAGGTATACGATTGAACTGAATGCGCGCTAAAGCGGCCACTTTTCCAAGGTCAGGCTGGCCAAACGTTCGTGCTAAATTGACATTAGGTTAATTCATAAGTTGACATAACTTAGTCGTATAAAAACCATAAACCATAGTATCTACTTACTATTGTTATAGAGTAACCTTGCAAGCAATTTATATGATACTGATTTTCATAGATTGCTGGCGATTGTGTGGTTTATGATAGATTTTATTTTACTTCAAGTCGCGTTGATAATTTGGCGTCCTCCTCTTTCGTATTATGTCCCTAAGTAGAGGGCGAATATTTGTGTAGCCCATAGATTATAGAGTTCTGAGTCATTATGTGCTTTGTACCCATAAATTATTGGTCACAAACACTCATGAAATCACAGGAAAACACACAAATCTATGGCCTCGATCTTGGGGATTGGTCAAACGCTACAGGAACGACATTAGACTGTCGTGTCTAGACTTAGATCATTTTATTGCCAGAATGTAGGTACAGAATGAAGACGTTATAACAATTTAATTAATCAACAGTTACCCATATCGGGCATGTAATATTTTTTCTACCTATCTTAATATTAAATAAATTTATTGGAACGAAGTTCCTTATCGCGCGATGTGAAAGGGGGCTAGACGGAAAAAATTCTTACGAAAAGTTGTCACGACACTTTTTGCAGCTGTGCGGCGTGCGCATGTTTTTCTGTCTGTCTCTCTCTCTTACAAAAAGCAAGCCAGATATTTTCATTTCTATTTCGCATTGAACAGTGTGGTGTCGCGACGATTATTTTTGTTGAGTGTATACAGGTTTTTTGTACTTTATAAATAATAAGAAATAACTTCGTTCCATCCGGGTGTCCCTTGACACCTCTCAAGTTTTTTTTTATAAACTTGACAACAGACGGTCGGTCGCCATAAAGCTCGGCTACTCTTCAATATCTCCTCAAACGCAATCATTTAAAACAAGTTGCACCGTACATGCAGATGGAAGCGTGAAGAATTTAAAATAAATTCTAACAATAGATTTTTTTTTCGTGGGACAACTGCCGTCTTATCCCAAAGTAGGCAAGCCTGTACCACGGCAACCAGACATCAGATAAACATACTTATATATTTCTAAATATATACATATTATAAATAAATTACACCCAGACACAGAACAAAAAAAAAATCGTACCTATTCATCACACTAAGATTTGTCCTGTGTGTGGATCGAACCCACGACCTCTGGTATGGCAGTCAGAGTCACTAGCCACTAGAGCAGGGTTTCTTTAACTTTTTACAGTCAGGGACCACTTTCACAATATAAACAATTCCAAGGACGCCTGATTAAAAATATTTTAACTAAAGAACGCATTAGAAGTTTAGTTATTGTTCAATTTACTCATGTTTTATGACTGACGATACGTTGTTGTCGCGTTGAGTTCTTGGCTTAACTTATATAAATAATAATAATAATAATATCTAGGGACAAAGTCACACAGATCAACCTAGCCCCAAACTAAGCAAAGCTTGTACTATGGGTACCAGGCGACGATATACATACTTATATAGATAGATAAATACTTAAATACATAGAAAACATCCATGACTCAGAAACAAATATTCGTGCTCATCACACAAATATTTGCACTTACCGGGATTCGAACCCAGGACCACCAGCTTCGTAGGCAGGAGCACTACCAACTAGGCTACGGTGACTTGACGAGATTATTACACTATTTGCTAGTAAATAGATTAAGAGTTAACTGACCTACTTCAGACCCCTAATGCACAAACCAGAACCCACTTTAAGAAACCCTGCACTAGGGCTACAATATATAGCCAATCAAATCTAAGTATACATATGGCCTCTGCGTCTATTACAGATGATTTACGGCGCATTGTCTGAGAGACATTTATTTTGGTGGCAAAACAAACCGATGCGAAAGCGACATAGCATGCCGCAGGCCTGACAACTGACAAGGGAAATTTGCGGTGGTTAGTGCCGAGGCGCTTTCATGTCGCTTCTGTCTCTTATCAGCAAGTACTCAGAGCCAGGCTTCATCACAGATCTTACGACCCACCACTACACGTATGCGCCATTTAACTCTATTTTCAGCGAGCTTTTCCCAGTTACAGTGGTCAATTTTAAAAGCGGCCATATCCCGCTTGGTGCAGTTTTTAGTACCTACCTATATAAAGATCCGAAGAAGAAGTCTAAACGCAATAAAAAAAATAACGGCGCTTGGTAACGAGGCAAAGGAATCAAAAGAGGCATAAAAATAATGCGGTTTCTGGGTTGATGACCGCGCAATGTCACCTTTAGCTCTCAATGCCGATAACCAACTCCTCGTCACGACTATAACTGCCGCATGTCGCCACTTGACGACTCCTTATCAGCTTACTGCATTATGCATTGTTAATACAAACACATAGCAATCTAAATTGTATTACGTACATAACTAGTAGCTACTATTTTTATTCTGTGGTTATATGTAACTGTGCAAGCGTAATATTTCTGTATTATAAAACAATAGCTGTGCCCGCGACCTCATCCGCACGTTTCATAATAACTCCGTAAATGTTAGATCAGAATATTTGAAAGTGTAAAGTCACTTAAATAAAGCATCTACCTAATAGGTTGAATTTTTCTGTCGGTGATTCTGAGAGACCTGGTATCCATAACACAAGTTAAATCTTACTTTGGATACCAGAGTGTCAGTTATATACTTGCTTACTTACTGTGTTTTATCCTATTTATTTAAGGATCGTCAACGTTACATACACTCATGCAGTTATAAGACACGTAATGTAAGCTAATAACAACAAGCGTAATAACATTACAATGTATTTTGGTCTGTAAGTAGTTCTGTACTACAATATTTGGGAAATAAAGTTTTTTCACTTTTTAGTTCACTTTATTTCCCAAATTTATTATATATTATATATAAATTATTATAATATCTTTAATATTTTCTCTTGTCGAAAACTTGCAGGCCAATCAGAGTCACCGACTTAGCCCGAAGAATTGCAAAATTGGGGCAGAAAGGTTCTCGAGTTGCGACCACGAACCGGAAGACGCAGCGTGGGCAGGCCTGCTACAAGGTGGACCGATGATCTTGTGCGGGTCACTAGAAACCGCTGGATGCGAATAGCGCAAGACCGGCAATTGTGGAGAACTTTGTGGGAGACATTTGTCCAGCAGTGGACGTCTTTCGGCTGATATTATGGCGAATACTTATAAAACATTCACATATAAACGTTACATATCTCCATACAAACTTTCATCCCCCCTATTCCTTATCGTTATTTTACACCCCTGAGGGTAAAACTTTTGCAAACTTTGAATGTCATATTTAATTATATCGAATCAACATTCTAAAAAATAAATTTCAATTACAATTTTCATCCCCGCTTTCAGCCCTTTTTCGCATTAGAAAGTTGCCTATGTCCTTTCTCAAGTTCTAGACTATCTGTGTACCAAATTTCATTTAAATCAGTTCAGTAGTTTTGGCGTGAAAGCGAGACAGAGAGACAGACAGAGTTACTTTCACATTGATATTATTAGTAAGGAATATTACGGGTTTCTTTTTCCTTCATCGGAGATCTAGGAGTAATGTATTCAACCATAGATGAGTGACGTCCAGATTTTATAATAATTAATCTTCAACATATCAGCCAGAACTCTACATTTGCCGGTCTTGCGCTACTCGCATGCAGCGGCTTCCAACCACACTCACAAGATCATCGGTCCATCTTATAGGGGGTGCTGCATGCTGCGTGTTCCTGATCGTAATCGCCACTCGACATTTCTTCGGCCTTTCTGACATAACAACCGTCAGTTCTACAACCACCTAGGTAGCTAGAGAAAGCCGCAGGTTAGCTAGGGTAGGCTCCTCAGCGGCGAGGATCGCATTGGCCCCTTAACACGTCATCGGTGATCCCGTGCAACTGATCACACTCTCTCTTAGAATTCTGTCCTTTTGCTTCAGCGGCCCCCTGAGCTGTGGCCCGAACCCCAAAAGGGTGGCCTCGGGTATTAATCGTTTAATTTAAGCTACTGGTTAAGAGCCTTCTGCGCTAGCCAAATGCTCATTGCCTTCAATTCTTTAATTTTAATATTGTACAACTAAATTTCAAAATAATTGATTAATTTTTTTTGCTTAATTATATTTTTGTAATTTTTATACTGTACTCGACTATGTTTATGTACTGCATTGTGAACTTGACAAGTACAAGTGTATGTTAATACCCAAGTGCTGAATTAATTTCATTATTTTATTATTTCACTTCAGTTTGACAAATCAACAGGCTATGACAATAACTTAAGTTTGCATGCGGACTTCGTCATTTCTGATTTGATTAGATCGCGCAAAGATACTCAGAGGCTAGCCCTCTCCATTGCTCTTTGGGTGACCTTGAGATAATGCTCAAGGTCACCCAAAGAGCAATGAGGCTCTTAGTAAGCGGCTTCGTCACTGTTCCGTAAGTAATCACTGACAACAAACACACACTGGTCGAAAATTTTCAACCTGTGACACTACGATTTCTATTGGTGTCTAAAATGATTCGTATCTTATTTATCTTTAGACTGCCTCGTTGGTCTAGCGGTAGCGTGATCAACCGTAGATAATGAGATCCTGGGTTCAAATACCGGGTCGGCCTAAAAAGTGATTTTAGGGATTTTCCCATAAAAAAAAATACTAGTATCAGCTCGAACACGGCAGCTCGGCAGATTAAGCTGTCGGTCCCGGTTGTAGTCATTTGACAACAGTCGTTAAACTATGTCAGAGGCCTACTGGGCGGCTTGAACAACTCTGACACTAAGGTAACCATGGCCCATACGATAAGTAAGTAAGCTCGAAGTCTGAGATTTGGCGGTATTTTACCCCCGTGCCTCAGAGAGGACGTATAGTTGTGTATTTACGCCCACACTTGTGCACTACATATGTCCTGCACACTTGGCTAGTCTCCATTGAGACTGGCCGCTGTGATCGGAATTCGGCCTGGCGGACATTATTATTATACGAAAATTAACTCTCTCTTTCTACACTAATATATCTCCGTCTCAACTACCGTTCGAAAAAAAAACGTGCGTAAAAAGTTTTACTACAAAAACGATTACGCCATTTTATTATTACAAACTTATGATTTAGAGTACGTTCGTCGATGTCCTTCTATAATTATAACAGAGATAAGCACCGCAATCGACGGAAAACGGATACTTCAAAATAGTGCACCTCTATCTACTGTCTAACATAATAAGCCAATGCAATAAAATAATCAGCAGTGTTATTCACGTAACGAACGTACACGCCCCAAGGCCACCAGATACAACTCGAAGTGTAGGTTGATATATAAATGACTAACAATTTTGTATAGTAAGTAGGTACGCGCAAAAACTAGACTTCGCTCATCTAGTACCTATCATTGGTCGCCGCAACATTGTGCTATAAAAAAAACAGACACCTAAGCTTCGTAGCATGACATCATAAATAACATAGCCCAACAATAAAAACCTGTCCATTAGCAATACCGATCCTCCCACCTGTTGCCATGCTTTGTCACATCCGTACCAATTGAGGTAGTAATTATGAAATAAAATCTAATACGCAAACTTAATTAATTAATACAAAGTTTGTTAAATATCTAATAAAAATAAAAACGAAATCATAATTGTTTCACACCCAGGTATGAAACTGTATTATATATTCATTCATTAAAGTTTATTAATATAATTTATTTTGACACTAACATTTCCGCTTCCATGACGTCAGAAATACATCGCCTTGGTTGAATTTGGAAGGTCATTGCCCTTGGACGCCGTAAAAAGCTGGTTAGTATTATTCGGCTTTGAGACATACATAGCAACAATGCGCGGTTTCGTTTCGGAGGGCACCTTCAAACGGAGCCGTTGACCGTGGTCAGGGACAAGCGGGCCCTGACCGTGCGAGGTGTGACGGCTGACGCGCCGCCGCCGCGCCATTCGTCTGCAAATTGGGAGGTCGGCTTGGTCGGCCTAAATTACAATTACGTAACGAAGCCGCCGATTCATGCCGTGCTATTGTTGCAGGTATTTCTACCTACATGCCTACTGACTTTTAACACTTGTTCAAATCTTGTAACACTGAAAAGTTAATCTTAGAATGGATATGTGTATTATTTGTGGATTAATGTAAACTACTAGTTTACAAATTTGTAATTCGGTGATGTTGGTCATTGGGGAATCTAAATTAGTGTCGGGAATGTATAGAGTACCTAATCTCAAATGGGACTAGCTTGTGTCGTTTATTAGCTGTATCATTAGGTATGTATGTCAAATCAGTGATATATGATTTGACATATATAATGTTAATGTTACAGCTAATTTTATGAAAATTGAGCGGATGAAGGAGTTTGAAATTTGGAACAGTTAAAGTTCACATGGAGAAGGAGTGCAGAAAGCTAATATTATTATATAAAAGGCATTATAAGTAAATTATTTTAATAAAAATCGTTACACACACTACCATGCTTTTGACACACTGACAAACAGAATAGATGACGTACTGAGTTAATATTATTTGTCTTTAATGTCTATAGTCTTTGACAATAGAATCTAAATGTTCGAATTTCAAAGTGCGATTTATTAATTTTGACAGTTCTACGCAGAACAAATTTAACGTTCAATTATTTGTAAGAGCCTAATAACTAAGTATATATATTTTATTTATATTTTATATATATTTTTTTCTTCATTTTATATACCTAAGTATATAAAATGAAGAAAAAAAAACATTTAGATTTAGATGTAAATAGTCAAAACATTATATGTACTATTAAATAAAAGTACTTCAATTAAATATACGCTCACATTTAATTCTGAGAATGTTTCATGCATTGTTAGTTCAAAAGTAGGTGTTTACATTGTTTTATAATATTTATCAAAGTATACCTAAATAAACGTAATTTTAACCGACTTGTAAGGAAGGGGACCTTTTCGATTATGTGTATGTATGTGTTTTAATGTATGTATTGTACTTGATTATTCGTTCTTTCTGAACGAATTTTGATAATTCTTTACTTAATGGATGGAAATGTTTTGGGAATGGTCGTATAATATACTTAAGTACATTATTTTCCAATGGGTTGAGAAAAAATAGACGTTGTATGGTTTTATGAATCCACGATACAAGTGTAACTTTGTCTCTTACGGCATAAAATTAATTAATTGTCGGATATTTCCGCATTATTCTTTGTTTTTCCCTCGTGGACCGGTTTATTTGACTCACTAGCTGCTCTGTATCGTTGTCCATCACGAGCATGTGAACGACAACATTTATATCAATACACTGATCATATTTAACACAAATACCGTACAGCACTTGCAAAAACTTATGAATGCGAATGTAATGTTGTAGCATCAGCTGACCGTGTACCTCGTGTAGTCGAGTCATGGGCGCCGCCATATTGCGACATGCGATAGATAAACGAGGCGATGTAAAAAAAGTGGAAGTCTATTTTATGATTCACTAGCTGTGCCCCGCGGTAAACTTTATAGATTATAGCCCGTGTATTAATCCAGGGTATGAGCTAACTCCATACCAAATGTGTGTATGTAATGTATGTCTACCAACTTTATACATACATTGTGTAATGCAATAAAGAATTGAGAACAAATTTTATTAAAATTGCTCCAGCCGATTAGAAATGAAGAAGTAACAAACATACATACTCACAAACTTATATATAATAGTGTGTATATAATATTAATGTGATCAAAGTTAAACATTACTAAGTACATCGTATCGGGTTTGTGCTACCTATATTGAGGACTATTGGTATAAAACAGTCTGAAGGTTATTATTACAGCTTGTGTATATAACGACGGTCGCGCTTTAATGCTAGTACCGGATCCGATGCGGCGCACCTGATTAAACTAAATCAATGGGATCTCTAGGATTTGGTTAAACGCGGCTCAGTCGATAGGCTCCACTGAATCATACTGGACATGGACTTGGAACCGCCATATCATTTACTAGCTGTGCCCCGCCGTTTTACCCGCCTTAAACTTTATAAACGTTTTAACGCTGGATGCGGATAGCGCAAGACCGGCAATTGTGGAGATCTTTGAGGGAGGCCTTTGTCCAGCAGTGGACGTCTTTCGGCTGATATGATGATGATGATGATGAAACTTTATAAATTATCACAGCTCCTCTCCCGTAGGTGATGGCGTGATAATATGTAGCGTATATGTTGACCCGACCGATGAGTAAATGCATGTAGTACTTTTTGAGTTTAGCCCAGACATACATACAGACACACAGACAAAAATTTTAAAAACTATATTTTTGTCTTCGATTGTAGATAACGCCCCAAGTATCCTTTTAAATAAATATTTAATGTACAGTTTGACTTTCCTAGGATTTTATTATATGTATAGATTTAGAAGCCATACATAATATTTGGAAAATATATATGGCCGACAGCCCTCAGAATTGGCAAGCTGAAGTGGCAGTGGGCAGGGCACATAGCTCGTAGAGCCGACGGCCGTTGGGGTAGAAAGGTTCTCCAGTGGCGACCATGGACCGGAAGACGCAGCGTGAGCAGGCCCCCTACAAGATGGACCGATGATCTTGTGAGGGTCGCTGGATGAGGGTACCGCAAAACCGGAAATCTTTGGGGGAGGCCTTTGAGACATTATTTTTTAGAATTCCATCTTTTTACTTCAGCGGCCCTTGAGCTGTTGCCCGAACGCTCTCAACCAGTAGCTTAATTCAAGCGACTAATACCAGAGGACACCCTTATGGGGTGACCTCTGGTATTAGTCTGGTATTAAGCTACTGGTTGAGAGCCGTCTGCGCTAGTCTGCTCGCTATCTTCAATTTTTTAATTTTAATAGTAATCTATTCATATAATAAAATCGTAAGATAGTCAAAACTGTACATTGAATATTTTTTAAAAAGGATACTTGGGGCGTGATCTACAATCGATATTGAAGCCAAAAATATAGTTTTAGAACTTTTGTCTGTGTGTCAGTTTGTCTGTATGTATGTCCGGGCTAAACTCAAAAAGTACTGCATGGATTTACTTCAAATTTTGCATGAATATTACTAAGAGGTCGGGTCAACATATAGGCTACACATTATCACGCTATCACCTACGGGGGAGAAGCTATGATAATTTATAAAATTTACACACACACATTTTTACATACACAGCTAGTTATTACTAAACTTAAACACGTAGCTGCCTGTGATAGCGCTCCCAGAGAGTTGTTTACAGAAGATAGCAAACTAAATAATCTTTATTACTTGTTACTAACTAAATTATTAATATCAATCTGATTTCGTACATCTATGAACCGAATCTTATCTGCTTATAATATAGTAAAGTAAGGTGGGTATAGTTATAAGATAATTAAAATAGACGATAGGACTATTTACATATATATACTTACTTCCTGTAAGATTACGTAAAAATTAAATGATAATTATTTTAATCTTTCAACTACGTAGCAATGTTATCACTGATCACAGTGATCACTATAAAAACGATTACAAAGGACCTATATTTTGCTTAGTAAACAAAACTGCAGAAATGTTGTATGAAATCTCAAGGTTGCACCATTTTTCATTATTACTCTGTTTTTTAGGGTTCGGTACCCAAAGGGTAAAACGGGACCCTGTTACTAAGACTTCGCTGTCTGTCTATCCGTCTGTCACCAGGCTGTATCTCATGAACCGTGATGGTTAGACAGTTGTAATTTTCACAGATGATGTATTTCTGTTGCCGCTATAACAACAAATGAAATCAATATTTAAGGGGGCTCCCATACAAAAAACGTGAATTTTGTGCTTCGTTTTTATAGATAATGGTACGGAACCCTTCGTGCGCGTCTCCGACTCGCCCTTGGCCGGTTTTTCATTAATACTCTGTTTTTTATTTTGATCTAAATTCACCACAGAGGTTAAATGTCTCCCATTAAGTTTAATATATCATATTGTATCAAAAAGATACTGGCTGGAAATAAAAATCGAATATAAATCCGACCGAGAGGAAAAAAAAGAAGTTTAAATTTGTTTTCATTAACTTGAGTTTTTAATTTTTATAGGTACATTTTATCACTGTAAGTAGATTGGTAGTTGGAATAAAAGTGGATTACGTATCTTGCTAAAGTGAGTAATTAATGCACTGGTGTTAATTTAGTGCCCGCGCAAGCGCTCTGGCACCAACATAACAATCCTACATTAGTAACTCACTTTGCACTCGATGCTACAATTTACTACGAATGCCATGCCACTCTGGCATGGCATTCGTAGTAAATTATTGTTGATTCTTTTAAAGTAAGAATTCAAAAGAGGGAAGCGCAAGACCGGCAATCTTTGGGGGAGGTCTTTGTCCAGCAGTGGGCGTCTTTCGGCTGATATGATGATGATATATGCTTTGAGATATTATTTAGAATTCCATCTTTTTACTTCAGCGGCCCCTGAGCTGCGGCCCCTGAGGGTGCCCTCAGGTATAAGTAGCTTGGATTAAACTACTGGTTGAGAGCCTTCTGCGCTAGCCAACTGCTCGGTGTCTTCAATTTTTTTATTTGGTTATGAAAGTACTAAATTTTAAAAAAGTCTTATAAATCGTTTGTTATTTATTTAAGGATTCAAAAAAATATGTATATGTGATGAAACAGACCGCATGGACAGACTACTTAATTCAAACGGGAACACCCAAATACTCCGAAATATTTTATTCCGAATTTCAATGTTCCGATTTTCAAAAGTCCGAATTACATAATACCTAAGAATTGTAATGTCTATTATTAAAAATCACGAAATTCATTTAACCGAAAGTCGTAACTACGATTTGTTAGATTTCCGATTTTCAACCGTTCGAAGAGTCAAATGCTCGAAGGGTTCTCAGTCCGAAAAACGACATTCCGATTTTCAATACTTCAAATAAACTAAAAGTCAACATGTTATACCACAAAATTTGGTGACAGAAACGAATCGCTGCCCAACCGACTTCACGTAGTCTTGTCTGCCCTACCCTAGAGTGTAATTTAAGCCCGCGTAGGCGCGGAGGGGTGGGGCGGCCCGCGAGCTGAGGAGCAGGTGGCTTGAAGGCCCGCCGCCGCGGCTGAGGCTGGCCGGCAAAGCCGGCCAGCAAGCCGAAGCTGCGGTGGTGAGCGTTAAAACCATCTGCGACGATAAGCTCGCGTGGGCCCGCCCAAACCCCGCAGCGCCGGAGCCGTGACCGAAACAATGCCTGCTGTATGTTACATGCCTGCTTGCTTGTTGCATGCCTGCATGCTCGTTGCATGCCTGCTTGCATGCTGCATGCCTGCTTGCATGCTGCATGCCTGCTTGCATGCTGCATGCCTGCTTGCATGCCGCATGCATGCTTGTATGCTGCATGCCTGCTTGCATGTTGCATGCCTGCTTGCATGGTGCATGCCTGCTTGCATGCTGCATGCCTGCTTGCTTGTTGCATGCCTTATTGCTAGTTGCATGCCTGCTTGCATGTTGCCTGCCTGCTTGCATGCTGCATGTAGCCGCCGAGTTTCAGATCCCCTCTATTGTTGATTAATCATTTGGGTTAGGTTAGGTTAAAATTGTGACCAGGGAAACAAAATATTTTTATTCGTATTGTTGATATTTCGAATTATCATTAAGTCGGACACTTTGTTATTCGATCTATTGAAGCTCGGTGTTTTGAGAAGAGTAATTATAATCGTAAGGAATATTGAAATATAGGAATTATAAAAATAGGAGTAATGATAAATCGGAGTTGTAATATTCGGAATTCTGAACCATTCGGATTTATTAAAATCGGTATTTTGAAATTCGTATTTGTGACTGTCGGAATAAAGTTTTTCGTATTAATAGTTCGTAGTAAATTAGAAATCTTTAGCACGCAAACCGATTTCATACCGATACCTAGGTAGGGTAGTAACAAAATCTTTCCTGTGATAGGCTCTCACAGAGTTGTTTACAGAAGATACCGCGTGCCATACGTCTTTATCGTCAATATGCTCTGCTAGCTATCGGTACAGTTTTAATGAATATCTTAAATTGTTATTTATATTGCACGTGTAGTGCAGCGGTTTCGACAGCCGCCTCGCTACTTCGTGTTCCGGGTTCTATTCCAAATCGCACTAGGCAGGAATTCTGTTTTATATTTTTAATGTCAGTTCAAGTGGTTTAATTTCTGAGCGTCTCCGTGCTTCGGAGTGCACGTTAAGCTGTCAGTCCCGGTTGTAGCCATTAGGCAACAGTATTTTAGCCATGTCGGAGACCTTCTGGGCTTCTTGAATAACTCTGACACTAGGATAACCACTGCCCATAAGATAAGTAACTATTGTCAGTTTTTTTTCTGTTTTATTATTGATAGCAAACTAAATAACCTTTACTTCTTGTTACTCACTAAATTATTAATATCAATCTGATTTCGTACATCTATGAACCGAATCTTATCTGCTTATAATATAATAAAGTAGGTGGATATAGTAATATAATAATTAAAATAGACGATAGGACTATTTACATTTACTTACTTCCTGTAAGATTACGTAAAAATTAAATGATAATTATTTTAATCTTGCAACTACGTAGCAATGTTATCACTGATCACTATATATAACAATGATTACAAAGGACCTATATTTTGCTTAGAAACAAAACTGCAGAAATATTCTAGGTTGCATAAGCTTGAGATTTCATAGAACATTTCGGCATGTTTTTCATTAATACTCTGTTTTTAATATCTAAATTAATCACAGAGTTTTAATGTCTCCCAGTAAGTTAATAAACATGATGTCTTCCCGGCCGAATTTCGGCCACGGCGGCTATTCTCAATGTTGATTACCCAATTGCGCAGGACATATTATAGTGCACAAGTGTGTGCGCAAACACAGGGGCACTTTCTATTCCATCACTATCATGATCCGATGGGACTCATGACCGTTACGTGCTCTCCGAGGCACGGGGGTATGATACCGCCAGCTCCCAGACTTCGAACTGATACTGAGAAATTTCCATTAAGAGGCCTATTACAGTCCACTAGCGCCGCCAATCGAAAAAATGTCATAACTCGTAAATAGAATCAAAAATACAAAATATGTTCTATTATTACTGTGGAAAAGGCAATAACGTAATTGTATAACACCTTATCAACACTTGAAATATAGCTGTTTAGCTAAATCGTGCATTCAAAACATAAACGGCCGTTTTTGTTACAAATGCACGATTTAGCTAAACATCTATATTTCAAGTGTTGACAATGTGTTATAAAATTACATTATTGCCTTTTCTACAGTAATAATAGACCACATTTTGTATTTTTGATTCTATTTACGAGTTATGACATTTTTTCGATTGGCGGCGCTAGTGGACTGTGAAAGGCCCCTTAACTTGAGTTTTTAATTTTAGTAGATATATATTATATCACTGTAAGTAGATTAGTAGTTGAAAGAAAAGTGGATTATGTAGCTTGTTAAAGGGAGTAATTAATGCACTGGTGTTGATATAGTGCCCGCGTATGCGCTCTGGCACCAACATAACAATCCTGCATTAGTAACTTACTACAAAAATTATATTATTTACTACGAATGCCGGAGATAACTGTTGATTGTTTTTAATTAAAAGTCTTCAAAAGGTGTGTTATCAATTTTTTGTTATTGTAGGTATGTATGTTGCACAACTTCTTCGTTATTTACGAACCAATATAGATCTATTTGTTTTTGGAATTTGGAATGCTAGCGGAATAGTGCCGTATTTGGGAACGTTTGCGGAATAGTGCAATAGAAATTATTGAAATCGGGAGTGTTTGCCTTGCTTTGAATAGTGTCATATTCATTTTTGGAATTGGAAATGCTTGCGACGGCTTGAGCCCTCTGCTCGCCTCTATAGTCCAGTGAAGTAGTGAAAGCCTCCTAGGCTAACTATAGCGTCAAGTCAAAAAAAAATAAAAAAAAAAGGAAATGCTTGCGGAATAATGTCGTATAAATTATTGAAATCGGGACTGCTTGTGGAATAGTGTCATATTATTATATATTTTTGAAATTGGAAATGCTTGCGGAATAATGACATATAAATTATTGGAATTGGGAATGATTGCAGAATAGTGCCACATACTTTTTGAATTTGCGAACGCATGCGGAATATTACCATAAACCTACTTATTGTTTGTGAACCAATTTCATTTTTTTTTAAATTGGTAATCCCATAAAAAAATCAGTAAATGGGAATGCTTGCGAAATAGTGCCATATTATATAAATGATTGGAAATGGGAATGCTTGCGGAAATGTGCTATAGAAATTATTGGAAATGCTTGCGGAATATTGCCATATAAATTTTTCGTAATGGGAATGCTTGCGGAATAGTGCAATATAAATTATTGGAAATGCTTGCGGAATAGTGCTATATAAATTATTGGAAATGCTTGCGGAATAGTGCCACATAAATGATTGGAAATAGGAATGCTTGCGAAATAGTGCCATATAAATTTTTCGAAACGGGAATGCTTGCGGAATATTGCCATATAAATTTTTCGTAATGGGAATGATTGCGGAATAGTGCCATATGAATTATTCGAAATGGGTATGATTGCGGAATAGTGCCATATAAATTATTCGAAATGGGACTGCTTGCGGAAGTGGCATATAAATTATTGGAAATGCTTGCGGAATAGTGCCTTATAAATTATTTGAAATGGGAATGCTTGCGGAATAGTGCCATATAAAATATTGGAAATGGGAATGCTTGCGGTATAGTGCCATATAAATTATTGGAAATGGGAATGATTGCGGAATAGAGCCATATTAATTATTCAAAACGGGATTGCTTGCGTAATAGTGCCATATAAATTATTGGAAATGGGAATGATTGCGGAATAGTGCCATATAAATTATTCGAAATGGGAATGCTTGCGGAATAGTGCCATATAAATTATTGGAAATGGGAATGATTTCGGAATAATGCCTTATAAATTATTCGAAATAGGAATGCTTGCGGAATCGTGCCATATAAATTATTGGAAATGCTTGCGGAATAGTGCCATATAAATTATTGGAAATGGGAATGCTTGCAGAATAGTGCCATATAAATTATTGGAAATGGGAATGCTTGCGTAATAGTGCCATATAAAATATTGGAATTGGGAATGCTTGCGGAATAGTGCCATATAAATTATTGGAAATGGGAATGATTACGGAATAGTGCCATATAAATTATTCGAAACGGGATATTTTGCGGAATAGTGCCATATAAATTATTGGAAATGGGAATGATTGCGGAATAGTGCCACATAAATTATTCTAAATGGGAATGCTTGCGGAATAGTGCCATATAAATTATTGGAAATGGGAATGCTTGCGGAACGGACATATCCAAGAAATGGCCGTACAATTCCTGTACAGACGCCAGCACATCCAGCTATCCCAATCTGTCAAATTTCTTTTATAGATTTTCAACTTTATCACAAAAGTATAAGGTTAACTTTCAATTGGGGAAATTTGACAGATTGGGGTAGCTGGATGAGCTGGCGTCTGTACCTCCCTATTGTTTATTATTCTTACTTCATGCTATAAGTCTATGGAGTGTGTAAGATAGCCACAACACGGCCAAGTCTTTGACCAAGACGTCAGAGAAAAGACTTTGGACTAGAATAGTTAGTTTGGTCACCGTAGCCTAGTTGGTAGTGCTCCTGCTTACGAAGCTGGTGGTCCTGGGTTCAAATCCCGGTAAGCGCAAATATTTGTGTGATGAGCACGAATATTTATTTCTGAGTCATGGATGTTATCTATGTATTTAAGTATTTATCTATCTATATAAGTATGTATATCGTCGCCTGGTACCCATAGTACAAGCTTTGGTTAGTTTGGGGCTAGGATGATCTGTGTGACATTGTCCCTAGATATTATTATTATTATTTTAAAATTCGGGTCTGTACAAGAGATTACAGTTAAAAAGTTTTTGCCGTGATAGCGTTATCACGGCACGGCGTTCGTTTTGTTTCCAAGAAATGTTTTTGTGAGATAATATTATTGTGTGAGATATAATAATAATAATAATAATCATTTATTTCAGATTTATACATCCATATTTGTTAGTATAATTGCGAGCTTACAAACTAGTGTTAGTAATAAACAACAACAAAATTACATACTAAGTGGACGGTCCAGGTGGACTACCCGATGCTGGTGGAAAATCACTATACCACTGCGTGCAGCCGTATCCAGCGAGCCAGCATCGGAGAGTCCCACCGGTCCGCCAGCGCGCGCAGGATGCTGTTGGGACTGTCGCGCGTGCGGCGCATGATAGATGCGCACCGCTTACGCATGATGGCCGCAAAGCCGTCTGTGTCAGCCGCCGCGAACATCGCGGAGGCGCTGCAGTAGCGCGGCAGCCCCATCAACACCCGGAACGCGTTATTGTATTGAACGCGCAGGTCGCTGTATGTCCGCTGTGTATAGTTAACCCACAGGCTGCAGGTGTAAAAGGACTGACAGTACGCTTTAAAAAGCGCAACTTTGACAGTCCCTGAGCACCGTGAAAACCTGCGGGCCAACATGTTGCATCGGACAGACAGCGCTCTGCGCTCCCTTTCTATGTCTACACTGTCCTTGAGGTCCTCGGTGACCCAGTGGCCCAAATACTTGAATTGCTCAACTTTATTTAGAGCTGTATCACCAAGAGTGAAATTCGGAACAAATGTGTACCGCTTATTATCCGGCCTGAAAATCATGATTTCACTCTTTTTTGCATTGTATTTGAGCCCATGAGCCACCGCGTAGGACTCACAGACCTTAAGGAGCCTTCGTAAGGCACCACTCGATGGGCTCAACAGCACCGTATCGTCTGCGTAGGTGATGTTATTCACGCACACTCCGTCTATATGACATCCTATCCCAGTGCTGCTGAGCTCACCGATCAGTCGGTTAACGTACAGGTTGAAGAGCATGGGAGAGGTCAACCCCCCCTGCCTCACCCCGCATTCCAACCTATACTCCCCCGAGAGAGCGCCTGCCCATCTTACAAAATTCTTTTGGTTTTTATACCAATGCATAAATAACAAGATAATTTCCCTAGGTAGACAAGTTCAATCCCTTAATTTACCCCATAGAATATCGTACGATACAAGATCGAACGCTTTCGATAAATCGAGGTAGCATGCATAAACTGGGGTCTTTCTACTAGTATAATACTGTTCAGTCTGCTTGAGGCATAGGACGGCACTCTCGGTGGAAAGCCCGGGCCTGAAACCGAATTGCGCGTCGTTTAGCGAGACATGCTTATCCAGGTGCTGACCAAGCAGACTGTCCAGCACTTTGCCGACTACTGTAGCTAGAGAGATCGGTCTATAGTTGTTTACATCTGATGCATCACCAGTTTTATTTTTGATGATTGGTACAACTATAGTGCGCATAAGGTTATCGGGTAGATGCGAGTGGCCTAAACACAGGGTAAAAAACATAGAAAGCACTCTGGGTAGGTGTACACCTGCGTTCTGCAGGTGCTCGATGCTAAGGCTGTCGTGACCCGGGGATTTACCCCTCACCATTCCTCTGATCACCGCACTCACTTCCTTTGTAGTAAAAATAACACTACGCTCACTACCTGCCTCAGCATCGGGCTCCTGCCGCGCTGGCCCCAGAGGCGAGTCCACCCGGAAATGGTGGGAGAACATAGTGGCGATCTCACTAGGCTCGTGCACTCCCGCCACGCTAACGGGAAGACCCGGCTTATGATTCATTTTATTTGTGTTTTTCCAGAACTGACCGAATTTCTTGTTTGAGTGAAGTTCAGCAATAATATTCATTTTTATTTGTTGTTGATTATCCTGGCACCACTTTAATTTTAACTTAAAAGCGCGCCTCGTTTCACACATATCATTATAAAGACGGCCAGTCCTGGGCCTACCCCCATACACCCAAGCCTGAAAACATAGCCGAGCCCTCTCATGAGCACCGCGGACGTGCCTATTCCATCCGGTAATGTATTTACCTCTACGCTTTTCAGTAATATTGTAGCTACATATAGCGGCCTCCGATAGTATACAAATAATCTCGTCATACATGCTATCTAACAGGATTTTATGACTTTTGTTACAACACATATTATCTGAGCAGCTTCTTAATTGTGAAGGAATATCAATGTTACGAAGTCTAGAGTGACATACATTTTTATATTTTGATATCTGGGTCGAGTCGCGTTCACCCCAGACTATTCTATTTATACACACAGTAGGTATACAAATCTTAGGCTTTAGTAAATTTAAATTACATTTTATAGACACAGGGTAATGATCCGACCAGTAAGTATTATAATAGGTCTTTACCTATGAAATTTCCGTTTTGTATGAAAAAATTTAAACGAATTTTTTTCATGAATTTTTTTATTTGTATTAATCGAAGTAATCACCCATGCAATCAATGCATCTTTGCCATCGCAGTGGCAGTTTATTGATGCCCTTCTTAAAGAAATCAGCTGGACGGGAGGCAACAAATTCTTCAAAGGCATTTTGTACTGCCTCTCGGGTATTGAATTTTTTTCCCGCCAAGAAGTTATCCAAATTCTGGAAAAAGTAGTAGTCTGTAGGCGCAAGGTCTGGTGAGTAGGGCGGATGACGGAGAGCTTCCAACCCCAGTTCTTGCAACTTGGAGACCGTCTGCTGTGCAGTATGAGGTCGCGCGTTGTCGTGCAGGAGCAGCGGAGACGAGCGATTGACCAATGCTGGTTGGAGATGCGCCAGCTTCTCCATCATTGTGCTCAGTTCTTCACAGTACACATCTGCAGTAATGCTCACCCCGTTTGGTAAGAAGCTGTGATGAATCACACCGGCGCTAGACCACCAAACAGTGACCATCACTTTTCTAGGGGTAAGTTTTCGTTTAGGGCATTGTTTAGGTGCTGAACCAGGATCCAACCAACTTGCTGAGCGCTTGCGGTTATCAAACAGAATCCATTTTTCATCGCAGGTAACAATGCGGTTCAAAATTCCTTCATTTGTGTGTCTGTTGAGCAGTGCAAGGCACGTCTCGACGCGTACTTCGCGCTGGCGATCATTGAGTTCGTGGGGCACCCATTTGTCAAGCTTTTTTACCTTGCCAATTTGACGCAAATGGACCAATATTGTTTTGACGCTAACGTCGAAAGCTGCTGCTAATTCAGCCGTAGATTGTGTATCATCAGCTTCCACAACCGCCTTTAATTCGTCATTGTCGACCAAAGTCTTCGGACGACCGCGAGGTTCATTTTTCAGGTCGAAATTTCCAGAACGGAAGCGAGCAAACCAATAACAGGTGGTGCGTTGGTTTGTAGTGTTAGCTCCGTAAACGTCGTTGATGTTGCGTGCCGCTTGTGCCGCGTTGCTGCCACGACGGTACTCATATTCCATAATTACTCGAATTTTTAACGTATCCATGATGACGAAAAAGATTGAAATGCGATGAAAATGTAACACTAATCAATAAAGAAATGTCTACTTTTGGAAAAAAGAATCCATGTTTTTAAAATAAAATTAATTTGAAATTAGAATTCTTAGCCAAACAAAAATTATTTTGATTTGAAATGGCCAGTACTGCAGAACGGCAATTTCATAGGTAAAGACCTAATATAACACTGAGGCCGCGGACACAGTTTGCCGCGCGGCACTAGTCACAAGACAGTGGTCGAGCCAGCGACAACAGCCATGCGCATCACTGACAAACGTATGACTGTCCGACGGCATCAGTTCTAGGTCTACACAGGACCACGATTGTTCCGCACAAAAAGCTAAGAGTTCAGTATAAAATGACTCACCGGGGTGCGCATTGTAGTCCCCTAACATAAACACCGACTCCACACTGTGAGTGTCAATTATGGCTGTCATTTCACTGAGACACTCTGTGAATTCCACTAAATTTTCATTGGATTCAGTAGGCATATACACAGAAAATATCAATATGGAACGATCACTGAGCTCGATATTTATCGCGGCGAGACGCACACTATTGCACTTCACTACGGTTACCGTTGGAAACGCAGCCTTTCTCCACAGTAGGGCTACTCCGCCGTGGGGCCTACCGCGTAAGACCCCTGCCGCTATATCCACTGCAGAGGTGCCCGTGGAGGCGAAGTCGTCATCTATCGCGGCCAGGTATCCGAGGTCGTGCGGCATTAGCCACGTCTCTTGCAGCGCCACGACATCAGCCGAGCGACAAAGCTGACGCACACATTCCACCGATCTCATCACGTTTTTACAGTTAAAACTAATCAAGTTGATGTTATTCATAAATTAGAACTGTCAGTTTTCTCGCTAATCACACGGACATTGTCTTTGTCACGTCTGATAATGTTTATAAATCGACGATAGGCTACCCCCTTTGGCCAGAAGTCGTCACTCATGAAATTTACTAGCGAACGTTTAGGAACGAATATTTTGTATGATTCGTAATCCTTCGCTAACTTTGAGTCCATTTTTTCAATTTTAACATCGATGTTAGTCTTCTTCACTATGTAGGTACGGATGTCACACACGGTCACGCCCTTCGCCACATTATAAATGTACATGGGAACCTTAGTTTCCGCTGCCATAAAATTACTTCCAGGCTCAGGAATCGCTTTGCCTCGCTTCCCAACGAAGCGATTACGTAATCTTTTGTTTTGAACACGAACCCACTGATCACTTGGGGATTGTGTCTTCCAATTCCCTTCTCGAACAATCTCCGCCAACGATTTTTGCTTAGGTGCGATAGGACCAGATCCATTTTTGTCGAGTGGTGGTGATAGCGAAGCAGTACAGGCAGACGGAGGCAACGGGAAGGGGGGCAGGGGACCCCGCCCGACGGCCGCGGGTGACGGCGGTGGCGATGCCCCACCGGCCGCACCGTGCACCGCCGGGGGTACGGGCGCGGACTGCGCGTGAGGAGCCGCGAGCGACTCGATCAGCTGATCCGTGACGTGCGTCATCGTCGCCGCGTCCCGTAGTTCGACGGTCGGATCGTATTGCTTACTCTGCCGCGATGCTTCACTACTACCCTCCGATATTGGATCAATGTTAATACCGGGTTTTCGTGTAGATTCTAACAAAGTTTTATGTTGATAACATTCACTCATGCCTTCATTACACTCAAGCGGCAATTCCAATGGACCACTATCGCATTCATAGCTTGCGAGGCTTGCGACATGTGTACCTCTTCTGGTGTTTACGTTGCGCCATCCTGATGACTCATGCTGCACCTCACTTCTCAACTGGTCCATCTGCTTAACTGTAGCATAATCTTCTTTCATCATGTCGAGATCTTGCCGTAGCTTAACAATGTCTTTCAATAGCCTCGTCACGTCGACATGATCGAACAGAACCGGGGGTAACTTCTCAAGGTCGCGGGCCACGAAGACTGGGATATCCTCGGGGTCAGTATTGCGAATAAGACAGATGATGTCGTCTATGTCTCGAATATTCTTCCCCGGCTTCCTCCGCGTTATCTTACGTTTTGTTGTCGGCAAGGATTCGAATAACAAATTCTTCGCCGCTACAATTTCACTTTCTGAGAAAGCGCTCGCACAGATTCTGCTTAAACTTTCATCGTCCATCACAGATATTTTATTATGGACGAAAGCCAGAACTTCGTTAATAACTACATTGCAATTTGCACATTTAACCACAGAGTACATTTTAAATTCCCCGAATACCCACCGTCACGCACAATAAACAACCCTCCATCTTACGAATATTCGATTACGTCACGTGTCCGAGAGTTTAACATTTTTATAGTGAAAATTTCTTTAACGGCGTTGTGCACTTTTTTGGGATGGCTAAAAAATGTTAAACTCTCGGACACGTGACGTAATCGAATATTCGTAAGATGGAGGGTCTATTTTTTTAATTCACACTGGCCGTTTATACACTCACATGACCGCATCATTTTTGAAGTTGTACTTCTTTTGGCGCGATGGAGAAAAATGATGAGAGTGAATTTTTACGATGCGTGCGCACACCGACACCAAAAAATTTAACAGCATGAAGTTAGTTCTAGGTGGTATGACAGTGAATTTTTACGATTACGCATCGTAAAATCGTCATCGTAAAAATAACAGCATGACGTTAGTTCTAGGTGGTATGAAAATTGATAACTATGTTCAAGTTGTATATTAAGAAGTATAACTTCTTACGCGTGTACATAAGTACACACAAGTTTTTTTTTTTCTTAATTGTGTTAGACTTTTTATAGCCCACTGCCCTATATAGTAGATAGTTCTATTTTTTTAATTTACACTGGCCGTTTACACACTCAAATGACCGCAGCATTTCTTTTTTCTTAATTATGTTAGATTTTTTACAGCCGACTGCCCTATATAGTAGATAGTTCTATTTTTAGGGTTCCGTACCCAAAGGGTAAAACGGGACCCTATTTCTAAGACTTCGCTATCTGTCTTAGTTAGACAGTTGAAATTTTCACAGATGATGTATTTCTGTTGCCGCTATAACAACAAATACAAAAACAAAATTAAAGATATATTTAAGGGGACTCCCATACAACACACGTGAATTTTTTGCTCGTTTTTATAGATACGGAACCCTTCGTACGCGAGTCCGACGAGCACTTGGCCGGTTTCTAAAATGTATTCCCACCGTAGGGAGAGAAGCAATTACTATAAGTCTTTACCACCCAAAGGTGGGATATAGCATCTTCCACTCGCTATTCGAATTAAATTAACACTACTCTCGGACTATGAGAAATGAACAAAATAGTTTTCACTTCTATCGGCAGTCCCCAAAGACTGCCCCGCATGTTTTTTACTTCAATCTAGCTTCAGACACTAATAGGAGGCGGCAAAGAGACGTACAGACGCTAGCACATCCAGCTACCCAAATCTGTCAAATTTCTGTTATAGATTTTCAACTTTATCACATAAGCATAAGGTTCACTTTCAACTAGGAAAATTTGACATATTGGGGTAGCTTGATGTGCTGGCTTGATTGTGTATGCTCAAACCAATACAGATCTGATGCATGAAAGCGTAACTATTAGTAAATAGACTGGCTGGTGGGCGTGGTTGGTAGATAGGTAGGGGAAGCCCGGGCAAAACGCATATGTTAAGTGATATTGTAAATGAAACCATTATGTGATAATCAATTGAACTCTTTGTACTTTTAATTAGTGTCTACTATTTAATCCCACATTGGAAATGATACTATTGTAACTCTGATTTTACTTTAAACTAAATTTTAAGAAATTGTGTCCAGTAATGTTTTAAAATTACAGACAGTTTTTTTTTATATATATTTAATTCTTATTCTACGTATTTAAACTTGTTTGTAAAACTTACTATCTAAATACTGTGGATATCTGTAATTGTTACAACACAAAGAATGAATATTTAAATATATATTTATTCCGTAAATAACTTACTGTCATAAATATCTCTGTGTATGTAATGTTGATATTCCTTAATAAATAAAATAAAATAAAAATAAACCATCTGTGCAAAATTTATTTTATTAATTTTGTTTTGGCTTACCAACTGTAACTTATACTAATACATAAGAGAGAGTCGGTACACAGAACAAATTCCAGTATAGTTACCTCTTATAGGCAAGCACCACAAGCTCAATATAAACAACGTGGGGTACAATTGTTAATTAAACTAAAATAATTAAACTAAATAACAAGCTACGATAAATTAAGAAAAAAAAATTGCGGCAATAATGAACAAAAACTAATCACATAAACTTAAAAACTTTAACGATTTCTATTTTAATTATGAGCATTGACAAAAAGTATCAATTATTCGTTATGCCCGGAGGGGTCGGGCAAAACGGGTACGCTCCAAGGGCAAAACGGATACTGATGAATTAGTTACGATCAGTAAAAAAATAAAATAAAAAAGGTTTTTATTCAAGTAGACTTTAAAAAAGCGCTTCTAAATAGTCAGAACATGTTTGTAGTAATAGAGTTATTATTTCTAGTTACTTATTACACATATTTATGTACACGGAATGTTAAAACATTTATACAATTTATTTTATAATGGCAGTGATATTTAGCTAGCTTGTATTATGTTATTGTCATCTTATAGTCAACTCCTACATAATAGTGCTAGTAGTTCCTACATCAATAAGTACAGTCTTCATGCGCCCATCGTCTGCAATGATTACACTAGATCCAATCTTCGGCTGGAGGTTCAGTGTACACACGGCTACACATCAAGCTATACATATCCAGTAAATATCGATATCGAGGGACAATGCCACACAGATCATCCTAGCCCCAAACTACTCAAATCTTGTACTATGGGTACCAGGCGACGATATACATACTTATATAGATAGATAAATACTTAAATACATAGAAAACATCCATGACTCAGAAACAAATATTCGTGCCCATCACACAAATATTTGCACTTACCGGGATTCAAACCCAGGACCACCAGCTTCGTAAGCAGGAGCACTACCAACTAGGCTACGATGACCGTCAAAGTCAAGTATAAGCTGATCTCACGTTTTATAGGATTTCAATACAATGAGAGGTCAGCTTACATTGGAAATGTATAGCTTGATATGTAGCCGTGTGTACCTATTTGTCAGCGCACACTAAACAGTAAAAATCTGGTGTTGGGTTTTTGTTCTGCTGTTTGACTGTTAACTCTGAAATCTTGGTTCTTAGTATTTGTGTGGCAGCAACATTAGAATAGGTCTAATTTGAAATATTGTTAAAATAATTCTTACTAAACGAACTACTATTGTTTTGAAGGGCCTGATGGCGTGGTTGGCAAATGCTTGCTTTTCACGCCGCCGCGCCGGAGGTCGTGAGTTCGATTCCCATCCAGGACAGATATTTGTGTGCATGAACATGTCTGTTTGTCCCGAGTCTGGGTTTAAGTATCTATATAAGAATATATTTACAAAAGAAAAGTAGTAATGTAGTATATCAGTTATCTGGTTTCCGTAGTACAAGCTCTGCTTAGTTTGGTTCAGATGGCCATGTGTAGGTAAATAATATCCCGGCATATATTATTATTTGTTGATATTATTATATTATTATTTGTTTTATTTAATATAAGCATTATAGAAAACTGACATCTTTTTTAAATGTTATAATATTAACCCATTGATATTATTATTTCAATCAGATTTTTATTAATTGACATTACTTTGCTATTTTTGACATTGACTTTGTTTACTGTTTCATTAAATTCATTGTTATTCCAACAAAATATGTGATTTTTACACCGATTTTAAATAACAAATGATTTTCAAATACCTACTACTTATTTTCCAATACCTAGATCCCATACCTATGTAAAGCAAAAAAAAGTTGCATGCTTTATGTTTAAGTAGAATATATATCACAATACCAACCACTACAACATATTATCTGCTATTTTTAACCTGTATTCTGTGAATAAAGTTTTATTTTCAATTCAGTTTTACGGCTCTGGCTTCTTCGGTCTTATGAGCCTTCCGTAAAATATATTATTATTTCATTTATTTTCATCATGTCAAGTAAGTTCCGTCACAGTCAAGTCATACGTAGTCCTTGTCGTACCCCAGTAAAGCAGTGGAGACTTTACTAGAGGCTTACATGGAGTTTTAGATTCTACACAGAAAATCGCAATTCACGGCAATATGGCACTTTCCTCCACTAGTCTACGTTGTCCATGATGTAATGTCTAAAAATCCACCATATTTACACATAAAAACTTGAATTTACACCAGTTTTTGAAAATGAAACAATGCCCTGATGCGTCTTTTTCCGCGTTGGCGCCAAAAACCCCAGTGAATAAAGATTATAGAAAAGTTGCCAGACATATTGAGGAGTGTGTCAGGCAAGAGTTCCCATGTTGTTGGGGAAAAAATAGGACAAATAAAAATACAATATTATTTTTAATTTTTTATTACATCAAATAATATCAATGTAACATCAATTGTTTTACACAAATTGAAAACAGTCATAGATTGTCTAACGTGTAATTACTTATATTTATTTGTTCAAGAAGTAAGTATGAACATTTCAGCCTGTTTACACAATGTTTAGTTGCCACTTGCCAGTGCTAGTCAACGGTGACAGTAGTGACACATTCCAAACTCAAAATAAACCATAAACAAAACATATTTAATAAAATACAAAGAGTATGGATATGATTTGGAATCGGCCATGATTCAAGTAGTTTTATTAAAAAAAGAATTGATAAGACCATAGAGAATTTATTTCATGCCTTTAAATACCAAATTATAATTCGCAGTCCATGTAATTTGTATTAAGATTATATAAAAATGCGTTTACCTTTCACTAGACGAAGGAAGTGAAAGGTAAACAATAACCGAGGTAAGTGATTAGATAAATCAATTCACGCTGTTAAAGGATTATAGCAAGGCATCATACACACACACCCAACGGAGGTCAGTCCGCTTCAATTACAAGAAACAATAAAAGTGTATTAAATTTTTCTTCTTTCTTTATTCTATGGGCAGTGGTTGTCAGACTAAAGCCGCCCATTAGGCTTCGACATGGCTTTTAGACTGTTGCCTAATCACCACAACCGGGACCGACAGCTTAACGTGCCCTCCGAAGCATAGACACCCAATTAAACAACTTGAACGGTCACTCATCTATGGAATGTCCGCGTACCTAGGTGCTTAACGTCGCTGATCACTTACGAACCGGTGAGTCTGGCCATGAGGACGTTTTCTTCTACTACACAAATTACTTCCAAATATTAAAAGTAATGTAAAAAAATGATTCCTTTACATTTTCTGTTTGGACTGTGAAGTCTTACCCTGGTTTACATTTTATATTATTACAATAATTATTATAAGTGTAATTTAATAGTCGGTGTGCGTCTACGGTGTAAAGTGATATTCACTGCACTAGCACTTATCACTTAACCAGCTTTGATTCAACTAATCACTTAACACTTTCAGCTCTTCGGTTTTGCACCCGGCTAGTAGATTGAACACATTGGCTGCCGGGTTCATGGCGTGGCTGCGAAAGTGTGAATGCATACACTACATAGGTACACACGGCTACATATCAAGCTATACACTTCCAGTATAAGCTGATCTCGCGTTGTATAGGATTTCCATACAACGTCAGGGCAGCTTATATTGGAAATGTATAGCTTGATATGCAGCCGTGTGTACGTGCACCTAAATCATAACGTGTAAAGTCAGGCTATTACATCAAACACGTTTACAATCTGTCCTACTTACATCCATCGTCTCCTCTCTATACACAATTAGAATAACTATCTATTATTAACATTTATATTGAAATATAATTCAGATCATAGCACAGGCAAATTTTAATATCATGCTTATACTTAATCATAATTTAAGTTTCAATTATCATACTTAAGTCTGAATAATTCGTTTTTTTATTTTTAATTTTAATCTTAGGGTAGAAATGTGTACACACGGCTACATATCAAGCTATACATTTCCAATATTAGCCGACCTCTCATTGTATGGAAATCCTATACAGCTTATACTGGAAATGTATAGCTTGATATGTAGCCGTGTGTACCAGTGGAGGCGCGATCCGCTCAGCTTAATTAACAACTTTTTGTTGGCAATTTTTAAGGGCGCTGATCGCGCTAGTTCCATAATATGGCTTCACTCGCTATACGCATCATAGGCAACGCACTATAAATGCGTAGCATACATAAACATCATATATTCATCAATTATTCAGCGCATAATATACTGAACCACTATTCTATACAGGTAATTCTAAGATTTCAACATTTAATTACGATGATCATATTAGAATAGACCCTCAATTCCGAATGCCTTCAATTTAATTAATTACTTACTTAATTACATAGACTGACCTCTTCAAGTTACTGACTTAGAGCTTGATTCACATTGTAAAGTTGCAAGTGTAAGTGTTAAGTATATGTATTAATATGATTCGTAATTCTTACGTATAAACGGTCACACAGTTAAGTGCAAGTGTTTACTTCACACAATAGAGTCGCACTTACACTTGTAATTCATCCAAATGTGAACAAGGCTTTACTTTAAGGTTTATTCTAGTAATCAAGAGTGTATTTATTCCCAACTTGCAAAACATTCTATCTATTGTGTCACAACCCTTACAGCCATTTATTATCATTTGAACAAATATTTATGTACATAATTTCATAATTATTAAAAATACACATTTAATAGACCGACAGTAATGAAACCGCTTATAATACGAAACACCTAATGAAATATTAATATTATTGTTAAATTAAAATGGCTCCAGTATATTTTTATTCACACTTGCAGTGCCCTCCACCCGACTACCGGGTTCGTGGCGTGGCTGTGAAAGTGTTAAACATACATTATAAGACATATATAACAAACATTTAATGTGTGGCTATCGGCGACTACTACCACCATGTCATTCTCCCTCTAGGGGAAACATCTACCAGAAAACTGCTAGCAGCGTCTCTGTGATCGCCATCCATCTACCAAGGGTGGCGATTATGGCATACCCTCCCCCATTTTAGATGGAGGCTCTTGTCCAGCAGTGGACATTTTACAGACATGTTGACAACAAACATATATTATAGGTACAACAATATGATACTTAAAATTATTTCCAGCATGAATATTCAAAATATTCACAAACATATACTCGTTTTATGAATGACTACGGTGCGGTCTTACAAACATTGCAACGTCAACAAACAATTGTTTTACAACATTTTGCACATCTTGTGGTAAAACACAGTGCACATTCATAATAATTTTACCACCATTTACAACCTGTGTTATGCAAATAAACGTGTCGATTTGAAATGGAAGATTGTATTATTATCTTGATAATTCACTAAAGGGATAAAGCAGCGTTTTTGCATCACCAGCCGCGGCGCCATATTGAGTTTCGAGCGTAACATAATCCTAATTCTAGGAACTCCGGATTGCAACGCTAGATTTAACAGGCCGATGGACCACAAAAACACTTTTTATATAAGAAATATCCGTGTTTTTACTTGAGCAGTTCTACTTTTCACACCTGCGAGACAATGAAAAGTAATATCATAGACAAAATATTTCATGATCACTATACTTCTATTTCCTTATTAAAAAAAAAATTGTATGTATTTCCAGATCAGTTTTAGAATAATTTTACAGTTGTTTATGGTAAAAAGTTTTCATTCGTTTTGGTTCACGTTCCAAATTCAAAATCACGGTATTGTCATTTTCCCCTCCCTTACCATCTCCACAGTATAAAAATATAGACAGTACGCAAACTAAATACAAACGCTCGAAACGGCTCACTCACAGACATGAGCATTAACAAGACCCCAAAGCGGTTGTCACGGTGCTACTACTGATAAGTAGTGAGTGCCTCATTAACACGTGATCACGTATAAGTTTAACTCATCTTTTAAAAAATGCCACGATCTTATTGTGCAGTATACGGTTGTTTGAACTCGGCTTCATCAAAATCGAAGCTATCGTATTTTAAACTTCCTGCAGATTTTTGATAAAAAATATTTTGATTGAACGAAGAATCAATATCTAAAACGATAAAAGTTACAACCCTATTGCTTCCATAGAGCGTAGGTTTTTTTTATCTTTATTATTTAATTGGGGTCTTTATCCCAATGGATACGCCAACCCCATCATGCCTTATACTAACTACTACAAAAAATGCCTTAAAGTTAATTTAAAAGGAGAATTTTAATCAATATGATACACCAACGCGCTAAATCATTTCGCCACATCTGTCTTTGGTTGTGCCAAAATTGTTTGAATGAAACCTACCTGTAACATATTTAAATTGAACTTATTGATTAAAATTCTCCTTTCCTGTTGGTTCTTGACAATCCATCAGCAAATGATATACATCTTCAAGTACATTGCATGTGTTGCAGTTGGGAGAACTAACTTTCTTCATGAGAAAAGCAAGAGCGTAGGTTAAATCAACTAAGCTTAGTTTCCGTACTGTCCATATGTATACTGTGCCATCAGTATCCTATCAGTATAAAGCGATTCAAAATAGTGTAATTTGAACTGTTTTAACACTTAATTGGTCATAGCATATTATTATGTTCATAATTCATTGGTTTTAGCTCCTATTACATCACAATAGAGTTTAAAATGAGGTGGTAAGTATTATACTATTGTGAAAAAAAAAACAGCGTAAAAAAAGAATAAGCGCTTCACAGAAATTGCAATTTGATACAGTCATGCATGTTTGGTGCAGGTTCAAGAGGTATTCATATAAAACCCTAACAATAAACTTATTCAAAAAGAAATTTCAAGAATTACTTAGTAAAAAAGGGTACTATAGTGTGAAAGATTTTTTACTAGATAAGTCTATTGTGCTAAATATGTGAAATTATTGTGTTTTAAATTGCGGCAAACTACTTTACATACATAAATTTTAAGTCATTTGTACGCCTGATTCGGCAGGACATGTTGATACCACGACTATCATTGTAACACCACATGTAAAAATGTAACACATGTTTCATACAAATAAATGAATCTTTATCTTTTAAGGGCATTGGTTCAGCTGGATTACAAGATGGACTGATGATCTTGTGAGTGTCGCTGGAAGCTTTTAGATGCGGTTAGCGTAAGACCGGCAATTATGGAGATCTTTGGGGAAGGCCTTAGTCCAGTAGTGGAAGTCTTTCGGCTGATATGACGTTAGAAGATTATTATCATTAGTTTCCTTCACTATTTTGGAGTCTAATTTGGCTTCAACTTGGAATCTATTTTAACTGATTACTTGCTTATCGTATGGGCAGTGGTTACCCCGGTGTCAGAGTTGTTCAAGCCGCCCATTGGGCCTGTCATGGCTTAACGACTGTTGCCTGGTAGTTACAACCGGGACCGACAGCTTAACGTGCTCAGAGCCACTTTGGCGTACAACCATCTATGGCCTAACCGCGAACCCAGTTGCTTAACATTGCCAATCACTTACGGATCGGTGAGAGCATCTGGATAATTTTAACTGCAAAAAAAAGGTACAGTTTTAATTGGGTATACTTTTATAATGTATGTCATGATAACATGATACACGATAACCGACGAACTGCTAATAGGTCACGTGATAAATACTAATATATACATACATATACTAATCTATACATATAATAAAATCGTAGGAAAGTCAAAACTGTACATTGAATATTTTTTAAAGAGGATACTTGGGGCGTGATCTACAGTCGATATCGAAGCCAAAAATATAGTTTTTAGAATTTTTGTCTGTTCGTCTGTATGTATGTGCGGGCTAAACTCAAAAAGTACTGCATGGATTAACTTCAAATTTGTATGAATATTACTAAGAGGTCGTGTCAACGTATAGGCTACATATTACCACGCTATCACCTACGGTGGAGGAAATGTGATAATTTATAAAATTTAACGCGGGTAAAATCGCGGGGCATAGCTAGTATATATATATAAATCGGTGTAGCATATACATGTTATACTTATTTTTAGATTTGACTGGCCTGTTGGTAGAGGTGTTAATAACCCTGGCTAATAAACCAGAGGTCTTGGGTACGATTCCCACCCAGGGGCTCCCCGTACAAAATGCATCAGCTGATAGTTACTTATATCAGTTGAAAGATGTCCACTGCTGGAAAAAGGTCACCCCCAAAGATCTCCACAATTGGAGTTCTTATGCTACCCGCATCCAGCATCTTCCAGGACAAGATTCTATGTGATGAGGACGATCAATTATTCTTTCTGGGTGTAAGTTATCTATAATATTTAGAGGCTGGCCGAGGAGTTGCCGTTCAAACGCAAAATTTAGATACTTTATGATGAGGAGTATCCGAATCATAAACCATAAACTCCCCATTTTTTTTTATACTTTGACAATTTATGAGGCCTGAGCTCAAACCCTAATTTTGAACTTTCGAATAAACTCTAAGTCAGTTCTGCAATGAGTAGATAAACCATACTTTTATGGGTGTTAAGTTAAACTATGCTAATTAGTTATCACAAAAAGCTGAACCAGAAATGTTCTAGAACGAGAAAAAAATCAAAAACTGATGTTAGGTGATATATACGAAAAAATACATTAAAAATTATATCTCGAAACTACGCAAAATTGTAGAACATACATGGGGGTGATTCGGATACTCCTCATGATTAAGTATCGAAATTTTGCGTTTGAAAGTCAACTCTTCAGCCACCCTATACGTATTTAGAAATATATAAGTATGTTTATATGTGTATGTAAATATATACGTTATGTTCACAAAAAAGCTGAACCAGAAATGTTCAACAGAACAGGAAAAAAATCGAAAACTGATGTTAGGTGAAAAATACGAAAAAAAAACATTAAAAAATTCTATCTCGAAAACTACGCAAAATCGTAGAATATACATGGGGGTGATTCGGACCTCCTCATGATAAAGTATCGAAATTTTGCGTTTGAACGTCAACTCCTCAGCACCCTATATGTATTTAGAAATATATAAGTATGTTTATCAGTTGGTTGGTTGGCAAACAAACTCTGCCTACTTTGGCATCGATTTTAAGTGTATTAAGAGTTGGGCAAAGATATTTATTTTATTAAAAAATATTAGTTCCCTATCTATGATTTACAACTGTTTAATATTTAAACTATGATAGTTATAATAACCTTATTTTTTTAAATCCCTGCAGTACCCTCAACTCATATTGAAGATATAAAATGATATTACTTTTCACAATTGATATATTATACTGACTACACTCGTGGCTCAGTAGTCGAATGTATGTTAATCTAGCGGCTAGTGAGCTTGCTAAGCCCGAGGTCGTGGGTTCGATCCCCATCCAGGACAAATATTTCTATGATGAGCAGGATTATTTTGTTCCGTGTCTGGGTGTAATTATTCTATAATATGTATGTATTTAGAAATATATAAGTGGGTTAATCAGTTTTATGGTTGCTATTACAGGCTCTGCCTGGTTTGGAGTTGTCCCAAGATATTTATCACTGGTACACTCAGGTATTTGTGCGATCTATAAATAGTTGTTCCGAGTCTTGATATGCTTTCTGTCCGTAGTTTAATGTTTATAAATTCCCCGCAATACTGAGATTCATTGGGCGTCGTCTAGTCTTAAAAAAACATTAAAAAAACAAAATTTTGTAGGCATTGTAAAGAAATACGACCTTTTCGGTTCTGTTAATTTTTTTAAATATATTTTGGATATTTTCAGTCAAACCTAAAAAACGGACAATTCAAGGGACCTAAAACGAAGATCACGAGAAAACAATGTTAATTACATAATGCTTATGCTTTTAAAATGGCGGTAATTGAGGATAATAATAATAATTTCTTCCTTTTCCAATTTTAGTCACGGGGGGCAGTGTCAATGGAGTGGCACCCATGAGTGTGGAACATATTATAGTGTACAAGTATATCTAAAGAAACACAAGTGCTCTCCCTATACCCTCCCTCATGATCCGTTGGGTAGGACTAGTCGACTCTCCTGAATAGAGGTCAGGTGCAGGGCCGACGACTTTGCGTGGTCTTAGAGGCATGGAGGTGAAACATCGCCATACTTCCAGAGTCCAGGTAACGGAAAGAGCCCAATACCACTTTTTTGTTCCACTCAGGATTTGTACTCAGGGCCACATTATCAGCAGTTCAACACGCTGCCTTTACAAGGAGCCAGCCAGATACCAAGGTAATTAATCTGTCTTCTAGGCTAAGGCCTAGCCAAGCCTTGATGCCTAGATGTTTGACTCATCATATCAGAGACTCCAGGTACACACGGCTACATATCAACCTATACATTTCCAGTATAAGCTGATCCCGCGTTGTATAGTATTTCCATACAATGAGGGGTCAGCTTATATTGGGAATGTATAGCTTGACATGTAGCCGTGTGTAAGAGTTACACCATTTGCTCCTTTGCATGTCCCATGACCAGACCAATTAAGCTTTGTTTCTCTTTCTCTCACTACCACGATCCGTTTAATGCGCAGAATAGTATTTCTCCCGTCTGAATCAGTCAATTTTACTCCCAAAATGGTGTGTTTCATTACTAAAATTTCTAAATGGGTTCCATCCTTGCTCCTAGAATGATGCCCACATTAGGTCACTGCCATTTCAGAACCAGAAGCTCTTCAAGCATTTTGATCATCTTATGCCAGGTAATTTCATACTTGTAGACCTTTAACATATCACATTTAAAAATTCGCGAACACATCATCATATCAGCCGAAAGACGTCCAGTGCTGGACAAAGGCCTCCCCCAAGGATCTCCACGATAGCCGGTCTTGCGCTGCCCGCATCCAACGGCTTCTCGCGACCCTTGCAAGGTCGTCGGTCCACCTTGTAGGGGGCCTGCCCACGCTGCGTCTTCCGGTTCGTGGTCGCCACTCAAGAACCTTTCTGCCCCTCTTTAGTTTGGCAATTCTTTGGGCTATGTCGGCTACCTTGGTCCGGCTGCGGATTTCGACGTTTTTGATTCGATCGCGCAGGGATACTCCGAGCATAGCCCTCTCCATTGCTCTTTAGGTGACCTTCAGTCTTCTGATGAGGCCTATGGTAAGCGACCACGTCTCTGTTCCATAAGTCATCACTGGCAACACACACTGGTCGAAGACTATAATTATAACAAATTTAATTTTAATTTGAACGCATTACTAAACAAATATTGCACGTATCATTTTTTTTATGAGCGATAACATTACGGAGTCGTAATCAACTGCGTGTCACGAAATGCTTTTATAACGTCAATGTTATCAAAAAGCAGTGTATAATCACTATTTAGGTATTTCATTAGTTTCAATTTAAATATCTTATAAACACTTGAGGCATCAATTATTCCCTCACTTGTTAGATTTTAACTGGTCCCTAAATTAAATGGTATACAGCTTACAATAAAATATAATATAATGTCCTCCTAGCCGAATTTCGGCCACGGCGGCCAGTCTCAACAGAGATTACCCATCTGCGCGGGACATATTATAGTGCTCAAGTGTGTGCGCAAACACAGGAGAACTTTCTATTCCATCACTCTCATGATCCGATGGGACGCCTAGGCGACACGACCGGAAAGAGGTCAGGTACATGACCGACGGCTTTACGTGCTCTCCGAGGCACGGGGGTATAATACCGCCAACTCCCAGACTTCGGGCTGATGCTGAGAAATTTTCTTTTTACAGATAAGTCCCAAAATCAGTTTTTGGCCCGACCCGGGATTTGAACCCAGGACCTCGTTTTCTGCGGGTGAACACGCTACCGCTAGACCAACGAGGCAGTCGGTAGCTTACAATATAGTCCAACTGAAGGTTGTCTGGAAGAAAACGCTGTAATCGATATGCCTGTTTTATTATTATTAATTGAATATAGTAAGATTTCAAGATTGCTCCGTATACGGTGTGCAATAAAGTGTATTTATCTTATCTTCCCTAGTTTTAGGGACACACACATTAGGTACTACTGCTCGGGGTCGCCCTGACAGCGTCATAAAGACTAGTATACAACATGTAACGTAATTAACGCACACCCTCAAACACCCCAATTAGAATATTATGTTGTAATCAGAATACAGACACTGATTTTTTTATTTAACATGTTATGTGCATCGTTATTTACCAAATTAGTTTCTTGGAATAATGTAAATTTTTCTTTATTTTGTATTGAAAGATGGAATTTGTATGAATACATATAAAACTGCGATTTTAAAGTCTTATTAGTTTGACTTACATTCCATTTCAATTTGTTTTGACTGTACAGGGTTAATATGACAATAATTTCCGTAGTATTAATTAATTTGGAATAAAATATTACCTATATTAAAAATGATATAAATCGATTCAGTAAACGATTCTGAACAAACTATTTTCAGGATGTGCGTTAATTAAGTTACATGTTGTATGTTTGTAACATATACGACCCTCTATGACGCTGTCAGGGCGACCCCTTCTCTACTCGCAACACATGTTAATTCCACGGGAGTGGGGTGTTTTCCCTAATTTCCCTTGTATTTGTATGTAGTATTAACGATTTAGTTTACTTAAGAAATATATATTAATTCTATTAGTGGAAACTTGTAAATGGCTGTCAATTTTATTCAAGTTATGTTTAAGGTACCTGCTAGCTGTCAGTATCCCAATAAAATTAAAAATAAAATAAAATTATAGCTTCTTCCGGTGCCGAGCTAACATCTAGCGTTTCCAGTAACATTATCAATGAGCATAATCTTGTTGCACATGCTACACGCCTCCATAAAATCAGTAACTCGTTCATGGAGAAGGATATACTCTTCTACAACAAACTTCCTAATTACATCAGAAAACTGTCAATCAACAAATTTAAAACTAAAATTAAACCCAAATTGTGTAGCAAGCAAGAGCCTTATTACAAAGTTTCAGACTGTTAATAATATAATTACTTGGGAATAAGTAGATTTAATTGAAAACATTTAGATAATTAAATTCTAATTAGATGTTAGGATGATCCGATGTTTTTTTTTGACAGTGTTTGTCAGTAGCTGCCGCGTCAAGCACTGCTCGGTAAGGCAAAAAATGTGACGATTCATGACATGACTATGACATTATAGGGACATCAAATTGCCAATAATAATTTTCCATTATAAGTTTGCATTTGCTATGGTTCTATGCTCTACGGACGTCCCGTATTTTTTTTTATTCGGGCCCTTTCCTCTTATTCCTGCAACTCCTGTAAGCCAGGATCAACGGTGACACACAATGAAATGACTGAGCGGTGAGGCTCAGGCATGTTCCGGGGAATCGTTTTAACTGTCTTGGATCCCGCAACAAATTTAATCAGAAAGAAACAAGGAGGAGTTAGAAAATAAATAGTTCGACTTCCCTCCAGAGCAAAGCGGAAGACAGAATGATATAAAGAGGCTATAGCCCCATAAAACGGGAGAATTGCAACTAGAGAAGCCAGCTGCAAAAGCACAGAGGATCAATTTAAGGGTCCTAAGTGACATATTGTGTGTTTTTTATCTGTATTCTGGACTCAATGCAATCAATTTAGTATTACTAACATAACATGTTGCATAACTCGATGACCTAATATCTAACTTACTAACAAGCCCGTTATCGGAAACCGACAAACTTGTAGGTTTATTTATAGCCTTTTATTTACAAGCCAATACACTATTTATATTTATATGAAATTGTGAAGCCACAATTGTTTACAGCTGGCCATAAAAATATGTTAACAAATTCTATTAGGGTCAAATTTTGAACGTATCAATTAATTGAATTAAAAAGGTGAAATACACTTTCAAGCAATCAAAAGTAAAACAAAAAAATGTTAACAAACAAGAAGATGAACCTATTTTAATGCATTTGGCGGCCTTATCGCTAAAAGCGATCTTTTCCAGGCTACCATTGCATTCCCAGATATATTATATATAGCTGTTGCAAGCTTGTGTGAAGGGTACAACCGGAAGGTGAAGACCTTAGAACATTCTCTGACCAAATCGGAGACGTTCTCAAGAAGGGCCACGTCAGAAGTAAGTATCAAGAATATAATGACAGTAAACGAGGCAAAAGAGGTTTTCAAAGATCGTGAAAATGGAAATTCGTTGTCTTTGCCCTCTCTGGGAAATAGACGTGAATTTTTCTGGGAAATATTGAGGGGGATGAGAGTGTCTTCCCCAGACCTCTAAACCAAACCAAAGCCGAGGCTGACCCAATAATTCCGTGGGTAATTGAGCACGCCCGCGCCCATATAAAAAACAAATGTCCTTTGGCAAGCCAACAACCTTGGATATTGTTTAGCCAAGCGATATATACTATTAGGGTGACTTTGTCCCCACCAAACGAACAATAGCTTCTTGGTTGGGAATACCAATGCTCAATTCCGAATTATATGAGTAGCTGAGTAAAAATCAACGAACTATCAAGGCCATTAAATTACAAACCTTACTAAAAGGTATTTTTTAAGTTTGCTGCAAATTCGTCGAACATTCTCTGACCAAATCGGAGACGTTCTCAAGAAAGGGCAGGTCAGAAGTACCCTAATCCGGCGCGCATGTATGTAGAAAATAATGACAGTAATCGAGGCAAAAGACGTGTGCAAAGATCGTGACAAATGGAAATCAGTTGTCTCTGCCTACCCCTCTGGGAAACAGGCGTGGGTTTTTGTATGTATGCTGCAAATTTAAATATTATTATTTAGTGCAAGAACAATCTGGAAATAATCTCTGAAGGGCAGGGGCGATTGGTTTCATTGCCACATGGCGTTCGGAGAACTTCGTTCCAACATTTTTAAACAAGATCTTTTCAGATCTTGAACATTGATTTTAGAACGAGGAACCATTGCGAGTATTTTTTTTATTTATAGATTTGTCAAACGCTCTTCTTCGCTTTACTTTTTAATCACTAATGTATTCGTGGTTGTAATGCATAGACATTACAGAGATTTTCGATTATAGGTTTCGGTAACGCTCGTAAATAGTTTCGAGGCTATTTTTTGTCATATTTCTGGCCATGATATTTGCGAGACGTTTATCTTAGATCTTTAATATTAGACCACACATGTTTACTATCTTATTCTTTACCTTTCTTCTGAACTAATGTTTTTTGACGATCTTTTGTTACTGTATCTACACAATAAAGGGAATAATATTTAAGCGAAAAATTTGGATTTTTATCAGCGATCCGATTGGTCAATTTAAGCATCTTCTACATGGTAGCAAACCAACGTCCCAGCAGAGATCTAGACTGCAGTTGTGCAGTCTAGATGGATGACAAACACCAGGGTGACCTATGTTGGGACGTTGGTTTGGAAACGTGTAGAAGATGCTTTACTGAATCTACACGACGACGTCAGTAGATACGCGTCCATGAAAACCGGTCTTACCTACTACCTGCGTTCTTGCTATGTATAATGAATTCGTAACTACAAAGTATACTTTGTCCGTTAAGTATATTCATTTGAGATTATGTATATTTTAAAATCCTACTAATATTATAAATGCGAAAGTTTGTGAGTATGGATGGATGTTTATTACTCTTTCACGTAAAAACTACCGAACGGATTTTGGTGAAACGTTATCAGTATATTGCTTGTACATCCGAATAACATATAGGCTTATATTTATAATGTTTAACGCGGGTAAAACCGCGGGGCATAGCTAGTCAAAAATATAACAAAAATATAAAAATAAAGAAGAAAATATCTAAAAATTACAGACAGGATTCGTGAAGCTATTGCAGTACCTATGTGTACTTGTCAAGATAAGATGAAAACAGTTTATCAATTGACAGATTTGTTCAGTTCTAATAATCAGAACTCATATAAAAACTACAATACATAGTTAATAAAAAGACGACGCCCACACTAGGAAAATGAATCCCTGTGTCGCAGGTTATTTTATAAACATAATTGACGGACACATGGTACACCCAAACTCAGAACTACTTATGCTAACACTCGTTGTCCCGTGCGGGAAACGAACCCAGGACACAAGTGGAGAAAGTCTTAAGCGCTACTTATTTTACGCAGATTGGTACAGACGCGGCACGTCCAGCTACCCCAATCTGTAAAATTTCTTTTTTAGATTTCCAACTTTATCACAAATGCATAAGGTTCTCTTTCAATTTGGGGAAAATTTACAGATTGCACATAGTTGACAGATGCATAAGGTTCTCTTTCAATTGGTGAAAATTGACAGATGACAAATTGACACATCAAGCTAACCACCACGTTCGACACCTGCTTTCATTTTTCCCTGATCCTCAAATGATTAATGCGTTTATTAAATTTATATCAACTAACAAAATAAATATTATTATAAATATAAAACATAATCCTGCATTATCCCACGTTGATTTACCATTACATGACACTGGCAAAATTGCTGAAAGTAACGGCAGATTGCCATTAATTAAAAAAAAAAACCACCTAGATGCGTCTGTACATGACGTTGTAACTAACTTTTATTCTTTTCTATTTGGGTCGTATAGCACCCTCCAAAATGAGCAGGTTTTCATACACTAATGACAATTTCTTCCATCAATATCAACTACATTGGAGTAGTTTAATTATTGTTTCAAGCGGTATTCATTTGTTTATGCTAGTGAGTTTAAGTTCCACAGATAACAAAGCTATATGACTTATACGCAATGTACAGACGCCAGCACATCCAGCTACCTCAATCTGTCAAATTGCCCCAATTGAAAGTGAACCTTATGCTTATGTGATAAAGTTGAAAATCTATAAAAGAAATGTGACAGATTGAGGTAGCTCGACGTGCTGGCGTCTGTACCTAATGCGCACGCCATAGCCATAGATAGTAATTAACTGCTAAGACTATTGTTTGAAATATATTTTGTGTATAGATATTATTATGTGTACTGTCACTTTCAATTTTGTGACTGCGGCATATAGCTGCAAGCTATCACTTTCCGTTTTGTGACTATGACATCTAACTGTATGCTGTCACATGGTGCTTGCCGCATGCTGTCACTTTATGTTTTGTGACTTATGCATGTGGGAACTTTCTGACATTTACTGTTTTGTCATTGTGACATGCGGTTGCATGCTGTCACATTTTTATATGTGAATAGCATGTGACTGCATGATATCACTGTCAGTGATTGTGGCATCTATGTTCTGTCACTTTCTGTTATGTGATTGTGTCATCTGTCAATGTCAACTGGTGTGAGCTAATTGTCCTCTTTATTCATACTGGATCCTATCAATACGACAATTGAAAAATATAGATTATAAATTGCATTTATATTACACATGTTACAGATACAATATCCTTATCAAGAAACAATTGAGCTTCATCCTGTTGTGGTCCCTCCGAGATCTTTTGTCTTTACTTCATACAAACATTAATTAACATTTAAATGCAATTTTATAATAAATTTGTTTATAACATTTATTGGTGATTGACTAGCTATGTTCGCAATAAAGAATTTTGATTGATTGATATAGGTAATTTCTTACAGGCTCATAGTATACATAGAAGACAGGGTGCTCCATATATGTTTCAGTCAGTATAGGTAAGTATTCAGAAGTATGAAAATATTTTAAAGATTTTATCATAGATAACAGTCAAGTTCCTGTTTTTTTTAAATAGAAAATTGTGCATTTTAGTTACAGTAACATGTTGATTACTAAAACGTCTTGATATGCGCAATTATATACTGTGTCCTACCGATGAAAGGAAAATCTCATTCAACTATATATGATCAGATAGAAATATATTGAACAAGAGCAGTAAAGAGAAATATGTGACAAATGAATCTTCGACCGAAAATTATATGTGGCAGTATACAAGAAGTGGACTTTGGTTTTTTTTTTTATTTACCTTCAAGACCTACATAATATGAGAAGACAGATTATTATGAAAGGATAAAATATTCCTAATATGTGGCCTCTACAACATGGTGCACCTGTCAATTAAGAACATGATACATCAAATTTGCTAAAACTTTAAATAAGTAATTTATTTTTCAACGCTATCTGTAACTATGGCTTGCGCCTGTGTAGATATTTTATGTTATTGGCATATTTAATGCTTTATATGTTTCTAATCAATTGTTGTTGCAATTAATTCTTAACCAATACCTATCAAAATTATCTCTAATACTTTCAATTTCCTCTGTCTTCAAGTGGCCAACCAGAACAATTTAAATAATATTAGGTATATGAATGTCAGTTTTGTGACTGACCTGTTGGTTCAGTGACCCTAAATGCTAAGCCAGAGGTTGTGGGTTCAATCCCCACTCAGGAAATTAAAAAAAAAAATTCAGTGTCTGGGTGTAATTTATCTGTGAAATATAAGTAACTGTCTGGTTGCCTTAGTACAGTCTGCCTCGTTTGGAATCAAATGGCAGTACATTAGTTGTCATATTTTATATATTATTATTTATAGTTTTGGAAGTTCAAAGTTAAGTTCTCTATATCCAGAATTATGTATATTCAAGCTGCCCAAAATACAAACTAATTAGACTTATTATATAACTGATACTGATGCATATCCGTGTGGTTATCAACCTGGGAAAAATAACCTGGCCGCCACATACCATCCTGTGGGTGTCAGGTGACTAAGTGATACACCAAGTAGCCGGGCAGTTGCATCACCTGCTTACTAGCTACCACGTCACTGCATTTCCAACTTGAATGCCAAGCGCAGTGACTACGGCAAACACCTCAAAATGGCAACATTTTAGACATCTTTTGGGGACGCCTATGTCCAGCAGAGGATGATATCAGGGTTATGATGATGATGCAGAGCTTACTTAATACATATTAAGTTTGTAAGGTAAGTAATAGATAAGAATCTTTTCATTACAGATATGTATACAAGACAAAGCTAAGAATAATCCATTATTATTCTGGCTTGCAACATTATGGCATAGACATGTTTTATAAAAGGAATTGTGTTATATGAAACCGTCGCCATTTATACTCAAGTACAGCCACAGAAATTAATTCAATAGTTATGTAATAATATAATAAGTATCAAATGACACACAGCTACAAAGAAATCATTGAATTGCTGTGACTTGGTTTTATCATTCCCATATCACATAACATCTGCAACATGTCACCCATAAGACCCATTTATCTGTGTGTCCTATCCAGTCTCATGGTCAATTTAGGAGTTGTATGAGGCTACAGACATAGTGGTCAGCTTTGCCCAATCTTACCATCAACATAATGAAGAAAATCTGACAACAGTTAAAAGTTCTAATCGTACCCAGATGATCAGTAGTCAGGTCAGACACACTGGGACCTGTCTTCATAGGATTGCGGAATAAAATGATACCCATTCAATTTAGCTGGTTATTTCTAACCAAATTTACATATCTAACATAATTAAGTATCCAAGTATAATCATCTAATCTAAAAATGAACACAGTATTACTTGTATTTTTGTCTAAATAATTATTCAAGAGAATAGTTCTTCATCACATAATTGTAATTGTTTGGTTATAAATGGTTGATGTGCCCTCCATATCTTCAATTATGTGTATTTTTAGATAGATTGCCTATACCTGAATAACTTTAGTACAATTCTTTTACAGTCCTTTTATGCAGTTCCTGCATCCTAAAGATTATATCTACCAACAATTTGGACTCGCACAGATAAGAATTAAGGACTTCTGTTAGTGTACCTTTATATATATTGTTATTATTATCTGTGTAAGTTTACTGAATAAATTTATTTTCTTTCTTTCTTAGTTGAATTTAAACAAATGTTTCTCAGTATATGCCCCTGATTTCATGCTGCCAGCACCTAAACTAATTTAAGTATCATTTCATTTCATTCTAACATAGATCTTATGTAAAGGACAGATAGTACATTGGCCAATTAGGAGGCTAAGTGCGGAAACCAACTATAACTAACTATAAAAAGGACAAGGCATCTTTACTGGTCACCGGAGCAGCATACCCGCATTCCCGGGGCTCCCCTATCAGGCGCCAAAAGAAGTCCACGGCAGATTAGGTTTTGACAGTGCGCGCCGGACATACCCACCCGCAGACGCTTTTTGCGGGTGGCATTCCTCCTGACTTACCAAAAATAAGAAAAAAAGGCCATCTTTAGTGGTGTCCTTTTATTTCTTTTTGGTGTAAAATCTATACAAATAAATAAAATTGAAGTGTCTGTTTGTAATATTTGAATAACCAGTTTTTACTTCATGTATATGCATATATATACGGCACATACACCAAAATAACATTTTAAAAATTTTTGTCTGTCTGTCTGTCTTGTCTGTTTGTTCCGGCTAATCTCTGAAATGGCTGGAACGATTTTGACGTGACTTTTATTGACAGGTAGCTGATGTAATAAGGAGTAACTTAGGCTACGTTTATTTTAGAAAAATTATTTTATTTTAGAAAAAACAAAAATATTAATAAATAAGCTAATTAACACGTGGACGAAGTCGCGGGCACAGCTAGTGCTAAGTAAAATTAAGGGACACATTTATCATATCTGCAGGACAAAGGCCTCCCCAAAAGATTTCCACAATGGAGTTGTGTTCATCATTTGGAAGGATATGTCATTTTCACCATGCTTGGCAAACAAGTGGGGACTAATTATATGGCCAGTTCACATCAGTGTGCAGTTTTAGTAGTTTGATAGATCTATATATGTACCGTTCTTTTCATATGGGTTATATTAGACAGAGATGTAATGACAGTAGAATTAGTTTAGTGTAATAGATGGAATCACCAACAATATGTAATTTACTGTTTTGACGTAAAAGTAACTGTATTTTGAATACACAAAGTGCAAATTTAACTGCAACATCACAATAAAAATGTATGCTTTACAACATATTACATACTACCTCTTATCTACTAAGTACTTCTGTAGAATATGTATTATATATATATATAAGGTGTATCAGCAATAAACAAGATTTTTAATGATCATATTTAATTTTAGGGTTTATCAAATTGCCAAAAGGCGCAGTCTTTAGCTCACTTCTTCAATGAATTTGGTCACTCACTGACTTTACCCACACAGTGGGAGTTAGTTATTCAGACATATTTAACCACCTAAGTCTCCAAGTACACACAATGAATTATATCTGAAACATTTGGTCAAATATACCACCTACTTATGTATTATATTATATACCTAACATTTGATTGTTATGCAATCTTAAATAACAATCTTAGGAACAGACATCACAAAGATTAGTATATATACCTGTAGGGCTTGAAGCGACGGAAATTGATCCATTGGCTCTCTGAAACCAAGGTCAACACACACAGAATGCATGGCACATGAAAACAATGTCGACTCAATGGTTGTCCTACAGATATTTATTCTAAGTCACAATTTACAGATCAACACTAACATTGTGTCTTTTTAAATATTCATCATTATCATCACAGTCCACTTTTTTCCTTTTTCGCGAGTCAAATCTTACTCCTGTTTCCAGAACTACTTTCTCACTACTCTGTATAGCAGAAATTATGTTTTCTTTTGATGGTGGCATTAACTTCAGCTCATCAATATTTTCACTGACCGATGGCTCAACAAGGTGCATCACTATACGCTCTAGGCGCTTCGGATCTTCCACAGGAACATCATCGGCAACATCACTCTGATGTTTCTCAACATCTATAATCACAGAATATTTCCTCTTCATTTCCTCCATCATTTTGCGTCCATGATCTTCACCAATGACACTGTTGATGCAGACAAAACTTTGTACATTTTTGGTGCCTTTCTCAATCTCAAGGAATCCTCTAGTTCTCATATATATAAAGTGTCCAGAACGAGACATTAATCTGTAGTAAGATTCACCAAACTCAATGCTTTCATCATACATTTGACGCAACACACAAATTACCCAACGGACATCTTCTTTATGCATAAAAACAAAAGCTGATGTGCCAGTGACTTCTTCGGTCATGTATCCGATTGCCAATGAAATACTTTGGTCACATTGGACTATGCGGCCATCAACCAAATGCCTTGTCCAGTACTCAGAATACGCAGTTGGAGGTGTGATCCGAGGTGGTATGGAACTTGACAGTACATGGATCATACCGATGAAGACAACATCATTGCCACTGGAAGAGAATGTTCTGTTAGTTCTTACTCTTTGACGTCTTATAATTTGTTCATCTTGCACTCCAACTGAAGTAGCTTTATCAGAGCGTCTAAGAATGCCATCCATACGGCAACGTTCATATCGTGCTGGGTCTGCCCTAGCACCAGCTCTCATGAAGCGGATATGGAAATTATGATGATTTTCAAAAATTCGGCTGTCACAACTTTTTTGTAACTCCTGAGGATATATATGATGCCGGAGGATTTCTTTGTCCTCTGGATGAATATAGTTGTAAACATCTTGTCCCAACAGATCTATGTGGCAATATCCTAATTTCTCTTGGACATTGGGAGATACGATAAATATACGACCACGGCAAGTCACCCCAAACATAATGCCGCCAAACAGGTCAAAAAACTTCAAAAAAGCAGAAGACCAAGTCTCCAAGTGACCACACTTTATTGTATCACCGAAAACATGTTCATTGCGTAGTTTATTAGCCGCCAATCTTAACACACTAGTTTTGTCGACCTTTCGTTGCGAGTGGACTATATCAGTGAGGAGTGTCATCATGGTACTGATCTGCGAATTGTATTGACTCCGACGTTGTTTCTCCGCTATGATACGCGACTCGCGGTCGCTGGCTTTTGCTGGTGGCATACCTGGAGAGCGGGAGTCGGAGGACGACTCGCCACTGTTATGGGCAGGAATGTCATAGCTCACGCCCGGCGCTGATACATGCGTCGACAGCTCGAACTCCGCGGGCGCGAGCCCCATTTGGCTCGCCATCGCCGAGTGCATTCTGGGAGACGGACCCGAACCGCCCGGAGACGTCATATCGCTGACCGATACCGTTGTTCACAAATTACGTCCTTGTTGCTATCATTACAATCCAATAACCTTAGTAAGATAGCAAAAGCTAAATATTTTAAACAATCCTCGGATCATCTTAGCACGCGTTAATTAGAATTACGTTTATGCGATAAAACTATAAACACATCACATCACAAAAACAATATCCAATCCACAAAGGTGAGTACGAAATGGTTCGGAATAGTTGGATCGGTTTCAACTTTATGTTTGCTTCGGCAAGGAATGCACAGCACGACTGAGTGTTCACTCACTAATGTCAATAGCGATAACTTCTGTCAGACTGATGTCAGTAAAATCAAGAGTTGCCATATATACCTGGTTTTGGTAAATATTTCTAAATATATAAGTATCCAAAGTAGACAACCGTTTTCCGAGATACTGACATGCTAAACACAATGCATATGTATTATTTTCAACTACTTAATGCCAGAATCATAGAATGCTTTAGCCTTTGTAAACTGCTTTGCCTTATTGCATCAAACCTCAATTATAAATCATGCCCACAAGAACGGTAGATATCATAATAACAAATTAATTATTTGAGATGGCAGCACCAATCAAATAGAAGTCAAACGGATGTCAAACGAATCTTACACACGAATTTGTATTTCTTGGCACGCGGTGTTTAGTACAGCTAAATAAAATAAAATGGAAGTGTCTGGGTGTGATTGTGCAATTCACACACGGCAAAAGTGAAACATCTGAAAACTAGCCTACAAGAGAACATGATATATATAAAGTGTTAGTATAATTAAAACGTTTATTATTTGTGTTAGGGACAACAATATTAAATTGATATTGTATCGATTTCATTTAATTTATCTAGTTAGTATGTAAAATATTGTAAAGGAAGTGCGCGGGGCGCGGCGCGGTGGTCACCGGGGGTGAGGGGGGGGCGGTCCTTCCTTCGCCGCCCATAGTTCGTCAAAAGTAATCGTAGTATAAATCATAGCTCCACGCAAACCGCACGCTTCCTAATCGCTAAAATTATCTGTACACCCCACTTACTAAAAATAAAAAAGTTATCTTTTTCTGCCACATTATCGTTTTGTTGGAACCACATCACCCTGGCCCTTACAATTTGCATAATATTTTTACCAAGTTTTTTTACAAAAGCTTTTAGGATGCGTTAGTTCAAGTATATTAGTAGATACCCTAAACCGACGAGCATGTATGAAGGATATAATGCCAGTAAAAAGGTGTGCAAAGATCGTGACAATTGGAAATCAGTTGTCTCTGCCTACCCCTCCGGGAAACAGGCGTGATAGTAAAAGTAGTAAAGTCTGGGAAGTAGGCGAGACTAAGTATGTATGTAGTTCTAAAAGTTACTAAATCCATCTACATCGTTTAGAGATATAACCACTTAAAGTGCGAAAAAAAAATAAACAAAATGGCTTCTTACATAAATTTGGAAAAAAATATAACAATAGTTTATTGGGTAGGGTTGAATACGACGTTCTTAAAAACATGTTATATTATTATAATGATCATTACAATATATAAAAAAGTACTACGTGAGCTCGACAAATGGATGTGCGATTAACGCTTATGCGACAAAACTATACTGCGACTCGAACTTTTCTAACAGCATAAGCAGCAGAGCTTAATTTTCCAGCCAAGCCGGATATGTGAGCACCCCATTCAGTTTTCTGTCTAATTTTAGGCCCAGAAAAGTTTGTAGATTGGACAGACTCCAACATTTCATTGTTCATTACAAGATCTGGACCAACATTACTCACATTAGGTGTGGTGATTTTAACGCATTTGGTTTTTTTGGCATTGAGAACTAAAATATTAGCCGTGAACCATTCGGTAATCAGTGTGAGAGCACTATTTATTTCATTAAAGTTATCTCTGTTTCGATCTACTTTAAAGCTAAGAGAAGTGTCAATCGTCATTTAGTTTAGATCTAAATTAGGTTACATAGTTTAAGAAATAAACAGTCTTCATATAATTTTTATTAATAGATATAACTCAGATGCCCAAAGATCAACCGTTTATTTTCCAGTATAACATTTATTTAATAATTCATGAAACTGGCAGTGAACGAATTGACCAAATCAGTAAATGATTTACTCGTGTTTGAGTGGTCTCACCTTGAACCCGGTACCGGTAACTTATTATTATATTATTTTCTTTCATTTCACTCGGATTGCGTATTTTTATTTCGATGTACCGACAATTTAAGACTGATGTGAAGTCCTCAGATCAGTTTTAAATTGTCAGTAGGTACATGAAAATAAAAATACGCAATCCGAGTGATCTATGCTTTAGATTGATACAGAGCCATTCCGGTTTCTGTCTTATTTAAAGTGTAATGTCACAAAGTAATTTAATTATAGAGTTTGGCAAATGAAAGTTGAGCCTCGCGAAACGCGGAAAATTCAAATAATTTGAAGCAGGTAACACAGAATGTAGTTAGAGAAAACGATTATAATATTTTATTATTTTTGGGTTCAAATTTATTATTATTAATTATTATACTACTCGTTACTTGCACTCCGCCACTCGTTTGGTATGTGAGATCTACATGATGCATATAAAGTCAAAACGTTTTAACAATGTGTGAGGAACTTTCGAAGATTTAATATTTTGAACCAATATGCATTTACACTTTTATGTATATGGACTCCACGCAATGAAATGACATGACACTTGATCTACTGAGCCATTTAAGCCAGATATGTATAACATGGTCGGTAGATTATCATTCTCTCTCATATAAATATATCATTAATTTATTATATTATTGTAGATGTTTAAAACGTAAGTAATATAGTGATAAGATGTAAATAAATAAAAATATGTATGTATGTATGAAATGATTATATTTAAATCATTATAGTCAAAATTTGATTCCAGAAATTCCACACCCATATCAGATTCATTGGAGCTGCTTGAGTCATCATATTCTTTTATTATGAATGGCTTTATCTCTTCCTCTATTCTTATACTGATCTTCAATATGAAACACATGGTCTGTATTTTTTCCAATCGGCCGGAGTAATATTTTTTAAAACTTCTTTAATTATTAATTCAATTTCCGCTGCTGATTTGGAAATATTTTGATTTCCAACTCCACTCCACTCCACTCTCCGCTTACCAAGACTCCATATGAGTGCAATTGGGTTAAGGTCCCAATGATATGGAGGAAGTCTTAACACCTCATGTCCATATTCTGTTAAAATTTCAGCAGCTTCATAAATTGGCTTCATAGTCTATGCTTCTCCACCAAAACTAAAAGTTCTGCTCTGGAATAATATTCTTCAAATACAATTTTAATACTAATATAGTATTATAATAGAACATTATATTACTCATCAAAGTATCAAAATCTCCATACTATCAATAAACAACTAACCTATAAATTTCATGACGATGTCTAAACACTCATTTTTTTCCTTAAAAATGGCTTCTTCTTCTTTTTGCTTCTTCTTGTGTTTATTGAGCATATTAAAAGGAATCTTCCGCACATTACACACATACATAGTTAATAAAGCAATAACAACGTGGCCATACACAAGATGTCATTATAGACTAAAGTGTCAGTGTTCCAACTTGAGAAAACACGAGGTTCAACATTCATTAGACAGAGTCTATCAATAAAACAGATTTTTTTGTGAATTAACTACTAGCGCTTGGCGCGGCCATAATATTAAACCACATTTACAACTTCCGTCGTTATGTCAAATCAAACAACAATAGCTGTCGACTAATGACAGTAGCGATTTTATTAAAGGTTGCCAATGAAAATTTTGCTTCTCCAGTTTTAGTTCGATTCCCTATTCACTTATAAAGATAATGCAAAGTAACTTTATAATTTTTAAAATACTTTACATTTGCTATCTAGTATTTACATTAAAATTAAATAAATAACAGACATGGACGACTTCATCATCATATCAGCCGAAAGACGTCCACAGCTGGACAAAGGCCTCCCCCAAGGATCTCCACAATAGCCGGTCCTGCGCGACGACGACTTAATCCAACTTAATAAAACTAAATGAAGTTACAATTAAAATTTCTCGACGTTGCAGGACTTTAAAAGCTTTTTTTTTTTTTTGATAAGGAAGGTGGAATGCCTATGCATGCCACCCGCAAAAAGTGTCTGCGGGTGGGTATGTCGGACTCGCACCGACTAAACCTAACCTGCCGTGGACTTCTTCTGGCGCCTGATAGGGGGAGCCCCGGGAACGCGGGTATGCTGCTCCGGTCCCAGATGGTCAGGACACGCACCCGGGGAAGGACTTTAAGACCTTGGTTAACACCGGGCTTAGTATGCTGTATTAGAAATAGGGATAAGATGCACAAACGGACTAACAGCGCTCCGGATAATTTAATACTAGCTCTAACATATAAAAGATACGGCGACTATTGCAATAGTTTATTAAAAAAAATAAAAAGGGAATATAAAAACGAGATAATATTATCAGCGGGTAATAATAATAAAATGATTTGGAAAGCTATTAAAAAAATACGACTGAATTTAGAATATCAGCTAAAGAACTAATAGGATCCTAACCATCACAAAATTCCCTAGATGATATAAATAGATATTACATTAATATGGGCGGTCAATTAGCAAAAAATATAATACAAGAGTTTGGCGATCAATCTAAACAACCAAATCAAATAGCTCTAGCAACTATTTTGAATTCATTTGTTCTGCTAAATGTAGATGCAGATGAAATAGAACATAAAATAATGAATCTAAAATCTGTTTGCGCTGTGGGCTGTGATAATATTCCAAACTAGCTGTGCCCATGACTTCGTCCGCGTGTTATTGTACATTTTTTTTTTGTTTTTTGTTAAAATAAAATACTTTTTCTAAAATAAAAGTAGCCTAAGTTACTCCTTATTACATCAGCTACCTGCCAATAAAAGTCCCGTCAAAATCGGTCCAGCCATTTCAGAGATTAGCCGGAACAAACAGACAGACAGACAGACAAAAATTGTAAAAAATGTTATTTTGGTGTATGTACCGTATATATATTCATATTTATGTAGTAAAAACCGGTTATTTCAATATTACAAACAGACACTCCAATTTTATTTATTTGTATAGATAAACATTTTAAAGAATTTAAAGACATACTAGTTCTACCTCTGATACCTCTGATTTTTAATATGTGTCTTACAGAATGTATCTTTCCTCTTAGTTCGTGTTGTGCAGGATTCTACGGATTACATTGCAAAAAATCTTGACATAGGCTGTAAAACTATAGGCGTTATTCTAGACCTTGCTAGAGCGTTTGGCACGGTCTCAATCCCTGTGCTCCTATCAAAGCTTGATCGAATTAGAATCAGAGGTACACAATTAAAATTATTTAAAGAATATCTTGCACGAAGATCTCAGTGTGTTAATATTGATGGATATGTTAGCTGTGACTTACAAATTATTCAGAGTGTACCCCAAGGTAGTATTTTGGGCCCCATACTTTTTCTTGTCTATGTAAATGACTTACTGAAAACATTTTCTCTAAATGCAAAAATAATTTCATATGCAGACGATACAGTGCTCATGTTTTCATCGAGCACGTGGACAGAAGCATTTATTAAGAGCCTACAGGGACTTAATACTGTGGTCATGTGGCTTCGTAGTAATTATTTAACCCTTAATACTGACAAAACCACTTACATAACTTTTTCTATTATTAATAGAATGAACCTCCAAGTAATCAAGTTTTGATAGCTCACAGTTGTCGTGAGCTTGATTCTCAGCAATGCTCATGTATTCCGCTATCCCGAACTGATCGAACAAAATATTCAGAAATAACATTAGACAAAAAATTAAAATTCCAACATCTTATAGAACTTTTAACTACTCGAGTAAGATAGCTTATTTATGTATTTAAGAACCTTAGACATGTGACTGGTCCAACTTTGTTAAAGCAAATTTACACTGCCCTCTGTGAGTCAGTATTAAGTTACTGTATCACGTCCTGGGGAGAGGCTAGCAAATATATTTTATTGACATTAGAAAGAGCGCAAAGGGCACTACTCAAAGTATGTAATTTTCGACCAATACTCTATTCCACGCGTCAATTGTATCGAAATTGTGAAGTTCTAAGGTCAAACAGTTGTTTATTTTCACACAATTTTACGACAACACTCGCTACTAATTTTTAATTCTAATAATATAAATTCTACAAATCGCCGTAAAAACAAAGTCTGCGAAACTACTTACACACTCTCGCCTACACCCAATAATATTTTTGCTATCAAGGTCCATTCCTATATAACACAATAAACGCTAAGTTGCATATATATCCTTATAACCGTAAGTTCTGCAAAGCTACTGTTTTTAAATGGCATGAACAATTTGCTGCAATGAATCTGAAAAAATTATCCAACCCTACATATACTAATAAAAGGTGAAAAACATTTACACACCCTCTCACATACACTCACTCATTCTCACCACACGCACAGAGAGGAATCCATAACTTAATTTAAGCATGATAATGTATTTAGTTTTTATTATATATAAAAAAATATGTCTATGTATAATATTTCTCTTCTTTTTCCTTTATTATTTTAATTTTTTTAAGTTTGTTTTGTCAGTAGTAATTCAGAATAACTGCATGGATTGGAGAATGAGCACTGTTGTCTGAGATACAGGCGTCAAGCCTAGTTCAGGTACAGATGTAAATTGTTATACTTAAGTACTTACTGAATAAAGATATTTTTAATTACTATTTGACATAAATTTTATTTACAACTTGTGCTGCTATTACAATTTGTATCTGTCAGCAAGATAGAAAACCTTCAAATTCTAAAATTAAAAATGGTAATAGTAAAAAGGTCGATGACTGAAATAATTATAAAATAAATAATATTTAATATATGCTTTGGAAGTTTATACTAACAGTATCTATCCTACAAATAAATTAAGAGCTGCCGATAAATGCCAACGGCCTAAGGTTTCAATAGAAAATAATTAAGAACTTTTATGTAAAACAATCTATAACAAAATAATACACTACTTAAGTGTATTCTGTTAAATCTTTGTCTTAAATTATAAATCAAAGTGACATGCACTTTAGGCAGGCAGATTAGACTGGGTGATTTTGCATATAAGATTAATGTATAATGGTGTAATTTTCTATCGTCGATTAAGGTTTCGATTTCTTAACTATAATTCTAATGAATGTTATGTACCTATGGGTATAATGCTATAACTATGCTATGCTTTATCGAAGGAGCATAACATACAAATTGTGGTGAGCGATGGGTCAGGGGATTTAAAAGGAAGCTAGTGTTTGCAAATTAATGACGAGTTCTCGGTGAGAGTTCACACGTGGCGCACTTAGAGATTCCCCATGACGAGCACTGCTAAAGTCCAAACGTACACGGTTCACTTTTCACTCTGCACTGAACACTTGGCACTGTTTACTTTCACTAATCACATTATTTTCTCTTGATTACTTGGAAACCTTATCGTTTTGCTTTGATATTCCAGTTATATACACTGAAATTGTTTCGAATTAAAAATATGTCGAAAGTATTTTTTTTCTATTCTTTTGAGAACTTTCACCATAATGACAGATTATTTGTAATGCTTCTGTCCTTGACTTCACCTATCGCTTTCTTTTCCATCAGTAGATTCTTACCATCTCTTTTATTCGTTCTGGGACAACGTAATGTAAATTTTTGCATGGCCTTTTCATCAACTATCCGATTCCTTTTGTTATGGTCTTAACTAGAACATTCTAGCAATGTTACAAAATCCAAACACCCCTTATTAGTACTAGGGTACGAAGCCCGAACGTGACAATATTTAGAAACTATATTCCCGGCATCTGAGAACTTCTAATTAATTGACAACCCTGGTACCTACACTTCGTATAAATAATACTTGCAGTTTTTCAAATATTTTCTTGGGTTGCTTGAAGTGTTTGTGTTTGTTTCGTTAATATTTTATTTAGTTCCAATTTTTTGGGGCCGCGGTGGCTTCTCATTTGGTTACGGCAGACAAGTGACAGTAGCATATTAGTCGGAGTGTAGTTACAGGATTATAATTATTTGGATTTCTAGGACAAATAATATTAGATCTAAAAACAAACCGGTTTTGACGATCGCTTCTGCCAGCAAGAAGGAAAATCCGATTTTTGTCTGTTGTAATTATATCAAATATAAATTAGCCATGAGGCTAAAGGTATTAGTCATTGTGAATATCATAATTCTACATTTTGCTATTTCACAAGATGGTAAGTTTATCAAACTTTTTATTTGTGTTTGTTATTTACGCACGTAAGATTTTAGGATATCTAGTAGGTAACAATGGTCTGGTTAATGTGAAGCGAGATTTTGGCTTGATTTTAAAGTCTGCATTAAGTGGGATACTTATAATAGAATAGAAAATAATAATAATATCTTGGGACATTATTCACACACGGCCATCTGATCTCAAACTAAGCAGAGTTTGTGCTATAGGAACTAAATAACTGATATATTATATTTACTACTTTTCTTTTGTAAATACATTTTATATAGAAAATATATATATTTTTTTTTAATTAATTTATAATGCTCAGATTCAGGACAAACAGACATGGCCTGGTATGGAGTAGTTAGTTAGTTGGGCGATAGGTTTCCGCACTTAGCCTCTTAAATGGGCCATTGTGCGTGATACTTGTTTAGTTCCATTCAGAAGTACAGGAGGCCACGCAAGCCTGGCTTGAGGGCCTCCTGCAGTGTCTTTGGATCATTCTGGAACTTTGCCCATTGGTAAGCAACACTATTGCAGTGTAGCAGTACGTGTGCTGGTGTTTCTTCATTTTCAATGCACCCTCTGCACAGGGGGCTGTCTGTGACGCCAATCTTGAAGAGGTGCTTGTTTAGTGCGCAGTGTCCGGTAATCGTGCCTATCACCATGCGTAGATCGGGTATGGAGTAGTTGCTGATAAGAGACAGAGGTGACAGTAATGCGGCTGGGACCAAATATTTTTTTTTTTTTTTTGACGTGTCTGTCAGATAGTGCTCAGTTTTATTAGTAGTATTAGTGCTCAATTCTCTGCAATAGCCATATATACAGCATTAATAATAATAATATCTCGGGACAATGTCGCACAGATCATCCTAGCCCCAAACTAAGCAAAGCTTGTACTATGGGTACCAGGCGATGATATACATACTTATATAGATAGATAAATACTTATGTACTTACATAGAAAACATCCATGACTCAGAAACAAAATATTCATGCTCATCACACAAATATTTGCACTTACCGGGATTTGAATCCGGTAAGTGTAACCCAAACCATTCAATCTATGCTCCGCATAGAATAATTATAATAGATCTTTAAGTGTATTTTTGTGTTGATATGTTTGTTAGTTTGTCACTATTAACTATTCAACCTGTTTGCCTAAAATTCTTTATCAAATCATATATATCAAATAATTTATCTAGTTTTCTAGCAAGAATTTCTATCTGAGTAACACCATTGGTTGAACGAAATTGGGTTGCATAACCTAGAACCCACTGGTAGTGGATGTCCAATTATTAATTTAAACAATCAATATAAGCACCTACCATAATTATTATCTCTGCATCACCCAAAGGTCGAATGGTCACGTAAGGCATTACAAGTGCTTCTCTACATCTTTTTGCAAAAAAGTTATAAATTAAAAAAAATTGAAATTATCAGAATCAGTCTTGCTGTTTTTAATTAATTTATAAATGGTGTAATTAATCCAATTTTGTTTTATACATATATTAATATTATCTTATTATAATTTTTATATAAGAGTTGCATAAAACTTGGCATGCTTGAACATTATCAGAAATAATGAATCTTTTCATAATTATTATGAATAGTGTAGCTTTGTGCAAAATTGTTGCACAAAATGTTATTTAACCCTTGTAACTGGTAGTTGCAATATTTTGAAATCTCTCAGTTTGTAATAAGAATCAAAATCAATCAATTTGAAACTTATCTACTACCAGTTAGAGTTGACAAAAAATATTTTTATTCACTGTGACTTAATAAAAAACTAAACTAACTAAATATACTGGTCATATAAATAAATATGGTCTAATAATGAGGAGATGCCTCACTGGAGGACACACTCCAACTGTCAAAACGTACAACACACCTGTTTATAGCTGATGCTGATTGCAGATATTATTTATTATATTTATTTATTTATTTAAGGATTATTAACATTACAGCTACTTACAAAAGACAAGGGACACATGTATAGTATAGTATAGTAATAGGAAGGAAAAATAAAAATATACAATTTACTGTGACTTTTATAAAAAATTAAAACACTAAAAGTTATTTATTCCATTAATATATGTACATCAAACCTTTGTGAAAGAGATAAATAAAAATAATTTACATAAATACATTGCATTTGTGTGGAATCATCAATGTAGGGTACATTTTTTTTACCCTTTTTTCCTTTCTGTGCAGCGCATGACGTGGCAGCTACCGAGATATACTGCCGAAAAACTCAGTAGGAATCCTTGTTTAAAATATTTATTCGAACATGATATCTCGAAACAGAGAGAGAGTGCAAATTCTGATATTAATATTATGTTATTATTATATTTATCAGAAATCCCGCATAATGCAGTTATCAGTTAAGACCTTCACGAATGTAAATAACTGGGTTTATCTTTAAAACGATAGTTATAATTCACTTGTTTTGTCTCATTAAGACTTAAAACAAAAACAGAAGACCGACTAAAGGAGAAACTTGTCAAGTCTATTGTCTTGACGGTCATTGCAGCCTAGTTGGTAGTGTTCCTGCCTACAAAGCTGGTGGTCCTGGGTTCAAATCCCGGTAAGTGCAAATATTTGTGCGATGAGCACGAATATTTGTTTCTGAGTTATGGATGTTTTCTATGTATTTAAGTATTTATCTATCTATATATATTATCTTGTTATATACTATGTATATATGTTATATTTGTTGAAATATATACATGGTATCCTATGTAAGTACATGTCTTGTATATTAGTATAGGATTTTTCACCTTCACACATAACAATCTATAGTGCATCGACTAAGTTTTTCTCTGCATCAACCTAAGGTTGACTGGTAGAGAACACCTTTGGCATTAAGTCCGCCTTGAACCTCACTGAGCTAAAGTTTTATAGAAATAAAATAAAAATTAATTTCTTTTTTATTTATTTATTTCAGACCATTTTTTAGTCTTTATAAAGCTTGTTAAAAAAAGAATCTTAACCTCATGTTAGTAATTTTACAATATACATAATTATGCTGTACTTGGGTACTTTCTAAGTCGTGTGCAGTCCTATCCAGGCCGCTACCGGCTAAGTCGCCGAACATCGATTTCTTAATGGCGTTCAAATAAATAAAGGTTAAAAATGACTTAATCAATCGTTAAATCGGCTTCTATGATCACATGTGATGTCATAAATGGTCCGGAGTCGATTCTAACGTTGAAGCCGATTAAACGATTGATTATGTCCTATTTAACTTTTATGTATTTGAACGCCATTTAAGATGTTCGGCGACTTAGCCGGTAGAGCCCCAGTGCTCCATTATTATTATTGCCTACTTTGTAAAGATACTCAATAGTGAGTTATATTAAGTTACAACTAAGTTTAATTTTGCTTGTGTGGTTTTGTTATGATTTGCCTAAATTCAGTGTGTCCCTTGATATATACTGGGACTATTTGATAAAACACTTTTTTATCTTGGAACAACTAACATCTAGGTACAGCCTGTAATACGGTAACCAGACAACTGATAAATATACTTATGTATTTCGAAATACATAAGTATATTGCTGTGTGGTGACGGCAACAAATATCAGAATCAGAATATCATCACCCCATCTCATCCCGTGGGGGGCGTAGAAGTCGACCCGAGGGAATATCTACCAGAGGATGAGCAGCAGCTTCCTTCTGATTACTATGACCATCTTACTGCGATCGCCAACCCGTCTGCCAAGCGTGGCGATTATGGCATATCCCCCCAAGACTATTCTTGAGGGAGGCTTGTCCAGCAGTGGACTTATTTAGCTGTAATGATGATGATGATGATTTCGAAATACATACATATTATTCAGAAATTGATGAATGTATGGCTTGTAATATATTATTAAGATATTTTTTCTTTGCTATTATAATCTAATAAAACTCTATTATGTAGGTAACAATTATTACTTAAAAGGGTTACTTGTGTGTTTTACGATCTCAATGAGTATTTTGCCAAAAAGTTGTCCTTTCTTTCTATAAATTGTAATAAATAATTCCACAAATATAGGTATATTATAATAATAAGAATTGTTATGTACAGACGCCCGCACACCCAGCTACTCTAATCTGTCAAATTTCTTTTTAGGGTTCCGTAGCCAAATGGCAAAAAACGGAACCCTTATAGATTCGTCATGTCTGTCTGTCCGTCCGTCCGTATGTCACAACCACTTTTTTCCGTAACTATAAGAGTTGTACTACTGAAACTTGGTAAGTAGATGTATTCTGTGAACCGCATTAAGATTTTTACACAAAAATCGAAAAAGAGCATTTATTTTGGGGGGTCGCCATACATAGAACTGAAACTCAAAAAAATTTTTTCATCGTTCCCATACATGTGGGGTGTCTATGGATAGGTCTTCATATTGAGGTTCCTAATATCATTTTTTTCTAAACTGAATAGTTCGCGCGAGAGACACTTCCAAAGAGATAAAATTAATGCCCCCTCCCCCCCTCTAACTTCTAAAATAAGAGAATTATAAAACTAAACTAGAAACTAAGTTTCCCGCTTGAAAATTGAAAACTATACGCGCATCGCAAAATTACGAGAACATACGGCATCCAAATATACCTACACCGAGTTGTGAAATTAACTAGATTAATATCTAACGAAGAAAGTGTTATTATTATAAGCAGCCGAAAGGCGCGCGGGTCGAGCGTCGTATGAATGAAACATAGACCTACAAATGTCTCGACAGTACAACAATTTCGTTTTTTTTTCATGTACTGAGTTATGTCCGAATTCGTAGAATAAAGGTTGTTGATTATGATATTAGCTATCTATTAATGTTTTTAAACTTTCGCGATTTGTACACATTTTTATATACTGTGGACACGGGTCTCATCGCGATAAATATTTAGGTAAATCATTACCTTGTTTACCCGACGTTTCGGCATGGATTGCACCAGCCGTGGTCACGGGTCGACTGGTGTGGCTCGGCAGCGTCGTCTCCGTGAAGCTCGGGTTTCGGTATCTACTCTCGCATGGTCTTGATATTTTTCAATTTCCTTTACGAAACTGTCGGTACACACGACACTAATGACATCAGCGCCCGGGCGCACTACGTTGGTTACGCGACGATGGCACTTCGTTATTACAGGATTCCAAGATGGTGAGAGGCGGTATCCGTCTTCCCGGTTGAAATTGATATGTTTCTTTATTTCAACCGCTTCACGTGGACGATCGGTGGAGAGGACCTGTGGCTTGTGTAAATTTGTATTCCAGTGTTGGGATCCTGTGTCGACTACGTGCTCAGCTATTGCTAATTTATTAACCTGTCGGTTCCTGACAGCTGCGATATGTTCTTTGGCCCTTTCAGCAATAGATCTTTTAGTTTGCCCGATATAAAACATAAGTACCGCAGTTGCACTCAAACCTGTAGACGCCCGGTGTTTGAAGAGGAATAACATCCTTCGGTGTACGCAGCTGGTTGGAGACTTTGGAGATCGGACTATATACAGTCTTGATGGAGTATTTCTTTAGTACTGATCCAACTTTATCCGTTACTCCTTTCACGTAAGGTAAAAACGCTGGTGCTCTGCTTACTTCCGGCTGCTTCTCCCTCCTCTTCGTCCGTTTAATGCCCCCCCTGTAGCCGTTTTGCCTAAGTACCTCCTGAACGTGTGTGAGCTCACTTTCTAACATGTAATGATTTACCTAAATATTTATCGCGATGAGACCCGTGTCCACAGTATATAAAAAAAATTAGCTATCTAGTCCTGCGAAGTTGTCGGTGTTTTACAAGTGACCCTGTATATCTATTACAAAAATGGAACTCTTCTATAAGTATTAGAGTACGATAACATATCGACACCTTATTTTATAAAGACGAACGACCAACGACCAACTAGAAGCGCGCCTCAGAGCAAAGTGCCGTTCTCCGATCCATTGTGTTCGACCTGTCCAACGTCACTGCTTGGTGTTGCCACATAAATAATCGATATTATTGTTTAGTAGGTTTTATTTAATATTATCGAGCCTTATAATAATGTACCCTGTTTTTATTTTAGTTGGTGATGATTGCACACCCAATGCACTGATCCAGCAAGGTACATGCGCCAGAGCTTCAAACTGTCCGGCCGCTATGGAGTAAGTGATAAAAACTAATATAAAATAACGTATCTATAAAGCGTGACTTTTTTATACTTCTGATGAATAGTTATGCTTACAAAGAAGTCCATAACAGCATATGTCTAACTTTTATATTTAATTCACACAAGTAGCTTTTTATTTACATATTATATAGAACAAAATCATCACAAATATAAAAAAAAATCTTTATCGCCTTATGAAGTGTGTAGTACTTAGTAATATTGTACCCTACCTTTTGCCCGCGTCTTCGTCCGCCTGGTTTTAAGGAATATAAATGCCAGGTTTAAAGTTGATCAGACCAAGAAAACACGTACCATACAAAATTTACAAGCCCTTGATTAAATTTTAATTTTATAGCATTTTTCGCAATGCAAAGCGTTTATCTAATCTCAAAAATGGGAAATCATAAATTTAATCGTCTGGCGGGTCTCGAACCTCCGGAAGGGTGTTTGCAAGGGAATGATAAATTTGATCTGCCAGCGTGTATCGTTCATAGCTTAACGCAGAGCGCCTACCCCGGATTGGTAGATCGTGCAGGTTTGAGACCCGCCGGACGATTAAATTTATGATTTCCCATTTTTGAGTTTACAAGCCCTTTTTACCTCCCCTTAGGGGTTGAATTTTCAAACATCATATTTTCTTAGTGCACACCTACGCCACTTAAGGAATATTTGTGGGAAATTTCATGGTTTAAGCTGTGCGTTGATCGAACAGTCAGTCAATTTCTGTTTTTATATATATATATATATATATATATATATATATATATATATATATATATATATATATATATATATATATATAAATAGGGACGTAGATGCACGCGCGTTGATGGCTATTTGCATACTGACTGTGTTACAATCCTTACTAATATTATAAATGGGAAAGTAACTCTGTTTTTCTAGTAAAGAAAAACACAGAAATTATTGTCGTCTTTTATTCCCATATTATTCCTAGTCACATTCTTATATTTTAAAAACCTTTTATATGCGTCATGTCAATTCTGTTTGTCATTTCAGTCTAAAAAGTCTGTAACACTACTAATGCCCGGTTCCTTTATTTTACGATCCGTCATTGGACCAACGTTACCATCCGTAATTCAGCTACCGATACCGATGAAAAACTAGTGTTCCACAATGCCCTACCTGCGACGAACATCCGTAGTTTAAACCACCTACGACTCGTTCGGCGATGAACCTCTCGCTCCTCTTCACGATTAGTTATAACAAAACGTCTACGTCAATTATGCAACTAAAATCATTTATTATTCTGTAATATTATGTGAGTAATAGTACAAATTACTGTACTTATAGTTACAGTAATAATTTAATTTGCGTTTTAGGTTTAAAATATTTATAAATCATTAGTATTGAAAATTTGATGTTACGAGTGCATGGTGTGAACAAAACGCGTAACATGAAAGCGCATGGCGCATGCGTCTTTCGTCTGACGTCTGTCCAGGAGTATTTCATGGTTTCTAAATAAGTTTTTAAATTGAGTATTTAATCTAAGGTTTGTGGTTATGAAATCTTAGAAGATAGAAAAATAATCAATCCTTTCTAACGGAAAACAAAGCCATGAATTCTCTATCAGTTTCAGAGCTAGACATCACGGAAATCTCCTCAAACACTATGTTAACTACCAAAATAAAATACAAACGACTGGTAAACCGACCGAATTCGACTAGTAATCAAAGCAGTAACGCCTCGTTATTTTGACAGTTCCGTGACAGTAGAAAATATTTATAGGAACACTTTCGAACGCATCTCCATACAATAAGCTTACTAACGTCCTCCCATCCGTTAGTAACCAGACGTTGGTTATTTGGATAACGACTAGTATTTTTTAGGAACGGTTTTGCGTTACGGCTGGTAGAAATTCTAACTATTCGTAGTAGAAACGATTCGTTTTTGGAATATAGGAACCGGGCGTAAGCCGATTTAAATGGAATTTGGTATACAGATAGTTTAGAGCCTGAGAAAGGACAAAGGTACCTTTTAATGCAATAAAAGGATTGTAAGGGGTTTAAAGGGGGGATGAAAAGTTTTATAGAAGTATTGTCATTTTAAGAGCTAGAAGCTTGATACATTTATGAAAGTTTTACCCTCAAGGGTGTAAAATAACATTAGGGAATAGGGGATTAAAAGTGTTATAAGTTTGCGATAAGAGACAAAATACTATTATTTTTGGTCAATCCCTATACCAGTCCCAGAAATTATGACAGAGTAAAATAATATCACGTTTATTAGCTGAGAAAACTTTAAGTAGGGTTTTTAAATAATGAAAAGTTGATCGTGGTTGAAGTGGTTGAGCGGGGTTTAACTGAGCCGGATCACGGCATAGTTTAAATAAGAACGTAATAGTCTTTCTAAATGGATTGAAACCTAGTTCTCAGTTCTCATATAGGCCACTCGGTAAGCAAATAAAATATTTGAGTTTGAATATTGTTTTTATACCGCCAGCAAACAATTCTGCCGCCATCTGATGGCAAGATATTTTGATGTAACACTAACGTAGTCATTACAATATGTGCATACGAAGTCGCGGGCATAACTAGTGGTATTACCTATCAATTTCTAATCTAAACCGCTGACACCGTAAATACTGAATTGTCGTTAAATATATTTACATTCTTTTCAGAGCAATAAGAAATAAAAGATTTCATCAGTTTGAAAGATGTGGTTTCAGTGGATTTGAAGAAGTGGTTTGTTGTCCGTTAAGCACTGATAAATTTGGTGAGATTCAGTTTCATATCCATCATCCGTATTTTCCAGCCCGTATCCTCATTTACCGAAAACCGATTTCTTAAAAGGCTTTCAAAAAAATAAAGGTTAAAACTGACTTAATCAATCTTTCAACGTTTATAATCGATACCGGACCATTTATGACGTCACATGTGGTCATGGAAGCCGATTTAACGATTGATTAAGTCATTTTTAACCTCTATTTATTTGAACTCCATTTAAGAAATTGATGTTCAGCGACTTAGCCGGTAGAGCCCCTGGGGCTGCCACAATATTTCCTCTACTTTCATTAGTCTATTAGACACTATTTCATGTTTCACACCTTTCTAAGCCATATTTTCTTTCCCTTAGTCCATCCATCTCGTCCCTGGGTACTCTATACTTTTACAGCCTTATTTAAAAGGCTAGTTAAAATTAAACTGACCGCTTAGCCATGGGCTATCAAAATTTTCATTTAAAAACGCGATTTAACTTACACCCGCAGTTAAGCGGTGGTTAAAAATATTAATAGTTAAAGCGCATCGGCCCCTGGTTTAAACCTAGTTTAAGTATAAAAGAAGAATGAAGAAGATTAGAGAGGGCGGATTTTATTGGCATCAGCTGATGTTTTGTATGACGATTGTACGTACGACGTGTTTCCAGACTCATACAACATGGGTTTATTCAAGGCTAGAGTGAACAGGCATCATATGGGTACGCGCGGTCCATCTTCGACCACATCTTCACTTAGCATCAGGTGAGATCGTGGTCAAGCGCAAACCCATTCATCATAAAAAAAAAAGATTGTATGTAATTGAGATTTTGTGGAAGATTTACTGTTTTAAAATGAATACTGGATTCCAATTGGATTCATTTTCACAAACTCGAAAAACCACCTAAGAAAATTAAAAGTCCTTTAAAATACATTGTCACGATCATAGATCTATCATTCCATGTCTTTTGGTCAATCCCTATGCCAGTCCCAGAAATGTTGACAGAGTAAAATAATAACACGTTTCTTAACTGACAAACCTTTAAGCAGCGTTTTTCAATAATGAAAAGTTGATCGTGGTTGAAGTGGTTGATCGGGGTTTACCTGAGCCACGGTTAAGCGGCGGATCACGGCATAGTTTAAATAAGAACGTAATAGTCTTTCTAAATGGATTGAATCCTAGTTACTCAGTTCTCATATGGCCTATATGAGAACTGAGTAACTGGGTATGTTTTTATACGGGTGGCCAGCAAACAATAATACCACAATAGTAGTAAGTACTTTAATTATTTAGCATATTTTAATTGACATATGTTTACTAATTGTTCGTGTTATTTAATTATTATTTTTGTATTCCTTAGACATTTTTATTTTTTTAATTCGGTTATTATTTTATTATGTTGTATTAGTTTTTATATTTGTGATTAATAGTATATTCAAACACAATTTCAATTGTTAATGAATAAATAAACTTGAAACTTGAAACTTACCGCCATCTGATGTCAAGAGGACCTCGTAAAGCTTCCCACACCCGAAGTATGGCAAGCGCTTCCTTGGTCGTCCGTGTCAAAGGTTCGACAGGGAGCAAAGCAGGGGTCAGCGCAGACCAGGAGCGCAGCGTAGAGGATTTTATTAACGCACTAGAAAATCAACTTTAAACTTATATATATATAAAGTGCATATATTGTTGAACCTGACAAAACATGCTCGCGCGTCTTAGAAGAGCATTTTTAAATATTTTTAGAGTTTATTTTCTAGTGCCTTTATTAAATCCTCTTCGCTGCGCTTCTCTCTGTCTGCCCTCAACCTCAATAGATAAAAACGGATTTTTTTCACAACGACTTTAAAAAGCTCAGAACATGGATTGTATTATTACAAGTTAACTATATATTCATTTAATTCTAAGTACAAATAGATTATTCGATTACATTTGACGAGGCGCTCATGCTCTATAAGTGATCGGTGGGGTAAAGCATCTAGGCACGCAGTCAGTTCACAAATGGGTGATCGTTAAAGTGGTTTAGTTTCTGAGCGTCTCCGGGCTTCGGGGGGCACGTTAAGCTGTCGGTCCCAGTTATTTTCATTGGACAACAGTCGGTAAAACAGATCAGAAGCTTACTGAGCGGCTTGAACAACTCTGTCACCAGAAACTGCCAAAATGAAAAAAAAGTTAACTTTATGATAGTAATAATTTAGTTCAAAAGGCTGATTTCTTGAAGTGATTGCCAAAATGGTTATTTAAGGTTTTTAATAAAAAATAATGACAATAGTTATTTAATTATATATTTTTTATTACACGTTGTCCGAATGTTTCTGTCTAAATTGAGGTAAGAATCAAATACTATTATTATGATGGACCTCGTGTGTAAATCGACGCTCACGCTTTAATTCTACAACCGGATCTAATGCGCCCTAACTGATAAGACCCAGCGCAACAAACTTCGTAACTAAGCAATTCTCTTGTTGTGCAAAACTCCGCGTAAATAGCGTGCGCGAAGACTTGGGAGGAGGGAAGGATGTGGGGATGCCGCCATTTATATTGTATACAAAACTTTTGTGCTTTGCCAAATACTGCAACAATGTTTTGTGTTTTACAAGGTTACTTTTAAAACACCAACAACCTCGCAGTAATAGATATTTAACACCAAAAGCAACAACTTTTGTTCTATAACTTTTGATAATTTGTAAGATTTTATTTTCATACAAAAAGAAGTATTAATTTAATTTCCTGCTTGAATGTTTATAACTCTACGAGCATCGCAAAGACGCGCACACTTACGCGCGAGCTTAACGCGGATTACCACTAACGCCCTCCATGACCCTTAGTTTGCATATCGTATCGATAAAAAGCCCCCTCAACGCGGGTCCGCGTCATGTCATTAACGTAGAGCGAAAGTTGCACAAAACTCCTTAAAATTATGATCTCTGCCCTCTCTCCGCCAGTAGTCGCCCAGAGTCGAGGTTCGAACCCCTCAGGGGGTGCCCTCCGGCGCGGGTTACTTAATTGCTAGACGGCTCGAGCCCTCTGCTCGCCTCTATAGTCCGGTGAAGTAGTGAAAGCCTCGCAGACTAACTATAGCGTCATCCCAAAAAAAAAAAAATAACGTGGTTCGCGCGTCGTCCTTACGTTTATGAATGAAACATAGACTTACAATTTCACGACAGTACAACCAAAACTTTTATAATATTGTTTTTTATGTGTTATGTCCGAACTCGTAGAACAAAAGTTGTTGCTTATGTTGTTAGCAATCGAGTCCTGCGAGATTGTTGGTGTTTTACAAATAACCCGTATTAATGTTTGATTAAGTATGGGTGTTATGATAAACTTTTAATTTATGAATACCTTTTCATCTGTAGGTGAAAAAGACCTGAACCAACGGTTGTCACAAAGGATCGCCGAAAGAGGTGAGTTCCATAACATTCTGTAGCATTACGGTATATTTCCAGATGGGTTAGGGTCAGAGCAAAACGGGGGTACTTTACAAACATATAAGCAAAGGACAAAACACACCCAGACTCACTGGTGACGTACTTATCGTTTTTAGGGTTCTGTACCCAAAGGGTAAAACGGGACCCTATTACTAAGACTTCGCTGTATGTCTGGCTATCTGTCTGTCCGTCTCTTACCAGTGCCTCTAACATGAGTTCCTGCAGTTTACTTACTCGATCACACGTACAGTTTCGTCCCATACATTGAGCACCAGAGTTTTAGTTCTTAATAGTTTCCGCGAGAGGCGCTGGTGCTCAATGTATGGGAGGAGACTGTACGTGTGATCGAATAAGTAAACTGCAGGAACTCGTGCTAGAGGCACTGGTTGTATCTCATGAACCTTGGTAGATAGACGGTTGAAATTTTCACAGATGATGTATTTATGTTGCCGCTAAACATATGAAATATTTAAGGGGGCTCCCATACAACACACGCGTGAATATTTTGCTCGTTTTTATAGATTTCTCAATTTTAATAAGATTTGTGGACGTAACTTACGGACCGCTACATACCCATTAAACAGAACTAACAAAAATAATTAATTTTTGAATTACGGAAAAAGCATTTTAGGCGCCTCGCATTTTTTTTTGTGTAATCTGCTTGTTGATTATGGTACACGTTCAGAATCAAATTAAGCTTCATACTTACGTCCACTACTTAAGTTACTTTTTGTATATTTTTAACCCACCTTTAATATACATATTTTGTGAAATCTTAAAACCAAAGTAAAACCTAATTAAACCAGATTTAATTAACTTTGAGCTATAGGCATAGAACAATAATTTTCAATGTTACATTATTAACAAACTCTTTTTTTTTTGTTTTACACTCCAACCGATACACGGCGTTCTAGACTGTGTTTAACCCCCAACGCAAAAACAGGGGTGTTATACGTTTGACGTGGATGTCTTTCTGGGGCATCTTATCTCTCAAATGAATGTACCGATTAAGATGCGGCTTTTTTCATTTTCAAGTCAGTTTTCTTGCGGTGGTTCTTAGCTATGTTTGGTTAATATAGGTCCAGCAGTGTCCCTTAGACCGCTGGCGTTTGGAGGAGGGGCACTCCACTCGCCTTACATAAGCGGTCCCGGGAAGAGGTAACCTGCTGCAGCTCAGGTTGCCTAAACGCGCTTGTGCGTGGAGGGGAGGGGAGGAGGCATTTGGCCCCCTCCCGTCCCCGGAGGAGAGTCTCAGACGCTCAGTGTACAGCGGGGGTACTGGCGAGATCGTTCACGAGTAGCCAGACCCCCCGCTACAGGCATTGTGAGGCTGGCTACCATGGTGGTTTTAGTGCGTATTCCGGGACTAGCCCGGCAAGTCCCACATAACCCGTCGCCTCCCCAAGCGGCAGGTATGCGTAAGGTTTGCATTTCCACCATGTAAAAAAAAAAAAAGGTCCAGCAGTGTAAGAGTATCAGCTCTTTTCCAAAATGATGTAATTATAGTTGCTACCAAACGAAATAGCTGCGCGCTGATGTCTGATCGCGTATCCCCGCATAGTTTTTTTTATAATTTCAACATCTAGAACATTGTAACATTTTGTAAGTGAAAATATTTAAAGTGTTGTATGAAATACGAATTGAATAATATATAAGGCTAAGTTGAATGTAAGTCGGAGGTTTTGCTAACAGTTAGGTTAGATTATTTATACTCTATCGAACACAGGAGTTTAGAAAAGCACCTATATATTCTTAACGATACTAGCACCGGCGCTCTAACTTAGTAGCACCGGCGCTCTAACTTAGTACCTATACTCTATCGAACACAGGAGTTTAGAAAAGCACCTATATATTCTTAACGATACTAGCACCGGCGCTCTAACTTAGTACCTGCTAACGGTACTCTTGCGTTATAGAATACCATAAATAAAGGACCTCTTTGTTTTAGAGTGTAAGAAGATTCTCGATAACCGCTTAGTTGCTTTGGACTTGCACATCTTGGGTGGAGAAATAGCCTCATTAGGGGAATTCCCGCATCAGGTAATGTACCTTTATTTAATACTTAATTAATTAGGAAACACGCACTTTAATAGCATCGTTAAGCCTCGTTAAGAAACTTCAATAAAGATTAAAAGTATTTTAGTTGCTTAAGACTATTTATTTCAACACATGGGCTATTTTAAGAGGTAATAATATTCTGGGACATGTGTCAACACGGCCATCTGATCCCAAACTAAGCAGAGCTTGTTCTATGGAAACCAGACTTGGAACTTTGTTTTGTAAATACATACTTTTATAGATAACTAGCTGTGCCCCGCGATAAACTTTATAAATTATAGCATATCTAGCGGATATATATTAAGCTACTAGCTGTGCCCCGCGGGTTTACCCGTGTTAAACTTTATAAATTATCACAGCTCCTCCCCCGAAAGTGATAGCGTGATAGTATGTAGCCTATATGTTGTCAAAGTCAAAGTAACTTTATTCCGTAAAAATTTTACATTTAGGTATGTGGAATCGTCATATTTTTTTTACCCTACCGTGCAGTGCATGACGTGGCAGCTACTGAGAAACACTGCCAGAAAACTCAGTAGGAAACCTTTTTTAAAATAAAATATACTTAAGATTAATTACAATCATGTGTGTTGACTCAGAACAACTCCATCCCAAGCACTTTTATCACTTAAATAATCAGAAATTTTGTAATATGCCCTGCTACACAATTTGGCTTTAATAATTCTTTTAAACTTATTTGTAGACAATTCTCTAATATCATTGGGAAGTTTGTTATAAAATCTTATACATTGCCCCATAAAAGAGTTACTTATTTTGTGGAGACGGGTAGTATGCAATATGAGATTATTCTTATATCTAGTATTTACATTATGTGTATCGCTCCTTTTACAGAAGGAATCGATATTTTTATGCACATATAGTAAGTTTTCATATATATACTGAGATGGTACAGTTAGAATGTTGACCTCTTTGAATTTTTCTCTTAGAGATACTCTCGGGCCAAGATTATAGATAGCTCTTACAGCTCTTTTTTGCAATATAAATATGGTGTTAATGTCAGCAGAGCTACCCCAGAGAAGAATTCCATAGGACATTACACTATGAAAATAACTGAAATAAACCATTCTAGCTGTGTCAACATCAGTCAGCCGTCTAATAGTTTTCACTGCATATGCTGCAAAACTTAATTTGCCGGACAGTTGTTCTATTTGTGGGCTCCATTGTAGCTTTGAATCAATAGTGATACCCAAGAACACTGTTGATTCAACAGGGTCCAACCTAGCTCCATTAAGTTGTACATTGGTTGTCGCCTGTTTCACATTCGGTATAGTGAATTTAATGACTTTAGTTTTCTTATCATTAAGCACAAGATTATTGGCATTAAAGCAATGAACAACTTTAGAGATTGCATCATTAACATCGTCAAAATTGCTTAATTGTCGGTTTATTTTGAACGTCAGGGAAGTATCATCTGCAAACAACACAATCTCATGCTTATCCCTTACGTAGTAAGGTAAGTCATTTATATAAATTAAAAACAAAAATGGGCCCAGAATTGACCCCTGTGGGACGCCCATTACTACTGGAGATCCCGGAGATATTTTACCGTTTATTTCGACCTTCTGAATTCTATTGCCCAAGTAAGAAGTCAGAAGTTCGAGAGCCTTGTTCCTAAAAAGTATCCTTTAAAAAAAAAATTAATGTATAGTTTTGACTTTCCTACGATTTTATTATATGTATATAGATTAGTAATAAAGCTTATATATCCGTTAGATATGCTAAAGTTTCACCAAAATCTGTTCGGTAGTTTTTGCGTTAGAGTATCAAACATCCATCCATCTTACACACTTTCGCGTTTATAATTTTAGTAGGATTACACATAGACTCAGGACAAATAGACATATTGATGCACATAAATATCGGTCCTGGGCGAAAATCAAACCCACGATCTGTGACGTGAAGGGCAAACATTTACCAACCACGCCAACGAGCATATATAACAAATATTTAAAATAGAGGTATGTAATCAATTGTAATCAATTTTTATGTCTTACCTAGTCTCCGAATCCGAATCTAAAAATGCAAATTAGTCACTATTCAAAAATAAAATTTACGACTTTATTCAAAATCGATTAAAACTCTAAATCACGTTTGATTTTGGGTTGCGTTTTAAGATTTTTATTGTTATTTAATTAATTCGTACGGATTGTTGTTTACGCCACTTAAGCGAGTGTTTTTTTGGAGACCGCAACCAGAACTAACATTTTTAAGCATACTCCGAAGCACTAAAACGCTCAGAAATGAAACCATATTTGCGAAACCTTTCTATATTCTGACCGCACGCTTGGTGCTCCATCATATCAGCCGAAAGACGTCCACTGCTGGACAAAGGCCTCCTCCAAAGATCTCTACAATTGCCGGTCCCTGCGCTGCCGGTATTAGTAGCATCATCTGAGGATGTCAAAACCTCACTCTTCCTTCCATAATCTGTACAGAGTCTGCTGTCAGATATCTTTTTAGTTCTTCCTTGAAGACCTTGGACCCAGCTGTATGGACAGATCCTACGAGCCTGTTGTGGTATGAGTCCACTTCCTCGCAGTAATATTATTTGGCCTACTTGTGTATTTTGGCACGATTGACAGAAGGGTAGGCGCCAGCAATATGATGTCCATTCCCTGGTACATATTCTTTGGGGCCGACTTCTGCGCCCCCCCCCCCCCATGGGAGGTGATGGAGTGGTGATATTCTATGCGATCAGCGTTATCCAATTTTGGGAAGGTAGAATATACATATAGATTCTTACCATCGACACGATAAGAAGATTCTGTGCCGTGACGTTCAATTCGCTGTGACTGCCTTTGACTTTAGTTTCACTGGCCAGAATCCTATGGACTTCTGCATTTATCATGGGATTATTTACGAAGCAAGGTTACGCAGGAAGGTACGCAGAAAGGTTCTCGAGTGGCGACCACGAACCGGAAGACGCAGCGTGGGCAGACCCCCTACAAGATGGACCGATGATCTTGTGCGGGTCGCTGGAAATCGCTGGATGAGGATAGCGCAAGACCGGCAATTGTGAAGATCTTTGGGGGAGGCCTTTGTCCAGCTGTGGACGTCTTTCGGCTGATATGATGGTGATGATGATATTTACGACTGGCTCTAAACTTACTTATCGTATGGGCAGTGGTTACCCTAGTGTTAGAGTTGTTCAAGCCGCCCAGTAGGCCTCTGACATGGCTTAACGACTGTTGCCTAATGACTACAACCGGTACCGACAGCTTAACGTCCCCTCTGAAGCACGGAGACGCTCAGAAACTCACTTTGGCGGTCATCCTTCTATGGACTGACCTTAAGATTTTCTGATTGCAGAAAACTCAATGTCATAGTGTTCTCTATGACACTTTCTATGATTCATAATATGTAGTCGTTTATGAAAGAGGCGTAGTCGTCAGTTTTAGTAAAATTCTAAATATTAGGATATTATTTTTTATATCAGAGGGCGACAAACGAGCAAGTGGGTCACCTGATGGTAAGTGATCACCGCCGCCCATGGGCACTTGCAACAGCAGAAGTGTTGCTGACCCTTCCCTCCACCCCAATGAGCTCTGGCAACCTTACTCACACTCGGAAACACAATAATAATAATATCTATAATAATATCTGGGGACATTGTCACACAGATCATCCTAGCCCCAAACTAAGCAAAGCTTGTACTATGGGTACCAGGCGACGATATACATACTTATATAGATAGATAAATACTTATATACATAGAAAACATCCATGACTCAGAAACAAATATTCGTGCTCATCACACAAATATTTGCACTTACCGGGATTCGAACCCAGGGCCACCAGCTTCGTAGGCAGGAGCACTACCAACTAGGCTACGGTGATCGTCAACATTAAAATTATTAATGTTATTATTAAGGAATGTCTTCTGTAAGGTGGAGGTACTTCTCCAGTCGGGCTGCTCTTTGAGCGAATGAACGCTATATCCTACCTTTCTTAAAGGGATTAAAGTCAAGAAAATACTGATTAAGAACCTATGGTTTATTATGTTCAAACAAAAACCGAAGAAGTCCTCGTAGAACATTCTATGACTTGTAAAATAAATGATAAATTCAATCAGCCTGCAGTCATCTATACAAATAAATAAAATTGAAGTGTCTGTTTGTAATATTGAAATAACCGTTTTTTACTACATATAAATGCATATTTATACGGAACATACACCAAAACCACATTTTTAAATTTTTTGTCTGTTTGTTCCGGCTAATCTCTGAAATGGCTGGACCGATTTTGACGGGACTTTTATTGGCAGGTAGCTGATGTAATAAGGAGTTACTTAGGCTACGTATAGTTTAGATTTTTTTTTTTTAGAAAAAACCAAAAATAAAACTAAATAAGCTAATAAACACGTGGGCGAAGTCGCGGGCACAGCTAGTCATTCATATAATTACCGCAACTAATTACCTCTGTCCTGATTTAAATAACCTATTGGTTTTGTTGTTTATACTCTTCAAATTTAATATTTTGTAAGTTACTGTCTGATGGTACAGACGCCAGCACATCAAGCTACCACAACCTGTCAAATTTCCCCAATTGAAAGTGAACCTTATTATTCTTTAGTAATAAAGTTGAAAATCTACAAAAGAAATATGACAGATAGGGGTAGTTGTATGTGCTGGCGTCTGCACATGGCTGATGGCACATTAGGCATGTCATCAACTTCTATGGCTATTGACACGACATGACGGTTGTATATCAAAATATTACTGTGCCACAGATAGATTTGGTCGAAAATGGGTGTCGCAACGAATTGGTTAAGAACCTATGGTAAATTATCTTCAAACAAAAAACGAAGAAGACCTCGTGGAACTTTCTATAACTTGTTAAATCTATATACATATAATAAAATCGTAGGAGAGTCAAAACTGTACATTCAATATTTTTTCAAAAGGATACTTGGGGCGTGAAATACAATCGACATCGAAGCCAAAAATATAGTTTTTAGAATTTTTGTCTGTGTGTCTGTTTGTCTGTATGTATGTCCGGACTAAACTCAAAAAGTACAGCATGGATTTACTTAAAATTTTTCATGAATATTACTAAGAGGTCGAGTCAACATATAGGCTACATGTTATCACGCTATCACCTACGGGGAAAGAGCAGTGATAATTTATAAAGTTTAACGCGGGTAAAACCGCGGGGCACAGCTAGTAAATGATAAATTTTTACCCGCGTAAAATGTTTTAACTATCACAGCTCCTCCCCCGTAGGTAATATCGTGATAATATGTAGCCTATATGTTGACCCGACCTCTTAGTAATATACATGCAAAATTTGAAGTTAATCCATGCAGTACTTTTTGAGTTTAGCCCGGACATACATACAGACAAACAGATAAACAGACAAATATTCTAAAAACTATATTTTTGGCTTCGATATTGATTGTAGATCATGCCCCAAGTATCATTTAAAAAAAATTCAATGTACAGTTTTGACATTCCTACGATTTTTTTAAATTCGACGATCACCGTAGCCTAGTTGGTAGTGCTCCTGCCTACGAAAATGGTGGTCCTGGGTTCGAATCCCGGTGTAAATATTTGTGTGATGAGCACGAATATTTGTTTCGGAGTCATGGATGTTTTCTATGTATTTAATTTATCTATCTATATAAGTATGTACATCGTCGCCCGGTACCCATAGTATAAGCTTTGCTTAGTTTGGGGCTAGGATGATCTGTGTGACATTGTCCCTAGATATTATTATTATTATGTGTTTACGTTTTTATTTTTCTCAGACAAGGTCTGGTATTTCAAAATCACGCGGGTTTAACCAAGGGTAATTTAGTTAAGAAGTACGGTACGGAGTGAGTTACACCTGGTCATGAGATTCTAGCTGTAAACATTTTCTCCCTATTCGACAAGTATTTAAAATCGCAGCTTTTTGAAGCGTTAGATAGATATAGGGAGAAAGATCAAGTGTCTTTAGACTGTTGAATAATTGTCTAGGTATAAGACCTGTAGTGGAAATAACTATCGGGGTAATACTAACTTTATTCATTTTCCAAACTCTTCTAATTTCTTCTTGCAATTCTGTATACTTTCAAATTTTTATTATTATTATTATGTAAGTATAGATAAAGTATACATTATCTGGTTTCCATAGTACATGCTCTGCTCTGTATAACTTACAAACGAGTGCCTACGATAAGATCCAGTAATATTCATCATCGTCAAATCAGCCGAAATATGTCCCACTGCAAAGGCCTCCCCAAATTGCCGTTTCTGCGCTGTCGGTATTAATAGCATCTGAGGATGTGAAAACCCCATTGTCTGTCTTTCTTCCATAAGTAAAATAAAAATAAAAAGGTTTTTATTCACGTAGACTTTTAAAAAGCGCTTTTAAATAGTCAGAATATGTTTGTAGTAATATAGTTGTATATATTATTATTTCTAGTTACATTCTAGGTACACGGATTGTAAGAAAACATTTATAAAATTTATTTTATAATAGCAATTCTATTTAGGTAGCTTGTATTAAGTTATTTTCAAAGAGATTGTGTTTAAGTTTAATTATCACAATTTATAGTTTTAGCTATATTTTACTACATATTGTCTGAATTATTCATTATTATGTCGGGCCTTGTGTTAATAACGACGGTCGCTCTTTAATGCTACCACCGGGTCCAATGCGCCCCAACTGAGAAGGCCCAGCGAAACAAACTCAGTGGGTTCATGTACTACCGGTTTCAACACGACCCAGTTGAGACGGTCCGGCGAAACATACTCAAGCGGGCATGAACACGGGATTTGGCCCACTTAGGAGTAATTATTTAGTAGGCAAACACAATATATGCTCGATCGGTTGTCTGCTAGCTAGCTAAGCTGTATAGACTCCTCTCTATCTATATAAGTATGTATTTACAAAAGAATAGTAGCATATGTATGCAGTATATCACTTATCCGGTTTCCATAGTACAAAACTTAATAAATTTGCCTATGTTCTCTACCAATGATCAAAAATAGTGAGCATAGAATCCGTAATGACGGCCTATCATGGCTATGTTTCATCAACACTCAGATATTTATTGTCGCCATTTATTATGGGAAAGGTAAACCAAAAAACCTAAATTCATTCCTTGAAGATTTTGTGGACGAAATGAGCATCGTTTTGAAGCAAGGAGTTTGTGTTAAATGAAAAAGTCAAATTATACAATATCCTACAGATGTAAAAAGTAAATTAGTTTGTATTAAAAATGGTTTTCAGTACTTCTTATCTCTTTTACAAACAGTTTGAAAATAAAAGATTGCTATATGGCGTAATGTACTGGGGGAATTCTGTAGATAGAGAACTAGTGTTTAGAGCCCAAAAACGATGTGTCAGAGCTATGTTTGGCCTAAAAAGCACAGGCAGCTGTCACCCGTACCTACTTTATTCGTCACAAAATTCTCACCCTGCCATCGTTGTATATATATGAAACTATTTTTTTTTGTAAAATCTAACATTTCGTAATATAAAATAGCTACCAAAAGTCATTACAGACGATTGCGGGATAAGAATAAGTCAGAACTCGAAGTCACCTATGGCAAAACTAAGCTGATGAATAAAAGTACCTTCTGTATGGCCAAAATAATATTCCATAAAATTCCTGAAAAAATTTAAACGTTAAATATAGAGAATTTCAAAAAGAATTATTTAAAATTTGACAAATGAATGTTATTATTCATTGAAGGATTATTTAGACGACAATTCTATAATTACTGCCTCAAAAAATTGTACATCAACTCACGTGCGTTGACAATTATCAAAGAGTATACAATTATTATTAATTTATTCGACATTAATATTTAGAATGACATGTAATACGCATTTTAACATTTTTATATTTAAATTAATTATTGTAGCCAATGTATTTATAATATTATTAGTTAAATTATTCATTATTTTAATTAAATACAATATTTGTACGCCTCTGGGCAAAACATAGAGGATCTGCCTGTTTGTAACATCTCACAAGTTGTTGTAATTTGACCTATGTCAACAAATAAAGATTCTGATTCTGATTCAAGCTTTGCTTTATTTGGGATTAGGTGACAGTGTGTCCCAGGATATTATTATTATGGACTGACCGGATTAATAAATAGATTTGTTGTCATACTCAGGTTGCTTTGGGTTATGACCGCGGAGGGAATGGCTACGAGTTTGACTGCGGTGGCTCAGTGCTGTCGAAGACTTACGTTCTCTCTGCTGCTCATTGCGTGGACACGTTGGATAGGTAAGTTGTATAATCTTCGTTTTATAAACTCCATGAACTGCTAGCCACAGTTACCCCGAGTGACACTAATACAGCAGGGCACTGCAATAAAATTGAATTAAACTTCTCTCCGCATGCTTGACTTGGAGTAAGCTGTTGAATGGGTGACGAGAGCGTTACGAAAAGTGTGATCGGGGGACGCGAAAGGAAGTTGAGAGGGAGATATACGAAAAGTGTGACCGGGAGACGCGAAAGGAAGTTGAGAGGGAGATATACGGAAAGTGTGATCGGGGGACGCGAAAGGAAGTTGAGAGGGAGATATAAGTTAGCGAAGATAGAAAAAGTGAGAGTTGGGTCGTTCTTCTTTTTTACCGACAGTAATTTGTTCTACTTTGTAACAAGCGTCCCTTTAGGATTCTATTTTTTATATTGCCTAGGGCCTAGAGGAAGACGATGTCCAGAATTGGAATTCCCCTGTTAGTGAATGTAAAAACACCGAATCATTTCCCCCCCCCCCCCCCCCCCCTCCCTCACACAAAAGATTGTGACACAGTGGTAAAGCGAAATACTGTCTCCGATGAAAAAGACCACTCTGTCACAATATTTAACGGTAAACCGTAACATTTTTTTTAATTCCGTTTTACAGCTCTGGCTTCTTTGGCCTTATGAGCATTCAGTAAATATATTTTTATATCATTTATTTCCGTCACTGTCAAGTAAAGTCCGTCACAGTCAAGTCATACATAGTCCTTGTCCAACCCCAGTAAAGCAATGGAGACTTTACTAGAGGCTTTTATGGAGTTTTGGTTACAACACGGAAAATTACAATTCACGGCAATATCGCACTTTCCTCCACTTGTGTACGTTGTCGAAGATGTTATGTCTAAAAATCCACCATATTTACACATAAAAACTCGAATTTACACCAGTCCTTGAAAATATAACTTAGCCTCGATGCGTCTTTTTCCGCGTTGGCGCCAAAACTTTAAACCGTAGCAAAAGGCAATACGTTGCCAACCTACAAAGAAACATTAGGTAGTCTTCTGCAAACTCATAAAAAGGTTAATTTTATTTTTTAAGGTTATATTTAAAAATTGTACAAAAATCCAAAAATGCTCTTCAAATTGTCGATTAAAAAGAAGAACGACCCAGTTACGGTGCGTAGGTATATTACTGAAGGGGCGAGAGATCGAGGTGCTATCACATATTTTCTTCTTTCTTTCTCTCAATGCCTGTATCGTATATCTCAGTTTTACTCCAGTCGTATAGTCAAAAGCACACTCTTTCTTCTCCGGGTCGTCCACCTAGGTAGCTAGAGAAAGCCGCAGGCAAGCTAGGGTAGGATCCTCAGCGGCGAGGATCGCGTTGCCCCTTTAACACGTGATCGTTAATCCCGTGCAATTGATCTGACCCCCATTTCGAATTCCATCTTTTACTTCAACGGCCGTCTGAGCTGTGGCCCGAACCTTTAATTTTAATATACAATCGCTTAATGTAACAATAATAGCTTAGTAACTTGCTATTTAATATTTATTTAAGGATATTAAAAATATATGTGATGAACCAGACCGCACGGACGGACTAATTCAAAATATTTTGTTGCTTTAATTACTGTTTTTAAACTGTGTTTATGTAATACATTGTGAGCTTGACAAATACAAGTGTATGTAAATACCCAAGTGCTAAATAAATTTCATTATTTCATAGCAATATAATTGAACAAAGTGTAAGCGAAGCACTTAGGCATCTCATTTAGTTCATAAATTTTATTTTTTTTGGGTAAAAAAATACCATTGTTCCATTGAAAATTACGGAAAGTCTATAAATACTTAGCGCGCTACATGGTCACAGTTCTAACTTAACCCTTAATTGGGCATAGCGTATGTTCATAATTATTTGGTTTTAACTCTTATTGCAACATATTAAAGTTTAAAATGATAACCTAACCTAACCCAAATCTCAATAACATTCGAAAGAGCAGTCCATCGAAAAATACATTTTCGATAAATCGTTCAGTCGAAGCAGCGTTTGGCGAGAACAGGTTGTTTCGCAATAAATTCCCTTCGAACAATCGTTCAGTCGACTTTCGGTTCATCGAACATATGACTCTCGCTACTACATTACGGACCCGTTCTTTTCATACGAGCTATATTAGAGAGAGATATAACGATCTTTAAATTAGTTTAGCGGTGTTAAAGAGAGAATTGCCTGCAGTATTATGTTTATATTTTACTAGCAGTGCCCGCGAACTTCGTTCCGCGTTATAAATGTTTTTGTCCCTACCCGTTTGTCCCGCGTAATACTTCGGGCTAAATACAAATTATGATGATGAATCATAGCCTATGACACTCCACAATAACGTAGCTTTCTATTGGGGAAATAATTTTGAAAATCAGTTGAGTAGATCCAGAGATTGCCCCATACAACAATTTTTAATCCTGCATAACATTTTATTGCTAATGATCTCGACTCGTAATATTTCCACTAGAAAACCCTACATTATATTTTTCCATCATGCCCCAACCATAAACTGATGGCGCACTACCATTGGAGGTACTTCCGAACTGGTATGACATGGCAACCTTCAAGAAGCGAACCTATTCTTTTCTTAAATGCCGGCAACTTACTTGCGGCTCCTCTGGTGTTGCGAGTGTCCATGGATCGCGGTGATCACTTACCATCAGGTGACCCACTTGCTCGTTTGCCATCCTAATTTACAAAAAAAACATATTACTAATATTTCCATTTTCCTTAAATCTAGTCATGTAGAGATGAGAAAAATTTGTCATCTATTTATGACTGTGGTGGTTTAAAAGATAAACCTTGCTGCGGGCCGTGTAAGTGTTCCATTTAAGTTTCATTAAACTTTAGCACCATAAGGAAAAACGAAGTAAAATGACAAAATCGAGTTCAAACAACCAGTCGAGGTAAATAATAGGTTGGGGAAAAAGTTTCTTCGCATTTTTTAAGGCAATTGACAACATTTCATATTTTTAACTGGCATGTATTATTGCTTTATTTAAAAGTTAATCCAAAACTAGGACACCCATATTTTTTCTTTTTGCAAAATAATGAACTTTTCATTCATAATTTCAACTTTGAAATTCGATGTATTCTAAAAAGACGTAAGCGGCAAATGACGTCATAATAATGGTGGAATAACAATCGATCTTTGCTTTAAAGTGACCCGTCAAAAAAAAATCACTGTCTTGTCAAACTCATTGGCGCCTAAACTTGTTTACGTTTGTTTAATGTTTTCAATTTCAAATTAAATTAAAATCTTCAATATTAAATTCGTTTCCAGTGTTATTATCCTTATTATGTTTCATTAAATCACCATGAAAGTTACGAAATTTAAAACCGTGAGTGACAATTGACAATTTGACATGTCTTGTTTGACGTTAATGTTTTCGTTTAAAACATTGGAATGCTTAGACAAAGGAAACTACTTCGTCCGCCACATTAGTGACGTCATCACACCTTTTTTAGTTTTTATTTTTTTTCTCAGAAATGAAGCAATAAAAAAATATAAAAAAAATATATTTGAACTCAGGATACAAAAATAATAAAACGGTATTTTTGTTTTAAGGTGGTGTCAGTTTTGAAATGTTGTCAATTCAAAACCTTTTTTAATATAGTTTATTTCCATTTAACTAAAGTATGTAGGTACCATTTTGTTCGATAACTTTTTGCCATCTTGTAGGTAGGGACATGATCCCATTGCTATAGAAACTTTGGGACTTCTGATCAAAATACCGCGACAAGTGGTTTTGGCAGTCTCGTGATGTTAACCTTACGCTGCCTAAAGAATTCTGAAGAGACCGAAACAGGTGGAAATCTGAAGGTGCAAGATATATGGCGATATACGGCGGATGCATTAACACCTCCCAGCCAAACTCTTAATTTTTTCCCGCAACCCCTTGCAAGATCGTCGGTCCACCTTGTACAAAATACGCAAGACGCAGCGTGGGCAGGCCCCCGCCCACGCTGCGTCTTGCGTATTTTGTTTACGTTGACTACATTGAATGTTATATTTCCATTGAAGGATAAGGCCGACTATTATTCGCGGCGGAGTAGTCGAGCTCGGCAGTGGACGGTGGAACCCTGAAACGGACACCAGGATTGCAGACATCATATTTGAACCAAGATATGTGAGAAAAGAGAAATATCACGATTTGGCTTTGTTGAGGTAAGGTTTATGTTGTTTTTAATTTCACATATGTATATACAACGTGTAACATTAATAGTAACTTAACACTTTGACGGTACAAAAAAAAACTGTGTCCGACCAATTTCTGGAGTAAAATAGCAAAAGAAACAGTGTTATATCGCCGACCAATGTCGGGCGTAAAACAGCAAAAGAAACAAAAAAAAGACTGTGGCCAAATATGTTTAGCTGTGTAATATCTTCGACTAATGGACTTGCTGACGATTCGGACACAAAATATTCGGACAATGTGTCCGATTTGACGCTTTTAGATTTAAATATTTTTTCATTGCCAATTCGAATATTTTGTGTCCGAATCGTCAGCAAGTCGACCAATGTCGGGGGAAAATAGGAAAACAAAAAAATACCCTTTGCCGGCCAATGATGCGTCATTAGCCGTCAAAGGGCCGTTCGTGATCTGGAACAATAAAAAATCCTTGAAAGTTTGTAATTAGTCTAATTGCTCAACGCCTAATGGTGTGGATTTATATCAACGTACTACAAGTCACTTTAAACCCAGAACAAATGCTTTGAGTCGATTATAGTACATACCTACAGAGATTTCACGTTTGTTTCCCAGAGGGGTAGGCAGAGACAACGGATTTCCATCTTTACACACCTCTTTTGCCTCGTTTAGTGTCCTTATTAGGGTTCCATACCCAAAGGGTAAAACGGTACTCTTTTACTAAGACTTCGCTGTCTGTATGTCCGTCTGTCACCAGGCTGTATGTCATGCACCGTGATAGTTAGACAGTTGAAATTTTCCCAGATGATGTATTTCTGTTGCCGCTGTAACAACAATTACAAAAAATATCTATAAAATAGGTCCCATACAACATACGGGAATTTTTTGTTCGTTTTTATAGATAATAGCTGAGCCCCGCGGTTTTACCCGCGTTAAATTTTATAAATTATCATAGCTACTACCCCGTAGGTGATAGCGCGATAATATATGTTGACCCAACCTCTTATTAATATTCATGCAAAATTTGAAGTAAATCCATGCAGTAACCTGACAGAAACATAAATAAACACTACACGATCATGAATCCTACACTACATATACACGTACTAATACACTACAAATTTACAATCATATATATTTATCTCTATTCTGTACAGATGTCGAGGCTCCTAGGTTAAATTTTTGCTACTGGCTACGTTTGTTAAATCTATTATCTACGTTTACTTTTAGCTTAAACTATGTGTGAGAGCCCTGGTACCCATAACTCAAGTTAAATCTTATCATGGGTACCAGAGTTCAATTCTATTTTTTGTCACCATTTAGACGCTGTAATTTATGTGTAAATTGTGCACTTTTTTATGGGAAATAAATTATTCTTATTCTTTTTGAGTCTAGCTCCGGATACAGACAAAAATTCTAAAAACTATATTTTTGGCTTCGATATCGATTGTAGATAAAGTATCCTTTTAAAAAAATATTCAATGTACAGTTTTGACTTTCCTACGATTTCTTTATATGTTTAGATGGTAGGGGACGCTTCGTGCGCGAGGCCGAGTCGCACTTGGCCGGTTTTATTCTTCCTACATGTTCGCCGGTTTAGGGCACTTCTGCCTTTCTTGAGAACGTCTCCGATTTGGTCAGAGAATATGTGTTGTTTATAATGGTTTGTTTACACTACCTGTTCAGGCTATGTGCATTAATTGGAATAACTATTCATTATAATTCTGTGTATATCCTTGTAAATAACAGGACATGAAAACATTCATAATAACAAACAAAACATATAAGGAAAACTATTATAAAATCAGTATTTATTATGTACAATTAATTAGTTTCATTATTGTATTTTGATTATACCAATTAAACATTTTAAATAGTCACTGTGTTTGGCGTGGTTAGTAGATACTTGCCTTTGATGCAGGTCGTGGGTTCGATTCCCACCCAGGGGCTCTACCGGTTAAGTCTCATAACATCAATTTCTTAAATGGTGTTCAAATAAATAAAGGTTTTAAATGACTTAATCAATCGTTACATCGGCTTCCATGAGCACATGTGATTGTGACGTAATAAATGGTCCGGAATCGATTGTCAACGTTGAAGCCGATTTAACGATTGATTAAGTCATTTAAACCTTTATTTATTTGAACACCATTTAAGAAATCGATGTTCGGCGGCTTAGCCAGTAGAGACCCTGGATAGATATATGTGTGCATGAACGAGTCTGTTTGTCTGTCTGGGTGTAATTATCTATATATGAATGTATTTACAAAAGTAAATAAGTATATCAGTAATCTGGTTTTCATAGTACAAGGTCTGCTTAATTTGGGACCACATGGGCGTGTGTGAATAATATCCCAGGATATTATTATTATTGTTCGGTCACCGTAGCCTAGTTGGTAGTGCTCCTGCCTACGAAGCTGGTGGCCCTGGGTTCGAATCCCGGTAAGTGCAAATGTTTGTGTGATGAGCACGAATATTTGTATCTGAGTCATGGATGTTTTTTATGTATTTAAGTATTTATCTATCTATATAAGTATGTATATCGTCGTCTGTATAGTACAAGCTTTGCTTAGTTTGGGGCTAGGATGATCTGTGTGACATTGTCCCTATATTATTATTATTTCTTACTAGACATGTCCCGCGGTTTTACACGCGTTAAAGTAGTTTTAGAGTAACAAACATACATGCATACATCTATACTCATAAACTTTCGCATTTATAATATAAGAAGGATGTGTACCTCTAGCGGTTTTGGCAGTGCTCGCCGGAATAGCTCGCAGATGGTAGATTTTTTCCTACTTACTTGACACTTATCGTCATATTTTGGGCAATTCATACAATATCTTTATAAATTGTAGCCTATTGTTATTCTGATGTATAAGCTATATTATTGTAAAGTTTCATTAAAATCCATTCAGTAGTTTTTACGTGAAAGTGTAACAAACATCCATCCATACTTACAAAGTTTCGCGTTTATAATATCAGTAGGATAAATAATATTGAAACTGATATCCCATTTTGGAAATGATTAAATCTATTAAAATCAAACAAATTTAAAAAGATAAGTAAACAAAATGCTAATAAAAGCGTCAAGTGCCAGTTGACTTTACTCTAACAGTTCTATATTGGTATTTTTTTTTATCTCGTTTTTTGTTTGTGAGACTGAGCATCTCGCCGTCAGAACCCGCCCTGAGTGGAGATTCGAACCCCAAATACATTTTTTTTATATCAGAGGGCGACAAACGAGCAAGTGGGTCACCTGATGGTAAGTGATCACCGCCGCCCATGGACACTCGCAACACCAGAAGTGTCGCGGGTGTGTTGCCGGCCTTTAAAAGTCAGCAAACAAGTGTTGCTGACCCTTCCCCCCACCCCAATGAGCTCTGGCGACCTTACTCACACTCGGAAACACAACATTAAAATTATTAATGTTATTATTAAGGAATGTCTTCTGTAAGGTGGAGGTACTTCCTCAGTCGGGCTGCTCTTCGACCGAATGAACGCTATGCCCTACCTCTCTTAAACATTCCGGCGGGGGTATTATATAATTATAAATACATAAGTATATATCATAGATAAATTACACCCACATAGGGGTACCACTAATTGACCTCCTGGCGGCAGTTGACTCGCCACCTGCCAGTGCTGGTGAGCATCTCCTTATCGAAGTTGAGCTTCACCACACTAAACTTTTACTTGGTGTGTATTACTGTCCATCTCTTAGAATAAATTTTTTCTCCTCTTTTGAACTATTACTTGAAACTTTCTTGCCTTCTTACAGCCACACGATTGTGATGGGTGACTTCAACACCTGTTTGTTGAAAAATGATTCTCGTTCTTCAACCCTTATTTCTGTTGCGGAATCTAGTAATCTATCTATACTTCCTCTTAATGCCACTCATCATTTTCCTCATTCTACTCCTTCTCTTCTAGATCTTATTCTTGTCTCTTCGAAAGACCACATCGCTAAGCACGGACAGTGCGTAGCCGATGCTTTCTCTTATCACGATCTCCTTTTCCTATCTTATAAAATTCGCCTACCAAAGGCAAAATCAAAAATCATTCTTCAACGTAATTTTGGTGGTATTAATTTGGATTCTCTTCGAGCAGATGCTAGCAGAATTGACTGGTCTCCTCTTATAGCCGCTGATTCAGTTGATGAGAAAATTAACATTTTCAATAAAAATATTCTCAGTTTATACGATGTGCATGCCCCACTTCGAAAAATTAGGGTAAAACACCTCCCCGCACCGTGGTTAACGCCTGAAATAAAAAGTCTCGTAGCTAAGAAAGCAGCAGCTAAGTCGCGTTTCGCGAGTAGGCCTAACGATGTAAACCGTCATAAATATATTTCTCTTCGAAATCGCTGCAATAAGGTGTGTAGGTATTCACAACGCCAACACATCCACAACTCGGTTGAGAGTGGAGATCCAGCTAAAATATGGAAATTTCTGCGTTCATTGGGAGTTGGGAAAGCTCGAAATGAAACTACTCCTAATAATTTAGACATTAATTCACTCAATTTGCACTTCTCAACTTCGCTCATTTTTGACAGGGCAACAAAATTAAACACCTTAAGAGATCTATCATTAGTTCCCTCTCCCAGCTATTCTCCCTTTTCTTTTAGTCAAGTTTCTGATTGTGACGTTAGGAAGAGTGTTTTATCCATCACTTCTAACGCAGTAGGCAATGACAATGTCACCCGTAATATGGTCCTTCCTATCCTCAACGAAATTCTTCCTGCCATAACTCACATCTTAAATTCCTCTATAAGTTCGGGTATCTTCCCAGTGATATGGAAAGATGCCCAAATAATTCCCCTTCCAAAAAAAGCCAAACCAGCATCCTTTTCCGACTACCGTCCTATTTCAATCCTTCCGTTCCTGTCCAAAGTACTTGAACGCCTTGTCCACAACCAATTAAGTGCTTTTCTCACAATAAATAACCTCCTTAATCCCTTCCAGTCTGGTTTTCGTCCTGGCCATAGTACTACCTCAGCCCTGGTCCATATTACAGATGACATTAGAGCTGGATTGGAACGTGGACATCTAACAGTGCTAGCCCTGTTAGATTTCAGCAATGCGTTCAATTCCGTGGATTTTGATGTGTTGCTGGGGATATTGCGCACTCTTAACGTATCTCCAACAGTTATTGACTGGTTTCGTAGTTACCTGTCTGGCCGCAGGCAATGTATTCGTATTGATAATTCCTTTTCTTCTTGGTGTAATACTATTGCAGGCGTGCCTCAGGGTGGCGTTTTGTCTCCACTATTATTCACAATCTTTATAAATTCTATTTCTAAACGTATTAATTCTTCCTACCACCTTTATGCAGACGATCTTCAGATTTATAATCAGGCTCCGTTAAATAAATTGGCTGAAGCTGTGAATAATTTGAATACCGATTTAGATAACATCAGTGAGTGGAGTCGTGCTCACGGACTACACGTTAACCCACAGAAGACTCAAGTGATTGTTGTTGGTAGCTCAAGGATGTTGGCTAAGGCATCTTTGTCACAACTACCACAACTTCGTTTTGGAGGCAATGTTTTACAAATAAGTCGTGAAGTTAAAAACCTAGGCATATTCTTTGACAGCTGCCTTTCCTGGGGCCCTCAACTACAAAACGTCAGTCGGAAAATTTTTGCATCAATTGGATCCTTGAGAAGACTTCGTAACTTCCTCCCAACTACCACCAAAATCGCGCTTGCTCAATCCCTTCTTCTCCCAATACTAGATTACGCAGATGTCAGCTATCTTGATCTTACAGAAGCCCAACTTGATAAACTTGAGCGTCTCCAAAACGTCTGCATAAGATTCATATTCGGTCTTCGGAAATATGATCATATCACTGAATTTCGTAACAAGCTCAAGTGGCTACCCATTCGCTTTCGCCGGAATGCCCATATTCTCTCACTTCTATACAATGTTTTGTTTACTCCTTCAACGCCCTCTTACCTCAAAGCACGCTTTTCATTCCTTTATGAATCACATTCGAAGCTTCTGAGATCATCGAATAATTTAAAATTGACAATGCCAGCACATTCCACAATCTTTCTAGACAAATCGTTTGCTGTGCAAGGAGCTCGCTTGTGGAATGAATTGCCATTGTCAGTACGCCAAGCTCAATCTTTACGTAACTTTCAGAGTCTAGTGAAAGATCACTACCTGTCCCTGCAGAAAGGTACGAAATAATTTACTTTCAACTAGTTTATGAACTTCAGCAACGGTTCCTACTTTAGTTTTGTTTATGATAATGTATTTATTTATTTATTTATGAAATATAAGTATATATATAATATAGTATGTAGGTTAATATATAATATATATGTAATTTATCTTAAATGACTCTTGACATTTTTTGTAATGATACCAGTGCGTATCATTTCTATACTCATGTGCACTGACAACTACCCTATCTCGGTTACTCCATACTCCAATCCCTGCCTAGGTTGCCTGGAAGAGATCACATTTAGTGATAAGGCCGCCAATTGTACCATTTTTTTAATGTATGCTATTGTATTCTGTAATGTTTTGGTGTACAATAAAGAGTTATCTTATCTTATCTTATCTTGACGCAGCGGTTTTCACCGAAATCCGCGTCCGCCAGGAGAACGGGAGGGCGCCAGAACAGACGCTCATTGAATATAGACGGGATGTCCACCGGCGCGTACTAGTGCAGCGGCGCGCACGGCTAGAGCTACGCCTAAACGCGCGCCAATGTGCCGTCGGTGCATCCTGCCTCACCTCGAGGCCTGGGTGGGAAGGAGAGGTAGTTGCGTCACCTACAGACTGACACAGATACTCACCGGACATGGGTGTTGCGGTGAGTATCTGAATCGGATAGGCCGAGAAGCGACGACACACTGTCACCACTGCGGGAGCGACTTAGACTCGGCCCAGCACACTCTAGCTGAGTGCCCGGCCTGAGAGGCCGAAAGGCGAGTCTTAGTCGCAGAGATTGGACGGGATCTGTCCCTGCCGGCAATCGTAGTGGCGATGCTGGCGGGTGACTCCTCCAAGTGGGACGCCGTGGTCTCCTTTTGTGAGGCAGTCATGCTCCAAAAGGAGGCCGCCGAGCGGGAGCGGGAGAGAGCCGATCCTGCTCGCAGACGGAGAAGGCGTCGGGGCGGCGGCAGCAGCCGGTAGCCCAACTCCCCCTCGGGGCTGCGGTGGCAGTCAGAGAAGTGTCCTCTACTGCCGCCACGTGCAAGCAGCCCCGGGAAGACAGTGAACTGTTTGTGGCGCAGTCGCTGTGCCGGACTGACAGGAGTCGGCAAATGGGGAGGGCAAATCAGAACCCTCCCAGGGTACGTGTCCCGAACATCTGGGACATGGCGCAAAAGGGAGCACTGGAGCAGCATACCTGCGTTCCTGGGGCTCCCCCATTAGGCGCCAAGAGAAGTCCACGGCAGGTAGGTTTAGTCGGTGCGAGTCCGACATACCCACCCGTAGACACTTTTTGCGGGTGGCATGCGGAGGCATTCCCCCTGCCTTATAAAAAAAGGGGTACCACTAAAGAGTACATATCGATGTACTCTTTAGTGGTCTGACAAAGACGTTTGGCTCTCACTACCTACCTGCACATTGCTCGCTGGAGAATTTGTAGCCCTATAGACATGACGGATCTGCTGAGTTACGTGAACTATCTGTAATATGATTGCTATCATATACTTAATTTAAAATTATTGACCATAATGAATATGTTATTGTTTCGATGTTTTATTTTTGTGTTCCTAGTATTATCTAAAATAATAAGCATTCAGACCACCGATCGACCATATATTGTGTTTGCCTGCTAAATAATTACAGTAAGTGGACCAAATCTCGTGTATATGCCCCATTGAGTATGTTTCGCCGGACCGTCTCAACTGGGCCCTGTTGAAACCGGTTATAGATGACCACTGAGTTTCTTTCGCAGGGTCTTTTCAGGGGCGTATTACATCCGGTGGTAGCATTAAAGCGCGACCGTCGTTATAAACACAAGGTCCGCCATAATGATATTGTAGTCGTACCTTAATATAGACAGAACCATTCAGATAATACCTCAGCATACCTCTTAATTAATACGTGGAAACTGTTGTAGTTATTAAATTGATTTTGTCTTGTATACCCACTTAACTAATAAGTCATTAGACATTATTCACACACGGCCATCTGATCCCAAACTAAGCAGAGCTTGTACTATGGAAACCAGTTAACCGATATACTACATATATACTACTTTACTTTACTCCGTTTGTAAATACATACTAATGTAGATAATTGCACCCATACTCAGGACAAACAGACATGTTCATGCACACAAATATCTGTCCTGGATGGGAATCGAAACTACGACCTCCGGCGGAAAAGCATTTGCCAACCACGCCAACAGGCCCGCCCAGTGTTATATGTAATGTAATATCGTATTTTTCCAAATAAAAATAGTAAAATATAGGTCGAACTAAAAATTTCGATAAATATACTTAAACATAATCTCTTTGACAATAACTTAATACAAGCTAACTAAATATCATTGCTATTATAGTCATAGTTTAAGCTATATTTCTGAGTTCTGTTTCTCTATCTGAGTGGTACTTTTCATGGTAGGTACCTTTAATTTTGATTCGTATTGAAACTTCTTCTTCTTATCGTGTCGATGGTAAGAATTATATTTTATCTTCCCAAAATTGGGCACCGCTGATCGCTTTGGCTGAAGCGTCATACAAGTCCTGAAGGGAACAAGAGACTGGACAAGAGTGACAATCAGATAAATGTGCCATACTTTGGGGTGACACGCCGCACTCGCAGATGTTTTGTGATGTGGGAATGTAACCCCATTTGCACATGTTTTCTTTGGATCTACCAACCTGGGTATGGAGTCTATTGAAACAAAATAAATAACTCTTTTATGGGGTAATGTATAAGATTCTAAAACAAACTTCCCAATGATATTAGAGAATTGTCTACGAATAAGTTTAAAAGAATTATTAAAGCCAAGTTGTGTAGCAGGGCATATTACAAAATTTCTGATTATTTAAGTGATAAAAGTGCTTGGGATTGAGTTGTTCTGAGTCAACACACATGATTGTAATTAATCTTAAGTATATTTTATTTTAAAAAAGGATTCCTACTGAGTTTTCTGGCAGTGTTTCTCAGTAGGTGCCACGTCATGCACTGCACGACGAAGACGAAAAATATGACGATTCCACATAAAAATAAAGTAATTTTTGACTTTTTTTGACTAATGCCTTTGTTTGCTAGATTAGAGACGCCTCTGAAGTTCACGAACGGCTTGAACGCGGTGTGTTTGGCGACGAGTCAAGAGGACCCCAAAATACCTCTCACGGTAACCGGATGGGGGAAAACCAGTAATTCAAGTAAGTTCAGAGACATTTGCCAAATAAAGATATATTTGCAAAATGGTTAAGAATCTTGTTTTTTGTCTTCTAATATGTTTGTTTGCACTACTTTATTTGTTATTGCCTGGTGACAGATGGACTGACAGCTGAGTTTTAGCAATAGAGTCCCGTTTTACCCTTTGGTTACGGAGCCCTAAAAATTGAAGTTCTATCTGCAATTTTAAGGGCTCCGTATCCAAAGGAAAAAACGTGTTTTAGCAATAGTCTCGTTTTACCCTTTAGGGCTCCGTATCCAAAGGGTAAAACGGGACCCTATTGCTAAAACTCAGCTGTCTGTCTGTCCATCTTTCACCAGGCAGTTTCTCATGGACCGTGATATGCCATGCCGCTATGACAACCAGAAACCAGAATATAATAAATATTTAAGGGGCCTCCCATACAACAACGTGATTTTTTGCCGTTTTTATGGAAGGAACTCTTCTTGTCCGTTTCCGACTCGCACTTGGCCAGTATTTTTAAACAATAATAATAATAATAATAAATCCATTTATTATCTCATCACAAATGGGGTTACATAATACATATACGTTTATAGTTACGTTTCAACATACAAAGCATGTCTCCAACTAGCCCCAACTTTGTGAGAGACTGGTGCCTGAAATAGGTTTGAATGAAAACCTGTACTACAGGTCACCAGGCCCACCACGCGGCTCAAATGCTAGTAAGAAGCTTATTAAACTATAACTTATAAATATAAATCTGGAAGCACTTATACAATTTAAAAGCAGTTAAATAATTCTAAAAGACTTTATATAATTCTAAAAACAGAAGATAAACATTTGATAGAAGAGTTAGAGAGAGGGTACAGAATACAGATAGGTGGTAGATGTGTATTTGTCTGAGTGTACGCGAGAGAGTAGTGTGAAGTAAATGTGTGTTTGTGAAACATATAAGTGTAGGTGCAAACATGTAGTGTAGAGTATGTATTTGTAGCGAGCCATTTGAACGAAACACTATAGCATAAGTTATTGTAAAACGATTAAAAGATTTTCAGTTTGTTGGTAGTCTAGGGTTTTTAGATAGGAACGGACAGAAATTTTGCATTGTACTTTGTTTTTATGATAAATGTTAAGGATAGAATTTAGTTTATTGTACAAGAAAACACCAAGAAAACAGAAATGCCTTTGAGACAGAGCTGTAGAGCATGCTCTAGAAGGACACACTTTACCCTGACGCCGTTTATCTTTAAGAAGATTCGGATTATATGGCAGTTGTGAATGTTTTTTTAAGATTGTGTGTAGTATAAAAGTTTGTCTCACCGTAAGAACATTCCACCTTTTATACAAATCTACAGTTGGAAATCGGAAAGGAAGACCAGCAGCTACCTTGAGTATTGCACGCTGGGCTCTCTCAACCTCAATGACAAGGGTTTTCGCAGCACCTCCCCAAGAAGTGATGCAGTAATCTACTAATGATTGACATAAGGCATAGTATACCATCTTAATTATATTTGGATCGGCTACATGTCTTAAATTTTTAAAAACGTAGATGACTTTCCGAAGGCGTGTGACTAACTTCTTTATATGTTCTTTAAAAGTGAGGTGTTGGTCAATAACAACACCAAGGTATTTGACCTCATCAGTTCTTTCAAGAAGCGGGCAAGAACATTGGTCAAGTCCCATACTACAGCAATGAGCCGGAATAGTCAACAAGCTAGGAGGAAGTTGATTAGACCTATGTGCAAAGGTGATATATTTAGTTTTGTCGACATTGAGAGATAGCATGTTGTCCCGAAGCCACACACAAACTCGAGCCATGCTTACTCTTGCATTTTGAAACACCTCTTCCCATGTAGTTCCACTAAAGAACAGAGCTGTGTCGTCCGCAAAAGCGACTATTTTCCCTTTAAAATCTTGAAGATTATATAGATCGTTTATATATATCAAGAATAAAGTAGGCCCGAGGATGCTGCCCTGGGGAACACCATATTTAATAAAAAGCTCGTCACTTGTCTTATTTTCTATCCTAACCCTTTGTTTTCTGTCCGTTAGATAGTCTTCAAGTAGTTTTAAGGGTATTCCTCTTATACCTATTCTATAAAGTTTGTTCACGAGATGAGGGATAGAAACCGTGTCAAATGCCTTGGCCAAGTCTAGGAATATGGATAAACATTTTTTCTTATCATCCATATTTGTTATAACAGCATTTAAGAGCTCGTGAACTGCTTGATTCGTGGATTTTCCACGTCTGAAGCCAAACTGGACGCATGAAAGTAAGTTATTGGATTCAAGGTAATCTACTATTCTATTATTAATAATTCTTTCCAAAATTTTTGACAATGTAGGTAAAATTGAGATAGGGCGGTAATTATTGACACGGTCTCGATCACCACCCTTATGAACGGGAACAATTAATGCTGATTTAAAGGCAGAAGGGAACGAGCCTGATGCCAAAGATCGATTACAGATGTGAGTGATGATCGGAGTTAATGAGAGAATATACCTTTTAAGAATTTTACTTGAAATATGGTCAGCCGCAACAGCACAGTTCTCCTTTAAGCTACTTATGAGAGTAAAAACTTCATTCTCGTCAGTCGGGTTCATAAAGAAAGAGTTTAGGGTTAGGGTTGAAGAATTTTCACTAGAAGTCCCTGTAGTAGATTTTGATGAAAGAATTTTCTCAGCTAACTGCCTTCCAATGTTAGCGAAATGGTAGTTAATGCAATTTATGGATTGCTGGGGACAACTGGAGTCTACGAGACTACTGGAATGATTTACAATCGTTTTAGAATTGCTTATCTTTTTAATGGCATCCCAAAGTTGTTTCTTGTTCCCTTTTGCTTTTTGTATCTCTTTATTTTCATAGTCTCTTTTGGTTTTTTTTATAAGCATGTTGCAGTAATTGCGATATCGTTTGTAAATTAACTTAGTGTTCTCGTCGTTTATATCTTTTTTAAATTTTTTATACAAATTATCGCGATTTCTCATGCAACGTAATAGGCCTTTTGTTAACCAGGGTTTACTAATTCTTTTACGTTTCGGTATATTATAGCTAATAGTGTTATTTATTATGGCTGTAGACAAGATTAAACTGAGTTTGTCCGTTGCAATATTGACGTCTTCGCAACTTAAAATGTCGTTAAAGTTAGAATCGCGTATCGTTTCATCAAGACCAACGAAATTAATACAGGATGTATTTATTCTACGGTAATTAAAGTTACTGTTTAGACGGAGACTAAGGGCAACACATTCATGATCAGTTATGGATGATTGAATATTAAAACATGTAGCTTCGTTTTTTGTTTTGATCATCATATGGTCAAGGCAGGTACGCCCATGAGTAGGGGTATTATGGCCCGCTAAAATTCCGTGACTAGCTAAAACGTTTAGGTATTCGTGCATCCGATTATCACAACTAGTTGAACATATATCAATATTTATATCACCGCAGAGAATAATATTTTTAAACCTATTTAATCTTGAAAGAAGCTGATCAATTGAGTTTATGAAGTTAGTTGTATTCGATTGGCTGGGGGGGCGATATATGCCAATAATACACGTGTCGCAGTTTAGCTTAATTAATAGACAATTGGCATCATTAATAACCGGCTCTTCATATCTTACGTTCAGATGTTTTTGATAATAGATAACTACGCCTTCATTTTGGGTTTTGTGAGAAGATGTCATAGTAAAATCATAATCGGCAATATATGGTATATGTTTAGCTGAAGGGAGCCAACATTCTGTTAGAACTATTATATCCCAAGTTATTTCGGATCTATGTAGTAAAGTGATAAAATTTGAAATATTACAATTTATGCTACGAATATTTTGTGTTAGAATAGTAATTTTACGAGAACAGTTTGAGTTAACATGGTTCTTTACGTCATCAATATCACACGAGATGCATCCAGCCGCTACCACGGAGTCCAGATTAGAGTTCAGTATTTCAATATCTAACATTCTATTCTACAAGTACTTAAGTACCTAATTGACAAATTGTCACGAACTCAGCGTGACATGTATGTGTAGAGATAAAGTATTTAAGGTTGAAATCTAAACTATAATCCGACAAATGGAGAGATTTAGAAGCATCTATGTGATTGTACGCAAGATTACTGAGTATTACAAAAGGAAGGTAACAGTTGACATGATACGTTACAAGTAAGGCTCGCTTAGTTAATTTGTGTTGTGCTTGTGTTCTGCGATGTATGAGTAAAGTGTAAATAGAAGAGATATGATGCCTTATGATTAGGTTAACACTAGAAAACTTAAATATAAAAACATTAAAAACTAAGAATAGAAACAAAACCTCTCCTACTGGTATAGAATGAGAGTAACAAAAAGTTATTACTAGTCAATCTAACAGATTCTGGAACTCGGACTCATCATTAATACGTACAGGTGACGATTTTTCTTCTTTTTTGACAAATATAGTACCGTAAGATGTCCAAGTCGCATACAGTTGATTGTTCTTGACATGTTGGCGAGCTATGTAGTATAAATGATTTGCTCTAGAAGTTAAGTGCTCTGTAATATAAATTCTCCTCAGTTCCCCTGATAGTTTCAAGTGACCCGTATTCAATGCGGGTTCCTTAATTGTGCGTTTATTTTTATTAAACTGTTTAACTTTGTAGATGATAGATTCCTTTCGTAACGGAGAAATAAAATCTACTACTAAGGTACCAGTCTTCGTCCGAAGAATATCTTTTATATCAGACGTTTGTAGTGGTGGATCAAGGTCTAAAGCAGACCCAACACTTTGCACTAATGCGGTCAAGTCCTCCTTTGTTTCACTTACTTTATTTGGTAAGTTGCGAATTTCTATAGTACTTCCATATACTTTTTTTTCCAGGAAATCAAGCTGGCGCTCTAAAGACTTTACACGGGTTTTATATTCTATGTTTTCCTTCTCCAGACTATGTATTTTTGATATCATTTCTTGGTGTTGAGAGGAGATGGTGGCCACTGAAGCTTGAATTGATGTATTTTGTTGTATTATAGTCTTTAGAGACTCTTGCATAGACTTGAACTCTTCCTCTCTTTGACTCATAAGATCATTGAACATGTCTGTGATATTGCTTCGCAAGGATCCCGGTTCCTCATCGTAAGTACGCTTTAATCGTTTGGTAACATTTAAGTTATCGTCTTCTGAATATTTTTCTATTGACGTATTTATTGCTGAGTCGGAATGGTAATGCTTTAATTGGTCCTCTGTATTAACACGCCGTTGTGCTAATGCGTCTGGGCGGGGCAGCGCCTGTTCCGACGACATTATGCGTTATTCAATTAACGATCTATTAGTTATGACGATAAGGATTTACCAGTGCAATGGGGGCGGAGCTTGCGTATGCGCCGTGGAGAAAGGCGTGACCTTGTAGTCGCACGGTAGGTGTGTCCTTGACAACGAAAAGCTCGCAGAATTATGCTTATCCTTGTCTTGCGTCACTTCCTCTCACTCACTCACAACTGTGTATACATCGGATCTGCACTCCTAGTACTTTGAATATTTTATAAACTTATTTATTACAGTTTTTATTATAAATTAATGAACTGGGGATAACTTAAAGCACGTCTGTACTGTACAGAGTCCGCGGGGGAAGGGGAATAATTTTCTATGATTATTTAAAGTCTATTCTCACTTTGTTTATATGTATATCTAATGTTAATTAATGTATTTATTATGCAATAGAAATAAATGTAGCGAAAAATAATTATATCGGCTCATTTTTTTTTAATGTGCATATCTCTCATACAATTAAGAAATGCAAATGACATATATCTTAATAGAATACGTACAAATTATGGCAAAAAAAGTATATTATATGAAGGTGCCCTTTTATATAATAAACTACCGAAACCCATAAAGGAATGTAAAAGGATACCCAGTTTCAAACGCCTACTAAAACACCATCTTATTCATGACACAACCGCCAAAAATATAATTTTGCTGTAACGTAATAGTAATAATAATACATCAATTTAAAATTATGCATATACATATATTTATATTAATGAAATGAAATAATAATGAAATAATGAAATGAAATAATGAAATTTATTCAGCACTTGGGTATTTACATACACTTGTACTTGTCAAGCTCACAATGTATTACATAAACACAGTTTCAAACAGTAATTAAAGTAACAAAATATTTTAAATTAGTCCGTCCGTGCGGTCTGTTTCGTCACATGTATTTTTAATATTCTTAAATAAATAATAAATAGCAAGTTACTAAGCATTTAGCAATAGTATTTCAAATTAAATAATTGAAAACAACGAGCAGTTGGCTAGCGCAAAAGGCTCTCAACCAGTAGCTTAATTTAAACGGCTAATACCTGAGGGCACCCTTATGGGCCACATCCCAGGCGGCCACTGAAGTAAAAAGATGGAATTCGAAATGAGGGTTAGATCACTTCCACGGTATTACCGATCACGTGTTAAGGGGGCAACGCGATCCTCGCCGCTGAGGATCCTACCCTAGCTAGCCTGCGGCTTTCTCTAGCTACCTAGGTGGACGACCCGGAGAAGAAAGCCACAAAGAAACTCCGGGCTTGCTTTTTTCGTCTTCTTTTGCTTTTTGTTTTCGATTTATTTTATATCTTTTTTAACATTGTTTTTGTTTTTACATTGTGATTGGCTGGTATGTGGGCTAATGCACGCACAGAACCGATGACATCTAGTTAATCAAAATAATTATGAGGTAATAAACAATAACATTCCATTTCGCTCAAGCAATTAAAATAACCTCTTGCAAGATGAACAAACGGTGGGTGCATCCGCGCACATTTACAAAATTAACAAGTCACACGAAGTCGACTAAAGGCGACGACTGTATGAGACAAAAAAATAAAAAGAGTACCCCAGCAGCAGCTCTACCAGTTACCGCAAGCGGCACCCGTTCACGAGTATGACGTGAGGGCCAGCCATCGCCTCCTTCGCCATATTAGAGGGAAGGAAACGACCCGACCCACAATATATTGTTTTTGTAATCGTCGTCTTTGAGCGTGGTACGCTCTTGCCGCTTCTAGTAGCTCTATAAATGCCCATTAATGTTCAACTGAGCTACAAGCGAATCATTATATATATTTTTTTCTTTATCTACCCCATTTTGTTTAATATTCTTCTATAGACATAACTTGTGTATTGTAAATTAAATTAAGTAACCGCCCGATTAGTATTTAAGAACCTTTTGTTTAATTTATTAAATATGTTTCTCATATAAGTGAATTGTATTCTTTATTAAGAATAAAGATCTTAAACCAGATATCTGGATTAGGAATGATCACTTTCTATGCTCTTTTGAGTATGTATTTATTATGCAATTGAAGGAAAATGAATTATTGAATAGCACAAATATATTTGTTCTAAAATATATGAAAAATTGGCTCATAGTTTATTAAATTTTGAACATAAGTATCTGGGCGGGACACATAGCTCGTAGAGCCGACGGCCGCTGGGGCAGAAAGGTTCTCGAGTGGCGACCACGAACCGGAAGACGCAGCGTGGGCAGGCCCCTACAAGATGGACCGACGATCTTGCAAGTGTCGCGGGAAGCCACTGGATGCGGGCAGCCCTAGACCGAGCACTGTCGAGATTCTTGGGGGAGGCTTAGTTCAGCAGTGGACGACGTGCTTCGGTTGATATGGTGATGATGATGATATCTGGAGTTTACATATTCCCTTGAGTATGGTTCGCCGGGTTCCCTATCCATTTTCATAAATATGTAAATAAAAAAATAAAATAAAAAAGGTTTTTATTCACGTAGACTTAAAAAAAGCGCTTGTAAATAGTCAGAACATGTTTGTAGTATTATAGTTGTATACATTATTATTTCTAGTAAGTAAAAAGATATTTAGGTACACATTGTATTAATAGTATTAAAACATTAATAAAATTTATTTTATAACAGCAATGATATTTATTGTATCAAGTTATTGTCAAGAGATTATGTTTAAGTTTAATTATCTAGTTTAAGTCTAATATTTGTAATACATATTGGCAACGGTTCTGTCTATATTAAGGTGAAATTATTATGACGGACCTTGTGTTAATAACGACGGTCGCGCTTTAATGCTACCACCGGATCCAATGCGCCCCATAAAATTTTAAGACCTAATATAACTTAGCATATTTTTTTTTGGCATAATTATATTTTCACATAATATAATTACGCATAACAGCTTATGATTAAGCATAATATTCTAAAGCATTAATTTATTAAGCATAAAGTTCTAAAATTTTTTTTCGCTGTAGGAAGCATGAAGCAAGCAAGCATACAGCATGCAAGCAAGCATGCAGAAAACAAGCAAGCATGCAGCATGCAGAAAACAAGCAAGCATGCAGCATGCAAGCAAGCATGCAGCATGCCGCATTCAAGCGAGCATGCAACATGCAGCAGGCAGGGTTTCTGTCACGGCTCAGGTGCTGCAGGCCTCCGCCCCCACGCGCCTACGCGATTTTAAAGTACACTCTAGGGGTAGGACAAACAAGACTACGTGGAGTCGATTTTGCAGCAATTCGGTTCTGTCACTAACTTTGTTGCATATTAATTGCAGCATATTAAATTTTTAACCAACAATATTATTTATTTGTTACAGAAACTAATAATAGTCATTAGGCCTACTAACGTTATGCGAATCAAATTTATGCCAAAACAAATTAGTCTTTAAGATGATTATGCCAACATAAAATGTATGCCTGAAAAAATTATGCCGAAGTATTATTATGCCAAAACAAATAGTGCCAAAATCGTTATGCCGAAGCCCCGTTTCACCGGACCGTCTCAACTGCGCCGTGTTAAAGCTGGTAGTAAAAGCAAGGCTGATAGTATTCCGATGGTAGCATTAAAGCACGACCGTCGTTATAAAGACTAGGTCCGTAATAATAATAATATTGAATTCTTACCTTAATATAGACCAAGATTTAGTAAAATTTATATGAAGTGAAACTGTAAATTATACCTATAAGTAATCATTTTGACAATAACTTAAATATCCTAGCTAAGTTACTTAATCATTAGGTACTATTTTAAATTAAATGTTATTTCTAAACTATTCCATACAAACCACATATCTAAATATCTATACGTACCTATAAATAATTTTGTATACTTAACTATAGTACATACTGCAAACATGTTCTTTTTTTTATTAATTTATTTATTTGATGCACAAAACACATTACAATCACAATATAAACCTTAAAGCTAAAAATTTTGATCTAGATTGTAACATAACACTATGTGCATACTGCGATACCACTATTACAAAACTATGAAAAGCTCATATTTAAAACGTACAAGTCTGCTGTGTGGTGACGGCGACAAATATCAGAATCAGAATATCATCACCCCATCTCATCCCGTGGGGGGCGTAGAAGTCGACCCGAGGGAATATCTACCAGAGGACGGGAAGCAGCTTCCTTCTGAGTACTACGACCATCATACTGCGATCGCCAACCCGCCTGCCAAGCGTGGCGATTATGGCATATCTCCTCAAGATGATTCTTGAGGGAGGCTTGTCCAGCAGTGGACTTATTTAAACTGTAATGATGATGATGAAAACGTACAAGAATATTATGACGCTTGTCGACACCAGTAGCTCTAAAAAAAAATAACAACAACATTCTGACTATTTACAAGCGCCTTTTAAGCCTGCGTGAATAAAAAACGTTTTTATTTTTTATTGATATATTTTGGTAGAATGACGTGGTGTAAATAATGAAACTGGTTTCCTGACGTCACAACAAAATTGTGTGTTCTCTATCTAACATGATATAATGCAGACGGACCGGTTAGAGTGGTTGGTTGCCTGCCTTTCGCGCCGTAGGTCGTGGGTTCGATGCCCAACCAGGACAGATATTTTATGCATGATCATGCCTGTTTGTCCTGAGTCTGGGTGTTATCTATACGTAGGAAATCGTAGGAAAGTCAAAACTGTACATTGAATTTTTTTTTTAAAGGATACTTGGGGCGTGATCTACATTCGATATCGAAGCTAAAAATATAGTTTTTAGAATTTTTGTCGGTTTGTCTGTATGTATGTCCGGGCTAAACTCAAAAAGTACTGCATGGATTTACTTCAAATTTTGCATGAATATTACTAAGAGGTCGGGTCAACATAAAGGCTACATATTATCACACTATCACCTACGGGGGAGGAACTGTGATAATTTATAAAATTTAACGCGGGTAAAACCGCGGGGCACAGCTAGTTATCTATGTAATTATGTATTTGCAAAAGAATGGTATAAAATAAATAAAAAAGGTTTTTTTTAACATGCATTATGCATGAACATGTTTGTAGTAATATGTAGTTGTGTACATTATTATTTCTAGTAACATAGATATTTATTTAGGTACACATTGTATTGATTGTCTTAAAACATTTCTAAAATTTATTTTATAATAGCAATGATATTTAGCTAGCTCGTATCAAGTTATTGTCAAGAGATTATGTTTAAGTTTAATTATCAAAATTTATAGTTTTAGCTATATTTTTACTACATATTGTCAGTTATGTGGTTTCCATACAACACAAGCTCAGTTTAGTTTGGGATCAGATGGCCGTTGTGAATAATGTCCCAGGATGTTAATATTATGTTTTAATTATCAAGGAAAAAGTATTCAAATTCCATAGCTAGACTATTTTTATTCAAAGTGTTTACATTAAAGTCGCCGCATAGTATAGTTTTATTTTTATTATTATTTAACGCTTTTGTTTAAATATTATCTAAATAAATTTATCTATCTATCTTATTATCTAACGCCCGGTTCCTATATTCCAAAAACGAATCGTTTCTACTACGAATAGTTAGAATTTCTACCAGCCGTAACGCAAAACCGTTCCTATAAAATACTAGTCGTTATCCAAATAACCAACGTCTGGTTACTAACGGATGGGAGGTCGTTAGTAAGCTTATTGTATGGAGATGCGTTCGAAAGTGTTCCTATAAATATTTTCTACTGTCACGGAACTGTCAAAATAACGAGGCATTACTGCTTTGATTACTAGTCGAATTCGGTCGGTATACCAGTCGTTTGTATTTGATTTTGGTAGTTAACATAGTGTTTGAGGAGATTTCCGTGATGTCTAGCTCTGAAACTGATAGAGAATTCATTACTTTGTTTTCCGTTAGAAAGGGTTGATTATTTTTCTATATTTCTAAGATTTCATAACCACAAACCTTAGATTAAATACTCAATTTAAAAACTTATTTAGAAACCATGAAATACTCTTGGACAGACGTCAGACGACAGACGCATGCGCCATGGGCTTTCCTGTTACGCGTTTTGTTCACACCATGCACTCGTAACGTCAAATTTTCAATACTAAAAATTTATAAATATTTTAAACCTAAACGCAAATTAAATTATTACTGTAACTTTATGTACAGTAATTTGTACTATTACTCACATAATATTACAGAATAATAAATGATTTTAGTTGCATAATTGACGTACGACGTTTTGTTATAACTAATCGTGAAGAGGAGCGAGAGGTTCATCGCCGAACGAGTCGTAGGTGGTTTAAACTACGGATGTTCGTCGCAGGTAGGGCATTGTGGAACACTAGTTTTGCATCGGTATCGGTAGCTGAATTACGGATGGTAACGTTGGTCCAATGACGGATCGTAAAATAAAGGAACCGGGCATAAGTAAATTTTATGAGAATCATAAAATTTACACATGTTAATTGTTTTTGGAGGTCTATATATACCTACATATAACAATTATATTATGTTTAATTAACTTTATATTATTATCGCTGTTGTAAGAATTGCCAACCTGAAGTGGCAGTGGGCAGGCCACTTAGGCTGAGATCTATAGAGCGTACTTAGACTTTGCTCAAACTTTACTTACGTAAAACTTTGCTAAATGTATGCTAAGCTTATACTTTGATTTGGTATTTATAGACTTTTTGAAGTTAAGATTATGCTTAGCATAAGGTAAGACAGACAAAGTCAAAACACCAATTGTAATTTCATTAGATGCATTAACTTCTGTCTAAGTAAAGTCTGAGCAAAGTCTAAGTACGCTCTATAGATCTCAGCCTTAAGAGCCGACGGCCGTTGGGGCAGAAAAGTTCTCAAGTAGCGACCACGAACAGGAAGACGCAGCGTGGGCAGGCCCGCTACAAGGTGTACTTAAGTGCTTATGCACAGACCCCAACACATCCATCTACCCTAATCTGACAAATTTCTTTTATAGATTTTCAACTTCATCACAAAAGCATAAGGTTCACTTTTAATTGGGGAAATTTGACAGATTGGGGTTGCTTGATGTGCTAGTACGCGACACATGGATCAATAATTTCCCTAGTGCAGCCGTTGTCTTTTTAAAACAAAAATAAAAAAAGGAATTTTCGTATCTAGCAAATCTTATACTCGAACATAACCTGCGTTTATATATTTGTTTTTTTATTTAAATTCATCAAAAAAGATACAGGTTCAACAGCCTGATTCACTAACGCCCGAAATTAATAAACGATCCACAATCTGTCAGTCAGTCCTATCTCTAGATTAGGTCTATCGCTATCTTGATCCTTACCTGCGTGCCAATAACAAAACATATTAATCCATCCATTTTTTGCCCAGAGATTGGGGTGCGATCCTTTCCCTCTGCAGCGTTCCGTTTATGCAGAACTCTGTAACTCAGGACACAATTATACCATTAAATTTAAAAAGAAAATTTATTATTTAATATATTAACGATAAGTCATCAATACTGACTTATTTATAGCTAGGTTAAAATGTTTGACAAGACGACTAGGGTATATAATAATAAAATGGAACTTAATTGGTCAAACATTATGTTTTGCTGGAACGGAACGTATCAAAATTTGACAAGCAAAACGCACGCCGGCGCCGTCGTCACCGATCGGATCAAAAACAAAAAAGGAGTAAGTTGGTTGTTTGTTTTTTTTACAAAGGATTTATAACCAATATACAAATAATTACTTATCAATAAATATAATACCTATAATGGATTCTGATATGATGAGCAATAATTTTATTATTGATTTCTGTGTTTGTTTTACAAATAATTTAAACAGTGACGTGAAGGGGTTGCCGCCTATTTTGTAAACAAAAAAAATATTCTTATTATTAATTATTTATATGCAAAGCCATTTTGGAATATAATGAACTATTTCACCAATTTTATCTTTAGAACCAATCGTCAATCTACCGAATTTCTAGGATTGCAACTTTAGATTGTTTTGGCTATCTAAGCTTATGTCAAAATTAGTGGATTGGTTATTGGCACGTGCAACCTGTCATTTTAGTACAGAGGCCTATCTTTTTCTATGATCCGTCCTCCCAAAGATCGCTCGTTCGGAAAGATTGCTTTTTCAATCTGTGGATGATTTATTGGCACGGTTTAATAGACAAATGGATCGAAATTGCTATCGTAGATAGCATAAAATGGATTAGGATCGTTTATTAATTTCGGGCGTAAGACTATTAATATACTATTACGGAAATTTGTGTTGAGTGATACGTCTTATAAAACTACATTTAATCAATGTTATTTAGATAATGAAATTTAAATTTTTCCCATGTTACTCCCTTTTATCTGAAAGAACGTTACTTAGGGTACCGTACCCGAAGGGGGGTAACGGGGGCCCTGTGTCGCGGGGTACTTTACCAAGATATAATAAACGGACCCAAATTACATCCAGGCACAGAACTACTATTTATGGGTCACATAAATAGTTGTCCGGCGCGGGACTCGAACCCGCGACACGAAGCGGCGACTGTATTAGCCGCTGCGCCACACGTGCAGTCAAATATCTATATGAAACTCGAAATATTATAGTACTAAAAACATGTTCTGACTATTTACAAGCTCTTTTTTAAAGTCTACGTGAATAAAAACTTTTTATTAAATTATTTTTTATAAACTTACTGTTCCTAATTGTATTCCCCTTCATCCGCGCAATTTTCGTAAAAAACGTTGCCATCATTTTTTCTCACGTATTAATGATGATGTCCTTCCGACCGAATTTCGGCCATGGCGGCCAGTCTCAATGGAGATAAGCCAATTGCGCAGAACATATTATAGTGCACAAGTGTGTGCGCAAACATAGGGGCACTTTCTATTCCATCACTCTCATAATCCGATGGGACGACTAGCGATATGACCGGAAAGAGTTACAGGATCGACTGCTTTACGTGCTCTCCGAGGCACGGGGGTGTACTACCACCAACTTCCAGACTTCGGAGTCCTCGACCTCGAACTTTTGGTCTTTTTCTTTTAACAGATAATCCCAAAATTTAATTTTTGGCCTGACGTGGGATTTGAACCCAGGACCCCGTTACCTGCGGTTGAACACGCTACACTTCTAATATACAATACCCTGGGACATTATTTACACATCTGATCCCAAACTAAGCAGAGCTTGTACTATGGAAACCAGATAACTGATATACTACATATTAGTACATATATTACTTTTCTTCTGTAAATACATACTTATATAGATAATTACACCCAGACTCAGGACAACATGTTCATGCACACAAATATCTGTCCTGGGTGGGAATCGAACCCACAACCTCCGGCGTGAAAAGCAAGCAGTTTACCAACCACGCCAACAGGCCCGTCTTTTTAATATATAAACAAATATCGATAAAATGCTTGATTTTAAATGTAGTGAAACATGTTTAAATCGATCATTTTATCGATATTCTCTACCTTAGCGCTGATCAGTTGGATTGGAACCCAGAATCTCATTATCTGCTATTGAACACGCTACCGCTAGACCAACGAGGCAGTCTATAATCATGATATAACTTGAATTGCAATTTAACGCAATACTAGTTGTTTATATTCTCTTTGATGACATTTAAAGTGGTTGGAGTCGCAACCAAACGCTACTACAGGTCGATACGCATGATAATTTTGTAATTTAATTAGTAGTTTTTTAAGCGCTATCGGAAGATCAGCGTTACAGTAATTATTATTATTTACTGTAACATTTGCTGAGGTCGACGCCTTTCCTAGCTAGTACTTATAATGTTGCATGCTTCATAAGTATTATATAAACTAAACGCAATTAGTTATATCTTCTTATATGTAAAATAAGTTAAGGATTATCTGTGCTTGATGGGAATAAACCTTTTTTATTTTTATTTAATTGCAGGAGACACGAAGAGCAACATGTTACTGAAGGCCAACGTGACCGTGGTGTCGCGCGGCACGTGCGCCGAGTCCTACACCAACTGGCGCAAGCTGCCGGAGAACATCTCCGCCGACCAGCTGTGCGCCGGCGACCCGCTCGGCATCAAGGACACCTGCCAGGTAAGCTCCAACGTGACCGTGGTGTCGCGCGGCACGTGCGCGGAGTCCTACACCAACTGGCGCAAGCTGCCGGAGAACATCTCCGCCGACCAGCTGTGCGCCGGCGACCCGCTCGGCATCAAGGACACCTGCCAGGTAAGCTCCAACGTGACCGTGGTGTCGCGCGGCACGTGCGCGGAGTCCTACACCAACTGGCGCAAGCTGCCGGAGAACATCTCCGCCGACCAGCTGTGCGCCGGCGACCCGCTCGGCATCAAGGACACCTGCCAGGTAAGCTCCAACGTGACCGTGGTGTCGCGCGGCACGTGCGCGGAGTCCTACACCAACTGGCGCAAGCTGCCGGAGAACATCTCCGCCGACCAGCTGTGCGCCGGCGACCCGCTCGGCATCAAGGACACCTGCCAGGTAAGCTCCAACGTGACCGTGGTGTCGCGCGGCACGTGCGCGGAGTCCTACACCAACTGGCGCAAGCTGCCGGAGAACATCTCCGCCGACCAGCTGTGCGCCGGCGACCCGCTCGGCATCAAGGACACCTGCCAGGTAAGCTCCAACGTGACCGTGGTGTCGCGCGGCACGTGCGCGGAGTCCTTTTTTTTTCTTTTTTTTTTTTTTTTTGACGCTGGGAAAAAATGCGTTACGCATACCCGCCCATTGGGGGATGGACGGGTTATGTGGGACTCTCCGGCTACTCCGGCATACCCACTAAAATAACCCAGCGGCACTCCCGCATCGTCTGTGTGGAGGAGGACTGGGAAACCGGCACAGCCTTTACGTCCAGTCCCCCACCGACGACCGCCCGCCTTTACAGCGGGGCCCGCACGCCCCTCCCTAAGTGGAGGGGCCCGGGAACGACCGTGAGTGCTCGGCCGTTCCCGCCCGATGATGGTGGCGATTTGTGCAATGCGAGCGAAGGCGCCCCCGCGCCTGTCGCCCGCTAATCACCACCAGAAGGAGGGAGGCGACGATCGTACAACCGCCGTCTCCCACCCCTTCTTCGCCTGCGGAGCGGCGGCGCGAGAGGATCATCCTCCCGCGCACGCTCCGCCGCCTCCTTTTGCGACATGACATTCTCGCAAAAGGAGGCAACCGCCGCCCAAGCCTCCTCACTCCCCAGCATGGAGTTCACCACACTGGGAAGTGAGAGGTCCAGCCCAACGACAGTATTCAGGGCACGGCGCAGCTCAGCCCAGGCTGGGCACACCTCGAGGGTGTGCTGCGCCGTGTCCTCCGCGGCTCCACAATCATGGCACGCCGGGGTTTCCTCCCTCTGGATCCGATGCAGGTGCGTTCCGAAGCAGCCATGCCCGGACAACACCTGCACCAGACGGAACGAGAGGAAACCGTGGGGGCGCTCGAGCCAGTCCCGCAGGACTGGACCGAGCGCGTCCAGCGTCCGGCGTCCAAATGTGGCGGAGGCGAGGTCCCGTGTCCAGTGTAGGACGATTGCGTCCCTCGCCTCCCGCCGCACGGCATCCCGCTCTTGTGCGGCGGGGCGCTCACCCAGCGCCCTACGCCGCGCCGTCCACTCGTAGACTCTGGCGAGCACCCATGCCTCCAATTCCCATGGAGGGGTGCCGGCCAGAGCGCACACCGCCGCGAAACCCACCGAGCGGTAGGCTCGCGCCACCCGCTGTGCAATGGCCCGTTGAGGCCTGCGGATGGCGGTTGCATTCTCCCTCCTGTGGAGGGAGTCCGCCCAGATGGGTGCCCCGTATAGGGCCATACTCTTTAGGATGCCGGCATAGAGGCGCCGGCATCGCTCCTTGGGCCCGCCCAGGTTTGGGAGGAGCCATGAGAGGGCGTCCGCGGCTTTCAGCAGGCGCGTCGACAGCCCGCTAAAGTGCGGGCCGAAGCGCCACCTGCTGTCCAGCACGAGGCCCAGATACTTCATCTGGGCCCCGACCCCTATCCGGACGCCCTCCACCAAGATGTGGGCGTCAGGAGGGCAGCGCTGCCGAGGCCCGTGAAAGAATACGGCCTCGGTCTTGTTCAGCGCTACCCTCAAACCAAGCTGGCGGATCCTACCTGCCACTAAGGATCCGCCAGCTGAGGCCAGACAGGCCGCCTCCCGAAAGTCCCTCCCCCGGGCAACGAGGAGAGTGTCATCCGCGTAGCAGATGACACTCGTGCCCTGGAGGAGAGTGCCGCGCAGCAGCCAATCGAATCCGATGTTCCACAAGAGGGGCCCCAGCACCGACCCTTGTGGAACACCGGACTCCGCGCCGTAGCGCCTGATCCTGGCCGTCCTGTCCGCCAGGAGGACCTCCCGGTCCTCCAGGTAGTTGGCCAGGATCACCCGCAGATATTGGGGCACTCCGTGGTACCGGAGTGCCTCCAATATGGTCGAGTGGGGCACGGAGTTGAAGGCGTTGGCGATGTCGAACGACACCGCCAACACTCCGTCCCCAGCTCCAACCGCCTCCTGCACTTGGCCCCTGAGTAGGGCCACCGCGTCGACCGTCGAACGCCCCTGTCGAAACCCGAACTGGGCGTCCGACAGGTCTGGCCCTACCTCCCGCAACTGGCTATTAAGCCGGGTGGCGATGATCCCCTCGAACAATTTACCGACCTCATCGAGCAGAACGATGGGCCGGTATGCCGAGGGGGAGTCCACCGGGCGTCCCTCCTTCCGGAGCAGGCAAAGCTGCCCCTCCTTCCAGATCTTCGGGAACCTCCCAGCCGTCAGGCACGCGCTGAAGAGGTCCCGAAACCTCTCCTCCATGAGGGACGCCGCGATGGCCACCACCCGTGCGGGGACACCATCCGGTCCAGGGGCCGTCTTCTTCGCGCGGAGGGGCAGAACCCCCGCGCGAAGTTCCTCCACCGATACTGGAGGGACCTCCTCCTCCGGCGAAGCCACCACCCCCCCCAGTGGGGGGTTCATCGTTGGTGGGGTGAATTCGGTCCTGCGCGGAAACAGTGACCGAACCACCCCATCCAGCAACGCCGGCTCTAGGGTCTCCGTTAGTGGGGGGCCATAAGGGCGCAGCTGGCTCCGCGCCTGCTTATACGGCCTCCCAAACGGATCCCTATCGAGTCCCTCCAGCATCTCGGCCTTTGCCGAGTCTTCGGCGGCGCACATTGCCGTCTTGAGGACCGTCTTTGCCTCCAGGTAAGAGGCGTAGAGGCGGTCCTCCTCCGCCTGACATCGGCTGGTGCGCCGCCGACTCCGCGTGTAGGCCCTCCTGGCCTCCACGCACGCGGCCCGTAGCGCCGCCAGCTCCCCCGTCCACCAATAAACGGCGCGACGGGGAGGCGGACGGCGAGACCGAGGCATGCTGGAGTTACACACCTCGGTCAGGGACCTCCGCAGCTGGACCGCTGCGGCGTCCACGTCCGTCACCTCCACAGGGGGCGAGAGCCAGTCCTCGAGGAACGCTGCCTCCAGGGCTGCCTCCCGGTCCAGGCGGGTGAGAGCCCACCGCGGGAAGGGAGATTGGCCCGAGCGGGCCATCCCCCGCGGGCTCTTGGTGGAGATGTCGAACCGCACATATCGGTGGTCCGACAGGGTCTCCACCATCTCCACCCGCCAGTTCACAACGCGGGCGGCTAGCACGGCGGTGGCGAACGATACGTCCACCACTGACCCACCCCGTTGCCGCACACACGTGTGAACGATCAGGGGGTGCGGCGTGTCCCTCCTGAACAGGGGGGATCCCTGTTCAGGAGGGACACGCCGCACGAAGCCGACCAAAATTCGGCGGCGCGCCCCCGGACGTTGCACGACGCCGCCGGGTTGCCCCAGGCCACTGATTTGGCGTTCAGGTCGCCCATTACGACGACCTGACGTGGTGCCGCCCTCCCGACGACTGCCGTAAGGACTTCGAGAAAATTCTCGAAGTCCCTTAGAGGGCGGTTTGGGGAGAAATAGACCCCGACCAGGGCTATTTCTCCCCACGCGGCGGCCACGTATCCCGGACCCCTCTCTAAAAGCGAGAGGGGAGGGGAGTCCGTGGAAGGCCGCGACACCAACGCCACCAAGCCGTCTCGATCACCTAGCCAGCGGCCAGGTATCGAGTACGGCTCGGCAACCACCGCCACGTCCACCAACCACTCGGCCACAGTCTGCATCAACAGATCCTGTGCCGCTCTGCAGTGGTTGGTGTTCGCCTGGAGGATGCGATGTTCGACTCTACCCATTAATCGGTCATCGCACTCTCCTCCTCCACAGCCGCCGAGGTCCCAGCTACTGGGGTGGCGGTGGCAGCGACAGGCCGGGTCGGCGCCTGCGCTTTGCCCTTCTTAAGGGGAGGAATACAGTTCCTCCCCTTCATAATGTGGCCCGCAGGGCGGCCACTGGCGGCACACACCGCGCAGTGCGCGTGCGGTGCGGTGGCCTCGCAGGAGGCGGCTTTGTGCCCCTCCTTGCCGCAGCGGTAGCAGCTGTCCGTCCTGTCGACACTGGACGGACAGAGGGCCCGGGTGTGACCGATGCCGAAGCACCGGTAACACCTCAGCGGCGGGACCTCAAGGGCCCGGACCGCCGCCGAGCTGAACCCGACGGCAAGCCGTCCCTTCTCGAGGACGGCTTTGGCAGCGGCGACTGGGCACTCCAGGCGAATTGCGCCCATGCCGCCGCGCCCGGGCCTGATGCCCCCGCCCTGCACCGCTGCGACTGCGCAGCCACCTATGGCTACGATTGCTGCCACCACCTCCTCCTTGGTGACGGAGTCATCCAGGTCCGTCACCTCGATGGCCGCCGACTTCACCGGCCTGGCCACCTTCGCCACGTCCGCGATGGCCTCCTGCAGCTTTGCTGCGAAGAGGTCAGCGTTTTTCCCGCCCTCGGCACCCGGGAACTCGAATATACGAGCCCCAGCCTGTGTCTTGCGGCATGAGACTTTGCCGATCCCCAGTTTGGTGGGATCGGCAGTGGCACGCGCCCGCACCAACATGGACGCGTACGTCTCACCCCGCTCCGCGGCCTCTGCGGTGAGCGTCACCACGACGGCCGCGGTCTTGGGAGGAACCAAGTTCCTCCTGACACCGGCTGGGGCGGAACTCTTCCCCTGTCCCCTTCCCTGGCCAGTCGACTGCGACTGACCGGCAGGGGTGGTGGCGGAGGCGGCTGGGGCCGGGGGGGTGGTCTTCCCCTTTCCTTTCCCCTTCCCTTTGCCAGTCGGTTGCGACTGGCTGGGAGTGGTGGTGGCGGGGACGGCAGGGACGACAGCTGCCGTCCTTTTACCCTTGCCCTTCCCCTTACCGACCACCTTCGTCCAGCCCTGCTGGTTGGTCGGGGTGGTGGAAGGGAGAAGGGCGTCCTCCCTCGAGGAGCTAGGCACAGGCTCCACTCGCCTTTTGTCCGCCGCAAGTGGCGGTCGGAGGCGTTTCTCCGGCAGTAGCCGGTCCTCGATGCCCGCTAGGCAGGCTCTGACAAAATCCCTCTGCTCCCCCATAGCCTTGCGGAGGATTTCCTCAAGGCCGGAGGAGGGAGCGAGGCCCTCTGCCGCAGGTCTGGTCTCGGCTTGCGACGGCTGGGCCGTGGCTTCAGCCAGCTTCAGGTGCAGCTGGCTGACCTCCGACTGCAGGCGATCTACCTTCGCCTGCAGTTGCCGCGTTTCGTCGGTGGCCTTGCGGTCCACCAGTTCCGCGACGATGCCACGCATACTGGCGGCCCGGCACCTGAGGGACTTCTGGAAAGTCCCCTTCAAATGCGAGGACTTGGCGGCGACCTCCACGATCGCCTCTTCGTCCTCCAAGGCCATCTTCTCCAGTTCGGCCAGAGAGTGGTCCGCGTACAGGACGCGGGCCGCACCGTAATCGGCCTTGGCACGAGCGACGCGCGCCCGCTGCTCCTTGGCCGCAACCCGCTCCTCCAGCTCTTGCTGGAGCTGCTCCCGCCGAGCCAGGTCCAGCTCCCGCTGGGCGTCGGCTAAACCCACATCATGGGTGTCTACCGCTGTTATTGCCTTTTTGGCCTTAATCTTTTTCTTTGGCTCCTTAACCCGAGCCGAACCCGAACCCGAGGAGCCATCGGACACCACCTTGAGGAAGGTCCGCTTCCTCGATGCCGAGCGTGACCGAGTATCCTCGATCGCCATCGCGCTGGCATCCGACCCAACGGACTCAACGTCAGAGTCTGACAAATCGCCCGCCCTCTCTCCGTAGAAGGCCCTGCCTTCGTTCGACGCCGACGCGTCGCGTTGGCCCTGAAAAGGGCCTTTTGGTTGGCCCTGAGAAGGGCCTTTTGGTTGGCCCTGAGAAGGGCCTTTGGTTTGGCCCTGAGAAGGGCCTTTGCTTATGAAATGCCCGAGGGCATCCCGCGCGGGTTTAGGCATTTCCTATCAAGTTCGTAGCTTCCAGGCAATAAGATCGCTACGATGCACAGTGCACTTTAGCCGTACCCAGCCTGCCACTCCGTTACGGTGGTCAGGACTGGGACGTTTCCGGGGAACGCGACGTGGACGCAAGCACTGTGGGGTGGTTCCCCACGTGCGCGGAGTCCTACACCAACTGGCGCAAGCTGCCGGAGAACATCTCCGCCGACCAGCTGTGCGCCGGCGACCCGCTCGGCATCAAGGACACCTGCCAGGTAAGCTCCAACGTGACCGTGGTGTCGCGCGGCACGTGCGCGGAGTCCTACACCAACTGGCGCAAGCTGCCGGAGAACATCTCCGCCGACCAGCTGTGCGCCGGCGACCCGCTCGGCATCAAGGACACCTGCCAGGTAAGCTCCAACGTGACCGTGGTGTCGCGCGGCACGTGCGCGGAGTCCTACACCAACTGGCGCAAGCTGCCGGAGAACATCTCCGCCGACCAGCTGTGCGCCGGCGACCCGCTCGGCATCAAGGACACCTGCCAGGTAAGCTCCAACGCAACCACATCAAATACCTCCAAACTAATATTAATGTCATATTAAGAGAGCGTTATGTTGAAAAAGGTATGCCGAGATGGTTTGGCCATTTAGAAAGGATGAATGAAAGAAGACTGACAAAAGAAGTGAAATAATATGAAAAAGACATTGTTAGAAGAGTAAATGCGGGGAACATGGTGAATGGGGCACTACACGCCTTTATGAGTAGCCGGCAAGTATCAAAGAAGGCTCGACTAGCCGTGCACGATGGAGTGTTAGTGCCAACTTTAATGTATGGAAGTGAAAGTTGGGTATGGCAGCAAAAAAAATGAGATTAAAAAAAATTATTATTTCTAGTAACATAGATATTTAGGTACATATTGTATGAAAACATTTATAACATTTATTTTATTATAGCAATGATAGTTAGCTAGCTCGTATCAAGTTATTGTCCAGAGATTATGTTTAATAATCTAGTTTAAGTCTAATCCAATAAAAAAAAAAATACTACATATTGTGCGTAGAACAAATTTAATCTGATTGCCATCGACACGCCAAGAAGGAGAATAATGTATTAACATGTTTGATGATTCAGCTCATTATTGTTCGAATGTAAGGTAAGGGCTTCCTCTCACAATGAGAGGGCACTTGTATGACCAATGCCCTTTAATACATTCATCATCACGTCAGCCAAAGTACGTCCACTGCCTGACAAAAGCCTCCTCAAAGAATAGGGGATATGCTATAATCGCCACGCTTGGCAGACGGGTTGGTGATCACAGTTTGATGGTCATAGTTCACAGAAAATCGCTGCTGCCCGTTCTCTGGTAGGTTTTCCCTTGGATGATTTCTACGCCCCTCACGGGATGAAATCGGGTGATGATATTTTGTGCCGTCACCACACAGCATCAATAAAATATATATTAAAAATAAATTACACCCAGACCAAAAACAAATTATCGTACTCATCACACAAAGAATTGACCTGGGGCTCTACCGGCTAAGTCGCCGAATAATTTTCGTGAATGGCGTTCAAATAAATAAAGGTTAAAAATGACTTAATCAATCGTTAAATCGGCTTCCATGAGCACATGTGACGTCATAAATGATCCGGAATATATTATCTGGCCTGTGTGAGTGGAACAACCGGAAGGGGAAGACCTCGTAGAACATTCTCTGACCAAATCGGAGACGTCCTCAAGAAAGGGCAGTTCAGAAGTACCCTAAACCGGTGAGCATGTATGAAGAATATAATGATAGTAATCAAGGCAAAAGACGTGTACAAAGATCGTGACAAATGGAAATCCGTTGTCTCTGCCTACCCCTCTGGGAAACAGGCGTGAGTCTATGTATGTATGTAATATATAGTCAACGTTGAACCCGATTTAACGATTGACTAAGCAATTTTTAACCTTAATTTATTTGAACGCCATTTAGGAAATCGATGTTCGGCGACTTAGCCGGTAGAGCCCCTGGGTGGGAATAGAACTCACGACTTCTAGCTTAGCAGTCAGGGTCCGAAACCACTAGACCAAGGCCAGTGGTGGCTTCTTGGAGCTTCTCTGCTCCAACTTACTTTCTTAAGCGTATTATTGTATAAATGATTTTTTTAAATGAGAAAGATTTGTAAATTTAGTTTTAATTGACATTGCTATTGTAATTATATTTCGTCGCTGCATCCTCGAGATTTTCATATAACACAGTAGTACACTCTTCAATGTGCTGGACATCGAACACTTTTTTAGAGCTTGCAACATTAAAAAAGACAAAATGGCGCCTCTGCGCGCCACGTGGCCGGCTGGAAAAACTTCATTCGCTCTTAGTGTTCGGACCTCGAAACACCAATTCTTATTATTTTATTTTCAGTAAACAAGTGTTATAATTATATTATAGTGACATTTAATGTGAATTACTGTATTGGCCTATAAAAATGGGCTAGTTTAAGTGCACGAAGAAGGAATATGAAGAATAATTTGGTGCCGATTAAATCTACGCAAATGCCGAGTGTCAGCAAAAAATGTAAGTACATACTTACTCTCCAGCAAATATGAATATTTTTCGAATTCTTTTTCTATTCCGACTATTACAACGATACTATCATTTTATTTAATTATGATTATTACATATATACAATTATGATTACATTACAAACCCCCCTGGCAAACAGGCGTAAGTCTATGTATAATTAGATTTTAGTTTTACTAGCTGAATGTTTTCTGGCATTATTAGGTTATTCTAACCTATTTTACAGTTAGCCATTCTATGGAATAAGACCTACCCTTTGTGTCAGATAGTACAAGCCCTGTTTTTACAACATGTATGTACCTGTTGTAAAACCCTTATAATTACAATGCCCTGGGGCAATGTTGGGGTTAAAATCATATGGAGTTGTGATGATTTATTATTTACAACCTGATTACTTTACTTACACAACTAACCTAGATATCTGCCACGTGTTCTCTGAACAATGGGGGCAAATTATAATGGATGCACTCAGCAAGGAGAATACAGGACTGAATCCTGAAATAGAAAATTTTCAGTTCCAGGAATTCGTTAATGCTATCGATGTTATTTTCATTCAACCATTCAAATAGCTTAATTCTAAATAATCTGCAATGTAGTTTCTATTTAGATTAGTAGGTAACAGAAACGTACGCACATAGCCAGAATGCTATTATTATATTTGATTAACCAAGTACACGTACAACTCAAGTACAAGTCCCGATGTTGATCCCGTCGACTTTTAGCACATGTATTAGTAACATGGGTTACCAGTTTAGCGAACATGTGATTGATTTGCTAGTTTTGCAGACATGGTTTTTCCAGTTAAGTTGACTGTGATTGCTGTAAAAAACTTGTGGAAAATAGAATTTGTATATGGTGAACGTGTATTAGTTTTGTTTGATATCAAGTATAACAGAAAATGTTGTTAATTGTTTGTCCATTAATTTGAAATGGTATTAGTAATTTACTACGTAACTAAGTAGCTGTAAATATTCGATCTATTAATTTGAATATTATAAGTTAATAATACAGTATATTATATACATAATAACAATAAATAAATGTCTTGCCATCTCATCCCAGACGGGGCAGAGCCAGTACTATTGCAATAGTGTGGCCAACAGACAACTGATAAATATACATGTTTATTATTAAATACATACAAATTATAGATAAATTGAACCCAGGTACGGAACTAATAATCGCGCTAATCGAACAAATATTTGTCCCGAGTGGGGATCGAACCCACACCAGTATTATAGTTAACAGTCAGGAATATTAAAATTAACCATTAGAAGCCAATATTAAAATTAAATTTAAAATTATCGTGTATTTTGACACGGGTACTCGTATTGTTAGATGCATACATATATTTACTTCTATTTAGTATGCTATGTTTAGCAGAGAGATCGGGCTCCCCAGATCTAGACAACAAGTTCAGGCCTACTTTTTAAATGAAAAATGACCTTGATATAGTTACTGGAAGAAGGATCGTAACGCTTTCGACGTAAACGTTTACCCCTAATTGGAAATACTTTTTCTCTTGCTTGTTTCCTCCGTTTTTCACCTATTTTGAAATGCATATGCAAGATAATAACCTGGCAATAGATTTTATTGTCGTTCCTCACTGGCCTAGTGAGACGTGAATCCAACATAATAATCTGGCAAAGTCAATAAAGAGGCGTTTTCGTAACAAGCACTCAAAATGGAGACAATTGAATTAATGATTTCATCTCTGTCTCACAACACATTAAAACAATAACGATACAGCGTGTAAAAATTATGGAAATTTGGTCATAATAATAATATTGATGATTACTTAAAAAAAAAAAAAAAAAAACTAAAATCAATCCTGTAGCATTAAACTTCATTACATAACAGTTCAGGTTAGGAGCTAATTTCTCATCTGAAAACACATGCCGTTCAGCACTTTCTCCCATATTGAGTAAACCAGATTTCGTTCAGATGCTAATATCAGGATATGGCTTAAAGGTATTTACAAAACTCAATAATGTGGAATTTGTTTTGTGAGTAGATGGTGCCCAAACGAAGGAATACCATTGACAATTAAATAATAATATTAATTTAAAAAAAAAAAAATTGATATGTCTAATCGCGTTGTCGACTGCACAACGAATACAGATAAACTGTATTTATAACAAGATTCCTGATCAAATTAAGGTACTTCCAATGGTCCGATTCAAAAAGGCTTTACGCAAATGGCTAACTGAGATTTCTTTCTGTACAGTAAATCAATTCCTGCAGTAAAAAAAAAAAAAAAAAAATATATATATATATATATATATATATATATATATATATATAGTACCTGTTGTGCTACCAATGTTCTTACATTCACTTCTAAAACCATATTTATTTGCAAATAAATCGTTGACTTTGACTTTATTATAATGTATATTTTAAAGAGTCGTGAAGTGATTACGACCGAATACTAATACCATACCAATATAATTATTGAACCGTAATTCGATTACGGTCATTTACTCACATATGTATTTTATCTGATGCAGATTAGTAGCCTAAACTGTCGTCTAAAAATGTATATTTTAAAGAGTCGTGATGCGATTACGACCGAATATACGAATACCATACCTATATAATTATTGAACCGTGATGCGATTACGGTCATTTACTCACATATGTATTTTATCTGATGCAGATAAATAGCGTAAACTGGCGTCTAAAATGTATATTTTAAAGAGTCGTGATGCGATTACGACCGAATATACGAATACCATACCAATATAATTATTGAACCGTGATGCGATTACGGTCATTTATTCACATATGTATTTTATCCGATGCAGATAAATAGCGTAAAGTGGTGTCTAAAATGTATATTTTAAAGAGTCGTGATGCGATTACGACCGAATATACGAATACCATACCAATATTCGATTCCAGATAAATGTATTTTTTTACAGAATAAATGAATTTTGATTTATAATTATTGAACCGTGATGCGATTACGGTAATTTACTCACATTTATATTGTATTTGATGCAGATAATGAATTGGAGCATTCATTTTCATCAAATCAGCGAATAAGCTCCGTCGAATCGGTACCGTTGGTCAAGGTTAATACCCATAAAATTAAAGCGTCATGATTAGATTACCGAATATACGAATACAATACCAATATTATTTCTGAACCGTGATGCGATTACGGTCACTTACTCGCATAATAATATGTATTTTTTCTTATAAAGATAATGTATCTGAACATTCATATGTATTAAATCAGGGAATACGCTCCACCGCATCGTTGGTCAAAGCTAATCCGGATATTATTAAATAGTTGCGAGGCGATTACAGCCGAATATACGATCACCATATCAATATTATTTCTGAACCGGGAAGTGAATTCGGTCACTTACATATATATTTTTCTTATGCAGATAATGTATCTGAGCATACATTTTCATTAAATTTTGGAATACGCATCGTGTTGATTCGATTATGACCGAATATACGAACACAATACCAATATAAATAATTGAACCATGGTACGATTACGGTCACTTACTCGCATAATAATATGTATTTTTCTGATGCAGATAATCTGAGCATACATTTTCATAAAATGTTGGAATACGTTCCGTCGTATCGTTGGTCAAGGCTAATACGCATAAAATTAAAGAGTCGTGATTTGATTACGACCGAATATACGAACGCCGAATAATGCATGTGAGCATCCATTTTTAGCTAATTAGGTTATACGCTCCATTGTCGCCGAATAATATTGACCCGATTACTCATACTCTTGATAATGTTGTCGCTACGAACGATCCCACCGCTGATATTGCTACCCCGACCACATAATCTAATAAAGATGAACTCTCAGCATATGAGCTTTGGCCGCAGGCCCTTTGGGATGCCTTAAGTGTATCCAAAAATTTAAGTTGAAATTTTTAAACCCAAGATAAGAGACGTTGTTCCAAATATTTAAAATTCTTGAAAGCGAGACCTCAATCGCATCTAATTCTTTTATCACAATTAAAAGGAGATATGCCCAGGGAAAACCCTGAAAGCATACATAGAACTAATAGGACCGTTTAGAGACACGTCTAATGCCGAAAGGTTAATTCTGACCACTAACAAATTACACCACAACGCAACCGCGTCTACAATCAGATGCTGTATCCAGCAAGTATTGCAAGAGAGCGGATATGGACGCAAGAATATATTATGCGCATAGCGCTCGCGACGCAGAGACGTCCGTGGATGCGTTTCCATTGAAGTGATTAGGAAGGCAGCAGGATGGTCATGAAATTCCCACGTATTTAGTCAATTTTATGACAGATCTAATAATGATCCTGTATTTAAAAGTGCCAGTTTATTACTGTTAAGTATAGTTAAAAATGATTAAGTTAATTAGATGAAACGAATTATTACATGTAACAATTAGTTTTTGGGTATTGGTTCAATACTCTTACTAACGATTTCCCTAAAGCTCTAAACATCTACTGTGTTATATGAAAATCTCGAGGATGCAGCGACGAAATATAATTGAAGGTTAAACAAACTTACCTTAAGTGAAGTTTGACCATAATTATATGAGTCGCTGCATCCGAAGAGATTTTCGATCCCTCCCGCCCTTAAAGTATTCTTGTGAATACTTTCTTCCCGTTATTTGTTTTTAATACTTTGCCTTTAGTGAAATCTTAAGTAGATACTGAGGACTCTGAAAAGAATGAAGTTTTTCCAGCCGGCCACGTGGCGCGCAGAGGCGCCATTTTGTCTTTTTTAATGTTGCAAGCTCTAAAAAAGTGTTCGATGTCCAGCACATTGAAGAGTGTACTACTGTGTTATATGAAAATCTCTTCGGATGCAGCGACTCATATAATTATGGTCAAACTTCACTTAAGGTAAGTTTGTTTAACCTTCAAGTATTGACTAAACTTATTTGATTTATTGCGCGTTTTTAATTTATGGATATTGTATTAATTATTTAATTTATTGACATTGTAATACTTATTTGATTGATTGACATTGAGATATTCTATTGATTGTTACTTGATAAAAGACATAGAAATTATAATTACATTTGTTTTATAGATAGTTAATGCGCAATTTATAGGAATTTATTTTGTGTAAATTTTTTGCATGCCAGCAGGTAAAGTATGGCTGGACTTCTATTTATATTCAATAACATGCACCATGTACCCATACTTGCGAAATAAAGTATCTTTATCTTTACATACATACATACATAGACTCACTCCTGTTTCCCAGAGGGGTAGGCAGAGACAACGGATTTCCATTTGTCACGATCTTTGCACACGTCTTTTGCCTCGACTACTGACATTATATTCTTCATACATGCTCGCCGGTTTAGGGTACTTCTGACCTGCCCTTTCTTGAGGAGGTCTCCGATTTGGTCAGAGAATGTTCGACGAGGTCTTCCCCTTCCGGTTGTTCCACTCACACAGGCCAGGTATACTTCTTTGGTCAATCTTCTTTATGTTTAACATAGACTTTGTTCCCAGGGAGACTCCGGCGGCCCCCTGCAGTCCGTGTCGGCGGAGGGCCAGATCGAGCTGGTGGGCGTGACGTCGTTCGGGCGCGGCTGCGGCTCGCCCATCCCCGGCGTGTACACGCGCGTCAGCCGCTACCTCGACTGGATCGAAAGCGTCGTCTGGCCCAACCAATAACCTTTACTTACCTTTCACCATTAGAATCATTTAGTTAAGGTCTCTATGTTATGATTTTTTATAAATTTATAGCTGTGCCCCGCGGTTTTACCCGCGTTAAACTTTATAAATGTGATAGGTGTTAGCGTGATAATATGTAGCCTATATGTTGACCCGACCTCTTAGTAATATTCATGCAATGTTTGAAGTAAATCCATGCAAAACTTTTCAATCAACAACAACAAACAAACAGATAAACAGACAAAAAATCGACAAACTATATTTTTGGCTTCGATATCGATGGTAAATCACGCCCCAAGTATCCTTTAAAAAAATATTCAATGTACAGTTTTGACTTTGCTACAATTTTATTATATGTATAGATAAAAATCTCAGTCACAATGTTAATAAAAAAAAAAGTTCTAGTGGTCTTATGGTCGTGCAATAATCACTCACGCGTACAGTAAAACTTGGGTTCATAGTCTGGACATGACAACACAGTAAACTAAAGAATATTCACATACACAACAAAAGCTAATACTTCAGTAGGACTAGTTTGAGTAGCAGGTTGTATAAGTCGCTGAATTCGTCGCGAATTTACGGAAGGAACGGAACGTGACACGCACGGGGAGGGAAAAATATCGTCGGCAATGATGTTGAGCACGTCCCGTCCCGCACGTGTTCCGTTGCGTCCATGATTCCGCTGTAGTGGCACTGTCGCTCTGTTCGCCGGAGAGCTAAAGGTCGCTGCATATGTAACGGGACGGCGTTAGGACGTGGACGGGACGGGGAACGGAACGTGGTTAGTAAATACACTAGTGTAGCGTAGTGACAGTAGCTCGAAATTAACATGCTAGTGTCGTATCGTTTTGCCATTAGAATAATCTATATAAGGTCTCTATTTTTTATTTTTTTCATTTTAATTTAAGTTAAATATGTGATGTTTTGTTAAACATTTATTTGTAAGTATATTATATTGTTGGAGTGCCCTTACAGGGTCCTTACAGGGTTCATGTTTGGTACTGTATTATTATCTAAAATACCTATGTAAAACCCATGAAAGCAATAAATAAATTGAAATATCAATTTCAAAATCTGTCACAATGTTCTGGTGGTATTGTGGTCGCTAAATAATTCACGCGTACAATACAACTAAATTTCTTAATCTGGACATCACAAACACAGTACACTAAAGAATATTCCTATACACAACACAACCTAATACTTCAGTAGGACTAGTTTGAGTGGTAGGATATATAAGTAAAAAAAATATCGTCGGCAATGATTTTGAGCACGTCCCGTCCCGCACGTGTCCCGTCGCGTCCATTATTCCGCTGTAGTGGCACTGTCGCTCTGTTCGCCGGAGAGCTAAAGGTCGCTGCATATGTAACGGGACGGCGTTAGGACGTGGACGGGACGGGGAACGGAACGTGGTTAGTAAATACACTAGTGTAGCGTAGTGATAGTAGCTCGAAATTAACATGCTAGTGTCGTATCATTTTGCCATTAGAATAATGTATTTAAGGAGGAGGGGAGAGGTGTTCAGTGTACAGTTTTAGATGATACTTACTGATTTTTAATAACATGTAAATAATTTGTCGGAAAGCGTCTGCTATGAATTTCTTAGCAAATAACAAGACAAAAAGAAAAATGAAAAACTTGACAGGTGTCAAGGGACACCCGGATGGGACGAAGTTATTTCTAATTATTTATTATGTACAAAAACCTGTATACACTCAACAAAAACAACCATCGCGACACCACACTGTTCAATACGAAATAGAAATGAAAATATCTGGCTTGTTTTCTATAAGAGAGAGAGAAAGAGAGACAGACAGAGAAACATGCGCACGCTGCAGAGCTGCAAAAAGTGTCGTGACAACTTTTCGTAAGATTTTTTCCGTCTAGCCCCCTTTCACAACGCGCGATAAGGAACTTCGTTCCAAAAACTATACATATAGCTCTCTTTAATTATTTAAATTAACGAATAAATTTTGTATTGATTCTTAAAATTTTGTTTTACTTTTTATGCTTCCAAATCCTTACTGTCAGGTGAAAACTATGTTTTTTTTTTGTGAAGAAATTGCAATAAATTACTAAACCTATTGTGCTTTAATATTTATATAACATTTTTACCAAGTAATAGTAGAGTTAGGGCACAGCGTTCATTCGCTCAAAGAGCAGCCCGACTGGGGAAGTGCCTCCACCTTACAGAAGACATTCCTTTATAATAACATTAATATTGTGTTTCTGCGTGTGAGTAAGGTCGCCAGAGCTCGTAGGGGTGGGGGTGAGGAGGGTCAGCAACAATTGTTAGTGGACTCTTCTCAAGGCCGGCAACGCAGTCGCGATTCCTCTAGTGTTGCGAGTGTCCATGGGCGGCGGTGATCACTTACCATCAGGTGACCCACTTGCTCGTTGATCGCTCTCTTATATAAAAAAAATGTGAGCCGTTACGGGACGCCTGGCAGATGTGAAACATCGACATTATTTTGTAAAAGTAATATGCAGAAAAGAACATATTGTGAAAGGAACTAAATATGTCATAATGATAAAATAAAAAGTCGATTGCGTATGGCGACGCGTCGCCACACCGTACACACTGCTATCGTATATCCGTGGCGACGCGTCGCCACGGATATACGATAGCAGCATAATCGCTCCATCTCGTACGGGTCCTTTTTAGAGTTCCGTACCCGAAGGGTAAAACGGGACCCTATAACTAAGACTTCGCTGTCTGTCTGTCACCAGGCTGTAAAATAATAAAATAAATAAAAAAGGTTTTATTCACGTAGACTTTAAAAAAGCGCTTGTAAATAGTCAGAACATGTCACACTAGCTAAATATCATTGCTGTAATAAAATAAATGTTATAAATGTTTTCATACAAGATGTACCTAAATATCTATGTTACTAGAAATAATATCTAATGTATACAACTATATTACTACAAATATGTTCTAACTATTTACAAGCGCTTTTTTAAAGTCTACGTGAATAAAAACCTTTTTTATTTTATTTATCATGTTTGTAGCAATATAGTTGTATACATTATTATTACTAGTAACATAGATATTTAGTTACACATTGTATGAAAACATTTATAAAATTTACTTTATTATAGTATTGATATGTAGCTAGCTCGTATCAAGTTATTATCAAGAGATTATGTTTTATTTTCTAGTTTAAGTCTAATATTTTTACTACTATATCTCATGAATCTGTATCTCATGAACCGTGATAGTTAGTTGAAATTTTCACAGATGATGTATTTCTGTTGCCGCTATAACAAAAAATACTAAAAAAACAAAATAAAATATTTAAGGGGAGACGTATTTACTTGCATTCCATACAGCAAACGTAAATTTTTTGCTCGTATTTATGGATAATGGCATGGAACTTTTGGCCGGTTTTATTTATGGGAGTAGGTAGTCCCCCCCTACCTCCCACTGCAACTCCTGTAAGCCAAGATCAACAGTGACTTAATGAAACGACGACACTGAACGGTGAGGCTCAGGCATGTGCCCGGGAATCTGGGGAACCCGCAACGAGTTTAATTAGAAAGAAGCAAGGAGTGGGCAAAAAGTAGTTACACTTCCCTCTAGAACAAAGCTGGAGACAAAATCATCTAAAGAGGCTGTAGCCTCATGAAAGGAGAGGATAGGAGGCTACATTTTAGGGCTCCTATCAAGTACGTGTCCCGACCATCTGGGACATGGCGCAAAAGGGGGGCACCGGAGCAGCATACCCGCGTTCCCGAGGCTCTCCCATCAGGCACCAAGAGAACGCCACGGCAGGTAGGTTTACTCGGTGGTAGTCCGACATACCTACCTACTCACTCGCAGACACTTTTTTGCGGGTGGCATGCGTAGGCATTCCCCCTGCCTAATAAAAAAAAGGGGTCCTATCCCATTGACTTATATAAGTCAATGTCCTATACAGCTGTTTTTTGGTTTGTATTAAAATAATTGTATTTTAAATTGGTTAATTTCATTCGGCAGGCTCAGATTGAATAGTATTACCCGTAATCTATACATATAATAAATGTGTAGAAAAATAATTTTTGTACAATAAAGAAAATCCAAAAAAAAATAGCCAGGGTATTAAAGGACAACCAATAGAACCCATTTCCAGCATTTTTAGATTTTTTGTCTGTTTGTCTGTTTATATGTTCGGGTATCACGTAAAATATACGAAAGCAATGTAGATAACTTTTATACATAACGATTTAGCGTAACTTGAGGTAACATTTAGTTTTTGTTTTATTGCAATCGGTTCAGTCTATCAAAAGATATTTGATTTTAAAGTAATCATGGAGAAAAATAACACACATTTCGGTACTTCAAGATGAACTAATGTTTATAGTTGAACTAAACTTTCCGATAGATGTCATTGTGCATATTATGTCCATCTCTTTTCTGAATGAACTAGGTTGATAGTTGATTTTTGTTTCGATAGATGTCGTTGTGCATTTCTGTTGACTCGCGGTGTTAAGATTTGCCCGTGTTTGCTGATTGCATGAGTTACGTAGGGTTTTGAACGTTCTGAATTGTTTCGAAATAAGGTCTCAACTTGGTTGCCTAGAAGTATGACGTTGTCCAAAATTGTTTATTAAAAATATCTGTTTTCTTTGGGCAAATTTAATTATTATGAAGGTTGGATTTGTTATAATTTAATTTTTAATTATTGATAGTGTATTTTTATTTCGATACATGTCGTTGTGCTTGATAGTTGACTTTTATTTCGATAGATGTCGTTGTGCATTGCTTTTGACCCGCGGTGTTAAGATTTGCCCGTGTTTGCTAATTGCATGAGTTACGTAGAAGTATGTCGTTGTCCAAAATTGGTTATTAAAATATTCTGTTTTCTTTGGGCAAATTGCATTATGTACAAGGTTGGATTTGTTATAATTTAATTTTAAATTATAATGTCAATCGATCGAAAGTTTGCTGCTGTCAAATTGGTTATTAAAATATTCTGTTTTCTTTGGGCAAATTGCATTATGTACAAGGTTGGATTTGTTATAATTTAATTTTAAATTATAATGTCAATCGATCGAAAGTTTGCTGCTGTCGATTCGTTTGTAACGCGAATGTACAGACGATTCGAATTTTATTGAGCCTGTCCGATTGAATGTATTTGAATGTAGTAAATTAACCCGGTCTCTTATAATTTTCTCAGCACAAATCTATATACCTACCTATGTAAAAGAGGAAACTGACTGACTGACATATCAACGCACAGCCTGAACGGCTGGGGTTAGAGACTTGAAATTTTCCCGGTAGGTACTTTTTATGACGTTGCATTCACTAAGGAAGGGGTTTTTGGAAATACTAACCCTAAGGGGGTAAAACAGAGAATGAAAGATTATATGAAAATCCGTCATTTTTTGAAGTTAAGGGCATTGAAACTTATATTTAGTAGTTCAGCTAAAAATAAAAATAAATATTTTAGAATTTTTGGAAATTCCACCCCAAGGGCGTAAAATAGGGGATGTAAGTTGGTATGAAAAGTGTATAATTTAATAAGTAAAAAGCATGAAAATTGGTATTTGGCTTATCCGTTAAAAATAAAAAATATGTATTTCAGGATTTTAGGAATTTCCACCCCTAAGGGCGCATAATAGGGGATGTATCTTGCATGTGGGTATACCTATAATGGTTCTGAGGAATTTGAAACCACCTAAACTTTGCAACGGCCCCAAGCTTCAAGTCAAAACTTTGCATCGTGTTATAGAGTCTACTATTATGCCTGGATCCGCCCAGGGAGAAACAGTGTTCGTGTCACGGATTCCGTTAGTGCTAAATGATCTCCCTTTTCAGTTTAAAATACTGTAGTTCCCTATAAAAGTGTGTGTCGCGATAACCATCAACAAATCGCAGACAAACTCTCAAGTTAGCTGGAATTGACTTGAGGAAGGCGGGCAGGTTTACGTGGCGTGCTCACGTGTGAGTTCATCCCACAGTCTGATCCATGTAGAGCGAGGACCTACGTCTTTTGCTGAGCGCCGTAAAGTGGATGATATTGAACATCCCACATACCAGGCCGCTTGCCGATCACGCCATTTATTAGTTGGAGGTCAGCATTGGAATGACGCTCTAGCGGAAGCATGCGTGAGCGATAGTCTAGTTTGCGACATTTGTTTGCCATCTTAGTGACCTTTTGTGCGTTATCGGACGCTAAACAGTTATGGCAAAAGATAGATAGATAGATAGATAGATACACTTTATTGCACCAAATCAAAATATCACATCGTAACATGAATTTTCTTAAAACTATAAGGTACAAACGGCGGTCTTATCGCTAATGTAGCAATCTCTTCCAGACAACCGTGGGTGAACCAAAGCACTGCAGGGAGACAAGTGGTAATTGGCAGTGCATCAACTGATGTAAATTAACATATATGTGTACTTCTGTACAAATAAGTCTGGTATATACACACATAATTTCTAATAATTAAGTATATACTATGTATATATATGTATTATATATATATTTATATATATCCTTACTATTTAAGATATAAATATATATTTAAAAAATATATAAATAAATAATATATAAATAAATAATAATAATAATGAAGAATCAAGGAGTTCTGTAGGAAGGTGGAAGATCTCAAGCTGGAGATAAAGTTATAGTGATAAATAATATTTCTTTAAAAGTGTTTTAAAAGAAGTAATAGATTGCGCGCGTCTGATGTGCAGAGGCAGTGCATTCCATAATCGAGCGGCTTGAACACTAAAAGATTTGTCATAGAAATTAGTGGAATGAGTGGGCAAATGTAGTTTCAGATTCTCTGACGATCTCAAGGGCCTAGAGTGTGTATCACATAGGAATTCAAACCTAATCTTGAGGTAAGAGGGAGATGTGGGATTAAATAGAATACTATATAGAAGAGAAAGTATGTGAGTATTTCGGCGAAGGCGAATGGGTAACCACTCGAGCTTTCTACGAAATTCGGAGACATGGTCATATTTGCGGAGCCCAAATATGAACCTTAAGCAGAAGTTTTGAAGTCGCTCGAGTTTATCTAGTTTATCCTCCGTGAGGTCAAGATAGCTGGCATCAGCATAGTCAAGGATTGGAAGAAGAAGGGACTGTGCCAGGGCAATTTTAGTGGCGGTTGGGAGAAAATTGCGTAAGCGCCTCAACGACCCGGCTGCGGCGTATAGTTTGCGACTTGTTTGTTCAATTTGTGGAGCCCATGATAATGTCTGGTCAAAGTATACCCCCAGGTTTTTTACCTTTTTACTAAATGGAATAATTGTATTCTTAAACGTTACTTGAGGGGCATGGGTCCAGTCAATTTTATCAAGCATTCGAGAACTGCCAATTATGATAGCTTGAGTTTTGGAGGGGTTTACTGTTAGGCCGTGATTAATGCTCCACGTGTTAATTTTAGCCATATCATTGTTGATAGTCTCTATACCAGCGCTAAGATGTTCAACTGGTGTCTGGGTATATATTTGTAAGTCGTCGGCGTAAAGATGGTAGGAAGAAGTTAGCTGAGAGGAAATTGAATTTATAAATATAGTGAAGAGTAGTGGAGATAAAACGCCACCCTGTGGCACGCCAGCGCTGGTGTAACACCACGATGAGTAGGTATCATCGATGCGAACCCGTTGCTGACGGCCGAACAGGTAACTACGAAACCAATCAATTGCCATTGGAGATATATTAAGTGAGCGTAGTATGCCAAGTAGAATGTCAAAGTCGACAGTGTTGAATGCGTTGCTAAAATCAAGCAGCGCATTGCGAACTGTCAACTTTCCACACTCCATACCCAGTCGAATATCATCCGTAATATTTACAAGAGCGGTGACTGTACTATGACCAGGGCGGAATCCGGATTGTAAAGGATTAAGGAGGACATTCTTAGACAGGAATGAGCTCAGTTGGTTGTGGATGAGGCGTTCTAGAACTTTGGAAAGGAATGGTAGTATGGAGATTGGACGATACTCGGAATAGGATGAGGGATTCGGTTTTTTAGGTAACGGAATTATTTCAGCAGTTTTCCACGTTGATGGAAAAGTGCCACAAGATATTGAAAAATTAAGGATGTGGGAAATGTCAGGGAGGATTTCGTCGAGGATAGGAAGGATCATATTACGACTGATACAATCACTTCCAACGGAGTTGGACGTGATCGATAGTACGCTCTTCTTAACATCACAAGTGGAGAATTGATTAAATACAAACTGAGGGTGATCAGGGATAGGAATCGATGAAAGATATTGTAAGGTTTTTAGTTTAGTTGTCCTATCGAAGTTGGACGAAGTTGAGAAGTGACTGTTCAGTGAATTTATGTCTAAATCGTTGGGAGTATCAATTTGGCGTGATTTTCCTATCCCTAGAGATCTTAAGTATCTCCAGACTTTTGCTGGGTCTCCGTTTTGCACAGAGCTATGGATGTGTTGGCGTTGAGCATTTCTACACACCTTATTACACCAATTTCTGGCCGAAATGTATTTATTTCTGTTCTCATCAGATGGATGAGATTTGTATTTCATTTTAGTTCCTGCTTTCCTATCAATCCATTTTCTAATATCTTGTGTGAGCCACGGCGCTGGGAGATATTTAAGTTTTACTGCTTTGATAGGTGCATGGACGTCATAGAGCTGGATTATATATGTTTCAAATAGATACACTTTTTCGTCAATAGTTTGTGCAGCTGTGAGTGAACTCCAGTCAATGTTCCCCGCGTCTGCTTTAAGATTAGTAACGTTCATGCCACTAAAATTGCGCTGCAACACGATTTTAGGTTTTGCCTTAGGTGGGCGAATTTTATAGGAAAGGTAAAGAAGGTCGTGATACGAGAAAATATCTGCCGAGCACTGGCCATATTTGGCAACGTGCTCTGTGGAAGAAACAAAAATTAGGTCAAGGAGTGATGGAGTGCAGTTAGGAAAGTTATGAGTAGCAGCTAAAGGCAAAAGAGAAAGATTATTAGACTCAATAAGTGAGCGAAATGAAGAAGAACGTGAATCATTTTTAAGAAGACAAGTGTTGAAGTCACCCATGACTATAGTATGACTGTAAGACGGAATTAAGTTTGCCAAGAGAGTATCCAAAGAGGAGAAAAAGTTTATACGTAACGAAGGGCAATAATAAACCCCAAGGAGAATTTTAGTGTGATGCGGCTCTACTTCCAAGAAAAGATGTTCACCAGCGTTAGGTGGCGAGGGCTGCGTAGACATACTAATAACACGGAAAGGAATATGTGGTCTGAGGTATATGGCAACCCCGCCACCACCACCGTTTATCCGGTCGTTTCTAATTAATTGAAAACCGGGTAGGGAATATGAGGTAGAGGGCAGACATGGCTTAAGCCATGATTCAGAGACTAGGATGGCGTGAATATTTTTACAGTCAAAACTGGCCAGCATATCGGAGTAATGTGCCGGAATACTCTGGGCATTAATGTGAACAACATTGAAGTTCCTAGATTCATCAGAGAACTGAGACCTTAAGGTGTCACTTAAAGAGGGGATACTGCAAAAACTGTCATCGTCACTGCACGCTGAGATAAAATCTTCAATATCACTTCCAGAATCAGACATAATAAAATATATAAATAAACAATACAAATACAATAAATATTATAAAATAAGTTAATATAATAATATATATTATATATATTTAGTCGAAACGAATATGTTACATTACGTTGGTCCACCCACCAGCTAATCGTTTAAATATTAGTTTTAAATGGAAAACACATTATACAATGAAGGAAATAATGTAGACTTAAACACACACGTACAAATTAACAGTTAAAGACCATAACAAAAAAAAAATAATAATAAGAAAATAATAAATTTAAAAAGATCGCATAACTTTAATAATCGTCACAACACTCACGACGTAGTTAATATTAGGTCTTTACCTATGAAATTGCCGTTCTGCAGTACTGGCCATTTCAAATCAAAATAATTTTTGTTTGGCTAAGAATTCTAATTTCAAATTAATTTTATTTTAAAAACATGGATTCTTTTTTCCAAAAGTAGTCATTTCTTTATTGATTAGTGTTACATTTTCATCGCATTTCAATCTTTTTCGTCATCATGGATACGTTAAAAATTCGAGTAATTATGGAATATGAGTACCGTCGTGGCAGCAACGCGGCACAAGCGGCACGCAACATCAACGACGTTTACGGAGCTAACACTACAAACCAACGCACCACCTGTTATTGGTTTGCTCGCTTCCGTTCTGGAAATTTCGACCTGAAAAATGAACCTCGCGGTCGTCCGAAGACTTTGGTCGACAATGACGAATTAAAGGCGGTTGTGGAAGCTGATGATACACAATCTACGGCTGAATTAGCAGCAGCTTTCGACGTTAGCGTCAAAACAATATTGGTCCATTTGCGTCAAATTGGCAAGGTAAAAAAGCTTGACAAATGGGTGCCCCACGAACTCAATGATCGCCAGCGCGAAGTACGCGTCGAGACGTGCCTTGCACTGCTCAACAGACACACAAATGAAGGAATTTTGAACCGCATTGTTACCTGCGATGAAAAATGGATTCTGTTTGATAACCGCAAGCGCTCAGCAAGTTGGTTGGATCCTGGTTCAGCACCTAAACAATGCCCTAAACGAAAACTTACCCCTAGAAAAGTGATGGTCACTGTTTGGTGGTCTAGCGCCGGTGTGATTCATCACAGCTTCTTACCAAACGGGGTGAGCATTACTGCAGATGTGTACTGTGAAGAACTGAGCACAATGATGGAGAAGCTGGCGCATCTCCAACCAGCATTGGTCAATCGCTCGTCTCCGCTGCTCCTGCACGACAACGCGCGACCTCATACTGCACAGCAGACGGTCTCCAAGTTGCAAGAACTGGGGTTGGAAGCTCTCCGTCATCCGCCCTACTCACCAGACCTTGCGCCTACAGACTACTACTTTTTCCAGAATTTGGATAACTTCTTGGCGGGAAAAAAATTCAATACCCGAGAGGCAGTACAAAATGCCTTTGAAGAATTTGTTGCCTCCCGTCCAGCTGATTTCTTTAAGAAGGGCATCAATAAACTGCCACTGCGATGGCAAAGATGCATTGATTGCATGGGTGATTACTTCGATTAATACAAATAAAAAAATTCATGAAAAAAATTCGTTTAAATTTTTTCATACAAAACGGCAATTTCATAGGTAAAGACCTATTATTATTATGCTAATAAGTTAAAGATATCATTAAATATTATTACGCTAAAGTAAAAGACACATAGTATGCCATCGGAACTTTTGCAACAAAAACTAAACGCATAAGTTATATAGTCACTGGTTATAACATCAGTAGTTCTTACATACTCTTTGCTGTTTTATTCACTTACGTCAAAATTATAAATTAAGGTTAGACCCGCACACACTAAAATGAAATAGTAATGTTTGTAATGCAAAAAATAGGGGTACTTCAACATTGAACGTAAATGTTTACTTACTACCCAGACTACCATGATAAGAAGATATCAAATCATTTCTTGGCGCCGGCGGCAGCACGCCGCGAACGAGTTGATGCGGATTTTGATGCACCTGGCTCCACTGGCTTGACGGGGTCTTATTTCTCGATCTTGCTGAGGTCCGAGATGGAAATAATCCTTTGCCACGAGTTATTAGATCCAAGAACATAAATATTGCCTAAGTTTGTCCACGCTCTCGTAAATCCACACCGTTCACGCGCTAACATGAATAAATCATGCCTCGCCTTCGTTAAAAACTCAGATAATGTGATACCAGAGCCTTTCAAGCTGGTTTTGGCGTTCCAGATTTTAGTTCGGATACCCATATCATGGATTTTGAATAGTATTGGGCGCGGCTTATCTGGCTTTGCTGTTTTGCCAAGTCTTTGGCACCTCTTAATAGCACTGACGTTGAAGTCATGAAGCTTTAGGCGATCTTTGACCACGCTCACCACCGCTTGCGCCGTGTCGACCTTCTCATCTTCAGGGACTCCATGCAACAAAAGAATCTTACGCCTGTTATGCATTTCCAAGCAATCAGTTGTATGTGATATCAGTTTGACCTGCTGCTGAAGATTTGTTAATAACTGAAGTATAAGAGTACGGAAAGCTGAGAACTCTGCTGCCAGATCAGATATCTGGGGACTGCCACACTGCTGGCTGCTTGTCTGCTGTTTGTTGTTCTGCTGTATCTGTGCTTCAATAGCTGATATTGTATATTTGAAGTTTTGAAGCTTTAGTTTTGAAGAGGTCCATCATGCTGTCAATGGAACTTACAATTGTGTCCATGGTGTTTATGTTGTTTGTGCTTGAATGGAGAAAACACTTAACTGGCAGGTAGACAATATTACCTATTGTTTTCACTCATAAATAATTTATAAAATACAAAATAGATAATTAAATTTTAATTTTAAATACAGAGCTGTAATTTTTCTTGCTACTACTACAACTACCCACACTAGAAAAAAGTACTATGACAAGTTTGCTGAAGATTTTATGAGACATGTACAACTAAATACTGATGGACAAATTACTGAAGGGTACGTGAAAATTGTCACAACAGGTCCTTATTGGCTATTCAAATGATAGTTTTAAGTATAGGAGGGAACCCGATCAGTCAGAGGCTGCGAAAATGCACAGGAGTTTTCGAATTTATTTTTAAAAATAGGCGATGGCACATACCCCGTACAAGAAGATGGAAAAGTTATTTTGATTGGTAATCTCTGTTCTTACGTTACATCACAGCAGGAGCTCATTTCTTCTGTGTACGGAGATACCACAAACATGGGAAATCAAGCCGGTTCTTGGCTATGTCAGCGAGCTATTTTGACTCCCCACAATGACCAAACTGCGGCAATTAATTTCAAAATATTGAGTCATGCGTCCGGTAATAGTAGGGAATATAGCTCAATAAATACATTTATGGAAGAAGATAACGCCACGCACTACCCGGTAGAATTTTCGGATTCCCTCAGCACACCCGGACTTTCAGCCCACAAAATAGTTTTAAAAATTGGTGTACCAATAATTCTTCTCAGAAATTTATGTCCTCCCAAACTTTGTAACGGCACTCGGCTCAAAGTCACAAATCTGCAACATTATCGGAGCTGAAATATTAACAGGTCGCGGCGCCGGTGATATTGTTTTTATTCCAAGGATACCTATAATTCCTAAAAACTTTCCTTTCTATTACAAACGAGTGCAATTCCCAGTCAGTCTCTGTTATGCCATGACGATTAGTAAAGCTCAGGTCCAGACATTATCCGTTGCGGGGGTGGATGTATTGGAAGTATTGGATGATTTTCCCACGGTCAACTATACGTAGCTCTTTCACGCGTAAAAAACCCCAATAACGTTTTTATGTACGCTCCAGATGGCTCCACAGGTAAAATAAAGAAGCACTAAATTAAATAAAAAAAAAATTTCGGTATCCTCCCACAGCGCTTTATACTAAAAAATACATTGTTTAGTTCCGACATCCACGCGAACGAAGTCGCGGGCACAGCTAGTATAAAATATATATTAATTTTTCCGTATGGTTTATTTTTATTAATGTACAGTCGCCGTCAGATATATTATAGCACACAAGGTGTCCAAATAATTCTAAACAATATAATTTTTCAATACGCAATACGGACGCATTTTGTCAATAGGTACTACCTATGCCAAATAAAATGAAAGTTACATTCAAAAAGGTTATATTGTCCAAAGCGCTAAGGTTAGATTAGAAATAATATTGTATGGTTGTGAAATATTCTTAAATTTTCTTATTTTCCGCGCAATTTGTGAAAATAACAAACACAATAAAAAAAGAAATAGTGAAATCGGTCCAGCCGTTCAGGCGTGATGGCGTGACCAAGGGAAATTGGGATTCATTTTTATATATATTGATAAACCTGTTCTACAATGAGAAAATTAAAAAAATAAAACTATTGTCTTTGAAACATAGCATAGCCATAGTCATTATTCTATTATGGAACATAACAGTAGCGTCCTCTGTTAGAAGTTTTGATCACTACAAATATGCTACAAGTTACATTTGCCGATACCAATCCGACACGACATCGATATGATGCTTGAATATTTATCGGATAATCAAATATTCAGTAGTATCATAATATGAGAGATATTAGGATTGGAGGTATAATCCATGACTTGTAATTCATTATATAAATTACCCGTATTAGTGCGTAATAATAAAATAAAACACATGTATGTGATGAACGTATTACTTCAAAGAACGTTGTGGTTTTATAAAACTATGATGCAAACGAAACTTTGTCTCTTATTATAAAATCCGCATTATTCTTGGTTTTTCGGGTTCCGTAGCCAAATGGCAAAAAACGGAACCCTTATAGATTCGTCATGTCTGTCTGTTTGTCTGTCCGTCCGTCCGTATGTCACAGCCACTTTTTTCCGAAACTATAAGAGCTGTACTGTTGAAACTTGGTAGGTAGATGTATTCGGTGAACCGCATTAAGATTTTTACACAAAAATAGAAAAAGAACAATAAATTTGGGGGGTCCCCATACATAGAACTGAAAATCAAAAAAAATTTTTTCGTCGTATCCATTCATGTGGGGTGCCTATAGATAGGTCGTAAAAAATGATATTGAGATTTCTAATATGTGTTAAAATGAGTGCCCCCCACCCCTGTAACTTCTAAAATAAGAGAATGATAAAACTAAAAAAATATATGATAGATATACATTACCATGCAAACTAACAACGAAAATTGGTTTGAACGAGATCTAGCCAGTAGTTTTTTTTAATTCGTCAGAAATCGTAAACCGCAATTTGCGTTCATTTAATCAACTGAAATACTTGCTGCAACGGAACCCTTCATGGACGAGTCCGACTCGCACTTGGCCGGTTTTTTTTTAACTCGACAACATTTCTATCAATACACTGATCAAAACACAAGTACCGTGGAGCACTTGCACAAATTAGTGAGAATATAAAAGCTTCACGGTCAGTTTATGCGAGCCATGGGCTTCGCCATATTGCGACATGCGATAGATGGACAAATTTTTCGTCCAATGTTAAAAAAATATCACTTTCACACAATTATATCTAACGACAAATGAATCCCTAAGTCAAATCGGTCTCTACGTTTCGCTTCGGGTCGTTGGCTATAAAGAAGCTTTTTTTAGGCGTTGTTAGTTCGCAATAGAGCTAAGTGATGCCGCTGTGATGTTATCATTTACTAGAGAAAATAATATATATTTTGATATTAATATTAATTTATTAATGTTAATTTTAATCTAATTATTGATAAAAATGTCCGGGTTGTTAGAATGTATTATTAATTACATCGTGTTCATGAAAATTGTAATATATTTTAGTACTGGCAACATTGATATTTTTTAGCGGAAATACCCGGTATGTATTCTAGAACATTGTGTCCCGATATACTTTTGATCGTAGTGATGTTACCGACATCAGTATATCGATAGACAGAGTTTAGAATGAGATTTAATTAAAATTATTGGAGTAGCTATATACCTTTTTGGAAAAACATACAACTAAGGAATATGAACAATGAGGAATCGTACTGTAAATCGTTATTCAGTATTCTAGTTATTTTTCTTTCACTTAAAAAACAACAAATAGGAAAAACTAAAGTTAAAAATCTCATTTAATAATAAACAGATTAATAATATTACTAAAGAAGCAACCATTTTTGAATAGACCGTATAACTAAATCTTATATTTGTAATTATTTTAATATGCGATAGTAAAATAAAATTGTTATTCGGCAATCATTACCAACACAATAGTAAAAAAATGAACCAATAACTATACATTGGTGTTTCGTCAGTTTAAAGCAAGTTTTCAAAATCTATATATATATAATAATATATAATAATATCTGGGGACAATGTCACACAGATCACCCTAGCCCCAAACTAAGCAAAGCTTGTACTATGGGTACCAGGCGACGATATACATACTTATATAGATAGATAAATACATATATACATAGAAAACATCCATGACTCAGAAACAAATATTCGTGCTCATCACACAAATATTTGCACTTACCGGGATTCGAACCCAGGACCACCAGCTTCGTGGGCAGGAGCACTACCAACTAGGCTATGGTGACCGTCATCTATACTTACCTACTTATCGTATAGACCGACAGATTAACGTATCCGCCGAAGCACGGAGATCAACTAGGGTCGCGGTCAGTCCATAGATGGATGCCCACCAAAATGGTTTAATTTTTGAAACTTAACATTTTGGTGGTCACCCATCTATGAAGTGACCGCAAGCCTAGTTGTTTAACTAAAAAGCTTGACCGGTAAATATTTTATTTTTTGTATAATTTAAAAAATAAAGGGATTTTGTTATAGTAGAAAAAATATAATTATATTTTTAAATACTGAAATGAAGCCCTTGATTTTAATGTTCAAATGAACTCATACACACGTAGAAATTTAAAAAATAGTGCAAATATTTTATAGTGATAAAACGGCAAAAAATTGCGTTAGTACATATAACCTTGACTGTCCATCAGTTGTGTCATAATTCATAGTGTCTTGTGATAGTTAGTTTAAGAAGTGATTCATATCTAACGTTATCTAATAAAAATTATCAGAATACTCTTGGATCACAAACATTTACAATTAAATTAGTCAGCCACTCCTGAGTAAATAATAATTTCTATTTATAAGATTAAATCTTATTATAAACCTAACTGTCAAGAACAAGTAACATATATTTTTTTTACACATATCTATAAAATTATTGATTTAAAAATATATACCTATATGTACCTACATTTAATTTTGAAAGACAACGCCCGCACTAGGATATCTAATTCCAGTGTCATGGGATACTTCACAATCATGTAATAGACGGACAAAAAGTTACAACTTTTCGTCTTAATTTTTTCCGTCTAGCCCCCTTTAACAACGCGCGATAAGGAACTTCGTTCCAAAAATCGATAAAATGCTTGATTTAACATGTACTGTAACATTTTTTTCATCGTGCATTTTATCGATATTCTCTTCCTCAAAGCTGATCAGTTACATCCCTGTGCAGTGTACCGCGAAATATTGCGCTCCACGTCAGAACCTCTGTCTTAGTCAGTATTTCAGACAGGACAGTCCTCCACAATCGACGCTAAATTATAAGAATAATACAGTGCAAGTGCTTCTATTGATTCCTCCATTTTGTTGTGGTTATAAAATACATCGTAAGTACATATTCTGATCATAATTTCCTACTTATTTTTACTATGTTTTGGATCATGTTGATATGTACAATGGTGTTCTGTGATAATGGTATATACATAGAGTTTTATATACGGGATTGTTACCGTGTATTAGTATGACGTCTCGTATTGTTTCTTGTCCCGTTTATCAATATTTCTATATATACGTATGTACTAAATGCTCGAAGCGGTCAGTGGGTATCCTTAGACGGCAGGAGGGAGCCGCGCGGGGGCCGCGGTTGTCCTTGTTTTCCATTTTTTTTTAAATAAACCGTTACTATATTTTTGACAGATATTTATGTGCATGAATATGTCTGTTTGTCTTTGTTGTTTTGATTGGGTGTAATTACCTATATAAGTATGTATTTACAAAAGAAAAGTAGTATATATGTAGTATATCAGTCATCTGGTTTCCATAGTACAAGTTCTGCTTATTTTGGGATCAGATGGCCGTGTGTAAATACTGTCCCAGGGGATATTATTATCATTAAATTATTATTACTACCCTTATTTTCAGTATTTATTTCTTTACCACTAATAATAAGTCCTGTATCAGTTCTCAACAATATTGGCCATTCTATACCTATATATTAGGATGTTAGTAGGTATTATTTTGTATGACTTTTGTGTGACTCATGAAAATAACCATACTAATTACTAAAGTGTGATAAGTTGAACTTGAAACCTATGTAAAATTTAATTATTACATCATTATCCGGTTCAGTACTGTACTTATAATAATAATAACATCCTGGCACATTATTCACACACGGCCATCACACGGCTATCTGATCCCAAATTAAGCATATACTAAATAATTATACATACTACTGTTCTTTTGTAAATACACACTTATATAGATTGTGGCCGACTGCAATTAAATACTCTTTTATACTACGTTTTGTCTTTTCATAGTTTTTATTGTCTTTGACTTTTTTTACTAGGATACAAACAAATGTAAAAAAAAATGTAATAAAATTATAATGTGACGAGAAATTTTATTTTCGTAGAATTATCGCTCACGTATTGGTCCTTCTTTAACATTTTGTTTGTATCCTAGCAACGCAAGTCAAAGACAATAAAAACTATGAAAAGACAAAAAGTAGTATAAAAGAGTATTTAATGGCAGTCGGCCACATAGATAATTACACCCAGACACAGGACAACCAGACATGTTCACTCACACAAATATCTGTCCTGGGTGGGAATCGAACCTACGATCTGAAATAAATATCAATGAAACCCAACTCGAAGTCGTCCTATTTTCGTCACAACCATATTAAAGAGGAATCCCTACTGAGAATGACTCTTTCTCCCTCCACGCATACGTGTGAAAGGGAAAGCTAGGTAGGTACAGTCAGCACCAAAAGTCGATGAACAGAATGTATATTTAACAGTACAGTTACGGCGTCAAATCAGGGTAATCTAATGATAATATTTAATGGATAAAAAGTCTGTACAGACGCCAGCACATCCATTAAATATATCATTAGATTACCCTGATTTGACGCCGTAACTGTACTGTTAAATATACATTCTGTTCATCGACTTTTGGAGCTGACTGTACATATATACTAATTCCGTAGTTATGTATTTTATATCATCATTCATTTTCTAACTCCTCCTTTTTTCTCTTTCTGATTAAATGCGTTGCGGGATCCAAGACAGTTGAAGCGATTCCCCGGGACATGCCTGAGCCTCACCGCTCAGTGTCATTTCATTGTGTGCCACTGTTGATCCTGGCGTACAGGAGTTGCAGTGGTGGGTAAGAGAGAGGGACTAGACCCGTTAAAAAAAAAAAAAACAAAAAAAAAATTGTGTGTACTTATGTACACGCGTTAGAAGTTATACTTCTTAATATACAACTTAAATATAGTTATCAATTTTCATACCACCTAGAACTAACGTCATGCTGTTATTTTTACGATGCGCGCGCATCGTAAAAATTCACTCTCATACCACCTAGAACTAACTTCATGCTGTTAAATTTTTTGGTGTCGGTGTGCGCGCGCATCGTAAAAATTCACTCTCATCATTTTTCTCCATCGCGCCAAAAGAAGTATTACTTCAAAAAAAATTATCATCATCATCAGCCTAAAGTCCCACTGCTGGGCACAAGCTTCCTCCAAACGTTTCGCCATTTCGATGGGTTTGCAATAGTCACCGTACGTGACATGCGAGTTGGCACCACAGTTAGGTGGTAGCTAGTCCACAGGTGGCGCTGTTGCATGACTACCTTGTATACCCTTTAGTCTTTCGTTTAGTCGCCTTTTACGACACCCACGGGAAGACATAGGTATGGTTTAAGACATTTATTTCTCATAAAGAATACATTCATTTATCTGAGAAGTACAGGATACTTAATTTAAGCTTATTACTATACTAACAAGAATTCACAAAGCCGTATTGAGTGTATTAACAAAGATATCTGATTTTATACATTCGATAAAAAATAATACATAATTGGTACATTCGATAAAAAATAAAGACAATGTAAGTATTATGAGAACAAAATATTAGCAATGCCACAACCTAACACTATTGACGCAGGTCCCTATTATGTGTCATAACATAATTTCTAAGGCATAGCAATTTCGAATAGCAACTATAGGTTATAAGAGATAAAATGAAGATATGTGGTACTTCTTCCCCTTATTCTTTCTGTGCGGGCAACTTTTTTTTTTAAAAGACAGCTCGCATTGGTTAAGTTAATCCTTGTGTCGCAAAAAATATAGTCGAAATGAGAACCTCTTACTTTTTTGCAGTCGGTACAAAATATATTAATAAATCATAAAACATTTTTATACACATAGACTCACGCCTGTTTCCCAGAGGGGTAGGCAGAGACAACGGATTTCCATTTGTCACGATCTTTGCATACTTCTTTTGCCTCGATTACTGTCATTATATTCTTCATACATGCTCGCCGGTTTAGGGTACTTCTGACCTGCCCTTTCTTGAGAACATCTCCAATTTGGTCAGAGAATGTTCGACGTGGTCTTCCCCTTCCGGTTGTCCCATTCACCCAGGCCAGGTATACTTCTTTTGTCAATCTTCTTTCATTCATCCTTTCTAAATGGCCAAACCATCTCAGCATGCCTTTTTCAATCTTTGTGACTACATCCTCTTTCACACCACAACGCTCTCTTACATCAGTATTTCGAATTCTGTCTCTCAAAGTCACACCACACATACTTCTCAGATAGAAGCTGACTGTACATATATACTTCTTAGTATATATGTACAGTCAGCTCCAAAAGTCGATGAACAGAATGTATATTTAACAGTACAGTTACGGCGTCAAATCAGGGTAATCTAATGATATATTTAATGGATGTGCTGGCGTCTGTACAGACTTTTTATCCATTAAATATTATCATTAGATTACCCTGATTTGACGCCGTAACTGTACTGTTAAATATACATTCTGTTCATCGACTTTTGGAGCCGACTGTACATATATACTAATTCCGTAGTTATGTATTTTATAAGTATTAAATAACTAACGATGCCCCGCGGTTTCACCCACGTTAAAGTAGGTTTGGCGTTAAAGAGTAACAAACATACCTACATCTATACTCACAAACTTTCGCATTTATGACCAATATTAGTAAGATGTGTATCTCTAGCGGTTTTGGCAGTGCACACCGGAATAGGGTTACTAGACTTATTTTTTTTTTAATTCAACAACGTAACCACGTTGTTGAATTTTGATGAAGTAGGTACCTAATGCTTTTTCTTTTCACCTCGCCAGATTTATTTACCAGACTTATTTTCGCCGGCTTGTAAAATAAAAATAAAATAAAAAAGGTTTTTATTCACCTAGATTGTAAAAAAGCGCTTGTAAATAGTCAAAACATGTTTGTAGGAATATAGTTGTATACATTATTATTTCTAGTAACATAGATATTTAGGTACACATTGTATGATAACATTTATAAAGTTTATTTTATTATAGCAATGATATTTATCTAGCTCGTATCAAGTTATTGTCAAGATCGGCCTATTTATTTATTTTTGGATGATCATAAAAATGTTTTATGATTTATTAATATATTTTGTACCGACTGCAAAAAAGTAAGAGGTTCTCATTTCGACTATATTTTTTGCGACACAAGGATTAACTTAACCAATGCGAGCTGTCTTTTAAAAAAAAAAGTTGCCCGCACAGAAAGAATAAGGGGAAGAAGTACCACATATCTTCATTTTATCTCTTATAACCTATAGTTGCTATTCGAAATTGCTATGCCTTAGAAATTATGTTATGACACATAATAGGGACCTGCGTCAATAGTGTTAGGTTGTGGCATTGCTAATATTTTGTTCTCATAATACTTACATTGTCTTTATTTTTTATCGAATGTACCAATTATGTATTATTTTTTATCGAATGTATAAAATCAGATTTCTTTGTTAATACACTCAATACGGCTTTGTGAATTCTTGTTAGTATAGTAATAAGCATAAATTAAGTATCCTGTATTTCTCAGATAAATGAATGTATTCTTTATGAGAAATAAATGTCTTAAACCATACCTATGTCTTCCCGTGGGTGTCGTAAAAGGCGACTAAACGAAAGACTAAAGGGTATACAAGGTAGTCATGCAACAGCGCCACCTGTGGACTAGCTACCACCTAACTGCGGTGCCAACTCGCATGTCACGTACGGTGACTATTGCAAACCCATCGAAATGGCGAAACGTTTGGAGGAAGCTTGTGCCCAGCAGTGGGACTTTAGGCTGATGATGATGATAATTTTTTTTGAAGTTATACTTCTTTTGGCGCGATGGAGAAAAATGATGAGAGTGAATTTTTACGATGCGCGCGCACACCGACACCAAAAAATTTAACAGCATGAAGTTAGTTCTAGGTGGTATGAGAGTGAATTTTTACGATGCGCGCGCATCGTAAAAACAACAGCATGAAGTTAGTTCTAGGTGGTATGAAAATGTATGAGAGTGAATTTTTACGATGCGTGCGCATCGTAAAAACAACAGCATGAAGTTAGTTCTAGGTGGTATGAAAATGTATGAGAGTGAATTTTTAAATATTTATAAAATACATAACTACGGAATTAGTATATATGTACAGTCAGCTCCAAAAGTCGATGAACAGAATGTATATTTAACAGTACAGTTACGGCGTCAAATCAGGGTAATCTAATGATAATATTTAATGGATAAAAAGTCTGTACAGACGCCAGCACATCCATTAAATATATCATTAGATTACCCTGATTTGACGCCGTAACTGTACTGTTAAATATACATTCTGTTCATCGACTTTTGGAGCTGACTGTACATATATACTAATTCCGTAGTTATGTATTTTATAAGTATTAAATAACTAACGATGCCCCGCGGTTTCACCCACGTTAAAGTAGTTTTGGCGTTAAAGAGTAACAAACATACCTACATCTATACTCACAAACTTTCGCATTTATAACCAATATTAGTAAGATGTGTATCTCTAGCGGTTTTGGCAGTGCACACCGGAATAGGGTTACCAGACTTATTTTTTTTTTAATTCAACAACGTAACCACGTTGTTGAATTTTGATGAAGTAGGTACCTAATGCTTTTTCTTTTCACCTCGCCAGATTTATTTACCAGACTTATTTTCGCCGGCTTGTAAAATAAAAATAAAATAAAAAAGGTTTTTATTCACCTAGATTGTAAAAAAGCGCTTGTAAATAGTCAAAACATGTTTGTAGGAATATAGTTGTATACATTATTATTTCTAGTAACATAGATATTTAGGTACACATTGTATGATAACATTTATAAAGTTTATTTTATTATAGCAATGATATTTATCTAGCTCGTATCGAGTTATTGTCAAGATCGGCCTATTTATTTATTTTTGGATGATCATAAAAATGTTTTATGATTTATTAATATATTTTGTACCGACTGCAAAAAAGAAAGAGGTTTTCATTTCGACTATATTTTTTGCGACACAAGGATTAACTTAACCAATGCGAGCTATGTCTGTAAAAAAAAAAGTTTCCCGCACAGAAAGAATAAGGGGAAGAAGTACCACATATCTTCATTTTATCTCTTATAACCTATAGTTGCTATTCGAAATTGCTATGCCCAGAGATATTATAATATAATATCTTTGGCTATGCCTTAGAAATTATGTTATGACACATAATAGGGACCTGCGTCAATAGTGTTAGGTTGTGGCATTGCTAATATTTTGTTCTCATAATACTTACATTGTCTTTATTTTTTATCGAATGTACCAATTATGTATTATTTTTTATCGAATGTATAAAATCAGATTTCTTTGTTAATACACTCAATACGGCTTTGTGAATTCTTGTTAGTATAGTAATAAGCTTAAATTAAGTATCCTGTACTTCTCAGATAAATGAATGTATTCTTTATGAGAAATAAATGTCTTAAACCATACCTATGTCTTCCCGTGGGTGTCGTAAAAGGCGACTAAACGAAAGACTAAAGGGTATACAAGGTAGTCATGCAACAGCGCCACCTGTGTACTAGCTACCACCTAACTGCGGTGCCAACTCGCATGTCACGTACGGTGACTATTGCAAACCCATCGAAATGGCGAAACGTTTGGAGGAAGCTTGTGCCCAGCAGTGGGACTTTAGGCTGATGATGATGATATTTTTTTTTGAAGTTATACTTCTTTTGGCGCGATGGAGAAAAATGATGAGAGTGAATTTTTACGATGCTCGCGCACACCGACACCAAAAAATTTAACAGCATGAAGTTAGTTCTGGGTGGTATGAGAGTGAATTTTTACGATGCGCGCGCACGATGCGCGCGCATAGTAAAAATAACAGCATGACGTTAGTTCTAGGTGGTATGAAAAATGATAACTATATTCAAGTTGTATATTAAGAAGTATAACTTCTAACGCGTGTACATAAGTACACACCATTTTTTTTTTTGTTTTTTTTTTTTTTAACGGTTCTAGTCCCTTTCTCTTACCCACCACTGCAACTCCTGAACGCCAGGATCAACAGTGGCACACAATGAAATGACACTGAGCGGTGAGGCTCAGGCATGTCCCGGGGAATCGCTTTAACTGTCTTGGATCCCGCAACGCATTTAATCAGAAAGAGAAAAAAGGAGGAGTTAGAAAATGAATGATGATGAATGTTACATTGTCTAGTATCCATAGTATACACGGCCACATAACAAGCTATAAATTTCTAGTATAAGATGAGCTCATAGTATGGAAATCCCAAACAAGGCGAGATCAGCTCATACTGGAAATGTGTAGCTTGATATGTAGTTTCGTGTGCAAGCTTTACTTAGTTTGGGCTAGATACTCTGCGATATGGCTGGGATAGTTGTTTATGTAAATTGATAAAACCTCTATATGTGTAGCTGGTTAAAAATACTGTTTTGTAAAGTAGATATTACTCAGTGTAGGTACAACCATCCGATTAGCTTAGATTGCAAAGTCTAATCTACTTATCAATATATGAAAAGTATATGTATACCTATAATTAAAGATATCTTCAGTTTTAGGTGTTTTTTGAGGGCCGGTTGGCGTTGTCGGTAGGCAAGTATTTACTTGCCTTTCACGCCGCAGTTCGTGGGTTTGATTCCCCCCACGACAGATATTTTCGTCTGTCCTGAGTCTGGGTGTCATTATGTATTTACAAAAGAAAATTTGTAGGTATAGGTATCAGTTATCAGGTTTCCATAGTACAAGCTCTGCTTAGTTTACGATCAGTTGGTCGTTTGTGAATGTGCGAATGTCGTTGGATGTTATTATTGTTTTGACGGGCGATCCTCATAATCAAGTATGCTTTTTGTTGGTTAAAATTAATATAGAATCTAAATCCAATAACAGTTTTAACGCGCGTAAACCGCGGAGCGCAAATAGAATGCGGCAACAGACAAAACTAAAACATTCGAAAGAGCAGTCCATCGAATAATACATTTTCGAAGAATCGTTCAGTCGAAGCAGCGTTTTGCGAGAAAAGGTTGTTTCGCAATAAATTCCCTTCGAACAATCGTTCTATCGACTTTCGGTTCTTCGAACATTGACTCTCGCGACTACGTTACGGACCCTATAATGTTTATATTATATTTAACTAGCTGTGCGGTTTTACCCGCGTTAAAATTTATAAATTATAGCCTATGTGTTAATCTAGGGTGTCAGCTAACTCCATACCAAATTTTATGGAAATCGCTCCAGCCGTTTAGACGTGAAGAAGTAACAAACATACACACTCACAAGCTTTCTTTTTTATAATATTAGTGTGATTTTAGAAATAATTACACCCAGACTCAGGATAAACAGACATGTTCATGTACACTAATATCTGTCCTGGGTAGGTATCGAACCCACGACCTCCGGCGTGAACACCAACCACGCCAACCGGCCTATTTTTACATAACAGGGCTCAATTAAAACTAAATCACCCTAGTACCTACCTAATATTATGGAATGTTAATTGAAGACTCTTTAAAAAGTAAATTTGAAGTTGTCCTATTTAATCTAGTTTAAATTGAGTAATTAACAGTAATAACTATTAATTATCACTTTAAAATATATCAACTTAGACAACAATGGTAATTACTAACTTTAATCAACTTGGAATTTGTCAATAACAACAGTCAATAGTCATCAAGATTAATTTTTATTGTTATAATAAAACAATATTACATACTTACATAGACTCACGCCGGTTTCCCAGAGGGGTAGGCAGACAACGGACTTCCATTTGTCACGATCCTTGCACAACTCTTTCGCGTCGTTTACTGTCATTATATTCTTCGAACATCCTCGCCGGTTTAGGGTACTTTTAAAATAAGATATAAAAAAGGTTTATATTCTCGTAGACTTTAAAAAAGCGCTTGTAAATAGTCAGCACATGTTTGTAGTAATATATCATTTATTTATAATTATTTATAGGTACATACGCCATCACATCTAGCTACCCCAATCTCTCTAATATCTTTTATAGATTTTCAACTTATCACGTAAGTATATGTTTCTCTTTCATACATACATAGACTCACGCCTGTCTCCCAGAGGGGTAGGCAGAGACAACGGACTTCCATTTGTCACGATCCTTGCACATCTCTTTCGCTTCGTTTACTGACATTATATTCTTCATACATGCTCGCCGGTTTAGGGTACTTCTGACCTGACCTTTCCTAAGTACGTCTCCAATTTGGGAATTGGAGACGTTCTTTCAATTGGGGAAATTTGACAGATTGCGGTACTTCGATGTGCTGGCGACTGTATAATAATATATAGACATTTAGGCACACGGATTGTATGAAAAAAACACTTCTGACCTGGTCTTTCTTGAGAACTTCTCCGATTTGGTCAGAGAATGTCCTACGAGGTCTTCCCCTTCCGGTTGTACAATTCTCACAGGCCAGGTATACTTCATTGGATAAATTCAAAAAAATAGTATTATCCATTATTTTACTAGAATATTATTTCAAGTCTTTCTTCCGACTTGTTCCGAGTTGTCGGGATATCGTATGATTTAATCATATTTATAGTATTTTAATGATCTTATATTAATTCTAACTTTTCAGGTATAGAGCAAGCGAAGCAAGAAAATAATGGAAGAGGATAACCCGGAGCCAGGTGAGCATTTAAAGAAATGCATTTCTTTAATAATAATATGGGAAATTATTCCCGGGTCGGGCCAAAAAGTGAATTTGGGACTTTTCTCTAAAAAGAAAAATTTCTCAGCATCAGCCCGAAGTCTGGAAGTTGGCGGTATTATACCCCCGTGCCTTGGAAGCACGTAAAGCCGTCGGTCCTGTACCTGACCTCTTTCCGTTCGTGTCGCCTGGGCGTCCCATCGGATCATGAGAGTGATGGAATAGAAAGCGCTCCTGTGTTTGCGCACACACTTGAGCACTATAATATGTCCCGCGCAGATGGCTAATCTCTGTTGAGACTGGCCGCCGTGGCCGAAATTCGGCTAGGAGGACATTATCAGTCCTCCGACGTGCTGTTAGCTGTAGGTACTATATAAATATTTATAACATTCAAATATTTAGAAGTCAGAAGGATTCAACAAACGGGACTTCCCCAGATACTCTACCATAGATTGCTACTTGTAAACAAAACTATGCTTGTTATCGTTATCGAAAGAGTTATTGCCGGACATCGGATAATATGCAATTCTCCTACTGCTCTTATAAAATACTATAAATGCTAAAGTTTATGGGGATAGATGGATTTTGATGATACTATATAGCTTGTGTCAGAATAATACATAGGATACAATTTATAAAGATTACGGGTAATTTGGGCATATTATTACGATAAGATAAAATTTATTTGTTTTAACATGTAGTATATGTAGGTAACATATCCACAATAATACATTTGCAGGCAAGGTGTTAAAATTATGGATATTTTTGTCTTCTCACACAATTTATAAAGGCAGTAAAGAACACTGCCGCGCAATTTGTAAACACATGTTGTTTACAAATTGCGCGGCAGTGTTCTTTACTGCGTTTATAAATTGTGTGAGAAGACAAAAATATCTATAATTTTTTAATTATAATTAAAATTAAATAAAAAATATTATGGATATTTTTGTCTTCTCACACAATTTATAAACGCAGTAAAGAACACTGCCGCGCAATTTGTAAACAACATGTGTTTACAAATTGCGCGGCAGTGTTCTTTACTGCGTTTATAAATTGTGTGAGAAGACAAAAATATCCATAATTTTTTAATTAATGTTGTTTACAAATTGCGCGGCAGTGTTCTTTACTGCGTTTATAAATTGTGTGAGAAGACAAAAATATCCATAATTTGTCAGAACATGTCGTTCACATGTTCTGTACTGCGTTTATAAATTGCGCGGCAGAATGGCGGCGGGCGTCGCCGCCCCCTAATGAAATGAAATAATGAAAATTCAGCACTTGGGTATTTACATACACTTGTACTTGTCAAGCTCACAATGTATTACATAAACACAGTTTAAAAACAGTAATTAAAGTAACGAAATATTTTAAATTAGTCCGTCCGTGCGGTCTGTTTCGTCACATGTATTTTTAATATTCTTGAATAAATAATAAATAGCAAGTTACTAAGCTATTATTGTTTCATTTAGCAATAGTATATCAAATTAAAGAATTGAAAACAACGAGCAGTTGGCTAGCGCAAAAGGCTCTCAACCAGTAGCTTAATTTAAACGACTAATACCTCAGGCCACCCTTATGGGCCACATCTCAGGCGGCCACTGAAGTAAAAAGATGGAATTCGAAATGGCGGTCAGATTACTTGCACGGTATTACCGATCACGTGTTAAGGGGGCAACGCGATCCTCGCTGCTGAGGATCCTAAGTAAGTACGTAGTAGTCCGGCATACGCATACAATCATATTTCATAGTGCATATAATCCGATGTTTATCAATCACAAACTAAGTAAGGGAAGTACTTGCCTAAAATAATATCTTGACACTTGAGATTTACGGGCTAACTGTAGTTACGATAAGAATGATTAGGCAAACTGGCGCTGAATTATGTGTGGCTTTTTAGGGTTCCGTAACCGAAGGGTGCCACGGAACTCTATTGCTAAGCCTCCCCCTGTCTGTCCGTTTTAAATTTAGACATATGCATGCGTATTTCTGTTGTCCCTATAACAAAAAAATACTTTACTTTTTGCGGTAAAATGATTCCAAAAAGTATAAGGTAATTTTTTTATTCACGTAGACTTTAAAAAAGTGCTTGCAAATAGTCGAAACATGTTTGTAGTAATTCAGTTAAGTAGGTATACATAATATTTCTTGCTACATATTAAAGATGTTTAGGTACACAGATTGTTAAAACATTTATATAATTAATTTTGTACTTAATAGTGATGACATTTAACTCGCTTGTATTAAGTTATTATCAAGGAGATTATAGTTAGGTTTAATTATCGAAATTTACTCGTATATTTTACTTAATATTGTCGAATGGTTCTGTCTATATTGAGGTACGAATTCAATATTATTATTATGACGGACCTTGTGTTTATAACGACGGTCGCGCTTTAATGCTACCACCGGATCCAATGCGTCATAATAATAATACCTTAATATAGAAACTAAATTAAAGAGTGGATGTGGTAAAAGTGGAGATGGTATAATTTTATAGCATTATTCGCAATGTGTAAATCTAATCTCAAAAATTGGAAATCATAAATTTAATCGTCCGGTGGGATTCCTACACCAATACAACATGTACATCCTCCGAAAACGTATTAGCAAGGGTATCCAAATTTTTTACTGCCTGTTCGTAGTTTAAAGCAGAGCGCCTATCCCGGAGATGGTGCTGGTTCGAATCCCGCCGGACGATTAAATTTATGATTTCTCATTTTTGAGATTAGATTGACACATTGCAAATAGTGCTATAAAATTTTACCATCTATACTCTTTAATTCAGTGCCTATATTAAGGTATTATTATTATGGCGGACCTTGTGTTAATAACGACGGTCGCGCTTTAATGCTACCACCGGATCCAATACGCCCCAACTGAAAAAATAAATGTCTTAAATCGAAATACTTATATGTATATATATATATATATATATATATATATATATATATATTACTAGCTGACCCGACAGACCTTGTCCTGTCTTAACGATGACTATTAAGCGTGCGTTAATAGTCATCTGTCAATACTATGTCAAATAAAAAAAAGTTACATTAAAAAAGGTCAAATTGTCCAAAGCGCTAAGGTTAGATTAGAAATAATATTTGGTTGTGAAGTATTCTTAAATTTTCTTATTTTCCGCGCAATTTTAAATTCTTTTTTTTACATAAGAACCTTCTCCTGACAATAACAAACACAATTAAAAAGAAATAGTGAAATCGGTCGAGCCGTTCACGCGTGATGTCGTGACAACGGAAAACGGGTTTCATTTTTATATATATAGATTTAGTGTTATTTAGATGGTGTGCTTCCAATCTTTTCTTGAAAATACGATAGGGATTATATTTACATATGGCAGGTAGCAGCAGTTCCACGAACTGACCGACTAGTCAGTGTAGGATTAGGAATAGAAATCAGTCCATATTTGGTTTGGTTTAGAGTCAGCGCAGCGGAGAGGATTTTATTAAGGGACTAGAAGAGCTGTAGGAATAAAGTGCATATATGCTTGACAATTATAATGCGCGAGACTGCGCGAGCATTTTGTCAGGTTCAAGCATATATGCACTTTATTCCTATAGCTCTAAAGTTGATTTTCTAGTGCCTTAATAAGATCCTCTCCGCTGCGCTCCTCTCTGTCTGCGCTGACCCATCAATCATATTATCACCATAAGAGCATGTGCACACCGCGTTTTTTAAAGGATAGGATAAAAGTGCGCGTTTTAGAAACGCCCGTCGACGGCGAGCTTTTATCCTACACTAGCTGTGCCCCGCGGTTTTACCCGCGTTAAACTTTATAAATTATCACAGCTCTTCTCCCGGAGGTAATAGCGTGGTAATATGTAGCCTATATGCTGACCCAACATCTTAATAATATTCGTGCAAAATTTGAAGTAAGTCCCCGCAGCACTTTTTGAGTTTAGCCCGGACATACATACAGACAAACAGACACGCGGACAAACATTCTAAAAACTATATTTTTGGCTTCGATATCAATCGAGATCACGCCCCAAGTATTCTTTTAAAAAAATATTCAATGTACAGTTTCGACTTTCCTACGATTTTATTATCATCCTACATTTTGGTTGTTTGCTTGAATCGATACAAACACGCGTCTGTATCGCCAGAACCGCGCGTCAACGGCGCGTTTAAAAAACGCGGTGTGCATAGGCCCTTAGAATTACCAAATGAACAAATAAAAGATAAGTCTTGATTTCCATTGAAATGTCCTGAGATTTTTGTACAGACGTCAGCACATCCAGCTACCCCAATCTGTCAAATTTCTTTTATAGATTTTCAACTTTATCACAAAAGCATAAGGTTCACTTTCAATTTGGGAAATTTGACAGATTGGGGTAGCTTGATGTGCTGGCGTCTGTACATTTCAAGAATTTTCTCTCAAACGTAGGTACTTAACAATTCAAAAAGGTCGTTATTTTATCGTTTTTATAGACTAGGGATCTCGCTCACGTGTTGCACGTCACTACTAAAGAGGAAGGGGGGGGGGGGGGGGGCTATTTTATTGAAAATTCTAAAAAACCTGAGATTTTATGAGAAAATCTGGAAAGAGTCTTGAGGTTTTTTTAAAGACAAAACAACGTCCGCACTAAGTAATTGAGTCCCGGTGTTGAGGGGTACTTTACAAAAACGTAATAGACGGACAAAAATTACATCCAGACTCAGAACAACTATTTATGGGTCACACAAATAGTTGTCCGGCGCGGGACTCGAACCTGCGACACGAAGCGGCGAGGCGACTGTATTATATGGTAACCTTATTCACAATAGCCAGGCCTGTTGAACTCTTATCAATGACTATTGTTGATACATTTTATATTTAAGTACTTAACATTATATAGGTATATATAACATCCTGGAAATTATTTACACACGGCCATCTGATCCCAAACTAAGCAGAGCTTGTACTATGAAAATCAGATAACTGATATACTACATATACTACTTCTCTTTTGTAAATACATACTTATATAGATAACTGGCTGTACCCCGCGGTTTTACCCGCGATAAATTTAATAAATTATCACAGCTCCTCCCCGTAGGTGACAGCGTGATGATATGTAGCCTATATGTTGACCCGACCTCTTAGTAATATTCATGCAAAATTTGAAGTAAATCCATGCAGTACTTTTTGAGTTTAGCCCGGACATACATACAGACAAACAGACAAAAATTCTAAAAACTATATTTTTGGCTTTGATATCGATTGTAGATCTCGCCTCAAGTATCCTTTTTAAAAAATATTTAATGTACAGTTTTGATTTTCCTACGATTTTATTATATGTATAGATTACACCCAGACACAGGACAATAAGACATGTTCATGCACACAAATATTTCTCCTCGGTAGAATCGAACCCGTGGTGACCTCTGGCGTGAAAAGCAAGCATTTGCCAACCATGCCAACAAGCCCGTCAACATTAGGATAATAACTTCGTTTTGTTGGTGGACATAGTCCAAACCAAACTTAGGTAAAACCAACCGCAAGCCTGAGAAGCGAAAAATATCCTGACATCCCAGGATGAATCATGAAATTTCAGAATAAATCCTGAGATATGGTAAGCCTAGTCATAATAATAATATAATAAATTATAATCAATTTTTATTCCTTAAAAAATATGTACAAAATTATATATTTATATTAAAAATAATTAATACTAAGCTAAGCTATAGACAGTTGGTGCCTGTACTAGGCGTTCTGGTTTAAAAAGTATACTTATCATTTTTTTAAAGATGAAACAATATTTAACCAAACAAATTTAAAACTTAAAATATAATGTTTAAAAATTAACTATATTATTAAAAATACTAAATAACTGCTCAGTCCCGTCATAGGTCAACTTTTGTAAAAATTACCGACCATTCTTTTACAATTTATATAATTAAGGTTAAACATAGATAATAACTTATATATTTTATTATAAAGATATCGCCCTAAAATACTATAAAACCTGTTTATATAAATAAACATTGACTAATACCTGTTTTTATAGATATGCCTGGGGAGTTTTGGCGCCAACGCGTAAAAATATTCATCTAGGCATAGTTCCATTTTCAGAAACCGATGTAAATTCGAGTTTTTATGTGTAAATATGGTGGATTTTTAGATATAACATCTTCGACAACGTACACAAGTGAAGGAAAGTGCAATATTGCCGTGAATTGTGATTTTCCGTGTTGAAACTAAAACTCCACAGAAGCCTCTAGTAAAGTCTCCACTGCTTTACTGGGGTAAGACAAGGACTATGACATGACTGAGACAGACTTTACTTGACATTTACTTAATGACGAAAATTAATTATATAAAATACTAGCGGCCCGGTACGTGCTTCGCTACGTACAAGGCATAGTAATAAAAAAATGATTATTAAGTTCATTTATTCAAACAAAAAAATAGTTTTAAATTGCTAACTAGTAAAAACTACGATTTTACACTTTTTCAAGACTTTTTTAAAATTTTCTCTACGTACAAACATTCCCTGGACTTCCACGAATAATTCAAGACCAAAATTAGCCAAATCGGTAAAGGCGTTGTTGAGTTATAACATTACAACGAAAAGTGGCATTGATTTATATATATATAGATATTTTACTGAAGGCTCATAAGGCCGAAGAAGCCAGAGCCGTTAAACTGAATTAAAAAAAATAGATATACCTGGGGATTATTGGCGCCAACGTGTAAAAAAGCATCGAAGCATTGTTCCATTTTCAAAAACCGATGTAAATTCGAGATTTTATGTGTAAATATGGTGGATTTTTAGACATAACATCTTCGACAACGAACAGACGCCAGCACACCAAGCTACCCCAATCTGTCAAATTTCCCTAATTGAAAGTGAGCCTTTTGCTTATGCGATAAAGTTGAAAATCTATAAAAGGAATTTGAGAGATTGGGGTAGCTGGATGTGCTCGCGTCTGTACACAAGGGCAAGAAAGTGCCATATTGCCGTGAATTGTGATTTTCTGTGTTGAATCTTAAACTCCACAGAAGCCTCGAGTAAAGTCTCCACTGCTTTCCTGGGGTAGGACTAGGACTATGTATGACTTCACTGTGACGGACTTATCGTTTTTAGGGTTCCGTACACAAAGAGTAAAACGGGACACTATTACTAAGACTTCGCTGTCTGTCTGTCCGTCTGTCACTGGGCTGTATCTCATGAACCGTGATAGTTAGACAGTTGAAATTTTAGATGATGTATTTGATGTATTCTGTCCGTCGGTAAGAAGCGAGGCAGCCCCTACACAAGTATTACATTACTTACTGGGGATGTCTCAATTTTGTATAAATTGTTATTAATTAGAGACAATAAAGATTTTTATTTATTTATTTATTCTGTTGCCGCTATAACAAAAAATACTAAAAAACAATATAAATATTAAGGGGGCTCCCATACAACAAACGTGATTTTTTTTCTCGTTTTTATAGATTGGTACGGAACCCTTCCTGCACGAGTCCGACTAGCACTCGGCCGGTTTTTTTTATTTTTCATAATGAAGTCAATGTCATTGCTATGGAAAATAAAGAAAAGAAAATATGTATTAATTACTGAAGATGGCTCATAAGGCCGAAGAAGTCAGGGCTGTAAAACTGCATTAAAATAAAAATTGAATAAGAAGAAATACACTTTATTGCAAACATAAGTAAAACAAACAATGATTACATCATCATCATCATCATATCAGCTGAAAGACGTCCACTGCTGGACAAAGGCCTCCCCCAAAGATCTCCACAATTGCCGGTCTTGCGCTATCCGCAACCAGCGATTTCCAGGGACCCGCACAATATCATCGGTCCATCTTGTAGGGGGCCTGCCCACGCTGCGTCTTCCAGTTCGTGGTCGCCACGCGAGAACCTAAATGATTACATACAAGGAAATAAATTTATTTTAATGCAATTTGACTGCACCTGTGCCGCAGCGGCTAACACAGTCGCCTCACCGCTTCGTGTCGCGGGTTCAAGTCCCGCGTTGGACAACTATTTGTGTAACCCATAAATAGTTGTTCTGAGTCTGGGTGTGATTTGTGTCCGTCTATTATATGTTTGTAAAGTACCCCACGACACAAGGATTAAATTCACTAGTGCGGGAGTTGTCTTTAAAAAAAGAAATTGGCGGCCTTATCGCTAAAAGCGACCTCTTCCAGGCAACCATTTGGCGTTGAATGGACCAGGGGCTCTACCGGCTAAGTCGCCGAACATCGATTTCTTAAATGGCGTTCAAATAAATAAATGTTAAAAATTACTTAATCGGTCGTAAAATCGGCTTCCATGAGCACATGTGACGTAATAAATGGTCCGTAATCGATTGTCACCATGAAGCCGATTTAACGATTGATTAACTCATTTTTAACCTTTATTTATTTGAACGCCATTTAAGAAATCGATGTTCGGCGACTTAGCCGGTAGAGCCCCTGATTTGAAAATAACCTGATGAAGGTAGCAGAAGATGTACTAATTGTAATTAAAAGTTATAAATCTAAATTAATCTAATATTACGTACGAATACGCAATAAGAATCATACGGCTATACAAATACATGAATAAATACATGTATATATGTATATAAAACATGTAACAGAAAATATAACACTGTTTTTTTTATTTAACATGTATATGCATTGTTATTTACTAAATTAGATTTTTGGACTCAAGTTTATTTTGTATTTAATGCTGGAATTTATATGAATACTAATAAAACTGCGATTTTAAACGTCTTATTACTTTTACTTACGATCAATTTCAACTTTCTTTGACTGTACAGGGTTAATATGACAATAATTTCAAGTCTTAATTAGTAAAAATTGCCTATATTAAAAATGATATAAATCGATTCAGTAAACGATTCTGAACAAACTATTTTCAGGATGTGCGTTAATTAAGTTACATGTTGTATATAAATAGATAAAATAGAATATGCCTGTTGAGCTCTTATCACTAACTATTGTTGATACACGTTATATTTAAGTACTCGTACTTACTCAATATTGGGATAATGACTTCTTTGTTTCTCTTCACTGGCACCACATCGTTACAATGTCGTCATAGTCCAAACTTCCAGTTCCGTCTGTTTAATAATAATAATATAATATATTGACATATACATACATACATAGACTCACGCCTGTTTCCCAGAGGGGTAGGCAGAGACAACGGACTTCCATTTGTCACGATCCTTGCATACCTCTTTCGCTTCGTTTACTGACTTCGTTTATTTTTGACATATGGTGTGCAATAAATAAATAATAATAAATAAATGAATGAACAGTTGGGGGCTACTGGCTAAGTCGCCGAACATCGGGATAGTGATCGGCGTTCAAATAAATAAAGGTTAAAAATGACTTAATCAATCGTTAAATCGGCTTCCATGAGCACATGTGACGTCATAAAGCGTCCGTCCGGAATCGATTGTCAACGTTGAAGCCGATTTAAAGATTGATTAAGTCATTTTTAGCGTTTATTTATTTGAACGCCATTTAAGAAATCGTTGTTCGGCGACTTAGCCGGTATAACCCCAGGGGAGTTACCGGCTAAGTCGCCGAACATCGGGATAGCATTCGGCGTTCAAATAAATAAAGGTTAAAAATGACTTAATCAATCGTTAAATCGGCTTCCATGAGCACATGTGACGTCATAAAGGGTCCGTCCGGAATCGATTGTCAACGTTGAAGCCGATTTAATGATTGATTTAGTCATTTTTAGCGTTTATTTATTTGAACGCCATTTAAGAAATCGTTGTTCGGCGACTTAGCCGGTATAGCCCCAGAGTTACCGGCTAAGTCGCCGAACATCGGGATAGCATTCGGCGTTCAAATAAATAAAGGTTAAAAATGACTTAATCAATCGTTAAATCGGCTTCCATGAGCACATGTGACGTCATAAAGGGTCCGTCCGGAATCGATTGTCAACGTTGAAGCCGATTTAATGATTGATTAAGGCATTTTTAGCTTTATTTATTTGAACGCCATTTAAGAAATCGATGTTCGGCGAATTAGCCGGTAGAACCCCAGTTGGCTTGGTTGGTAAATGCTTTTCACGCCGCAGGTCGTGGGTTCGATTCCCACCCACGACAGATATTTATGTGCATGAACATGTTTGTTTGTCCTGAGTCTGGGTGTAATTATCTATATAAGTACATATGCATTTACAAATGTAATGTAGTATATGTATTACCTATATCAGATTTCTGGTTTCCATAGTACAGACGCCAGCACATCCAGCTACCCTAATCTGTAAAATTGCTTTTATAGATTTTCAACTCTAAGTTCACTTTCAATTGGGGAAATTTGACAGTATGGGGTAGCTTGATGTGTTGGCGTCTGTATAAGCTCTGATTAGTTGGAGATCAGATGGCCGTGTATGAATAATTTCCCAGGATTATATTAGATATAGATAGTTCTGGAGTAGTTTATTATACGGATCTTGTGGCAACAAGGAACAACTTCCGTGCGTTTAAGCGCTTTGGCATACCTACTATTGGAATCAAATATAACAGCTCACTTAGGACCCTTAAATTGATCCTAGGTGCTTTTGCAGCTGGCTTCTCTAGTTGCAAATCTCTCATTTTATGAGGCTATAGCCTCTTTACATCATTCTGTCTCCCGCTTTGTTCTGGAGGGAAGTGGAACTATTCATTTTCTAACTCCTCCTTATTTCTGTTTCTGATTAAATTCGTTGCGGGATCCAAGACAGTTAAAGCGATTCCCCGGGACATGCCTGATCTTCACCGCTCAGTGTCATTTCATTGTGTGCCACTGTTGATCCTGGCTTATAGAATTTGCAATGGTGGTACGAGGGAGGGACTAGTCCCGCTAAAAAAATAAAAAAAAAGATATAGATAGTATTGTTTATAAACAGGGCCCTCGAGGCGGGGAGGACGGCATACTGGTGGCAACAGGCCGAACAACTGGAGACGTCCCAACTCTACTCCAAGAAATGCACATCTAAATCCTCTATTTGTGGAATTAACCAGAGGTAAATCACACTAATATTATAAAGGTGAAAGTTTGTGAGTGTGTATGTTTGTTATTTCTTCACGTCATAACGGCTGGAGCGATTTTAATGAATACCAAATTTCATTAAAATCGCTCCAGCCGTTTTAGGAGGTTAGCTGACACCCTGGATTAAATAGGCTATAATGTATAAAGTTTGACGCGGGTAAAACCGCGGGGCACAGCTATTCTAATATATAAAATTCTCGTGTCGTGGTGTTTGTTACCAAACTCTTCCGATGCGGCTGAACCGATTTTATATAAAATTTTGTGTCCATATCGGGGACGTCTGAGAACCGACCGACATCTATTTTTCATAATGAAGGGTGACCCACCCCTAAAAATATTTTGTGAAATAAATTAAGCATATTTTTTTAAAGGACATTTTGCCATTGAAAATATTGACATCTCCACAGATAGCGATGTACAATTTGGGTGGTCGACATAAATGGCAGAGAACTGCTTCAGATACACTTGATATATTCAACCTGAACAGTGGCATTCAGGTCATTAAATGGCTGATTGTTAGGCCTCCTAAGCACTATGGGGCTAGCCGCAATGCGGCCAGCCGTGCGGCTGACCGTACTCAGATATTTATATGAGAAAGTAGTTTTTATGCGCACTGTGATGCGGCAGACGGTCAGCAATATTGATTGCTGACGGCTGACCACATTCCGGCTAACCGCATAGAGGAGGCCTAAGTCATCCAGTGTAAGGTCCTTGAGTTTACTATTCGATAGCATAAGATTAACTTATAAACTCGCATAGAAATTTGTGTATCGATCTATTGTTTCGTTCAAGACAAAATATGTCGGGAGAAATATAATAATTAATTCATAACACAATAATTTCGGTTTTTTACAGATAGATCACCACGGCAACAATTTGGTATTGGCGGCAATACGAATCGTCCGGTGGGATTAGCTAATCAAAACAATGATCAAGGTCATAGAAGGACTGGCGGGCCATTTCGTGGCGGTGGTCTTAATCGGCAGAGAGGTCCAGAGGGGCCCAGGGGAACTAGCGGCCAAAGAGGCCCAAATGGACCCATTGGAAGGGGAGGACAGACAGCCGTGCATGGACACAGGGGACCTGGGGTACAGAGAGGTCCAAATCAGTTCAGGGAACAGGGCAGACCGAGAGGCCACCATGACGGAAGACTGGAAGAACCTAGAGAACCAGGAGATGAACATAATAGAATGGAACGCAATGACAGGCCTCGATTTCTTGCATTTCGGACCATAGAAACATTATCACAACTTGATTCAAAAGATATTCTCGCAAGCATTGCAACGAAACGAGATGGATTTAATAATTTGATCGATTCTCCGGTTGAGAGACACGATGTATTCGTACTACTCATTCAAATATTATCAAAACTCTCCCAATCGCCTTTTGTAGAATTGAAATCGAAACTAATCCTTGACGTCTGCAATTCTAATTTTATATCTAATTTGCGAAATTATCTGATGGATTTACCTTATGCCGAAAGAAAGTCATCCAACAACCTATATTGGAAAAATCAAACAGAATTTTGGCAGAATTTCATCATATTTTGTGAGGATATTTTTAGTATATCCCCTGCGACTGCGACAAGAAAGTGTAGAGCATTGATTGAAAGTATATCAAAAACATGTTTGGATTATCTAAATCAAAGACATGGATTTGTTCTACCACAGGAATATGATTTAAAATTGAATGAATTACGAGCGAAATTGACGACATATGACGAAAATAAGGTAAGGGATCATTATAATCGTTCCTTGTTTGTGGTTTTTGGTCTAAAGCTAGGAGCTTGCGTGATGAGAGCGTTACAAAAGTGTGATAGGGTGAGGCGAACGGAAGTTAGTGAAGATAGAAAGAGAGAGAGAGCGTTTGGTTTCATAATTATAGTTACTAATAATGACTTTTTTTATCACCCTTCCCAACTGAGTCGTGCTAGTTGGAGATTTAGCATTGTTATATTGCCCCCTACGATAGAATATAATAGAATACTCTTTATTATAAAAAATAATTAAAAAAAAAGGTTTTTATTCGCGTAGACTTTAAAAAAGCGCTTGTAAATAGTCAGAACAGGTTTAGCAATATATAATTAATTTATAATTATTTCTAGGTACATATAGATATTTGGGTACACGGATTGTAGGAAAAAAATTACATTAAAATTTATTCTATAATAGTAGCTTAAATTAAGTTATTGTCAAGGATCATGTATAGGTTTAATTATCGAAATTTTTAATTTTAGCTATATTTAATCTACATATTGTCTGAATGGTTCTGTCTATATTAAGGTACGAATTAAATATTATTATTATGGCGGACCTTGTGTTTATAACGACGGTCGCGCTTTAATGCTACCACCGGATCCAATGCGCCCCAACTGAGAAGACCAAGCGAAACAAACTCAGCGGGCTCTACTACTCTCTCTACTACCGGTTTCAACACGGCCCAGTTGAGACGCTCCGGCGAAACATACTCAATGGGGGCATATACACGAGATTTATTTTTTTATTGTACAGACGCCAGCACATCGAGCTACTCCGACCTGTCAAATTTATTTTATAGATATTCAACTTTATCGCAAAAGCATAAGGGTCACTTTCAATTGGGGAAATTTGACAGATTGGGGTAGCTTGATGTGCTGACGTCTGTACCTACACCATAACAATAACATTATGTAAAATGGCTTGTGTGTGACACTTCAAATGATTACTCTAAGACCGGTATTTTTGAACACATTTTAAAAATAAATATTTGAATTTGTGATGCATTTCAGCAAATTCAAGAGAAACGTCTTAAATTAGATGACCGCAATGTGCCGCCGCCTGAAGACTTCCGCCAGTTAAGTCTGATGCCCACGGTGGACGACCTCATGGTGAACAAACCATTCTTGCGCTCCAACGTCGTCGAAGGCGGGTATGATGACGTAGAGCATTACTTGGACGTGCAGTTCAGATTGTTAAGAGAAGATTGTTTTGGACCTCTACGGGAAGGCATAGGTAAGTACCTAATAATAATCTGATGTCTTCCCTGCCAAATTTTGGCCACGGCGGCGAGTCTCAACAGAGATTAGCCATCAGCGCGTGACATATTAAAGTGCTCTTTCTATTCCATCACTCTCATGATCCGATGGGACGCTCAGCGACAAGACCGGAAAGAGGTCAGGTACAGGACCGACGGCTTTACGTGCTCTCCGAGGCGGTATAATACCGCCAACTTAATGGTGCAATAGATAGTCCGGATTTGTTGGGAAAACTACAAATACATATACCGCGAACTGGAAGCCGCTTACACAACCGTAAATTGTTTAACCTACCATCATGTCACACTAACTACGCTCAGCATTCGTCATTTTATCGAATGTGCTCCACCCTTAACGAAATTTATCAGGAACTCGATCCGTTCAGTGTATCTGTCAATACTATCAAGACATTTCTTCACACTAAATTATAAATTAATTTAACATGTAGTAGTAATATAGATTCAATTATTATTGTCATTCAATTATTATAAGTTTGTTATTATTAAAATTAAGTTTGTAAATGTTTGTGAAAGCGAGATATTCGTGAGCATGCTGTGTTCGCACTTAGAAGGCTGTTTGGCTGTCATTTATTCATATGTATAATGCAATAATGTATGTTTTGCCGTAACGGCCAGTTTGCGGGCCTAAATAAAAAAAAAAAAAAAAAAAAAAAATGCTCAGACTTCGGGCTGATACTGTGAAATATTTCTTTTTACAGTCCCATAATCACTTTTTAGCCCGACCCAGGATTTGAACCCAGGACCTCGTTCTCTGCGGGTGAACACGCTACCGCTAGACCAACGAGGCAGTAGTAATAATCATAATAATATGATGTGGACTCAACAATAGTTGTCCCAATAGTCGTCTCGGTAAATGGTTTCATAGCAAAGAGCCTCGACCAGCATCTTAAAAGGCTCTGGGTGGATCACTGGGTCAAGCGCCGGATACAGAAGGCGACAATTATTGGAACGACACGAGTTTGGTAAATGCTTGCCTTTCACGCCGCAGGTCGTGGGTTCGATTCCCACCCAAGACAGATATTTATGTGCATGAACATGTTTGTTTGTCCGAGTCTGGATGTAATCCTACTAATATTATAAACGCGAATGTTTGTAAGTATGGATGGATGGATGGATGTTTGTTACTCTTTCACGTTAAAACTATTAAATGGATTTTAATGAAACTTTACAATAATATAGCTTATACATCAGAATAACACATAGGCTACAATTTATAAAGATATTGTGTGAATTGTCCAAAATATGACGATCAGTGTCAAGTAAGTAGGAAAATATCTACCATCTGCGAGCTATTCCGGCGTGCACTGCCAAAATCGCTAGAGGTGCACAATGCACATCCTTCTAATATTATAAATGCGAAAGTTTGTGTGTATAGATGCATGGATGGATGTTTGTTAGTCTTTTACACCAAAACTACTTAAACGCGGGTGAAACCGCGGGGCATAGCTAGTTATCTATATAAGTATGAAATTCTTGCCTACTAGATTATAATGGTTGCGGTGGGTAGATGCGAACGGTGCGCACACGGCGGCAGAATAGTTCCATTAAATAAAAACTTGAGAGGTGTCAAGGGACACCCGGATGGAACGAAGTTATTTCTTATTATTTACTAGCTGTGCCCGCGACTTTGTCCGCGTGTTAATTAGTTTATTTAGCTTTTTTAGTAAAATAAAAGACTTTTCTAAGTTACTCCTTATTACATCAGCTACCTGCCAATAAAAGTCCCGTCAAAATCGGTCCAGCCATTTCAGAGATTAGCCGGAACAAACAGACAGACAGACAGACAAAAATTGTAAAAAATGTTATTTTGGTGTATGTACCGTATATATATTCATGTAGTAAAAACCGGCTATTTCAATATTACAAACAGACACTACAATTTTATTTATTTGTATAGATGTATAGATTATGTACAAAAAACCTGTATACACTCAACAAAAATAATCGTCACGACACCACACTGTTCAATGTGAAATAGAAATGAAAATATCTGGCTTGCTTTCTATAAGAGAGAGAGAGACAGAGAAACATGCGCACGCCGCACAGCTGCAAAAAGTGTCGTGACAACTTTTCGTAAGATTTTTTCCGTCTAGCCCCATTTCACAACGCGCGATAAGGAACTTTGTTCCAATAATTCTATGTTTAAGGCCCATACCACATTTCAAGGCAACGTGAACTATTCGCTACAATGTCAAAGGGACTTTGATGACGGTATTTAATAAGTGTACTACGTGAGCTCAAATGGATGTGCGATTAACGCGTATGCGATAAAACTATAGGTACTGGAAATGATTGGACTGCATCTATGTAAATCACTGCTGTTCAACTTCGCATGGAGTGGTGTAGCGGTGATTGTAATACATTTTTAATTGATTTGTTATTTTAGTTTATTAATATTTTTGTAATTTACTAACATAGGCTTAAGTTTTTGTTCTTATGTATTACTAACCAAAAATGAGTCATTGATACTTGAAAATAAAGGATTTATTATTGGAACGTAGTTCCTTATCGCGCGTTTTGAAAGGCGACGATATCACGACACTTTTTGCTATTACCTTTTTGATATGTTACCACAAGCCAATTATTACGAAAATTCAGCCCACTGATTAAGTTAATATTACATTATATTTGTTAATAATAAAAAAAATATTACTATAACTTAAAAAAAAAATTACAATTCCTTCACTAATTAATCGAAAGGAACTTCGTTCCATCCGGGTTTCCCTTGACACCTCTCAAGTTTTTTTTTATTATTATACTGCGACTCACTATAGTTATAATGCACGCTTGTGCGACACACCGAAGACACTCTAAACGATCAATAGGTTTGTTTGGTACGGTTCAGTTAGGTTAGAACATGACGCGTGGGGGGCCTCTCGCTGTCGGCCATGACACAATGCATGGTCGACAGCGAGACAGCCTGGAATGCCATTGTCTCCTTCTGCGAGGAGGTGATGGCTGCGAAGGAGGCAGTGGAACGGGAACGGGAGCTCACGAGCACCCTTCCTACCCGCACCAGGAGACCTGGACGTCGGAGAGCGCGTGTGGCGGATCTCCGGCCACCCTAGGAGATGGCCTGCGGGCGGCAGACGGAGGGCAGTTTGCCACCTGACCAAAACAGGCCCGAGGCGGTGGCGCTCGTGTTTCGGCGCGCGCCTTTAGCGGAAGGAGGACCTGAAGTCCTTCTCGTGACGGGGCCTGCCTAGATAGAGGCGGGCCAGTGCCCGTTCAGGCTGCGGTGAATGCTCACGCGAATCCCGTGGCCTGGACTAAAGGTAGTTGTGGAAACACCGTGGGGTTTTAGTCGGTACACCGGTAATCTACTGGGAGCCAAACATACCCTGTCGCTTGTCCAGCGGCAGGGATCCGTAAAGGATTTACCCACGTTAAAAAAAAAAAAAGGTTAGAACATGACAAAACAACGCACGAGCCGATCCAGCAAAGCGAGCGCGCCGCGGCAGCGGCTGGCGAAGTGCCAGAAAGCCAATCGCTTCGATCTTTAGTGTGTCGCAGTAGCGTGCATTCGAACTATGGTAAGTCGCAGTACAGTTTTGTGGCATAAGCGTTAATTGCACATCCATTTGTCGAGCTCACGTAGTACACCCGTATTTAATTGAAATTATGAACACTATAAAGCTAACGCGTTTTTTCTTTCTTTCACAGGGCAATATTTGTCTGATCCAAACAAACGAAAGTACGATCACATTCGGTAAGTTGAACACAATTTATAACTTAAATTACTCAAGGGACTCCGTACGGGACATATTATAGTGCACAAGTGTTTGCGCATATACAGGGGCACTTTCTGTTCCATCATTCTCATGATCCGATGACACGACCGGAAAGAGATCAGGTACAGGATGCCTTACGTGCTCTCCGAGGAACGGGAGTGTAATACCGTCAGCTTCCAGACTTCGGGCCGATACTGAGAAATTTTCTTAACAGAAAAATCCCAAAATCACTTTGGGATATGAACCCAGGACCGCATCATCTGCGGTTGAACACGTTACCGCTAGACCAACGAGGCTGTCTAAATCTGTGGTTGGGTTTGATACATACTTGTACTAAGGATACCTTACGCTACGTCCTACGTAGGCAGTTCAAAGCGAACGCGATTATGAAGCGGTGACACGCGAATTCAATGCGATGCGGTGCGACGCGGTGGCTATGTCCTATGTGCACGCGAATCATCTCGCGAAGCCGCCACCGACGCCGCAAAAACACGACGGCACCGCATCCTGTTCGCGCGAAAATATCAAGCCAACTGATCGCGTTCGCTTCGCTCCGCTCCGCACCGCACCGCACGCGCGTTTGGTCACGTAGGACACCTCTATAGGTTTCGACTGTTTGTTGTTTTCGCGCCGCGCCGCGCCGCTTCGCGTTCGCGTCTAGATCGCTCACGCAGGACGTCGCGTTACTGTCAGCCTATATTTGACTCTTCGTGTCGCGGGATTGAGTCCCGCGCCGAACAACTCTTTGTGTGACCCATAAATAGTTGTTCTGAGTATGAATGTAATTTGTGTCCGTCTATTATACAGACTGGCCGAGGAGTTGACGTCCAAACGCAAAATTTATATATTTTATGATGAGGAGTATCCGAATCACCCCCATGTATGTTCTACGATTTTGCGTAGTTTTCAAGATAGATTTTTTTAATGATTTTTTCCGTAAATTTCACCTAACATCAGTTTTTCTCGTTCTGTTAAACATTTCTGGTTCAGTTTTTTTTTGTGATAACTAATTAGCATCATCATCATCATTAAAATTAGGGTTTTGAGCTCAGGACTCATAAATTTTTAAAGTATCAAAAAAAATTAAATGGAGAGATACATGGGGGTGCTTTGGATATTCCTCATCATAAAGTATCAAAATTTTGCGTTTGAACGTCAACACTAGAGATGAAACGGATAGCTGTTTGGCCGGATACCGGATGCCGGTTATCCGGCTGCCCTTCTGGCCGGATGGCCGGATAACCGGCCGCCGGATATCCGGCCGTTCGATATTGTTTCAGCAGAGCCATCTTGTGCACCTATAGTGTACTTTTTGACACACCTGGTCATTCTCGTTGCAAGTAATTGTGTTGGCTCGGTCCGATCCGAGTGTGTTGGTAAGTAAACAGCGCCATCTAGATCGATTCCTGTGGTATTGTTAAACAAGTATAACACAATTTTGTTTAAAGGTGTCAAATTCGATAGCGGATCAATAGAGTATGATGTTCAATTTGAAATGGTCGAGTTATCTCTTGTGGAGTGTAGCTAGCGAGTGTATTGTTTGAGGTTATGTATGACACATAAATACGAAAATGGCTTTGTCACAAAAAAGATCCCCATTATGGGAATATTTTGAAATAAATGCTGATAATAGTAAGTTTGCCGTGTGTACGTTGTGTAATGTTAACATTTCTCGTGGTGGGGAAGGTAAAAAGGCAGGTATGTATTACCGAATAAAACTCAACTTTTGTTTTCAATTACTCGTTAACCCAAGTGTTTGTTAATTGTAAATTGCAATTTTGTACTTGTTTGTTTGATTCTGATAAGAATGCGCGTATTGATGTCGTGAATAAATTTATATGAAAGACAACGCTGCTGCCATTTTTATTTATTGCCATTCTATTTTTTCTAGGTACTTCTGCTATGAAAAATCACCTAAAATCAAAACATCCAAACGAATATAAAGCAATAAGCAAAGGCCAGGCAGATATTAATGTAACTGCTACACCGTCAAAGATAGTACCCATTCCTGGAACCAGTTCATCTTCAGCTACGACTACAAAGCAATTAACTGTGCCAGAATCATTCGAGAAGAAATTACTTTGGGACGTAAACGACGCAAAAGCGAAGAAATACCACTATTTGATAGCAGAAATGATTGCTCTTGACAATGAGCCGCTATCTGTTGTAGAAAGAACAGGATTCACCCGACTCCTACAACAAGCTTTACCCCGATACAAAATGCCAAGCCGCACATACATTGCACAGAAAATCATCCCTGACATATATGACAGAATACATGACAAAATTAAAGAGAATATTTCAAGTGCTGTTGGTATTTCTGTAACTTCAGATATTTGGACTTGTTTACACAACAATGCCAGCTTTTTGAGCTTCACAGCTCATTGGCTGTCTCCTGATTTTGACTTGGAACACGGGGTTCTTGCGATGTTGCCTTTTTCTGGTTCTCATACCGGAGAAAATATAGCAAAGGAACTTAACGCTATCGCGGGCCGATGGGATATTGACCACAGTAAAATACATTTACTTGTTCATGATAGTGGTGCTAACATGGTCAAAGGTGTTCGAGTAGCCGAGTATGATTCTGCTCGCTGTTTTATACATACTCTTCAGAGAGCTATAAGTGAGTCGCTCAAATCACAGCCTGATGTAACAACAATGATCGCTACTGGTAGAAGACTTGTAACGCACTTCAACCACTCAGGCTTAGCTCAAGAAAAGCTCCTCAAAATTCAAAAAGAATTTAATTTGCCTGAACATCAATTGGTGCAGGACATTAGCACCAGGTGGAACTCAACTTATTATATGATAGAGCGCCTGCTAGAACAGAAGCGAGCCTTGTCATTATATGTTGCGGATAACGTTACACTCGCCAGTTTGACGCCTCAAGAATGGTGTTTAATGGAACAATGCGTTAAACTATTGAAGCCTTTCGAATAAATAACCAAAATAACAAGTTCTGGTTTATCCTGCGTATCGGAAGTAATACCACACGTTGCTGCTTTAAAGAAATATTTAGATAAAAATGAAACTGAGCAAAGAACTCCTGATTTGCCACACATGAGAGCCACCTTGAAAGCCGAATTAGAAAGTCGTTTCAGCTCTTTAAATCAAGATCCTAATTATTTGATCGCAACTTTCTTAGATCCCCGATTTAAGACAAACTACTTGGGGGTGATTGAAGCTGAAAGAGCACGCCAAAAGATTTTATTGGAATATATAAAAATGTCTTGTGACGAGTCTTCCCTCAGTAGCGACTCGTCATCGACACCAGCTAAAAGAAGTAGAGAAGAAGAAAATGCAGGGTCAGCTGTGTCTCGTGAAGCTCACGACACTTTCTGGGATTGCTTTGACGAGGTCGCATATGAGAATAGCGGCAGTCAGTTACAAGATCAAGAAAAAAAGAATTCAATAGCAAATGAGATTGACTTTTACTTAAAATCGGTGCGCATTGATCGCAATCAAGATCCATACAAGTGGTGGTCAGCTAATAAGAGGCAGTATCCAGTCTTGAGCAAATTTGTCAGAATTTATCTTTCAGCACCATGTAGCAGTGTTTACAGCGAAAGACTTTTTTCCGAAGCTGGACTTATTTATGAGGAGAAGCGAAACCGTTTGTTGCCTGTTAACGCAGAGAAGTTGGTGTTCATTCACCATAATCTGCCTCTAGTGCACTATGAATACTAAATCTTATTTGAATAATTTTCACGCATACATTGTTTTGGTGGTAAATTTATGTTTTGTTTCGGTGTAATAATTAAATAATGTCCTAATATTTTAGTCTTTTATTGTATCCGGTATCTGGCCGGATGTTGGTTACTATCCGGCATCCGGCCGGATAGTGTTTTTACGCCGGATAGGCCGGATAACGGATAGTTGCCGGATATCCGTTTCATCTCTAGTCAACACCTCGGCCACCCTGTATCTTTGTAAAGTACCCCGCGGCACAGAGATTAGATTACCTAATGCGGGCGTTGTCTTTTTAAAAAGAAAAAAAAAGGAAAATCGTAATAAAGATAGATGTTCACACCGTCAAGGTGTCGATTGTACTTTGTTTCTTATTTATTTATAGAGCTGTGCCCCGCGGTATTACCCGCGTGAAATTTTATAAATCATCACAGCTCCTCCCCCGTAGGTGATAGCGTGATAATAAGTAGCCTATATGTTGACCCGAACTCTTAGTAATATTCATGCAAACTTTGAAGTAAATCCATGCAGTACTTTTTGAGTTTAGCCCGGACATACATACAGACAAACAAACAAAAACTCTAAAACACTATATTTTTGGCATCGATATCGATTGTAGATCACGCCTAAAGTATCCATTTAAAAAATATTGAATATATAGTTTTGACTTTCCTACGATTTTATTATATGTATATTTATTAATTAGTCTTATTTATTTAATAGTATTCCAAGTTATCCTGTTATTAATTTCTAGTACATAGGCTATAATTTATAGTGTATGACGCGGGAAAATCCGCGGCGGAAAGCTAGTCTATAATTATATTATAAAGAGGTAACGTTTGTGAGTTTGTGACGTTGTAAGGGGTAATCTCTGGATGTACTGAACCGATTTTCAAAATTATTTCCCCAATAGAAAGCTACGTTATTGTGGAGGCTATGAAAAATTACAAAATTAATAACGCATCTTTACTTAAAATTGAATAATGTAATCCAAGTTGCGGGACAAACGGGCAGGGATAAAAATATTTATAACGCGGAACGAATTCCGCGGGCACTGCTAGTATTTAATAAGTTTCAACAGAATAACCTTTATAAATAAATTGTATAAAGTCTCGATTTGGCCAAGTGTGTGAACTAATTATTTCTTTCTTTCTCTTATTTTCAGCGTATTCAAACAAGTGAAGTTTGTTTACCCTCACATTTCCAACCTGAGAATTGGTACCGTCGTACAAATCGATACAAAAACTTACCACAACTTCAAAAAGATCAACTGGGCGCACAACAAGAGGTTCCTGTTTGGGTCTTTAGTGATCTTCACCAAAGACAACTGCAAGACCTTAATGCTCGGCACTATATTAGACAGAGACCCAAATCTATTATCCACGGGAAAGGTATGTTTATACTCATAAAATTATAGCAATAAAAAGTCGATGTTAATTTGTAGGAGTTTGTTCAACTCGGAAAAATATTACATGTCGCATGTTTAACCCACAATTTCATAATTTAAAATGAAAATAGATTCGCAATCAGGTAGATAAGTACGTTCTATGTACTTTAAGCTTTATAGCACATTTTTTCTTTTTAGGTTAGGACATGTAATAAATTAATACGAAGTGTTTTTATCCGTATAGTCAGACCTGAAATGATACCTGTATCATTTGCAAGGTCGAAATCACGTGGACATAGTAACATCATGTGTCAAATGAACCGGACGTTTGAGTCGATAGTTGTTTTAGTCAAATGCTTGCTTTTCACACCGGAGGTCGTGGGTTCGATTCCCAGCCAGGGGGGCTACCGGCTAAGTCGCTGAACATCGTGATAGTGATGCCGATCAGTATCACGATGGTCGGCGACTTAGCCGGTTCAAAGAAATAAAGGTCCTTACGCTACCGCCTAATTCGTCCGTTATCGTGATAACGGGTGTAAAATTACTAAATTAATCGTTAATTCCATGAGCACATGTGACGTCATAAATGGTCCGGAATCGATTTTCAACGTCGGTCGAAGCCGATTCAAATTTGCCGGTTATCGTGATCGTGATCGGCGTTAAATATATGAAGGTTAAAAACTACTTAATCGTTCGTTCAACCGGCTTCAACGTTGAGAATGGATTCCGGACCATTTATGACATGTGCAGGAAGCCGGAAGCCGATTGAACGTATGATTTAGTAATTTTCAATCTTTATCTATTTGAATGATCACGATAACGGAAGAATTAGGCGGTAGACACCCAGGACATATATTTGTGTGCATGAAGATAAACAAACAGACATGTTCATGCACACTGATATATCCGCCGATTATACAGATACTCAGATACCAAACTCGGGAGTCTGAGTGTAATCTATACTAATATTATAAAGAGGTAACGTTTGTGACTTTGTGACGTTGTAAGGGGTAATCTCTGGATCTACTGAACCGATTTTCAAAATTATGGCGGACGTCCAAGATGGCGGACAGGCTATTTGAAATGCACCCCCATGATATGGGTATCAAACGAAAGGGTTTGCTGTCAAGAATACGAACAAAATAGTCACGTGACTTAAATCCAATATGGCGGACATGCATATTTGAAATGCACCCATTTTGTAATTTTATGTGCGTGCTAAAAGCGTATTTATTAGTCTTTTAAACTATTCTTAATTGTCAAAATACAAAATCAATATGTAGTGTTAATTCCGCTAATTGTCACTGTCTCAAGGGCTGCTAACTCGTCGAGTGCTCGAAGGAGACTCGACGAGTTAGCAGCCCTTGAGAATGGTCCGTGGAGGACTGAAACACGTGTTGGGTATCGTACTGGTGACAATTAGCGGAATTAACACTACATATTTTGTATTTTGTATTTTGATTGTTATGGATTTCCGCAAAGTAACGCCTGATTCCATTACTTATTCTTAATTGTTATATTTTTATTTGTCTGGTGAAGCAGTGAAAGTGGACACTTTTATTTGCAGCTACCTGTGGCGTTAATAAACACAAACTTTGACAGTACTCTGTACAACGGCGAGACTTACACTATGATAGAGAGCGAAGTGTATTTTGAACCTTATTACCACGTCATGAAGGCTCTCCAAGCTCCTTCATTTCCTCAACAGTTGTCCATGCAGCAGTATATCGTCCATGTAGATGTAAGTATTTTATTGTTACGTTCACTTCATTCTATACTAGCTGTGCTCCGCGGTTTTACTCGCGTTAAATTTTATAAATTATCACAGCTCCTCCCCCGTAGGTGATAGTGGCCTATATGTTGACCCGACCTCTTAGTAATATTCATGAAAAATTTTAAGTAAATCCATGCAGTGCTTTTTGAGTTTAGCCTGTACAGACAAACAGTCAAATCAAATTTCAATTTTATAGCATTATTCGCAATGCAAATATTTTGAGATAATATTTTGAGATAAGTCAAATGAAAATTCTAAAAACTATATTTTTGGCTTTGATATCTATTCTTTTCGAGTTTTGACTTTCCTACTTTTATTATGTGTATAGATTTAAACCTAATATAAATAAAATAAATAAAAATAAATATAAAAAGGTTTTTTTTCACGTAGACTTTAAAAAAGCCCTTGTAAATAGTGAGAACAAGTTTGTAGTAGGTAATGTAATTAAGTATACATAATTATTTCTAGTTCAATGTATACATATTTAGGTACCTACTCGGATTGTATGAAAACATTTATAAAAAATATATTTTACAATAGTTATAAACTTTACAATAACTTAATATAAGCTAACTAAATAACGAAATCTTAAAATCATAAATTAAATGTTATATCTACATGATTTCATACAGTCCGTAAATATCTATGTATATGTTCCTAGAAATAATTATATTGTTTACTTAACTATATTACTACAAACATGTTCTGACTATTTACAAGTGCTTTTTTAAAGTCTATTCTTTCATTATTATTTATTATCGTACGGGCAGTGGTTACCCCAGTGTCAGAGTTGTTCAAGCCGCCCAGTAGGCCTCTGACATGGCTTATGGACTGTTGTCTAACGACTACAACCGGGACCTTCGACCAATAATAGTACTATTATTGATCGAAGACCGGGACCGACAGGTTAACGTGCGCTTGTATGGAGAGTTAATATTTTTTTTTGTGTACAATTTTATATGCAATCGTCCACCACTACTTCTGTTGCACCTTTTATATTATAGTCTGCTTCATATAAGTTGATATATTTGAATACATACCTATTCGAAATCAGTTGTTCAAGCCGTTCATTAGGCCTTTGACATGGCGTAACGACTGTTGTCTAACGACTACAACCGGGACCGACAGCTTAACGTACCCTCCAAAGCGCGGAGACACTCAATCTAAACCACTTTGGCGGTCTATGGACTCTATGGACTGACCGCGAGCCTAGTTGCTTAACCTCGCCAGTCATTTACAGACCGGTGAGAGCATTAGCGAAATTAGAAATGTGTAAGATGTAAATTAAAATTATTTTATTTTATATAGCCGGCCTATAAGCATCCAGCTTATTTGACCACCGGCACAGAATACAAACTCAAAAACGAAGTTAAAGTTGTGAATAATTCCAACAATATAATGAAAGAGATTAAGGATGAGATGACTCGGAATACAAAAGGAGTACCAGATAGGTTGAAACTGAGCTTTAGAGGGCGGAAGAATATGGATGTCGATACAGATGACGATGACGATATTTTCGTCATCGTCAATCAAATCAATAATGATCTTCAAAAGTACAAAGTCTTACAACTAGATACATGGCCAACTAAGGAACAATTCAAGCTCAATGAAAGCCAATATGAGGCGTATAGGTTGGCGCTCACACATGAATTCGCCGTAATACAAGGCCCACCCGGTACAGGCAAAACTTATATTGCTATCCAGGTCGCCAAAACTTTATTAGAAAACATTAAATCTAATCCTTTACACAGAAAATGTCTAATGCTCATTGTGTGTTACACAAACCATGCTTTGGACCAGTTCTTTGAAGCTATATCTAAAGTCACCAAATCCATGGTGCGTATTGGCGGTCAATCTCGCAACGCTGCCATAGAAGAATTCAATCTAAATAAGCTGCGTAGTGGTAAACGCTACGATAGTTACTTCATGGAGGAGAAAATAAATTTAAGAAGATCCATCCAAGAATTTCAAGATGTTCTTATGTTAATTGACGTTCTAAATGATGGTGTCGCTAGTTTTGATGTCATTGAACAAGATATACCCGAAATAAATTTACTGGGAAGGTATTACGGTAATATAGATCAGTCTATTAAAGATCCTTTACATCATTGGTTGTTTGAATACAAAAGTGAATACTATGCTGATTTTAATGTTTGCATGAATGAGATAGAAGCACTTTTGAACAATGAAGATGTCAATGATAAGGGTAGAACAGAAATGGTGCTGGAAGAGGATGATAACAAAAATAACCATTTACAACAAATGTTGAAAGTGTCATCGTTCTACATGCCTCTGGCTAAACACCGGCTCAAATGTCTAGCAGTGGGTTTTAGGGCCAGCGAAAATTTCGAACAGAGATATAAAGCTCAAACTGCTATACAAGATCTTTATGCTGAGGTGAATTTGTATGGTGTAAGTATTTTTTTTATTATTTATATTTAACTTTTCAGTGCGAAAATTAGCATTAGCAAATAGTATTAGCATTCTACACTCCTTCTCCATATGAACTTTAACTGTTCCAAATTTCCATACTCCTCCGTCCGCGCAATTTTCATAAATAGGGGTATTAATATTATGATCATGTCTCCTTTCTAATTTTTATCACGATTGGTTGAGTGGCTAAGTCGTGAAAACTTATCAGATGTACAAACAGGTCCTTTCACATGTATAATATTAAATTCATGGTTGAATTCCGGCCACTGAGGCCAGTCTCAATGGAGACGGCGCGGGACTTATCATGGTGCATAAGTGTGTGCGCAAACACAGGGGCACTTCCTATTACATCACTCTCCTGATCTGTTGGGACGACTTGCGCCACAACCGGAAAGAGTTCAGGTACAGGACCGATGGCTTTACGTGCTCTCATACGCACGGGGGTGTTAATACCGCCGATGTATCTTTACAGAAACATTTCAAAATCACTTTTGGATCTGCCCCGGGATGTCATTATCTTCGATTGAACACGCTGCCGCTAGACCAAAAGGCAGTCAATGAAATCTTAACAAGCATATTAATAAGTTTTCTTTATTTATAGGATATGGTGCAGCTTCGAGGCCAGAATACCCATATACGTATTCATGATACGATAAATTTCGCTGCGATAAGAATGCAACACCGATGGATGTTATATTTTAAGTGGATAGAAAATAAATTGGAGGATTTGAAAGCTAGGGCAGCAGACTTGCAGGTAAATAACAATTTTTTTTTACGCTATTCCACAGCAATGCTCAAATCGCATGTCATGTAGGGTTCGACCCACTAAAACCACCATGGTAGCCAGCCTCACAGTGCTTGTAGCGTGGGCTCTGGGTACTGGTGAATGATCTCGCCAGTATAATAATAATAATATAAGGACAATGTCACACAAGTCATCCTAGCCCCAAACTAAGCAAAGCTGGTACTATGGGTACCAGGCGACGATATACATACTTATATAGATAGATAAATACTTAAATACATAGAAAACATCCATGACTCAGAAAAAAATATTCGTGCTCATAACACAAATATTTGCAATTCCCGGGATTCGAACCCAGGACCACCAGCTTCGTAGGCAGCAGCACTACCAACTAGGCTACGGTGACCGTCGAATATCCCCGGTGTACACCGTAGGTTCCTCGAGGGTCACACGGGGAGGGGGCAAAGATGCCTCCACCCCTCCCCATCACGCACAAGCGCGTTTAGGCAACCTGAGCTACAGCAGGTCACCTCTTCCCGGGACCGCTTATACAAGACGAGTGGAGTTCTTTTCCTCCAAACGCCAGCGACACCAGGGGCGGCAACCAGCCGCGGGGAAGCCAGCCGGGCGCCGCGGGGATGCCAGCCGGGCGCCGCGGGGAAGCCAGCCGGGCGCCGCATACTCTCTCGCGCTGCACTGCTGCGCTGCTGAACCAGAAATATTCAAAAGAACGAGAAAAAAAATTCAAAACTGATGTTAGGTGAAATTTACGAACAAAAACAATTAAAAAATTCTATTTCAAAAACTACGCAAAATCATAGAGCATACATGTGGGTGATTCGGATACATCATAAAGTATCTAAATGTTGCGTTTGAACGTCAACTCCTCGGCCAGCCTGTATTGTATGACTGTGGCACTTGTGACTTTGACAGAAACATTGCATGTCATTTGCTTGAATAGGTGCAAGTAGCCCCAACCGTGGCGGCGTACGAAGAGGCTCGGATGATGGTGGACGTCGACCTGATCCTGTCCAATCGCATCAAAGTTGTGGGAATGACCACCAGTGGAGCAGCTAAGATGAGGAAACTATTAGAGGCTATATCGCCCAAAATTGGTAAGCTCTTTACTTTTAAAATTATGAGTCAATTTAACGTATTTATTTATATATTTATTTGTTTGGGAATACAAACGGTAACACAATTTTCTTGATAACTAAGTTATAGTTTATAGGATTTGTCAATGAGTAACCCACATCGTTATACATATCTTAAGTAAAATAGTCTTAACATGGAACTACTTAACTAAGCACGAATGAAGCTAGTGCTAAAAATATTTCATTTAAGTAATGGCAAACAACATATATTTTTTAATGTTACTTGAAGCTATAAAATATCTAAATGTTCTGATATATTTTTTTAATCTTCTGGAGTAAACAATTTCGAAACTATTTAGCAGACACTATGAACAGATCAAGGTCTGACAAAAAAGTATTGTAATTATTGGCTATTCGACGCAGAGAGGCACGGACCCCAGCGTTAATGCGTCAAGAAGATATATGAGTCAATAACATATAATAGAAGGAAACAAATTACATCCAGACTCAAAACAACTATTTATGGGTCACACAAATAGTTGTCCGGCGCGGGACTAGAACCCGCGATACGAAGGGTCGAGGCTACTTACTGTCTTAGCCGCTGCGCCACACGTTCAGTCAAAATAGTCAACATAGTTGCCTCGCCCCTTAATTTTTGGGGGCGATTCCCACGCGGGACAACTATTTGTGTGACCCATAAATAGTTGTTCTGAGTCAGGATGTACTCTGTGTTCGTCAATTATATGTTTGTAAAGTACCCCGGGACAAAGGGATTCATTTCCCAAGTGCGGGGGTCGTCGTATTAAAAAAAAGCCTATAGCCTTGACATCTAGGTGTCGATGACAAACTAATTAAATCTTTGTGGCCCAGATCGTGGCCACACTGATTGCCCTGCTTGTGGCGTTCTTAAGATCATGCCATCTATAATATCTAGGGACAACGTCACACAGATCATCCTAGCTCCAAACTAAGCAAAGCTTGTACTATGGGTACCAGGCGACGATATACATACTTATATAGATAGATAAATACTTATATACATAGAAAACATCCATGACCCAGAAACAAATATTCGTGCTCATCACACAAATATTTGCACTTACCGGAATTCGAACCCAGGACCACCAGCTTCGTAGGCAGGAGCACTACCAACTAGGCTACGGTGACCGTCATAAACATGTGGCCGGGCAGGCTGGGCACGATGTCAAGTGGGCCATGGATTGGACCGATGCTCCACAAATATAGTCCATTTTAGGGTTGCTCGACAGTCCCCACCTAGACATGATTTCTTTGCTTCGGCCCATGTCCCGGAGTCACGGCCGAGTCCGGGGTCTACGTGAATAATAACCTTTTTTTATTGGAACGAAGTTCCTTATCGCGCGTTGTGAAAGGGGGCTAGACGGTAAAAATCTCACGAAAAGTTGTCACGACACTTTTTGCTATTACCTTTTTGATATGTTATTACGAAAATTGAGCCTACTGATTAAGTTTATATTACATTATATTTATTAATAATAAAAAAAATATTATTATAACTTAAAAAAATAAAATTTTATTACAATTCTTTCACTAATTAATCGAAAGGAACTTCGTTCCATCCGGGTGTCCCTTGACACCTCTCAAGTTTTTTTATTTATTTTACCGACCCTGACACTAGGGTAACCACTGCCCACACCATTAGTAAATAACCATATTTAGAAAAGGACTAGGTATGTAATTCATTCATTTGCTACAGTGATTGTGGAAGAAGCTGCCGAAGTGCTGGAACAACACATTATCACGTCACTTACGAAGGACTGCGAACATCTCATACTTATTGGTAAGTTATAGTCAGCGATCACTCTCCCGTTAGCCGTTAGCCTCGCAGTAGTAATAGTATTACAAGTATTACAAATCCTTAAGCATCTTCTATACGGTTGCAAACCAACGACTGCAGTTGTGCAGTCTGGTTGGATGGCAACCACCAGGGTGACTTCTGTTGGGACGTTGCCTATGTCCTTTCTCAGGTTCTAGACTAATAGTGTACCAAAGGAGAAGGGAATGACTCCATACATTCCTGGGCCCAGGTGTTAACTGAATCAAACTAGCCTTATTTGTGAGAGGATATAATAACAAGACCCAAAAATTTCATTTGGTGAAATTTGGCTATCCAGGAATCAAGTTATATGAAGTATAGTAAAAGTGAGGTTAAATTATAACATTGTAGTTTTTTACAAAATATTTTTGAATGACTGCGGTTGTGTTATGTTTTTATGCATGGAGAATGTGACATGTCGAAGATCTGGCACGTTGGATCCCCTGCGCCCCGGGCAGTCACTACAGTCGAAGTAAACCACAAATATAACATGGAAAATACGTGCGCACTTAAAACGAACGACAACGAACGGGTGACAGTCAAAGATCATGTAAAGGCTGTCAGGCAGAGAAGTGTTGCCCGAAGAAAAATTAAAGGAATACGATCCGCTATGAATCGATTCCACGAAAAAACACTTGTCACTAGATTTTCAACAATATTCTGAGATTTTACCGATTTATTCTTATCATTATTTTTTCGATTATTTGGTTTCATAACTTAATTTAAGTTTTCTAGCTTCCTAGATAGAAACATGATACCATATTTTGTGATTTCCTTTAGAAAAATATTAGGTCTTTACCTATGAAATTGCCGTTCTGCAGTACTGGCCATTTCAAATCAAAATAATTTTTGTTTGGCTAAGAATTCTAATTTCAAATTAATTTTATTTTAAAAACATGGATTCTTTTTTCCAAAAGTAGTCATTTCTTTATTGATTAGTGTTACATTTTCATCGCATTTCAATCTTTTTCGTCATCATGGATACGTTAAAAATTCGAGTAATTATGGAATATGAGTACCGTCGTGGCAGCAACGCGGCACAAGCGGCACGCAACATCAACGACGTTTACGGAGCTAACACTACAAACCAACGCACCACCTGTTATTGGTTTGCTCGCTTCCGTTCTGGAAATTTCGACCTGAAAAATGAACCTCGCGGTCGTCCGAAGACTTTGGTCGACAATGACGAATTAAAGGCGGTTGTGGAAGCTGATGATACACAATCTACGGCTGAATTAGCAGCAGCTTTCGACGTTAGCGTCAAAACAATATTGGTCCATTTGCGTCAAATTGGCAAGGTAAAAAAGCTTGACAAATGGGTGCCCCACGAACTCAATGATCGCCAGCGCGAAGTACGCGTCGAGACGTGCCTTGCACTGCTCAACAGACACACAAATGAAGGAATTTTGAACCGCATTGTTACCTGCGATGAAAAATGGATTCTGTTTGATAACCGCAAGCGCTCAGCAAGTTGGTTGGATCCTGGTTCAGCACCTAAACAATGCCCTAAACGAAAACTTACCCCTAGAAAAGTGATGGTCACTGTTTGGTGGTCTAGCGCCGGTGTGATTCATCACAGCTTCTTACCAAACGGGGTGAGCATTACTGCAGATGTGTACTGTGAAGAACTGAGCACAATGATGGAGAAGCTGGCGCATCTCCAACCAGCATTGGTCAATCGCTCGTCTCCGCTGCTCCTGCACGACAACGCGCGACCTCATACTGCACAGCAGACGGTCTCCAAGTTGCAAGAACTGGGGTTGGAAGCTCTCCGTCATCCGCCCTACTCACCAGACCTTGCGCCTACAGACTACTACTTTTTCCAGAATTTGGATAACTTCTTGGCGGGAAAAAAATTCAATACCCGAGAGGCAGTACAAAATGCCTTTGAAGAATTTGTTGCCTCCCGTCCAGCTGATTTCTTTAAGAAGGGCATCAATAAACTGCCACTGCGATGGCAAAGATGCATTAATTGCATGGGTGATTACTTCGATTAATACAAATAAAAAAATTCATGAAAAAAATTCGTTTAAATTTTTTCATACAAAACGGCAATCTCATAGGTAAAGACCTATTATAACGGTTTTTTTAATCCACATTTGAACTATTTAACTGCTGGGCCCAGAAGTTTCCTTCTCCTTTCATTTAAATCGGTTCAGTAGCTTTTGCACAACTGCAGTCTGGTTGGATGGCAACCACCAGGGTGACATCTGTTGGGACGTTGGTTTGCAACCGTATAGAAGATGCTTTACTTATATATAATATAAGTAAAGCATCTTCTTGCGAAAGTAACTCTGTCGCGCTTTCACGCAAAAACCACTGAACCGATTTAAATGGAATTTGGTTCACAGATAGTCTAGAGCTTGACAAAAGGACATAGGCTATTTTTAATGCGAGAAAAGGGTCGTAAAGGGTTGAAACGAGGAATGAAAAGTTGTGTTATAAATATTACTAATATTATAAATGCGATAGCTCTGTCGCGCTTTCACGAAAAACCTATAAAATTGTAGGAAACTCAAAACTGTACATTGAATATATTTTTTAAAGGTTACTTGGGGCGTGATCTACAATCGATATCGACGCCAAAAATATAGTTTTAAGAATTTTTGTCTGTTTGTCTGTATTCTACTGTATTCTGTCTGTATTACTACTACATGGATTTACGTCAAATTTTGCATGAATATTACTAAGAGGTCGGGTCAATATATAGGCACCATATTATCACGCTATCACCTACAGGGGAGGAGCTGTGAAAATTTATAAAATTTAACGCGGGTAAAACCGCCGGGCACAGCTAGTTCTTTAATAATAACATTAATCATTTTAATATTGTGTTTCCGAGTATGAGTAAGGTCGCCAGAGCTCATCGGGGTGGGGGAAGGGTCAGCAACACTTGTTTACTGACTCTTAAAGGCCGTCAACGCACCCTCGACTAGGGTTACCATATGTAAATAGAGGGATGACTGTCTATGGTAGCTAAAATGCCTGAATTTTCAGAAAAATGCCTTTCTGAAGCAAAACGCTGTAGGTAATAGGTTACTGATATTTGTCAAGGACATTCTTTTTTTTATAGTTCTTACTTATCTAATATATAAATGTTAAAATCTTCACAAGATACAGTTTTATAATACGAAGCTGATGGTCCTGGGTTCGAATCCCGGTAAGTGCAAATATTTGTGTGATGAGTACGCCTGGTACCCCTAGTACAAGCTTTGCTTAGTTTGGGGCTAGGACGATCTGTGTGACATTGTCCCTATATATATTATTATTATATATTATAATTTTGTACTTTTCCTGTGTAATCAATATTGCGTTTACTGATTCAATTGTCAGCCGATTTCTTTCTTTACCCCACTGGGCGTCGACGAGACCCTGCGAAAATACCTGTCTCAGACCAATGCCGTCGCACGCCTGCCTAAACCTTAAAATGCCTGTCAAATGCGGCTAACGTCTGTCATATGGTAACCCTACCCGCGACTCCTCTGGTACCGCGAGTGTCCATGAGCGGCGGTGATCACTTACCACCAGGTGACCCACTTGCTCGTTTGTCACCCTCTTGATGTACAAAAAGAAAACGATTAAGAAATGAAAAAAACTACGTTATACAGATACGCTGGGTCCCATCCAGAGACACTGGGTGGAGACGGTTATAGGTGCTAATTAGTTTAATATATTAGTAAATTTAATACTAACAATACTAATATAACTGGTTACTAACACAAAACGAACTAATTATGGGTTATGCCTGAAATAAAGATTTATTATTATTATTTTTGGAACGAAGTCCCTTATCGCGCATTATGAAAGGGGGCTAGACGGAAAAAATTCTCATGAAAAGTTGTCACGACACTTTTTGCTATTACCTTTTTGATATGTTACCACAAGCCAATTATTACGAAAATTGAGCCTACTGATTAAGTTTATATTACATTATAGTTGTTAATAACAAAAAAAAATATTATTATAAGTAAAAAATAAAAATTTTATTACAATTCCTTCACTAATTTAACGAAAGGAACTTCGTTCCATCCGGGTGTCCCTTGACACCTCTCAAGTTTTTATTTTATTTTTATATACCACGGCTAATTGTCGGACAATATGGTGTGACGGGCCTAAGCCAAGTCGACACCTGTTTCAGGATTTCGTTCAGAACTTTGGAGAAACTTACATACTAATCTGCAGGTGTTCAATATTGCAGCTTTCTGAAGAAGAATATAAGCTAATGGTGGAAGGTCTAACATGGCAAGTGATCGGTGTAGAGTCTTAGGGATTACACCAGTCGTGGGGGCGTATGGGGACTATTAAATAAAAAAAAGCTTGTGTGTACTTATGTACACGCGTTAGAAGTTATAATTCTTAATATAATATACAACTTGAACATAGTTATCAATTTTCATACCACCTAGAACTAGCGTCATGCTGTTATTTTTACGATGCGCGCGCATCGTATAAATTCACTCTCATACATTTTCATACCACCTAGAACTAACTTCATGCTGTTAAATTTTTTGGTGTCGGTGTGCGCGCGCATCGTAAAAATTCACTCTCATACATTTTCATACCACCTAGAACTAACTTCATGCTGTTATTTTTACGATGCGCGCGCATCGTATAAATTCACTCTCATACATTTTCATACCACCTAGAACTAACTTCATGCTGTTAAATTTTTTGGTGTCGGTGTGCGCGCGCATCGTAAAAATTCACTCTCATACATTTTCATACCACCTAGAACTAACTTCATGCTGTTATTTTTACGATGCGCGCGTATCGTAAAAATTCACTCTCATACATTTTCATACCACCTAGAACTAACTTCATGCTGTTATTTTTACGATGCGCGCGTATCGTAAAAATTCACTCTCATACATTTTCATACCACCTAGAACTAACTTCATGCTGTTAAATTTTTTGGTGTCGGTGTGCGCGCGCATCGTAAAAATTCACTCTCATACATTTTCATACCACCTAGAACTAACTTCATGCTGTTATTTTTACGATGCGCGCGCATCGTAAAAATTCACTCTCATACATTTTCATACCACCTAGAACTAACTTCATGCTGTTATTTTTACGATGCGCGCGTATCGTAAAAATTCACTCTCATACATTTTCATACCACCTAGAACTAACTTCATGCTGTTAAATTTTTTGGTGTCGGTGTGCGCGCGCATCGTAAAAATTCACTCTCATACATTTTCATACCACCTAGAACTAACTTCATGCTGTTATTTTTACGATGCGCGCGCATCGTAAAAATTCACTCTCATACATTTTCATACCACCTAGAACTAACTTCATGCTGTTATTTTTACGATGCGCGCGTATCGTAAAAATTCACTCTCATACATTTTCATACCACCTAGAACTAACTTCATGCTGTTAAATTTTTTGGTGTCGGTGTGCGCGCGCATCGTAAAAATTCACTCTCATCATTTTTCTCCATCGCGCCAAAAGAAGTATAACTTCAATAAAAAAGGATTTTATTCACGTAGACTTTAAAAAGCGCTTGTAAATAGTCAGAACATGTTTGTAGTAATACAGTTATTATTTCTAGTTGCATATTAGGTACAGATATTTAGGTACACTGAATGTTAAAACATTCATACAATTTATTTTATAATAGTAGTGATATTTAGCTAGCTTGTATTAAGCTATTGTCAAGGAGATTATGTTTAGGTTTAATGATTGTAATTTATATTTTACTACAAATTGTCTGAATGGTTCTGTCTATATTAAGTAATTCAGTATTATTATTATAACGGACCTTGTGTTTAAAACGACGGTCGCGCTTTAATGCTACCAATACCAATGCGCCCCAACTGAGAAGACCCAGCGAATTGAATATTGAAGTGTTATGTAACCGCGAAAATCTATTATTATACTGTTTGTGATTACAGGAGACCATCAGCAGTTACGCCCATCGGCGTCGTACATGAAGCTAGCGAGACATTACAATATAGAAGTGTCTCTGTTCGAGCGAATGATCAAGAACGGCATACATAGGTATGTTGACTGCCTCGTTGGTCTAGCGGTAGCGTGTTCACCCGCAGAGAACGAGGTCCTAGGTTCAAATCCCGGGTCGGACCAAAAAGTTATTTAGGGACTTTTCTGTAAAAAGAAAAATTTCTCAGCGTCAACCCGAAGTCTGGGAGTTGGCGGTATTATACCCCCGTGCCTCGGAGAGCACTGAAAGAGAAAAGATGTCGGTCCTGTACCTGACCTCTTTCCAGTCGTGTCGCCTAGGCGTCCCATCGACTCCTCCGGTGGCGCGAGTGTACATGGGCGGTGGTGATCACTTACCATCAGGTACCACTTCACTTACCACTTGCTCGTTTGTCGCCCTCTGATATAAAAAAGTGGACCTATTTTTGCCGATATGATGTATTGTAAGTTAATATTAACACTTTTATAACAGTTGCCGTCTCAACGTGCAACATCGCATGCGGCCGGAGATAGCCGCGCTCATCTGCCCGCACATCTACAAAGACTTGCAAAACCATCCTTCCGTCGAATACTTCGACGACGTGCTTGGAATGGAAAAGAATTTGTTTTTCTTCTCGCACGATTATCAAGAAGAGGTGATTATAAGATGTTTATATTTTATATTTATTAAGGACACCCAATAATTAATAATGATAATAATATCTAGGGACAATGTCACACAGATCATCCTAGCCCCAAACTAAGCAAAGCTTGTACTATGGGTACCAGGCGACGATATACTTACATACTTATATATATATATCGACGGTCACCGTAGCCTAGTTGGTAGTGCTCCTGTCTACGAAGCTGGTGGTCCTGGGTTCGAATCCCGTTAAGTGCAAATATTTGTGTGATGAGCACGAATATTTGTTTCTGAGTCATGGATGTTTTCTATGTATATAAGTATTTATCTATCTATACCCCCTACCCGTTGCTTCTTTTTTATTTAAGTATTGTATTTTGCGACAGATGTTCAATCCAACATATTTATTCATTTTCATAATTAGGGTTCGGATAAATACATAATTAAGTATATATTAAGTAATACAATTTTTATTACGTAGAATGTGTCTCCGATAGAAAACACAATAGATACTTACGACCACGTCCGATGCCGGCCGCCACAGCCACCGCGCGAAATATACTTTCGCCCGACCCGGATATGAACCCAGGACCTCATTAGCTCTGGTTGAAGACTTTACTGCTAGACCTACGAGGCTGTCGTTAGTCCTAAAATTATGATAATTATATCCTATTAATAATGTTATTGCTTGTCCACTTTTAGGAAGGCAGAGTAGACGATTCTGCTAGTCGGACGAATCACAAAGAGGCTGACATGACCCTGGCTTTGGCTAACTACATCATGCAGCAGGGATACAGCCCCGAGGACGTCACCATTCTAGCAGCGTATTCTGGACAGATGTTCTACATGAGGAATGTACGTATAAATAATCACACTAATATTATAAAATAACTGTGCCCCGCGGTTTTACCCGCGTTAAACTTTATAGATTATCACAACGCCTCCCCCGTAGGTGATAGCGTGATAATATGTAGCCTATATGTTGACCCGACCTCTTCTTAATATTCATGCAGAGTTTGAAGTAAATCCATGCAGTACTTTTTGAGTTTAGCCTGGACATACATACAGACAAACAGATAAAAATTCTAAAAACTATATTTTTGGATTCGATATCGGTTGTAGATCACGCCCCAATCAGGGCCCCTTCACTCGGCCATACCTACGGTGATAATTACCTATACTCTTTCGCGCACCTTGGCAGTGGCGTAGCCCAGAGGGCTGTCACCGACCGCTCGCGCGCAGCGCCACGGACTAAAAAGTACCTACTGGCAGCTCTCTACTTAATGCTATAAATATTTAACAACAAAAATTTCTCATCATCACAGATCTGGTGCTAGGTATTGTTCATTTGGATGTTTGTCGAAAAAAGGCGACAAGGTTTTATCAGTTTTTACTTTATTAGTTAGTTCAAATTATTCTTCTAAATACCAAAGTAGGTATTTTGTAGGTGTTGATTATTTCTAGTTAGATTCCAAATAAAGTGTTATCAGTCGTATAGACTCTAGTTTTAACGTTTTTGTTGGCCAAGATAGTTTTTAAAAGACAACCCTACGCGAGTACACTACGTGTCATACAGCGATAGAGTAATGCGTTAGAAGAGAGCGGCAGCGTTTAGGTGAATATCGCGGCAGGCACTGAGCGCGTATGCAAGCTGAATTGCACTTAGTTGCTTAGTAGCAGGAGTCGCTATTTCTATAAATTGTTCCGCGAAGAGCCGCTTCTGTACGTAAGTACTTTTTATTCTGTGCCCCAATATCCTATCATTAAAAAAAATATTCAATGTACAGTTTTGACTTTCCCACGACTTTATTATATGTATAGATTATAAAGGCGAAAGTTTGTGAGTGGGTGAGTGTGTATGTTTGTTACTTCTTCACGGCTAAACGGCTGGAGGGATTTTGGTAAAAATTGGTATAGAGTTAGCTGACACCCTGGATTAACACATAGGCTATAATTTATAAATTTAACGCGATTAAAACCGCAGGGCACAGCTAGTAATTAATAAATATCTCCGGACGACTAACACACTGCCATCTGATCCCAAACCAAGCACAGTCTGTACTATCCGGACAACTGATAAACATCATCATCATCATCATCTTGTCAGCCAAATACGTCCACTGCTGGACAAAAGCCTCCTCACACAATGGGGGGATATGCCATAATTGCCATGCTTGGCAGACTGGTTGGCGATCGCAGTTTGATGGTCATAGTTCACAGAAAAACGCTGCCGCCCGTTCTCTGCTATTCCCTCGGACAATTTCTACGCCCTCCATGGGATGAGATGGGATGATGATATTCTATGCCGTCACCACACAGCAAACTGATAAATATACTTCCATCATCATCATCATATCAGCCGAAAGACGTCCACTGCTGGACAAAGGCCTCCCCCAAGGATCTCCACAATAGCCGGTCCTGCGCTGCCCGCATCCAGCGGCTTCCCGCGACCCGCACAAGATCGTCGGTCCACCGTGTTAATCCAGGGTGTCAGCTAACTCTATACCAATTTTTACCAAAATCCCTCCAGCCGTTTAGCCGTGAAGAAGTAACAAACATACACACTCACCCACTTCCATCATTCAATACAAAATAAGAAAAATTAATTTTATTCAAGAAACTAATTTAGGGGTAGGGCACAGCGTTCATTCGCTCGAAGAGCAGCCCGACTGGGGAAGTACCTCCACCTCACAGAAGACATTCCTTAGTAATAACATTAATGATTATAATGTTGTGTTTCTGCGTGTGAGTAAGATCGCCAGAGCTCATCGGGGTGGGGGCAAGGGTCTGCAACACTTGTTTGCTGACTCTTAAAGGCTGGCAATGCACTTGCGGCTCCTCTGGTATCGCGAGTGTCCATGGGCGGCGGTGATCACTTACCATCAGGTGACCCACTTGCTCATTTGTTGCCCTCCGATATTAAAAAGGGTGTCTTTTTTTGGGCCCTGTTTTGGTTCGTGTTGGGCCGTTGTTATTCTCTCTAGGCCGGCAACCACATATTATACATTTTTTTATTATTTATAAAGTACCAAGTATAGTACTTTATATGTATTACAATCTAGTTTCGGGACTAAATAATTTTATATTAACCTAAACTTCTACATAAATATAATTAAATTTAGAATCAGTCCACCGCCTTTCTTAGTCATATTTGTTGAGGGAGGACACTTTGTTCATGTGGTCTTTATAATTATATTATTTCTATCACTAAATGCACTAATCACGACACTAGTTCATAGGGTTTTGTTCTCTTGAATCGTTCTCTGTAATTTTGAACATAAATGACACCTACACGTAAGAAATAATCGAGCTCATCACACATGGCACCAAGGTCATCCAGGACCTCTGGTTTAGCAATCAGTTTCACCAACCCCTAAACCATCAGGCCAGTCAATTGATCAGCGTGATAATCTCACAGAAAATTGTCATTTTTCTATGATAAAAATGCTATGATGACGGGCCGATTGGCATGGTTACCCCAGGACTGATATTGCGTGCATGAACATGTCTGTTTGTCCTGAGTCTGGGTGTAATTATCTATTAGATACATGTACATATGTACACACATCAACAAAGTCTAGGGATACGTTATTTTGAAATCAAACATGGCTTTATTATTTAAAACCTATTTAGTTTCCTTAAAAAGTTTATTTACAGATTTAAACCTTGTCTATTCTTTATTCAAAATTTAAAAATTAAAATGAGAAACAAATGAAAACACGCAAAGCACAGCGCAATCTTGAGTTGTATCTAATTTCAAGAAGTTGCATTAAATTTTTTTTTGCGTGTTAATTGAAGAAAACCTGATAAATTGTTTTATTTTCTTTTCTCAATTGGTTGTGTAAGCTTTTTAGCGTCATGCCACGCCATCATTTGAGTCGAGATGAAATGTTACGGGCAGTTGGCATGTTACAAAACGGTGCTATTCAACGCGTCGTTGCTGAGTCTCTGGGCACAAGCCAAAATGTGGTATCCAGGCTGTGGTCACGTTATCGCGCTACTGGAGATGTGGCAGAACGGCACACAGGTAGATATCGTGTTACCACTCAGAGACAGGATCGATTTCTCCAAATGACCGCCAGAAGACTACCCAATATCACAGCGATGCAACTAGTGCAAAGGCTCCAGGAGGGTCAGCAGCTGCTGGTGAGCGACCAAACCGTGCGAAGGAGGCTGCATGAAGTTGGTCTTCATGCTCGCAGACCGCTACGAGTCCCAGCGCTGCGACGTGGCAATCGCGGTAGGCGACTTTTATGGGCTCAAGAACATTTGACATGGAGTGATCAACAATGGTCATTGGTGCTGTTCACTGATGAGTCCCGCTATGGATTTCATCCAGATTCGAGACGAACACGCGTTTGGAGAACTCCAGGCAGGGTCAGCCGTCTCCGACATCCACAGGAGGTCCACTCTTACCAAGGCGGGACAATTATGGTGTGGGCAGGAATACGAATCGGCGGACGAACCCAACTCATTTGGATTCAGGGCAGCATGACTGCCCATAGATACCGTGAGGAGGTAGTAGAACGTGTCATTGTCCCGCTCAGGGCCCTAACGGGGCAAGAATTTCAGCTCATGCATGACAATGCACCTTCCCATACAGCGCGGCTGGTGAGGGCCGCCCTTCGAGAACACGATGTTCAGGTATTAGATTGGCCTCCACAGTCGCCAGACTTAAACCCAATTGAACACGCCTGGGACATGTTACAGCGAAGAGCATTGAGGGATTTTCCGCCCAACTTGACAACAGAAGAACAACTTTTCGAACATTTAAAAAGAACTTGGGACTGCATACCCCAGCAAGACATTGACACCTTAATTTTAAGTATGGAAAATCGTTGCCGCTGTGTGATTAATGTTAGAGGAGGAAATACCGATTACTGATTATCAGATTTGGTAAGATTTTTATTCATTTAATTCGATTGAATAATTTTATAAGAAAAAATGTTTTTGTTCACTCAGTAATTTTCTATGGCTTAATTAATTTAAGACTTTTATTAATTAGAAAAACAAAATCGCATCGTGTTGTTAATGTTTAAATATCGGCCATGAAATTATCTTTAATTCTTCCATTTACAGTCATAACAAAATGTTTATAGTTTTCTAGATAATCAATGAAATGTTCAATATCCCTAGATTGTGTTGATGTGTGTATTTTCAAAAAACAAGTACTATATGTAGTACCTATTACTACCTATATGAATTAACTGGTTTCCATAGTACAAGCTCTGCTTAGTTTGGGATTCGATGGCCGTGTGTTAATAATGTCCCAGTCTCCCAGAATATATTATACTAGCTATGCCCCGCGGTTTCACCCGCGTTAAAGTAGTTTTGGCGTAAAAGAGTAACAAACATACATCCATACATCTATACTCACAAACTTTCGCGTTTATATTATTAGTAGGATGTGCACCTCTAGCGGTTTAGGCAGTGCACGCCGGAATAGTTCGCAGATGGTAGACTTTTTCCTACTTAGGTACTTGACACTTATCGTCATATTTTGGACAATACACACAATATCTTTATAAATTGTAGCCTTTGTGTTATTCTGGTGTATAAGCTATATTATTGTAAAGTTTCATTAAAATCCATTCAGTAGTTTTTTTCCATCCATAGTTACAAACTTTCGCGTTTATAATATTAGTAGGATGTGTTACTCGGCTCCAAGTAATAAACTATTAGTGTGTCAAATTAGTGTTTTACATTATTGTATTACAAACATCTAAACATAGAATTAGGATATCTATAATTTATATTATCAGCAGACTCAATCGTTGATTACAATCAGAAATAACTTACACCAAAAATACATTTAACAAAGATAAAATATTATCGTTATAATCATGGGCTACCAGCCAGGTGTTCCCCCTTTAGAATTTGGTACTGTCAAGGGGGGGGGGAGGGGTCGGTGGACTTTCATTGATTTTGATACCGGTTGGCGTTAGATTATTATTGTAAATATCCTTATCAATCAATATCAAGATCAAAAAAATAAAAATCATTTATTCCGTAATAATATGCCATTTATGTGGAATCGTCATTTTTTTACCCTACCGTGCAGTGCATGACGTGGCAGCTATGACAAACGTTGCCAGAAAACTCAGTAGGAATCCTTTTTTAAAATAAAATATACTTAAGATTATTTACAATTATGTATGTTGACTCGGAACACCTCAATCTCAAGCACTTTTGTCACTTAAATAATCAGAAATTTTGTAATGCTACACAATTTGGCTTTAATAATAATCTGAATTCAAATTTTAACAATCTGCATAAAGCCTATTATTATTATTTATATGTCACAGGAACGCAAAAATTACGCTGCTCTAACTAACGTGAAAATAACTGTGGTCGACAATTACCAAGGGGAGGAGTCGAAAATAATTCTCCTGTCTCTTGTGAGGAACAACTCTGAAAACAAAATAGGATTCCTTGGAACAGAAAACAGGATCTGCGTAGCTCTGTCTCGTGCTAAACAAGGTAAGCTCTCTACACGCTTACAGTAAGCTACAACTGAAAACATGGTCTGCGTAGCTCTGTCTCGTGCTAAAGAAGGTTAGTTCTCTACACGCTTATAGTAAGCTTCAATTGAAAACATGGTCTGCGTAGCTCTGTCTCGTGCTAAACAAGGTAAGCTCTCTACACGCTTACAGTAAGCTACAACTGAAAACATGGTCTGCGTAGCTCTGTCTCGTGCTAAACAAGGTAAGCTCTCTACACGCTTACAGTAAGCTACAACTGAAAACATGGTCTGCGTAGCTCTGTCTCGTGCTAAAGAAGGTTAGTTCTCTACACGCTTATAGTAAGCTTCAATTGAAAACATGGTCTGCGTAGCTCTGTCTCGTGCTAAACAATGTTAGATCTCTACACGCTTATAGTAAGCTTCAACAGAAAACATGGTTTGCGTAGCTCTGTCTCGTGCTAAAGAAGGTTAGTTTTCTACACGCTTATAGTAAGCTACAACTGAAAACATGGTCTGCTTAGCTCTGTCTCGTGCTAAAGAAGGTTACTTCTCTACACGCTTATAGTAAGCTTCAATTGAAAACATGGTCTGCGTAGCTCTGTCTCGTGCTAAACAAGGTAAGCTCTCTACACGCTTACAGTAAGCTACAACTGAAAACATGGTCTGCGTAGCTCTGTCTCGTGCTAAAGAAGGTTAGTTCTCTACACGCTTATAGTAAGCTTCAATTGAAAACATGGTCTGCGTAGCTCTGTCTCGTGCTAAACAAGGTAAGCTCTCTACACGCTTACAGTAAGCTACAACTGAAAACATGGTCTGCGTAGCTCTGTCTCGTGCTAAAGAAGGTTAGTTCTCTACACGCTTATAGTAAGCTTCAATTGAAAACATGGTCTGCGTAGCTCTGTCTCGTGCTAAACAAGGTAAGCTCTCTACACGCTTACAGTAAGCTACAACTGAAAACATGGTCTGCGTAGCTCTGTCTCGTGCTAAAGAAGGTTAGTTCTCTACACGCTTATAGTAAGCTTCAATTGAAAACATGGTCTGCGTAGCTCTGTCTCGTGCTAAACAAGGTAAGCTCTCTACACGCTTACAGTAAGCTACAACTGAAAACATGGTCTGCGTAGCTCTGTCTCGTGCTAAAGAAGGTTAGTTCTCTACACGCTTATAGTAAGCTTCAATTGAAAACATGGTCTGCGTAGCTCTGTCTCGTGCTAAACAAGGTAAGCTCTCTACACGCTTACAGTAAGCTACAACTGAAAACATGGTCTGCGTAGCTCTGTCTCGTGCTAAACAAGGTAAGCTCTCTACACGCTTACAGTAAGCTACAACTGAAAACATGGTCTGCGTAGCTCTGTGTCGTGCTAAAGAAGGTAAGCTACGAGAAGATATAGCTTACTATAAGCGTGTAGAGCTTACAGTAAGCTTAATATAATTATCAATTAAACAATTGTTTTGACTTATCACCGCTAATGAATTAATAAATAGAACAGATAATTAACAATTTTTATTATTTTGTAGGATTTTACATTTTCGGTAACATTGATTCTCTGAAGCTGAAATCGCCACTGTGGCAGAAAATTGCCGCTACTTTGGAAGACAGCGATGCCGTGGGAAACACTTTGAAATTGAAATGTCAAAACCATCCGGACCAAAAAACCGATGTAAGTTTTCAATGATTATGAAAAAGACTATAGCCTTTTTAAGCATATCTCGTTAAAAAGGTTTACAAGGTCTTGGGTTCGATTCCCTGAGCCGACAAAATATGTTTTTCTTCTTGGGTTCACCGGAGCAGCATACCCGCTTTCCCAGGGCTCCTCCCATCAGGTGCCATGAGAAGTCCACGGCAGGTAGGTTTAGTCGGTGCGAGCATCTACCCACCCGCAGATACTTTTTGCGGGTGGCATGCGTAGACATTCCCCGCCTTGTCAAAAAAAGAAAAAAGATTTACTTGTTGGGATATCTTAACAGGATTACCTCTTGGTTTCAGTACAGATTTAATTCAGTTAGCGGGTATGAACGTTGATGCAATCTATACTAATATTATAAAGAGGTAACGTTTGTGAATTTGTGACGCTGTAAGGGGTAATCCCTGGATCTACTGAACCAATTTTCAAAATTATTTCACCAATAGAAAGCTACGTTATTGTGAAGTGTCATAGGCTATGATTCATCACCATAATTTTTATTTATCCCGAAGTATTACGCGGGACAAACGGGCAGGGACAAAAATATGTATTTATAATGCGGAATGAAGTCCGCGGGCACTGCTAGTATCAGATATTCAATCTCTTCTTATCATGTCGAAATGGGCAACGCTGACCGCTTTGCCTGAAGCTATAAGCTGAAGAATCTCCTGAAAGGGGACTGGACAGGAGGGGCAATAAGAGAAATGGGGCATAATTTGTGCCGACAATGTCGCATGGCTTGTCTTTCTCTCAGATTTGCTGAAGAAATTGACGAGTTAAGGAACTGCTTCATCTTAGTTACTGTTCCGTTGTGTACTAAGTGTTTCTGCCTCGTTGTTCTAGCGGCAGATAATGAGGTCCTGGGTTCAAATCCCGGGTCGGGCCAAAATTGATTTTGGGATTTTTCCGTAATAATAAATTTCTCAATATCAGCCCGAAGTCTGGGAGTTGGCGGTATCACACACCCGTGCCTTGGAGAGCACGTAAAGCCGTCGGTCCTTTGCCTGACCTCTTTCCGGTCGTGTCGCTAGTCGTCCCATCGGATCATGACAGTGATGAATAGAAAGTGTCCATGTGTTTGCGCACACACTAGTTGGATACACTGCACACAGTTGGATATTCGGCCTGGAGGACCTTACTGTTCCGTATGGGGAACGTGGTCTGGTATAGGTATTGCTGCTTTAACTCCGGTTGTTACATCATCAGCCTGATATGGTCCACTGCTGGACGGGCGGGGCGTGATTTACATTCGATATCGAAGCCAAAAATATAGTTTTTAGAATTTTTGTCTGTTTGTCTGTATGTATGTCCGGGCTAAACTCAAAAAGTGCTGCATGGATTTACTTGGAATTTTTCCAATTCATCTTGGTGTGTGTGTGTGTGTCTTCCGGTTCGTGGTCGCCACTCGAGAAGACCCGGAGAAAAAGCCACAAAGCAACTCCGGGCTTGCTTTTTCGATTTTATCTATTTTTAACTCCGGTTGTTACATCATCAGCCTGATATGGTCCACTGCTAGACATAGGCCTCCTCCAAAGGTTTTTATCACGTTACCATTGGAGGGGTTTCCCGTAGTCACCGCGCTAGACATGCGAATCGGCATATTATCGAAATTTATAGCATCTGATGATATCCTCCCGGCTGAATTTCGACCACGGCGGCCAGTCTCAATGGAGATTAGCCAATTGCGCAGGACATATTATAGTGCACAAGTGTGTGCGCAAACACAGGGGCACTTTCTATTCCATCACTCTCATGATCCGATGGGACGACTAGCGACACGACCGGAAAGAGTTTCTATACATATAATAATTATAGTATCTATTACATATAATAAAATCGTAGGAAAGTCAAAACTGTACATTGAATATTTTTTTTAAAAGGGTACTTGAGGCGTGGATCTACAATCGATATCGAAGCCAAAAATATAGTTTTTAGTATTTTTGTCTGTGTGTCTGTATGTATGTCCGGGCTAAACTCAAAAAGTACTGCATGGATTTACTTGAAATTTTGCATGAATATTACTAAGAGGTCAGGTCAACATATAGGCTACATATTATCACGCTATCACCTATGGGGGAGGAGCAGTGATAATTTATAAAGATTAACGCGGGTAAAACCGCGGAGCACAGCTTGTTATAAAATAAATCTTATTGTAATTTTTTTCCTACTATCCGTGTACCTAAATATCTATCTGTACCTAGAAATAATTATAAATTAATTATATATTACTACAAACATGTTCTGACTATTTACAAGCGCTTTTTTAAAGTCTGCGTGAATAAAAACCTTTTTATTTTATTTCGTCGGTCCACCTTGTAGGGGCCCACGCTGCATCTTCCGGTTCGTAGTCGCCACTCGAGAAGACCCGGAGAAAAAGCCACAAAGCATGGCTTGCTTTTTCTCATTTTTATCTTTTTTTACATAGTTTTTTTTTTTATTTTCATTTTTACATCCTCCATCCAACAGTGTATAATCACGGTAGCCTAGTTGGTAGTGCTCCTGCCTACGAAGCTGGTGACCCTGGGTTCGAATCTCGGTAAGTGCAAATATTTGTGTGATGAGCACGAATATTAGTTTCGGAGTCATGGATGTTTTCAATGTATTTAACTATCTATATAAGTATGTATATCGTCGCCTGGTACCCATAGTACAAGCTTTACTTAGTTTGGGGCTAGGATGATCTGAGTGTCATTGTCCCTAGATATTATTATTATTCCAACTTATTTATTTTCATATTTAATACATATTTATTCTTATAAAATCGATATATAAACAATAATACAATAAAAACGTAAAAATAAATACGTAAAAAAAAAAGCTCCCCCGGCGGCGGGGTTATACGCCCTAGGCCGGTGGTCAGGGCGACAGAGTGAGGAACCTCCTCACGATGCGTGCCGGTCCCATAATTGCCGCCTTCTGTATTATTATTATTATTGATATTAGTGACTTATTTATTCTCCCTTTTTGGAGGGGTAAGTTTACTTGACGTACGGGCCGTAGCCAAGCACGCCAAGCTACGTAAAGAAACCTGATGCAATTGTGGACGAAGTTAAAAATTTTCTTGTAATACGGCAAGTGTTTAGAATAGTAGCTTTCTGTATTAGGTGGATATTGTACTGGGGGTATCATAAGAAGTTCTAAGTTTTGTGTAAGAGTTTTAGGAATAATACCAGTGGATGATATAAATATTGGTACTATATGGACCGTCTGAACTCTCCACTGAGTTTTTTATTTATTTATTATTGAAACACATTCACAACACATTTACAGAAAAATCCAAAGCAATATTGTAAGCTATATATAACATAATAATTATATCTTAACTAGCTTTTGCCCGCGAATTCGTTCGCGTGGAATAGTGACTTCCGGCAATAACGGCTTTAATGCCCTAAGTGAGTATACATATCTTCAATTCAAACGCAGAGCTCATTATGTTGATTTTTGAAGAGTTCCCTAGAATATCTTCCACATTTCATTTTTGAAGAGATCCCGCGAGATCGGGAACTATGTGGGTAAAACCAAAAATCTGCCGGAAGTCACTATTCCACACGAACGAAGTCGCGGGCAAAAGCTAGTTTATCTATACTCCGTTAGTTGTATTATATTATATTTTCATACCTTTTGACTATTTATTTACTATTTACTAACTATTTATAATTTTCAGTACTGAATTGATGCCGACTCTTGACCAATAGATGGCGCTATTTTATTTTTTATTTTATTTTTTGTGATAAAAACTATCCTATGTCCTTTCTCAAGTTCCAAACTATGTCTGTACCATATTTCACACAAATCGGTTCAGTAGTTTAGGCGTGAAGCAAAGACAGACAGACAGACAGACAGAGTTACTTTCGCATTTATAATATTAGTTTGGATATCTAGTATTAGACCACTTTGTGCAACTTTGTGCAACTTCTGCAAATTTCGGCTGGCTACAGTTATATATATCTACTTCCATAGCTATAACATTAATGAGCCGTATGGCGCGCGACACAGGGGCAAACTTAAGTAGGTTCGTCCTCGGAACTGGTGGGCAAAGTGTGGAAGGGCGGCGGCGTTTACCCACGTAATCAGTAGGGGCGCACACGCGCAACGCTCAGGCGCACGTACCCGACCATTCCGAGCATAAACAAACTTGGGTACATTAGCGGGTACAGGGGGTACACGCCATATTCCTTGAGGTATAAAAATTGAGTAAATTTGTTTTGAATTTTCTCCACCATGAGGCTATATTTAACCTCATGGGGATTCCAAATCATAGCTGTCGACTCAAGGTGACTTCTAACGAGCGCATTGTATAAAACCTTAACACTTAACATGTTATTGAAGTCCTTACAATTTCTCAATATAAATCCTAAATTTCGAAATGATTTCTTGCAACTATTCACAATGTGCTTACGGAACGTAAGCTCAGGTACCATTTCGACACCCAAGTCTTTGATATCACTAAACCGAGGAATCAATATGCCATCCATTTCATAGTTATAATGCAGTGGAACCCTAGTGCGAGTATAGCTCATTATTCCACATTAATTTACATTAAAATAAAGTTTGTTGTCATTGCTCCACTGCACTATCCGGTCGACATCTCTTAGCAATCGTTCTGCGTCCGAAGCGTCTGATATCGACAGATATACCTTAAGGTCATCTGCGAAAAGGAGACATTGAGCATGCTGTACGACTGCTGGGAGGTCATTTATCATTAAAATTCATTCCAATGGCCCAAGGTTCGAGCCCTGACTAATCCCAGAAAAGGTAATATATGGCAGCGATTCGTACCCTGCATAGTCTACGTACTGTCGGCGTTCGCCTAGATAACTCGCGAAGAATTTAAGTAAGTTTGACGTGAAACCTAGTACAGCTTCCTTCGACAACAGGACGTCATTATTTACGGTGTCGAAAGCTTTTCGGAAGTCGAAGTACGCGGTGTCTACCTGGCCTCCTATTATTATTATTATTATTATTATTTTGCAGATTTGCAACCTGAGTGATTTCACGAAAGTGCCCGAAGGCGGTTGCCTCTCCAAGTGTAACTTTCAGTACAGCTGCGGGCATCTATGTCTACTTTTCTGCCACGGTTATGATCGGCAACACGTTACAACCAAATGTACCATGAAATGCGAAAGGTAAGATTTGTTTGTTTTTATTAGGGTTCCGTACCCAAAGGGTAAAACGAGACCCTATTACTAAACTTACGCTGTGTGTCTGTCTGTCCGTCTATCACCAGGCAGTGTGATAATTAGACAGAGGAAATTTTGACAGATGATGATGTATTTCTGTTGCAGCTATAACAACAAATACTAAAAAACAAAATAAAATAAATATTTAAGGGTACTACAAGAAACGTGAATTTTTTACTCGTTTTTATAGATAATGGTACGGAACCCTTCGTGCGCGAGTCCGACTCGCACTTGGCCGGTTTTTAACTATTAAAACCTGATAGTAAAAAAGTTTGAGTGTAATTTATAAGATAATATAAGATAGATACTCTTTATTGTACAGACGCCAGCACATCCAGCTACTCCAAACTGTCAAACTTCTTTTATAGATTTTCAACTTTATCACATAAGCATAAGGTTCACTTTCAATTGGGGAAATTTAACAGATTGGGGTAGCTTGATGTGCTGGCGTCTGTACACCAATTACAGAGAAAAATATAGGAAACATGGAAAGCAAGTTGTACAATAGACAGTCTTATCGCAGGCAGCGATCTCTTCCAGACAAGATTTGGATGGATAAGAAGCAGAAATAGAGAAAGACAACATGATAAGGGTAGAGTAAGATAAAAGAATTTAAGCAGGAATAGAAATTAATTTAAGAGATGTAGGGCACAGCGTTCATTCGCTCAAAGAGCAGCCCGACTGGAGAAGTACCTCCACCTTACAGAAGACATTCCTTAATATAACATTAATAATTTAATGTTGTGTTTCCGAGTGTGAGTAAGGTCGCCAGAGCTCATTGGAGTGGGGGGAAGAAACAGCACCACTTGTTTGCTGACTTTTAAAGGCCGGTAACGCACCCGCGAGCACCTCTGGTGTTGCGAGTGTCCATCCATCACTTGCTCGTTTGTCGCCCTCTGATATAATAATATATATACTTACGAACTAATAATGGCATTTATTTTTCTATTCCTGGGACATTTTTAACACACGGCCATCTGATCCCAAACTAAGCAGAGCTTTTACTATGGAAACCAGATACATATAATAAAATCGTATGAAAGTCAAAACTGTACATTGATTATTTTTTTTAAAGGATATTTGGGGCGTGATCTACAATCGATATCGAAGCCAAAAATATAGTTTTTAGAATTTTTGTTTGATTCTCTGTTGGTCTGTATGTACATATGTCCGGGTTAAACTCAAAAAGTACTTCAAATTTTGCATGAATATTACTAAGAGGTCGGGTCAACATATAGGCTACATATTATCACGCTATCACCTAAGGGGGAGGAGGTGTAATTTATAAAATTTAACGCGGGTAAAACCGCTAGTAAATATAAATAAATAAAAATAATTTTCGTTAGGTTGCTGTGCGATTTGGAGCACGTGTGCCCGCTGCGCTGCCGCGAGGAGTGTCAGCCGTGCAAGGTGAAGGTTCGGAAGACTCTGCCGTGCACGCACGAGATGGACGTGCATTGCTACCTGGAGCCCGACGACCCGGCCGTCAAGTGCGGCACTCGAGTTGAAGTCACACTGCCTGATTGTGGACATAAGGTATTTTATTTTTATTTGACGGGGGAATGCCTACGCATGCCACCCGCAAAAAGTGTCTGCGGGTGGGTTAGGACTCGCACCGATTAAACCTAACCTGCCATGGACTTCTCTTGGCGCCTGATGGGAAGAGCCCCGGGAAAGCGGGTGTGCTGCTTTTCCCAGATGTTCGGGTCACGTACCCTGGGAGGGCTCTGGATTACCCTCGTCTATTGCTGACCCCTGCCAGTCCGGCACAGGACTGCGTCACAATCAAGGGCATAAGGTATAATCTAATAAAACCTACATCGCGCTCATAGCCAGATGCTCTCACCGGTCCGTAAGCGATTGGCGAGGTTAAGCAACTAGGCTCGCGGTCAGTCCATAGATGGGTGACCACCAAAGTGGTTTAAATTGTGAGCGTCTCCGTGCTTCAGAGGGCACGTTAAGCTGTCGGTCCCGGTTGTAGCCATTAGGCAACAGTCGTTAAGCCGTGTCAGAGGCCTACTGGGCGGCTTGAAGAACTCTGACACCAGGGTAACCCTTGCCCATACGATAAGCAAGCAAGCATCGCCTCCAATAAAATAGTCCCTCAACAGGGAGATGTAGCATCTGGCGTGCATAAAAATGCTTAGTGGATCATTTTGTCACGCCTTCCGAAAGCCTTCCGCCTGGATTTCCGTGGCCGATCTGGAAGTCCCTATATAGACTTTAACAGAATAATATGTCTAGGTGGGGACTGTCGAACAATCCCAAAATTAACTGTGTTTGTGGAGCTTCGGTCAATCCACATGTTCATGGCAGGATCTTAATAATGCCACAAGCAGGGCAATTAGTGTGGCCACGCTCTGGGCCACAAAAATTATATGGTTTCCCATCGACATGCTCCGAAGAAGAAGTTAATGATGAACTTCTAGGGCTCTACCGGCTAAGTCGCCGAACATCGATTTCTTAAATGGCATTCAAATAAATTAAGATTAAAAATGACTTAATCAATCGTTAAATCGGCTTTCATGAGCACATGTGACGTCATAAATGGTCCAGAATCGAATGTCAACGTTGAAGCCGACTTAACGATTGATTAAGTCATTTTTAACCTTTATTTAATTGAAAATGGAATGGAATGGAATGGAACAACCGGAAGGGGAAGACCTCGTCGAACATTCTCTGACCAAATCGGAGACGTTCTCAAGAAAGGGCAGGTCAGAAGTACCCTAAACCGGTGAGCATGTATGAAGAATATAATGGCAGTAATCGAGGCAAAAGACGTGTGCAAAGATCTTGACAAATGGAAATCCGTTGTCTCTGCCTACCCCTTTGGGAAACGGGCGTGAGTCTATGTATGTATGTATTTAATTGAACGCCATTTAAGAAATCGATGTTCGGTGACTTAGCCGGTAGAGCCCCTGGTCAATCTTCTTATTATTTTTGTTTATATTGTCTGCAGAAGTGAGATATCTTAAGAAATTATAGTAGTTTTTATCGTTCGACAGTTCCTAAAAGAGCCCTGTCCTTTCCCTATGATTTGTAATCAAATTAAATGTCTTGCAGGCGGAGAAATCGTGTCACATGCAGACAAAGGACGTCAAATGCTTGGAGCGTTGCGTATACCGATTGGCTAAATGTGGCCATGTCTGCAGCAGATTCTGCCACGTCAACCACGATCCTGAACACGAAAAAGTTAGTAAATAATATTCATAATGAAATTCAGCTAAGTACCCCTGTGGCAGTAACCCACCGCATTAGGGGTTGAAAATCACACTGATTCCCAAAACGTATATGGAAGGCAATTAAACTTAGAATACAATAAGGACAATAGTATACGCCTTACCTTTTCCCTCCAATGACTGTCCACCGGTTCTTCAGCTTTGATGGCACTAGATGCACACTATGAAAACTTTACAGCGTAATTTTACAGATTGTTTTCACGCCACATTCAAATAAAAAATTATATAGTTCCTAAGACACTTATAGCTGCCGCCACTGATCCACGGAAGCAACGAATGGGCACTGACCGTAGTGATGTGCAAGCGCATACGCATGTAGTCGGTATCGATCGGTTCCATATCAGCATGGCTACCACAAGTTCATGTAGTTTACTTTCTCGATGATACTTGCAATTTTTCCAGTACATTAACTAGCAGCGCCCCTAGCGGAAACTTCAATGAACTTAAAATGTCCATACTAAAAAACGGTAAATTTCATCGAGTAAGTAAACTATATGGAGTCGTGGTAGAGTTACTGACCCACCCAGGTAGACGACTTGCATGTTTGTGTTAATGCTTGTCTGTTATTTTAATCCACGAATAAATGTCAACTGGGAATAGAGATTACGGGAAACATTCGGTGCTAATTAATTAAGTGATGCGATTACGTTACAACCTCATTGGCTGCTTCTTCTATAGCAGAGAATTAATATTGTGGCGAGCGGAGCTCTGTCGCAAAATGACCAGTTCTAAAAATGACTACAGGTAGCAAAATGTCCCTTTCTCAGTATGTCCCTTTCGCAAAATGTCCCTTTCTCAGAATGTCCCTTTCGCAAAATGTCTCTTTCGTAAAATGTCCCTTTAGCAAAATGTCCCCTTCCTCAAACAGGCATTTCATCAGTAAAAAAACTGGTCACAGCCAGTGTACAACACAGAGGGGTACTGTATTAATGTTCAGTCGTTAAAATATGGGAAGGTAGGTGCATGCACATAAACTAAAATAAAATAATAGAAATCGAATTTTGTCAGATTTACCTAATTTCAATCAAAAGATCAATTTACACAAATAAACAATCAACTTATTAAACTTAACTCAAATATGTGTAATATTTATTTTGATGGATCGGAGCGGTGAGTTAAGGGATTGGAAAAGAAACTACTGATTGCAAAGGAACTTTTCTTTGCGTCAACAATGACAGTTGGTTTACCACTAAGAGCCGATTTCACAGTTAAAATTAAACGCGATCAATTGACGCTAAACTCGGTTCCGCTTCTTGTAACTGAGTTTAGCGTCCATTGATCGCGTTTAATTTTAACGGTGAAATCGGCTCTAAGATCACGGAACACACATGTACTTAGGCTATAGAGCGTACTTAGACTTTGCTCAAACTTTACTTACGTAAAACTTTGCTAAATGTATGCTAAGCTTATACTTTGATTTAGTATTTATAGACTTTTTGAAGTAAAGATTATGCTTAGCATAAGCTTAGACAGACAAAGTCAAAACACCAATTGTAATTTCGTTACATGCATTAACTTCTGTCTAAGTAAAGTCTGAGCAAAGTCTAAGTCCTTAGAGTCAACACGAAGCACTGTCAAAGCTAAAGTGCTGACGTAGACGGTACACTTCTCACTGTGTAGGGAACACTTAGCACTGAAAACTGTTACATGACGGTCACCGTAGCCTAGTTGGAAGTGCTCCTGCCTACGAAGCTCGTGGTCCTGGGTTCGAATCCCGGTAGGTGCAAATATTTGTGTGATGAGCACGAATATTTGTTGAGTCATGGATGTTTTCTATGTATATAAGTATTTATCTATCTATATAAGTATGTATATCGTCGCCTGGCACCCATAGTACACGCTTTGCTTAGTTCGGGGCTAGGATGATCTGTGTGACATTGTCCCGAGATATTATTATTATTATATTACTCATCACTTGCACTGAGGGAATATCTACCGGAGGATGGGCAGCAGCATCCTCCTGAGTACTATGACCATGTTACTGCGATCGCCAACCCGTCTGCCAGTTGTGACGATTATGGCATATCACGCCTAGATGATACTTGGGAGACGCTTATCCAGCAGTGGACTTCTCACAGCTATAATAATGGATAGATACTATAGTTTCTGTGTGGCTGACTGCAAAGAATATCCCCACCCCATCTCATCCCGTGGGGGGCGCAGCAGCGTGTCTCTTTGCTATGGCTCCTTTTCTTTCTTTTACCCTCTCTCACTTCTTCTACCCTGACATTTTTCTACCCTCTGTTTTTTGCCATTTCCCTATCTCTCTCCCTGACTGCTTCGTTGGTCTAGCGGTAGCGTGTTCAACTGCAGATAATGAGGTCCTGGGGCTCTACCGGTTAAGTCGCCGAACATCGATTTCTTTAATGGCGTTCAAATAAATAAATGTTTAAAATGACTTAATCAATCGTTAAATCGGCTTCCATGAGCACATATGTCGTCATAAATGGTCCGGAATCGATTGTCAACGTTGAAGCCGATTTAACGATTGATTAAGCAATTTTAAACCTGTATTTATTTGAACGCCATTTAAGAAATCAATGTATGGCGACTTTGCCGGTAGAGCCCCTGCTTAGTTTGGGATCAAATGGCCGTGAGTCAATAATGTCCCAGGGTATTATTACTATCTTTGTGTAATGAGCACGATTATCGTTTCTGTATATCTAAAATATAGATGTAGGTAGGTAATATAATATATAATTATATATATATATATATATATATTTGTATGTTTTAGTACATTTGTATGAAACCTTGCGCTCGAGCCAAGAAAGGTTGTACAGCGGAGCTGGTGGGGGACCGGGTAGAACACCAGTGCCGGAAGGCTTGCCACGAAGACTGCGATAGTTGCAACGTGATGGTGAGTTTTAAAAGTACCTACTACGACTACTAATGTAGGTACTAATAGTTAAATGTCAAGAACCAAGGCCATTTGATACTTTGATAGGTAAACACAGCAATGACGCAATACTAGTTGTTTATATTCTCTTTGATGACATTTAAAGTGGTTGGAGTCGCAACCAAACGCTACTACAGGTCGATACGCATGATAATTTCGTAATTTAATTAGTAGTTTTTAAGCGCTATCGGAAGATCAGCGTTACAGTAATCATTATTATTTACTGTAACATTTGCTGAGATAGACGACTTTCCTAGCTCTAGTACTTATAATGTTGCATGCTTCATTAGTATTATATAAACTAAACGCAATTAATTATATTGTCTTAGATTTAAACTAAGTTAAGTATTATCTGTGCTTGTTGGGAATAAACCTTTTTTATTTTTTTTAAGAAAAATGACAATTTTTGAAATGAAATTTTCTTTTGTACTTTTTGTAATGGGTATTAAATGTTAAACTCGCGTCAGGCTACGTGACCTGATCGAATATTCGTAAGACGACGTAGATTTTTTAGAGTTCCGTACCCAAAGGGTAAAGATTTCGCTGTCTGTCGTGAACCGTGATAGTTAGACAGTTGAAATTTTCACAGATGATGTATTTCTGTTGCCGCTATAACAAAAAACAATATAAATTAAATATTAAAGAGGGCTCCCATACAATAAACGTGAATTTTTCCCTCGTTTTTAGGGTTCCGTACCCAAAGGGTAAAACGGGACCCTATTACTAAGACTTCGCCGTCTGTCTGTCCGTCACCAAGCTGTATCTCATGAACCGTGATAGACAGTTGAAATTTTCACAGATGATGTATTTCTTTTGCCGCTATAACAACAAATACAAAAAAAAACAAAATATATATTTAAGGGGGCTCCCATACAACAAACGTGAATGTTTTGCTCGTTTTTATAGATGTTACGGAACCCTTATTGTGCGCGTCCGACTCGCACTTGGCCGTTTTTTTTTTTTTATTCTGGCCTATATCTGTTTCCCACTGCTGAGCAAATGCCTCTTGTTTCCAAATTTCCCTGTCTTTCGCAATTTCAGACAAAATGAGTTCAGGTCATCTCACCATCTTCGGTGGGGCCTACCTAGTCGCCTTGAAAACCTTAATTATATTTATGGTTTGAACACAGGACTCATAAATTTGAATTAAAATTTAAACGGCCGAGTGCGAGTCTGTTTGCGCCCGAACGTCCCGTACTATTTTATATAAAAACGGCATAAAATCACGATCGTTCTATGGAGGAGCCCCCTAAATAAATAAAATAAAAAAAAAACTTGTGTGTACTTATGTACACGCGTTAGAAGTTATACTTCTTAATATACAACTTGAACATAGTTATCAATTTTCATACCACCTAGAACTAACGTCATGCTGTTATTCACTGTCATACCACCTAGAACTAACTTCATGCTGTTAAATTTTTTGGTGTCGGTGTGCGCGCGCATCGTAAAAATTCACTCTCATCATTTTTCTCCATCGAGCCAAAAGAAGTATAACTTCAATAAAAAAGAACTTGTTCTATATTTCTTACAGAATTGCATGTTAAAAATAAATATAGGTACTTTCGTTAGTGTTTAAAATTAAGTCTAAGGTGTTAGTAGGTTATATATTATTGCTTTCCTAGATCTTGCTTCTCTGCAATTTTTTTTTTTTTTTACCCCTCTGCAGCTAAAGGCCTCCTCCAAAGTGCGAGGTTTCCGTACTATTTTAATAAAAACGGCAAAAAATACGATTGTTTATGGAAAGCCCCTTATTAGATTTATTTTAGTTGAATTATTTATTTTTGAAGTGATTATACATTCTGTGAATATTTCAAGTGTTTACGTGTTGCCGTTATCAGTATTGAGCAAAAACCAGCCAAAAATAACGTTGGTAGTATGGGAGCCCCCTTAAATTTTTATTTTATTCTGTTTTGTTAACCTCCGACGACTCACTGCTGCTATTTTATTGCACCAACATTGTTTCTAGGGGTTAAGATTATAGGTTTAAGTTTTTATTCCTTTTCCAATCTTTTGATTTTATTTTTTTAAACCTTCCTTTTTTATTACTGTATTTTTGTTTACTTTTTATTATTATTCTTATTTTTTTTCTAATATTATCTTTATTACCCATGAGTCGCGATTCTATTACATTGCATACAATTAATACATAATTCTAAATTTACAATTAAATTTATACATTAATATCGCACAAGTTATAATATATAATTTTCATTAATTTAATACCTTAATATTTATTTCATACTAGCTGTGCCCCGCGGTTTTACCCGCGTTGAACTTTATAAAATATGGCCTATGTGTTATCCTAACTATAAAAATTAGCCTATGTTCTTTCTCAGGGTCTAGACCATCTGTATACCAAATTTCATTCAAATCCGTTCAGTAGTTTTGGCGTGAAAGAGTAACAGACAGACAGACAGAGTTACTTTCTCATTTATAATAATAGTTAGGATTAAGTATGTGCTGTTATAGCGGCAACATTAAAATTTGTTGAATAATTAGGTGTATATTTGTATGTGTAAGTTAAGTAATACTCTGTGTATATTTGTGTACAGGTCAAAAAGAAGAGATCGTCCTGCAAGCACTACGAACAGGTAGTGTGCTCCAAAGACCCAGATGAGGAACCATGTAAGAAGAAATGTGCCCGGACTATGGATTGTGGTCATTACTGCAAAAAGAAATGCTCGGAAGAATGCGGGGATTGCAAGATAATTGTAATTATTATTATTATTTTTTGATGTGAATCATCTATAGCCGCACGTAAAAAAGATTTCTGGGGGAGCGACGCGACGCCACGTTTTTTTTTTTTTTTTTTTTTTTTGTGAAACAAAACAATCGACTGTGCGATTATTAATCGTAATATTTTATTTTATCATTATGACATATTTAGTTCATATCAAAATATGTTCTTTTCTGCATATTAATTTTAAAAAATAATGTCGATGTTTCACATCTGACAGGCGTCCCGTGACGGCTCAATTTTTTTTTGTTTAAATAACGCCCTCACTAGGGAATTTACTACCTGTGATTGTTGTTTAGGACTTAACAAACATATAATAGACGGACACAAAGTACATCCGGACTATTTATGGGTCGCACAAATAGTTGTCCGGCGCGGGACTCGAACCCGCGACATGAATTGGTGAGGCGACAGTCTGAGCCGCAGCGACACACGTGCATCAAATTTAAATGTTTCAAAATGCAGTGTTGCCTGATTAGTTTACGATGCTCTCATCGGTCTGTAAGTTGCTTGCTTATTGTATGGGTAGTGGTAACCCTAGTGTCAGAGTTGCTCAAGCTGCCCAGTAGGTTAAGCAAATAGGCTCGCGCTCAGTCCATACATGGGTGATCGCCAAACTGGTTTAATTTCCGAGCGTCTCCGTGCTTTGGAGGGCACGTTGAGCTGTCGGTCCCGGTTGTAGCCATTAGACAACAACCGTAAGTCATGTCAGAGCCCTAATGGGCGGCTTGAACAACTCTAACACTAGGGTAACCACTTCACTTCCCATACGAAAAGAAGTCTAGAAGGATAAAGAATTTACCAAAAGTACTCTTCTACTCTGATCGGAGGTCGTAGGCAGAAAGGTTCTCGAGTGTCGACCACGAACCGGAAGACGCAGCGGGGGCAGTCCCCCTACAAGGTGGACCGATGATCTTGTGCGGGTCGCTGGAAATTGCTGGATGCGAAGAGCGCCAGACCGGCAATTGTGGAGATCTTTGGGGAAGGCCTTTGTCCAGCACTGGACGTCTTTCAGCTTATTTATGGATAGGTCTTCAAAAATGATATTGAGGTTTCTAATATCATTTTTTTTCTAAACTGAATAGTTTTAACGGGGTCTGAGTGTAATTATCTGCATTAGTATGTATTAACAAAAGAAATATGCAGTAGGTATATCAGTTATCTGGTTTCTATAGTACAAGCTCTGTTTAGTTTGGGAACAAATGACCGTGTCTGTATAATGTCCTAAGATATTATTATTATAAAAATAAAAACTGCAACTGATTGCGAAGAATGATTCCGGAATTTCATTTATTTCCGGGCAACACTGGGAATGGATTGTATAGATTTGTTTATTTAATGGGAAGACCAACAGCTTGAAATACAAATATAAATGGCGTTACTAAGCGTTAAGCAAGTTAATTTATTCATTAACAGCGATATACCGATTATGTACATCGTGAAATTATCAATAGATGGATCTTATAGATGTCTCTGAAAGAATTCTTTGCTAATCACCCGTCGTACTGATTCTTGAGTAGTATTAAAAATATCAAAGTTATTAGTTTTGTGGTGGTTGTTTAAATAACTGCTCGCTCGCCGAAAAAATGCATTTTGTCGATAATTTACACAAATTATCGACAAAATGCATGTAAGGTCAGCAAGACAACACAACCCCATCCACAACACTGTGGATAGATTGTGATGTCTTGCTGACCTGACCTTAGTACATTAATGACTTAATTATTGTAACTGTAGTGATTTGATATTAATTTGTATGTTGTATTTGCATATTTTGGGCTAAATGTGAGGCCTTTATTCTAATAAGTATTTAACATCATTATGTAATACAGGTTTCGACCTAGTTCAGACTCCAGACTCTCACAAGGACCATTTTACTTTCAAGCAATTTGTACCTAAACCTGCTGTTTTCTGTAATTCCTTGTGAGATGTGAATAAACATTTATTATTGTTTATTATTATTATAACCGAATATAATTGAATTAAATAGTAATTTGGCTAGTAAGTTTGGGAGAACCAATTGTTCCATTTATTTTTCCATTAATAATGTTTAACGTGTTTTAGGTAACCAAAGAGATCCCCGATTGCCGACACAGTATTAAAATTGAATGTATGAAAACTCCAAGTCGGGAGCTTTGTACGAAGTCGTGTACGCGGACGCTTCCCTGTGGACACCCTTGCAAGTCTCTGTGCGGGCAGCTCTGCGACCCATCGCGCTGCCTTGCGCTATCCAGTCGGGAGGTCACAGCGCCTTGCGGGCATAAAGTTAAACTCCCTTGCAATATCACCGATGCTTATGATCAAGGTACATAATATTCATGTATTTTTAATAAGTAAATAACGAAATGGACTAATGAAAGGAGACGGATACGTTTTCATACACTATTGGGCCCGGATGTATGAAGATAAAAGTGGCGTCAATTAATGGGTCTATAATTATCAGCCCATCACTAAAAATTCCATGGATTTTTACAATCCGTGAGCAGAGTTATAAAAGATTTAATACTTAATAGAGAAGCTATGTACCAACCTATACTAAACAGCTGATTTTTAAGGGCGTTGCTATTTAATAGTTATCCGTGTCCAGTATGTTAGCAAAAGTCGTACACGTTAAGCAATATCAGAAGTCCGTAGAGAGAATGCAGTTGTCGAGGCATATATAAACAAAACAATGAAAAATACTCAAATCAAACACGCACTAAACGATACGAGAAACGAGTGACCGATCATAGATTAGGATTCAAAATCTGTCTCCAGTCGCTGTCAGCATAGATTAAAAATATAGTTGCCAATAACTAATAAATCGATTTGAACGATAACCGATATTATGATTTATATTTATTTTGTTGGTATTTTATTTTTTACTGTTGACAATATGTTATATGTAAATCGGTTATCTGGTGTCTGGTGCAAGAGGTTTTATATTACATTGTTTGAACTCATTAACGTTAATCGATTATAGTAATCAACAACCAATTTAATTCGTGACTTAAACTTATTTTGAGATTTATCGTTTTCCAGATTGTAAATTGGGTCAATTTTGTACAGTTTGAAATAGAAAAATATAATGCTTTTTTAAAACCATATCTCAACTTATTACAGTCAGGCCCAGAAATCTCTGTCTCCTTTATTCAGCACTTGGGTATTTACATACACTTGTACTTGTCAAGCTCACAATGCAGTAGGTACATAAACATAGTCGAAACAGTATAAAAGTAACACAAAAAAATTTTATTAGTCGTCCGTGCGGTCTGTCTTATCGATATTTTTTTAAATCATTAAATAAATAACAAGTTTCTAAGCTATTATTTTTAAATTTCATCATCATCATCATGCTTAAATAAGTCCACTGCTAGACAAGCCTCCCTCAAGAATCATCTTGAGGGGATATGCCATAATCGCCACGCTTGGCAGGCGGGTTGGCGATCGCAGCATGATGGTTGTAGTACTCAGAAGGAAGCTGCTTCCCGTCCTCTGGTAGATATTCCCTCGGGTCGACTTCTACGCCCCCCACGGGATGAGATGGGGTGATGATATTCTGATTCTGATATTTGTCGCCGTCACCACACAGCAATTTTTAAATGTACTTCTACTATATTAAAATTAAACCATTGAAGACAACGAGCAGTTGGCTAGCGCAGAAGGCTCTCAACCAGTAGTTTAAGCGACTAATACCTGAAGGCACCCTTATGTGCCACAGCTCAGGAGGCCGCCGAAGTAAAAAGACTGAATTCTAAATCAGTAGATCAAGGATCACGTATTAAGGGGCCAACACGATCCTCGCCGCTGAGGAAACTAACCTAGCTAACCTGCGGCTTTCTCTAGCTACCTAGGTGGACGAGTAAAAACAACTTGTTCATTACTTACTTACTTATCGTATGGGCAGTGGTTACCCTAGTGTCAGAGTTGTTCAAACCGCCCAGTAGGCCTCTGACATGGCTTAACGACTGTTGTCTAATGACTACAACCGGGACCAACAGCTTAACGTGCCCTCCGAAGCACGGAGACGCTCAGTAATTAAAACCACTTGGGCGGTCACCCATCTATGGACTGACCGCGAGCCTAGTTACTTAACCTCGCCGATCGCTTTCGGACCGGTGAGAGCATCTAGCTATTGTTCATTTATAATTATTTGTAACTAGCTGTGCTATGTGAATACAACCTATATTACTATAATATATAGGGTTAATTCTAAAACACCAACAACCTCGCAGTACTAGATATTTAACACCACAAGCAACAACTTATGTTCTACAACTTTTGATAGTTTGTTAGATTTTATTTTCATATAAATATAAGGTTTAAATTAATTTCCCGATTGAATGTTTATAACTCTACGAGCATCGCAAAGACGCGGGCTTAGCGTTGTTCGCGCGTCTCTGCTTTCGTTTATGAATAAAACATAGACCTACAAATGTCACGACAGTCCAACAAAAACTATTAAATTCATTATATTTTCATGTATTGAGTTATGTCCGAACTCGCAGAACAAAAGTTGTTGCTTTTGATGTTAGCAATTGTTATGATTTCCAAATAATTGGTAACATTTTTTGGTGATTTGTTTACTTAAAAAGGTATGATTTTGTATTTAATTTAATATTTATTAAAAGGATATAATCTGTCTAAAAGAGGTGAATGAGCGGAATGGCCGATGCATTCAGTTCATTCTAGTTCATGACATTTGGAATGGCTGCAAAGTTCGGCAGTGCTCACCGAGCGGAGGAACAGAAACGTTGTTAACAAGTATCGTGTGTACCTTCCTTTATTATAATGTTGAAGTGAATAAGTTTAGTTTAAGTTGGATAAGTGTTGTAATGGTGCAATCCTGAAGAGTTGAATATACGTATATGGTAGCTGAATAACGTGTTTTCTTATCACAATGTTGTCCTGCGAGTTTGTTGGTGTTTTACAATAATCCATACAAGAGGTTTTTAAAGTGAACCTACCTTGTTGTTCTCTGCATCACCCCAAGGTTGACTGGTAGAGAATGCCTACGACATTAAGTACGGCATTGCACTTTCATGTGCAAAAAATTTAAAACAAATAAAAAAAAATCACGTGGCCAATAGAGAAATGTGTGGCTTAACTTATAATATTATAATAATATAATTATACCTTTTCATTAAGATCTTATGTACCATATTTGAGCAAATAAATATTTGATTTTGATTTGATAACTTAACTTATAATATTATAATATATATAAAAAACGGTCACCGTAGCCTAGTTGGTAGTGATCCTGCCTACGAAGCTGGTGGTCCTGGGTTCGAATCCCGGCAAGTGCAAATATTTGTGGGATGAGCACGAATATTTGTTTCTGATTCATGGATGTATTCTATGTATATAAGTATTTATCTATCGATATAAGTATGTATATCGTCGCCTGGTACCCATAGTACAAGCTTTGCTTAGTTTGGGGCTAGGACGATCTGTGTGATAGATAATAATATAATAATTTCTCATATTTAATTAATAGGTAGAGTGAAAGCAGAGCAGTTGCTAGAGTATTGCGCGCAGCCTTGCGGCACGGAGCTGGCGTGCGCGCACGAGTGCGCCGGCACGTGCGCGCGGTGCCAGCAGGGCCGTCTGCACGCGCCGTGCCTGCAGCCCTGCCGCCGGCTCAACATCTGCGGACACGAGTGAGTGCTTCCAACTAAGAAAGAAAGATTTATTTGTCAGAATACGAGTACACACATAGAAGATGTTTATGTTTAGGTAGGACCATCATATTCTACAGATTTTGTCGGTGTACAAATTCATATTATTATTATTGAAAACATTTAACATTACAAAGATTACATTACATTATAGACTACATTACATTATATTATAGATTAAATTACATTATCACATTAACTATTCATTACATACATTAAATTATCATACCCAATTAAGTTTAATGTCAATTGTTATAAGGTCTCCTTTATGCTTTTGCCCATAAGAAAATCAGTTACTGAGTAGTACATTTTTTGTAAAAGAATTTTAAATAAAGTATATTTAAATTTATTAAGAGTCAATATTTGAAGTCCAGCTTATACATATACGTTTATTAACATACACTTGTACTCAAGTTCACAATACATAAATCGCAGCACATAAATATGGTCACATACATCATCATATCAGCCAAAAGACGTCCACTGCTGGACAAAGGCCTCCCCCAAAGATCTCCACTGGTACCACATCTGGTAGGTATTCCCTCGGACGATTTCTACGCCCCCCACGGGATGAGATGGGGTAAAGTTATTCTATGCCGTCACGTGCAGACGCCAGCACATAAAGCTACCCCAATCTGTCAAATTTCCCCAATTGAAAGTGAACCTTTTTTTTTATATCATGGATCCACAAACGAGCAAGTAGGTCACCTGATGGTAAGTAATCACCGCCACCCATGAACACTAGCAACACCAGAGGTGTCGCGGGTGTGTTGCCGGCCTTTAAAAGTCAGAAAACAAGTGTTGCTGACTCCCTAACCCAATGGGGTCTGGCGACCTTACTCACACTCGGAAACACCACATTAAGATTATTAATGTTATTATTAAGGAGTGTCTTCTGTAAGGTGGAAGTCTTTGAGCGAATGAACGCTATGCCTACTATGCTTTTGTGATAAAGTTGAAAATCTATAAAAGAAATTTGACAATTTTTTCTAGTTCTGGCAAGGAGTGGTTCCGACTGGCCTGTTAGCCTTGTGATAATGATGACTCCAGACCGGTTTCGGTCACGGCGACTGCCTCAACTCCGTACAGATAGTTGTCGTTGGTGTGCTCGCATATGACTACAGTAGCCAATCTTATTTGAGAAGGTCCGCGCACATTGCGGGCATGTGAGCACACCATTATTAAAATTATAACTGATCGCCGCAGGTGGTCGGGCTTTCAGTTCGTCACGTCTAGAGTCAAGCTCTGACCGACGATGCTCCTCAAAGTCAAAAACGTTGTTTTTGACTAGAGCTCTCCAATCAGATCTGTCGGCCGCAAGCCTTTCCCACAACGAGGGCTCAATGTCACATTTCTTCATATGGCGTTTTTGCACATCTTTATATCGGAGGAACTGTCCGCCTTGCTTTCGTTTCCCCTCCTTCAGCTCGGAATAAAAGATACGCTTAGCCACTCGCTCCTCCGCCATTCGACACACGTGACCGCACCATCGAAGCTGTCGCCGCATAAGGTAAGCCTCAATGCCACCAACATTGGCTCGTCGCAGCACTTCGGTGTTACGCACACGATCAGACCATCGGATCTTAAGTATTTTACGCAGGCATTTAAGGTGGAATTGGTCTAGTGTGCGGATATGCCGACGGTATACAGTCCACGTCTCGGCGGAGTATAAGATGTTGGGCAATACTATTGCCGTATATACCGATATTTTGGTAGCCAGTTTGAGGTTATGGGAACGGAAGACCTTGGCATCCAGCTTGCCGAATGCTGCAGCAGCAGCACCGATTCTGCCGTTGATCTCAGCATCAAGGTCGCACTTCGATGTTAATGTGCTCCCCAGATACCGGAATTTATCAACCTGCTTTAACGAGTCCTCACCGAGTTTCATGGTCAGTGTCTCATGACCGTTATTGTCCAAGGACATAACTTCCGTCTTCTTGACACTGATCTTCAGACCAAATATTTGGCAAGCCTCGTGAAAGTTGGACATCAATTGCTGCAGGCTATCTGGGGATTCCGCTACGAAACACAGGTCATCTGCGTACATGATCTCAGTGATCATTGCATACGAAACTTTGGTGCGGGCCTTAAATCTGGCTAGATTAAAAAGATTGCCGTCTGTTCGGAAACGGATGCGAACTCCATCGGAAAATAATTGCAGGGCCTCGCGGACTACGACTGCAAAGTACAACGCGAACAGTGTAGGTGCAAGAACACACCCTTGCTTCACCCCACAGGTAACGGGGAAGAAGTCTGACTGATCGTCGTCGACAGCGACACAGCACTCCATGTCATCATGCAGGAGTCTCAGGAGTCTCACAAATTTATCCGTGCATCCTAACTTTTCCAGTACTATCCAGAGGGCTTCTCGAGGCACACTATCAAAGGCTTTCTCAAGGTCAACGAAGCACAGGTATAGCTTTCGCCCCTGTTCACGGCTCTTTTCTTGTAGTTGACGCAATGATAAAATCGCCTCACAAGTGCCTCGGTCAGGTCGGCAGCCAAACTGGGTTTCCGGCAAAATCTTTTCAGATAGGGTCATTAGGCGGTTTAGTAATACTCTGGCAAAGACTTTTCCAGGGACTGATAAAAGTGAAATACCGCGGTAAGAGTTAGCCTTGTACTTAGTTAGTGACCCTCATTGCTACCAGAGGGCGTGGGTTCTACCCCAACCCAGGAAAAATCTTTGTGTGATGAGCACGACTATTTGTTTTATATCTGGCGATAAGAAACCGGAAGACGCAGCGTGGGCAGGCCCCCTCCAAGGTGGACCGATGATCTTGTAAGGGGCGCGGTAATAGTAGCTGGATGTGCTGGCGTCTGTACGTATGTGTTTTATATTTTTAGGTGCCAGGAGCCGTGTAACCAGATCTGCCCGCCGTGCGCAATGGCTTGCGAAGTGAAGTGTCCCCACTCGCACTGTAAGAATATGTGCGGGGATCCGTGCACGCCTTGTCAGGTAACATTCTTAGTTAACTCAACAATAAGAAATCTTAAACTAAATCGTCCGGCGGGTCTCGAACCAGCAATCACAGCTAGGATTGCAACTTCTTTTACTAGAAATAAAGTATATTCAGAACTATGAAGAATTTTAAACAGTATTTTAGAAAAATGAACAGTATCTTATTTAATTATTGTTTTAAATACATATTTTAGAGCTTCTCACACAACTTCATTTACATTCTTTGTGGCTGCGCGGCACTGAGCAGTGAATGCCTTCTGAGTAAATAAATGTAAACAGTATTTTGTATACTTTATTTTTGTTCAACAGTAAAAAGTATAATTTAGTGAAAAAAAATATAGTTGGTCTAATCACAGCACTAATCCGGTTTAATCGGTCTACCGTTTGGTTACAAAATGTACACTCTGGCAGATCAAAGAACAATGGCAGAATTTCGTCTGGACTTTTCTTATCGTTCATAGATTTCATATATATGAATCAAATTTAATTAATTTTCTACGATGTTTCAATTATTCTCTCCCTCTCGTAAAAGCCAGAGTTATTTTATGTGTTATGGGTATGCACATTTTTTTTATTTCACTCTCATACCACCTAGAACTAACTTCATGCTGTTAAATTTTTTGGTGTCGGTGTACGCGCGCTTCGTAAAAATTCACTCTCATAATTTTTCTCCATCGCGCCAAAAGAAGTATAGCTTCAAAAATAAATAAAAATTACCGTAAACTTGCATGTGTCTTTTAAGACACGGGCTTGCCTAGTTTAAGAGGCAGGGTAATTTAATTTGTTTGCACCGGTCATATAATAATATTACGGCATAAAATTCGCAATGTTTCTGCAAAATTGCATCTGTAACTTTCTGAAAATAAAGATTTATTTGCGTCATCATGACAACCAAATTACGCCCACGGCTCGACAAAAGCCTCCCCAAGGAATAGGTACGTCAATGGCAGACGGGTTGGCGATCGCAGTTTGATGGGTCGCAGTTTCACAGAAAACGCAGCTGCCCGTTCTCTGGTAGGTATTCCCGCGGACGATTTATACGCTTCCCAATGGGAGCCACTCCAAATACAACTCCGCATGGTGGTTATTTCACCTAAAATCATTGGGATATATTATCTAGTGCCAAATAAATGTTTTTGTCTTTATTATGAAATAACATATTACATCACCAAAAAATTGGATTTTTGAAAAATTTTCCCTAATTTTCACCAACAATAGTTTATCTAGCTAGACGAGATGATGTGATGATATTCTATGCCGTCACCACACAGCAAATTATGTCACGTCCACTACTTGCGTCACTCCTTGTATATTCGACTTCGATTGCTTTATAGGAGGAATGCAGCCGACGTTGCGAACATGGCGCGTGCACGCGGCGCTGCGGCGAGCCGTGCGACCGCGCGCCGTGCGACGCGCCGTGCCGCGCCGCGCTGCCGTGCGGCCACGCGTGCCGCGGCCTGTGCGGCGAGCCGTGCCCCGCCGTGTGCCGCGCCTGCCGCCCCAACGACTTCCCCAGGGACTTCCTCGGCGACGAGTATGACGACGATGAAAGGTAAGTCGATCTTAAAAAGTACCTAAGTATACAAGAACTTTTCTAGGCTCAGTTCAATTAGTTTTATTTTATTTTAATACTTTATATATATCACACTAATATTATAAAGGCGAAAGTTTGTGAGTGTGTGACTGTGTGAGCGTGTATGTTTGTTACTTCTTCACGGAAAACTACCGAACGGATTTTGATGAAACTTTGTTGTAATATAGCCTGTATGTCGGAATAACACATAGGCTATCTACTATATAAAAATAAGTCGGGTTTTCCTTCCTGACGCTATAACTCCAGAACGCACGAACCAATTTCCACGGTTTTGCATTCGTTGGAAAGGTCTCGGGCTCCGTGAGGTTTATAGCAAAGAAAATTTTTAAATTTAACGCGGGTAACACCGTGTGGTACAGCTAGTGATTTATAAAGTTTAACGTGGGAAATACCGCGGGGCACGACTAGCATAAAATAAATATGTTTACTTTTATTTGAGAAGTGTGTGTAGGGTGTTTTCATGTATAGTTACAATAACATGTTGTTACATTTTGTGCATTATATCTCACATTGTTGACCTCGTGATTCATTACCCAAATAATTTGAGTATGATTTCGATACCTAACTCCCTTATTATACTCACGCTTCTATTACTTCCGTAGGTTTATACTACTGCAAGATTGTGGTCACATAATGGAAGTTGAAAATATGGACAACCTAATGTTGGGCGATCAGGAGAGCATCAAAATACGCACGTGTCCATTCTGTCGCAAGCCCATCATAAACACGATAAGATACAAAGATGTCGTCAATAACACGTTTAGAAATGAAATTAACCCAATCAAGACTAAAGTTTATGGGACTAAGCAGCAAATATCTAAAAAGAGGGCAGAGTTTATTAAGAAGTTTGCTGATACCAGAATGAAGTATGCAGCGGTGTACACAGGTATGTTACATAGATAAAAAATTGGGATTAAAAAAAATGGAAAGGTCATACTTTCTACAACGAAACGATTTTAAGAGAAGTTGATTTTGTTTTTAAAATATATTTTATTTCCATAAATAAAAACATGATTTGTGTAGCTTAAAATATCTATACAAAATCAACAGACTATTAAATACATTTTATCAGGTTGGTACACCTATAAAAAACTTAGCAAATGTACATATTTTATTTTATTTTATAAAACAATATTATTTAGGTATTACAAAGGTTATTTATACGTTATATTCTATAATATAACGAGCAATAATATATGCTAATAGACACTATAATTTTATTAATACATTATATGAAAATACTAGCTGTGCCCCGCGATTTTACCCGCGTTAAACTTTATAAATGATCACAGGTCCTCCCCCGTAGGTGATAGCGTGATAATATGTAGCCTATATGTTGACCCGGCCTCTTAGTAATATTCATGCAAAATTTTAAGTAAATCCATGCAGTACTTTTGGAGTTTAGCCCGGACATACATACAGACAAACAGACAAAAATTGTAAAAACTATATTTTTGGCTTCGATATCGAAAGTAGATCACGCCCCAAGTATCCTTTTAAAAAAATATTCAATGTACAGTTTTGACTTTCCTACGATTTTATTATATGTAATAAAGATAATAACAAAATTTTAATTGATTAAAAGACAAAACAATGCGCGGCGCGTTTATTGTCACGAGATTTATTTTGTATTTATTTTTTAAATTTAACTTGGTAATAATAATAAAATGAAGAGCTTTTCGCATCCATTTCAACTCTTAATTAACTTAATCAACTTTTAATTGACACATTTTCTTATAGTTAATGTTTAATTTGAATATTCTCATAAAACGTCTTAAATATTGTCATTAGCGTCTGCTATCTTTTATAAAATAAAATATGTTAAAAACTTGAATGTGTTTAAAACATGTAAATGGTATCCGGTTGGCGAGGCTGGTACCTAGATATTTGCCTTTCACGCCGCAGGTCGTGGGTTCGATACCCATCCAGGACAGATATTTGTGTGCATGAACATGTCTGTTTGTACTGAGTCTGGGTGTATACTTATATCTATATAAGTATGTATTTACAAAAGAAAAGTAGTATATCAGTTATCTGGTTTCCATAATACAAGCTCTACTTAGTTTGGGATCAGATGGCCGTGTGTGAATAATGTCCCAGGATATTATTAATAACTACACGAACTATTTAACAATAATTCCCAAATATTCAGCGTCTTTAAGTTTCATCATTTTCAGATCAACGACTTATAAACGATACACAAAATAATTTAACTAAATTCATTCAGTTGCGCAATAAATTATCTCTTTTGGAAATAGAAATGCTACTAATATACTTAGATATATTTGAGATGATTGTGGAATGCTGCGCAAAATACGCCGAGTTAAAACCCACCGAGAAACCGCTGGATGTTGAAATTCAAGAGCATATAAAAATATTACTCAGTGCGCTCAAAATCCAAGCATCACCTAGACAGCATCATATACAAACTCCAATCAAAATCAGTGAACAACAGCAGAAAGACTTAAACATAGAGATTAAACGTTTGAATGCTCTTGTTCAATTTTCACCGATATTTAAAGCGGCAACCTATTTAATTACCGAATCCAAAGTAAAGGAACAAACTGAACTTACTAAAGCTACCGTAGTTACTATGACACCATTCAATGAGGATGCAGCGATAGAATCCATGCAGATATTGCAGAAGCTGATCAAACAAACCAGTCCTATCTCGAAGCACGAACGTGATTTTATCATCAAAGCTGTAGGATTGCAAGCTGGACATTGGTATAAATGTCCTAATGGTCACTTATACTCCATTGGGGATTGCGGCAGAGCTGTACAAGGAAGTATTTGTCCAGAATGTGGAGCCAGTATTGGTGGTATAGGTTATCATGTTCTTGCACCAGGAAACAGATCTGTTCCAATAGGAGACCTTCAGTAGGTACATATCTAAAATCTTAATTTTTTTTTATTTTGTGATTTTATAATATATAGGGACAATGTCACACAGATCACTCTAGCCCCAAATTAAGCAAAGCTTGTACTATGGGTACCAGTCGACGATATACATACTTATATAGATAGATAAATACTTAAATACATAGAAAACATCCATGACTCAGAAACAAATATGCGTGCTCATCACACAAATATTTGCACTTACCGGGATTCGAACCCAGGACCACCAGCTTCGTAGGCAGGAGCACTACCAACTAGGCTACGATGACCGTCTTTCGTCATTATAGGATCAAAAGAAAATTCATCAGTCGAATTACATCCACTGCTGGACTAAAGTCTACCTAAAGAATGGGGGTATATGCCATAATCGCCACGCTTGTCGGACAGGTTGGCGATCGCAGTTTGATGGTCATAGTTCACAGGCAAACGCTGCTGCCCGTTCCCTGGTAGATATTCCCTCGGGCGATTTCTACGCCCCCCACGGGATGTGATGGGATGATGATATTCTTCGCCGTCACCACACTGAAAAACACAAAAGTGTGTGTCCAATTAATGCAAGTAGTTCATACACCTTGCTTCATTACTTACTGACAGCCTCATTGATCTAGCGGTAGCGTGTTCACTCGCAGAGAACGAGATTCTGAGTTCAAATCTCGGGTCGGGCCAAAAAGTGATTTTTGGGACTTTTCTGTAAAAAGAAAAAAAATCTCAGCATCAGCCCGAAGTCTGGGAGTTGGCGGTATTATACCCCCGTGCCTCGGAGAGCACCTAAAGCCGTCGGTCCTGTACCTGACCTCTTTCCGGTCGTGTCGCATAGGCGTCCCATCGGATCATGAGAGTGATGGAATAGATAGTGCTCCTGTGTTTGCGCACACTCTTGAGCACTATAATATGTCCCGCGCAGATGGCTAATCTCTGTTGAGACTGGCCGCCGTGGCCGAAATTTGGCTCGGAGGACATTATTATTATTCATTACTTAGTACAGTCTACGACAAAAGTAGATGATCACAATCAGACATTCATATTACTACTGATACATACTAATGATTGTAAATAAATAAATAAATATCTTGGGACAACTGACACGCTGCCATCTGAATCCAAACGAGGCAGTCTGTACAATGGCAATCAAGGATAAAGATAATTTATTTACAAAACATGTAAACGCATGTTTTGCAAATAAATTATCTCATCATCACACAAATTAAAGCATGCAAGATCTTAAAAAAAGGTATATGAAGTGCGAACATGTTTTACATATCGAGGAGGAGTTAATTTTATTTTAAATAAATATAAAAATAAATAATTATTTATAAATTAAATTAAAAATTATCAACTAAATAAAAAAAACTGTGCAATATTTTCAAATTCAAATTTATTTATTGCGAACGCATTTAAGGGTGATAGTAAAATGTTTTAAAAAAGCAGTATTTAATTCCATGAAAACACGAATTAAAAAGAATGTCAAAAGGTATCCGTCCAGAAGTCATTTGCATATATTGTTTCTAAATTTCGAATCTGTTTTTTAAACGCCTGTGGTATTTTATTGTTTACTCTAGGAGCCATACAGAAAAGCTGCCCCACAATAGTTGATATTAATCAACAATTGATAAACTTATTTACTTCTAAGTACATACATATTATAGATAAATTACATCCAGACACAAAACAAATAATGAAATAATGCAATTTATTCAGCACGTGGCGTGGGTATTAACATGAACTTGTACTTGCCAAGTTCACAATGCAGTATATAAACGTAGCCGAATTCAGTATAAAAGTTACAAAAAATAATTGTCCGTCCGTGCGGTCTAATAAAATAAAAAAATATAATTGATAAAACTATAACATAAATTTTCTTAAATCCTTAAATTAATAACAAGTTACTAAACAAAATAAATATCAAAATATATTTTGAAATTTAGTTTTAAGTATATTAAAATTAAAGAATTGAAGGCAACAAGCAGTTGGTTAGCGCAGAAGGCTCTTAACCAGTTGCATCATTTAAGCGACTAACAACTATAAAACACTTGAGAGGTGTCAAGGGACACCCGGATGGAACGAAGTTATTTCTTATTATTTATTATGTACAAAAAACCTGTATACACTCAACAAAAATAATCGTCGCCACACCACACTGTTCAATGCGAAATAGAAATGAAAATATCTGGCTTGCTTTCTATAAGAGAGAGAGAGACAGATAGACAGAGAAACATGCGCACGCCGCACAGCTGCAAAAAGTGTCGTGACAACTTTTCGTAAGATTTTTTTCCGTCTAGCCCCCTTTCACAACGTGCGATAAGGAACTTCGTTCCAATAATCGTGCTTATCATACAATTATTTGTCCTGGGTGGGAATCAAACCGACGACCTCTAGCTTAGCAATCAGAGTCACGAACCACTAAACCGAAATGCCAGTCTAAGTAAATTTAATCTAAATAATGTGGCGGTGAAGTGTTTCTTACATACGTGATTGGCAACTATTAGGATACTGCCACCCAATGTATCTCAATATATGATCATTAGCCACGGTAGCCATAGCCTAGTTGGTAGTGCTCCTGCCTACGAAGCTACCGGGATTCGAACCCAGGACCACCGGGTTCGAATCCCGGTAAGTGCAAATATTTGTGTGATGAGCACGAATATTTGTTTCTGAGTCATGGATCTTTTCTATGTATATAAGTATTTATCTATGTATATAAGTATGTACATCGTCGCCTGGTACCCATAGTACAAGCTTTGCTTAGTTTGGGGCTAGGATGATCTGTGTGACACTGTCCCCAGATATTATTATTATTATTTGTGATTGGCGAGGTTAAGCACCCAGACACGCGGTCAGTCCATTGATGGGCGACCGTTCAAGTGGTTTAATTTCTGCGGGCACGTTAAGCCTTCGGTCCCGGTTGTTATCATTAGACAACAGTCGATAAACCATGTCAGAGGCCTACTGGGCGGCTTGAACCACTCTGGCACGAGGATAACCACTGCCCATAGATTAAAAAAAAACTTGTGTGTATTTATGTACACGCGTTAGAAGTTATACTTCTTAATATACAACTTGAACATAGTTATCAATTTATATTTATCATACCACCTAGAACTAACGTCATGCTGTTATTTTTACGATGCGCGCGCATCGTAAAAATTCACTGTCATACCACCTAGAACTAACTTCATGCTGTTAAATTTTTTGGTGTCGGTGTGCGCGCGCATCGTAAAAATTCACTCTCATCATTTTTCCCCATCGCGCCAAAAGAAGTATAACTTCAAAAAAGGTAGTGAATTTCTGCTATGCTGAGTGGTGACGGTGGCGAATATTAGAGTATCATTACCCCATCTCCCGTGGGGGGGGTGGGGTAGAAGTCGACCCGAGGGAATATCTACCAGAGGACGGGCAGCAACTGGGTGGTCATCTTCTACACAGTAAGTCAGAACTTGGGGGGCTGGTCATAAATCCAATGCCTAATGTATCTATACAACACTCTATCTGTCTATATGTGTTCGAAACAAACCAATAATAAAAAAAATAAAAAAATCCTTTTGCGACCAAAAAAACCTATGACCAAATTACTGCGATCGCCAAACCGTTGGCCAAGCGTAGCGATTATGACATATCCCTCCTAATATGATTGTTGGGGGAGGCTTGTCCAGCAGTGGATTTCTTTCAGCTATATGTATGATAATGTAAATTCGTCTGGTATCACGCTTCCAGTACCTACATACTGGCCCTATCGGAAGATCAGCACTGCAGAAAAGAAGTACTAGCTGAGATAGGGCCATTCTTCATACCAGTGCGGATAAATTAAAAAATGTTTAAAATGTATACCACAATTATTGTAATGTATTTTCCGTATACGTTATGAAAATAAAATTATTTCTTTCTTTCTTTCTATAATGATGACGATTAAATCTCAGACTCTAATCATCTAGTTTTGCGGTTGACTGTACGACCTCATACCTACATATAACAAAGTTAATAAACATATATTATGGATATTATACTACGGTCACCGTAGCCTAGGTGGTAGTGCTCCTGCCTCCGAAGCTGGTGGTCCTGGGTTCGAATCCCGGTAAGTGCAAATATTTGTGTGATGAGCACGAATATTTGTTTCTGAGTCATGGATGTTTTCTATGTATATAAGTATTTATCTATCTATATAAGTATGTATATCGTCGCCTGGTACCCATAGTACCAGCTTTGTTTAGTTTGGGGCTAGGATGATCTGTGTGACATTGTCCAAGATATTATTATTATTATAAAACTCCATGTTTGTGTATATTCGCACACACTCCTGTAATATAATATCTAATGCGTAGTTGGCTAGTCTTTCTTGAGATTTGCCATAGCAGGCGAAATTTGGCCATCAGCTCTGTAATTTCAGCCAATGAGGAACTTACCGTTACTACGGGCACTTCTAATCTATATATATAAAAATCAATGCCACTTTTCGTTGTAATGTTATAACTCAACAACGCCTTCACCGATTTGGCTAATTTTGGTCTTGAATTATTCGTGGAAGTCCAGGGAAGGTATGTACGTAGATAAAATTTAAAAAAAATCTTGAAAAAGTATAAAATCAACATCTTTCTATACTCCCATATACAAACAATTTGTACTAATACTTAAAAGCGTAGCGAAGCACGTACCGGGCCGCTAGTAATACATAATATAAAATATAAAAATATAATATAAAATAAAATACATAATATAAAAATATAAGTTTTACCCGCGCTAAACTTTATAAATTATAACAGATCCTTCACCGTAGGTGATAGCGTGATAATATGTACCCTATATGTTGACCCGACGCGACGCCTTATTAATATTTATGCAAAATTTGAAGTAAATCCATGCAGTACTTTTACATACAGATAAACAGACAAAAATTCTAAAAACTATATTTTTGCCTTCGATTTCGTTTGTAGATAATAAAAAATATTCAATGTACAGTTTTGACTTTCCTACGATTTTATTATATGTATAGATTATTTATTATGTACAAAAATCCTGTATACACTCAACAAAAATAATCGTCGCGACACCATACTGTTCAATGCGAAATAGAAAGACGAAACGAAAATATCTGGCTTGCTTTCTATAAGACAGAGAGAGAGGGAGACAGACAGAAAAACATGCGCACGCAGCACGCCTTACAATAGCTTACTATAGCAAAAAGTGTCGATATAACTTTTCGTCTTCATTTTTTCCGTCTAGCCCCCTTTCGCAACGCGCGATAAGGAACTTCGTTCCAATAAATGATAAGTTAAATATATTAAGCTACTTTCTTTTGAAAATACTGAAGGGATACTAATTGTATAGGTTCCTATATAATGTACTGGACTTTTTAAATCTAGGATACCTGTCACATTTTTAGACACATTAAGTTATTAAGAGGCAAAAAAACAGTGATTTTTACGATAAATGGCCAACTTTGGCTTTGTTATTCTCAGTAACTGCAATGACTGTGGCGCAGCGGCTAAGACAGTCGCCTCTCCGCTTCGTGTCGTGGGTTCAAATCCCGTGCCGGACAACCATTTGTGTGACCCATAAATAGTTGTTATGAGTCTGGATGTAATTTGTGTCCGTCTATTATATGTTTGTAAAGTACCCCGCGACACAGGGATTAGATTCCCTGGTGCGGGCGTTGTCTTTTTAAAGAAAAAGAAGTCGTCGAACTTGATCAATTACAACTTATTTAGTATTGGACAATAATCTATACATTATAATAAAATCTTAGGAAAGTCAAAAATGTACATTGAATATTTTTAAAAAGGGATACTTGGGACTTGATCTACAATCGACATCGAAGCAAAAAATATGGTTTTTAGAATTTTGTCTGTATATCTGTTTGTCTGTATGTATGTCCGGGCTAAACTCAAAAAGTACTGCATGGATTCACTTCAAATTTTGCATGAACATTATTAAGAGGTCGGGTCAACATATAGGCTACATATTATCACGCTATCACCTACGGGGGAGTAGCTGTGATAATTTTATTTTAGTTTAACGCGGGTAAAACCGCGGGGCACAGCTAGTTATTAATATAGTTTACTAGCTGTGCCCCGCAGTTTTACCCGCGTAAATTTTTATCAATTATCACTCCACCATAGGTGATAGGGTGATAATATGTACTTATATAGCCTATATGTTGACCCGACCTCTTAGCAATATTCATGCTAAATTTGAAGTAAATCCATGCAGTACTTTTTGAGTTTAGCCCGGACATACATACAGACAAACAGACACACAGACAAAAATTCTAAAAACTATATTTTTGGCATTGATGTTGACTGTCGATCACGCCCCAAGTACCCTTTTAAAAAAATATTCAATGTACAGTTTTGACTTTCCTACGATTTTATTATATGTATAGATAGCGGCCTCACTTTTCACATATCTTCATTCAGTCAGTGCTAACGTATAGGCCTCGGCTTAGTTTAAACTCCAGATCTCCCACGAGTCATATATTATGCTCTATAGTTTGTCCACTATTTTTGTTAAAATATATTATTATTAAAACTAACGTGAGGTGCTAACATAATGAAAGATAGTAACGGGTATCTTTGATGGGGTGCACTTGCGTACAGCACTTCGACCCTTCAGGATCTTTTGTACTAAACGGGTAACTCACGTAATTAATTTAGATTAAACGTTAGACGAGATGAAACGTTGGCCGAATCCAACATAAACGTTGGCCGAATCCAACATTTAAACTTTGGCCGAATCCAACATAAAATTAATGAGGGCTACCGTTTTTGTGCTCACCAGTCGGCGCCACTGTCGCGGAAGGTCCACTATAGCTGATCAAAATCATTGTTATTGTGGACGCGACGAATGTTTTTACGAAAAACATTTAAAATCCTGTTAAAGTGTTTCATAAATAGCATGCCGCAGTTTTGTGCAGTCCCCGCACAACACTGCGGCATGCTATTTATGAAACACTTTAACAGGATTTTAAATATTTTTTCAAATATTTATTACAGTCATCGAGCTGTTACTCATTTTGTAATTTATTTAGTTTTAAACCAAAATGTTTAGTTATAATCGCAGTTTTTATTAATAAACAGCGTAACCCAAACAAAAACAGTGTATTTTGACGTTTCGTAGACCTGCCGCGATGCTAGCGCCTCTAGCGGCAAATTGATACGCGGTAGCCCTCATTACGTGAGTTACCCGTTACTATCTTTCGTTTGTTAAAATACATTGTAATTTGTTGAGATAAAATAAAACTTTTTGTCATTGAATTCATATATTTATTATTGATGGGCCTGTTGGCGTGGTTGGCAAATGCTTGTTTCTCACGCTGGAGGTAGTGGGTTCGATTTCCATCCAGGACAAACATATGTATGTACCATCCTGTAACCATGTTTTTCGCAAATAAATGATCTTATCTTATCTTGCATGAACATGTCTGTTTGGCCTGCGTCTGGGTGTAATTATCTGTATAAATAAGTATTTACAAAAGAAAAGTAGTATATTAGTTATCTGGTTTCTATAGTACAAGCTCTACTTAGTTTAGGATCAGATGGCCGTGTGTGAATAATGTGTTAGTAAAACCTTGTATTTCTTGTCACTTTCGTATTATTTTACTTTTAATGTAGGTAATCTCCATATCATACGGATGATCCAATCATAGATACTTACATTAATTATAATTATTATATTGTTTTCAGAAAATGAACTATTAAAAAAGTCTATGCTGACTTTGACTAACTTCATCAAAATGAAGAAAAACTCATTCGTATTAGAAATAGATATGCAACTAGTATTTTTGGACGTTCTTGAAATGATAACTGAATGTTGCGCAAAATATGACCAGTTGAAACCCGAAGACAAATTACTGGATAACGAACAGCAAGATCATATAAAAATATTACTTACTGCGCTTCATATTAAAGTCAATACTAGAACGCCAATTAAAATAAGTGAACAACAACTCAAAGATTTGAATAGAGAGATTAAACGTTTGAGCGCAATCATAGAATTTTCTAAAATATATAAAAAAGCAAGAGATGTCTATGACGATCCAAAGGTGAGGGAACAAACTGAACTGACCAAATCCCAAGTATTGTCACTGTCGCCGTTCGACGAAGATAAAACAATAGACTCGATGATGGTATTGCAGAAACTGATCAAACAAACTGGACCAATATCGAAGCACCAAAGGCAACTGATCGTGCAAGCTATAGGTTTACAAGCTGGACATTGGTTTAAATGTCCAAACGGACATTTTTATTGCATCGACAGGTGCGGCGGTGCGATGGAAGAAAGTACTTGTCCCGACTGTGGAGCCTGCATTGGTGGACAGAATCATGCTCTAGCAGCAGACAATAGACACGCTCCAGAAATGGACGGTTCTCAGTTTGCCGCTTATTCAGAAGAAGCAAACAATTTGGCAAACTTTGACATGGAAGATCTGCATTAAATAAACTACACGTGTGGCGCAGCGGCTAAGACAGTTGCCTCGTCGCTTCGTGTCGTAGGTTTGAGTCCCGCGCCTGACAACTATTTGTCTGACCCATAATTGTTCTGAGTCTGGGTGTAATTTGTGGCGTTGTCTTTTAAATTTAAATGTATAGAAATGTGATGTTCTACAGTTACTTATTATAATATTGTTTTCGCAGTAAATTATAGTAATACATTTTGTTATTTGAAAGATGACTGTTAGGAACGCATTTATTGTAAATCTTCTCCCATTCTTTCTTTCTGTCCTATTTTCTCCTTATTTTTCAAGTTCTTCAATAACAATTATATGTGTTACATTTCATTTTCATGCATTAACTTAGTAGTCCATTTCATTAAAATTGTATAGGTGTATGATCTTCCTTTCACTGTATCCTTCATTTCTCATTCATTTTGTGACTCCTATCTATTCAATTACAAAATTTCTACTGGCTTAAAACGTCCGGCACATAATATTTCATTTAATTATTTAAAATAAATCCAAAAATGAACGGAAGCGGATATGAACATTACATAGTAAATTTGACATTTAAATGTAGTATGCACGGTTTAATAATCAATGATAATAATCGCATTATATACTCTCTGACAGAGTGTTGCCTGTCTTTGCCACGACCGTTAGCTACCTTATTCCTTAACTCCTTCCCTCAACAAATACCCGTTTTAAGGTCGATAGGTGATATGTTTAAATAATAATGTTCAATTTTTTTTTATTTAATTAACTACTATAATTTGAAGAGCAGTAATATTTCACACTATGTTCGTGATAGGGGCTCCGGGACCGCTTCATTGGATGCTTCATTGTATTTTGAATTTGAATAATAGCGGCGCTAACCCAATATAAATTTATGTAAGTTAGCTATAATTTATTATTATTTCTTAAATATAATTAGACTTGATATTGAATGTAATCTATATTTTATAAGCTACTATTTTCTATGTACGGCTTAGATGGCTTAGCCATATTTGTAAACAAAATTTTATACAAGAATAAATTTGACATGTTTAATTTTAACAGAAAGATAAATAATAAATGCTATCCTGAAAAATCTTACACTCGTAGTTTTATTTATAATGTTGGCAACATAATGATCCCTATCACAGACTTCACATTCTTGTATTCTCGCGGCTATCTTTTATAGGTACAACCAATTCTTCTAGCAAAGTTTAATAAATTCCCTTGTACATTTATCGCATTTTTTATTTTTTTCCCTTCGTTTTCATGTGAAGTGAAGTGAAGTGACTTTTAGCACTAAATGGCGCCAAAGTTAACACAAATTGTGAAACACGGAGCCACTTAGTGTTCTCAATTCTCTGCGACGTTCATAATTATATGACCAGTCAGTAAGCACTAAGTATGAATATACTAGATTTAATCATAAAGTTAGTATACGTTTTAAATCTAACGTGCCTATACAGTTTATCTATTTATATTTTACCCTAACAATGGGTAAAAATATAAATAAACTTCGAGCATTTGATACCCTAAATGAATTCACTGCTAGTATGGAAATGTATCAGTTATACTTGGAGTTTCAAAAATATTCCCTTTAAATAAGCTTTCATAATTATGTATACCTAATTGTATGTGTATATATTGTACAAGTTTTGTACAAGGCCAAACTTTTTTCGGAAGAAATGAGCTCAATTATATATTGCTAATAATAATATTCTTCAGTGTGATTCTTTATCACTACATATTTACTTTTCGTATGGGCAGTGGTTATCCTAGTGTGAGAGTTGTTCATGCCCCTTCTATAGACAAAGAAATATTTTCTTTATATCGCCTTTGGGGTTCACTATCAAAAAGAACTTCGAATAATTTCGTTTCTGAGACAAATGCACCGTTCACGGATAACGTGGCGGAGCATTCACGGGGATATGAGATATGCCAATTCTGGGGTAATGATTGGCAATTTTGATTTTGAAGGTGCTTTTCGTGACATGGTTTTGGAGCTGTTAAGCTTACTTACTTATCGTATGGGCAGTAGTTACCCTGGTGTCGAGAGTTGTTCAAGCCGCCCGTTGGGCTTCTGACATGGCTACAATCAAGACCGACAGCATAACGTGCCCTTCGAAGCACGGAGACGCTCAGAAATTAAGCCACTTTGGCGGTTAACCATCTATGGACTGACCGCGAGTTGCTTGACCTCACCAATCACTTACGGACCGATGAGAGCATCTGTCTATGACTATGAGCTTATTTGAGGAAACATGGATCAAATCCAATACAAAAATATACAGAAAGAAACAATGTTCTTTGTGGTGAAGACGTGCTTCCAGTTATTTGGACATTCCAGCATGACATCTATTCAAAGCATACCTACCTACTGCATTCACCGGTAAGGAATGTTTCACACCGTTACCTATCAGTTTCATTCTTAAATTTGTCAGGTTGGTCCAGATCTTTGATACAAGCTGAAGAAAAAGGTTTCTAATCAACAGTGTAACAATTTAAAATAGTCAACCCATAGTTGGTACATTAAGTATGAATTATCAGAAGAACAGGTACAGCATTAGTAATGGAAGAATAGAATCGCTTAGTACTAATAGCACTTCTATGTGTAAACGGTCACTTAACCTAAAAACTAACTAACCTAAAATGATCATCATGTCAGCTCATGGAGTTGGGAGTGGCATACGGGAAGAGATAACAGAAAACAACCATTTGTATTATAACATTAATTATTTTGTATTTATTGTGATAGGAAAAACTAAAACGATATTCACTTATTTTACACGATTGATATAACAGCACCATGGCAACCGTAAAGTTGCACATACACTTGGTATATATTAGGCTGGTGCTACATTGAATCTATCGCTTCAACACTCCTTCTCACATGCCTAATGTAGACCCATACTGTTTCTCAAATATAGTAGTCTTGGACCAGGTAATCCTTTCGTCAATAGATCGGCCTCCATATCTTCTGTAGGCTGATATAAGACTTCTACTACTCCTTCTTTGATGCAGTCTCTGATATAGTGCATCTTCAGGTCTATGTGCTTCCACTTTGAAGATACTATAGGATTATGATAAAGTTTAATAGTTGCTTCATTGTCATTCAATATTAGTATCTTATCTTGTGTAATACCAAGATCGTAAAAAGCGCTCGTAAGTAAACTGTTTCTTTGACAGCCTCCGTTAGAGTGACATATTCAGCTTCTGCTGTAGATAAGGCAATGCTTCTTTGTTTTCTACAAGCCCAACTGATTGGAGCTCCTGCAAATTTAAAGCAATATCCAGAAAATGATAATCTATCTATCCTGCAACTTCCCCATTGCCGTCAACCATACCGAGTAACTGTTTATTTCCGGTCTTCTTAAAATGTAAACCGATATCTTTTGTACCTTTTAGGTACCGTAGAACACGTTTCACGCTTTTGAAATGGATTTCGTTATGGTTAAAACTGTCATTAAATTGCGACAGGTAACTCATAGCAAATGCGATGTCTGGCCTTGAGGTAACAGCGAAATACATTAACGTGCCAATTAAGTTTTTGTAGGGTAAATCCACTGTCTCCCTTTTATTTGGTTCTAGCGCAATGTCTGGTTTTATCGGCGTAGTGGTAGATTTACAATCTTCCATCTTGAAACTTCTTAGAGCTTCTTCAATTTTCTTTTTTTGTTTAATAATGATTTCGTTGTCGGTGTACGATACTTCCATACTAAGAATACGTTTTGGCTTACCCAGATCTTTCATTTCAAATCTTTTAGAAAGCATATCTTTTATTTCCTTTAATTTCTTTTGACATGAACAGGCTAGTATTAAATCATCGACGTAGATACTGATATTGCTCTCACTCCTCCTTTTGTATATATGTATACACAAGGTTCTGCTTTTGAGGGCTGAAAACTAATATTTTTTAATTCTGTTTCTAGTTTGATGTACCATTGCCTCCCTGCCTGCTTAAGTCCATAAAGAGCTTTTAATATCAAACATACATTTTCTCCTTCTATGCTTTTAAGATTTGTAAGAACCTCTTTTGCCTTGTTGTAGACGGTTAAGTCTTCAGACGGAAACTTGTCAACCACAATCTCTCGAACGTATTTGTCTACATAGTCAGGTATCTTCATATAGATTTTTTCATTACCATTTAAGTATGCCGTGACTACATCCATTTGATTTAAATGCAGACCTTCTTCACTGGCAATACCAAATATAGTTCTTATAGAACTTAATTTTGCTACAGGTGCAAAAGTTTAATTATAGTCAACGCCTAACCTCGCGCAACAAATCGGGCTTTGTTTGTCACTTTATTATCTGGGCTTACTTTCTTTCGTAAGACCATTTTGTAATCTATGACTTCATACCATCCTCTTTCTTTACAATTTTCCATGTACCATTTTGGATGTGTGATCTAATTTCTGATCGAATAGCCCCACTCCAGTCTTCATTTATGTATATCATGATCTTCGGAAGAGTAAGCTATTTCAGATATTAGTTGACATTCTCCTGATGATTTTCTATATCATAATCTTTCATCCAAGTAGGTTGTTTTATGATTCTTCTCGGCCTTTCTACAGTTATGACATCAGATGTGTCAACGTAATATTCATCGGATGATAATTCATCAATATTTGTATTAGGTACATTATTTATATTCGATAATAAATAATGTATCTAATACAAATATTGATGAATTAATTAAATAATTAATTAATAATTAATTCCTAATTCTCATGCAGCGAACGCAAATAAACATGGAAGCATTCCTAGCTCGTGAAAATGACCCAACGCAGATTGTGCCGCGGTAGGCGGGGCTTAAAAATTGTGCCGCGGACCGAGTGGGACCGAGTTTGCGCACTACAGGCATCAATGGCGGTCGTCTGTCAGTTATTAGTTTCAGCGTGTTTAATTTCCAAAAATGCCTTCCTGTGCAGTGAAGTGGTGTATTAATAAATCTCATTTGCATAACAAGAGTGTTGGAATTAGTTATTACGAGTAAGTACATCGCTATATATTTTAATTTTATTAAATATGAATCAATCAAATTCACACAAAATATATGGTGATGTTGTTATGCAAACGAATCAATTTATTTATCTACACAAAAATTATGACGATTTTTTTTTATTTATTACAATTATTTTAATCTTAGATAAAATACTCAGCATCTTTAGGGTATGCAGAAAGAATGGTAATGGGGGTATTAAAACAGCTTGGTTTCTTCAAATTTCCACTCGATCTAAAGCGAAGAGAACTATGGACAAAAACTGTTCGTTTGGAAATGAATTCAATTCAATTTTATTTATATATTTACAGGGTAACTTGTAAAGAACCAATTACCCCACAGGACTAGATAGCTAAAACCATAAGCAACAATATTTATTTTACAACTTTTGATAATTTGTATTTTTTTTTGTAAATAGTCTATATTAATTAATTTACCACTTGAATGTTTATAACTCTACGTGCATCGTAAATAATATATGTAACCAGGCGGCTTGCGTAATCTTTGCGATGACCGTAGAGTAAGTTGTTGCTTATGGTGTTAGCTTCCTAGTCCTGCGAGGTTACTGGTATTTTACAAGTAACCCTGCATATCTAGATCACCTATAATTTCAAGTCGATTCGTCCACGCGTTTTCAAGATAAAGGGTATTGACAGACAGACGGATGGATAAAGAAGTGAAGGGGGCCCTAAAAAGTAGTACTTAAGTATACCTACGGATATTGTAAATAATAATTAGTGAATAATTGGTCACAAATTTGTTTTATTTACCTATTATCATAGCAAATAAACCCATTACTCGCCAAATACTGCTCTATTTAAAGACCTTAGAAAAAATCTTGCCGTTAAGTTCAAGATACTGTATATTTTATCATAATTCTTTATTATTTTAATAATATCAATGTCACGGTGAATTATTTTCGTTGCACTTTATAGCATAAAACATCCCTCGGCGAATGTCATGAACATGGTAATTTAGACCCGAACATGACGTCATAAAGTCTACTTTTAAAAGGTGTATCTGAGCGGTAATATTTCGGCCAATCAGAGACGGTATTTCGTTGTGTCAGTTTGATTGGGATACTGGGTCAAAATTTGCGCTTAGTTTCCTTGAAGTAATGCTTCCATGTTTATTTGCGTTCACTGTTCTCATGATATTCTTTCGAGGTTGAAGGAACTTCCTGGTGAATCTTTGAATTTTCGAACGATTCAAGTTCTATTATTGTGTCTGACTTTTTATTTCCTTTAATTTGTTTGTTTTTCACTTTTCAGGTTTTGTTCCGAACTGTCAATGAGATTTTCATAGTTTTGTTCCTTTTTGTAAAACATTTCTGTTATGATTTTAACATCCCTAATGATTATAACTGAATTCTTTTTGGGAATATATATTCGGAATCATTTTGCGTTTTGGGCATAACCAACCAGTTTTGCAGATAACTTTTCTTTTCTTCTTTTCTGAAGTACGAAAGCTTTGCTTCCAAAGATATGTAAGTGATTTCCCGATGGTGTGCGCCCCACTCTTTTCTTGAATGGTGTTTCTCCCTTTAGCGCTTTTGATGGACTTCTGTTTATCAAATAGTTTGCTGTATATACTGCTTCCGCCCACAAGTGCAGTGGTTTTATCCATCAGAGACCTATTTTTTCGTTCGCTGATTCCATTTTGTTGTGGCGTGTAAGGTGTACTTCACCTTCTTTGGATTCCATGGTATTTCAGATAATCGTTAAATTCTTTATTAACTTCCGTAATCTGATTGCAAGTTTTTAATTTTCAGGCCAGTGAAATTTTCCACTTTACTTTTATATTCCTTAAATTTATCGAATACTTCATATTTCCTTTCTATGAAATATATACAACAGTACCTACTATAATAATCAATGAATGTGACATAATACTTTGATCCAGCTATTGACTCACATTTAAATGGACCACACACATCGCTGTGAATTATCTGCAATGGTTCAGTGATCTGTATGTCATCATGACGCGGGAATGGTAGGCGTGTTAATTTTCCATTAATGCAGGTTTCACAATTATTTAATTTTCCTTCCCCTATGTCAATTCCATACATATTGATGTAACGATTAAACGATTTGAGAAAGATGGCAAAAGAAGGATTGCCTTCTTTTGCCATCTTTCTCAAATCATTTTCATTTATATGGCCAAGTTTCTGATGCCACTGCATGATTTTATTATTTTCGGAAGTCGGTGAGTAATTTAGTTTCTCATTTCTTTTCTCAAATTCCAGGTAGTATAAATCGTTATTTTTCTTAGCTGTTAGTATGACTTGTCCATTACATTCAACTATATAAGCTTTATCTTTTTCAAAAATTACTTTATTACCTCTTTCGGTTATTTTTCCAACTGATAATAGGTTGGTTGTCAATTCAGGAACGAACAATGTTTCATTAAAATTATATTAGGTACTCTTGGTTTTTATTTACTGTCGTCACCTTTCCTTTTCCTTTAATAGAAGTGGTATGTTTATTTGATGCCAGCTTGAAGCTTCCTGACTCGGGAGTCATATTGCTAAACAGATTACTATTTCCACAAATGTGTGATGAACAGCCGCTGTCTAGGCACCACATATTATTATTTTCAACTTCTTTACAGGTATTGAGACAGACATTGAAGTTTTTCGCAGTTGGTTTTTCGTTGTAATCTTTGGACCTATGTGTCTTTTTCTTACTCCAACATGCCTGTGTGATGTGACCTTTCTTTTTACACTTTCGGCAGTATTTGGATTTCTAGCCGTAAAAGGCTTCTTTTCAACGATTTAAATGTTCATTTAAATCGTTGTTTTTCCGCGCTTCATTCTCTTCAATTACTTTTATCTTTAGTTCTTCGGGCTTCGGTAAAGAATCTCTAGTTTCTACTGCTATGCGAAAATTTTCATACGAAGCAGGAAGGCTATAAACCATAATTATATTTAATAGATCAGGATGTAATTCTACGTTCATATTTGCCAACTTGTCTACAATGTCCATGAAATTATTTAAATTTTTACGGACGTCATTTTTATAAGCCTTTTTTAGAATTAGCTGTTTTAACAATGTGGCTTTTCGAGCAGGACCTTTGCTTTGGTAAATCCCTTGTAGACCAGGGTCGATAATTTTTAAAACAAAAAAAAATTGTAGTAGGATGAAACTCATTAGAAAAGGAGGGGAATATTATAAAAATGAAAGGAAAAATAATTTACGGGCGATCTGAGGTCGGGAAGGGGATGGGGGTGAGTTTTTAAGGGTAAAAAACGGTTTTTCTCGATTTCCGGCAAAACTAAAAGTCCTATCGAAAAAACTCAAATGGCAAAGTTGTAGGTAATAAAAAGATCTAAAACTTTTGTGTTTACACTTTTTTCACATAACCTAAAATTTATGAGAAACCTTCAAAAAACCAAGTTTTTGGTTTTTTATTTTTATCTTTTACATACTTTTTTTCTTTTTTAACGAAATTTAGTGAAAACTTACCTTTTTATGTCCCAAATACGCTGTAATTTATTTGATTAAAAATATTTATTTTTTCACCTTACTTTGAATTAATATCGAAAAAAACACCCTAATTTTCAATCGAAAAGTCACCCGTCAAAATATCAGCTTTTTTTAAAAAGTTGGTATTTTTTCTGTTCGTTGTAATCTCTACTTTCCGATGGTGAAAAAAAATATATATGTTACTATAGTAAATCTTCTCTGAAAATGCAAAAAAAAAAAATTCTTTTTTTAATTACTATAAAAAAAATTGAGCTCGTTATTAAAATTAATACTTTAATTACTCAAAAAACATTGGATTACATGTAACATTTATAAAATTGCAAATAAAAATATACTTCTATAATTAACAAACAAATAAGTTAATAAAATTAATATTTAATAAGACATCTACAATATTTGGAGAAAGTTGTCGAATCTTCTTTAAATTATATGCGTAGATGTCTATTTATATTTTAAGATAAATTATATACCTGAGTGACCTACGAAAAATAGTAGCCCATCAAAAGGTATTTCATGGAGAAATGGGGAAGGGGCTAGGCGGGTAATAATAATCTCCTTAATTTTGCACAAACAAATTTAGTTAATCCCATAAAAAAAAATATTTCATAAAACATTAAAATATATTTAAAAACTATAAAAAATATATAAAATATATATCATAAATATATTTTTAATAACAAACGTTTGGCCGATTTTTATATATATTTTATACATTTCAAATATATTTCAGATATATTCAAAATATATGAAATATACATGAATATCAGCCAAAAGTTAGTTATTAAAAATATATTTGCTATACATATTTTTTTTTTATATTTATACATTTTAAATAGATTTTTGATATACCTATTTATAATATATTTTTTATACATTTTGACATTTATTTCTTTAATATTTTGTTGTTTAAAAATATTGTAATGAATAACGTAATCAGAATAAAGTATCTACATTTAATTGTACGATTTACATTTATATTTATATATAATGAGATTTTCTATGACATAAATGTAATAAGCATTAAATAGATCAACTTTTTAATTGAAACAAATTGCAGCAATCACATTTTTAGATGATTTTTTTCATAATAATTAAAAAAAAATCGAATTCGACTTATTTTCGATTTTTTGCATTTTCTGAGAAAATTTACTATAGTAACATATATATTTTTTTTCACCATCGGAAAGTAGAGATTTCAACGAACAGAAAACATACCAACTTTTTGAAAAAAGCTGATATTTAGACGGGTGACTTTTCGATTGAAAATTAGGGTGTTTTTTTCGATATTAATTCAAAGTAAGGTGAAAAAATAAATATTTTTAATCAAATAAATTACAGAGTATTTGGGACATAAAAAGGTAAGTTTTCACCAAATTTCTTTAAAAAAGAAAAATTTATGTAAAAGGTAAAAATAAAAAACCAAAAACTTGGTTTTTTGAAGATTTCTCATAAATTTTAGGTTATGTGAAAAAAGTGTAAATACAAAAGTTTTAGATCTTTTTATTACCTACAACTTTGCCATTTGAGTTTTTTCGATAGGACTTTTAGTTTTGCCGGAAATCGAGAAAAACCGTTTTTTACCCTTAAAAACTCACCCCCATCCCCTTCCCGACCTCAGATCGCCCGTAAATTATTTTTCCTTTCATTTTTATAATATTCCCTTCCTAAATAAAAAGTGAAAAAAATAATAGTAGGATGAAACCCATTAGAAAGGTTTCATCCTACTATTATTTTTTTCACTTTTTATTATTTTTAAACGCTTCTACCCTGGTCTATTGTAGCTTTAGCATAACTCTTTAGAAGTTTTACATCTTTTCACTTGTTTAAGCTCCGAAGGTGAGATGAGCAACAATAGTTCAGATCGGGCAAGTAAGTCATTTTCACAAAACTTACGTTTTTCATCTTCGTCTTTTGATTCGGTGATGTCTCCATTGGCGTATCCATCCATAGTCCATTTTTTATCAGGACTGCCTTAGCTTGCACGCTCCACGTATCCTAATTATCCTTTGAAAGAGCTTCAATACGATATGCGGCAGTCGTGCTCATTTTTCTTTTTCTCCGATCGCTCTGCTACCATTTGATGGAGATGGAAGTGGCATACGGGAAGAGATAACAGGAAACAACCATTTGTAGTATAATATTAATTATTTTGTATTTATTGTGATAGGAAAAACTAAAACTATATTCACTTATTTTACACGATTGATATAACAGCACCATGGACACCGTAAAGTTGCACATACATACACTTGGTATATATTAGGCCGGTGCTACCTACATTGAATCTATCGCTTCAACATCAGCCAAAGTACGTCCACAGCTGGACAAAAGCCTCCCCAAAGAATTGGGGAAATGCCATAATCGCCAAGCTTGGCAGACGGGTTGGCGATGGCAGTAAGATGGCCATAGTTCACAGAAAAACGCTGCTGCCCGTTATCTGGTACGTATTTCCTCGGACGCTTTCTAAGCACCCAACGGGATGAGATGGTGTAATGATATCTTATGCCGTGACCACACAGCAGAAAAAGAAAATGGTACTTCTTCTTTATAGCAAATAATAATAATAGCAATAACCCTAGTTCCCTGAGTCAATCTCGAATCTGTATTTATTAGAGCATTAGCCACTAAATACACACAAGGAATAAAATAGTTCATTTTAAATCTGAAGTAACAATCACTGTAGGTTTAAATACTCTTTTATAACAATATCCGGTAATGAAATAGGTATAATCTTAGTTTCTTGAGACTGCTATAGTGTTAACTTCGCTACCAATCTACTATCATCTATATTATTAATTGTTTTGGAAAAGTATGTGAGTAAGCATTTTCACTGTTTAATTATATGAACATGTTTTTTTTTTTAAGTACTAATTTTATATAAAATACTAGTTGTGAGAAAAATCGTATTATCAAAAATAAAACTTGTTAACATGAGTAGGTATCCTTTTCCCATAAACTACAATTTTAAGGTCAAAGCCAAAGGTACTTTATTCCGTAAAAATTTTACATTTATGTGGAATCGTCATATTTTTTTACCCTACCGTGCAGTGCATGACGTGGCAGCTACTGAGAAACACTGCCAGAAAACTCAGTAGGAATCTTTTTTTAAAATAAAATATACTTAAGATTAATTACAATCATGTGTGTTGACTCAGAACAACTCAATCCCAAGCACTTATATCACTTAAATAATCAGAAATTTTGTAATATGCCCTGCTACACAATTTGGCTTTAATAATTCTTTTAAACTTATTCGTAGACAATTCTCTAATATCATAGGGAAGTTTGTTATAGAATCTTATACATTGCCCCATAAAAGAGTTACTTATTTTGTGGAGACGGGTAGTATGCAATATGAGATTATTCTTATATCTAGTATTTACATTATGTGTATCGCTCCTTTTACAGAAGGAATCAATATTTTTATGCACATATAGTAAGTTTTCATATATATACTGAGATGGTACAGTTAGAATGTTGACCTCTTTGAACTTTTCTCTTAGAGACACTCTCGGGCCAAGATTATAGGTAGCTCTTACAGCTCTTTTTTGCAATATAAATATGGTGTTAATGTCAGCAGAGCTACCCCAGAGAAGAATTCCATAGGACATTACACTATGAAAATTGTTAGATGGTAGGGTTTATTGGTCCTACCAATATAAACTCAAAACACGAGTGATCTTTTACATTTATATTATTTTATAATATTACACAGAAAATAAATCAACAGCTTGACAAAGAAAAGAGAACAATTTTGTTTCTTATTATTTTTATATATTGACACATTGTCAAAACTCATATAACAAATAACTAAATGAGATTACAAACTCATTACTTCAACACTCGTCCTTAATCTCATACGAACTCTCTACTCTTCACTCATTCAACATGCCAACCCAACCCCATGCTTCTCACACACCATTCATACTTACCTCTCAACAACGCCTTGGTCAACACATCTGCTACTGCATACTGCATCATTCGCGCTGTCTCCTTGTATGATAATTTTATAACACCATTTGCTACTGTCTCCCTTACGAAATGATGTCGTACGTCAACGTGTTTGGTACGTTGATGGGTTCTTGGCTATAGCCATTGCTGATTGACTATCAGTGAAAATAGCTATTATAGGCAACGTTTGTCCCATCTCTGATAAAAATCTTTGTATAAATATCGCTTCCTTTGCTGCTTCAGATAGCGCAACATATTCTGCCTCCGCAGTTGACAGGGCTATGGTTCTTTGTTTCTTGCTTTCCCAAGATATTGCTCCTCCTTGACACATAAATACCCACCCTGAATTAGATTTGCGATCATAATCTCCAGCATGATCAGCATCTGCATATCCAATAACCAGATCTTCATGTTTACTTCTTGTATATCTCAATGAATACTTAATTGTGCTTTTAAGGTAGCGTAGAACTCTCTTTGCCGCTATCCAATGTTCATCTCCATAGCAACTGTTAAACTGGCTTAATTGGCTTACTGTGTGAGCAATGTCAGGTCGCGTACAAACTGCCAAATACATTAATGATCCAATTAATGCCCTATATGGAACACTTTCCTTTAACTCTTGATCGGGTTGCGGCCTCTCTAGACGTTGTCCTGACACAGCTGGAGTAGCAACTGGTTTACAGTTATCCATATTAAATACTTTTAAAATTTTCTCTATATACCGTTCTTGATCCAACTTAATTCCTTTGTCGTCTTGAGTTATGCGTATTCCTAGCATTAGCTCAGCTCTACCTAGGTCTTTCATCTCAAACTTCTCTGTAAGATCTTTCTTCACCTTGCGCAGAACTTCCTCATCATTCCAAAATATTAAAATATCATCAACATACACCGCTATGATGATGATTTTTCCACCGTTAAATCTCGTATAAACACACGGCTCATTTTCAGATCTCTTAAACTGAAGTTTTGTCAATTCATCATGAAGTCTTGTATTCCACGCTCGTGGAGCTTGCTTAAGTCCGTATAGCGACCTTTGCAACCGACATACATGACTCTCTTTACCTTTTTCTTCAAAACCTTCTGGCTGTTTCATATAAACAACTTCCGTTAAACTTCCACTGAGAAAAGCTGTTTTTACATCCATCTGATCAATCTTCAGATTCATATGAACTGCTAGCACCATCAGTGTCCTCAGTGAGCTATGCCTCACAACGGGCGAGAAAGTCTCAAAATAATCGATGCCTCGTCTTTGACTAAAACCTCTTAAAACTAGGCGTGCCTTGTATCGCTTTTTTCCAGGCCTCTTCTTTAATTCTAAAAATCCATTTAGAATCAACGATGTTGCAAGACTGTGGTGGGTCCACCAATTTCCACTTTTGGTTTTTCTTAAGCGCGTCCAGCTCCTCCTTAATAGCAGCTCTCCACATTTCTTTGTCTCTACGAGATAATGCCTTTTCTACAGTTAGTGGATCATTCTCTTCCGTAACAGCTTCATAGGTAATATGATCAGGAAATTCCATAGGCTTCCTGTTTCTAAGCGGATATCTCCTTTCTTCCACTACAGGATTTGCTTCGATTTCACTGAGAACTCCTTCATCTGGTCTCTCTTCAAAGGATGCCCCCTGTTCATCTTGTTCATCATATTCAACTACTATGCTATCTCTATCGCTTTGTAAATTGACTATGGACTCTTCTCTGGGAACAGTTTGACTAGCATCATTGTTTTCCAGGTGAATAATTCCAGATTTCCTTCATTCTACAGGATTCTTAGTGTGATGCATCTGGTTTTCGAAAAACACTACATTTCGGGCTCTATGCATTTCTCCATTCATAGGATCAATTAATCTGTTTCCTTTGGATTCGTTACAGTATCCTACAAACACAAGTTCTTTACTTTTCGCATCCCATTTTGACCGTTTCTCATCAACAATGTGCATAAACGCTTTGCAGCCAAATACTCGAAGATTGGATAAATCTGTCTTTTGACCACTTCAGACCTCTTCGGGTGTCCTGTTTCTAACAGCAACAGTCGGGCTTCTATTCTTTAAATACACTGCTGTATTTACTGCTTCTGCCCAGTACTGAATAGGAAGTCCCGCTTCTTGAAGCATTGTTCGTGCTTTCTCTGCAATAGTACGGTTTGCCCTCTCGGCCACACCATTCTGCTCAGGTGTATATGCGATTGTAAGTTGATGCTTGACACCATGCTCCTTTAGAAACGCATTAACTCTTTTATTGTCGTATTTACCTCCATTGTCTGTCCTCAAAACCTTTAGTTTCTTTCCGGTTTGAGTCTCAGCAAAACTCTTGAACTCCCTTATTTTATCAAAAGCTTCACTCTTCTGCTTAATAAAATATACAAAAGTATTACGTGAAAAATCGTCAATAAAAGTAATATAAAATTTAGCACCTCCAAAAGAATTCTCCGACATTGGTCCACTGATATCAGAGTGTACCAATTCCAATAACTCTTTAGCTCGCGTAGCCTTATTTTTCTCAAAAGGCTGCCTTGTTTGTTTACCTTTAAGGCAAGCTACACATTCTAGTTTACTAGTAGTATATTTAAAACTCACGCCAGTTGCCATCTTATCTCGCAATAAGGTTAAGTTTCGTACGCCCAGGTGTGCCAGTCTCTTAGGCCATAGCTCCATATTTTCACTCTCGCTAGTTGCTAGTGCACGTGCCTGTGAGGATAAAATTATTTTATATACACCCTTCTCAAGCACACCAGTCACACAAGGTGAGTGAGTCACATTTCGGTGTATGATCACCGAGAACATTTCGGTGATCATACACCGAAATGTTCTCGCTTGATACAGTGCCATACCCCTCCCCATAAACTTTACCTCCATTCGCACAAGTAACTTCAATCTTACGATCTGCCTCTACATAATCACTCATCCAGTCATATCTAGTACTCATATGTCCCGACGCTCCTGAATCTAATATCCATGAGTTATCTTCATTGTGATTCTCTTGATTCTGTGTAGCGAGTGCTGTAGCCGTCGTGACCACATGAGGTCCTTTTTTAAACTTCCTTGGATTATTTGGACAGTCGTAGGCTTTATGTGATCCCTCACAAATGAAGCATTTCATATTCTTTTTAGTTACTTTAGTTTTGTTCCTCTGAACAGGCTTATACGGATTTCTTGTTTTTGTTGTAAATGCACCTCTCTCTGGGTAAGCATTACTTGAACTTGCATATTCTATGCAACCACCTGTCTGCAACAACTTATTCTTTACATAATCAGTTGTTATTAGTCTAACAACTGATTATGTAACGTTCTCCAACGCTAATCTCATTGGGATATACTCATCTGGTAAGCCTTGTAACATCAGTGCCGCCAAGAGTTCATCATCAATCTCTTTTCCTAGATCGGCTAGCTGGCTTGATACTCTCATAAGCTCTGTTACGTAGTCGGTCATCGAACTGAACATGGTTAGCCTAATACTCAGCAACTTAGATAGTAGTCTACACTTATTGTTTATGCCTTTATCTTCATAGGCTGCTACTAAATACTTCCACGCCTCATGAGCTGACTTAGCTTTCCTCACGTGTACTTTGCAATGGTTCTCTATCAATAAGCACATTTTTGCTAGCGCTTTTTGATCACCTCCAACTATCTCTTTGTCCTCATTGTTCTGGGTTATGTCACTCTCTACATATTGCCACAGGTCATCGTGAACAAATATGCATTTAAGATCAAATTTCCAGGTATCGAAATTGCAACTCCCTCTGAGCTTTTCGATTTGGAGACCTGACCCCGTTGTTGTACTCATATTTATATACTGTGTAACTACTTACGCAGGAGAGGATGCTCTCATCAACGCACTCTGATGCAAAGATCAATACACATTTCTCGGTGTAACACTTAGATGCTCGTGTCTACGCAGCAGTGCCGGTCCATAACCTGTTAGATGGTAGGGTTTATTGGTCCTACCAATATAAACTCAAATGTAAACACGAGTGATCTTTTACATTTATATTATTTTATAATATTACACAGAAAATAAATCAACAGATTGACAAAGAAAAAAGAGAACAATTTTGTTTCTTATTATTTTTTTTATATTGACACATTGTCAAAACTCATATAAAAAATAACTAAATGAGATTACAAACTCATTACTTCAACAAAAATAACTGAAATAAACCATTCTAGCTGTGTCAACATCAGTTAGCCGTCTAATAGTTTTCATTGCATATGCTGCAGAACTTAATTTGCCGGACAGTTTTTCTATTTGTGGGCTCCATTGTAGCTTTGAGTCAATAGTGATACCCAAGAACACAGTTGATTCAACAGGGTCCAAGGGTTTAGGGCCCTGCCTTACTAAAGTAATAATTAATACAGGCAACCCTTACAACTGACATTGACAGGTTGACAGATGTATTAGACATTGTGTTGTATTGGGCTACTTCAACGCAAAAAATTGAAAGGTTATAAAGTTATTAACTTTACGTTTAGTAAGTTTCAACGGCTACTAAATACTATCAATAGCGATGCATAGTCAAGAAGCCGATGACGAGAAACAAGACCCAGGACCCGTAGACAACGCGTGGGCTATGAAAATACCCAAGTTTACTCCAGATGATAATCCACATGGTCTTTTAGAAGAAAGCAAATTCGCTACCCTTTTTCCGAAATATCGCGAGCAGTACTTGAAGGAATGTTGGCCCCTCGTACAGAAAGTGCTGAAGGAACATAACATTATCGCCGAACTGGACCTCATCGAAGGTAGTATCATTGTAAAAACCACCAGAAAGACATGGGACCCATACATAATAATTAAAGCTAGAGACTTAATGAAACTTTTATCACGTAGCGTTCCTTTCGAACAAGCTGTAAGAGTTTTAGAAGACGAAATAGGATGCGACATTATAAAAATTAATTCATTTGTTCGTAAAAAGGAAACATTCTTAAAAAGACGGCAGCGTTTAATTGGACCCAACGGAGTGACCCTCAAATCTATAGAGTTACTCACTGAATGCTATGTTCTTGTACAAGGAAATACTGTATCAGCAGTTGGGCCATATAAAGGGTTAGTGCAAGTCAGGAGAATAGTTGAAGATACAATGAAAAACATACATCCAATGTACAATATTAAAAGCTTAATGATCAAAAGAGAACTCATGAAAGATCCCAAGTTAAAAAACGAAAGTTGGGATAGATTTCTACCAAAATTCAAAAGCAAAAATGTTCCGAGGAAGCAACCCAAAAAGAAAGTCAACAAGAAGCCTTATACTCCATTCCCACCTCCACAAGCAGAGAGTAAAGTTGATCGTGAACTTGCAACAGGAGAATATTTCCTTAAAGATGAACAAAAAAGGGCAAAGAGACGCCATGAGAAGGAGGAGAAGCAAGCTCATTCCAAGCAAGCCAAACAGGAACAGAGGCAACGGGATTACATGCCTCCTGCAGAGAAGAATACCACTCCTTCCACTTCCACGGACACAATGGTTGACATTAACATGCTTAAGTCCAAAATGAAAAAGTTTTCTAAACACATGAAGGAATCAAAAAAGAAATCTTCTGAAGATAAAAGCTAGCAATAGTTACTGTGAAGTACACTAACTTCTCCTAACATGGGTGTACCATGTAGTGTATAACTTAAGGTGTAGGTGTGTAACTTAAGGTGTTTAATTTGCACATCAACATGTGTAATACACATAAATAATATCTCATTATACAAGAAATACAATCATTTTTTTTTCTAGAACTGGATTAGTTGAATTGGTTTAGTTACAGTAATCAATTATATAAATTTATTTCTTATAATTTATATATAATAATTTCAGCTATGACTACTGTAATATCAAATATAATTCTATCCAGGCTCCCTTAAAAATCGAATTATTGCTAAACCAAGCCAAATGTATGTAATATATATGCAATGAAAGCAAAAAATTATGAATATTTTCCATAATCAAAGATTTGCAGTATCATTATCATCATATCAGCTGAAAGATATACAGGTTTCTCTCTACAATTGCTGGTATTGCTCTACCTGCATCGAAGTAACTTCCAGTAACTTTTACAATATCAATGGTCCATCTTGTACCAGATATTACTATCGGTATATTAACCTGTAAAGTACCCAGAAATACAAAGCCCAGGGCTAGCTACGTTATGTACAGACAATCATCATGTGAGTAGTTTTAATGAATAAATAATGTACAAAATTGGTTTTATCTTTTTATTTTCAAAAGCTTTAATTCTGGCACCAAATTATTTTTCCCAATATATTTCTTTCCATTCATGTAGGGTTGTAAGACTTCAGGTATATCAATCTTTCCTTTGGGATCTTGATGTGTTTCAAGCAGAGCAATTAACATTCTTGGCACAGCGCATGCAGTGCCATTCAATGTGTGAACATAAGCCAACTTGTCTTTAGTACCATATTTTATGTTAAGCCTTCTGGATTGGTAATCAGTGCAGTTACTGCAACTAGATATTTCACCATAATTCTTACGGCCAGGCATCCATGCTTCAATGTCATATTTTCTGTAAAATATAAATGATTTTAGTACCTATAAACTTTTAAGTTTTTTTAGAATTGAGCACCCCTCAATATGTGGGCATATGTTTATGTCGCATCTTTTTTTTTTTTACTAAACTTGCCTATACTACTTTTCATTTGTAAATACATACTTATAGGTATAGATAATTACACCCAGACTCAGGAAAAACGGACATGTTCATGACACAAATATCTGACCTGGGTGGGAATCGAACCCACGACCTCTGGCGTGAAAAGCAAGCATTTGCCAACCACGCCAGCAGGCCGTATATATTCTGGGACACTTAACACACGGCCATCTGATCCCAAACTAAGCAGAGCTTGTACTATGGAAACCAGATAACTGATATAATACATATCCTACTTTTCTTTTGTAAAAACATACTTATATAGATAACTACACCCAGACTCAGGACAAACAGACATGTTCATGCACACAAATATCTGTCCTGGGTGGGAATCAAACCCACGCACTCCGGCGTGAAAAGCAAGCATTTGCCAACCACGCCAACAGGCCCGTCAAAGAATGGTATATGGTATACCGAACATCAGTGCCCGAAGACAACGACGCGTTTACGAATATATTTTTTTTTATATGGTAGAACTGAGCTGCACCTACATCTGAGTCGAGGGCTCAAGTACTTATGACACATTATTCAGTGAAGGGCACACCATACCAAGGAAATGTCGACTCGATTGGGGTATGGCTTTTAATAATAAGACTTTATTTTCAGACCAAATTAGTGTCCAATAAGTTAGTAACAATTTTCTTATAAACTAGTGGTAGTAATAAGTATTTTTAAAATATGTAACAAATTTACCATTCATTGCTGCGTCATTACATGCGAAATGGCGTAGCAATGATTGACGTAAATGCAGTCTAGCCGACTAGCGATCATGCGAAGGATGCTGTTAGTGCTGCCACGTATTCTGCGCACCAGAGATGCGCATCTCTTACGCATCGTAGCGTAGAAACAATCCACGCGATTCTCAGCAAACATCCCTGATGCACTACAGAATCGCCGCAGCCCCATCATGCTGATGTGAACGATGATGAACGCATTATTAAATTGAACTCGCTTTTGTTGCGTTAATAGACATCCAGGTATACCAGGTGATCAGCAAACGTAAGCTCACATACAAATGTGAAAAGACATTGGTAGGATAGATCAATTTTGCATGTTCTGATTTCTGAATCTTGTTCATATGTATGATGCAAACTCGCAATTTCTGTGTGGTGTGCTTTTATGCTAATTGTACGACCTGGATTGATAGCATGAATGTGAATCTAGCTAAAAAAAAAAATTAGTAGGTAGGTACTCGAAAAATAGTCGCACCATAAATGTAAGTCTAGTGCAGTCATACTCAATACTTTTTTTATAGGGGCCACAAACACGTTACTGTCATGTCGAGGGCCGCAAGCAAAATTATTTAGGTATTAAAAGTGGTTATTTTCAGGTGGGCCAATAACAAAGCCCCGCCGGGCAGCAGTTTGAGTATAGTGAGTCTAGTGCGCGTTCAAATAATGAGGACCTGGGTTGAAATTACAGGTTGCACTCATTGACCTATATGTACTTATTCTATTAGACGCGCAATCCCATATTGAGAATTTGCCAAAATATTTTGGCCGCCGCCCCCGCGCCCTCACCTCGCGCACAGCCGGACTGGGACAGAGTTTTTATTCGAAACAGCGTGTCTAGTTATACATATAAGTCAATGGTTGCACTGCTATAAATCTGTAATGAAATATTCTGCAGATTTGAATATTTAAGAGATTTTTAAATATATTTTTTTTAACTCGAGTTTTAGACTATGCCACTTTATGTATGCGTCAGGATTGAGGGCCCAAGTTATTTAAATTCATGGCCGTTTGCTTTCAGTTTTAACTAATTTTCCTAAAGGTCTTATTTAGTTTCACAAAAGTTCAAAAAATGGGTTCACAATCCTGACCCACATTGTGTTAAAAACTGTTATGGGGTGTTTTTTCGTTAAAAGAAATTCTCAGAAGCAGTCTGGAGTCAGGAAGTTAGTGGTGTTGCACCGTGACTTTGACTTTATTTATTTATTTTAATACATACTGATATAGATAATTACACCCAGACACAGGACAAACAAACATGTTCATGCATACAAACATATATCGGTCCTGAGTAAGAATCGAACCCACGACCTGCGGAGTGAAAGGCAAGCATCTACCAATCACATCAACGGGCCCGTCGAAAAATAATTAAAATTGTAATATTATTATTTATTTATTACCTGTAAGCTGGCGAACCTAAGTCATGTGGGGGCATATCAAGCACTTTCATATTAAAACCCATGGGTGTAAATATTTTTTCCTGAGTTTCTCTCAAATACTCCAACATTTTTTCAGACTGACTAGGTGTGGTCACCACGAACATTTCTACTTTTGTGAATTGATGAACTCTAAAAAATAATATTTTTCATTAAACTCCACTGATCTAGCTGGAATTTGATTATGCTCAAAGGCACACATAGAAAATCTAATTCGTAACTTACCTATATATTCCTCTCTCTTCAATAACATTGGAAGTTTCTGCCCTATAACATCTGCTTACCGCTGCAAGTTTAAGAGGCAAATGTTTTTCATTAAGCTGTGAATTTGCCAACATCCCAGCCAATGACATCTCTGCCGTACCTGACAGATATAAGTCTGGGCCATGGTGCGCTGCATCTAATGAGTATATCTAAAAATAATGATGAGTTAAATGTTAATCAATTAGCATATTCGGGTTCGGAGTCCTAACTAACCTGAAAGTACTAATCTTAATTTCTATTAGGAAATTTATTATCTATAATATAAATTATATAATATAAATTATGAATAAGAAAATTTCTCAGTATCAACCTGAAGTCTGGGAATTGGCAGTATTACACGCCTGCATCTAACCTAACCTCTTTCCAGTGGTGTTCCTAGTTGTCCCATTGGAACATGAGAGTGATGGAATAGAAAGTGCTCTGGTGTCCCTTGCGCCGCCGAAAATGCTAGTTTCCATAAAAATTGGCCACCGATTGATATCTGAAGGTGGCATGTAAAAATGAATAATTGATTCTTTGTGGAATAAAATTATTTGAATTTGAAATGATGCTAGGAATCGATGTATTACAAAAGAGGTTTTTTTTTTTTTAATGGCAATCTGCCGAATTGTCAGCAATTTAATGAACTAGTTTCCTTAATCTCTCATCATTTGTTTTATATTTACCAATGTAGGTACTTCGGAAATAAATTAGTTTTTGCTTTACTCAACATGACGCATTTATTATATTACCTAAACAATGGAGGAAACTTACAGAGCCTTAACTTTAAAAACTGATTGTGGTTGGACCCCAGAGATGGAAAAATAAGCAGAGACAATCCCAAATGGAGAAGGGTTACCAAAGACAGAACACAGTGAAAGCTGTTAGGAGGCCTCTATCAACAGACACACTAAACTAAGGGACATTCTTTAAAGAAACAACACCCAGGCTCCAAACTGACTCCATAATGACCAATTTTGGATAGTTTAATCGACCGTAAATATATACCCATGTGTAGTCAACACCTGACACTGGCAAAAGTTGCTGAAATTATTAGCGAGATTGAAAACAGTTCAGGATAGAGAGGCTACTTGGTTTTGATTTTGGTAGTTCTAAAATTCAAGATAAATACACTTTTCTACAGACACCAGCACATCAAGCTATCCCAATCTGTCAAATTTCCTCAAATTGAAAGTGAGCCTTATGCTTATGTGATAAAGTTAAAAATCTATAAAAGAAATTTGACAGATTGGGGTAGCTGGATGTGCTGGCGTCTGTACTTTTCTTATGAGTAATGAGTACAGTTAATAGTAAGAAAATGCACTTATACAAAAGCCCTTAAGCTATAAGCTTTACTTAAATTTCCTATTTTGTTTTAAAATAAAATATTAAGAACAGACAACAAATATCTATTGAATCTCAAAAATGGGAAATCATAAATTTGATTGTCCGGCGGGTCTCGAACCTGCACCATCTACCAATCCGGGGTAGGTGCTCTGGGTTAAGCTACAAATGATACACGCTGGCAGATCAAATTTAGGATTCCCTTGCTAACACCCTTCTGGAGGATGTAGGTATTACCTATCTTTTGTTTTCTAGAAACATGGCGGACTGATATGTTTTTGTGATTAGATAAATGCTTTGCATTGCTAATAATGCTATAAAATTCAAATATCTATTTAGCTTTGTTTGGTCTTAGACAACCCAGAAAACATCCGGCGGGATGTAGGTGTGGCTTAGTAGACTTTACAAGCGAGTGCTTGGGCATAGGGGTACCATTATTTTGACATTGCACCTATGGGCTCAACTGAGGGGTTGTTATGTATTCACGTATAATATTTTGCGGCATTTGGCTAAATCTTCTGTTTATAGCTGGGCAGCGAAAGTGTTAAACAAGTCGGCAGCAGATTTTTTTTTTTATTTATTTACACACAGAACTACACCACCATTACAGTCAAAACCAATTCGGTGGAGTAGGCACATAATATAGATTCTAAATTAAAAACAGTTATAGTTAATTACTTAAAACTAAATAAAACATTCATTGCCATCGTGAAAAAATTGTAACTTACCTGTGTTCTATCAGAATTTATTGTCATTCCACAACTCTTTATAATATTGCCCGGCAAAATATCAGGTACAGATATTAATTGGAACTTTTGCTTTAACAGGTAACTCACAGTATACTTTATCAGTGCTTCCTCTAACTCAGCAAGTTCTCCTAAGAAATAGTAGCTCTTATGTCCACAGGTGTGTCCTAACTTGTCTGTTCTCATTAGATTGAGCCGTCTAGTTATATCACTAAATTCTAAAGGTACATGTTCACCAAAATCTTTTTTCTCATTTATTTCATTGATGACTTGAGGTTCGTCAATACCCACAACCGATGGATGTGTCTTATTAGGCAGCATACTGAGCTCATTGTGAAAAGTCAGTTTTAAAGCCTCGTACGAACTATCTGTCTTGGGAGTTACCAATAAAGCTTGATACGCGTTTAATAACTTCTTCACATCACCGACACCCTTTCGATTTTTGACGTTGTTGTTAATTTCTGGAGCATTTTTGGGGTTACAATAATATTCAATATCCGGTACAAATACTGAGGAATATGTTCTCCAAACGAATTTCGATTTAGGAACGCTAATTTGTCTTAATATATGACTGACTATCATATTTATTTAGTAAAATAATTGCTATCAAACAATAGTTGTAAAAGAAATTATCATGGACCGTTTAAAACACGCGATAGAATTTAATAAAATAAAAATATTAGCAGCTGTTTTTGACAACTTTTGTGCTGCCCAAAGAGTTTTTTTTTTTTCATTCGCCCTCTTTGGTCAGGCTAAGATCTGTGACCATACCGCCTTGTCTTCAGTTGTAATATTTATATTTAAAAGTCAGTCAGTCATGTCCGTCACGTCCGTCACAGTCATGTCCGTCACGTCCGTCACAGTCAAGTCATAGTCCTCCCCAGTAAAGCAGTGGAGACTTTACTAGAGGCTTAAATGGAGTTTTGGTTTCAACACGGAAAATCACAATTCACGGCAATACTTTCCTCAACTTGTGTACGTTGTCGAAGATGTTATGTCTAAAAATTCACCATATTTACTCATAAAAACTCGAATTTACACCAGTTTTTGAAATTAAAACATAGCCTCTATCCGTCCTTTTCCGCGTTGGCGCCAAAACTCCCTGCCCAAAGAGAATAATAATAAACTGGTGCTGCCAAAGTCCAATAAAAATGTTTTGCATTCTCTTTGCCGAGCTTTAACACAAGAACTCTTTGCAAAATATAATGAATGTTAACACCAAAAATAAGATGTACTTACAAAACTTACTTTAATTTAGTATTAACATTAAATTAAAATAGGAACCTTTATTTTAATTCTACAGATTTCCTAATAGAACTCTACTATCTAATCTTCTACTCATTCAATATATAGTTAAATACATATTCCCTTTTATAGAATGTGTTGACCCTAATCAGAAGAGCTATCTCAGCTATCTCAATCAAATCAAAGTTGAATAGAACATTAGAGGCATTCTGTGTTAGAGATTCTTCTAACACAGAATGCCTCTAGCATGATGTCAACGGCGGCAAAGTTTTGTGCATAATGTTTAAAATAAATAAATATTGCTAAAATCACAGATGATGCTGGGGGACGTTTTATTCGTAAAAAGTCGAGGGAATTCAAGTAAACAATGCCAGAATATAAGTCGTATATTGTAAGAAACATATTTTTGAGTTACATCATCAAAGGGTGCATTCCTGGCTATCCCGCCACTTGCTGTGCTACTTGTAGGACCAGTGGAAGCCAGTGCAGTAAAATAATTAAAATTTATTCCAATTAGCCCCACTCAAACTTTTTGGTATGTATTTCGCTACCAGAAAAGTAAGTTAAGTTAGGTTAGAACTGAGACCAAAGAATGGGCAGAAAAAATTGTTTACAGAAGGAGTCGACTTTTAAATAAGTAAAAACGTTCGCGTTGGGGACGAAAGACAAAAATGATAAAGCTCTTCCCATTAGTTCTAGCTAAAAAATGTGGAATTAAATGAAGAATCCATACACACGGCCATTTGAACCCAAACTAAGCAGTGCTTGTACAATGGAAACCAGATAACTGATATACTACATAATTATACTACTTTTCTTTTGTAAACACATACTCATATAGATAATTACACCCAGATTCAGGACAAACAGACGTGTTCATGCACACAAATAAATGTCCTGGGTAGGAATCGAACCCGGCGTGAAAAGCAAGCATTTGCCAACCACGCCATAAATTTATTAATGAATACATTAATAAACACAGTGGCGAACATTTATTTGTTTAATTTTTTTGATGTGAAACATCTATAGCCGCACGTAAAACAGATTTCTGAAATCTGTTTTACATGCATTTTTTTAGTTTTACATGTCGATTGCACATTGCATGCGCAATCGACTTTTTATTTTCTCATTATGACATATTTAGTTCCTATCACAATATGTTCTTTTCTGCATATTACTTTTACAAAATAATGTCGATGTTTCACATCTGCCAGGCGTCCCGTGACGGCTCACATTTTCGAAGTTATACTTCTTTTGGCGCGATGGAGAAAAATGATGAGAGTAAATTTTTACGATGCGCGCGCACACCGACACCTAAATTTAACAGCATGAAGTTAGTTCTAGGTGGTATGAAAATTGATAACTATGTTCAAGTTGTATATTCTAGTATTTTTATTTAAATAAAATCTTTTTGATTAATTTTAATATTTATCGTTAATCACTACTGCATTTTAGTTATTTTTTTCCATACGCCAAAGAAGTATAACTTCTAACACGTGTACATACGTACATTTATTTTCAATTTTTTATTATTAAATTATGAATGATATAAGAAGTATCTGGATGCGGTATGCGTAGAGATTTGGGGGAGACCTTTGTTCAACAGTGATGATACATGTTGTAATTATTGAATTTTCTATAGTTTCCTGAAAACATAGCTCTTACAAGGAGACACTGTCTCCTACATTGAGTAAAATATAAACTGATATCCGTATTTAAAAAGGAGGGGTCGTGAATGTCCATCGTGCCTTGGTTTTGGGAAAATAGGAAAAAATGTGCTAAATAAAACAGAGGCAATTGATAAGTATTGATTTCTCTATCTGGGGCCTATGCGGACAAAGACGCATTGTTTCATTTTCACAAACTGGTGTAAATTCGAGTTCCTATGTGTGTATGGTGGATTTGTGGACATAACACCTTCGACAAGGTACACAAGATGAGAAAAGTGCCATATTGCTGGGAATTGCGATTTTATGTGTTGAATCTAAAACTCCATAAAAGCTTCTACTAGTCTTCACTGCTTTATTGGGGTAGGATACGGGCCAAGGACTATGACATGACTGTGACAGACTTTACTTGACATTGACTTAATGACGAAAACCAAATTTAATAAAAATATATACTACTGAAGATAGCTCATAAGACCGAAGAAACCGGCGCAGTAAAACCAAAGATATTATAATATAACAAGATTGCGCACTGAGGGAGCAAAAACGGCCCGAGCAAGAAGTAGCTGTTTTGGATGGCATCTCCTTCTAATAGAGTGACCATGCGTCGTGGAATTATGCGAATGTTTTGACGCGCCAAATTTAAAATTTTGTTTTTATGAGAATGAATAAACTTCCTTTTGAAGTATAATCATACTACCTGTGCAGTGCTTTTAAAGTTACTGTTCGCCCCACTGCATACCTAGGTATACGTATTCGAGATGTTTTCGTTACTTATACTTTCTTTATTTTGTATGCCTCTCTGCAAGCAATATAAATTAAATTATACCAAGATTATTTGTAGATTTTTTAAACGTTTGGAAATTATATAATTATTTATTGTACAATTCCCGCCTAATGTAAGTGTGAGTAGTGGTAGATATTTTGGACAAAGGCAATAGACTTTCCAAATATTATATATTCGTAATGTATCCAAATAGTTTTCAAGTATATTATATGTTTTATTTACTTATATTCTTTTTCGCAACAAGTGTTTTGTGTCAGTCGGCTATAGTATTCTAGGATAATTATTGTAATACATATATTCAATATAGATTAGATTGTGAAAATCAGGTAATAGACTACAGGCCCGATTTTTAAATTTATTCCACGGATAGTACTATACTCACTATCTTCATTGAAAATATCTTCTAAGTGGCTTAATCTAAACAACTGAGATAATTTTATATCTTTTGTTATTAATAAGAGTGTAGCAATTGTCTATTTCTTACCTATTTACTCATAACAAACACTGACACGAGGAAACAGTAGCCTCGTTTTAGTGTTAGATATAGTGAAATAGACAATTGTTCATCATCATCATCATCATTACAGCTTAAATAAGTCCACTGCTGGACAAGCCTCCCTCAAGAATCATCTTGAGGGGATATGCCATAATCGCCACGCTTGGCATACGGGTTGGCGATCGCAGTATGATGGTCGTAGTACTCAGAAGGAAGCTGCTTCCCGTCCTCTGGTAGATATTCCCTCGGGTCGACTTCTACGCCCCCCACGGGATGAGATGGGGTGATGATATTCTGATTCTGATATTTGTCGCCGTCACCACACAGCAGACAATTATTACGTAGGTATAAAATACCTAATATACATTACGACAGGTTGGAAAAATCATTTGTTGTAAGAGGCAACAATCTCGAGTAGGTATGCTTAGTGGCTGCTAGTGGGGAATAGTATTTTGTGTCAATGTGCAAAAACTCTAAAACAAATGTGAATGTTATTTGTAATAAAACAGTTAATTGCTATATCAGATTATTATTTACCGGGAACAATATTTATCCATTTTTGTTTCAATTCCTCGTTTTTGGGAAATCTAGAAAAACGATCCATTAAATACGTAACGAATGGTTACCCTGTTGCTGAACTTAGCCAAAATATAGAAACATTACAAGATAACAATTACTTGTGAAAAGAAATACCACTCCTCAGATGACCCTCACTTTTACACCCTTTTACGCAACAAGTTAAAACCATTTTTAAGCAAATTGGAACTGGATTGGAGCACAATACGATAAATAATTTCAAAACAAACATTCGCCATATTTGTTTACAAATTGAGTGTAGTAAACGTCATTTCTTATAAATACTGCTATTGAATTTACTAAACCCAAATTAAATGTATTTAAAAAGCTATCAAAGAATAAGACATAGTTTAAAAAAACGTTGTGTACGTCTTTTTAGTTATATGAAAACATAATCCTAGGTGTTTGACCAAAAATTCTACCATTTTATACGTCAAGTAAGTTATTTTTAGGCTGGCCATCTGTTAGACAGGGACAGATTCCAAAACGAGAGCCTCTCAAGTGGTCCGTTTTTTCCTATTGGTACACTACAAAGAGAAATGGACTGTATCTTAAAGACTTTGAGTTCATTTTACTTTGAACTAAATCTTGGAGTGCGCAATCTTGTTATATTATAATATCTTTGAGTAAAACTGAATAAATAATAGTAAATATATCTGGACGTCAGACGTCAAGTAAAATGTCAATGTCAAATTGTCATAAGCGCGGTTCGCGGTAACGGTGATTTTGGCGCGATTCTGTTTATTTTTATCTTTTTCATTGGGTGTTTGTTCTTGAAACATGAAGTTAGACTATTAAAATTTGAGCGAAATCTGCTACAATGCCGGTTAAAAATCGTGCCAACGTTTTAACTTCACCAAAAGGTGAAACAATACGGAACAAATCTGTTTCACCTCAAATGTAAGTAAACTAATAACTTAAATTAAAAGTTTTGATGTATTTACAAAGCATTTACTTAGGTATCTTCCTTACCGTGTATAAGCAATCCTAAAATGAATATTGTGATAGAACATTTCAAAGATTTTGGAAGTTTATGTCCACTAATATTTTCTTTACATCAACTTTTATAGAGATTTTGTACTCCTATCATACTTTGGTCGTAGTTCTTAGGTCGATATGTATTATCTTGTCCTCGACCTCCATGACAAAGTAGGGTTAGCCAAAGGTTCAGTGCAATGGGACATTTTTATTCAATCGGGTTTTGCTGTGGGTTTTTTTTGGTTGAAACTTCAAAATCCTTAGATAATCTCTCCTCGGTAGTTGTAGTCAGACGTAAATTGTACTTAATCAATGTATAATTCGTACCTTTTTTAATTCTTGTTTTAAAAGACTTAAAAAAAGGAGGAGGTTCTCAGTTCAACTGTATTTTTTTATAGCTTCCTCTTTAAGGAAATGGTTCTCTATGAGTTCATAGGTAAACTGCCCATTAGAATACCCACTGACCTGCATTTGTGCTATTCTGGCAGCACCTTGCTTTTGAAGAAGAAGAAAAATAATTTGAGGCTAAATCAAAATGTATATTAATACTGTTTATTTCATATATGTTACAGAGCAATAAGAAGATCTCCTCGTAATGGGAATCAGACTAAAATCACAGATTTATTCCCAGCCAAAAGAAATAGAAGTCCTGAGGTTGATAGTCCTACAAGAGCAGTAAGTGTTTTATATTATTCTGCCTACAGAGAGGCATCTATCAAGCTAAAATGCACTTTATTACGGTATCATAGAGTAACTTTTTCCATGTCAAATTTATTTTAGTGTCTTTATAGTATAATTGAAAAAAATTATCGGCGAGTTTAAGATGGGTGACCACCATAGTGGTTTAATTGCTGGGAATCTCCATGCTTCGGAGGGCATGTTAAGCTGTTTGTCCTGGTTGTAGTAATTAGACAACGGTTGTTAAGCCATGCCAGAGGGCTACTGGGCGGTTTGAACAACTCTGACACTAGGGTAACCACTGCCCATATAATAAGTAAGTATATGCAAGGCAGTATTCTTCAGGATACATTGAACTTGTCACAGCCGTAATGTGGTTGGAAGTTATGTGGCAAATAATCTTGTAGAACATTGTACCTATGTTGTCATGCCTAGCTTTCTTATTGTGTTTAGTAGAGAGCACAGTTTCAGACCAATTACCTTACAGCAGATGTTTGTCTTTCTCCAGAAATAAATTGATGGAACAGATTATTGTCAGATTGTATCAAATCATTGTTTGAATTAACCTAATAAACAAAATATAATATATTTTTAATAGCTTCTTCAACTAAAAATGTTTTCTTAATTATATATTTCCAATCATGCCCACTAGATAATGGTTGAAGTTACTTGGGTGTTTGTGTTTGTTTTAAAATGCTTTACATAGAAAAGTGATACAATGAATGAAGGTGTTGGTTTCATACTAACACTGCACTGCACTGCCAAAGTGCCAATAATTTCAGCACCATCCTCCAGCACAAAAACAATAGGTAATGTATATATTTGAAAACTGTAATAATATTTTAGTGGATAGAATTACTTGCATACTTGTGTGCACTACCATTGTTTATATTATTATTACCACCAAAAATAGTAGTTTGTCCATCAGGATTGGACATGTTATAGTAAGAAAGTATATAAACAGCACTTGTGACAGGAAAGGTAATATGACCAGAGAAAAATTGGTCTCATGACAATGATTTTTGTGCTCTCATAAGCATGTGAATAAAATTACAACTTCCAGACCGTGGGTTACTATCCCAATAACACTTTTAGGTCAAAACCTCAATTGAAACTGCCACCCCCATTAACCCATTGTGAGTAAGTTATGCTGCTCCTAGACTAATGAGGCATCAGAAAATTTATAAAAAGTAGATATGTTGCAAGTATGATATACATGCATAGTACTGCCTCAATGACCAATAAAGAAGAATTATAAACGATCACAGCGAAATATTTAAGAAAAAGTGAGTTAAATTTTAAATTTTGCATCTTAAGAAACTGTTCATTGTATCAAACTGACTACGTTCACTCTGTTCAAAACTTTGAACTCTGATAATGACTTGTACTTCATAGTGCTCACGTGACTCAAAGCATAGCGCACTGTATAACATAGTAATGGATAATTTCGACCTCTCGACTAACTAGTCCATGTCCTTGAGGTATGCAAGACGGAATAAAGTTTTAGAGTTTCGAGTTCAAATCCGAATAGTGACAATGTCTTTTTGTGACTTATTAAAAATTGATTTGTTCATTTAATGAGTTCTGGGACATAGAAAAGTTAATACGACTTAACTCAAGGTCTGGAAATAATATAAAGAAATTGTTAATATAATAAACAAGCCAAATTCTATATTTACCTGCATAACCAGAAATGGATAATACGAGTATAAGCAACAACAACGTAAAAGAAATGGAAGAGCAAATGTTAGCCTGCAATGTCACACTACGAAAACACCAAATAATTAATATAAAATCGAAATCTACAGAATGTCTCAATCAGAGTAATGATAGTAGAATGTCCTGAGAAGATATTTTGGGAAGAAGCCTTGACCTGTCAACAAATATGTATTCAACCTATACAGCGGAATTCAAAACTGAGATAATGGAACTTAAAAATCAGTTACAGAGTACACAAAGTGAAATGGAAAATATTATTTTAGAAAATATTGATTTGAAAAAGACAATACATAGCATGAATCAAGAATTATGTAAAAGCCCATTATCATCGTACAGCCACAATATGTCATCGAGTGCCAAAAAAAGCATTCGACGTCGACTTACAAATAGCTTCCAAACAACGCCATTTAAGCCTAACGAACCTACTACTAACACCTCCTTAGAACTAAGAAGACAAACAATTACACAAATGGAGCAGCAACTAATGATGAATGAAACAATCAAAACACTAAAGCTGCCATGTACGTCAACGGAAAATACAGAAAACAAAACAGACGATACAACCCCACTTTTCAACAACACAGAAGAATCAGAAACGTGTACCGAAAATAGTTTAGTCTCAGGAAACACGAAAAATGCAACAAGCACTGAGATGAAAAACGAGTCATTTCGTATGCCGAATCCTAGTTTTAAGCTTAAGTGCCAAAAAAGAGCATTTATTATTGGCGGGGCGCAGTGTAGAGGACTAGCAACACACCTCATAAAATCAAGATATTACAATCCATATAACTACCTACTATAACTTTCTGTCTATTGTAAAGCCAAACGCCTCTACGGAGGAAATCTTAAGTAGCATTAAATTATTTGACATTAATTCTGACGATAAATTGATAATATCTGTTGGACAAAATTACCTTGAAAATGACAACCGAATTATGCTTATTTTTACAATCTATTAAGTGTCCTGTGATCGTATTATGCGTGAATAAAAACATCTGCTCCAATAAAATAAGTCTTAATAGAATGATAAAACTAATTTGCACTCAAAGTAAAGATTGTTGTTTTGTGGAAGATTATTATAATAGAACATCACTTTGTTACAAAATTAATCTTTTTATAGATCAAATAGACTACAACAAACGGTTCTTATCTTTAAAAAATTGTCACAACGAAAACTTAAGGGTATTGAGATCGGAGCCTAGACAAAACATTTTATCCGTAAAACACCAAAGCTCACAAACGGACATGTCGTTATTTAACAGTAAGACTGAAAATAAATTACCGGTCTTATATACTGCAAGTAAAAATGATAAAATAAACAATTCAGTACAGCAACAGTTTTTTCGTGGCCAAGAACTATAATATAACGATATTACACCAAAATATTGCCGGTGTCATAAGTAAGTTAGATGAAATCGAGCTAGCCTTAGACCTACTCTACGACAATAAATATTTTATCGATATTATGTGCCTAAGTGAAACATTCATTAAATCTGGAGAGGAAGAAAATATGTTAATCAAATTATTTAAATTAGGAAGCAGCTTTTCTAGGAAATGTCAAAAACGAGGTGGTGTGTGTATACTTATAAAACAAGACATAGAATGTGAAAATATACAATGGTTAAACAGTATTGCGGTAGAAAACCATTTTGAGATATGTGGTATACAAATAAAAAAATATAAAATAAACTTACTCTGTGTTTCCAGAACAACCAACTTCTAGGTAACAGTAAAATTAAAGATGAGTTTTCAAACATTATATACAATTATAACTTAAACTATCATATAAACAAAGCTACAAGACAAAATACATGCATTGATAATATATTAAGTGATATAAAAGGTGGCGCTAAAGGGGAAATCCATGAACTAGGTCTATCAGACCATAATACGGGACAAACTTTAATAATCAAAGCAAAGCATGATTGTAATGTAAATAGACAATGGTTTGCCTATAGAAGAGACATGTGTAATGAAAATATAGAAACATTCCGCTATTATCTAAGGAACATGTCATTTTCTGAAGTTTTTTCTGAAACTGATGTAAACCAAGCGTTTTCGTCTTTACACGATGAGATCTGCCTCTTTTATAATCTGTGTTTCCCAATTATAAAAATTAAAATGAATAAAAATTCTGCTAAACCAAAATGGATCACGAACGGTCTAAAAAGATCATTTATAAGTAAGAGAAAGCTCCAAAGCAGGTTCTATATAAATAAGAAAAAATATAATGACTATAGAAAAATACTTAAACAATGCATGACAGATACACAAAGGGATAAAAATAAATTATATATACAGAAATCTGAAAACAAATGCAGAGCGACATGGAAAATCGTTAATGACAAACTAAAACAAAACTATGTAAATAATGAAATAAACGAATTAGTTGATTGTCAAACTTCACTGACCAAGGGTGAAGATATAGCGACATTCTTTAATGAATACTTTATAAACATTGCAAAACCTACCGAAAATTTAAATTATACAAAAAATCACGAAAATTTTCGACGATCAACACATTCCATATTTCTAGAACCTGTAGACTGCTTAGAAGTTTTTAAAACTACAATGCAATTGCGTAACACAAACTCAGCGGGATATGCTAATATTACTACAAAGATTCTAAAACAAAATATAGGCTCCATACTGAAACCTTTGACACATATAATAAATGTATCTTTGGAAAACGGTATATTTCCCGATGGTTTAAAGTTTTCCGTAGTAAAACCAATTTTCAAGAAGGGATCTAAATCCGAAGCTGGTAATTACAGGCCAATAACCTTAGTTCCTGTTATCTCTAAAATATTCGAAAAAATCATGTGTTTATGAATAACTCAGGCTTATGAGTTTCTTTGATAAAAACAATATAATCAACTCGCAACAAAATGGTTTCATCAAGAATAAATCTACTTCATTAGCATGCTTTAAACTTGTGAAGGAAATTCTTGACGCATTAGATACAAAAACAGGTCCCACTAGCCGTATTTCTAGATTTAAGCAAAGCATTCGATATGGTATGTCACAACAGGCTATTAAGCAAGCTTGAGCAGTATGGAATCAGAGGGCCTGCTTATGACTGGTTCCAAAGCTACTTAATAGGTCGACAACAGTGTACTGAGATCAAAAAAGTTTGTAAAAAGACTCAAATAGAAGAAACTTTCAGATCACCGTATTTGATCAACCACTACGGCGTACCACAAGGTAGTGTGCTTGGGCCTATTCTACTCATAGTATATATCAACGAATTACCTAACTCAACTGACCAATTTACAATATTATTTGCAGACGATACTACTATCTTAACAAAAGAACAAACTATTGAAAATGCAGTATCTGTAACGAATAAAGCTTTAATGGATATAATAAGTTGGCTAGAAGCTAATAATAAAAAAAAAATAAGAAAATAAAAATTAATATTAGTAAAACTAAATTTATGAGATATTTGACATATAATAATAAAAATATAGGTAATATAGGAGACATATCTTTGAATTATAATAATATTGACATCGACGAGGTACATAACATAAAATTTTTAGGAATAGTTACTGACCGTTTCTGCAACTGGAAAGCTCAAGTAGATAATGTTTGTAAGAAAATCAATAAATTCATATTTGCGCTTAGGAAAATTAAAAATATAACAAACGCAGAAACAGCCTTAATGGTATACCACAGCCATGTGTGCTCTATTCTTAGATACTGTGTGATCTTATGGGGAAACTCGACTGAAGCTGAAAGAGCATTTATAGTACAAAAAAAATGTTTAAGGTCAATCTTCAATCTAAAGTGGACAGATTCCTGCCAACCGATATTTATAAGAGAAAAAATACTTACATTACCATCAATATACATATACGAGATGTGCAAATTCGTGAGAAGTCATATTTTACTCTTCGAAAAAGACAAAAAGGCTGAAATGAAAAGAAAAATCGTACGCAAACCATTAGTAGCACCACGAAGTAGGCTAAAAATATGTGATAAGAACAGCTATAATATGGGTGTTAAGGTATATAATAAACTTCCAGAAAAACTTAGACACCTACCTGACAATGATTTTTTTAGGACGCTCTTTAAGTGGCTATGTGACAGATGTTTTTATTCAATTGATGACTACATTAAATATAAATTCACATAAATATGTAATTAGCCTAAATATTTTGACATTGAAATTTTAATTGACATTTTCTAATCTCTAATAATTAACACTGTTTTTAAATCTTATTTTTACTTATTGTTTAGATTCAATCATGTATTAACTACTACTAACAAATTAAATCATTACTAACAATTTCAATGTAAGTCTAAAATTGAAATGTATTACTTTAAATATTTGCACGACGTATTCTGTCGAATATAGTGAAACGAAAATATAATACCATCAAATGTAACCTGTATTCTCGCAAATAAAAAGTTCATTCATTCATTAATTCATTCAATGCCTGTTGGTCTAGCGGTATTTCACCCACAGAGAACAAGTTCCTGGGTGCAAAGCCCATATCAGGCCAAAAGTTATTTTGGGAATTTTCCGTAATAAGAAAAAATTCTCAGTATCAGTCCAAAGGCTGGGAGCTGGGGCTCTACCGACTATGTCGCCGAACATTGATTTCTTAAATGGCGTTTAAACAAATAAAAGTTAAAAATTACTTAATCAATCATTAAATCTGTTTCCATGAGCACATGTGACGTCATAAATGGTCCCGAATCGATTGACAATGTTGAAGCTGATTTAACAATTGATTAAGTCATTTTTAACCTTTATTTATTTGAACGCCATTTAAGAAATCGATGTTCGGTGACTTAGCCGGTAGAGCCCCTGTTGGTATCATACCCCCATGCTTCACGGAGCACGTAAAGCCGTCCGTCCTATAAGCCTAGGTTACAAATGGACGGCTTAACATGATCTCTAACATTATTGGGGAGTAAGACCATCAGCTTTCAGACCAGGCTGATGCTGAGAAATTTTCTGTACAGAAATGTCCCAATGGTTTTCTGTCTTGGGATTTAAGTCCAGGGGCTCTACCGACTAAATCGCGAACATCGATTTCTCAAATGGCGTTCAAATGGTTGTCAATCGATCCCTGACCATTTATGACGACACATGTGGAAGCCGATTTAACAATTATTTAAGTAATTTTAACCTTTATTTATTTGAACGCTATTTCAGCTGGTGATCTTCTAGTGTATTTTACACATCGTTGGGCACAAACCTTGGAAAGCAAGGGTGAGGCTCTGGCCTGTAGTCTTGACATCGCCAAGGCATTCGATAGGGTCTGGCATAAGGCTCTTCTATCGAAGCTACCATCATATGGAATCCCCGAGGGACTCTGCAGTTGGATCACCAGCTTTTTGGACGGTCGGAGCATTAAAGTCGTAGCAGACGGTTCTTGCTCCGACACCAAAACCATTAACGCTGGCGTACCACAAGGCTCGGTGCTCTCCCCTACGCTATTCATTCTGCATATCAATGACATGTTATCTATAGAAAACATGCATTGCTATGCGGATGACAGCACGGGTGATGCGCAGTATAGCGGCCACCAGAATGTCTCTCGCAGCTCGGTACAAGAGAAACGGTTGCAACTTGTGTCTGAAGTCGAGGGTTCTCTCGGGCGGGCCTATGAATGGGGTGTAGAGAACCTAGTCCAGTTTAACCCCAATAAGACACAAGTGTGCGCGTTCACTGCTAAGAAGGACCCATTTGTCGTAGCGCCCCGATTCCAAGGGGTTGATCTCCGTGTATCCGAGAGTATTGGGATCCTCGGAATCGAAATTTCGAGCACCTGCCAATTTAGGGGTCATTTGGAGGACAAAGCCAAACTGGCAAGTAAGAAGTTGGGCGTCCTGAATGGAGCTAGGCGGTACTTCACTCCAAGACAGCGGCTTGCGCTATATAAAGCACAAGTCCGCCCGCACATGGAGTATTGCTCACATATCTGGGCAGGAGCCCCTAAATACCAGCTCGACCCACTTGACTCCCTCCAAAGGCGTGCTATTAGAATCGTTGGGGATTCCAATCTTACAGACAGATTGGAGTCGCTAGAGCAGCGGAGAGACTTCGGATCTCTCTGCGTGTTCTACCGTCTCTTTCACGGGGAATGCTCTGAGGAACTGTTTGAGCTGGTGCCACCGTCCCCTTTTTATCATCGGACCACGCGCACTCGCAGTAAGGTTCATCCGTATCACCTGGAAGCGATCTCGTCAAGCACGGTTCGCTTTCAGCGTTCATACATCCCACGTACGTGCCGGCTCTGGAATGAATTACCTGCTGCGGTGTTTCCCCAGCGCTACGACATGTCCTTCTTCAAACGAGGTTTAAAAAGAGTACTAATATCACGGTAGGCAGCGGTTTGCTGTGCCCCCTGGCACTGCGAATGTCCATGAGCAGCGGTTACCACTTACCATCAGGTGGGCCGCTAGCTCGTCTGCTCACTAAGGCAATAAAAAAAAAAAAAAAAAAAAAAAAAAATTTACGAAAATGATGTTCGGCGACTTAGCTGGTAAAGCCCCAGAACCTGCTGATGTGTGGTGGAACATGCTGCCTTTTTTTTTATAATTCTATTTATTTATTCTGTTACTTATTACTATGAATATCAATACAATATTGATATGTTTAGTAATTAATAATGTTAAATTTATTTGAAATTTATTTAAAGCTATTATATTCACATTTTATATAATTTAAGATGGTTATAAGAAATGTATTTGCAACGCCCTAACAGGGTTCATGTTTGACACAAATTATGTACATTAACACCTATTGTAACACATGAATGCAATAAAGAACTTGAACCCCTATCCCAAGTAATGAAATGATATGCCCATGTATATATTTTTTTTGCAGAAAAAGCTGAAACTTATTGATAAGATTAAAACATTAGATAAAACAAATGAATTTAATAGTGATAATAAAGATGCAAACATTGGTGCTGATGTTGAGACAGTAGATTTAGATGTAAAACATAATAATGATGGTGACTCTGCCAGTAAAAAGATTGAAGAGAGCAATAAATTCCAAGAAGATAGTAAAATCAATAATTGTGACGAAAAACTCATAGAATCTAATCAAACCATTGATGTAAATATGATATCCAATGAAGATCATGATGCGCCACTACTGGAGAAACCGAAGGAAAACAAGTTGGATAACAACAATGAAATAATTGTGAAAAAGGTTGAAAAACCTATTACTGATATGAATGAGAAATGTTTTATTTGTGGACAATTTTTAAACAATTCTGACTTAATATATTATCAAGGACACCCGCAGGATGCTGTGGAAGAATTTATAGCTTTGACTAATGAGAAATTAGTGTTAGCTTCAGGTAAGTTTCAAAATCTTGCTGTTTAAATTATTCTGCATAGACAATGCTATTTTTAGGTGCCTCATCACATACTGAATCATCACTGTTTTAAATAACTTTGCTGCTTTGTGCTTTCACTGCTTCTCCAGACAGTCTAAAACACAGACCCTTCCCCAATTGTCTGTCAGTCTGTGTATAATGTATATCATGCCTACCACGCTCTTCAGAATCTACTAGATGAAAATATATAATCTTAGTACATTAGTTGGGAATTAGTACCATAAAACCCCTTTTGAAAAAAATACTTTTGTAGCGCAGCGGGTTCGAGTCCCGCGTTTTTACTGTCACTTTTGCGTTTCATCAAATTTTCAATTCAGAACTGGATTACTCTTCAAAAAACAAATTTTATTAACTATTTCTGTTTTCTCTAGGTGATGAAGGTGATGTAATGGAGAGACCACAAACCAACATAACTAGCTTTTCCATCTTTGATGAACAAGGACATCTGTGCCCTATTGATGGGGGGCTTGTTGAAAATGATGTCAGAATTTTTATGTCTGGCTATTTGAAGTCTATTTGTACTGACTCTGCCGAAATTGATGAAGAGTCTGTTCCCGTAAAAGATGTTGGCCCTATTATTGAATGGTAAGTATTGAATGCTAATTCCTATATGTCTTGAATTTACTTCAGAAAGGAAATATTGTTCCAAAGTACAAACTGCAGATTTAAGTGTTGTAATATGTTTAAATACGGATTTGAATAAAAGATTATTTAAATGAATCGTCGCGCACTTTGCTGGTATCCCCCTTAAGCTTAGAGGTAGATGGGTTTTGGCGCCAACGCGGAAAAAGACGCATCGAGGCTATGTTTTATTTTCAAAAACTGGTGTAAATTCGAGTTTTTATGTGTAAATATGGTGGATTTTTAGACATAACATCGTCGACAACGTACACAAGTGGAGGAAAGTGCGATATTGCCGTGAATTGTGATTTTCCGTGTTGTAACCAAAACTCCATAAAAGCCTCTAGTAAAGTCTCCACTGCTTTACTGGGGTTGGACAAGGGCTATGAATGTATGACTTGACAATGACGAAATAAATGATATAAAAATATATTTACTGAAGGCTCATAAGGCCAAAGAAGTCAAAGCCGTAAAACGGCATTAAAAATAAAATAGAGGTAGATGCACTTCCGAGCGCAAAGCTAATTCTCAAAAGTTTTCCTTTTCTGTGCTAACAGTTAGCATATTTCGAAGAATTCTTATTTAAACATGTTGCACTTGTCGTGGTATCATAAAGTTTCTGAATATAGCTATATTTTTGGAGAACTTATGCATATATCCATATTTCAGGTTCATACATGGTTTTGACGGTGGAGATAGGAACTGTATCACAATATCTACAGAATTTGGAGAATACAATCTTATGAAACCCAGTGAACAATATACACCATTGATGAATAATTTGTATGAAAAGATATGGCTTAGTAAAGTAGTAGTTGAATATCTAGAAGAATATCATTACCTTCAGCCGACATATGAAGATCTGCTAGTAGTAGTAAGAGATTTTGAAATCCCAGAACTGAATAATATAAAAATGACTGAAGAAATGCTCCACAAACATGCCCAATTTATTTGTGATCAAGTTGTTAGCTTGGAAGCTGACGAAGATGATGAACCGCTGATTACTTTACCATGTATGAGAGAGTTGATCAAATTAATGGGTATTAAATTTGGTAAACGTAAATTCAAAACTAAAATAGATTACAAGAAAGTCGATAAAAAAGCATGGACTAAGGCTACTACTACGCCGCTTGTACAAAAGACTTTCGAAAGTTTCTTTTCAAATCAATTGGATAAAACGAATCATGAGTTGGTGCTGAGGAGGAAAAGATGTGGGATATGTGAGGCATGCCAGCTACCAGACTGTGGCGAATGTAACGCATGTCGCGCCATGGCCAAATTTGGAGGACACGGTCGTACCAAAAAGGCGTGCGTTCGAAGATTATGTCCCAACATGGCCGTCGAACAGGCTGAAGATTCAGACGAAGATGACGAGGAAGAATATCAGCAAATGGTCGAGAAAAAGCAACAGGACAAGATAGAAGACAATATCCCAGTCAAGTTGACCACCTCAAATAATAGGAAGATTAAATGGATTGGGGATCCAGTTAAAGCGGATGCCACCAAAGTTTATTACGAAAAAGTAGAAATTGATGGTGCTGAGCTCTGTAATGGAGACTTTGTTATGGTTGAAACTTCCCAACCAAATATCCCTGCGTTAGTCGCTAAAGTAGTGTATATGTGGCACGAGAATATAAACTCAAAATCTGGATATTTTCATGCAGAAGTATTTATCAGGTCATCAGATACAGTATTGGGTGAAGTGGGCAACCCCAGAGAAGTATTTTTAGGGGACAGGTGCTGTCACGGCGCCCCCTTCTCTTCAATTTTGAGAAAAGCTTCTGTAGAAAAGACAGATATACCCAAAGATTGGTTTAAGCTTGGAGGTAAAGAAGTTGAAGTAAAACCATTTGAAGATGATGGCAAAACATATTTTTATAATAAATATTATGAAAGATTTACAGCACGATTTGAAGATTTACCGATAGATCCTACTTGTCCTAACCAGTTGAGACAGCATAGATTTTGTCCATCTTGCGAAAGAAAAACTAGAAAAGATGCAAAGAACATACCTAAACTATCTGGTAAACTGGCAGAGAAGTCGAGCATAGTAACAGAATCAAATAGAACAGAATGGTCATTAGTCAAATGGCAAGATAACGATTACAAAAAGGGTACAGCAGTGTTCCTGAAACCAGGAACATTCAAATTAAGAAATAATCTTAACATTGCAAACAATTCGAAATTGAAGTTGGAAAAAGTCGACGAGGACGTATATCCTGAATATTATAGGAAAAGTGAAACTAATTTGCGTGGGTCTAACGCAGATACTGGTGAGCCGTTCTGTGTCGGTCACATAGCGGCGGTCACGGGGATCGGCGACGGGCCTCTCATCGTCCCACAGGATATTTATTTAAAAGTAAACATTCTGTACAGACCTGAGAACACGACGAGCCGATTTCCGCAGCACGAAGATGTCAATGTCGTGTACTGGAGTGAAGAAATTCGCGACGTTTCCTTTTCTGCAGTAGTAGGACCGTGCTACCTATTCTACGAACAAAATATTCCACAAACTGAATCCCTTTACGATTGGCTGGAGCAAGATCCCAATAGATTCTACTTTCGGATGGCTTTCGACAAATCTACCGGACAGTTTGTGGACGTACCGCATCATGCTACTAAGGTCGGGCGCACCGACGGAGGCAAAGACAAAGGCAAAGGAAAAGGAAAGTCTAGTAAACCTGTAGAGGCGAGTGAGAACAAATCGGAGACTTCATCCGTACGTCCTCTCAGAACGTTGGACGTGTTCGCGGGCTGCGGGGGGCTGTCGGAGGGCCTGCACCGCGCCGGCGCCGCCGACTGCCGCTGGGCCGTGGAGAACGTGGAGGCCGCCGCCCATGCCTATGCCCTCAACAATAAAAGCTGCATAGTGTTTAACGAGGACTGTAATGCCCTATTGAAGGACGTGATGTCTGGCGCGACGCACAGTGGCGGAGGATTACGTCTTCCGATGCAGGGCGAGGTAGAACTGCTGTGCGGGGGCCCACCCTGCCAGGGTTTCTCCGGAATGAATCGGTTCAACTCCAGGGAGTATTCCAACTTCAAGAATTCCTTAGTGGCGTCCTATCTTTCCTACTGCGATTATTACAGACCCAAATATTTCATTTTGGAGAATGTGAGAAATTTTGTGGCTTTTAAAAAGGGTATGGTTTTGAAGTTGACTCTCAGAGCGTTGCTCGATATGGGTTATCAGTGTACTTTTGGGATCCTGCAGGCAGGCAATTATGGGGTCCCTCAGACCCGTCGGAGATTGATAATATTGGCTGCGGCGCCCGGGTATACCCTGCCACTCTACCCAGAGCCGACGCACGTGTTCAGTCGGCGGGCCTGCTCTCTCACGGCCACCATCGACGGCAAGCGCTTCGTCACTAACATAAACTGGGACGAGTCGGCTCCTAGAAGAACCTGCACTATCCGCGACGCTATGAGTGATCTACCCCAAATCTGTAATGGTGCAAATAAAATTGAAATCGAGTATGGATCTATGCCAGAGAGTTACTTCCAAAGATTAGTGAGGAGTAAAGATGAGACGGCCAAGTTGCGAGACCACATTTGCAAGAACATGGCGCCTTTGATACAAGCGCGGATGTGCAGGATACCCACCACGCCAGGCTCGGACTGGAGAGATCTGCCCAACATATCGGTTACTCTTTCTGATGGGACCAAGTGCAAGGTATGGAGGCTTATTTTTTTTTATTATTTTATTTATTTATATAAAGAGAACTTAAACTAATTACATAATATTTGATGCAATCATAAACTCATTAGAGTTTGTACGTGCATCAGAGTCATCGATTCTTTATAGGTAACTAGTCTGTTATGACGATAACACACAAATTCAGTATACCCGCTTACACAGTAAAGTAAAATAAATTGTACGTGAGCGCCTCGAATTTAATTTTAAGACTAAATTATTTGGAACTTTGTTCTTGATTGTAGATGGCCACATTGAAATATGTCCAGGTCAAATACGAACGTAGACAATGGCGCTTATAACGAATCATAAGAAACATTGTTCCTGGAACGTTTTTGGAACGTCAAAAACGTTACTAGGGCAAGTCAAGGTTCTTAGAAACTAGTAATTAAAACACCAGCAACCTGGGAATACTAGATAGTTAATACCATAAGCAACAACTTTTGTTCTACAACTTTTGACAATTTGTTGGATTTTATTTTCTTACAAAAATATGTATTAATTTAATTTCCCGATTGAATGTTTATAAGTCTACGAACATCACAGAGATGCGCACACGCGCGCTTGCTCAGCGTCGGTCGCGCTTCGTCCTCTTGGTTATGAATGAAATGTAGAGCTAAAAAATTGACGATAGTACAGCAAAAACTTTTCATATAGTTTTTTTTTTCATTATGTCCGAACTCGTAGAACAAAAGTAGTTGCCAATGATGTTAGCAATCTAGTCCGGCGAGGTTGTTGGTGATTTACAAATAACCTTGCAGATGAAAAATGATCTTGCAGATGGTCGCATCACAATATAACCTAGTAATGCCGGTAATCACTAATCTGGGTGTATAATTATTCATGTTAAAATGTGCAGGTGCTGCAATACCGCTACAACGACAAGCGCAACGGGCGCTCGAGCTCGGGCGCACTGCGCGGCGTGTGCGCGTGCGCCGCGGGCGGCCCCTGCGCGCCCGCCGACAAGCAGGAGAGCACGCTCATCCCGTGGTGCCTGCCGCACACGGGCAACCGGCACAACCACTGGGCGGGACTGTACGGTGAGCCACATCGTAATGATACACTCGTGTGCGCGGGCGGCCCCTGCGCGCCCGCCGACAAGCAGGAGAGCACGCTCATCCCGTGGTGCCTGCCGCACACGGGCAACCGGCACAACCACTGGGCGGGACTGTACGGTGAGCCACATCGTAATGATACACTCGTGTGCGCGGGCGGCCCCTGCGCGCCCGCCGACAAGCAGGAGAGCACGCTCATCCCGTGGTGCCTGCCGCACACGGGCAACCGGCACAACCACTGGGCGGGACTGTACGGTGAGCCACATCGTAATGATACACTCGTGTGCGCGGGCAGCCCCTGCGCGCCCGCCGACAAGCAGGAGAGCACGCTCATCCCGTGGTGCCTGCCGCACACGGGCAACCGGCACAACCACTGGGCGGGACTGTACGGTGAGCCACATCGTAATGATACACTCGTGTGCGCGGGCGGCCCCTGCGCGCCCGCCGACAAGCAGGAGAGCACGCTCATCCCGTGGTGCCTGCCGCACACGGGCAACCGGCACAACCACTGGGCGGGACTGTACGGTGAGCCACATCGTAATGATACACTCGTGTGCGCGGGCGGCCCCTGCGCGCCCGCCGACAAGCAGGAGAGCACGCTCATCCCGTGGTGCCTGCCGCACACGGGCAACCGGCACAACCACTGGGCGGGACTGTACGGTGAGCCACATCGTAATGATACACTCGTGTGCGCGGGCGGCCCCTGCGCGCCCGCCGACAAGCAGGAGAGCACGCTCATCCCGTGGTGCCTGCCGCACACGGGCAACCGGCACAACCACTGGGCGGGACTGTACGGTGAGCCACATCGTAATGATACACTCGTGTGCGCGGGCGGCCCCTGCGCGCCCGCCGACAAGCAGGAGAGCACGCTCATCCCGTGGTGCCTGCCGCACACGGGCAACCGGCACAACCACTGGGCGGGACTGTACGGTGAGCCACATCGTAATGATACACTCGTGTGCGCGGGCGGCCCCTGCGCGCCCGCCGACAAGCAGGAGAGCACGCTCATCCCGTGGTGCCTGCCGCACACGGGCAACCGGCACAACCACTGGGCGGGACTGTACGGTGAGCCACATCGTAATGATACACTCGTGTGCGCGGGCGGCCCCTGCGCGCCCGCCGACAAGCAGGAGAGCACGCTCATCCCGTGGTGCCTGCCGCACACGGGCAACCGGCACAACCACTGGGCGGGACTGTACGGTGAGCCACATCGTAATGATACACTCGTGTGCGCGGGCGGCCCCTGCGCGCCCGCCGACAAGCAGGAGAGCACGCTCATCCCGTGGTGCCTGCCGCACACGGGCAACCGGCACAACCACTGGGCGGGACTGTACGGTGAGCCACATCGTAATGATACACTCGTGTGCGCGGGCGGCCCCTGCGCGCCCGCCGACAAGCAGGAGAGCACGCTCATCCCGTGGTGCCTGCCGCACACGGGCAACCGGCACAACCACTGGGCGGGACTGTACGGTGAGCCACATCGTAATGATACACTCGTGTGCGCGGGCGGCCCCTGCGCGCCCGCCGACAAGCAGGAGAGCACGCTCATCCCGTGGTGCCTGCCGCACACGGGCAACCGGCACAACCACTGGGCGGGACTGTACGGTGAGCCACATCGTAATGATACACTCGTGTGCGCGGGCGGCCCCTGCGCGCCCGCCGACAAGCAGGAGAGCACGCTCATCCCGTGGTGCCTGCCGCACACGGGCAACCGGCACAACCACTGGGCGGGACTGTACGGTGAGCCACATCGTAATGATACACTCGTGTGCGCGGGCGGCCCCTGCGCGCCCGCCGACAAGCAGGAGAGCACGCTCATCCCGTGGTGCCTGCCGCACACGGGCAACCGGCACAACCACTGGGCGGGACTGTACGGTGAGCCACATCGTAATGATACACTCGTGTGCGCGGGCGGCCCCTGCGCGCCCGCCGACAAGCAGGAGAGCACGCTCATCCCGTGGTGCCTGCCGCACACGGGCAACCGGCACAACCACTGGGCGGGACTGTACGGTGAGCCACATCGTAATGATACACTCGTGTGCGCGGGCGGCCCCTGCGCGCCCGCCGACAAGCAGGAGAGCACGCTCATCCCGTGGTGCCTGCCGCACACGGGCAACCGGCACAACCACTGGGCGGGACTGTACGGTGAGCCACATCGTAATGATACACTCGTGTGCGCGGGCGGCCCCTGCGCGCCCGCCGACAAGCAGGAGAGCACGCTCATCCCGTGGTGCCTGCCGCACACGGGCAACCGGCACAACCACTGGGCGGGACTGTACGGTGAGCCACTACTTCAACGACAAGCACTCATCCGCTGACCTGCATTCTCGGGTAACCGACATGCCAACCAAGCAGATATTTTCGTTGAACCAGTATCTAAACTGCAAGCATGGGAGCACACACTCTCCGCAGCTGTCTGTATCATAGGGGCTATCAACAGGCGGGTCTTTTGGTGAGCCACTTCCCCAACACAATCATGAGAACACGCTCAACAACTGGTGTCTGCCCCTACGCCCCATCGACATTACAAAGGGGTGGACTTACAGCGAGCTACTCCCTCAACGGAAAGTTAGAAAAATACCTTAATCCCATGACCCAGTGGTAATAGTTGTTTTTAAATATTTGGGAATTACTGCGTCGGTTCGAGAAAGCTCTTGTTTTGGCTTGTCTATTCCGATGACTTCAAGATGGCAGTAATTGCATATAAAAGGTAGATGAGTGTGGGAGAGTGATTAAAATCCTCTGCTACCCTTAACCATGCATTTGATAGCATGATAATATGTAGCCTATATGTTGATCCGACCGTAAGGAAGTAAATCCATGTAGTACTCAATCACTCTTATTTAAAATAATTCCGTGATCCGCCGCTTAACCATGTCTCAGCTAAACCCTGCTCAACCACTATACAACAACCTCAACAACCAAATAAAGAAATAGTTGAGCGGGGTTTACCCGCTCAACTATTTCTTTATTTAAAAACCCTACTTAAAGGTTTCTCAGCTAAGTAACGTCATTTTATTTTACACTGTCAACATTTCTGGGACTGGTATAGAGCTTGACCAAAATTAATCGACTAAATCGGATTATGTATCAAAACTTTATGATTTTTGCTCTATGGTAGACATGGAATGATAGATTTATGATCGTAACAGTGCATTTTCAAGGACTATTGATTATCTTCGGTGGATTTTGAAGTTTGTGATAAGATTCCAACTGGAATTCAGTATTTATTTAAAAATTAAAACGGTTAGTAACTTCAATAAAACCTCCTCACAAACAAACTTCAAACAAAACGTCAGCTGATGCAAATAAAATCCGCCATATTTGAGCAAGGTTTAAACCAGGGGCCGACGTGGTTTAAATTTTGACATGGCTTAACCGCGGGTCAAAGTTAAATCGTGTTTTTAAATGAAAAATTTGATAAACCATGGTTGAGCGGCCGGCTTAAATTTAAGTAGCGTTTTTAAATAAGACTGGAACAGTCTTATTTAAGCTTTAGTTTAGCTGGGACATACATACAGACAAACAGACAAAAATTCTAAAACCTATATTTTTGGCTTCGATATCGATTGTAGATCACGCCGCAAGTATCCTTTTTAAATAATATTCCATGTACAGTTTGACTTTCCTACGATTTTATTATATGTATAGATATTTTCATTGTATTTGAACCTTATTGCTAAGTGATAAGGTTGAAATTGATGTGGTCTCGTATAGTCCACCGCGTTGTTAAGGGTTAACGTTGGTACTGTACTGTTGGTGCAGGGCGCGTGTGCTGGGACGGCTACTTCAGCACCACGGTGACGGACCCCGAGCCCATGGGCAAGCAGGGCCGCGTGCTGCACCCGGCGCAGCACCGCGTGGTGTCGGTGCGCGAGTGCGCGCGCTCGCAGGCCTTCCCCGACACCTACGTGCTGGCCGGCTCCGTGCTGGACAAGCACCGGCAGGTACGTGCTCTCGGCAGGACTGATGCATCGCTTATTTATATACAGACGCCACCCCAATCTGTCAAATTTACCCAATTGAAAGTGAACCTTATGCTTTTGTGATAAAGTTGAAAATGTATAAAAGAAATTTGACAGATTTGGGTAGCTGGATTTGCTGGCGTCTGTACTTACATATTATACTTTTACTTATTTATTTATATAACATGCAATGCAAAGCGTTAATCTGATGTCAAAAATGGCGAACATATCAGTTTAAATAATCATGTTTCTAGCAAAAGTTAAAAGTGAAATACAAAAATATAACGACGAAATGTTGGAATTAGAGCTTCAACAATTATCAACCACTGCCAAATCGGTATATTCTTTATGGAAATTAACAAAAAACAAAAGAAAAAAAAGCAATCAACCGAATACCTCCAATTGAACTCCATAATGGACGATGGGCACTGTCTAACGAAGAAACAGCAAAAACATTTGCCCAATTCGAGGACATATTTACGCCTAATGTAGGGATGTCTCTAGAAGAAAATGACAAGATATTAAACTCCCAGAGAAGTAAATAACAAGATATTAAACCATCTCTATGTGAAGAAAAGTCCAGGCTATGACTTCATCACCGATGAAATTATACGTAACCAGCCTCATAAGGCTCTCGATAAAATTACTAGTCCCTGATTAATACGGCTTTTCGGTTAAAATAACTGCCTGATCTATGGAAGGTGTCCGAAGTAATTTTGGTCCAAAAACCTTGAAAAATTCCCCATGATATAAAGCCATATAAACCTATTTCACTTTTACCAATCATATCAAACCTGTTTGAGGAACTTGCTTAACAGATTAAAACCTTTAATAGAAAAAATAAACGTAATTCCTGAACACCAGTTTGACTTAAGAGAAAAACATTCAACCATAGATCAAGTCCATAGGACTACTAATGTGATAGAAAAGGCATTAAAAATGAAAAACAATTTGCTCGTCTGTATTTCTCGACGTTGACCAAGCTTTTGATAAAGTTTGGGCATCTGGGTCTAATATATAAAATGAGGTTCTTGTTACCATAACAGTTCGCAGATATTTTAACATCATACATCTCTAACAGAAAGCTTAAAATAAAACAAGAAAACGCCTATTCTGAGTTGATCGAGATAAGAGCTGGAGTGCCCCAAGGGAACGTACTAGGTCCTATATTGTACCTACAATACACCTATGATATTCCAAAACCAGATAACACTATCATGGACGTTTACTTATGATACAACAATTACGGCCTCTTAGTAAACGACCAGGTGAAGTGGCGTGATGTCTATATGGGTGGCCGCTAATTTAGTTTTTCTTGCGTTTACGTGCATCGGAGTTTAAGCTGTCGTTCACCGGTTTAGTCATCAAACAACCTTCGTCAACTCACGTCGGAAGCCTACTTGGGCGGCTTGAAATACTCTTGTCAATAGAGAAACTACAGCCCACACGGTTAAATAAAAAATGTAATATGCCGTAGATAACCTAATCGATAGAAGAGTCCAACTATAATTACATAATTTTGGAATTAGCTGATAATTTTACACTGCTGGACCGATATTAACCGAACATAACTTACTTATGGTTTGGCCATTTAGAAAGGATGAATGAAAGAAGATTTTGACAAAAGAAGTATACCTGGCCTGTGTGCATGGGACAACCGAAAAGGGAAGACCTCGTAGAACATTCTCTGATCAAATCGGAGACGTACTTAAGAAAGGTCAGGTCAGAAGTACCCTAAACCGGCGAGCATGTATGAAGAATATAATGTCAGTAAACGAAGCGAAAGAAGTATGCAAGGATCGTGACAAATGGAAGTCCGTTGTCTCCGCCTACTCCTCTGGGAAACAGGCGTGAGTCTATGTATATATGTATAACTTACAAATGAAAAACACGGCATCGTAAGGTCCATCAGTTTGAGAGCTACGATGCCACAGACAGACACACACATCGACGTCAAACTTATAACATCCCTCTTTATGCGTCAGGGGTTAATAAAAATGAATACCTAATGAAGAATAACTTTTTTACAGGTTGGCAACGCTGTTCCACCACCACTGGGAGCTGCTCTCGGAAGAGAAATTAAGAAAGCACTTACGGCGAACTTAAGACATTGAACCTGTTCATAACTGATTTACCACCCGATTCTATGCATGACCAAGTAAACAAATTTTCATGTATTTGCATTCTTTTCTAACATAGTCCCTATGAAAAAATTTAGTTGTGACAAAATTTATTTATGGCGCAAAATACTGAGCACCTAATTAGCATTAGCACCTATTACATACATAGTCTAAATAATTAGTCTGCAGTTAAATTACGTGCAGACTAATTATATGCCCGGTGCGCGTTTAAGTGTGCAATTTTATTTAATTGGCAATTATATATATACAGGGCTATCTAGTCTTCCGAGGTTGTTGGTGTTTTACAAGTAATGTTTTATTTTTTATTTTATTTTCTGCAACATGGCGATCCGTGATAAGTCACAATGAGCCACTCGTTTGGCCAAGCGTGGTGGTATACTTCTAATGAAGGCACACTCCTCTGGTGACCCTTCATATGTTGTCATCAAACCTGCTAGACAGTGCAGGAATGCTTTGCCTCTTAAGTATCTTGAAGTGCACACTTCCTGTGCCCTCCAGTCTAGTTGCCAGTTGGTTAACGTGTCGCGACAGTCTGTTCTGATATTGTTTGCTGTAGTTTTCAATCTCCCCTTTGACTGTATTGAGTTTCAGATGAGTATGAATTTGTTGCTAATATAATACGGGATGTTAAGCATTTTGCGTAGTGCTTTGTTCTGAAAGTAATGTAAAACACCAGCAACCTCATAAGACTAGATAGCTAACAACATAATAAACAATTTATTTTATACGAGTTCAGACATCACTCAATCCATGAAGGAAAAATTACTTTACAAGTTTTTGTTGTACTGTCGAGATATTTGTAGGTCTATGATTCATTCATTGATTCATACGACGTTCGGCTCGCCCGCTTGCGCTGCTAATAATGACACTTTCATGACTGGCGTCTAGAGAAATGGGTCACGTTTAAAAGCGTTAGCGCCTCACCGCCTTCCCCGCGCACTCACAGTAGAATAATTACGTAGAGTTATAAACATTCTACTGCAACATATTTGTACTAAAATAAAATATAAATAAATATCAAAAGTTGTAGAACAAAAGTTGTTGCTTATGGTGTTAGCTATCTAGTCCTGCGAGGTTGTTGGTGTTTTACAAGTAAACAAGTTTACCCTGTTCTTTTTATACGAGTTAACCCTTTCCTGGGCAGTGGTCATATAGTTGCCACCTTATTTTGAACTGTATTATATATAGACTAGTCCCTCTTTCTTACCCACCACTGCAACTCCTGTAAGCCAGGATCAACAGTGGCACACAATGAAATGACACTGAGCGGTGAAGCTCAGGCATGTCCCGGGGAATCGCTTTAACTGTCTTGGATCCCGCAACGAATTTAATCAGAAAGAGAAAAAAGGAGGAGTTAGAAAATGAATAGTATTATAGGCTTGTAATAAAGTTCAAAACCAATAAATTAAAAATACACCTACTGCCTTAAGGTTGTTACGTGGTGTAAAAAACAGAATTGCCAGCATCCTACAAGAAATTTTTATATGGTACCAAGCGTTTTGCTATTTATACAAATTGCACATAAAGCGAAAAATCGCCGGGAACAACAATGACTACTATCTGAATGTCTACAGCGTTCTACCAATCTCCATCCAATCGAGGCAGACTTTTGTTGCGTTAAGGCGATAGGCACACTGCCACGCACCACGCTGCGTGTTGCGTGTAAACGCGCGTACGCTTGTAGGCGCGTGACCTGCATGAACGCGCGTGGATGAGTTCTCTGTGTGGACTGTGCGTGTTTTCTATACAAACGGAGATACTTACAGGCAACGTTAGAACAGGCACTCACGCACTACGCTGCGTCATGCGGTGCAGTGTGCGAATCCCCTTGCATTGTCCGAACGTCGTAGTCTTCGTATTTATACTGAAGATACTCTGTGGTAACGTGTAACTTACCGACGGGCAACATAGTATTGCGCTCAAAAATAATATACAGATGATCATCATTTTTATAAAATTTTGACCATGTTTATTTCTACATGACGTAATATTAGCCTAGGATACTGATGTTTAATGATTCACCAGATAATATTCGTGTGGTTACTATCCAGCACGACCACGGACTATTATGTTGTTACATCATGACGTGTACTTTGGACACAAAATGTAGAATTATTTAATTTTACCTACTTAGAAATAGTAACGGAACATAAATGCTTCAAACCGGTTAAAGACTGTTCCAAATTATCACACTAATATTATAAAGGCGAAAGTTTGTGAGCGTGTGAGTGCGTGTGTGTGTTTGTTCTTCACGTCTAAACGGCTGGAGCGATTTATATACAAATTGGTATGGAGTTAGCAGTCAGCCTGGTTTATCACATAGGCTTTATAAAGTTTAACGCAGGTAAAACCGCAGAGCACAGCTAGCAGGCATAATTTTTAAAGTTTAACGTGGGGGTAAAACCTCGCGGCATAGCTAGTTTATGATTTGGAGTACATTTGAGTAGAATAGTTAATTATTCATCTTAGTAAAAAACCTCTAAAAGGTATAGTGGTCGTGCCAGGAAAGACCTACTTAGCAATGCCATATCCTATATGTTATAATAGCTAAAATATAAGACTACATATTCTAAACTCTTTAGAATATGTAGTCTTATATATCTTTATAATGTTCACTATTTTTATGAATATGTACCGCATGAAAACTTAGGTAATCATCCATGGTCGTGCTGGATAGTACCACACTAATATTCAATCCTGTGTTAAACAGTTCTTACTTAGGACTTTTTTTATACTGTTTGCATTTGAAGCCCGTCGAGTTGTATATCTTGGGTTGCAATTGGATGAAACTATTTTTATGCTGTTTATTTTTTTCCGACAGCTTGTATTATTGGAATATCTGAATAAAATCCATTCTATAGGAGTTGGGGGTTTGTGTGAAGTAGAACTAGGGTTGCCAACTTTCTTTTACTAGAAATAAAGTATATTCAGGTCTATGAAGAATATTAAACAGTATTGAAAACTGAACAGTTATTTATTTATCGTTTTAAATACATATTTTTTAGAGATTCTCGCACTACTTACTAATGTACAATATTTGTGGCTGCGCTGCACTGAGCAGTGAACAGCCTCTAACTAACTAAATCCTCTAAATAAATGTTAACAATATTTTGTATACTTTATTTTTATTCAACAGTAAATAGTATAACTTAGTGAAAAACAGTATAGTTGGCAACCCTAAGTAGAACAGATTCTAATTTATGTTAAATAACTTGCTGAAATCTTTATACTATCGTTTTGGTTTGTGGTTATAAAATTATATTGTTACTGTTTAATAAGAAAATGCCAATTAATAAATGTTTTAATTTTTTAATGCATCCTTTGTTTTCCTTTTAACACTTTTCACTAAAATGCTAAGTTCTGCATCTTGTTTAGACTTTTTAGGTTGTGGGTGTTCCACTGGCATGTCAGTAGGTCTCCGTTTCAATTTCTCCTGAATAAGTTTCTCCATATTCTTAGTTTTCTTGAAATTGGGATCACTGGGATCAATGTTATACAGGTGAGAGTTGTACAGGGCAGAGAATCTTTCATCGTTTACGTTTACTTCGAAATCTGGTAGAGTCTGTTTGTGTTCGTTCATCTTTTCTTTTAGTTTCTTTTTCCTTCTAGATTTTTTGGTACTTTCAGATTCTTGAATTTTCTTTAAACTGAAGTGAGCTTTGCCATCATTGTCGTCTAGAAGTAGTTCTAATTCCGCCTTCTTCTTTTCGTCTTCGGAATCTGCAATATCGTTATCATGATCTTTGGATTTATTATTTTTATTATTAACTCGTTTAGATTTTTTGAATTCTGGTTTATTGAACTCTTCCGCAAAGTAGGGGTCATTCATGTCAATGTCAGAGGGCACATCGTCGTCACCACTCTCTGCATCAGAATCACCATTTTCTTCTTTCTTCGCTTTGTTTTCCAATTTCTTTTGTTTTTTCTTATCTTTTCTCTTTTGTATTATTTGTTCAAACGGCGTCAAATTCTTCTTTTCTGAAATATGAGCAGTTTATAACAATTATTTAGTCGATATCGCGCTAAATGGATTCAAACAAGACAATAAGCAAATTGAATGTTTATTATATATATGCGGTATAAAAATCCAACCTAAAATGAGGAATCTCTATATAAAAGAATGGCAAATAATGTCCTCCTAGCCGAATTTCGGTCACGGCGGCCAGTCTCAATACAGATGAACCATCTGCGCGGGACATATTATTATGCAGAAGTGTGTGCTCAAACAGGAGCGTACTTTCTATTCCATCACTCTCATGATCCGATGGAACGCCTAGCGAAACGACGGGAAATAGATCAGGTACAGGGCCGAGAGCTTTACGTGCTCTCCGAGGCACGGGGGTGTAATACCGCCAACTCCCAGACCTCGGGCTGGGGCTGAGAAATTTTTCTTTTTATAAAAAGTCCCAAAATCACTTGGCCCGACCCGGGATCTGACCTTGTTCTCTGCGAGGGACCAACGAGGCCAGTTGGCAAATAGAACCATGCATACCTTCATTCAATTTCTTCTTGACTAACTCCTCTGCTTTATCTTTGATGCCTATTCCCCAAGATATTTCCATTTCCATGTCTTTGCTATGCTTTTTATCTTCTTTATTTTCAATGTCTTCCAGCAGTTTCTTATACTTTAGTATTGGGTCTTCGTCTCCATTTTCCAATTCTTCATTTTCTTGAGTTTGGCTTTCATCTACAAAACGAAAAAAAGACATGTAAAGATCAGTTATCCATATCATAGTTATTCATTTCGTAGGTGGATATAATAATAATGTTCTCCTAGTCATCTGGGCGGGACATATAGTGCACAAGTGTGTGCGCCAATACAGGGCACTTTCTATTCCATCACTCACGATCTGACTTTGTAATTTAGATGTTAATGTAAATTTTTAGAGGCGAATAATGCTATAAAAAAGAGTTCTGTTTAATTAGCACCCAATTTAATTTAGTCTTGTTATACTGAAGGAAAATAAGCGTAATGTTATAACATATTGACTATTTATGCGCTATGGGTTTTTATAACTTTAGTAGTTTTATAACTTTGACACATCTAAGTGTGCGATCAATGATTAGGAAAGGTCATATAGGATTTCCCAACTTACAACCTAAAAAATGTTAAGCATTCGGTAAAGTTTCGGTTCGGATATCAGCAGCAGGTAGCAGGGGAAATGAATCCACATGTTTCTCACCCAAGACAGATATTTGTGTGCATGAACATGTCTGTTTGTCCTGAGTCTGGGTGCAATTATCTATATAAGTATGTATTTACAATAGCTCCTTAAATAAATAAATAAAAAATAAATAAAAAAAAGTATGTATTTACAAAAGAAAAGTGCCTATCTGTTATCTGGTTTCCATAGAACAAGCTCGGCTTGGTTTAGGATCAGATGGCCGTATAACGCATAATAATAGCGGACATTTACTTAAATTGCAAATATTTATAAATTTTGCGACCTTTACTGCTTATCTATACATATAATAAAATTGTAGGAAAGTCAAAACTGTACATTGAATTTTTTTTTAAACAATACTAGGGTCGTGATCTACATTGGAAATCGAAGCCAAACATATAGGTTTTAGAATTTTTGTCTGTGTGTCTGTTTGTCTGTATGTATGTCCGGGCTAAACTCAAACTGTACTGCATTGATTTACTTAAAATTTTGCATGAACATTACTAAGAGGTCGGGTCAACATATAGGCTACATATTATCACGCTAACACCTACGGGGGAGGAGCTGTGATAATTTATAAAATTTAACGCGGGTAAAACCGCGGGGCACAGCTAGTTCTGAATAAGGAGAAGACCTTATTCTTAGCATTCTATAGATTCACTGTGTCCATCGCGTGGTAGAGGGGGAACACTCGACAGAGTCTGAGACTTGCGACTCAGATGTAGGTTTAAGGGAGCACTCTGTGATGCATCAACGCTCAACTTTTCTGTCTCTCTGTGTTCCCCTTCCTAGCCAAATTTGGTAAGATCCCAATAATGCCCCTTTAGATACTCGTTCTAATATAGAACTTACGGAAGTTCTTAATAATCCTAAGTCTTTGAATAGGTTGTAGACGGATTTTGCATATAAATTAATCACAAAGCCGTTTCTGGGCCTTTACCGGATAAGTCGCCGAATATCGATTTCTTAAATGGCGTTCAAATAAATTAAGGTTAAAAATTACTTAATCAATCTTTAAATCGGCTTCAACGTTGATAATCGATTCCGGACCATTTGTGACGTCACATATGCTCATGGAAGCCGATTTAACGATGGATTAAGTCATGTTTAACCTTTATTTATTTGAACGCCATTTAAGAAATCGATGTTCGGCGACTTAGCCGGTAGAGCCCCTGGTTAATTCATTTCTTTAGGGAGGTTGGTTTCCCACGGCACGGTAAGCTACGCGTAACTAAAACGCGTTTTGCTCATAGAGCTTAAAATAAAATCTTTTTTTTACCTTCACTTTCACTGCTCGACGCCAAATAATCCTTTAGGTCCAAATCATCGATTTTGCCATCGAGAGCGCTTTTAATGGTCTCCGTGCGATTCGGGTTGGTGGTGTCCCAGGTTAGTTCCACTTTAGCTTGCTGAAGCGCCGTGGTGGTGAAGAGGCGAGGCCTGTACTTTGTTAAGTCTGGCAGCTTTGTGCACTCTTCGCGAGGTTCCTGAAGATAAGTTTCAAGTGTTTATTTCGTCACGCCTCTTTGCCTAACATTTATTTAATTATTTCATTATCAAAGTAAAACAAAATATTGCAATATATATAATTTTGGGATATTTTTGGTATTATAACAGTGCGGCTGGTGTTTTAAATAGGTAAACATGTGCTATATGCATGTAGGTGTATATTTTAGCTAGTTTGTAACTACAATTATGAAAATTAATTAAATGAGTCTCTCGCATTATTAATAACATTATGTGTTTGAATGTGCGTGAGTGTGTGTGGATAGGTGGTTGCGGGTGATAATGAGTGTATTGGTTTGTGTTAGTGAGTGTGTATGTGTTGGTGAGCGTGTGTGTGTGTGCGCGCGCGCGATCGTGTTAAGGCGTTGGTGTTGTAAGTTATCAGTTTTAACAGAATTAGGATGTAAATATTTGGTGTTAATGAGAAGGATGAATATATTATTTTACAAAACAAATACTTTTACATTATTTTCCTAAATATTGTAAAATATACTGTCGTGCGGAGTCGTTTTTCTCGATCTTTTTGTTCTGGACACATTTAAAGCTGTGTTATAGCGCTTGAAATGTTGCACTGCATTGCATACCATAGTTTTTGAACAATTTAAATGTTGTGTTATCGTAATACAAATTTGGATGAACTTCATGAAGCTTTTTGTGAGGCATGGGCAAACATTCCTGTCGAAACATGTCAGAAACTGATAATGTCTATGCCACATCGGTGTCGAGCGGTAATTACTAACAAAGGTTTTGCTACTGGGTACTGATTTTACACGTAATAAAATGGAGCTGTTAAAGATATTATAACACTGCAGATTATAAGTTTTGTTTAACTGTATTTTTCATTACACTTTACTGTCCGTAATTAAATGTCCACTACAGAATTATACCTTAATATTTAATACATGTTTAATCTTAGATATTAAATACTTTTTCTATTTATTTAATCTATTATTTACAGCCATTTATAGCATAATAATCGGACCACATTATGCAAATAATAGGTGCTTAGAAATCAATAGGGTTTTATATTTACTACTACACTATCTTGAATGTCCCTAATTAGTTGACCACAACTGTATATCATTGGATACCAAATCGGAAATGTTCTCAAGAAAGGTCAGGTCATAAGTACCCTAAACCGGCAAACATGTATGAAGAATGTAATGACACTAAACGAGGCAAAAGAGGTGTGCTAAGATCGTGAAAAATGGAAAACCTGTGTCTCTGATGTAACGAAATGTTACATGATCTTAACTTAGATTATTTTTATTTATTTTTTAATTACAAACTAGTCAATTATAGTGTATTTCTTTAATTATTTTTATCAATATATATTTAATTTTTATGCGTCTACAATCCCCTTTTTAACAATTCCAACGTGTGCACGTTCCTTAAGAGTGCACGAGGGGAATCCGCGGGGAAAGGGAGGACCGTCGCAAGCGGCGGACATTTTAACGCGGTGCAGCCAGTCGTGCATAGCATTCTTGGCGGTTCTACGTAGTTTATATTTTAGTTATATCTGTTGCTAAATTCATATAAAACAGCCATTGTTTTAAATTACCAACAACTGCATCTTGGAAAGTGATATCCCGCTTGTAGGGAATTATTTTCCGAGCGACAATTCGCTACGATTGCCCACCGCAGAACCACAGGGCCGCACTCAGAGTTTCATCAGGGGGCCCCGGTCGGACATTCATCGGGGGCACATACCGACGTCGGCACAAGGATAGTACCGTACTGCGAACGGAAACAGATTGGCCGTACACCACGGCCTAGAAATTTTGTGTTGCTCTACTGTTGACTTAATGAGGTGGAATACATGATATAATTTAATTTATGATCATTGTCGTTTCTTTAAATTCCTTCCGCTTCAGTAGCATAGGATTAGAATAGTAGACGTGACACTGAGCATGATTATTCGTTCTGCCTGGGTGTAATTTATCTATAATATGTATGTATTTAAAAATATATGTGTGTATATCAATTGCCTGTTAAGGCACACGCTCTACCTAGTTAAGTATCAGATCGCAGTATGTTAGCTGTCACAAGATATTTATTTGTGGATTGCTGTAGCGAAAATTGACACCTAACCAGACTAACTACCAACTAACAATTTCTTTCTTTTTTGCGATATTATTTTCCATTTGGTTTTAGACTTTGCTCCAAATATTTAAAGTTGCAATTGATGTTCAGAAGCCAGCACATCCAGCTATCCCAATCTGTCAAATTTCTTTTTTAGATTTTTTAACTTTATCCCAAAAGCATAAGATTCACTTTCAATTGGGGAAATTTGACTGATTGGGGTAGGTTGATTTGATGGCGTCTGTACATAGCAAGCCCGGAGTTTCTTTGTGGCTTTCTTCTCCGGGTCGTCCACCTAGGTCGCAGGCTAGCTAGGGTAAGATCCTCAGCGGCGAGGATCGCGTTGCCCCCTTAACACGTGATCGGTAATACCGTGCAAGTGATCTGACCCCCATTTCGAATTCCGTCTTTTTACTTCAGCGGCCGCCTGAGATGTGGCCCATAAGGGTGCCCTCAGGTATTAGTCGCTTAAATTAAGCTACTGGTTGATAGCCTTTTGCGCTAGCCAACTGCTCGTTGTTTTCAATTCTTTAATTTGATATACTATTGCTAAATGTAACAATAATAGCTTAGTAACTTGCTATTTATTATTTATTTAAGCTATTTATTATTTAATTTAATACATGTGACGAAACAGACCGCACGGACGGACTAATTTAAAATATTTTGTTACTTTAATTACTGTTTATGTAAATACCCAAGTGCTGAATAAATTTCATTATTTCATTTCATAGTTTTGTATAGTCCACCTTCTGTTGAAGGGTAAACAAAACACTTACTTGGTCAAAGGTGACATCGTCGGGTATGAACCTCATGTCGAGCCGTGTCGCGCTGCTCTCGTACTCCATGCCGTCGCACTCGTGGTACAGCTTGTCGGCCGCAGACACGCTGTCGCACTCCACCACGGCGTAGTAATACTTCAGCCGGTTCAGTTGATAACGACGCAACTTCTCCATGTGATATGTCGATCCTGTAATTATACAACATGTAACATAATTAACGCACACCCTCAAACACCCCAATTAGACTATTATGTTGTAATCATAATACATACACTGAATTTTTTATTTATTAAAATGAATATATAGCCTTTGCGTCTGTTACAGACGATTTACGGCGTATTGTCTGAGAGACATTTCTTTTGGTGGCTAAACAAACCGATGCGAGTGCGACATAACCTGCCGCAGGCCTGACAAGAGAAGTTTGCGGTGGTTGGTGCCGAGCCGCTTTCATGTCGCTTCTGTCTCTTATCAGAAAGTACTCCGAACCTGGCTTCATCACAGATCTTACGACCCTCCACGCCATTCAACTCTATTTTCAGCGAGCTTTTCCCAGTGGTCAATTTAAAAGCGGCCATATCCCGATTGGTTCAGTCTTTAAAGCGAAGCAAAGGTCTACCGACATCGCGCTACGTATTAGCTACCGCACCCAACAGAACACGTCGTGGTATTCGAGTGGGTTCCATTTTGTGCACATGCCCCAACCAACGTAAACGCTTCTGTTTAAGAAACGCTGTTAGGCTAGAAACGCTAACATACACGCTAACATTGTTATTTATTAAAATAGTTTCTTTGAATAAAGTTTATTTCTTTATTTTGTATTGAATGATGGAATTTGTATGAATACAAATAAAACTGCGATTTTAAAAGTCTTATTACTTTGACTTACGGTGCATTTCAATTTGTTTGTACTGCACAGGGTTAATATGACAATAATTTCCGGAGTTCTAAATTCAGTAATTAAGTTACATGTTGTATATGTTGACCTGTAACATTGTCATAACGTAACGTTACGTTATGACAAAATGTTACAGGTCAGTACCGTGAGTGAATCCGCTCGCTACGAGCACCGCGTGCTCCACCCGGTCACAGTATAAATATGGACAGTAAGTTAACTAAGCCAAGACTACTAACTATCTGAATGGGAACTATGCCAAAGGCTTTCGTTTGGAATACTTGTCGAAAGTTGTGGAAGTTAAGGATACTGTGCACAAACACCCGCTGCTGTACCACGTCTGTGAAATGATCATTGAAAAGTTTCCTGAGAGCTCTGACTTTTTCAGTGAGGTTAGTGTTATGATTTTGTGGCATTTCAAGCATGAAATAATTACTTACGTCTAATAAAAAATAATAATTACTTATTATAATTTTTTATTATACATATTCCTAAATCAGGTTAAAATACAAAAGGTCCCGTTTTGATGAAGTCGAGTTCAATCAGCCGTATACGCAGGTGGATTTTTAAAAATATCGCGGAGTAAAACTTAAACGCGACCACTCGTTTTGACGCGGCACTCACTAGTGACAGCACCGCGACAACCGCTTAGGGGTCTTGTCGATGCGCATGTTTGTGATAGTGTGCCGTTTCGACCGTTTGAAGGTAGTTTTCGTGCTGTCTATTTATATACTGAGATCCGGTCGTCGGTATTTTCGCGGATCCCTTTGAGTGTTACGTTACACCTTAATTATGTCAGTACAACCCCAAACGTCGCCGCAAGCGCATGTGTCAATCGGGTTTTTTTTACAATCCAATAAAGTTTCTTTTTTTTGTTCATTTGGAGGAATAATGTAGTCAAATCACAGTACCCAGAAACACGACTTCATTATCTGACATTTTAATTACCAAATGCCACTATCGCCATCATCATCTTGTCCCACTAATGTGCTAGTGGGTATGGTTTCCCCACTTAGTCCCGATGTGGACCATTGTACGTGAGCCGTGGCGGCCTTCACTCCATCCAAACCTCCTTCCAGAAGCATATTAGGTCTCCCAAACTTTTCAGGGCCTCTGGAAGAGTTCTTGGTGAACCCAAGGTTTTTCTCCGGATTTTCACAATGCCTGTGCATTCGTGTAGCACATGCTTCTAAAGGCATCTAGGCCACTATGCTAGTCATGACCACGGGTACAGGGGCTCTACCGGCTAAGTCGCCGAACATCGATTTCTTAAATGGCTTTCAAATAAATAAAGGTAAAACATGACTTAATCAAACGTTAAATCGGCTTCCATGAGCACATGTGGCGTCATAAATGGTCCGGAATCGATTGTCAAAGTTGAAGCCGATTTAACGATTGATTAAGTAATTTTTAACCTTTATTTGAACGCCATTTAAGAAATCTATGTTCGGCGACTTAGCCGGTAGAGACCCAGGTCAGTCAGGTAACGCCGTAACGTAACACGTTCACCTTTAACACCTACCTTGTTAGTTCTTGATATATGATAGTACCAACCTTCTTCATTCCCCCCATCATCGGACAGATCGTCGACTTTTGCTTCTGTCAGTTCAATAGGGCCGCGCACCTCCTCTTCTTTCATTCTCTCCAAGCCATATTCAGAAGGATAGATCTGTAACAGTTAAACTTAGTTATAGATTTGTACAAAATATATTGCAGTCGCAGTGTCTTTAAAACACTATTCCTGAAGATAAGATACATTTTATTATGACGTTCATCATCATCATCATCATATCAACCGAAAGACGTCCACTGCTGGACAAAGGCCTCCCTCAAAGATCTCCACAATTGCCGGTCTTGCGCTATCCGCATCCAGCGTTTTCCAGCGACCCGCACAAGATCATCGGTCCATCTTGTAGGGGGCCTGCCCACGCTGCGTCTTCCGGTTCGTGGTCGCCACTCGAGAACCTTTCTGCCCCAGCGGCCGTCGGCTCTACGAGCTATGTGCCCTGCCCACTGCCACTTCAGCTTGGCAATTCTTAGGGCTATGTCGGTGACTTTGGTTCGCCTGCGGATCTCATCATTTCTGATTCGATCTCGCAGGGAAACTCCAAGCATAGCCCTTTCCATTGCTCTTTGGGTGACCTTGAGCCGCCTGATAAGGCCCATAGTTAGCGACCACGTCTCTGTTCCGTAAGTCATCACTGGCAACACACACTGGTCGAAGACTTTCGACTTGAGACACTGCGGTATTTGGGACGAGAAGATATTACGTAGCTTCCCGAACGCTGCCCAGCCGAGTTGGATTCTACGATTGACCTCCTTCTCGAAGTTGGACCTACCTAGTTGGATGGTCTGTCCTAGGTAAATATAGTTCTCTACAACTTCGAGTGCAGAGTCTCCAACCTTAACTAGAGTGGGTGCAACATGGATGTTTGACATAATTTTCGTCTTATCCATGTTCATTTTCAGACCCACTTGTTGAAAGACTCTGCCGAGGCCATCGAGCATTGTACCGAGGTCGTCAAGGGTCTCAGCCATGACTACTATATCGTCGGCAAATCGAAGGTGGGTGATGTACTCGCCATTGACATTGATGCCAAAGCCTTTCCAGTCCAGAAGCTTGAAGACATCTTCCAATGCAGCGGTGAACAGTTTCGGAGATATAACAAAGCTGAAAGCTTTGAAAGATTGCAGCGAGGTGTGAGACAGGGAGACTGTCTCACACCTCGCTGCAAGTGGATAGGTTTCGAGTTCTGGACCTGGAGTCGCACTGACATAGTGGCGTTTTCGTACAAACACTTTAACACCTCGATATACCGGTAGTCGATTTGGCACCTTTGGAGAGACCTCAGTACGGCCCAAGTTTCGATCGAATCGAAGGCTTTCTCATAGTCCACAAACGCTAAGCATAATGGCTGGTTATACTCTTCGGTCTTCTGTATAACCTGCCGCAGCGTATGTATGTGGTATATGGTACTAAAGCCTTTACGGAAACCGGCTTGTTCGGGAGGCTGGAAGTCGTCAAACCTGCGTGCGAGACGATTCGTAATGACCCTCGGAAACAACTTGTAAACATGGCTCAGCAGTGTGATGGGTCTGTAATTCTTCAAGAGGGTTTTATCGCCCTTTTTGAAGAAGAGCACCACCACACCCCTGTGCCATGCTTTTGGCGTTTGACCTTCTAGTATGACGGAGTTAAATAACTTCTGAAGGGCCCGTAGGATTGGTGTACCACCCGCCTTCAGAAGCTCTGCCGTAACTCCATCATCACCAGGCGCCTTGTTGTTCTTAAGCTGTTCGAGAGCCATTCTAATCTCGCACAGGCTGACGTCCGGGATGTCGTCGGTGAAGTGTTGGGTTAGTCGTGCTCTGGGATCTGAGGCACAACTATCGACAGGTGACTGGGTTTTCGCATACAGCTGTCCATAGAACCTCTCGATCTCTCCCAGCAACTCAGGTTTAGACGTGACGATTCTGCCATCCTCAGTCTTCAGCTTCGTCAGTTGGCTCTGTCCAACAGACAGTTCTCTTGCAAACACTTTAGAGCCTTTGTTCCGCTCAATGGCTTTACAATTTGTATTAAATTAGCGCGTGTCGCGAGTCAAAGACTTTGAGATCTGTCTGTTGAGCTGCCGGTATCTGGTAGCATCATCAGAGGATGTCAGAACCATTTTCCGTCTTTCGTCCATAAGCTGCAGGGTATAATCAGAGATCTTTTTGGTTCTGTTTGTACGGTGGGCCTTGAAGACCTTAGACCCAGCCGTATGGACAGCTTCTACGAGCCTGTCATGGTATGAGTCCACTTCCTCGCAATCTGCTAGGCATTCGAAACGGTTTTGCAGTTCGAGCTGAAAGGGTTCAGGGTTTTGGATGTGGATGGGTAAAGGTCGGAGCGTAGACTTTATCAGTCGGGACCTCTGGAGCTTGACATTTAGGTTCAATGAGCCTCTCACCAGTCTGTGATCGCTCCCGGTTTTAACCATATTGATCACTGAGACGTCATTGAACACCTGTCTACTCGTCGACAAGATAAAGTCTATCTCGTTTTTTGTTTTACCATCGGGGCTTACCCAGGTCCATTTGCGGTTTTCCGACTTCTTGAAAAAGGAGTTCATCATAAAGAGTCCCTCCTTCTCCATGAAGTCGGCCAACATTTGGCCCCGGGGATTCCGGTCTCCAGTTCCAAATTGCCCCACTTTCAGCTCATTCCCGAATCGTTTACCCAGCTTCGCGTTAAAGTCCCCCATGACCACAGTGAAATAAGAGTTCGAGGTATGTATGGCTCTAGAAATATCCTCATACATGACCTCAACCTCATCGTCGGAGTGCGTCGAAGTCGGCGCGTAAACCTGTATGACCTTCAACGAATACCGCTTGGTAATTCTGAGTATAAGGTACGCAACCCTAGTCGACACACTCTCGATTTTATGTTGTGTACGAGGGACTTGTGGACTATGAACCCAACACCACCTTGGGACAGTTGGTCGCCTTCCCGGAAATAGAACAGATTCCCGGATTTCAGGATTATCGTGTCCTCCCCCTCTCTTCGGACTTCAGATAATCCTATTATGTCCCAATGTAACCTGCTCAATTCTTCCTCCAGTTCGATCATCTTCTCGTCGGTCCGTAGTGTGCGTGTGTTGTATGTTGCCAGGGCCAGAGGTCGTCGGTTTTGGTAACGCGGAATCTGCCGGGGATTCTTAGCACCCCCTGCCCTGCCGTAACCACGGCTGGGAATAGCAGGGCTGCCGGGGACTGGGGGCCGCGGTTTAATTGTGTCCTTCATTTGAGGGGATCTGCCATAATAGCCACGCTTGGCAAACGGGTTGGCGATCGCAGTAAGGTAGAAATTGGTACTCATAAGAACGCTGCTGCCCATTCTCTGGTATATATTCCCTCGGGACGACTTCTACGTCCCCCCACGGGATGAGAGGGGGTGGTGATATTCTCTAGGCCGTCACCACACAGCCATTATGACGTTACTAATTCATTAATGTTATTTCGTCAATTATATTGACGGTCTGTTGGCGTGGTTGGCAAATGCTTGCATTTCACGCCGCTGGTCGTTGGTTCCATTCCCATCCAGCACAAATATTTGTGTGGATGAACATGTATGTTTGTCCTGTGTCTAGGTGTAATCTATATAAATATGTATTTACAAAAGAAAAGTAGTATATCAGTAATCTGGTCTCCATAGTACAAACTCTGCTTAGTTTGGAATCAGATAGCCGTGTGTTAATAATGTTCTGGGATATCACTAATTTCGAGCATCCTCTAATAGTATGGCCTGCACATTTCCACTTGAGCTATTTGTTAGTTCTTGTGTGTTTCCTAATCGTTGTAATTCTTATTTTGTCATTAAGTCTTTATCCCATCTCCACTCTCCGTATAGCGTTTCACTGGACATAGGCCTTCTCCAAAGATCTCTACCATTGCCGGTCTTGCGGTCCTGCGATCCTCACAAGATCAGTGGTCCATATAACAGGGGGCCTGCCAAAGCTGTGTCTTTCAGTTGGGGTCACCACTCGAAAGACTTTCTACCCCAGCGGCCGTCTGCTCTATGAGCTGCGTCGTCCGCTGCTGTCAAGTGACTTCAGGCGGGGCGACATCATAGCATCAGCGGCAACACTCGTGCATTCTCAATTTCCTTATGTTTGTTCGCGGGTTCAATTTTCTGCAATTAATTCTAACGGTAATATAACCAGCAGGACTCTTAGTGCCGATTTCACCGTCAAAATTAAACGTGATCAATTGACGCTAAACTCGGTTCCGCTTCCTGTAACTGAGTTTAATTTTGACTGTGAAATCGGCTCTTAAGGTCGTACCGGTCTTTACATGGGTCCTTCGAGCCGGATGATGCCCTGCCCATTGCTACTTTAGTTTAGCAATTCTTCAGACTATGACGGCTACTTTTATTCGCGGATTTCGACACTTCTGATTCGATCTCGCAATGAAATTCCGAGCATATATAATTCAGTCAGTTACTGTTCCACTGTAGGACAAAAGATTCCTCACAAAAAGTGGGGATACGCCATTGTCCACCACACTGGCCAATTGCGAGTTGGCAATCTTCACATACTATCAAGAACATTTTTGAAGAACTCTCAAGCATGCAGGTTTTCCTTCACCATATATAAGTACGACATAATTAAATTCTACATGCTTGGAATTGAACTTGACTCCACCAAGTCTACAGCCCAATAGTCTAACCACTAGACTATTAGGTAATTGAAACTACATAATAGAAATCCTTAGCTTCATAGACATTTATATCTCTAAATGAATTTCATTTTGCTTACAGAGAAATACAAAGATACATAATAAAAATAATTACAAAACATCTTGCATCCATTCAAAACCATTCAGCCATGTGAGCATCAAAAGTTTGATATTTGTGGTCTTTTTTTTTTGAACGGCTTAAGCAGAAGCATTTACTGGCCATATAATAAATATGGTCTAACAATGAATGGAGCCTCACTTGAAGACACACTCAAACTGTCAAAGCCTACAACACACCTGTTTATAGCTAATGTTGATTGCAGATATATCAAGGAAAACCATTTTTTTTTGTACGGACTCCAGCACATCCAGCTATACCTATCTATGAAATTTATTTTATAGATTTTCAACTTAATCACATAAGCATAAGGTTCACTTTCAATTGGGGAAATTTGACAGATTAAGGTAGCTTGATGTGCTGGCGACTGTACATGCACATTTTGTTTTTATGTGTTTACTAGCTGTGCCCCGCGATTTTACCGGCGTTAAACTCTATAAATGATAGCCTCTGTGTTATTCGGATATATAAGCTATATAAGCTTTTGTGTGAAATAGTAACAAGTAACAACACACTCACAAATTTTTCTTTTATGAGATCAATGTGATTTATATACTTACAGTTATTTTCTTTATAACACCTCCTGGAGGTAGAAATGAGTTGAGTAGTACCATGAGGTCCACCGCTTTAATATTATCCCAGTCCATGTTGCAAATGGCAATCCTGAAATAATAAAACAATTTAATGAGTCCCTACTATAAAGTGTCTCTCAATAACAGCCAATTCATGTTTGCATGTCTTAAGATGAGACTCCAGATTACACACATCAGCATAGCAGTCGTAAAAAGTCCACTTCTGGACAAAAGCCTCCCCCAAGAATAGTCTTGTGAGGATGTGCCACAATCTCGCAACGCTTGACAGACGTGTTGGCAATCGCAGTATGATAATCTCAATACTCTAAAAAAAAGCTGCTGCTAGTAGATATTCCCTCTGGTCGGCTTCTACGCACCTAAAGTCATGGTATTCTGATATTCACCGCAATCACCACACAGCAAGAAAGAGTATACACACATATTTAATGTCACTGTGGTAGAGATGCTTTTACCTAAAATGTGTCCTAATTTTGTTATTATTATGAAGTTTTAACCAAGTTGCATTGATGGTGGTCCCGGATTGAAAGGCACAGCGGTGACTGAATAGTCTAGCGGTGTTAGTCCGCTACTGAGGGCCTCGAGATCATTTTTACATACCCTCACTATATCATTTATCACACTTAGGCCGCCTTGGGCTGCTAATGAGGTTTCGTTCAAAGCAACTTGGTCGAAATTTCGGGATAATAACTAAAATTATGCATTAATGCCTGTTAACAATGTATAGTAAAAGTAAAGAATTTTATTGAGCATTGTATACTATATGAACTGAATGCTTTGTGGAATATATCAAAATATGGCATATGCCTTTGTCAATTTATTGTGTCTAGAATATTTGCTACTTGGCATATTATGTCTAACTCTCTCTCGCTTGACCCATGTCTGCTCAATCTTGAAAAAAAAACATGAATTCAAAACCTTCTTGTGGACTCATCAGTTGTCCCAGCATCTGCATCCAGCTCTCCCCATTCATGTTCCAGTTCACTGTCATCCTCATCCTCGGTGCTCTCCTCTTCCGAAGAACTGTCTGTTTGTAAAACACCTACAAGCAAAGTAAATATTTCATTATTTAAGTTCTAACGAAGACTCAAAGTTCATTTGACACATGATGTTACTATGTCCATGTGATTTCGACCTTGCAAATGCTACCTGACCATATGGATAAAAACACTTTGTATTAATTTATTAAATATCCTAACCTAAAAAGAAAAAATATGCTATAAAGCTTAAAGCACATTATCTACCTGATTGTGAATCTATTTTCATTTTAAATTATGAAATTGTGGCTTAAACATGCGACATGTAATATTTTTCCGAGTTGGAACAAAATTAACATCGATTTTACATAAAAAACTTCTAATTGCGACATATTAAAATACATAACAAAAAACTAGATTAAATACCCTCTTAAAATATATATTAATATCTATAAATCCCATACATAATTACAAAGAAACATTCAAAAGAAATCTATAATTCTTTGCGAAATATGTCCATTACAAAGAGCTGTCACTGGTAGACTACGCCATACTCCATTACATGACACTGGCAAAATTGCTGAAATTAACGGCAGATTGCCAATAAAAAAAAAAAAAAAAAAAAAAATAGACTACGCCACTTTACGAATATTTTTGTTCTTTGACATTACATTTTGGTAGCCCCACTTATTTTTTTTAAATTCTTTACTCTATCCTCTTGACCATGGTGCTTCGATTCATACCAAATAATTCCGCAATTTCCCACAGGATGGCATTGATTTCAACTATTGAATGTGCGGGGACTTTAGTCCCCGGGATGTAGGACCGTCTACCTGTTGTGAGGCCATATGCACCCATGGACGTGTTAGTCGCTAATGTCAAATAACTCAAAACATTTTCTTTGAGCTCAATATACAGGCTTACAGGTTAAGTCGACCTAGATCCTTTAAGAGGTTGTAGTTTCTATAATTTCTGACTGATTTGTCTATAAAACACCATACCCCAAACTTAACTGTTTTCAAAATACTGGACTTTGAAGGTTTTTTGAGATAAAATCGGTTTTATGACTATTGGCCTATATTTTTTTGAGGGTTTTGCCTCTAACTGCGTGTGTTTGCAATTTTTGTGTAGTAGATAAGTTGTTTTATTATTCTCAACACTAAAATAGCAGTTCACTGAACTGACTGGGTCGTAGTAGACGATTGATAGTTATAAATTGAAATAAATTCGTCAAAAAATATTTTTTCTTTCTGAAATAATAAAAGAAAAGTCTATGACAGTTATGCTGCAGATGTGCTTAAAAATATCTACATTTCATCAGCTATCCAACAAGGTATAACAAGCTAGGTTATTATCAGAATTCTTAGTAAAAAACTTCGATGAAAGGCTCTCGGGTAGTAGTAAAGATAACAGTACTAATTTATCACGGGTCAGAAAACAAAATAAAACAATCCAAATAGGTACAAAATGACATCTATTACTGCTATTTTTACAGAAAGTCATGATTCATGTTCCACATGGCCGCCTCTGTTTCGCACACATATTCTCATTCTGTGTCTTAATCCACTCTTTACTACACCAGTTGTTAAACCCCTTCTTATTTCATTTGCCGCATCGATTATTCTCTGTCTCAAAACATCAACAGATGTGATTGGATTAGGTTCGTTGTACACCAAACTCTTCATGTGTCCCCACACATAAAAATCCATGGGGGTCAGGTCTGGACTTCTAGCTGGCCACGGTATGGGTCCACCTCTTCCGATCCACTTATTAGGATAATTAGTGTCTAGCCATTCTCTGACACTTCTCCTGTAGTGTGCAGGACAACCGTCATGTTGAAACCACATATCACGAATGAGATAGAGTGGTACGTCGTCTAGTAAGTCGGATAAATCTTCTCTTAAAAAGTTTTCATAATGTTCTCCATTTAAATTGTCGGGAAGAAAGTAAGGCCCAATCAAATGGTTTGATATGATTCCCATCCATACATTCAAACTGAATCGTCTTTGTGATGCCTTTGGCCACTTCTTATTGGGATTTCTTTGAACTTTTGGGGCCCAATAATGAACATTGTGGTAATTGGTTATGCCGTCTTTATCAAATTTGGACTCGTCTGTCCACAAGATCTTTTTAAAAAATGATGGATCTTCTAAATCTGCATTGAGCATGAATCTGCAGAAATCCAACCTCCTCACAGGATCTCCTTCTTCGATGGTGTGTACCGGCGTGTAATGATAAGGATAGAGGCCGGCAGTATTCACCGTAAACCATACTTTCCACTGCGAGAGTCCAAGTTCTCGGGCAACAATATTGGTCGAAGTAGTTGGATCCAATCTAAACCGTCGAACTATTTCATTGTCTTGCTCTTCATCATCATCATTGACACGTGGTCTACCCAAGTCTGTTCGTCGCCTCGAAACAGAGCCAGTCTCTCGAAGTCGTCGGTAAACTCCGTCAAAGACACTAACATCCGGTACTCGGCGGCCTGGGTAACGTGATATGTATTCATCACGAGCTCGTGCGGATACACAATTGCAGTACCCATAACAAATCAAAATATCAGCATATTCCTCGTTCGTGTAGGTCGTCATCTTCAACAGTTCCAAATCAGAAGCACAAATCAATAGTCCAGTTTGCAAGCACAGTCACGATTTGAAAGAAACAGTCCAGAAATCCAAGCCAAGTCGAATGAAAAACCAAGAGCACTAAGAATCGCATCTACTACAGACGAATCGCGTAAGCAGACTAACCAAACAATAACAACAAAATGGCTGTGGTTTTTTTTTCTCGCTCACACCTAATTACATTGTATGATATCTCGCTTGCACGCACCGCAGTCCCATGAAGAACAATAGGCGCAACAAGTAACGCAAGGAAACACGTTATCTTTACTACTACTACTACCCGAGAGCCTTTCATCGAAGTTTTTTTCTAAGAATTATAATAATACCCTAGCTTGTTAAACCTTGTTGGATAGCTGATGAAATGTAGATATTTTTAAGCACATCTGCAGCATAACTGTCATAGACTTTTTTTTTATTATTACAGAAAGAAAAATTATTTTTTACGAATTTATTTCAATTTATAACTATCAATCGTCTACTACGACCCAGTCAGTTCAGTGAACTGCTATTTTAGTGTTGAGAATAATAAAGCAACTTATCTACTACACAAAATCGGAAACACAAATAAATTAGAGGCAAAAAACCCAAAAAAATATAGGCCAATAGATGTAAAACCGTTTTTTTTTTCAAAAAAGCTTCAAAGTCCAATATCTTGAAAACGGTTAAGTTTGGGGTACGGTGTTTCATAGACAAATCAGTCGGGAATTATGGAAACTATCACCTCTTAAAGGATCTAGGTCGACTTAACCTGTAACCCTGTATACTTCATGTGTGATAAAATGTTGACAATCGGTATAAACTTGATTGGGAGATTAGGCGGTAGTCTGCAAATGAGGCGGTATGTTCCCTGGCCTAACCCAAACGAAATTGCTAAAACAACTGACAAAGCAGTAAGATGAGTCATTTTTTGTTAAGGAAAGGTTCTGGAAAAATTACAAAGACAGAGCCATGGTATAGAATTAATAATTCATACTACAATAAATCTGTTTAATGTACTGTACATTATACAGTTTTAGTAAAAATTTGACTAAAAATATTTGAGTAGATGTTAAAATATCTGATAAAATGGAAACCCACCTTCTCCACGAGCGTAATCAATTTCTAAATCCAATAATTTATTTTTAATTTTTTTATCGAGTTTGCCTCTAGTTAGCTTATCATTTAATGACGGTTTTTCTTCTAGTTCCTCAACACTGGGCGGGCGTTTCACAAATCGTCCGACGGACTTATCATCGACAACTTCTTCATCTTCTTCTGCTTCAGAACTGCTGTCATCAGACTCAACTTCATAATACTTTCGTAAATTCTCTGTGGAAGTCTCATTAATAGGTCGTCCACGCTTATCCACCGTATATTTCACTTTAAACTTTTCATCTTTGAACATAGGTTGGAAACGTTTATCAATTTTGATCTTTCGTTCATGTTTAGGTATTTGACGATATCGTGGGTCGTTAAGATATTTAGTAAAGCGACTATCTTTTAGTATGTCACCCATTATTAAAAGCAAAACAGAACGATAGATAACAACATAACCTAGAAACCACGTTACATTACCCCAGGAACAGGAACAATTTGTTCAAAGAGTATGTAAGCACTACCTACCAGAGAGTATCTAATCGCTGCTTTTAATTTGTTGACTGCGTACAAATTAAACGTACTTCATTTATTTTTACGTTGAGTTAATTTTGTATGACCGGTTCACCGGTATGATTCGCAACAAGAAGGACAGTTTCTAAATTAATTTCAATTAGTTAGAATATTTCCATTCTCTTAAGTTTTTCGGAATTCTAGTCATGTTAAAAACCAATTAAAATTATTTTTATATTCACAGCAGCAGTCAGCGCATCAAAAAGTCTTATTTCCAAATGTTGTCAAATACCCCAGATACCCCATTTTCTGGTTTTATTCAATTAGGTACAGTCGGCAGCACCTCAAGCTACCCCACTTTGACCTTGAACGCGTTATGAGCAACAACAGCGGGAATCGTGCGAAAGAGATAGAGACGTTTTTGTCAATTCGTACTTGTAATGTTTCGTGCTGCAGTGCCGTAGTACTTATATAGTTATCTGTGTGCAGTGCGTAAGTGAGCATGGGTGCGTATGCACGTTGTCGCTGTGTAGAATAAGATACCTTATTCTAGACCACGGTAGCAGGTTGATTACTTTATTAGAATCGAAATAATTAATTAGATATAGAAATTATTAGTATTAAGCAACCATCCGATGTAATACATAAGAATCTACTTTATTTTAATACCTGTTTCTCATATACTTAGTGAAAGTGATTCTTTTGAGAAAACAAATATCTTAAACCCGATAATGGCATGGCTGACAATAAAATGAGGCCTACGTAAAATCTTAAATACCTATGAAAGCTTACAAATTATATTTTGTTTCAAAATACAAAATCAATATGTAGTGTTAATTCCGCTCATTGTCAGTTTAATCATGCCGGGATGCAATTAGCGGAATTAACACTACATATTGATTTTGTATTTTGATTGTTATGGATTTCCGCAAAGTAACGCCTGGTTCCATTACTTATATTTTGTTTGTTTCAATTACTTACCTAAATATATGCTATAAGGAATTAGAAGGATTATATGCTAAGTAGGTATAATCTTTCATTTTTACATAGTTGTTGGAAAATCACAATAGCTGATACCATTTAGAAAACCTTGAGTAGAATTTATAAGTATGTAGGTATTTACCCACTCGAAATAATTTAAACAGGTAGGTAACGAATTGAGGAAGAATGTCATACCTATCACTTCGATTGAATCATTGAATAGAACTAGGACTTCGAAGTTTGTATGAAATTCCGTGTCGAGTGAACGGTCTTAAGAGCTAGACTCTGCAGGACATTTCATACAATTTTTAAAGTCCTTATTATTCAAAACGGCTCAACCTGTTTCAATGATACTTACATGTCTAAGCAGAATACCTAGTCTAAATTGTAAAAAAATTGTTTTAAGGAACCATCTATTTGTATGGAAACCTTGAAGTCCGACTTGCATTTGGACTGTTTTTTAAAAATGTTATCTACTAACTAGGTATTTACATCTATGTATTCTACTCGTATGTGTCGGTTGAGGGAGAGGGTATTGGGTATTATTTAAGGGACGTATTGTGCAACTGTGCTAATATGCGATGTTGTGGTTTTTTTTTTTTTTTTTTAACATGACGCTACAGTTAGCCTAGGAGGCTTTCACTGCTTCACCGGACTATAGAGGCGAGCAGAGGGCTCGAGCCGTCTAGACGATGTTGTGGCCCTCGGGGCTACTATATATAGCCGCCCTATGCAGTACAACGGCAACACGGCGAGGATATGTGGGCAGTGCGGGAGAGGGGCGTACACATCTAGGAAATAGGTAGCCACGCGAGGTTGGCTTCCTACGAAGTGCACTTAAATGACATAGAATAATTTTAGAAGAAAAGCATAAATAGTAAATTTAAGAAACTTACTTATGATACCTAAAGATACAATAACACTGTTTATTCCAAAATAAAAACAATGTCCATCCGTACCAAGCCTACACGGGCCACTAGTTACTAACATAATATGGGAGAACTTCGTAACGTGAATTACGCTAAGTTTGCTGCTTTTAAATGCAAGATTAACGCTACACTAGTAAGTTGTCTTTTAATTAAAGTATTAATCTGTTATTTTATAGACTTTGTTACATCCTAAAATATTTTAAAAATATTAAAATAGAGTTTGTTTCGCATAATCAGGGGTGCAGAAAAAGATGCACCTAGGAAAGTTTTTTACGGGAACGAAGTTTTTTTATGGGAAAAAGTTGGAAAAATAATAAAATGCAGAATAACAATCTTAATCTTTTTATTCTTAAACATACACTTGTATGCTATTAAAAACTTAAAAACATATACTTACTCTTAATTAAAATATGTAATAGATTTTATAAAACTAAACTCTATTGTATAGTTTAGTTTTATAAAATCTATTATATATTTTAATTTATATATTTTAATAAAAACAAGTAGATACTGTAAATTTTAACAAACTTTTATACAGTTAATATTAAGCCGGAAAAATAATAAATGCCTAACAAGAATCCTAATCTTTTTATTTAAAAACATACATTTTTACGTTATGAAGAACTTAAAAACAAACACTCTAAATTAAAATATAAAATAGGTTTTATAAAACTAAACTATACAATAGATTAAAGTAACAATTAGATAATATTATTTTTTACAAACTTTTATACAGTTACTATTTGCTAAACAAATTTAAATACTGCCACCAAGCAAGAGTAAGTTTTTGCCTATGTAGATTAGTATAATTTGAATGGGCTATATAGGTATAAGACCGGCAAGGGATTTTGTGATACAGATGATTTCGGTCTTATATACAATAGGTTTTATAAAACTAAACTATACAATAGATTAAAGTAACAAGTAGATAATATTATTTTTTACAAACTTTTATACAGTTACTATTTGCTAAACAAATTTAAATACTGCCGCCAAGCAAAAGTAAGTTTTTGCCTATGTAGATTAGTATAATTTGAATGGGCTATATATAAGACCGGCAAGGGATTTTGTGATACAGATGATTTCGGTCTTATATCCTATGGCATCCTCCGACACGTTCTGGCACGGCGAAACATTCCGAAATGTGGACGCTAATCATGATAAAATAAGATTATTTGCGCTTACTAAAATCATTTGCCGTGCCGTACTAACAGTGGGCGTCGGCACTAACTTTTGAATTAAAAATCTCAAGAACATAAAAAGTGTATGAAATAATATAATTTCAAAATATTACGTCAAACCACTGGGCAATTGGGACGAAGAGTATGGAGATAGTTTGAATCCTGGGGAAGGAAGGATATGGAGGAAACCATTTTATTATGGCACAACATCAAAGAAGTCTTTCCCAAATCGAGCAATGAAAGAATAAGCGTTTGACAAACAGTGGTTGGAAATACCTAAACACCTTTAATTTGATAAATAAAATAATAACAATATTAAATGTATGAACTCCATTCAACGCTACTTGATATAACGACAAACTCCATAAAGCGTCGTAACAACTTTAATTAATTTGGTTGGTTCACCTTGCAGTGCATTACAGTGATCATACGCTCTTTAAATAACGACAGCAATGCGCCATTATTAAGCAATTAACAGAACTTTTAGCACGCATTTACCTCAACTAAACGGTAACGTTTGACTGAACGGATTTTAGTCAAACCTATATATATGATCTAGATTCATACATATGATAGGTTCCTATGGAACCCTGGGACCACTGGCGTTTGGGGGAGGGAACGAGTGGAGTTCTTTTCCTCCGAGCGCCAGCGATCCCGGAAAGAGGTAACCTGATGTAGCTCAGATAACACGCTTGTGCGTACTGGGGAGGGGGGAGGCATTCAGTTCCCTCCCCTCCCCAGGTGAGACTCGCGGGCGCTCAGTGTACAGCGGGGGTACCAGCGAGATCGTTCACGAGTACCCAGAGCCCTCGCTACAGGCACTATGAGGCTGGCTACCGTGGTGGTTTTAATGGGTCGAGCCCCACACCATGTGCGACTAGAGCATTTCCACCACGTAAGGTAAGGAAAACAAAGGTCCCTATGGAAGCCCGGGTGAATTAAATGCATTATTTACTGGTGCTGTAGAATCGGAGTTTGTCAACTAAATCGGAGTTTGTCAACTAAATCTAAGTTTAGTCTGTGACACAACCCACCGTGCATTCGGTGTCCGACACCGAGTGTGAAAACTCAAACTCAATGGACACCTACTAAATGGATAATGATCTAGATTCATACATATGATAGGTTCCTATGGAAGCCCGAGTGAATTAAAAGCATTATTTACTAGTGCCGTAGAATTGGAGTTTGTCAAAATCTAAGTAAATAAATAATAAAAGTTTAGGCTATGATACAACACACCGTGCATTCAGTTCCGACATAGTGTGAACACTCAAACTCAATGAATACCTACACCTTGCGACAACAAGTGTCTAAGTGCTCGCACACGGCGTTTAACATTGAGTGTACTGACTATAGTGTTGTAGACTTAAGACTAAGGTCTCTTCGGTCCTATTAGCGATAATTAATATAAGTATGTCATAGGCCATGATCTGAAAGAGCCCAAGTTGACCTCAGAAATACGCAACAAGATCGGCCTTTCAAATGTAAAGAAGTGTAACTACATGGGAGCAGCGCACCGAACCGCTAATACAAAATATTATTAACAGATAAATAAAAGTTATTACATAAATTAAACTCCAATATCAATAAATACTCTAAAATTGTAATAACAATACAAATTGACGAAAATATAATAGGTCTTTACCTATGAAATTGCCGTTTTGTATGAAAAAATTTAAACGAATTTTTTTCATGAATTTTTTTATTTGTATTAATCGAAGTAATCACCCATGCAATCAATGCATCTTTGCCATCGCAGTGGCAGTTTATTGATGCCCTTCTTAAAGAAATCAGCTGGACGGGAGGCAACAAATTCTTCAAAGGCATTTTGTACTGCCTCTCGGGTATTTAATTTTTTTCCCGCCAAGAAGTTATCCAAATTCTGGAAAAAGTAGTAGTCTGTAGGCGCAAGGTCTGGTGAGTAGGGCGGATGACGGAGAGCTTCCAACCCCAGTTCTTGCAACTTGGAGACCGTCTGCTGTGCAGTATGAGGTCGCGCGTTGTCGTGCAGGAGCAGCGGAGACGAGCGATTGACCAATGCTGGTTGGAGATGCGCCAGCTTCTCCATCATTGTGCTCAGTTCTTCACAGTACACATCTGCAGTAATGCTCACCCCGTTTGGTAAGAAGCTGTGATGAATCACACCGGCGCTAGACCACCAAACAGTGACCATCACTTTTCTAGGGGTAAGTTTTCGTTTAGGGCATTGTTTAGGTGCTGAACCAGGATCCAACCAACTTGCTGAGCGCTTGCGGTTATCAAACAGAATCCATTTTTCATCGCAGGTAACAATGCGGTTCAAAATTCCTTCATTTGTGTGTCTGTTGAGCAGTGCAAGGCACGTCTCGACGCGTACTTCGCGCTGGCGATCATTGAGTTCGTGGGGCACCCATTTGTCAAGCTTTTTTACCTTGCCAATTTGACGCAAATGGACCAATATTGTTTTGACGCTAACGTCGAAAGCTGCTGCTAATTCAGCCGTAGATTGTGTATCATCAGCTTCCACAACCGCCTTTAATTCGTCATTGTCGACCAAAGTCTTCGGACGACCGCGAGGTTCATTTTTCAGGTCGAAATTTCCAGAACGGAAGCGAGCAAACCAATAACAGGTGGTGCGTTGGTTTGTAGTGTTAGCTCCGTAAACGTCGTTGATGTTGCGTGCCGCTTGTGCCGCGTTGCTGCCACGACGGTACTCATATTCCATAATTACTCGAATTTTTAACGTATCCATGATGACGAAAAAGATTGAAATGCGATGAAAATGTAACACTAATCAATAAAGAAATGACTACTTTTGGAAAAAAGAATCCATGTTTTTAAAATAAAATTAATTTGAAATTAGAATTCTTAGCCAAACAAAAATTATTTTGATTTGAAATGGCCAGTACTGCAGAACGGCAATTTCATAGGTAAAGACCTAATAGTTATTTATTTATTAATATTATTTAAATTTGTTATTGTGAATATGAAATAAAAATACTTAACAATATATATATATATATATATATATATATATATATATAAGAAATTATTTTAATATTTAGTCGGTCCACCTTGCGCATCAAGAACAGCGTCCATCCTGCTCCTCATGCCGACCACCATGTTCCAGCAGGTATCCGTGCCCCTGAAAAGCTCCCATGTAGTATGAGCTTCTCGCCTCAAGTTTTCTTTGTTGCGGATTTCTGAGGCATCCTAATCGAGAACCATAAGACCCCATAGATTCTCGATTGGGTTTAGGTCAGGGCTCTTTGCAGGCCATGGCAGACAGATAATGTCACTCCGTGTCATTAACCAATCCTGCACTACTCTGCAGGTGTGCACGCGGCAGTTGTCTTGGCACAAGTAAATAATGCCCTCTGGATAGTGCAGGCGCACGGTGGGGATCATGACGTCGCGTAAAATTTCGACGTACTGATCCCCAGTCATGCGCCCGCTAACCTCCACCAGTTCACCCGGTCCCATTGAGCTCATCCATCCCCAAAAATTCAACGATATTCTTCCACTTGCCCGATTTGGCAAAGTATTCCATTGAACATAGCGTTCATTGCTGTTGCGCCATAATATTTTTCTTCCGTCCTTATCCGTCCGGAAGCTTTTTTCGTCAACAAATATTACTATATTATTAGCCCAGTCAAAATTATAATATTCTAGGCAAAAACCTACTCTTGCGTCTTTATGCGCCTGGTTCATAAAAATTTTTTTGGCGGGCCGGCAGCATTTTTTCCCTCCTTCCTTCAGACGCCTTCGTACAGTGTCCATCGACATCTAAAACAAAGGAAATTTTGTCAATTTTATACATACATCTGTTTGTATGGAAATTTAAAATCGACGTAAATTAGCTCTAATGCTCTATTTTGACAATGTTGTCTATTAAGTATTGAGATCAGCCGCCTCGCTGCTCGGGGCCATACACACCGCATAATTTTAGTATTGCATTATTTTCTTTATATTTACATTTATAATTAGTTATATATGTTTTGAATGGAATGTCTGATTTTAATCATTTAAGAAGTATTTTACAGGTTATGAAACGGTATTTAATAAAATATCATATAATAGAATAAGGATTAATACAGAGGTATGAATAATATGGTTTAATTATTGTAGGCATTTTTATCAACTTTTGAAATGTAAAAATTTAGTTGTAATGGCATAACTACAGTAGTTGGATATATGGTATCGCGGAATTTTTTGTAGATACTATACGTTCTATAATACTGTAGAACATTTTTTTGTTCTATCATCAATAGTTTCAGCCGCGTACGTGATGACAGTTTTTTTAGGACTATTTTTTCATACTTTGGGTTATAATATTGCATTTTTATTAGGGATCACTATTTTTTTTTTGATAATGTAATATAGCCTATGTCACTCAATTAAGAAGCAACTTTAATGGTGAAAGAATTTTTGAAATCGGTCTCGTAGTTTTTTTGTGAAAACATTACATTACAAACACATAAAAAACACAAATGTTCCCTCTTTATAGTAGTGTCCTCTCGGCCGAAAATCGGCCACGGCGGCCATTCTCAATGGAGTTTAGCCAATTACGCAGGACATTCCATCACTCTCATGATCCTATGGGACGACTAGCGAGACGACCAGAAAGAGGTCAGGCACAGGACCGACAGCTTAAGGCTGACAGTGAGAAATTCCTTTTTACAGAAAAATCCCAAAATCACTTTTTGGACCGACCCGGGATTTGAACCCAGGATCTCATTATCTGCGGTTGAACACGCTACCGCTAGACCAACGAGGCAGTCTCTTTACACCATTAGTTTAAAAGTTAGATATGCATACATACAGCTACCTACTTTACCTAATGTTAAAGCAAACCCGTGCTTAGGTAGGTATTTTGGTATATTTTAACTTCCCTTTCGGAACTATGTCCAGCAACCATGTTCGCGGAGCTTTTTTAAAAACTAGCTAATAAAATAATCATTTCCTATAAATATAAACATTGTTATGAAATTATAACGTCATTACACATTTTATATTATATAAACTAATATAAAGTAAAGCTGCAAGGAGTGAATTCGTTTTAGATAATTATTTGTTTTAAACAAAATGGGGCACTTAGCGGCAGTCAAGGTCATGAGGGAGCAACTAAAATCAAATATAAAAAACAATTTTCGTCCTTAAAGTTACTAGCATTGTGCATCATAATTGCATAACAGAAGACGGAACGTTACAAGTATTTGTTCGGTTCGGGGACTTCGGGGAGACTCGGTCGCTGTCGATCGGCTCTGCCATCGGCTTGGATCATGTTCGGAAATTCGTTCGTTATACCTCTTACTTGAAACAAACATTTCTGTTTACGTTCATACAGCATAATCATATATGCGTCCTTATAGCTATGTTTTCATCTTATATACCTACCTACTGACATGACTTACAAAACCTTACTCGTAAAACTTTAATTACTACCTATTTGTTTATTGCACTTTCGGCCACGGCGGCCATTCTCAATGGAGTTTACCCAATTACGCAGGACATTTTATAGTGCACAAGTGTGTGCGCAAACACAGGGGCAATTTATATATTATCACTCTCATGATCCGATGGGACGACTAGCGACACGACCGGAAAGAGGTCAGGCACAGGACCGAGAGCTTTACGTGCTCTCCGGGGCACGGGGCTGTAATACCGCCAACTCCCAGACTTAAGGCTGATAGTGAGAAATTTCTTTATACGGAAAAATCCCAAAATCACTTTTTGGACCGACCCGGGATTTGAACCCAGGACCTCATTATCTGCGGTTGAACACGCTACCGCTAGACCAACGAGGCAGTCTCTTTACACCATTAGTTTAATAGTTAGATATGCATACATACAGCTACCTACTTTACCTAATGTTAAAGCAAACCCGTGCTTAGGTAGGTATTTTGGTATATTTTAACTTCCCTTTCGGAACTATGTCCAGCAACCATGTTCGCGGAGCTTTTTTAAAAACTAGCTAATAAAATAATCATTTCCTATAAATATAAACATTGTTATGAAATTATAACGTCATTACACATTTTATATTATATAAACTAATATAAAGTAAAGCTGCAAGGAGTGAATTCGTTTTAGATAATTATTTGTTTTAAACAAAATGGCGCACTTAGCGGCAGTCAAGGTCATGAGCGAGCAACTAAAATCAAATATAAAAAACAATTTTCGTCCTTAAAGTTACTAGCATTGTGCATCATAATTGCATAACAGAGACTCGGTCGCTGATCGGCTCTGCCATCGGCTTGGACCATGTTCGGAAATTCGTTCGCTTATACCTACTTACTTATAATCTCTTACTTGAAACAAACATTTCTGTTTACGTTCATACAGCATAATCATAATATATGCGTTCTTATAGCTATGTTTTCATCTTATATACCTACCTACTGACATGACTTACAAAACTTTACTCGTAAAACTTTAATTACTACCTATTTGTTTATTGCACATTAGGCCCGTTTACTATACCAATATTGACTATGACTACCTCGTTGATCTAGCGGTAGTGTGTTGAACCGCAGAGAATGAGGTCCTGGGTTTAAATCCCGGGTACGGCCAAAAAGTGATTTAGGGATTTTTCTGTAAAATGAAATTTCTCAGTATCAGCCCGAAGTCTGGGAGTTGGCGGTATTACACCCCCGTGCCTCGGAGAGCACGTAAAGCCGACGGTTCTGTACGAGACTTCTTTCCGGTCGTGTCGCTAGTCGTCCCATCGGATCATGAGAGTGATAGAATAGAAAGTGCCTTATGTTTGCGCACACACTTGTGCACTATAATATGTCCTGCGCAATTAGCTAATCTCCATTGACTCTGGGCGCCGTGGTCGAAATTCGGCCGGGAGGACATCATCATCATCATTCGCTATAGGAATCATAGACTTATATAGAATACATATAGGTTAATGATAGGATTGATAACATACAATCTTTTCCGATTTATTTACAAGTTTGTGATATTACATGATTAAGCAAGACGTAGGTTTGACTTTAGGACATTGTCAAATATTAGCAAGTTTTAGAATTATTTTAAATTTCATTCTAGTATTTATGAATAGGAATCCTTTTCTTCTTTTAAATGAACAGGGGCTAATCTCGGCCATTACGTAGGTATTATTGATCGCTAGACTAATCACAGGTCCAAATACCTATAATAATTATGATGTTGATTAATTAAGGCTTCAATACAGTCAAACTCAAACCAGTAAATGCCGATACAGTCCAATAAAGTAATCCAATACAGTTTATCATTAGTTATTTCCGATTTATCCATTTAGTTTAGATTCGTTATATCGTAATATTATTTATTGGACTAGGTATTTTAGGTAAAACATTATTTTATTAAATAGGGAAGTTGGTTACAAGATGGACTCACGCTGTACGAAGATGAGGTCACACGTGTGCTGAGGAATGGATTCCCCGAATGAGCAGCGACTATAGCCGCATCGTCTGCCGCCGTGGTTGCTCTCGCGTAGAGTTGGCGGTGGTGGGCTTCGAGAGTGCCACTTTCTTGCCACCGCCGAAGCCAGAACCTTACAGTTTTTTTCTGGAACGGAACAAATAGCTATAGTTTATTTGCGCATTATTACTCAATTACCTAATATAAAGATGTGTTAATTAATTATATAAACCCCTACAATAATTGATAGGGTATGTGTTAATTAATTATATAACCTATTATTAAATCGGTCTCTTAAAAACATACAAAATTCATTTATAATGAGATACAGTAAGCTAGAATATTTAAGTGTAAATAAAACATTTTATCTCTAGGCTGCTGAAAGCCATGTGACAATATTTATTGTATTATACAGTATATACATATTTCTTTAAAATGGTTTTAAATATATTGATGTTATAAAATATTTTTTTATGTCATCAGGTAATCTATTAAAAAGCTGTGCCCTCTCAAACAATAGTTTAATTAGTCCGTACAGTCATTCATTAGTTGCAGTTTGTTTTTTTTTAATTATTTACAGAACAGGATTACACTCAATGCGATAGTGAATTACGTTACGGCCCATTTCCTCTTTCCATAAGGAGGCCTTGTCTCTGCAATTATTCTACAGGCAAAAAGAAAGTGCGTAATTTGGTAGGTATTTACTGTAAAGTGTAAAATCTCATTACTACTTATAGGTTTATTAACTTTCGCTTAGAAAAACGAATAAATAGAATCAAAACAATAGTTCATCGAATTTTGTTTAATTAACTCAGAATTAAAGCTTTTACGGTTACTCCACCTTTCAGTGGTGCAGCGTTAAAAACTTACATAATCAGGAACAATTTTATTATAAACACAAGGAACCTACACCTATCCCTTCTGCTTACTTAGGTATTTCGAAAATTCTATACGAAACACCATGTGATACGTTTTTGCAATATTAGACGTTGTTTATTTTAAATTAGGAATTATAATCACAAGAATATCACTCACCGTTATACCCATCTGCCGAGAAATATCCACAGTACGACATCCACAAGACCGGAGGGCAACTATTCTCTCTCTATCAAGACGAGATAATTGAGGCGCCATGTTGGATGTAAATTATATTTATCACACACGAATACAGTAATACGCGCCACCGCACACACGCACAACTCCACGAAATTTTTATGACGACTGACGAGTGACGTATTGCATAAATAAACGAGGTGACGAGCGACGTTCGTTTAATGTCGTTAAAGATCGGAAAACTCGGGGGGCGGTGTCAGCGGTGTGATTCCTAGTGAGATATGATAATTGGCTCCTTATTAAGTATGTGTGCAACCATTGGATAATTTTAGAAAACTCCACCAATCATGTCAATTATTGTTTCTTTCTAACACTCCGTGCCGCGTCGTAGTTATAGGTATGTATAGGGGTTAGCTTGATGTGCTGGCGTGTGTACATGCCTACGTTTAGATAAGTCCTCGTGACACGCACACTAAAATGCTCGAAGTACGAGGACGAGGGCGCTGCGCGCCGGGAGCCGAAATTAACTACTTTACCAATGCCACTACATGGTCTGTCGTTGTCTTTGTTAACTGCCAATAAACTTCTTCTTCTTTTTTTTCGAATGGCAAGTTATGCCGATGTCGACAATTCTGCCAATAACAGATGTGAAATGGGAATACGTGCGATAAATTTAACCAAAATTTTCAATGTTATAGTTAATTGCGTATCTTGGCGATTAGGCTAAAACAAAACATTCAGACGTAACAATCACAATTTGATGCCATTGCATCTTATAAAGCACATTAATACTTCGTAGAGTTCTGGGGAAGGGAATGTAAGTAACGAGGAAAAGTTGATGGGAATGGGAATCTTTAAATTTGGAAGGAGTTCATATAAATTATAGGCAGAGTTATTATTGGTGCATTCAAAGAATATGTGATCCAGTGAGCCCTCGTCCAGCCCACACTCACAAAGGGATGAATCCCGAATCCGTATTTTGTGTAGAAAAACAGGTGAACAACAGAAACCTAAGCGCAGTCTACAAACAGTTGAGATCACGCATCTGGAGGTCTTTTTATATTTATGAAACCAAGGCGTTAACACAATGTCCGGTTGAACTTCATAATAAAAGCCACCTTTGCTCTTGCTAGAAATATCCCAATAATTTTGCCATGCTTGTTTTAAGATTCCTTTGGGAAGATTCTGCAGGTCATATCCATAAAGACAATAGAATCTATCATCTATAATTTGGGATGTCACAGCATCCTTGGCCAGTAAATCAGCATGTTCATTCCCCTTAATACCACAGTGGCTGGGAATCCATACAAGTTGAACAATTTTTCCTTTGCAGAGCAAGCCAAGAGGGATTTTTTAATTTCTAAGATAATGGGGCTATGTAGTTTTGATCGATGGGAGTTTTGCTCTAAGGTTTTCAGAGTGCTTAAGGAATCAGTGAAAATAACAGCTTTATTTATGAAACTAAACGCAGTTATCATTTGAACATTATGTCATGTTGACAGCTGATAGGCTGATATTGATGTAATCCGCGAAAAATATTTCGTCGATATAATTTATTTGGTCTTGAATAAAATTAATCAATCTTGAACATGAATAGCATTGGAGAAGAATGTACGGAATTAAAGAAAAAATACGACGACTGCTTTAACAGTTGGTTTTCGGAACGATTTTTAAAAGGCGACCACGACGATTCGGTGTGCTCTGGGATCTTTAAAGTATATCAGGACTGTGTAAAGGTAAATAAATAATTACGTATTTTATAATATATAATCACAAAATTACCGGCAAATCTTTGACTTATATCCGATTTATTAAAAATGTGGACTTCATTTTAACCTTTATTCAACTTACTCATCACTTTGGTTACCTTATCTTTTATCTTAAAAGATAATATAAATTGATTACTTAACTCACTTTTTTTTAACTTGAGTTCTTAAATTATATTTTAGAGATAAGTAGTAAAAATATTGACATAAGAATTAAAATTGTAATGTATGATGTAATTATGCAGTAACATTTTTTTGAAAAAAAAAACACTTGCTCTAGTTAAATAAATCCTAGCCTCCCGGTAGACGTAAAGTCTACCGCGAGAGTAGGATGAGGAGGAATACAAAGCAGACCCAGAGTCAAAACAACCATTGATAATCGGGCAATACTAGACTGGCCACTGTGGTGATCCTTGGGGCCCTCCCCCAAGGATCACCACAGTTCACACACACAGATCACCTTCGTTCAGCAGTGGACATCTTTTGGATGAAATCCTAAAAATACCCACTGACCTATATAATCAATATGTTGGGACAACTAACACACTACCACTTGATCCCAAACTAGGCAGAAGCAGTATAATGAATGCGCTTAAGACCTCCATGAACTTATCCCTCCTTCCCCCGTTTTTCGTTGGAATACTAGGCGTTGGGAGGGTTTTCACTGCTTTGTTGTTGACATCCCATTCTGCTATATGAAGTGCTTTGCTTCCTCCTTTATCATACGCACAGCTAAGCAGTGGAACACCATCCCGAATGACGTGTTTCCAGACTCATACAACATGGGTTTATTCAAGGCTAGAGTGAACAGGCATCTTATCGGTACGCACGGTCCACCTTCGACCACATCTTCACTTACCATCAGGTGAGATCGTGCAGTCAGCATAAAAAAAAAATGGCAACCAGCAATTGATAGACATGCTTAGATATTTCTAAATACTTATTAAAGAGAAATTACACCCATACACAGAACAAATAATTATGCTCATCACACAAAGATTTTTTCTGGCTAACCAGGATATTGAACACATGACCTCTGGCTTAGCAGTTACAAACCACTCAGTCACAAACCATTAGACCAACAGGTCATTCATAAATATTCACATATTTATTGGTCCCTTATGCTGGTGTTTAGAATAGTGGCAAGTTAACAACCTTAGTGACTGCACCAGACCTGTTTATTTTACTTCATCACCATCATCTTAATATCAGCTGAAAGTTGTCTACTGCTGGATAAAGGTCTCCCCCAAAGATATCCACAATTGCCAGTCTTGCAACCAGCAGCTTCTAGCAACCCTCACTCTGCAACTTCCATCCATTACTTATTGCTTGCATTTATGCTGCCATGCAATTCATAAATACAGTACAGAACATGTGAACAACATGTTCTTTACTGTGTTTATAAATTGCGCAGCACTATGAGCCCTACGATTTTTTTTAACAGTTTTAGTTATTTTCTCGGACTTAGTAAGTAACAGGAAACTTTCCACTGCTTTATTGTTGATTCCTTCAACCTTGCTATTAATACACTTATTCTTTTGTCAGAGATGTGTTACCAGATACATGAGATGGGTACATTTAACCATTTGACTGTTAGAGGCAAAATACATCTTCATCCCCTAGCTCCAAGCCACTAATACAGTGAAAATTGGTATAAAAGAAATAGGGATTCCAATGTTTCTATCATGTTATTATTTTATTTGTTACATAAGTGTGATGATGGTGTACAGGTTTTCAATTGTCACATATTTGTGACGATGGCATCCATATACTTTCACTTAAAAGGTTAAGGCCAAAGTGTACTGATATCTTATAAGTATGCTCAATCCACTTTAGACTTTACATGCTATATGGTGAGCTGGTGCTGTATGGTGGTATTGGAGTGGTGAGACTCCCTGGTAAGAAAGGTGCATACACATGCATGACAGTTTTTCACCATTTATTAAGTGCTTCATCTATTACTATTTAAGAAACAGAATAGTTTATTTTTAAAGAATAGGTGTAGAAAATATACATTAATCATACATGTCAAGGTCTTAAATAGTAATTAATATAGTTGCATAAATTTATTTTATTTTTATTTCATTAATTATCATCAATAATATGTACATTTATATTTAAATTGTAGTGCTTAATATGGAAATTCCTGAAATAAATTATTGTTGTTATTAATCATTTTAAAAGGTAGCATGTTTCATAAACCCTACTAAAATGAACTCATAGGAAAGCATTTATAAATTAACTTTACAAAATATGTCATTGGTCTTAGTAATTGCAGTAAACTTAATAACAACTTGTGCACTATACTTACTCCTGTACAGATGGCTCAACCAAGATTATAAAGACCTAAACATAACATTGATTTGAACTATAAAAATATGTGGATATCCGCTATATGGCTGACAGCATGTAATATCACCACCCCATCTCAGGGGAGGGGTGGAGGGGGGAGGGGGCTACCCTCTTGTACCATCCCCACCCCGCGGAACCCCATGGTTATGGAGATATCCATGGTAAATGTTTTTCTACCGCTCGGCGCCCGCTCAATGGTCACCGTTCTAACCTAACCTAACCCAAATTATTTCATTAAAGTACATTTTTGCAAAAATATCATGATAGTGACAATGAACAATTCAGTTTTGGGTATTTTTCGGATAATTATATAAAGGCGTTATAAAATAAAATATAACTTCTAAAAACGAAAGCAATTTAATAAAGTTGTTTTACAGCGCTGTACCTAGGCATCGAAAACGCTACGAAATGTATCAAAATTGCATTCGGTTTTTTCCATTTGTAAGTCTTACGATTATAAAAAAATAATAAAAAAATTTGGCGCGTCTCCAAAAAAATGCGTTTTATCGCTTAGTACGAACCCCTTAATACACACTTAACTCAAATTCAGGCGACTCGATATGAGATCCAACCCGAAGCCTTTGTCCAATGGTGAACTTCATTCCTCTGATATGATGATAAAAATATGTTACTCTTTTCAGAATGCCATGAAACAGCAGAATATTGACTTCAAAGAAATCGACAAAGATGTGCTTGGCACAGACAGTGAGTTCAAAGCACCACCTACAGGGAACAGCAGTTGACAGAACTACATGTGTGCATTCCAACTACCACTATGCTGGAATGCAAAGTATTGGCATCAGGACAAAACTGTAAAATATGGACACAAAGGTGATATGATTAAATGCAATGACATTAAGAAGTTTTAATATATATATATATATATATATATATATATATATATATATATATATATATATATATATATATATATATATATATATATATATATATATATATATATATATATATATATATATATATATATATATATATATATATATATATATTAAATCGCCGAAGACTTGTTGCGTCTTTTCAAAGTCGAACCCTATAGCGTCTACCATTTCCAATGACTTTTTAATTGTTATTCGTGCGAATATAGTTACATTGCTGTCATGTGAATTCTATTGTCGACGAGAAATTTTGTGTAGGTACGAAAATTAGATATTCAATTCGAAATAATTCTCCCTGGTTTTTTGCGTCCGTTCTCGATGGAAATCATGTGTTTTATCACTTCGTTCATTTAATCGTTTTTCCTACATCCATCTAAATGTATGGATATATTGATACCGTATATTGTACTATATTAATTCCATGCATTCTACTAATTAAATGACTCCTTACTATATTTGAGATTATATCGGTACCGTATATTATTTTTGTATGTACGCCATCATAAACTGTTAAGTTTGTTGCTTCCTCCTAACCTTATGTTATATTGATACATACATAGGTACCCATATAATAAATAAAAATCATAAATAAATTAAATAATAATAAATAAATCAATCAATAAATTCATTGCGTGACGTGGTCTCTGTCTACCCCAATGGGGGACAGGAGTGACGATATGTATGTATGTATGAATAGAGAATCATCACTTTTTATGAAGTCGATTAAAATAAAATACTTATTTATATAACTTGGAGTACCTACATAACAGGCAATCAAAACAAGTTATCCCTATATTACATAGATTAATTAAATTTTTAATTATAGTTAGCTAAGTCCGCTAGGGTAATTAAAAATATTAAGGATATGATATTTAGGTTTATGTGGGAGCATTTAATTTATGTGAGCGTGTTTCTTCTGAACTTAAGTATGAACACAAAATAAAACAATGTTTCGGTAGTAGGTATTTTTAAGTTTTATTGTTTACAAATCAAGTAGGTACAATAATAATCCCATAGTCATAATAATCAAAGTGTCGGACAAATCAAATACACCGAAATCGGAACATAAAAGTAATTTAAGAAATTAACAATTTTAAGAACGATCGGATGAGAGGCTAATTTACTGTGTCATTGACTATAATTATCTTGTGTATGTAAGCAATACTAGTTTTCAACCGTGGCTCTGCCCACGTGACACGTCGATAAAAATTAACTAACAGAGTTTAGCCGTTTAGGCGTTAAAAAAATAAAATAAAGATGCTTAGAAAATTATTATCCTGAATATTCACATATCAGACATACCCATCAGTACAAAGTCTCGAAAATAAAAAAGCCCTTTAGGCGTCAAAAAGTAAAATAAAAACGCTTTAAAATTATTAACGTCACTATCAAAAATAAAATAAATCAGTTCAAAATCTCAAATATAAAAATTACATAACAATACTCTTATTTAAACATAAAAAAACCAAACCCAGGTAGGCGTTCAAGTTACTAAATATTAAACATAATTATTAAGTAACAAATCAGTCATGAGCTAAACAGCTGTTGCCTTTATCGCTATTAATACTTAGGCTCTATATAGTATTAAAAGATGAGGCACAATACTAATAACAAAACAAAATAAAATATAATAAAAACTAAAACGTTACAAAATATGAATTTGGTGATATTATGCTTAAATTAAATCAATCACAAGCTCACACATTTAGTCCAAAAATACAAAGTACTCGTATCTGGTCTTGAAGATTAGATGAGTTGTTAATTAAAATATCATTATAAACATCCAAAAGTGTCCGAGTCGTCGACTTTGGTCGAGTCCCGTCCCTTTTCGAGAGTTATAGCGTGTTTATCAGGATACCTGAATTACAAACTATACCTACCAGTATTCAGACTTCAGAAAATTATAAATAAAATACTACGACTATGTTAAAATAAATGACTAGTTTCATGTAACCACCTGGCAACAATGACAGAAATAAATGATATAATGATATAATTAATATTAGTCCTAGCTCTCTATCAGAGAGCTAGGACTAAACGACAAATTTTGAATGAACAATTACCAGGTCTATTTCTTAGTGTAAGTGTTTTGTATAAATACTTTTATTCTGAGCCAATCTTTATTATGCAGGAGGTCTCGTTGCTTCTCTTTAAGAGCCTTACATTCATGTCTTTTAGGTGGTTGTTTGTTTTTTATATGATGTTTAAAAAATGCAGAGCATACTTATTTTTGTTCTGCAGTCCATAGAGTCCTCTTTTTGCCTTTATGGACGTGATGATCAAACTCCAAAGAGAGAGATCAAACTATTTGTTTGAAGACCAGATAGTCCTGGCTGAGATGGTGATGATGATGATCGCGGTAGTCGTGACGTATTTCCGTCTGTTATATCTTGCGCTCGTCCAGGTGACTCGACATCATAATCTAAAATTACTTCATTTTCTGTCATCCCTTCATCTAATTGTTTCTTTAAATCAAGTTCAATCTCATCCAGGGATTTGCCTCTGAAAGCGTCTGCTTTCCCATCTTCCATAAGGATGAGCAGCTTAGATATCTTGGCAGTTTGGTAGACATCATCTGGTAGCCGATATGTTTTTTTGTGTACATCATTTGTATGGCCCATAAATGTAGCTAGCTGTTCCATGTCATTTTCAGACATACTGAATATTAGTGATAACGTCGCTAAGTGTTTCCTAAGCCTTGTAGATGAAATTGCTTTCGGATTTTTTGCTCCAGATAGCCTCGCATGCCTTTCTAGTACTTTGTAACCATATATTGTATTTTCAAAACCTGGATTACCAAATAAAAAACGATTTGATGTTGAAACAAATGTGTCTCTGATCGACAGCAATAATTTAATGTCCTCTTGAACCTCCTTATTAAATAAAACAGGAACCCCATGCCCACGCTTGCCCCTAATGACAACTCTTTTAAATTTCTGTACCAAGACCCTTTCCGATACAGTAAGAGCCCGGTCAAATTCTTAATATTTATCAGCACAGATTACCGAGGTTTCTTCATTTAAGGGCTGCTCAATGTTTTTTGTCAGATAAGGCTTAAATGGCACAGGGGTGTGGTGGTGCTCTTCTTCAAAAAGGGCGATAAAACCCTCTAGAAGAATTACAGACCCATCACACTGCTGAGCCATGTTTACAAGTTGTTTTCGAGAGTCATTACGAATCGTCTCGCATGCAGGTTTGATGATTTCCAGCCTCCCGAACAAGCCGGTTTCCGTAAAGGCTTTAGTACCATAGACCACATACATACGCTGCGGCAGGTTATACAGAAGACCGAAAAGTATAACCAGCCATTATGCTTAGCGTTTGTGGACTATGAGAAAGCCTTTGATTCTATCGAAACTTGGGCCGTACTGAGGTCGCTCCAAAGGTGCCAAATCGACTACCGGTATATAGAAGTGTTAAAGTGTTTGTATGAAAACGCCACTATGTCAGTGCGACTCCAGGACCAGAACTCGAAACCTATCCAATTGCAGCGAGGCGTGAGACAGGGAGACTTTATATCTCCGAAACTGTTCACCGCTGCATTGGAAGACGTCTTCAAGCTTCTGGACTGGAAAGGCTTTGGCATCAATGTCAATGGCGAGTACATCACCCACCTTCGATTTGCCGACGATATAGTAGTCATGGCTGAGACCCTTGACGACCTCGGTACAATGCTCGATGGCCTCCGCAGAGTCTCTCAACAAGTGGGTCTGAAAATGAACATGGATAAAACGAAAATCATGTCGAACATCCATGTTGCACCCACTCTAGTTAAGGTTGGAGACTCTGCACTCGAAGTTGTAGAGAACTATATTTACCTAGGACAGACCATCCAACTTGGTAGCTCCAACTTCGAGAAGGAAGTCAATCGTAGAATCCAACTCGGCTGGACAGTGTTCGGGAAGCTACGTAATATCTTCTCGTCCCAAATACCGCAGTGTCTCAAGTCGAAAGTCTTCGACCAGTGTGTGTTGCCAGTGATGACTTATGGAGCAGAGACGTGGTTGCTCACTATGGGCCTTATCAGGGCTCAAGGTCACTCAAAGAGCAATGGAAAGGGCTATGATTGGAGTTTCCCTGCGAGATCGAATTAGAAATGTTGAGATCCGTAGGCGAACCAAAGTAATCGTCATAGCCGTAAGAATTGTCAAGCTGAAGTGGCAGTGGGCAGGGCACATAGCTCGTAGAGCCGACGGCCGCTGGGGCAGAAAGGTTCTCGAGTGGCGACCACGAACCGGAAAACGAAGCGTGGGCAGGCCCCCTACAAGATGGACCGATGATCTTGTGCGGGTCGCTGGAAATCGCTGGATGAGGATAGCGCAAGACCGGCAACTGTGGACATCTTTGGGGGACGCGTTTGTCCAGCAGTGGACGTCTTTCGGTTGATATGATGAAGGGCTTAAGTTGTAATAATGAGTAGTTCTTCAGGATGAAACTCTTCAGATGAATGAGGTACCTACATTGCCAAACGAGCAAGCTCGATCCAAGATCTTGTCATCGTATAAGTAAGATTCATCGAATGAAGTCTGCAAAAATAAAATTAACAAAATGATCTATATTTTTAATTTATTAAATTTTTACAATATGATTATCATCAATATGAAATTTCTTAACTATAAATTGTTGGTTATTTAAACTTCTGCTCACATCTTATACGGGCATATAATTGCAATCTGTGTCAGAAAAATCAGGACTTGAAACAGATATTTGTTCCTGGAAAGAACGTACAGTCGTTAGAAATAAGTCGTAAGCATGAAACAGTTACGGATATTAAAATAAAATAAAATTCATGTATACAAACCACATTGAACAGCGTTGAATCAAATAAATCACGTGAATTTTCTTTATTTCCTCCTAAAAACAACAATAAAAGTCAGTTAAATAAACCATACGTATCTGTGTAAAGACTACTCAAGATATTTTAAACCTGAATAGTAAACAGTAAAAATAATGTTTATATCAACAGCCAGCTGCGTGAAATTAATTGTTCAGGTGTCCCGAAACCCAACGTAAAGTGGTCACCGGGTGACGGGCTAGACAGTACCTCTGGTCTAAATTTTTTTTTTAAATTCGAAGTGACTTGTTACATCTTGGTTTATTTTGATGAAAAAGCGAGTTTACTATTGTATTAAGTGTAAGTGTTAAAGTAATGAAATAATAATAATTTATTATTTCATTTATTTATTTTATTACTACCTAACAAATTATTTCATTATGACACTTACACTACGAAAAACATTCATTATTATTGTGAACTTGTATTATAATTAAATACCGTCCTCTTTTTGTACAAAACAAATAAACAGAATTAATACTATTCATAATAACGATAATTTAAATTTTCTAACTAAGTATAAATTAAAACTTACTACTCGTAGGTACTTACTTACCTATTCATTATTTTTAATATACTTAATGGGATACTTACTTGCCAATGGGAGTATCCTGGCACTTCTTTTCATGGTGCCTGTTATTTTACTTCCACTATACAATATTTATACCACAAGCGTTATTACGTCCGCACTGGCCGGCAAAAAGATATAAACAAAAACATGCCGCTTGCATATCGCATGCGAACTCCGCCCCCTCACCTCTGTCACCCCCACGTCTCCTCTGGGACGATGTCGTTTTGTGTGACGCAATTAAATCACACATTAGAATTGATAAAAACCTTTATTATATACAGAAGCCACATTATCGGCGTGTTATACGTAAACAAAATATCGAATATACGCCACTGATATACGGCGCACATAAGCGACCTCCAAAATTCGCGCGCCAAACAGCGGAACTAAGAAATACGCCAAAAAGCACTCCGGTGACAAAACAACGTCCATGCCAATATTCCACCCAGTCATTGTACTAACCTTTACACTACTTCTGGCTGAATTTGAGAGATGGTCAATCTTGCGTCCGTATACAGGATGCAACAAGTCAGTCGGACGCAACATCATCGGTAAAAACCGCCATGTAGGACGTAATATCAACTCCGGGATGGAAATATATATATATATATATATATATATATATATATATAAAGTTCTATAATAGAGAAATAGGTAATCACACTAATATTATAAAGGCGAAAGTTTGTGAGTGTGTATATTATAGACTAGCTGTGCCCGCGACTTCGTCCGCGTGTTAATTAGTTTATTTTGTATTATTTTTTCAAAAATAAAAGATTTTTCTAAAATACAAGTAGCCTAAGTTACTCCTTATGACATAAGCTACCTGCCAATAAAAGTCCCGTCTAAATCGGTCCAGCTATTTCAGAGATTAGCTGGAACAAACAGACAGACAGACAGACAAAAATTGTAAAAAAAATATTTTGGAGTATGTACCGTATATATATTCATATACATGTAGTAAAAATCGGATGTTTCAATATTACAAACAGACACTTCAATTTTATTTATTTGTAGGGTAGACCGGGGACAATAGTACCATTTTCTAAACATCTGTTGATTACACAAATTCAACTGTCGCTTTTTGTTTTAAATATTATTATTTTACAGCCTTAGTTTATTATCTACCGAAGAAAAAATCTAAAGTTGGCTTAGATTGAACATAACTTCGTTAAAATTGACTTTGAATGAAATGATGGCTAGTGCTACAAATGACCCCCCGTAAGGGTTAATTGTACCAAAACTGCATAGGGTAATAAAACTCGGATAAAGGTATTAATCACTTTTTCTCAGTCATTTATTTGAAGTCTTATGGGTTTATAATCATTCTTAAAAATTAGGAACAAAAATATTGTGAGATCAGTGTTTTAAATCAACACAAATGTAAAGTAATAACATTAACATAACAATTCTTCACTTCGAACAAAAATAAAATAAGTCTTTATTAACATATAATCATCTTTGGTTCACACTTTGCATATTAGCTATTATCTAGCATTATAACAATTATAAAATAGAAGTAATCAACAAAAATATGTTAGTATGGAGGTACAATTGACCCCTGGTACAATTGACCCTCATTGAATATTAATTACTGATAATAAAAATATTAGTCAGATTCGCAATTGTGACAAACATAAATTGACTCCTGAGGTGTACATTCCTCGTGTGCCCATAATCTGCATTGAGCGCATTGGATCCACATTTCATTAGGGCGACTGGCACTATAAGGTTCCATACATACAATACAAAACCATTCTTCTTCTTCTTCTTCACTGCTTTCAGAGTCATTTTTTGCTGCAGTCTTCTTTTTCTGGCTGGAATCACATTTTATCCCTTTAGATTTTCCCGGGTGTAGATTCTTTTTAATTTGTTTAGCTTTCTTTCTTTTTTCAGCTTCCTCGGCTTCTTTTTGTATAGCATCTTTTTCCGGGGTATCGGTGTATATAGCCGTTTGTCGTTTTTTTCTTCCGCGATTCGTGGTTTTACGTGGCGGCGCCTTTGGCAGAGGACGAACTACTTCAGGAGAGAAAATAAAGGGTTTAGTTCCTTTAGATGTAGACGGTTTGGGGTCGAGTACAGGAGTTGAATCGGATGAAATATTTGTTATTTCACGTAATGGTGTGTCAAACCTTGTAGGTATTTCCATAGATTCAATGTAGTATGTATTTTGCTGGGATTCCTGTCCTATATCCAAAGGATCAACTGATGCCAAAGTGTCTCCAGGCATGATTTCAGGCACTAAAGTGGCTGCTTCTGACGATGGACTTGGTACGGCACGGATTTCGTTTGGCGTCTCTTGATCTTCACGTGGAGATGAAATTTGTGGAATTACAGGCACAAGATCTGACTCAAAGGTAATACTTTCAGTTCCTGATTCGGGAGGAGGCTCTTGGATGCTATTTACAGCAAGCAAAGGTCGGTCTGTCACATAAGAAGGACCAAAATCGGCATCATCAAATATATCTCTATTGTAGGGACAGATTCCTGTGCAACGAAAGCCAGACTGAATATTTCGAGGGGTAAAAGCTAGAGGAAATGAAGTAGCAACAATTGATGGAATATGGTAAATAGTCATGGTTTGACCAGGATTGTTCCTCATCCATGCATCACAAGCGGTGTTTACATGTTTTTTCAAAGGACCATGTACAGAACGATCAAGTGGCTGCAACTTATGCGAGCAGTGCGGTGGAAACGATAAAACTATTATTCCATTTTCTTTACAAAAATCTAACGCATCTATTGTTATATGCGATGGATGATTATCAAGAAGTAACAGCACTTTGTTATCAAGAGACACCCTGGTAAATGATTGGAAATGTTTCAAAAACTTCAGGAATTGGGTCGCTTCCATCCAACCTGATGCATTACCAGCACCTACACAACCCATTGGACCATCTCTGATGAAATGATCTTGGTATCTCTGGCGTGGAAACACAAACATCGGAGGCAGAGCATTACCAATGGCATTTACAGCCATAGCCACAGTAACAAGTGTACCGCGCTCCGCTGACGTCAATGCTCCTACTTGCCGTTGTCCTCTCCTAGCAATAATGCGATTGGGTTTTTGGACGGTCGTAATGCCAGTCTCATCCATGTTGTATATATCTTTAGCATCAAAATTATAGCGATCCATTACTTTGGTCAGGTTATCAAAAAATGCGTTGACATTTGTCTTATTGAAACTCGTAGCACGAGCAAGGCTAGTGGCTTGAGCACACCTTACCGAAAGTTCAGAGTTTCTTTTCATAAAAGATGAAAACCAATCAGGCCCTGCCATTCCGTTTTGATCCCAGGACTGTGGTCTTTTCAGATCAAATTTAATAGCCAAATCAAGTGCCAAGCGTCTTACTTCTTTTGGCGTTAAACCATAATAAATATCTGCTGTTCTCACTAAATATTTCGCTATGCTTTGTTCTTGCTCTTCGGTAAATACTTTCGTTGCTGGATTATACCCCATAGATATAAATTCGTTAGGATTAGCTTCTCTTTTACGTTTATATCTTATGAGAGACACGTGACAAACGTTGAACATATTCGCAGCGGCGCGAATGCTACGCCCTTTTAAAATCTCATCATATGCTTGTTCATACAGCAAAGTATCTCTTGACCCACGGTCCGTCTTTTTTATTCTATTTCGTGGCATCTAAAACAAAAACGTATCTAATAAGTAATTGCATATTTTAAGTACCTATTTATCTATTTACTCTGTTATTATTACCACGGGGTTATTTCTACCATGGGGTGAATTGTACCAGTACTATTGACCCCGACAATGTTGGTACAATTGCACCAAAGTAACTAATTTAGAAAAAACATCTAATACTCACATAATTCTAAACTTATAGTTTCCATTTTTATCATAAATCAAAAGTTTAATATCCGTCTAAACTAGCAACAACAATTACTTGTCGAAAAGACTCTGGTAGTAGGAGTTACAGCCAATAATATTTTACGTACAAACTTACCACGGCTTGCCGAAAATCAAAAATTCTCCACTAATACGTCCGTTTCACAGCGCGCGCGCCGGCGACTGAGGGGCGCCTCGGGACTCAAGTAGCGCGTATGCTGGCGCACTCACACATGCAAAATTGAGCTCAGTAGTAGAAATATCGATGATGGTACTATTAACCCGTGTTACTATTGTCCCCGGTCTACCCTATAGATATTATTGTTCAGTCGTTTTTATTATCCAACTTAACAGTTAGTAAGAAGTATATATAGTTAAAACTATTTATTCTAGCTGAGCCCTGCGGTTTTACTAGTTTTGTTAATCCAGGGTGTCAGCTACCTCCATACCAAATTTTATTATAATCGCTCCAGCACTCACAAACTTTCGCCTTTATAAGATTAGTGTGATTATTGTTCAGTAGAAACAAATATGCTACCACGCTAAGCCATTCAGTAATAATGCAAACTGATTGCAGATAGTGATGCCTGCATTATTTTAATGAAATACACGATTGTTCTATGGTTATGTAATATGTATATAAAACCATATTTATATGAAATATTCCATCAAAATAATGTAAATTATAAAAGTAATGTGTTTTTGTATATCCTGTTGTGATATTGTTTATGATAGGTTATTCTGTAATAACAATATTCGCTGGCGTATCATGCACGAATCACCAAGAGCGACAGTACTTATATGATGCATTTCTAGTGTTACGGTTTGCCAGTGAAGCTGTGAAAGCCTCGTAGTCAAACTGTAAGGCGATTAACACACTGCCACGCACCACGCTGCATGTCGACGCATCTACGCGCGTACTTGCGGGAGAGACGGACTCTCGCGCGATGTTTCGTTTTGTGGATTCATGGCAGCTCTAACTCATTTCATTTAATGCTGTTGGCTGTGGTGACAAATACACGTCAAGCCCTTCCAAAACCACGCAAGGCACTGCGGTGCTCGGTGGGTCATACCTTGCGTCTCGCCCCGCACCCACGCGCGGGGATGCATGTTTCTCCGCATGTAGGTGCGTGATCTGCAACACTGCGCGTGAATGCGTTTTACTGTGTGTTGCAGTACGCGTGTTTTCTATACAAACACAGATACTTTCAAACAACGTTAGTATACGCACTCCCGCGCTACGCTTCATGATGCGGTGCAGTGTGTGAATCGCCTAAACGTCATGTTAAAAAAAATAGTATCACCTTATCCCTCTATCTCTGATTAAGCGCGCATGTTTCGATGGCTTATTACTTTAAAGCAATATGTAATGAAGAATAAAAATTTCTTTATGTTTCTAACAGATTCTGTTTTTTTTTTTATAAATAATGTTATTTTGATACACAATTTTGTAATATTCCACAAAACAGACCTGCATTTATCATTTATATGTGGTTGTCTTGTTTTAAGTATGTTTGTGTTAAGTTATTATGTAGATATATAGAAAGATAAATATAGATAATTTATGTGTTATTTAAATGTAGTTTTTACTTTAATATCCCGGGTTAGAATTGTAATGAGTTTATAGTATTATATCAATAAGAAATGAATATCTAAATAACCGTTCGTGATTATGAATTTCATCGACGTTGGCGTGGAATGCTTGCCTTAAACGCCGCAGGTTGTGGGTTCGATTCCCACCCAGGACAGATATTTGTGTGCATGAACATGTCTGTTTGTCCTGAGTCTGGGTGTAATTATCTATATAAGTACCTATGTATTTACAAAAGAACAGTATTCAATGTAATATATCAGTTATCTGTTTCCCATTGTACAAGATCTGCTTAGTTTGGGATCAGATGGCCGTGTGTAAACAATGTCCCAGGATATTATATATACTCAATAAATTAAAAAATATGGAATAGAAGTAGGTATCTATTACATATTTTTAATTTATTGAGTTGTTACGTTGAAACTTTAATAAAATATTGACAAATCTACTTAATTTATTTATATAAAATAAAATCAAATGTGTCTAGTATCTCACCATAGCTATAATAGAAAGATTGTGATGCATTTTATGACAGATACAACTATGTATATAGGTATATCTATATCTCTCGACAGCCAATAATATGAGACAAATACATGATGATTCCTGTGTGGTGACGGCGTCAAATATAAGAATATCATCACCCCATCTCATCCCATGGGGGGCGTAGAAGTCGGCTCGAGGTCTACCAGAAGACGGGCAGCAGCTTCCTTCTGTGTACTAAATATGGTCATCTTACTGCGATCGCCAACCCGTCTGCCAAGCGTGGCGATTATGGCATATTCCCCAACATTATTTCCGTGGACTTTATACAGATGTTATAATATAATAATAATAAAACTTTATTTCAGACAAGTCCATAATTATGTTAGTATTTTGGTGTTAGTAACAATTGTTAGTTTCCACACGATAATTATTAATTAAGACCTAGGACTGTCTCCCCCCAGTATTCCTGAAAGGGGCAGTCCGCTCTGGCAGCGATCATTTTTCGAATGCTGTTATTACTACCATGCAGGCGTTGTAGTAGGGATGCCGCTTTCTTTCGCATAATGGCATGGAATCCATCTGTGCGAGCCTCTGCGAGGCACTACAACGCCACGGCAGTCCCAACAGCACCCAGAAGCATTATGATTATGTTATGATGATGATGATTTTTTCTGCCGTGTGACTGATGGCATAGAATAGCGCCATACCATTTCATCCCGTGGAGGGAACCAAAGTCGATGGTGAGTGTATGACTCCAAGAGAACAGGCAGCAGCGTATCTCTGTGTAATATTTAGTTTTGTTATATATTTATTTATACAATATTAAAGAATACTCTATTGAAAATTTAAACTGTTTGTTTCGACTGATTCGTCAGCGGCCACCTGAGCTGTGGCCCGAACCCCATAAGGGTGCCCTCAGGTATTAGTCGCTTAAATTAAGCTACTGGTTGAGAGCCTTTTGTGCTAGCCAACTGCTCGTTCTTTTATTTTAATATACAATTGCTAAATGTAACAATAATAGCTTGGTAACTTGCTATTTATTATTTATTTAAGGATATTAAAAATATATGTGACGAAACAGACCGCACGGACGGACTAATTCAAAATTGTTTGTTGCTTTAATTACTGTTTTTAATCTGTGTTTTACATAAACACAGATACATTGTGAGCTTGACAAGTACGAGTGTAGGTATGTAAATACCCAAGTGCTGAATAAATTTCATTATTTCAAAAAGCAAAAGACGAAAAAAGCAAGCCTGGAGATTTGTGACTTTCTTTTCTAGGTCGTCCACCTAGGTAGCTAGAGAAAGCCGCAGGCTAGCAATATGAGCCAGCCGCCAGCCTGACATCAGAATGACGGGTGTATTTTGAAACTGAGCAAATTACCTACTTACTTAGTATATAAGTATGAAAACATTAGCGTAGCAATGTTCCGGCAATGTGCTCCAACGTACCAACTAAACGCAGAATCATATATCGGCAAAAGGTTTAAAAGTAATTTTGGTAATAAAAATTTAAACGCCTGCTTATTTCGACGATCACCGTAGCCTAGTTGGTAGTGCTCCTGCCTACGAAGCTGGTGGTCCTGGGTTCGAATCCCGGCAAGTGCAAATATTTGTGTGATGAGCACGAATATTTGTTTCTGAGTCATGGATGTTTTCTATGTATTTAAGTATTTATCTATCTATATAAGTATGTATATCGTCGCCTGGTACCCATAGTACAATCTTTGCTTAGTTTGATCTGTGTGACATTGTCCCTAGATATTATTATTATTTCCTCATTTTCCTTTTATTATTAAATAACATGTTGCTGTGTGGTGGCGGAATAGAATATCATCACCCCATCTCATCCCGTAGGGGGCGTAGAAATCGACCGAAGGAAGGAAAAGAGAACGGGCAGCAGCGTTTTTCTGTGAACTATGACCATCAAACTGCGATCGCCAACGCGTCTGCCAAGCGTGGCGATTATGGCATATCCCCCATTCTTTGGAGAGGCTATTGTCCAGCAGTGGACGTACTTTGGCTGACATGATGAACTTGTATAATTGTATGTATAATAAGTTTGTATTCGACTATGTTTATGTACTGCATTTATGAGTTAGACAAGTTTTTGTTAATACCAGAGTGCTGAATACATATTTTCATTATTTATATATTTTAACAATTCCCCTACTCCCCTCGTTATCGAGTTTATGGAAATGGAGTATTTGCATCTCTATACAGACAGTTGCAGCGGTTGCGAAGAACTTTGAAATTGGTGTCGTGCAAATCTATCGTGCAGACGCCAGCACATCTAGCTACCCCAATTGAAAGTGAACCTTATACCATTGTGATAAAGTTGAAAATCTATAAAATAAATTTAACAGATTGGGGTAGCTGGATGTGCTGGCGTCTGCACATCTTTTCTATGATTTACATGTTTTAATTCATGTTGCCGATTCTGGTAGAAAAAGTAAAATGTATTTCACTTATTCAGCCAATCCAATATTGCCCTTAAATAATAATATCCTGGGACATAATTTACACACGGCCATCTGATCCCATACTAAGCAGAGCTTGTAATATGGAAACCAGATAACTGATATACTACTTTTCCTTTGTAAATACTTACTTATATAGATAATTACACCCAGACTCAGAACAAACAGATATCTGTCCTGGGTGGCAATCAAATCCACGACCTCCGTTGTGAAAAGCAAACATTTGCCAACCACGCCAACTGGCCCGCAAATAGGCAATCCATTGTGAACCAAGCCTTCAAATATTCTTGTAAAGGGAATTGTACAGACGCTTGCACATCCAATTATAATAATAATAATAATAGACGAGGAACTATCGGAAGCACATCTTCAAGGACGGTACCATCGACATTTGTCGGGCGTGTCACCGTCCCGGAGAGTCCATCAGACACATTGTTTCCGGTTGTTCCTATCTTGCCAACGGCGAGTACTTGCACAGGCATAACCAAGTTGCCAGGATTATCCACCAGCAGCTTGCTCTTCGGTATGGTCTTGTAGACTCCGAAGTGCCGTACTACAAGTACGTACCGGAACCAGTTCTCGAAAGCGGTCGTGCCAAGCTCTACTGGGACCGGTCTATCATTACAGACAGGACTATTGTTGCCAATAAGCCTGATATCGTTTTGGTAGACCGGTTGGAGCGCCGGGCATTTATTGTTGATATCACTGTCCCATTTGACGATAACCTCGTAAGAGCCGAGACTGACAAGTTGTCAAAATACTTAGATTTGGCTCACGAGGTTACCGCCATGTGGGATGTGGACTCAACAATAATTGTTCCGATAGTCGTCTCCGTAAACGGTCTCATAGCGAAGAGCCTCGACCAACATCTTAAGAGGCTTTCGCTAGATCACTGGGTCAAGGGTCGGATACAAAAGGCGGCAATAATGGGAACGGCACGCATTGTGAGAAGGTTCCTTACTCTGTCGCCCTGACCACCGGCGGCCTAGGGCGTCAAACCTCGCCGCTGGAGGACCTCTATTTTTTTCATATTTATTTATATATTATTGTTTTCTTTTTTAATTCAATTTTATAGATATAAATATGTAAAAAATAAGAACTTGAAATAAATAATTTGGAATAATAATAATAATAATTTATTAAATTCACTTAAAGTTTACAGATTTCTCTTATGTATATATAAACATGAATCTAAGAAATGAAGTTTTACATACTTAATAAGAGGTTGTCGTTGACGGCTGTACTAGTGTAAACTGTGTTACAGCCGCCAGCGTCTTCCACCCTGCATTTTACAATGTTAATCATTTATTAGACATGATTACACAACATCATAAATAAGTACATTAGTTAATGTGAAAGAATTAAACAAAAGAATAATATAGTTAAGTACTAAATATTTAACTGATTAAATAAGTTGACAATTTACCACAATGTATGTGTGTGTGAGTGTGTGTTTGTGTGAGTATGTGTTTGTACGAGTGTGTGATTGTATGTGTTTGTGTATGTGTGTGTGTGCACTATGCGCAAAACTCGTGTGTATGTATTGCTGTGCTTTGTGTATGTTGTTAATCATGAAACAACATTGAAAAAGGCCTCTGTTTCAGCATAATTTAATTTAAGTAGCCATTTACGTATTGTCTCCTTGCATTTATGTAAAGGTAGAGAGTAAATATTATTTACTCTGTTTGCTTCGTTATATAAATGGTTACTTATAACATAATATTGGCATCGGGCGAGTGTCGTTCTGTGAGGACACACTGAGCATATGCGAGTTTTGTTCCGCTTTAGAATGGGCTTATATTCTAGATTACTGTGCTTCCGAAGAACTGTCGATAGGATAAAAAGCTGTCTAATTGATAATACAGAGCATTCTCTATATAGGAGATCGGTGTTGTATCTACGCGGCTTCCCAAGCATCACTTTTAAGATTCCTCTTTGAGCACGTTCTAGGGGAAGCAAGGTAGTTTTGTTAATTCCACCCCATGCAACAATACAGTATTGTAGCAGACTTTGAGCCAGAGCGTAATAAACACAAAGTAGAGTTTCACGATCTGCAGAGCTTCGAAGTTTTCTAAAAACTGGTATCAATTTTCTTATACGATTTGTGACGTCACTTATATGTGCAGACCAGCTTAAAGAACTATCAATAACAAGACCGAGATATTTTACAGAAGAAGCGCGCATTAGTTTGGGACAGCTGCAGTCGATTTGTGTATTACACGTGTGGGCTTTAATATGGAAATCTACCGGGGGTTGAGTTTTATTACGGTTAGAAAAAGTTACGTATTTAGTTTTATTTACATTTAGTGTTAAGAGGTTAACATTTAGCCATGACATTACCTCTCCCAGTGCGTGTTCAGCGTAGCGGTGGGTTTCTTCCCAATCTCTTCCAGTGACAATCAAAGCTGTGTCATCTGCATAGGTGATAATATTACAGTTAGGTAACGTTTTCGTACATAAGGTATTGATGTACACGAGAAAGAGAGTGGGACCCAGAACGCTACCTTGTGGTACACCAAAGGAGAGGGATTTTCCTGAGCTGGTGTGGGCGCCAATCTTAACACACTGAGTTCGGTTACCCCAATTTGTCAAATTTCTTATATAGATTTTCAACTTAACTGGTTCAGTGCGGTAACCTAGCAAATATCTCGTGGCGCCTCTGAGGATCCAAGCGCGAGGCAATGTGATGGCGCCTCTATAGCGACATCTACAATGAATTGTAACTTACCACGTATTTGAAGTTGCACACCGATATTGATCGTAAAAAGATTTCCATGACGCCTCTCGGGAGCCATCAGCATTGAATCGGATAATCACGTAAGTATAAGGTTCACTTTCAATTGGGGAAATTTGACAGATTGGGGTAGCTTGATGTGCTTGCGTCAGTACATGGTACAATAAATACACAAAGTGATAGTAAATACTTAATATTTAATAATAATAATAATTTAAATGATACAATTATCTTTGACTCGTGTCCCTTGGTCGGTACACATATCCACGGCTCTTCATTTCTCTGATTACACCAGCTGGCAACCGACCCGACACTGATATAGCATAAACTCCTTTTGTAAAACGACCTGTAAAAAAGAACATTATTTTAGTATATTTATCATAAGCATAAGATCATCGGTCTTGCTACAAGATGGACCAATGATCTTGTGCAGGGATGTTCTCATACGAAAGGGTTTTAGTAATGGGATCTTAAATTTGATCTGCCAGTGTGTATCGTTCGTAGCTTAACGCAGAGCGCCTACCCCATTTTGGTAGTGCGGGCTGGTTCAAGATCTGGACGATAAAGTTAATGATTTGGTATTTTTAACAGACTTCAAGAAGGAGGAGGTTCCCAGTTCGACTGTATTTTTTAGGATTCTGTATCCAAACGGTAAAACGGGACCCAATTACTAAGACTTCGCTGTCTGTCTGTCACTAGGCTGTATCTCATGAGCGTTGATAGTTAGACAGTTGCAATTTTCACAGGTGATGTATTTCTGTTGCCGCTATATCAACAAATACTAAAATAAATATTTAAGTGGGCTCCCATACAACAAACATGATTTTTTTTCTCGTTTTTATAGATAACTAGCTGTGCCCCGCGGTTTTACCCGCGTTAAACTTCATAAAATATGGCCTATGTGTTATCCTAACTATAAAAATTAGCCTATGTTCTTTCTCAGGGTCTAGACCATCTGTATACGAAATTTCATTCAAATCCGTTCAGTAGTTTTGGCGTGAAAGAGTAACAGACAGACAGACAGACAGAGTTACTTTCGCATTCATAATATTAGTTAGGAAGTTAGGATGGTACGGAACCCGTCATGCGCGAGTCCAACTCGCACTTGGCCGGTTTATTTATGTTTGTTACCTCAGAACATTACAGATTAGATTTACACTTTGCATTGACAAGCATTCCTACAACTAGTTTGTCGGTAAAACAAGAAATCATGCCTATAGCAAATACTACCAACAACAAATATCAACACTCTAGCTGCCAAATTGGTGGGTTCTGGAATTACGAGTTGCGCAAGTCTGAGGGGAGCAGCATTCTGAACTTTATAAAGTGTTTCATCAAGGAATAGTGAGAGAGGCCAATGGAAAATTCCAAACAACACAAAAAAAATCAGATATGTGTTAAGCAGGATATTAAACTAAAACAAAAAGAAGTTTGTCTGTATGCAGTTCAATGTTTAACTCTATCTAAAATGTATATGACCTATTTCAGGTCTGTTATACATTTTATTAACCACATTTATTTTAAATTACGAAATACATGTTATTAATCACTTATTTTTTTTTTTCGAAACAAGCTATGTAACTTTAATTTCAAAGAAATAGAGGTATTAACCATTCAACAGGCTGTGGACTAGAGACCACATCAATTTCTTTACTAATATTTAAAATGTAATTGTAAATCTACTATATAAAAATAAGTCGGGTTTTCCTTCCTGACGCTATAACTCCAGAACGCACAAACCGATTTCCACGGTTTTGCATTCGTTGGAAAGGACTCGGGCTCCGTGAGGTTTATAGCAAAGAAAATTTATAAAATTTAAGGCGAGTAACACCGCGGGGCACAGCTAGTATAATTTAAAATTAACTTTCTAATGTCACTTTGGAATAAAGTCAAAAAAAAAAACCAAAAATAAAGAATTGCAAAGCTAGATTAAGGATTATAGATGATAAAAGGAATATTTTTAAGGATATTGGTAACAAAAGAATCAAATAATGGTATCAGAACAAGGTTATTATTTACAAGGCACTCAAAGCTAGATGCTCTAACCGGTCCATAAGCAACTAGTCTTGCGGTCAGTCTATAGATGGGTGAACACCAAAGTGGTTAAATTTTTGAGCGTATCGGTGCTTTGGAGGGCATGTTAAGCTGTCGTTCCCAGTTGTAGTCATTAGGTAACAGTCGTTACGCTATGTCAGAGGCCTACAGGCGGGTTGAACAACACTCACACTAGGTAACACTGCCCATACGATAAGTAAGTATAGCAAATTATAATCCAAACCATTTGTTTAAAAAGAAACTTAACTCCAAAGTGGTTCAATATTTGAACCATCTACCATCAAATTTATGATTTCATATTTTGAGATTAGATTTACTCTTTGCAAGGAGCAATATTTTACAACTAGGTACTAAGTATTATAATGTACTACTAAGTATTGACTATGTTTTTAAATGGTTAAGGGACTAGTCCCTCCTTCTTACTAACAACTCTTATAAGCCAGGATTAACAATGGCACACAATGAAATGATGAGGCTTGGGCATGTTCCAGGGAATCATATATTTGTTTTGTTTTAAAAAACAACACCCGCACTCTAATCCTTGTGTTCGGGGCACTTTACAAACATATAATAGATGGACAAAAATTACATCCAGACTCAGAACAACTATTTATGGGACACAAATAGTTGTCTGGTGCGGGACTCGAACTCGTGACACAATTTGGCGAGGCAACTGTCTTAGCCTTTAAAAAACACTTACTTATTCTCTGCCACTTGCACACCCAACTATCCTCAGGACTCATAACAGCAATCATTCTGAAAACAATTTTTATAGGTTTTGAGATGATGTAAATGAGTCACAAAATTGTCTTTTAAATGTAGTTTTGTTCTGAATGGATAGGTGTAAGAGTACACAAACCAGGAAAAAGAAGCACGGTAAGATGGTGTAGTCTATAATACTAAAAACTAAATCCATAGACAGTGTATAACATGTAGTTCTGTTAAGCTTATTTTTCTATAAAACCATGGGAAAAGAATTAACCAAATTCAATCAAAAAACAAAATCAATATTTAGTGTTAATTCCGCTAATTGTCAGTTTAATCATGCTGGGATGCAATTTGCACCGCCCTCCCGCCCGCAAAAATGTGCACATGCAAAGAAGGACAATATAAAAAGCAAATTACATGCGCCAGTACGATACCCAACACGTGTTTCGGTCCTCCACGGACCATTCTCAAGGGCTGCTAACTCGTCGAGTGCTCGAAGGAGACTAAAAGTCAACGAGGCGAGCGCTCTTTTATATACTACCAGCCGCATGGACAATTATTTCTAACTACCCCCAAATATTCGTAGTAAATGAGATGAAACTAAATTTGTTTGGTCATTCAACAATGCAAAACTATTACTGCTATGTTTTAATATTTCTAATTGTTCCAACACACATAACCGGAAACTTTTATCACAATTATGTAAAATATTATACGTATTATTGTCGCCCAAGGAATGGCCAGTTTCAATTAAATGTTTGGCGTAATGAGATTTATCAGGATGGCCATTCCTATAAGCAGCTACATGCTCTTTATACCGTATTTCAAAATTTCGGCCTGTCTGACCTATATATACCGCGTCACAATCATCGCAGACCAACCTATACACGCCGGATTTCTTGCAATTTTCCAAATGATCTTTTCCATTACAAAGACGTCGTATAGTTTGGTCGGTGGTCGTGGTTGGGCGGTGCAAATTGCATCCCAGCATGATTAAACTGACAATTAGCGGAATTAACACTAAATATTGATTTTGTTTTTTGATTGTTATGGATTTCCGCAAAGTAACGCCTGATTCCATTACTTAACCAAATTCAGTTTAAAGATATCTGCTTAAATCCAGCAAATCATGTTCATCAAGAAATTACGCAAAGAGTGAGTTTGAGGCATCCATTCAGCACGTTTCCAGACCTTTCCTGAAAGTTCGGTGTAATGAATAGTCTTGAATCAAAATTTAGGGCATTTACGACTTACCCGTCAAAGTTATTACTAGTGCAGTCGTATACATTGTCCTTATTGTTCTTCATGCGGAGAAATTCATCGCAATTGTCGCAACCATCATATTCGAATTGGTCGAATGTCTGAAACAGTAGACAACATAGCGTAACTTATTAACTACAATTATTATCTAATTTGGCGCTATAATGAAGTAATACAATATCAAATATGACAGTAATTGTAAAATAACAGTGTTTATTTAAGTATACAAACAATTATTATCTGAAATAAGTTTAAAAATAAAAATAGCAACAAACCTTTATCAACGAACACACTAAGCATGCTCGCAGACCTCTCAGATCCTTTGGCACGGTGTCCATAGACATTATTCAGATAATATGTTGGATGGTAGATGTTATTCGTTAAATGCCAATTAATTTAGTTTGTATTAAATACTAATAAAACAGTAACAATTAATTTCTCCTTCGCAATATGACCAGACATGACAATAGTGTTGTCAGTTAAAATTTTCGAGTTTCCATAAAATCAAATCCCTTAACGAAATTCCAGAAAATCGATATGGATATAATACTAGATTTATCTGAGTTTATCTCATAAAGTTAGTATACCTACGGAATAGAGCAACAAACAAGAGCTGTCAAACGAAACCGAAATAGGATGACATTTGTGTGTGTACAAGTTGTTATGTGCGCGTGTCAATGATGTATCTCATGTCGATTTTTGTATAAATATCGATATCGATAATATTAATCAGTAATGTGTGGTGATGGCATAGAATATCATCACTCCATCTCATCTCTCACCATCTTACTGCGATCGCCAAACCGTCTGCCAAACGTGGCGATTATGTCATATCCCCCATTCTTTGGGAAGGCTTTGGTCCAGCAGTGAATGTAATTTGGCTGACATGATGATGATGATGAAACAGTCCCAGTGATAGTACTAAAATAGGATGAAGATTAAAGATTGTCAATCACTAGATAGGTAATGATATACACGAATAGGTATAGTTAGAAACGCGCGTCCGTCTCAATAAATTCAAATTCTGAATTCATTTATTCCGTAAAAAAATACATTTATGTGGAATCGTCATGTTTTACCCTACTGTGCAGTACAGGACGTGGCAGCTACTGAAAACACTGCCAGTAAAGTCAGTAGGAAACCTTTTTTTAAATAAAATTTACTTAAGGGCCCCTTTTTCGAAATTTACGTTTCTAGATCGAGTTGTTTTCAGAGAAATCATCATATTTAAATCCGTAAAAAAATATATAGTACAGATACATCTTTGATCTAGTGACTTTTTTGGTTAAAAACACATTATTTAACATTTTGCTCGATAAAAAAAAAAATCTGAAGTAAAGTCGATTTTGAAAGTATTTTAAGTTTTATGAGACTTGAGGGAACGCAACTTTTATGAAAATTTAACATTTCATTTACTAATCAGGTTTGACAGGGATATTTTTGGATAAATTTATAATATGGCACTTATTTTTTTTTAAATAAAATAAATACGTGAAAACGGCACGCGCGCACCGCGCCATTGTCCTGCCGGACGTCATCGAGGGAGGACCTATGCAACTTTTGCTCGCGACCACAAATTATCGTTGCCGCGCGCGTAAATAAACGTGTGTATTATAAGTAATTGAAATGGCGAATAGAAAAAACAAAATTAAGAAAAAAAGGGTATCTGAAGTGAAGAAAATCCGAAAGTGTATTGCGTAAGTACTTATTCTATAAATACGTCACAATATAATTAAGTACTCCTCTACACAGACCAGCGAAGTCAGTATGACTAGAATTTTAAATCTATAATGGAAACATTCTTATACCTTTACAAAGTGCAGTTTTGCATCCCGGTCAAATTCAAGGAGATGTAAGTACCTAGGTATGTTGTGTTTTGTTTTTATTATTACATTCTTTTATTATGTTTATGAAGATTTGAAACAAATTGAACAATGGCTATCGGTCACTACTTGTACTCACTAGGTAAGTACCTAGAGCACGGGTTATGGTCGCGCTGCGTTTAGTAGGTAGAAATCGGCCGGCCGCGCGGCGCCTCGCACAGACCGTCGACACTCACGCATACAGCGACATGTCGCGCGATGGGTGATTCTGTTTATTAGGTACTTTCGTATTATTCTGAAATACTGTCAAAACATTTTAAAATAGAAGCTTTTTATACACCGTGACTTTTTAGTCGTCTTACAACGGCAGCCCACTTCATGTATCCAATGAGTAGAACACGAATAAAAAAAATAGGTATTTATGAGATTTGAATAATTTAAAAATAAAAATTACGCACCTTGACGGTCCGAACCTTGTAGGCCTTGCGCGCACTGCCTTGCGTTTTTCTAACGCATAATCTGTGAAGTATGGAGTATCATAGAAGTGCGCGCACTGCGGTGAAATAAACGCATGCGGTAAAATCGCCGTTGGCCTCTCGCTGCAAATTTGCGGTGAATCTACCGCAAATATTTTTGTATCGCATAGAGATCTAGGAAGCGCCGCGCACTGCGGTGAAATAAACGCACGTTTTAACCGACTTCAAAAAAAGGTTTTCAATTCGGTTGTATTTTTTTTTATCACCTCAGAACTCCGTTGTTTATGGACCGATTTGCAATTTTGTTTTCCCATGAAGGAAAAATCTAAAATTTTATTTTTATTAGTGTATGTGAGTATGAAGTTCCGTTGACCATTTCTGGTCTTCTTCATCAGTTCCACTTCATCAAATGTTACTTTTTGACTGTAAATGCTTAAGTTCTCGATTAAAATTCCAATATCACTATAAGGTGGCCTATAATTTTTGAGGAGTAAGTACCCTCGATTCCTCATGGATCCCATCATCAGAACTGAATTTTTCCTATAAGGGGAAAAAAAATTGCAAATCGGTCCATAAACGAAGGAGTTCTGAGGTAACAAACATAAAAAAAATGATGATAAAAATACAACCGAATTGATAACCTCCTCCTTTTTTTTTGAAGTCGGTTAAAACGTGCGTTAGTTTCGCCGCAGTGCGCGGCTCTGTGAATGCGTTTATTCTACCGCACGGTAGAATAAACGCACCGCATTCCACCGCAAGGCAGTGCGCGCAAGGCCGTATCAATGAAGCGGCTCTGGCGGCGGCGCGCGGCTCGGCTCCATTGATACAAGGCTCGGACCGCGCTCGCAACGGGGTGTGTTAACTACGTCATGCTACGTCATGTTATAACTCTAGTAATAATAAGTGTTTGTTAATTTGATTTTTTTGAAAATATGTAATGAAATTTATTCCATTCCAGTGCTCTGAGACCACGTACCGGAAAAGGTACTTTGATGTCCAAAAAAAGTACCGATGGGCACTCTAAAGAGGGACAGTATGCGTAAGTACATTATGTACATATTACATAATATAGGTACTATGGCGGAGCAGTTTTATCCATCCGCTACAAGTTTGACGTTATCTCCCGTCGCGCTTTAGTTTTCTTACTTATCACATGTCTTATGTATCCTATTATGGGATGTAACATGGCAGTAAATGAATTTTTGTTAAAGTTTATTTCGGTGACTTTGAAACCAAATCCGTTTCATTACGTTAATGACATTCCATTGTTGCAGAAAAACTAGGGATGACGAAGATAATTCCTTTATTGTTGAAGCTGAAAATCAAGAAGACAAATTTCAAAGGACAACTGGGAAAGACGAAGATGATTCCATTATTGTTGAAACTGAAAACCATGAAGACAAATTTCAAAGGACAACTGGGAAAGACGAAGATGATTCCATTATTGTTGAAACTGAAAACCATGAACACAAACTTCAAAGGACAACTAGAAAAGATAAAGATGATTCCATTATTATTGAAGCTGAAAATCAAGAAGAGGAGGATGATTATTATAACGTTGAACCTGAAATTCAAGAAGACCAGTTCCAAACAGTGACAGGACGACGCGTTATTGATATCAATTACTTATTTAGTCAATTACAAGAAAAAGCACGTCACAACAACTTGTTCGACTGCAAAGCAGGAAATTTTCAGCTAATTAGTGAAAAAAGAATTGGCTTAATTTCAGTATTTAAATTTGAATGTAATATTTGTAAACAACTTTGCTTTATAAATTCCGAAAAGACTGAGTCAAAAGTTAATTTAAATATTGCAGCCACCACTGGCATGGTAGCAACAGGGATTGGCTACTCACAATTCGAAGAGCTTTTTTCTGCTATGAACATTCCTGTATTTTCTACAAATTATTACAATCAACTCCAGGATAAAGTGTACGAATGTTGTGAAAAAACAGCAGCCGCATCGATGCAAGATGCTGCAGAAGAAGAAAAGAAATTGGCTATCGCAGAAGGTCGCACCAAAAATGGCATACCAGTAATTGATGTTTACGTGGACGCTTCTTGGTGTGCTAGATCGTATGGATCGAATTATAAAGCTGCATCTGGAACTGCAGCAATTATCGGTAGAAGAACCGGTAAAATAATTTTTCTGGCTGTAAAAAATAAATACTGCCTCGTGTGCGCCCGCGCAGAAAACAAAAATATCGCTCCTAACGAGCACAAATGTTTTAAAAATTTCCATGGTTCGTCGTGTTCAATGGAGGGCCAAATAATTGCAGAGGGTTTCAAACTTTCCATTTCCATGTATGGAATAATTTATAAAAGAATGATTGCAGACGGAGACGCCTCGACATACGCAAAAGTACTAAAAGAAAATCCATATAAAGACCAAAATATTACAGTAGAGAAAATTAAATGCAGAAATCACATTTTGAGAAATTTATGCAAAAAATTACGTAGTCTAGTTTCAGAAACAAAATACCTTTTAGCTCACCGAAAAACTTTGACAGATGTGAAAATTATGTCCATGAGGAAAGCAATAGTAAGGTCAGTTATACACCATAATAAAAATCTAAAGGACGATGCTGTAACTATTCTTCACAGTGATATAATCAATTCTGTAGCGCATGCATACGGCGATCACAGGATGTGTCAGGATTATAACTGTGACAAAGAAAAAGTTTATAGCGACGGACTGAAAGCCATTCAAAATTCAACATTTCTGTTCCGGATAAATTCGATTATTTCTAATGTGGCAGTAAAATCACGAAGTTTAATAGAGAACGTAAATACAAATCTTGTCGAATGTTTCAACAACGTCATTGCGAAGTTTATAGGAGGAAAGCGAATAAATTTTTCCTTGAAACGAGGTTATCAAGGAAGGTGTAATGCTGCGGTGGTAAAATTTAATGAAAAGTCAGCAATATCGTACATGCAAAACACATTAACAAATAAAAATCGACCAGAAGAGGGATTAGCTGAAGTTGTGGAAAGGAAAAGAGAAGAAGCCCAGAAAAGAAAAAACAACTCGGAACATCCAGCTAAAAGGAAAATCAGGAAATTGGCAGACACAAAATAAAAACAAAATGACTATGGCCCCGCTAGTTTAGACCCGGATATGTCCCTGTCTGAACTAGAAGTAGCTAAAGAAGAATTTCTAAAAAATTTAGAATTTCTTACTGCTGACAAGGACGCGATTGAGCGTAATACAATATTACAAAGAGACAGTAGCGAATGGCTAGAAATTCGAAAAAATCTTATTACTGCCTCTAATTTCGGTCCTATTTGCAAAAGGCAAGTATCAAAACATACCGCACCATTAGTAAAAAATATATTATATAAAACAAATTTAGGCCGTGTTGCATCCATTGCTTACGGTATTGAAAATGAGCAGCAAGCTTTGCACAAGATACAACAACAAGAAAACGCATCTATTGAGCCCTGTGGTCTGTTTATAGATAAAAATTTCCCATTCATTGGTGCTACGCCAGATGGGCTCATTGGAAATGACATTCTGGTAGAAGTCAAATGTCCTTTTTCAGCATCAAAAATTGGCATGAAAAAAGCTATTGAAGAAAATAAAATACAAATATTAAAATTTAATAAAAAAACGCGCACTACAACAATTAATAAAAATAGTAATTGGTTTTACCAAATACAGGGACAGTTGCATGTGGCAAGACGACGGCAATGTCTACTTGGAATTTGGGCCGGAGAAAAAGAGCCAGTCCACATCGAAATAATTGAAAAAGATGACGTATTTTGGAAATCGAAAATGGAGTCCAAATTAATACGGTTTTACCATAAATGCCTACTTCCTGAAATCGTGAACCCCAGACATACGCGTGGTATGGGCATAAGAAATCTGACACTTGAAGAGAACAAATCATCCGAAAATAAGGAAAATGAGGAATCTCTAACGCAAAACAATCCTGATTTGCTATCAGGTCCTAGTTCCCAACTCGGAGGGGAGTGCCATGAGGACTGTGGCTTTGACCCTCTTAGAGGAGACTCGCGCCCAGCATTGAGGAATATATCGGTCGATGAAAATGAACCTGGACCTAGCACACGACCACTAAATTTTTATGAATTTTAATTTTTATGAATATTAATTTTTATGCTGGTACCTATTTATTTTATTTTTTTTTATTTTATTATATTATAATTAATCATATTTGTCTTTCATTATATTACTCACGAAATCTTCTACAACCATACTTTAAGTTCTACAGGATGATATCGCCTACCTTTTCATTCACGAGACTGTCTTATCAGAATACCGTGGCCCTGGAACGCAAAGGGCAACCGAAGGAACAGGGTGGATTTTAGTCAGTACAATTCTGACAGTCCCTTCCGCTCCACCCAGAGCGGCAGGACTCATTTGATGATTTTACCAAGCAATAAAAAAAAGTCATACATTTATAACGATATACCTAAGTGTATTAGTGTTTACAGTCAATAGTGCAGTGGACATCACATCAAGCTATACGTTTTTGTTGCAAAAAAGCTATTATTACCAGCACGCCAATAATATTTGAAGTACTGATTTATTTATCTATACTGTGGCGTGCTCGCCCGCCGCCATAGGTCACCGGAGTTCATATCGCGACGGCTCCTGTGCAACGCAGACGCAAGCCGTCTCGGTGCGTAAAATGCCTAAACTTTCGTAATAAGGGGCCCTTAAGTTTACTTACATATTGTTTGTGTGTTGACTTAAACCAACTCGATCCCAAGCATTTTTGTCACTCAAATAATCAGAAATGTTGTAATAGGCTCTGCTATACAATTTGGCTTTAATAATTCTTTTGAACTTATTCCTAGACAATTCTCTAATATCATTGGGAGGTTTATTATAGAATCTTATACATTGTTGCCCAATGAAAGAGTTACTTATTTTGTGGAAATGGGTTCGGATTGTGTTGCATAATCTTATGTTGCAATGGTGTATGTATGTATGCAACATAAGATTATTCTTATATATATATTTATACTACAGTTAGGATGTTAACCTCTTTGAACTTTTCTCTTAGACACTCTCGGGTCAAGATTATAAATGGCTCTAACAGCTTTTTATTGCAATATAAATATGGGGTTAATGTCAGGCGAGCTACCCCAGAGAATTCCATAAGACTATATACTATGAAAATAACTGAAATAAACTATTTTAGCGCAATTCTAATGCAAGGCTTGCGTTCCGAGGAGGACTCGATTGAGACATATTTAGAAGAATTTGGGATTACTTCCATTTCCAGGGGATTCACATCTAAACATCAAATAGGTACTTTAATATCAGTAATACATATTAGTTTACCGCGTGATAGACAGTGGACACGAAGTATCGATAACTTGATTCAGCCCTAGTGTAAAGAGAAAAATATATCTTTACACAAAATATTCGTAAATTCTGCATTATGTGTATTAGATCTTTGCTTCTTAGATTAATAAATGTTTATAGAAGACAATGAACACACTTAGTGCCTAAAACTCGAAGCGCATCGGCAAAAATAAATCCTAAATTAGGAGGTGTCGATTTGGAATAATTTACCAGTGAAATGAACAGTTTTCAGGGTTATTTCTCTGTGTTGTACAACAATCTTTCACTGAACAATTTACCATATTTCTGAAGAAATATTTTTCAAAAATATCCACGATTTCACGTAAAATCAGAAAAATTCTCAGGAGTCAAATTCGCAGCGTGCCGATAAGTGCCGAAGAACTATCAAACAGATGCCAAAAACAGTTCTGTTGCGTCGCATCACGCATCTCTTTTTATCATACAGTGTTGCAGCTAGTGATATTTCGCTCCCTCAGCCCTTTGATGCTCTATTCCGTAGGTATACTAACTTTATGGTTTATCTACAATCCTCCTTATATTATAAATGCGAAAGTTTGTGAGTATGGATGGATGTATGGATGTTTCTTACTCTTTAACGCAAAAACTACCGAACGGATTTTGATGAAACTTGGTAGTTAATATATAGCTTACTTATCTGATTAACACATAGGCTATAATTTATAAAGTTTAACGCGGGTGAAACCACGGGGCACAGCAAGTTAGTTATTTATATTTTTTTATGTCATAGGGCGACAAACGAGCATGCGGGTCACCTAATGGTAAGTGATCACCGCCGCCCATGGACACTCGCAACACCATAGGAGTCACGGGTGTGCTGCCAGCCTTTCAAGAGAGTCAGCAAACAAGTGTCGCTGACCCTTCCCCCGACCTCGATGAGTTCTGGCGACCTTACTCACACGCAGAAACACAACATTAAGTTATTAATGTTATATTAAGGAATGTCTTCTGTAAGGTGGAGGTACTCCCCCAGTCGGGCTGCTCTTTGAGAGAATGAACGCTGTGCCTTACCTATCTTTAGAATCATACGACATCATATGACGATCCCTTGGAATTTCAGTTTATTTTGTTATTTGGATATATACCAACTCTTCAAAATGTTCAACTTTCTACATTGCGTATCGTAACTTCGTAGGTCGCAAGTTTTGTTTAATAATTTAAACGATATGTAAGGAGTAGGCTGTAAGATTTAATATATATAATTATATATTTCATCGAACAATGAGTTTCCGCACATATTGGCTCAATCAGAAGACCAGCACTGTAGAAATGTAGTACTGGCATTTTTCTTGCTTGCACCGGAAATTCGTGGATGCAAAACATGTTAAACTGTTTTATTATTTTTTTTTTTTGGGAAAATTAGACCTGTCAGCTAAGCGCAGATTATTACGTCAAACGAGGCTATAAAACAACAAAATAAAATTGAAATTCACATACTATTCTGATTACTTGCCTGAAATTCAAAGAAAAAACTTGTGTGTACACGCGTTAGAAGTTATACTTCTAAATATACAACTTGAACATAGTTATCAGTTTTCATACCACCTAGAACTAACTTCATGCTGTTATTATTACGATGCGCGCCTATATGTTGACCCGACCTCTTAGTAATATTCATGCAAAATTTTAAGTAAATCCATGCAGAACTTTTTGAGTTTAGCCCGGACATACTTACAGACAAACAGATAAACAGACAAAAATTCAAAAAACTATATTTTTGGCTTCGATATCGGTTATAGATCACACCCCAAGTATCCTTTTAAAAAAAACTTGTGTGTACCTACTTATGTACACGCGTTAGAAGTTATACTTCTTAATATACAACTTGAACATAGTTATCAATTTTCATACCACCTAGAACTAACTTCATGCTGTTAAATTTTTTGGTGTCGGTGTGCGCGCGCATCGTAAAAATTCACTCTCATCATTTTTCTCCATCGCGCCAAAAGAAGTATAACTTCAAAAAATAATATGAATTTAAATACTGGTCAGTGGAGAATAAAAATAAAATTAAAACACTTGATAGCGAAAATAACGAAAGAAGAGATTTTTTCGCTATTAAGTGTCTTTTTTACGTTCACAAATTTATTGAAACAGTTTTTTAAATTTCCCGTAACAAAGGCTAACTAGTTGACCTACTATTGGCCACACTATAGATAAAATATAAAATTTAATCATAGATAAAAAATATGTATTTTTTATTTTTGTCGTTTTGTTTAGCTAACTGTAATTTTTCGGTTTTAACAAATTGGAATTTAGTATTCATTGGTTTGAGCTTTTAAGTTTGTCACAAAGTCACAACCAAACCGTACCTAAATACCTAATTCGTGGGATTTCCGGGGAAATCCCAAGAATTTGGTAGGTACGAGACGGAATTTTATTGTAAAATTTTCATTAGCAACCCAGCTCTGTTGATTGCAAAGATATTATAATATTAGGTCTTTACCTATGAAATTGCCGTTCTGCAGTACTGGCCATTTCAAATCAAAATAATTTTTGTTTGGCTAAGAATTCTAATTTCAAATTAATTTTATTTTAAAAACATGGATTCTTTTTTCCAAAAGTAGTCATTTCTTTATTGATTAGTGTTACATTTTCATCGCATTTCAATCTTTTTCGTCATCATGGATACGTTAAAAATTCGAGTAATTATGGAATATGAGTACCGTCGTGGCAGCAACGCGGCACAAGCGGCACGCAACATCAACGACGTTTACGGAGCTAACACTACAAACCAACGCACCACCTGTTATTGGTTTGCTCGCTTCCGTTCTGGAAATTTCGACCTGAAAAATGAACCTCGCGGTCGTCCGAAGACTTTGGTCGACAATGACGAATTAAAGGCGGTTGTGGAAGCTGATGATACACAATCTACGGCTGAATTAGCAGCAGCTTTCGACGTTAGCGTCAAAACAATATTGGTCCATTTGCGTCAAATTGGCAAGGTAAAAAAGCTTGACAAATGGGTGCCCCACGAACTCAATGATCGCCAGCGCGAAGTACGCGTCGAGACGTGCCTTGCACTGCTCAACAGACACACAAATGAAGGAATTTTGAACCGCATTGTTACCTGCGATGAAAAATGGATTCTGTTTGATAACCGCAAGCGCTCAGCAAGTTGGTTGGATCCTGGTTCAGCACCTAAACAATGCCCTAAACGAAAACTTACCCCTAGAAAAGTGATGGTCACTGTTTGGTGGTCTAGCGCCGGTGTGATTCATCACAGCTTCTTACCAAACGGGGTGAGCATTACTGCAGATGTGTACTGTGAAGAACTGAGCACAATGATGGAGAAGCTGGCGCATCTCCAACCAGCATTGGGCAATCGCTCGTCTCCGCTGCTCCTGCACGACAACGCGCGACCTCATACTGCACAGCAGACGGTCTCCAAGTTGCAAGAACTGGGGTTGGAAGCTCTCCGTCATCCGCCCTACTCACCAGACCTTGCGCCTACAGACTACTACTTTTTCCAGAATTTGGATAACTTCTTGGCGGGAAAAAAATTCAATACCCGAGAGGCAGTACAAAATGCCTTTGAAGAATTTGTTGCCTCCCGTCCAGCTGATTTCTTTAAGAAGGGCATCAATAAACTGCCACTGCGATGGCAAAGATGCATTGATTGCATGGGTGATTACTTCGATTAATACAAATAAAAAAATTCATGAAAAAAATTCGTTTAAATTTTTTCATACAAAACGGCAATTTCATAGGTAAAGACCTATTATAACAATATCTTTGGTTGATTGTATTTTATTTTTGATTCTGTAGTGTGTAAATGGTCTAAGCTATTTTATATTGCTATTGTTGCTTTACACCTACTAAAGAAAAGCTAAAAACGGTAGGTAGGTAATGTATACAATGTCGCCCAAAGAAAATGTGAAAGTCAATTAAATGTCCCCGCTTTTAGCAGTGAGTACTAAAAGGTTAAACTAATAAGGAGGATGTTAATGGAAATAAAAACAAACAAGCAATAGCCAGATTTTTACTTAAAAAATAAAAAATACAAGAATTTTAATTAATTAGATTTTCGAAATGGTCCCCACCCTCTTGTAAACAAACTAAAGCTCTCATGGCAACACTTTTTATTGTACGACGTAATTCTTCACGGTTTTCTTTAATTTCCGCAGCAGCAGCAAAAATCCTAGCCGTTAATTGCTCGCGGCTTTCAATGGGCACGGCATACACTTTTTGTTTCATGTTGCCCCAAAGATAAAAATCTAAGGGTGTAAGGTCGGGAGATCGCGGCGGCCAAGCAATGGGACCTCCTCTGCCAATCCATCGCGGATAATTTTGATTTAAATAATCACGAACTAGTCGTGCGAAGTGTGCTGGAGCTCCATCTAATTGCAGATACATCCGCCTTCTTGTTTCCAGCGGTACTTCCTCCAAAAGCAACGGCAACGTATTGACTATAAAATCTAAAAATGCGTGTTGATCTAGTCTGTTTGGTAACACGAAAGGGCCAATAAGTTCACCGTCAATCATTCCAGCCCATACATTTATGGAAAATTGAGTCTGGAAAGTTGTTTCTCTAATGACGTGTGGATTTTCAGTGGCCCACACATGAAGATTGCGATGATTTGTTATACCCGCCCTTGTAAACGTGGCTTCATCTGTCCACAAAATCTTCCTCATAAAATTGAGATTAGCTCTTTGCTGTGCAATTATCCAATTACAAAAAACAGATCTCGCACCGTAATCGACATTTTCCAAATGTTGTGCACGTCGGAAATGATAAGGATGCAGGCCTTCTTTTTTGAGAATTCTCCAAACTCTTATTCTTGTTATACCTACTCTTATCGATAGGAGACGAATGCTTAGCATAGGGTTAGCGCGCACTAATCGTAACACATCCTCTTCCACGTCTACATCAACAATCACGCCGGGCTCATTTTGTTGCGGAAATAATCCTCTTTCGCAAAAAAGACGATGTACGGCAATGAAGGATCGGTACCCAAGTACTGGTCTACTTGGATATCGACGTCTGTACTCTTCGACAGCAGCGCGTGCATTTCCATTACAAACACCGTAAATGAAATGCATGTCAGCCACATGAGACGGCGGTAGATCACGCAATCGTACCATTGCAATGATACGAGTAGTTAACAAACTTTCCTCACAAGATTAAGTAGTGCACAAATCACAAAACACGTAGCGTCACGGGGTCAGTAATCAAGCGACTGAATGAAGTAACGCTAGCCGACAAGGGTGTGCACGTGGTAGGGACGCAATTGTTAAAAAGCTGTTTCTAGGAACCGGTTTCTACCTGAGCGACCCTTTTTATTTGAATAGTTGCAAATGTTCAACAAGTTGTTGGCTGGTTTTTTTTTAGAGATAGGTATTAGTAATGTTCTGTGAATTTTTAGCTGTTATGTAGTAGATTACAAATAATGATTAAAAAAGTGGTCCTATGGGGATAATTTATGGACTTACACTAGTTTTTTAAAATAAATACACAATTTTTTACCGAAAAAATTACTTCGATTCCGTTTTTTTTTTCGTAGTCGATAATTTTTTGTAAAATGTTAATTAACCTGTTAAAATAACTCATAAGCTTTTGGAAATAATAAACAAAATACAAATCGACCCATAAACTTCGGAGATGTGTCAAAAAATAGAAAGCAAGTCTACAAACTCTACTTAAAAAATTCAAAATTGAATAACATGATAAATGTTACAGATAGACCCCCCCTTTTGAAGTTTATTTTCGATATTTTTTCATGAATATTCAGAATATTACGGGCGGTCACGTGCGCATGGGCGACATTGTATAACAGTCTTTTTCAGTTTATAGGTAAAAATAAAGTCCCCTAACACATTATTATAATGCTCTATATATCTTTAAGAGAATTGGATAGGCTGCGTGTGTCTCAAAGACATTTTTATTTTTGGACCAAACTTGGCAACACTAATAAAAAATGTAAACAATAGAAATAGCAATAGATTTTTACGACGTTTGATGAATAGATTTTTAAATAAAGTATAAAGATACAATTTGCTAAGAAGTAAGCTGTTATTAGGCATAGCCAGATGCTCTCACCGGTCCGTAAGTGATTGGCGAGGTGAAGCAACTAGGCTCGCGGTCAGTCCATAGATGGGTGACCGTTAAATTGGTTTAATTTCTGAGCGTCTCCGTGTTTCGAAGGGGACCATTAAGCTGTCGGTCCCTGTTGTAGTCATTAGACAACAGTCGTTAAGCTATGTCAGAGGCCTACAGGCGGGTTGAACAACGCTGACACTAGGTAACACTGCCCATACGATAAGTAAGTATAGCAAATTATAATCTAAACCATTTGTTTGAAAAGAAACTTAACATAATATAAGTCTCGCAAACGTTTGCAGTTAGCTTTTTAGAATTCTGCCGATATTAATAGAAAAAAACCGGCCATGTGCGTGTCGGACTCGCACATGAAGGGTTCCGTAGCAGCAAGTATTTCAGTTGATTAAATGAAAGGTAAATTGTGGTTTACGGTTTATGATGTATTAAAAAGAAACTAATTACTAGATCTCGTCCAAACCAATTTTCGTTGTTAGTTTTCATGGTAATGTACATCCTATATTTTTTTTGTTTTATCATTCTCTTATTTTAGAAGTTACAGGGGGGGGGGGGGGACTCATTTTACCACTTTGGAAGTGTTTCTCGCGCAAACTATTCTGTTTAGAAAAAATTATATTAGAAATCTCAATATCATTTTTGAAGACCTATCTATAGATACCCCACATGGGTACGATGAAAAAAAAATTGAATTTCAGTTCTATGTATGGGGAACCCCCAAAATTTTTATTCTTTTTCTATTTTTGTTTAAAAATCTTAATGCGGTTCACAGAATACATCTACATAACAAGTTTCAACAGTACAGCTCTTATAGTTTCTGAAAAAAATGGCTGTGACATACGGACGGACAGACAGACAGACATGACGAATCTATAAGGGTTCTGTTTATTGCCATTTGGCTACAGAACCCTAAAAAAGATAAAAGTATTTATTTAAGCCTGAAAACGTCACAGTATATTCAATAGGTATGGTTAACGATCAGTCGTCCTAATTGTAAATTGACGGGCCTGTGGGGTGGTTTTTAAATGCTTGCTTTACACGGCGCAGGTCGTGGGTTCGATTCCCACCCAGTGGCTCTACCGGCTAAGTCGCCGAACATCGTAAAAATGACTTAATCAGCCGTTAAATCGGCTTCAACGTTGACAATCGATTCCGGAACATTTATGTTGTCACATGGGGTCATGGAAGCCGATTTAACGATTGATTGAGTCATTTTTAACCTTTATTTATTTAAAGCCATTCACGAAAATGATGTTCGGCGACTTAGCCAGTAGAGCCCCAGGACAGATATTTGTGTGCATGAACATGTCTGTTTATCCTGAGTCTGGGTGTAATTATCTATATTGGTATGTATTTTCAAAAGAAAAGTAATATAATTATGTAGTAAGTCATCTGGTTTCCATAGTACAAGCTCTGGTAAGTCTGGAATCAGATGGCCGTGTGTGAATAACTTTTTGACTGCACGTGTGGCGCAGCGGCTAAGACAGTCGCCTCGTCACTTCGTGTTGCGGGTTCGAGTCCCGCGCCGGACAACTATTTGTGTGACCCATAAATAGTTGTTCTGAGTCTGGATGTAATTTGTGTCAGTCTATTATATGTTTTTAAAGTACCCCGCGACACAGGGATTTAATTCACTAGTGCGGGCGTTGTCTTTAAAAAACAAGTCAACTCTATTACGTCTAATATCTAATACATATAATTAAATCGTAGGAAATTCAAAACTGTACATGGAATATTTTTTTAAAAGGATACTTGGGCCGTGATCTGCCAAAAATATAGTTTTTAGAATTTTTGTCTGTGTGTCTGTATGTATGTCCGGGATAAACAAAAAAAGTACTGCATGGATTTACTTCAAATTTTGCATGAATATTACTAAGAGGTGGGGTCAACATATCGGCTACATATTATCACGCTATCACTTACGTGGGAGGAGCTATGATCATTTATAAAATTTAACGCGGGTAAAACCGCGGGGCACAGCTAGTATGTAATAATTTCAGGTGTCTAATGAGGTCGATTTTATACCGAATAATTATTTAACTATATTACGTGCTATGGATCTTATTAATGTTTCTTTTTGACTCATATGCTTCTTAAAACGAAAATGGAATTAACTACTTAATTAGGTACTTAACCTTATTATTGTAATGTTCTTTTTAAATGCACAAATTAGTAAAATAATTAATATTAAATTAAAATAATATTTGAACTTGTGATAAATTTTGATTGCATAGGTATTGCTATTGTAATAGAATTCGTACTACCAATAAGCAAGAAAAAAAAATATATATTTAATGAGGCCGGAATAGGCTGGGCCTTGCTAATGTACTACAATGGATGAAATTTAATTATTTTATTTAATGAGGACCGAATAGGTTGGGCCTTGCTAATGTACTACAATGGATGAAATTTAAGGAACGGAATCAACCCAGTAAAACAAATTAAAGAAATTTGTGGTATAGGTACGATTTTTATTTAGCTCCCTTTTAGAATATGCGTCAGCGGTTCGACATGATTTTCGACGGAAATAGTGTGATATGGAAGAGGGGCAATTGAAGCCCCATGGAGCTTACATGTTATAATATCTAGGGACAATGTCATCCAGATCATCCTAGCCCCAAACTAAGCAAACCTTGTACTATAGGTACCAGGCGACGATATACATAGGTACTTATATAGATAGATAAATACGTAAATACATAGAAAACATCCATGACTCAGAAACAATTATTCCTGCTCATCACTCAGACATACTACTCTATAAAAGAGTACTTGACTGATAATTTAGAAATTTAGGTGAATGCTTTGTAAGTCCGATTTAAGTTATGATGTTGATGATTAATTCTATTGTAAACTAATATTAAGTGTAATACATGACATAATGCTAATAATAAAATATATAGATAATAAGCTACTTTAATAAGATATTTAGTGACATTAACTTTGATGTAATAATGTAATACTTGCATGCCACATCAGGCAGAACATAGTGAACTAATCGCCTTTATTTATCATCTTATATTGTACCTACCTATGTTCAGCAATAAATGATTTGATTGATTGATCACACCAATATTTGCACTTACCGGTATTCGAACACAGCTTCGTAGGTAGGAGCACTACCAACTAGGCTACGGTGACCGTCAAACGGTGGCTACGGTGACCGTCAAACGGTGGCTACGGTGACCGTTATGTAAGCTATTAGTAGTACTTTGTATCTTAAGCATCATCATTAGCCTCGTTGGTCTAGCGGTAGCGTGTTCAAGCGCAGATAATGAGGTCCTGGGTTCAAATCCCGGGTCGGGCCAAAAAGTGATTTTTGGGATATTTCCGTAAAACGAAATTTCTCAGTATGAGCCCGAAGTCTGGAAGTTGGCGGTATTACACCCCCGTACCTCGGAGAGCACGTAAACCCGTCGGTCCTGTACCTGAACTCTTTCCGGTCGTCTCGCTACGCGTCCCATCGGATCATGAGAGTGATGGAATAGAAAGTGCACTATAATATGTCCTGCGCAATTGGCTAGTATCCATTTAGAATGGCCACCATGGCCGAAATTCGGTTGGGAGGACATTATCATCATCATCATCATCATCAGCTTGATAAGTTCACTGCTGGAAATACGTCTCCACCAAAGGTTTCTATAACGTTGACATTTGAGGGATTTGCCGTTTCACCGCGCGTGTCATTACTTGATATGCGAGTTGGCGACTGCAGTGAGGTGGTACCTAGTCTGGTGTATCCCTTAGTGGCGTTTTAATGTCCTCCTAGCCGAATTTCAGCCACGGTGGCCAGTCTCAACAGAGATTAGCCATCTGCGCGGGACATATTATAGTGCTCAAGTGTGTGCGCAAACACAGGAGCACTTTCTATTCCATCACTCTCATGATCCGATGGGACGACTAGCGACGCGACCGGAAAGCAGTCAGGCACTGGAACGACGGCTTAACGTGCTCTCAGAGGCACGGGGGTATATACCGCCAACTCCCAAGCTTCGGGCCGATGCTGAGAATTTTTTTTTTACAGAAAATTCCCAAAATCACTTTTGGCCCGACCCGGGATTTGAACACAGGACATCGTTATCTGCGGGTGAACACGTTACCGCTAGATATGGCCCTGTTATTTTTACTAGGCCTTAATTTGTGTATGAAACTGTTCTGCACATTCACATGCAAAATACACAAAAATGATTAAATTTCATACAAAAATAACGATCAGTTGTTGGGAAGCCGAAATATCTAAGTTGCTGGTTGAGAGCCTTTTGCGCTAGCCAACTGCTCGTTATTTTCAATTCTTTAATTTTAATATACAATTGCTAAATGTAACAATAATAGCTTACTAACTTGCTATTTATTATTTATTTAAGGATATTAAAAATATATGTGACGAAACAGACCGCACGGACGGACTAATTCAAAATATTTTGTTGCTTTAATTACTGTATTAAACTGTGTTTATGTAATAAATTGTGAGCTTGACAAGTACAAGTGTATGTAAATACCCAAGTACTGAATAAATTTCATTAATTCATTTCATTATCTTTCGTATCAGCTACACAGAATAGTTGTTTTTAGGACCTGCCTTCATATTCGTCTTTTACATCTTTCGGAAATTCCGGAATCGAACCTAAGACTCGAAGTGGCAAGGCGGGCGTTTGAACCTCTGCGTCATACCAACACGTATTTTAGAAAACATAACATTCATTTCCTGACAAAGATATTAATTTCTCAGTAGCTGCCACGTCATGCACTGCACGGTAGGGTAAAAAAATTGACGATTCCACATAAATGTAATATTTTAACGGAATAAATGACTTTTTGATTTTGATTCTTCTTTTAACTTTTCCCCAATAGTTACAATAAGTCAGTAAAATCGAGAACTGTTCGTAGGACTTATTTATTCGCTTGGATAGCTCTCTGCGCCTAAAGAACCAGTGCCTGAACTTAAGTAACGCATAGCGTTTTTTAATCAATACGTATTCCGACCTTAGGACGTCCATCTTCCAGAATACTAGCAGTATCGAGTTCCCGATTGTGAGACCGTAAGCAAAGCGAAAATATCTAATAAGTTACATACTGTGTGTGTATGTGATCTGACCCGCATTTCGATTTCCATCTTTTGACTTCAGCGGCGGCCTGTGCTGTGGCCCGAACCCCATAAGGGTGCCCTCAGGTATTAGTCGCTTAAATTAAGCTACTGGTTGAGAGACTTTTGCGCTAGCCTACTGCTCGTTGTTTTCAATTCTTTAATTTTAATATACTATTGCTAAATGTAACAATAATAGCTTAGTAACTTGCTATTTTTTATTTATTTAAGGATATTAAAAATATAGGTGACGAGACAGAGCGCACGGACGGACTAATTCAAAATATTTTGTTGCTTTAATTACTGTATTAAACTGTGTTTATGTAATACATTGTGAGCTTGACAAGTACAAGTGTATGTAAATACCCAAGTGCTGAATAAATTTCATTAATTCATTTCATTATCTTTCGTATCAGCTACACAGAATAGTTGTTTTTAGGACCTTCCTTCATATTCGTCTTTTACATCTTTCAGAAATTCCGGAATCGAACCTAAGACTCGAAGTGGCAAGGCGGGCGTTTCAACCTCTGCGTCATACCAACACGTATTTTAGAAAACATAACATTCATTTCCTGACAAAGATATTAATTTCTCAGTAGTTGCCACGTTATGCACTGCACGGTAGGGTAAAAAAAATGACGATTTCACTCAGATGTAATATTTTAAAGGAGTAAATGACTTTTTGATTTTGATTCTTCTTTTAACTTTTCCCCAATAGTTACAATAAGTCAGTAAAATCGAGAACTGTTCGTAGGACTTCTTTATTCGCTTGGATAGCTCTCTGCGCCTAAAGAACCAGTGCCTGAACTTAAGTAACGCATAGCGTTTTTAGGGTTCCGTAGCCAAATGGCAAAAAATGGAACCCTTATAGATTCGTCATGTCTGTCTTTCCGTCCGTATGTCACAGCCACTTTTTTCCGGAACTATAGGAGCTGTACTGTTGAAACTTGGTACGTAGATGTATTCGGTAAACCGCATTAAGATTTTCACACAAAAATAGAAAAAGAACAATAATTTTGGGAGGTCGCCATACATAGAACTGAATATCATAAAAAAATTTTCGTCGTACCCATACATGTGGGGTGTTTATGGATAGGTCTTCAAAAATCATATTGAGGTTCCTAATATCATTTTTGTCTAAACTGAATAGTTTGCGCGAGAGACACTTCCAAAGTGGTAAAATGAGTGCCCTCCCCCCCTCCCCCTGTAACTTCTAAAATAAGAGAATGATAAAACTAAAAAAATATATGATGTACATTACCATGCAAACTAACAACGAAAATTGGTTTGGACGAGATCTAGTAAGTAGTATTTTTTAATACGTCATAAATTGTAAACCGCAATTTACCTTTCATTTAATCAACTGAAATACTTGCTGCTACGGAACCCTTCATGTGCGAGACCGACTCGCACTTGGCCGGTTTTTTTTTAATCACCGAGTATCCAAACCCGGGAAGCCCACCTTTCAGAATACTAGCAGTATCGAGTTCCCGAGTGTGAGACCATAAGCAAAGCGAAAATATCTAATAAGTTACATACTTAAAGTTGACATAGCTTGTAGCATGTATTGATACCATAAAGAATCACAAACTTTGGAGATAAGCTGTTATATGTACAGACGCCAGCACATCCGGCTACCCCAATCTGTCAAATTTCTTTTATAGATTTTCAACATCATCACATAAGCATAAGGTTCACTTTTAATTGGAGAAATTTGACAAATTGGGGTATGTACTTTAATTCGCATAAAAAACCTTTTCTTGGACGTACTATTTTAATCTGTAATTTGAAATCATAGACCTATTCTCCGAGGAAGACTTGTTCTAAATTTAAATCTGTTAATAAAATTCTTGACTTACATGGCGAAGGAATACTTGTTCTTTAGTCAAATGCGTAGGTATTTGAAATACGAATCCCCTTTTCCAAGAAAACTTGTTTTTTTATTTAAATCCGTATTTGAGGTTCTAGACCTATTTTCCAACAACAATTGTTCTTTATTTTTCCCATTACAACAATATTAAAAAAGAAATATTTTGGATTATTCTAATTTCAAACCCGAATAGAAAAGAAAAAAAGTGACGTCATCTCCTTGAATGGTAAGATTAATTTATTGATCAAGCTCCCTAGGCCCTGATGAGTCAATAAGGAATACAATCTTATAGGCACAATATTTACCAACTTTGTAGAGAATAACATCATTAATTAAACGTAATCAACATGCATTGTTTTCTACATAATAATATTACGATAAGGAGTATTGCTCAAGGGTTATATTATTCGATTAGTTTGTACGTGAAGATCTTTGAATGTGAATGGAGGGGTGATAGGTCAGCGAGCCCTGGGGTGACGTCATGGGGCCAGCTGCGCCCATATCGTGGAAATCCGCTAGGAACTGCGTAGTAAAATGGATGATTCAAACTGAAATTTTATTAATGAGATGCGTAGTTTTGATGTGCCGCTTCTATTATAAGTAGGAAAGTAGGTATCTACCTATCTAAGTAGTTTAAATTTGGCTAGGTGTGTCGCTATTTAGTGTGGGGCTACCTTGTGTGAAGTATATACATACATACATAGACTCACGATGTTTCCCAGAGGGGTAGGCATAGACAATGGATTTCCATTTGTCACGATCTTTGCACACCTCTTGGGTGAAGTACCTACGTCATGAATTGAAATGATAATGTCTTCCTAATCGAATTTCGGCCACGGCGGCCAGTCTTAATGGAGACTATATAGCCATCTGCGCGGCACTTTATTTTCCATCACTCTCATCATCCGATGGGACGACTAGCGACATGCAGGGAAAGAGGCCACGTACAGGATCGACGGCTTTACGTGCTCTCTGAGGTATGGGGGAATAATTGAGTATGTTTCGCCGGAGCGTCTCAACTGGGCCGTGTTGGAACCGGTAGTAGAGACACCCGCTGAGTTTGTTTCGCTGGGTCTTCTCAGTTGGGGCGCATTGGATCCGGTGGTAGCATTAAAGGGCGACCGTCGTTATTAACACAAGGTCCGTCATAATATCACCTTAATATAGACAGAACCATTGACAATATGTACCTATTACAAATATTAGATTTAAACTAGATAATTAGACTTAAACTAGATAATTAAACTTAAACATAATCTCTTGACAATAACTTGATACGAGCTAGCTAAATATCATTGCTGTTATAAAATAAATTTTATTAATGTTTTAATACTATCAATGCAATGTGTACCTAAATATCTATGTTACTACAAACATGTTCTGACTATTTACAAGCGCTTTTTTAAAGTCTACGTGAATTAAAACCTTTTTTATTTTTATTTTATTTATTTATTTAATACCGCCAATTCCCAGACGTCGGGCTGATATTAAGATTTTTTCTGTCTAAAGATAATTATCAATTCGCTTTTTGGCCCGACCCGAGATTTTGTTCGTTGTCGTTGTTCGTTCGTTGTCTTCGGTTAAAGCCGCTACCGTTAGACCAACAAGGCAGTAATTAATACATAAAAGGTGTAACCTGTGCCCTGCGGTTTTACCCGCATTAAACATAATAAATTATCACAGTTCCTCCTCCGTAGGTGATAGCGTGATAATATGTAGCCTAATGTTGACCCGACCTCTTAGTAATATTCATGCAAATTTGAAGTAAATCCGTGCACACATAATCCAAAATATTTCTTTTTTAATATTGTTGTAATGGGAAAAATAAAGAATTTCAAAAACGGTTTTTAAAAAAAAATAAAGTTTTCCTCGGAAAAGGGGTTTCGAATTTCAAATACCTACGCATTTGAATAAAGAACAAGTATTCCTTCTCCATGTTCGTTGTCTTCGGTTAAAGCCGCTACCGTTAGACCAACAAGGCAGTAATTAATACATAAAAGGTGTAACTTAATTATTGGAGGTACTAGCTGTGCCCCGCGGTTTTACCCGCGTTAAATTTTATATTTTATCACAGCTCCTCCCCCGTAGGTGATAGCGTGATAATATGTAGCCTATGTTGACCCGACCTCTTAGTAATATTCATGTAAAATTTGAAGTAAATCCATGCCATATGTTTTGAGTTTAGCCTACATACAGACAAACGGACAAAAAATCTAAAACCTATATTTTTGGCTCCATGCAGTACTTTTTGAGTTTAGCCTACATACAAACAGACAAAAATTCTAAAACCGATATTTTTGGTTCCTCCCCCGTAAGTGATAGCGTGATAATATGTAGCCTATATGTTGACCCAACCTCTTAGTAATATTCATGCAAAATTTGAAGTAAATCCATGCAGTATTTTTTGAGTTTAGCCTACATACAGACAAACGGACAAAAATTCTAAAACCTATATTTTTGGCTTCGATATCGATTGTAGATCACGCCCCAAGTATACTTTTTAAAAAATATTCAATGTACAGTTTTGACTTTCCTACGATTTTTTTATAAGTACCTATGTATAGATTTATGTATTACTTAGGGAGCTGCACTAATGAAAGAAAAGTTAAATTTAGTTTGTTAGTTAGTTTTATAGGAAGTTAATATATTTTTGTGTATTAGTAATGTGCTACATAAATTAAATAAATTAAAAAAGGTTTTTGTTCACGTAGCCTTTAAAAAGGCGCTTGTAAATAGAACATATTTTAGTAATAGATACAGTTATTATTTCTAGTTACTTATTATAGATATTTAGGTACACGGATTGTTAAACATTTATAAAATTTATTTTATAATACTAGTGATATTTAGGTAGCTCGTATTAAGTTATTGTTAAGGAGATTATGGAGGACACGCTGTTCAATTTCATGTTAGACCTTGTAGAATAATTACAATTTAAAAAGAACATACATCATCATCTTCATCATATCAGCCGAAAGACGTCCACTGCTGGACAAAGGCCACCCCCAAAGATCTCCACAATTGACGGTCTTGCGCTATTCGGATCCAGCGGTTTTCAGCGAACCGCACAAGATCATCGGTCCACCTTGTAGGGGACCTGCCCACGATGCACCTTCGGGTTCGTGGTCGCCACTCGAGAGCCTTACTGCCCCTACGGCAAAAGAACATACAAGTGTGTGTTCAATTCACATACGGCAGATTTGAAACATCAGAATAGTAGCCTTCAAGAGAATGAGATAAACATAGAGTATAAAAAGGTATTAGGATAATGAAATGAAATGAAATAATGAAATTTATTCAGCACTTGGGTATTAACATACACTTGTACTTGTCAAGCTCACAATGCAGTACATAAACATAGTCGAATACAGTATAAAAATTACAAAAAAGATTAATTAATCCGTCCGTGCGGTCTGTTTTCTCAGATATATTTCTTAAACCCTAAAATAAATAACAAGTTGCTAATCTATTATTTTGAAATTTAGTTGTACTATATTAAAGTACAGGAATTTACGGCAATGAGCATTTGGCTAGCGCAGAAGGCTCTTAACCAGTAGCTTAAATTGAAAAAGACTAATACCTGAGGCCACCTTTTTGGGGTTCGGGCCACAGCTCAGGGGGAAGAGAGGGTGTGATCAGTTGCACGGGATCACCGATGGGGCCACCGCGATAAGGGGCCAAAGCGATCCTCGCCGCTGAGGAACCTACCCCAGCTAACCTGCGGCTTTCTCTAGCTACCTAGGTGGGCGACCCGACTATAATTAAAAGGTGTATTATTTTAATAATATTTAATTAAATATGATTAAAAATGATTTTAAATATTCAATGCAAAATATTCATCATCATAACTATCAGCCGTAAGATGTCCACGGCTGGACAAAGGTCTCTCCCAAACATCTCCACAATGGCCGGCCTTGTGACCTTTGCAGGATCGCAAATATAAAATTTTACATATTGACATACTTATTAAAGATACCTAATTATTTAATTAAGATTCCATGTTTTGAACAAATGATACAAGAGTCAATTATTGGTTAAAGTACCTTTTTTTTTTGTTAAGGCAGTGGGAATACCTACGCATGCCACCCGCAAAAAGTGTCTGCGGGTGGGTATGTCGGCCTCGAACCGACTTAACCTAACCTGCCGTGGACTTCTCTTGGCGCCTGATGGGAGGCCCTTTGGCGCCGTGTCCCAGATGGTCGGGACACATACCCTAGGAGGGCTCTTGTTGGTCCTCCCTATTTGACGACTCCTGCCAGTCCAGCATAGAGTCTTTGCTACAGTCAGATCGCTGTCTTCCCGGAGCTGCGTTCACGTGGCGGCAGTAGAGGACACTTCTCACACTGCACCGCAGCCCCGAGGGGAGTTGGGCTACCGGCTGGCGACACCACCCCGACGCCTCCTCCGTCTACGAGCGGGATCAGCTCTTACCCGATCCCGTTCGGCGGCCTCCTTCTGGAGCAAGACTGCCTCACAGAAGGAGACCACGGCGTCCCATTTCGTGGAATCACCCGCCGGCATCGCGCCTACGATCGCTGGTGGTGACAGATCCCGTCCGGTCTCAGCGACCAGGACTCGCCTCCGGACACTCCTCCAGCGTATGCTGAGCCGAGTCCAGTGGTCAAAGTACGTAACACAGATGCTTAAATTGACATAATTTAATTTAATACCATATAGTTAGATTCTTAGTATACCTTATCATAAAGTTAGATTACTACCGTTAGGTATACTAACTTTATGTTTAATACACAAATGCAAAAAAACAATTCCGTGAAAGATACGATTAAGAACGTTGTTTGTGACATGACATATTTAGTGAAAGCGTCGTTGTACGCAGGCGCAAAGATAGCATTATAATCTATCTCATTCACCGGCAGGCTAATCCTATTTATGAATTATATTTATAAACATTTGTCTGGATTTACCGTCGTTGTTTTGTTTTATCAAATTTCCAAATCCCTTTTTTTACGAAGTGAAATTTCTTTAGAACCCTAAAGAAGTAGGTATCACTTAAAAATACAATTCTTATTTTGAACAACATCTATACATATAATAAAATCGTAGGAAAGTCGAAACTGAACATTGAATATTTTTTTAAAAGGATACTTGGCCGTGATCTACAATCGATATCGAAGCCAAAAATATAGTCTAGAATTTTTGTCTGTTTGTCAGTATGTATGTCCGGGTTAAACTCAAAAATTACTGCATGGATTTACTTCAAATATTGCATGAATATTACTAAGAGGTCGGGTCAACATATAAGCTACATATTATCACGCTTTCACCTACGGGGGAGGAACTGTGATAATTTATAAAATTTAACGCGGGTAAAACCGCGGGGCACAGCTAGTTTGTAATAAGTACCCTTTCGCGAGCTTTCCCTATCGAATAAAAAACATGCGGGGCAGTCTTTGGGAAATGCCGGTGGAAGTGAAAACCATTTTTTGCATTTCTCATACTCGGAAAGTAGTGCTAATTTGATCAGAGTAGCGAGTGGAAGATGCTACTTCCCTATGGTGGAAATAAATTTAAAAAATAGAACTACATTTGGTTAGGCAGTCGGCTGTAAAAAAAACAAACATTATTAAGAAAAAAAAAACTTGTGTGTACTTATGTACACGCGTTAGAAGTTATACTTCTTAATATACAACTTGAAAATAGCTATCAATTTTCATACCACCTAGAACTAACTTCATGCTGTAAATTTTTTTGGTATCGGTGTGCGCGCGCATCGTAAAAATTCACTCTCATCATTATCTCCATAGCGCCTAAAGAAGTATAACTTCAAAAAAAATGCAAAATGCCACTAAGAAGTTTGTAATGGACAATTTCGCAAGCTTTCCCTATCGAATAAAAAATGTGTAAGTAATTGTTTATGGCATCGCAAAGCTAGATTGATCTAGATGATTCTTAGTTGTTCTAATCATGGGTTAGTTAGCTTGCGATGTGTAGATGAGGATTTCTTTTGTGCGGTCAACTCAATCAAATCATGGAATGATTTCATCAAGTAGGTAAGTACCTAATAAAATATGTAAACAAATTTCTACGCATTGGTCATGGAGTCTAAAATAAAATAAAATAAAAAAGGTTTTTATTTACGTAGACTTTCAAAAAGCGCTTGTAAATAGTCAGAATATGTTTGTAGTAATATAGTTGTATACATTATTATTTCTAGTTAGATACATAGATATTTAGGTACACGGATTGTATGAAAACATCTATTAAATTAATTTTATAATAGCAATTATATTTAGCTAGCTTGTATTAAGTTATTGTCAAGAGATTATGTTTAATTATCTAGTTTAAGTCTAATATTTTACTACATATTGTCAATGGTTCTGTCAATATTAAGGTATTATTATTATGACGGACCTTGTGTTAATAACGACGGTCGCGCTTTAATGCTACCACCGGATCCAATGCGCCCCAACTGAGAAGACCCAGCGAAACAAACTCAGTGGGTTCATCGGTAGTAGATGAACCCACTGAGTTTGTTTCGCTGGTTCGCTGGTTTGAACACGACCCAGTTGAGACGGTCCGGCGAAACATACTCAAGCGGGCATGAACAGGGGATTTGGTCCAATTAGAGTAAGTAATTATTTAGTTGGCGGCAAACACAATATATGCTCGATCGGTTGTCTGAATGCTTATTATTTTAGATCATCGCCCAGGAACTGTTTGAGCTGGTGCCACCGTCCCTTTATCATCGGACCACGCGCACTCGCAGTAAGGTTCATCCGTATCACCTGGAAGCGATCTCGTCAAGCACGGTTCGCTTTCAGCGTTCATACATCCCACGTACGTGCCGGCTCTGGAATGAATTACCTGCTGCGGTGTTTCCCCAGCGCTACGACATGTCCTTCTTCAAACGAGGTTTAAAAAGAGTATTAATATCACGGTAGGCAGCGTTTGCTGTGCCCCCTGGCACTGCGAATGTCCATGAGCAGCGGTTACCACTGACCATCAGGTGGGCCGCTAGCTCGTCTGCTTACTAAAGGCAATAAAAACAAAAAAAAGGACAAATTTGTCCTTTATATAAGGAGCATGATTATTTATTTTGTGTCCGAATGTAATTTATCTATAATATGTAGGTATGTATCTATACATATAATAAAATCGTAGGAAAGTCAAAACTGTACATTGAATATTTTTTAAAAAGGATACTTGGTCCGTGATCGACTATAAATATCGAAGCCAAAAATATAGTTTTTAGAATTTTTGTCTGTTTGTCTGTATGTATGTCCGGGCTTAACACAAAAAGTTCTGCATGGATTTACTTTAAATTTTGCATGAATATTACTAAGAAGTCGGGTCAACATAATAGGCTACATATTATCACGCTATCACCTACGGGGGAGGAGCTGTGATAATTTATATAGTTTAACGCGGGTAAAACCGCGGGGCACAGCTAGTTTAGAAACATATAAGTTAGATAATCAGTTGTCTAATTGCCATAACTCAGGGTTTTCCGGGTTTGGGATCAGATGGCAGTGTGTTAATTGTTCCAAAATACAGATATTCGAAATCAAATAGACTGCATTTGTTTTATCGTTATTTATATTCAGCAGTTGTCCTTTTTATTAGAGTGTCCATACTCCATCAAGCGCGGTAGAGACATTATGCTGGTGGAAGAAAGCGTTCCCTTTCAGTTGACATGGCTAGTGACGAAAATAAAGTTAGTTGTTAGTTGCCATAATAATATATGTAGTTTTTAAATTAGAATTATTTGTTAGTAGGGCAAATAAGAATTAAAAATACGTTTAACCCTAATTTAAAATTATCTAGGTAGTCCATTGCAAAAAGTTAGTAACTAATAGATTGGCTTCTTAAGCTAGACTATGAAGAGATAGAAAACATAATTAACTCACCATTATAGACCCCACAGCTGATTAAATCACACAAACACAGCATAAAACTCACACACACACACTCACGCACACACTCAAACACACACTCACACACACACTTACACTCATACACACAACACGCATGAATGTTACTATTTTATTTTCTTTAACTTGTCCAATTTCCTTTATTTGCAAATGTAATATTGTCATGTTAGCAGTTTTAATTTTAAATTATTATAAGGAGTAAGAGAGCCTGGAGATCCGTCCCAGGCTGCGAACCTAGTACGGACTCCAGCTCTCAAAAAGTTAATGTATGTAAGAACTTAATACGATAATTTGTAAATAATTTACTTTTTGAGAGAAATAAATGAATTTATTATTATATTTATTATTATTCGAACGCCATCCAGCCGGTGGAAGAATGCGTTCCTGGCATTTATTCTTCCGGCCGGACATTTACATAACCGGACACTTTATGAGCAGGTACATCTTACGGATAGCTCGCAATAAGTTTAAGGTAGATACATCGATATCTCGAAGTTGATTAATAATAATAATATCTGGGGGACAATGTCACACAGATCATCCTAACCCCAAACTAAGCAAAGCTTGTACTATGGGTACCAGGCGACTATATACATACTTATATAGATAGATAAATACGTATATACATAGAAAACATCCATGACTCAGAAACAAATATTCGTGCTCATCACACAAATATTTGCACTTACCGGGATTCGAACCCAGGACCATCATTCGTAGGCAGGATCACTACCAACTAGGCTACGGTGACCGTCGATTGATCTTTTTGTCGACGCCAATCACAACGCTTCGTACTCATTGAGAGCTCGACCTCATCCATATAGCTATTTTGTTTTCAGCATCAATTTCTTAAAACGACTTCAAAAGAAGGCGGTAGTGATTTAGTCTGTATGTTTTTTGTGTGTATTTTACGCGATTTCTCTGTTGTTTGTGTATTATTTTTTATACTAGCTGTGCCCCGCGGTTTTACCCGCGTTAAACTTAATAAATTATCAAAGCTCCTCCCCCGTAGGTGATAGCGTGATAATTTGTACCCTATATGTTGGCCCGACCTCTTAGTAATAATCATGCAAAATTTGAAGTAAATCCATGCAGTACTTTTTGAGTTTAGCCCGGACATACCTACATACAGACAGAAATTCTAAAAATTATATTTTTGGCTTCGATATCGATTGAAGATCATGCCCCAAGTATCCTTTAAAAAATATTCCATGTACAGATTTGACTTTCCTACGATTTTATTATATTTATAGATGATAGGAAATGCTTGTGAATTGTAACATAAATTTCATTACCCCATCTCATCCCGTGGGGCTTGTAGAAGTCTTACCGAGGGAATATCTACCAGACGACTGGCAGCACCTTCCTTCTGAGTACTATGAGCATTTTACTGCGATCCATGCGATATGGCGATGCCATAATCGCCACGCTTGGCAGACAAGCCAACCCTGCCAAGCGTGGCAATAATTCATTTCCCCCAAGATGATTCTTGAAAGAGACTTGTCCAGCAGTGATTTTCTTTCAGCTGTGAATGCTGTGATCTATTGATAAAATATTTTGATGGCACAGCTAATTTATTTCGCTGAAAATGCATTTCGCTACTAGAAAATTTGATTAGAAATGCGACCATACAATGCCAGTAACTATTTTATTTATTTATTTTTCTTAGGAAGACCAACAGCTATCAGTGATACTTTACTTTATATGATACTAGCTGTGCTTAGCTGAACTTTATAAATTATAGACTATGTGTTAATCCAGGGTGTCAGCTAACTCCATTCCAAATTTTATTAAAATCGCTTCAGCCGTTTAGACGTGAAGAAGTAACAAACATACACACTCACCAACTTTCGGCTTTATAATATTAGTGTGATACGTGACAGAGAGCCATTCAGGCCGGGACTCCACCAAAGCAGAGATGTGTGCGGTGTGCTGTGTGCTGTGCGAGAAGAGATGTTTTTCAGCTCGCGGGACTCCACCAAAGCGGAGATGTGTGCGGTGTGCTGTGTGCTGTGCGAGAAGAGATGTTTTTCAGCTCGGGTGCGAGGCGTTGAGTGCTCAGTACGCATTCTGACACGAAAGGTAGACGATGTCGCTATTATTACAAAAAAAGTATCTTCTTTTACTTGAAGAAGAACTACAGTCTGAAGAAGCAGAATTGATAGCTTTATACTACCTAAACAAAAGAAAACATCGGTTTTGGAAAAGAAGTCACTTGTATTACCATACCAGTCATGGAGAATTTGTTACTCTGTTTAATGAGTTAGATGATGAAAGTTTTACCAAGTCCTACAGACTACCGAGGAATATATTCTACGAACTACATAACTTAATTAAACCGCATATATTTAAGCAAGATACTAACTACAGGAGATCTATCTGTACCCAAGAGCGGCTAGCAGTATGTTTGAAGTAAGTAACAAAAAAATAATTAGGTAGTAATTATTTTTTTGTTAATGTGTGTTTGTGTTTATGTGTGTTATCTGCGTTTGAATTTGATCAGTCTTTTTTGAGTGTTTGTTTTTTTTGTGTAAAAGGGCTAAGTGAGAAGTACTCAAAACGAGAATCAAGAAGTACGAGAATACATGAAAAATATTATGTAAACTGAGGTATGTAAGGATTACGAGAAATCGAGATCCGTTGTCTCTTTCTACCCCTCCGGGAGACTGGAGTGATGCATATTATGTAAAAACCAAATATATTTTTATATTATCTTATTTATTCATAAAGAAAACAAAAAAATCAACTGCCGTTCTGGGAGTAGCAAAAAAAACGTAAGGTTATATTAGAAACATAACGTACAAAAAAATTATAACAGTTAATCACATGAGACATATTGCTTTCTTTTCCATATATTAGGTCTTTACCTATGAAATTGCCGTTCTGCAGTACTGGCCATTTCAAATCAAAATAATTTTTGTTTGGCTAAGAATTCTAATTTCAAATTAATTTTATTTTAAAAACATGGATTCTTTTTTCCAAAAGTAGTCATTTCTTTATTGATTAGTGTTACATTTTCATCGCATTTCAATCTTTTTCGTCATCATGGATACGTTAAAAATTCGAGTAATTATGGAATATGACGAGTTCGGGTACGCGGGGAGTACGCGTCGCTCTCAGAATTAATTTCGTAAATTTAGTTATTTCGGACTTTTCAGCGATAAGAATGTCTTTAAACTGAACATTTTGTGTCAACCTATCGACAGACTATGGAGTACAGTGTTAAATTTAGTTATTTTTAACGTTTTATCATTGTTTAAGAGTGAACAAGTGCAGTGACAATTATTACAACTCGCGGGTGGCGCGAATAATTCGCGCCGTGCATCGCGCTCTTTCACTCACGCGCGGACTAGATATATCCATCTCGCTCGCTCGCATTGTGTTACTGCAAGATTCCAAATATTCAAAATGAATTGCCGTGTTTGTAATCGAAAAATTGATGACGGGGAGGGCATTAAATGTAATGGATGCAAAGTTAATTACCACTACAAGTGTGTGAACATTACCACAGCTGCTTTTAGAGAAGGGCAAGTCCAACTAAAACGCAATTTCAAGTGTGACTCCTGCGCGAATGTTACCCAGCGGGTTCGAGTCACTGATGACACACCAGTACGCGGAATTGCTGCCGTATCTAAGATTTAGGAGTCGAATCAATCTTTGTTAAAAAATACAGAATTGATGACATCGGATGAGATGATAGATAAAGTGAGTAGTGTAATCATCACAAAAATTAATGCTTTCGAGTTGAATATTATCCAAGAGATTAAAGATACTGTTGCGGTACTGGCGCTTGAAAATAGTAGATTACGTCAAGAGTTGAAGGAAGCAAATATGAAGTGCAACTCCTATGAACAGCAAATTAAACATTTGAAAACTGAGATACCAATATCCAACTTTCAATCCTCAGTGCATTGTACATCGAAAACTTCACAATGTGTTAACGCAGCGGCGGGCGAGTCAATTCTTGTACCGCCCGCGCCCGCGCACCCACCCGCGCGCGCTCCTGCACCTGCGCCCATTTCTGCGAACTGTGACTCGGCGCCGTTGACCCCGCGACCAAATATCAGCTACGCGGCGGTGGCCAGTAAAACAGCGATCTTACATGATGTTGACATAAACTCTGAGTGGACAGAAGTAAGAGGCCGGAAAAAGTATAATTACCCTGTGAATCGAGGTGGTAATACATCTATTAAGGCGCTGAAAGTGGTGGAACGTAAAAAGTATCTTCATGTATGGAGATTAGAGAAAGAAACGACAGAAGAGAGTTTACGAGAGCACATACAGGGCGTCCTAGATGGAGATGCGGAAATAATAGTTAAAAAAATTGGACATAAAACAGAAAGAGATTACGCTTCTTTCAGAATAGGAGTATCTGAACGGAACTACGAAAAAATATGTGATCCTGACGTATGGCCATTAAACATTGAATACTGTGAATGGATTTGGTTTCGCCCCTCAACCAAAACAACGTTACCAGAACCACAAAGCAAATAATAATATCAGCATTTTGTATCAAAATGTGAGAGGACTGAGGACGAAAACATCACAGTTTCTGTCTCTTCTTGAGTCTTCGGGTTCAGATATATTCGCCGTAACTGAAACCGGCTGTAATCAGTCGATACAAAACGCGGAAATCACACTACCAGGATATCCAATACTTAGGTGTGATCGAGCGGAAGGGCGGAAGCAGGGTGGCGTGCTTTTAGTGGCCACACCTCGCTTTGAGCTAATTCGAGTGACACCGGACGATATCGATATAAACAAATACATGTTTGAATTATTGTGTGCTTCAGTTTATTTACAAAATAGATTTTTATTTGTTTGTTGTGTTGTGTACATACCTCCAAAGACGGACGAGAATGAGTATATGGTAATGTTTAACGTACTTGAAAAAATATGTGTAAAATATAAAAGTAATGTTATAATACTCGGTGATTTTAATTTGTTTTCATGCAATGTAAATATTCGTAGTTATTATGATTATTTTGTGGCGTACAGTGAAGTCATTCAGTGTAACTCCGTGCCTAATTGCAACGGTCGACAATTAGATCTTGTGTTGAGCGGGCGCGCGGGCGTGTCCGTGCGCGCGGGGGACGAGGGGCTGCAGCCCGTGGACGCGTATCATCCACCGCTCGACGTCTTGGTGGTGGTGGCTGCGGAGCCATCGCCGACGCATCCCGCCTCGGGGGCACATGTAGCTGATCACAATCAGGTTTTTAAACAATGGAACTTTAATAAGGCGGACTTTTTACAGATGAACGACTTATTAAGTAATATAGACTGGAGTGAATTATACGTTTTGAATGACCCCAACATAGCTTTAGAGTTTTTCTACAGTAAAATTAATGATGTCTTGGATATTTGTGCACCTCTTAAAAAACAAAAATGTAAAAATTCTAGATACTCATACCCAGTTTGGTACACACCAGATATTATTAGTAACATTAAATTAAAATATATTCTACATAAAAAATATAAATCAAGTAGGTCTACTAGCGACTATAAAGCATTTTCTTTGTGTCGGTCTAAAGTTAAAGCAGATACGTTGGTGGCTCATGATAATTACCGAGATCGCGTACAGAACCACTTAGCGACTGAGCCTAAGGCGTTTTGGAATTACATCCGAGCAAAGAAAGGTAACTCTAATAAATATAGACTCGTAAAGAACGGAATAGACCTGTCCGAAAAAGAATGCGCCAATGAATTTGCACGATATTTTCATTCTGTATATAACTTAGAGGCTGCTGCGTTAGACGCTGAAACGGCGAGCGCCGCGGCGACCGCGAGTGGGGCGCGCGCGCACATCAGCCGAATAGAGCCGGGCGAGGTGCGTCGCGCGCTCGCTCGCCTGTTGCCGAAGCGTTCGGTGGGACCGGATGGTATACCCCCTTTCATTTTGAGAGACTGTCGAATGGTTTTGTGGAAACCGTTACTACATATATTTAATAATTTTATTGACTCGGAAACATTTCCTGACTGTTGGAAACTTACTCGTGTGGTTCCGGTACCTAAGGGAAGTGGAAATGGAGCAAACGCTAGCGATTACAGACCTGTTGCTGTTCTCTCATCACCAGCCAAAGTGTTTGAGACAGCTGTCCATAACTGCTTGTATCACCAAATAAAAGCTCACCTAGCAAACGCTCAACATGGTTTCAGACCAGGCCGTTCAACAACCGGAAACTTACTTCATCTCATGTCCACCATAGTGCCGGCTGTAGATGCAGGACTGCAGGTGGACGTAGCCTACTTCGACTTCAGAAGGGCGTTCGACACAGTGGACGGAGACGTTCTGCTCTTGAAGTTAGCTGACAAGGGTTGCACACCTCACACGTTGAGGTTCTTTGCTAGTTATTTGCGGGACAGGCGTCAGTTTGTTGACTGTGGAGGACAGCTTTCTGAACCGTATTTCACGAGGTCAGGGGTGAGTCAGGGCAGTAACCTTGGCCCTCTTCTCTTCATACTGATGATAGATGACTTATCAGCGGTAATTCAGAAGTCGTCTTGTTTACTATTTGCTGACGATTTGAAATTGTTTCACGTAGTGGAAGACAGAACTGATCATGAAGTACTCCAGGCAGATATAAATGAAGTCACCAAATGGAGCCATGCTAACAAACTTTATTTCAATGTATCCAAATGTTCAGTTATGTCTTTCACTCGTGCTCGCAATCCACATCATTATCGGTATGAAATGAAGGGGGAACTACTAAAAAGGGTCGAGGAAGTGAGAGATCTGGGCATTTGTTTCTCTGCCAATTTAAATTTCAAGAAGCATATAGAACAGGTTTGTAGTAAGGCATATAGGAACTTGGGTTTTGTTTTACGACAAGCAAATCAGTTTTATAATATTAGGGCGTTGAAAGCTCTGTATGACGCTTTGGTGAGAAGTCATCTTGAATACAATGCTGTCGTTTGGGGGCCCAGTGAGGCTAAATATAAACTTATATTGGAAAAAATTCAAAATAAGTTTATCAGATTTTTATATTTTAAGTCATTTATGGTGTACCCGGGTTACCCGTTATTATTCCCAACGCTTTTTGTTTTGGGTATGGTAGGATATAGTAAATTAGAAACTAGGAGGGAAGTGGAACTAGCTACATATCTATTTAAAATATTACGTGGTAACATATGTAATCCGGATATTTTAACCAAAATCGCTTTGTGTGTACCGGACGAGTGCGTGAGTCGCCGGCGAAGGCCGCAGTTACTGGTGGTGCCGCGCGCGCGCACTAACTTGCTGCAGCGAGCGCCACTGACGCGCGCCTTGCGGACGCTCAATACAATAACCCACCAATTAGATTTATTCACGTGCTCGCTGAATGACTTCACTGTGATCGCGTATAGGGTGATAAGTTACCAAAATAATTAGTTGTGTATGTTTTGTGTATGTTGTAATTTACTTTCATATGTTATGTTATAACTTTTAATTATAAGAATAATATAGTAGATTAATATGTAGATATAAGTTAATTAGATTAAGTTAAGTATTATAACTATTCTGCCGCATTAGGAAATGTCCTGTAATGGTAGATTAAGTTTGTGTAAAAAATAAATAAAATAAAATAAAAAATGAGTACCGTCGTGGCAGCAACGCGGCACAAGCGGCACGCAACATCAACGACGTTTACGGAGCTAACACTACAAACCAACGCACCACCTGTTATTGGTTTGCTCGCTTCCGTTCTGGAAATTTCGACCTGAAAAATGAACCTCGCGGTCGTCCGAAGACTTTGGTCGACAATGACGAATTAAAGGCGGTTGTGGAAGCTGATGATACACAATCTACGGCTGAATTAGCAGCAGCTTTCGACGTTAGCGTCAAAACAATATTGGTCCATTTGCGTCAAATTGGCAAGGTAAAAAAGCTTGACAAATGGGTGCCCCACGAACTCAATGATCGCCAGCGCGAAGTACGCGTCGAGACGTGCCTTGCACTGCTCAACAGACACACAAATGAAGGAATTTTGAACCGCATTGTTACCTGCGATGAAAAATGGATTCTGTTTGATAACCGCAAGCGCTCAGCAAGTTGGTTGGATCCTGGTTCAGCACCTAAACAATGCCCTAAACGAAAACTTACCCCTAGAAAAGTGATGGTCACTGTTTGGTGGTCTAGCGCCGGTGTGATTCATCACAGCTTCTTACCAAACGGGGTGAGCATTACTGCAGATGTGTACTGTGAAGAACTGAGCACAATGATGGAGAAGCTGGCGCATCTCCAACCAGCATTGGTCAATCGCTCGTCTCCGCTGCTCCTGCACGACAACGCGCGACCTCATACTGCACAGCAGACGGTCTCCAAGTTGCAAGAACTGGGGTTGGAAGCTCTCCGTCATCCGCCCTACTCACCAGACCTTGCGCCTACAGACTACTACTTTTTCCAGAATTTGGATAACTTCTTGGCGGGAAAAAAATTCAATACCCGAGAGGCAGTACAAAATGCCTTTGAAGAATTTGTTGCCTCCCGTCCAGCTGATTTCTTTAAGAAGGGCATCAATAAACTGCCACTGCGATGGCAAAGATGCATTGATTGCATGGGTGATTACTTCGATTAATACAAATAAAAAAATTCATGAAAAAAATTCGTTTAAATTTTTTCATACAAAACGGCAATTTCATAGGTAAAGACCTATTAGTTACAAATTATCATATGTGTCTTCTTCGTTTCTGAATGCTTCTTCTATCTGTTCATCGGTCATGTGCGTATCTTCCAAGCTTGGAACAGGTGCCTGTGTCGAACTTGGACCCGGTGTTTGTGTTGAGCTAGGAACCGGTGCCTGTGTTGAGTTAGGACCACCGGCCTGTGTTGATGTAAGAACCGGTGCCTGTGTTGAGTTAGGACCACCGGCCTGTGTTGATGTAAGAACCGGTGCCTGTGTTGAGCTAGGACCCGGTGTCGAACTTGGACCCGGTGCTGAAGTGTAACCGGGGGAATACCAATTATTTTCATTTGTGTTATACCATGTGTTTTGTAGCTCAAGTTCTTCCAATTCTAAAAGAACATTGAAAATTTTACGTTTAGCCTGAAGCTGCATATATTGAGAAAGTTTTTTTACACTTTTTGATATCGACAGAAAAAAAGTGTCCATTTCGTCAAGGGTATTATTTTTCTCTATCAATGATTGTATTTCTAGTTTTTCTTGGCGTATTCTTTCACGGTTTGCATGGTGCTGTATAAGTAAATTACTTATTTCATCCGATTTTCTTGTTGCATTTCTGCATGTCGAGGCTGAGACGCTTGATGTCGGTGACGGCGAATGTTGTACAGATGGACGATCTTCTGGAGTGCTTCTTGTATGATTGCTTGATGTTTCAAAAAACTCATCGGTTACATTATTTTCCAATGAATTTGTTTCCTGTTCATTTATATTTGTTTGTGAGGTATAATTTGTAGTCCTGTTTCTATTCGTCATATATGGTATCAAAAATTCCATTACCTTCTCATATTTCCATTCACGAATTTGTTTACCACTCTGTCCACTTCTAGTGGCATTCTTCCTTTTTAATGCGTCCCGGTGGCTGTCTCTCAACTTTTTCCACTTAGATTTAGCCGTTTTTACTGAAATAAAAATAATTGAAATCATTATAAATATTAAATGTTGACATTGCCATAGTCAAAATATACTTACCGCATTATCACTCATGCAGAATTTATAACCATTATAAATATTTAAAAAATACCAGAGTTTCAAGGGAACCAATTTATAAAAAAAAATATCTGAAATCAAACAAACAAAACGGATTGTATCTCTCGTACGTGGTCGCGGCAGACGGCGGCGTCGAAATTTGAAATGTTAATAAATAACGAGTGATAAATCCATTTTATTTGTTTGATTTCAATGTGTTGTGCTCGTGTGAATCTTAGACTTTTAATTGTTTATTTTCTATTATTTAAAAATGGCTATAACTTTTGAACGAGTGAAAATTCTGTAAATACATAATTTCAGTAATGCCTAATCTTTTATAGTTCCGGAAACAACACGACACTGATTAAGATATTATTTTGAAATGACCCTTCTATTCTAACTGAAACCACGACACATAAATATAAATCTATATTATAATTATTACAGGTATTTGGCGACTGGTTCAAAATTTTCACAAATAGCTGAAAATTTTAGGATTGGAAAATCGACTGTTCCAAGAATTATAGAAGATGTCTGCGATGCCTTGTGGACAGTATTACAACCTTTGGTTATGCCAGAACTTAATGAAAATGATTGGAAAAAAATTTCAAAGCAATTTGAAGAAATCTGGCAATTCAAAAACTGCGTCGGGGCCATTGATGGCAAGCATGTGTACATGTTTGCACCCCCAAAATCTGGGTCCTCATATTACTGTTATAAACACAGGTTTTCAACTGTAATGATGTGCGTAGCCGACGCTACCCGAAGAATAATTATGGTAGATATAGGTTCAATGGGAAGGTTCAGCGATGGTGGTATTTTTGCTGATAGTATATTCGGAATTCGTTTGAGAGAAAACAGACTAAATCTACCACAGCCACAACCCTTGTACCAAAATGGAGAACCTGTACCGTTTGTTTTTATTGGAGACGAAGCTTTCCCTTTGATGCCTAACTTAATGAGACCATATCCACGCGATAATTTAAATAACGAAAAACGAACATACAATTATAGACTTTCAAGAGCTCGTCGTATTGTGGAAGCTACATTTGGTGTATTATCACGGAAATGGTACGTATACCGTAAAGAATTTGAATGTAAAATAGAAACAGTGGAAAAAGTGATAAAAGCAACGTGTGTTCTACACAACTTTTTAATTGACAAGATGCCTCGCTATCTAGATAATAATGAAACGGGTTTGGCCACGACTATGTTTAACGACACAAACGTGGAAAATCTATTATCGAATGACAATATGGATGCCTATCAAGTTCGAGAAAAATTCTGTAGTTATTTCAATAACGAGGGCGCCGTTCCATGGCAAGACACTATTACAATATTACTTGAACGAAATACTTAGTATAATAAATTGCACTTACCGTCAGATAATTGAGTTTCTTTCAAAACGTTCTCCCAAGCTGCATCTTTGACGTCAGTAAGTTTATACGTATCTATTGATGTGTTCCATAGACATGGATATTTTTTTACTGATTCAATAAATTGTTCATCCATTACGTTTTATTTAAATTAACTAATTGTTTACGTTGAAAAATACAAACTGCACAAATTATTCACGATAAAAGCGTGTGCTCGCGTGCACGGTACTAGCAAGATGGCCGGCCGGCCGGCGCGCGCGCGGGGTTCTGCGGGTTGCTAGCGGGCGAGAGGGGGGAGGGTGACATCGCTCACTGCACGCCGCTCACATCTCTCGTCTCCACTGCGCGTCGTCCGCGCACAGCTCACATCTCCGCTTCCATCGCGACATACAAATATTACACATCTCCGCACAGCGATCTCCACTGAAGCTGAGCGGAGAGGAGACGTGTCAATAACTCAATTCTATTGGTTGTTTAAAAAACATCTCCTCTCCGCTCGTCTCGTCTCCGCTTTGGTGGAGTCCCAGCCTTACACAAACAATCCACTTTTAAATAAATAGCAATGCGCCATGAACTTAAATTGCTGCTAAGATTATATTTTTTTGAGATTATTGATTTGCTGCGCAATCAGTATTATTGCTTAGGACACTGATGTTTTTGTAATAAAACGGGAAGATTTTAGGATGTTCCGTTCAATATTACTTTTACTTTACAAAAATGTTTTTGTCTTGTATGTTCTTGTTACAAATATCTATCACAAATTATATTGTTCATCATCATCATCATCATCATATCAGCCGAAAGACGTCCACTGCTGGACAAAGGCCTCCCCCAAAGATCTCCACAATTGCCGGTCTTGCGCTATTCGCATCCAGCTGTTTCCAGCGACCCGCACAAGATCATCGGTCCATCTTGTAGGGGGCCTGCCCACGCTGCGTCTTCCGGTTCGTGGTCGCCGCTCAAGAACCTTTCTGCCCCAACGGCCATCGGTTGTAGGAGCTATGTGCCCCGCCCACTGCCACTTCAGTTTTGCAATTCTTCGGGCTATGTCGGTGACTTTGGTTCGCCTGCGGATTTCGACATTTATATTGTTACTACATTATAATTATATTGTCCTTTCGCAATTATTCAACTACTGTGTGGTGGTGGCATAGAATATCATCACCATATCTCATCCAGTGGGAGCGTAGAAATCGACCAAGAGAATACCTATCAGAGACCGGGCAGCAGCGTTTTTCTGTGAACTATGACCATCAAACTGCGATCGCCAACCCGTCTGCCAAGCGTGGCGATTATGGTATATCCCCCCATTCTTTGGGGAGGCTCTTGTCCAGCAGTGGACGTACTTTGGCTGATATGATGATGAATTATTCAATACTTAATAGAAGTTTTTTGAGTATATTGCCTTTATAAGCCGTGTGGTTCCCGGCTCATAAAGCATAACAGGATCACCCCATATCTTCCCGTGGATGTCGTAAAACGCGACTTAGGGATACATTTTTTTTAACGACAACGCCCGCACTAGGGAATCTGATCCCTGTGTCGCGGGGTACTTTACAAACATATAATAGACGGACACAAATTACATCCAGACTCAGAACAACTATTTATGGGTCACACAAATAGTTGTCCGGCGCGGGAATCGAAGCAGCAAGGTTAGCCTTAGCCGCTGCGCCACACGTGGAGTCACCGCCACCAGGTAGTCGGGCAGCTGTGTTCTAACTACCTCCTAACTGCGATTGCCAACAATGCCAAGCGTCGTTGACTGCGGCAAAACCCTGCGATTATGCGAGTTTCACGCTTTTTCACCCGACAAAGTACACATATATCTATCTACACATATAATAAAATCGTAGGAATTTCAAAACTGTACATTGAATATTTTTAAAAAAGAATTCTTGGGGCGTGATCTACAATCGATATCGAAGCCAAAAATATAGTTTTTAGAATTTTTGTCTGTTTGTCTGTATGTATGTCCGGGCTAAACTCAAAAAGCACTGCATGGATTTACTTCAAATTTTGCATGAATATTACTTAGAGGTCGGGTCAACATATACGCTACATATTATCACGTTATCACCTACGGGGGAGGAGCTGTGATAATTTATAAAATTTTACGCTGGTAAAACCGCGGGGCACAGCTAGTACACAGTATATATACTTATAGCTCATGGGAAGGGTGACGTGACGATGACGCAAGTTCCATGATCATTTGTTCAACCAAAAAGTGCTCAAAGCGCCTAAAATGATTTCACTTCAAAAATTTCATTGAACCCAGCCCGCCATTTTTTACCCGACTGCGGGACGCAAAGGGTAATGTGTTTATCAGGCTATGTATGTATGTATGTTCCTTTGAAGCACTATAGCGACCAAACGCCTGGACCGATTTTAATGATTCGCACGTCAATCGATTCCTTTCAGTCCGGAAAGTGTCACTAAAGACATGACGTTAGTGAAAATACAATATGGCGACTACTGGACGCCTTATTGTGAAAATTTAAAAAAAACAAAGTCAGCAATCTATGTCATGTGGGGTATCGTTCAATAGGTATTTAAAAAACATTTTTAGTTCTCTTTCAACATTTTTCGATTTGACCGGCCGTTAAGGAGCTATATTGATTTAAAGTTGCGTAACAACTATTCTCGCATATAGGTTTTAAAACAGTAGAAAATTACGATGAAAAGACGAAAACTTCGTATGACTGTGCGTGTGAGTGTTGATGGACAGATACTAAAGTATCTATTAGGTATATTGGACTACCTAAAGTATCTAACGTCTAACACGGTCGCCCATCTCCAAATTCAAATAATTTAGTACTTAACTTCACTTGAAAAACTATATATAGGTATACCTACCGAAATCGAATTGTTTCAAATGCAATGACAAAGATATAAAGAACAACGTCCCTTTGGTTGGTGTGAGAATCGAACTATCAACAACCGAATTTCATGCGCTTTGTGGACAAGCTAAAACTTAAAGAAAAATGTTACCTTTAATATTATGTTGGGGTGTAGTGTAACTGTACACAAGTTGCAAGGGACAACTTTGAATCGAGCCGTTGCCGATCTCAGTTCGTGCATTTTAATTTTGAATTGAATCGAATTTTCCATAAAGCCAGGTTAAGTCTTTAGATGGTTTAATTGTAAGTACTCTGTACCACCGCAAGCCACTAAACAATCCTCATGATATCAAATATCTCAATGAAATCACGAGATTGCGAAATTTGCAGTCATATAACAATAACAATGACTGACTTATCTCTCAGCTTAAAGAGCTTAAGTGAGTATTAACGTGATATTTGGCCCGGATGTTTATTTATTCATTATCATATTATTACCTACTTTCCTTTTTATTATAATAAAAATTTTGTATAATTTAATTTAAAATAAACAGTTCCAAATTTAAATTTAATTAAATTATTTTATTTATACTAAACAAACCTAATTTTATTTAAAATAATTAAAGCTAACTTAAAATCTAAACTCTAAAAGTATCAAAATCGAAACTCGTGCCAGTGGGTAACGTTCCTAGAATGCTGGCAGCATTGCCACGTTGTATAGCAATGCTCAGTTGTTGAGCGAAATATAGGCCAGCATTCCGGGAACGTGTCGTTTCTTATTTCTTCTTTCTTTCATTATCATATCACAGATAAAAAAATATAGATTAAAAAGAAAACAGTAAAAGAAAAAAAACTGCCACTCTGGAAAGTGGAACTCTAATGAAATATTGCCAATCGGACTATCTCGTAAATAAGCATGGTCTCTTTTTCTTTTCTATATTAATGTCATACCAGATATAACTCATTATACATAAACTTTGTTTGCAGACGACATCCTTATAGTTTTGGCATAGAATCTGTTAAATAACTTTGACATAGAAATTAATAATACGATAGAAATTAATTCGCTTGATAAAAATATTCTGACCGCGAATTTGAGCAAGACACACTTTATTCAATATATATTACTAAATATAAAATACAATGGTCATAAACAAAGTAGAGAGTGTGAAGTTTTTTGGTATATAGTATAATTAATAAAGTAGTTGTAGAGTGCGTGAGCGGGAACCTAAGCGATTTCTTCAGAAACTTGTTCAGAGTACTTAGAGAGAAAACATACTAAAAGTCCTGATGTTCAAGACGTGAAGCGGAGGGAGGGGAGGGCGACAAAGGCCTCCATTTTAGGTTTTACGCTAATATTCCAAAAATGGCGCGTTTTAGCAAAAAATGTTCACAGATGAAATGAAAGCTTATAAAATTTTCTATAACTTTGATACTTTGCCATATCCCATCCGTTTTCAAACTACAGGCTCTGGAAAAGTGCAATTAAAAAATGTTTTTAAATATTAGTTTCTAAGTCCAATTCTGTGAATGATTCACATTTTTATTCTCTTAGGTCGTTAGCGTCCTGGAAAAAGGTCGTTTTCTGTGGTATCTTCTTCCTCGCCTTCCTCAGTGGTAAGTGGTTCTTGCTGAGAGGGCTCTCAATCATCTTTATGGTCATTTTCGTCGTCTTCCTCGCTAAAAGACACGCCGTTGAAGCATTTTCCTTGGCAATGAAGGCACGCAGTAGAAAATTTCAGCATAGCTTTGCGACATCCACATTTGCTGCTGCTACAATCCTTGGTGCAGCGACAAAATATTGTTTTTAGTAAAACCTGGGGCGCCGGTAAATCTTTTGTTGTTCTTGGCCCCAAGATATCACCATAAATTTTTCCACCCCCACTTTTGAGGGAGCAGCTCATTCCCGAGCCACTGCTGCACTTGGTGATATGTGCTTCAGGAATTATATTTAGCTCCTCTCTTAGTGGCTCTTAGTGGCTGTGTGGTGACGACCTAGAGAATATCGCCACCCCCTCTCATCCCGCGGGGGGACGTAGAAGTCATCCCGAGGGAATATATACCAGAGAATGGGCAGCAGCGTTCTCATGAGTACCAATGTCTACCTTACTGCGATTGCCAACCTGTTTGCCAAGCGTGGCTATTATGGCAGATCCTTTCAAATAAAGGACACAATTAAACCGCGGCCCCCAGTCCCCGGTAACCCTGCTATTCCCAGCCGTGGTAACAGCCGTGGTTACGGCAGGGCAGGGGGTGCTAAGAATCCCCGGCAGATTCCGCGTTACCAAAACCGACGACCTCTGGCCCTGGCAACATACAACACACGCACACTGCGGACCGACGAGAAGATGATCGAACTGGAGGAAGAATTGAGCAGGTTACATTGGGACTTAATAGGATTATCTGAAGTTCGAAGAGAGGGGGAGTACACTATAAGTCACCTGTCGATAGTTGTGCCTCAGATCCCAGAGCACGACTAACCCAACACTTACCGACGACATCCCGCACGTCAGCCTGTGCGAGATTAGAATGGCTCTCGAACAGCTTAAGAACAACAAGGCGCCTGGTGATGATGGAGTTACGGCAGAGCTTCTGAAGGCGGGTGGTACACCAATCCTACGGGCCCTTCAGAAGTTATTTAACTCCGTCATACTAGAAGGTCAAACGCCACAAGCATGGCACAGGGGTGTGGTGGTACTCTTCTTCAAAAAGGGCGATAAAACCCTCTTGAAGAATTACATTGAGAAGGGTCACTTTTGCTGGTGTCCCATACCATTTCAGGAAGCACACTTTGCCAGCTTCTGCAACATCACAATGGCTGGAGCTTGGGTTGTAAAAGATCTTTGCTGCTTCCTGAATAATTTCCGAATTTAAATACAATTTACAGAAACCCACCTTGCTTCTTCTAAACGTTGCTGATCTTGTATCGTAGCCGGTAAATGAGTGTAAGAGGAGGATGTGTTTATATCCATGCTATTGCATCTCATTTTTTGTCATTCATTCATTCATCGTCATTTTTCAGGTTTAGCCAGTAAGGTTGCGTTTCCTACAGTGAGCATTGAGCGAAAAGCAATCTTCATGATGTTTTTCCCGCCTAAGCTCAGTTATCTGCTGTTACAAAAAAACGCGATATCTTGTTGTTACCGCCTCGCCTGTTACTCGTGGAGGTACTCCCAGCTTATGTTAAAATAAATTTAGAGATAATTCGGGCATCAGGTAATGGTCATCACGCTGAATAACTCATCATCATCTGGTTCCCACTAATATGCTAGTGGGTTTGAATTCCGCACTTAGTCCCGATGAGGACCATTATATGTGAGCCATGACGGCCGTCACTCCATCCAGCACACCTCCCTCCAGAAGCTATCAGGTCTCCTAAACTTCTCAAGGCTCTGTAAGAGTTCCGCTGAAGAACTTAAATTTTCTATATTTCTGGAGCGTGTAGCTCATAAACGAATGGAAATATGAATATAATTTTATCTTAGAATATTTTTTGCTAAAACGCACCTTTTTAAAGATATTAGCAAAAAACCTAAAATTGAGGTCTTTGTCCCCCTCCCCCCTCCTCCCTCCGCCTAACCTCCTAGACGTCAGGACTTTTAGTATGTTTTCCCTCTAAGTACTCTGAACAAGTTTCTGAAAATATCCCTTAGGTTCCCGCTCACGCACTCTATACCCTCCTTTGAGTCATTCCTTAATCGGACTAATAACAGTTGATCGTTATTGTGACTGGAAATTGCACATTGATCAAATATGCATCAGAATCAATAGGTTAGTATAAGTTTTGTCACGACTTTGCAAAACAGCCTTATTACCAATCGATATTTGATGGCATATCTCGGGTACTTTGGTTCTATCCTGAGGTATAGTATCTTTTAATGTTTTTAAACTTTCGCGATCTGTACACATTTTTTTTATATTCTGTGGACACGGGTCTCAATCGCGATAAATATATAGGCAAATCATTACCTTGGTTACCCGACGTATGGTACTATGGGGCAATTCAAAAGATAAATCGAGAGCTCTAGTTCTAGTTATCTTTAAAAAAAAACTGTAATTAATTTAATTAATTATATTATTTTGTGTAAAATTTGACATATAATAATCATACATTTCGCATGCTGTTTATGAGTAAAATTGATGAGACTAACCTAATAGTAAGACCACCACTGTACTCTATTTTAGTGAAATAAATAAATGAATGAATAATATTTAATAACTAAATCTAGATAATGAATGATAAAAAATATAAAAAAAAAACATAAATATTAAGAACAAAAATTATAATATATACTTAATGTGGTTAACTTATTTTTGAAACTAGCTAGGAACTCATAACTAAAAAGTACAAAATAAAAAAAATAATAATAACAACTGAACAGTCGGGATCCATTAGTCGACAGCCAATCTAATTTGTCAATGGATCCCGACTGTTCAGTTGTTATGTTCCATTATTAGAATATATTTTATTTTCTTCAATAGTATTCATTTAATAGTACATTACATCATTTTAGACCACCAGCCATCTATGTGCTTGTTTTTTTCTTTTCAGTTCTTTGTCTATGTACGTAGTTTGGTTCATTATTTACGCAGTCGGGTTTTTTATTTATTAAATATTTTTTTTATTTTAAACTGCTTCTCGGTTCATCGTCGTATATCTCATTTGTAATAGTGGATACTTACCACCGCAAACTTCTCTTGTCAGGCCTGCGGCAGGCTATGTCGCTCTCGCATCGGTTCGTTTAGCCACTAAAAGAAATGTCTCTCAAACAATGCGCCGTAAATCGTCTGTAACAGACGCAAAGGCCATATATACTTACTGCACGTTTTGTGATACACGAGGAAAAGTCAGCTCATATTATTAATCATGTAAAATGTATGGGGTCTCGTCATAAATAATATGGTAATGTATGTTTTGGAACCACGAGTCGATATAACTTTAATCAATACATTAATACCTATGTTTCCTTATGAATTATTTAGTTAAAAATTTAGAAACATCCAATAAAACATTTAAATTTCAAATTTATCATGGTTACTCCATATTGAACTGTTGGAACGGGTAATTTATTAGCTCTGTACTTTTTTCTAACAGACTCCATTTTGTTGGTCTAGAGCAGTGTTTTACCTTTTTCATGACGTGGCCCCTTTAGTGTGAAGAAATATTTCGTGACCCCCCGACCCTTTAGTAACCCGCTTTTATTTAACGTATTTATTAACTTGTATTTTTATTTACTTGACGTAATTAGGGTTCGGATCAATACATAATACAGCGGCGGCATGCGCAATCTCGACTAGTTTGCTTTGCGACTAGTTGAGACCGTCAGTCGATTACTGTTCGTCGACCGCCAGCCATCGTTGTTACGTCTTTAACTGAAGTGATTTTTAATGACCCCCTAAGGGGTCGCGACCCACAGGTTGAAAAACACTGGTCTAGAGGTTAGTGACCCTGACTATTAAACCAGAGATCGTGGGTCAGATCCTTACCCAGGACAAACCTTTGTGTGGTGAGCACGATAATTTCTTCTGTGTCTTGGTGTAATAGATGTATAATAAGTATTGTGTTGCAATGTGTTATTTGTCCCATATTCCGTACCTACCATGAAGAATAAATAACAAATAAATAAAAATAATTAAGAGGCGATAGTTGGCCCCACGTCATACTCGTGAACGGGTGCTGCTTGCGGTAACTGGTCGAACTGCTGTCGGGGTAGATACTCAAATTATTTTATACAGACGTCACCTTTGGTAGACGTCTTGTGACTTGTTAACTTTGTAAATGTGCGCGGATGCACCCACCGTTTGTTCGTCTTGCAAGAGGTTATTCTAATTGCTTGAGCGAAATTGTATGTTATCGTTTATTACCTCACAATTATTTTGATATATGATATGGACAAGATGACAACGGTTATGTGCGTGCATTAGCCCACATGCCAGCCAATGAAAACAAAAGCAAAAGACCTATCCATAGATACCCCACATGTATGGAAAGATGAAAAAAAATAATTTGAGTTTTAGTTCTACGTATGGGGAACATTGAAAATTATTGTATTTTTTTATTTTTGTGTGGAAATCTAAATGCGGTAAAACACAATACATCTACTTACCAATTTTCAACAGTATAGCTTTTATAGTTTCGGTAAAAAGTGGCTGTGACATACGGACGGACAGACAGACATGACGAATCTATAAGGGTTCCGTTTTTGCCATTTGGCTACGGAACCCTAAAAAGCAAGCCTGGAGTTTCTTTGAGGCTTTCTTCTCAGGGTCGTCCACCTAGGTAGCTAGAGAAAGCCACAGGTTAGCTGGGGTAGGTTCCTCAGCGGCGAGGATCGTGTTGGCCCCTTAATACGTGATCGGTGATACAGTGATTTAGAATGCCGTCTTTTTACTTCAGCGGCCGCCTGAGCTGTGGCCCGAACCACATAGGGGTGCCTTCAGGTATTAGTCGCCTAAATTAAACTACTTCTGCGTTGGCCAACTGCTCGTTGTCTTCAATTTTAATATAGTAATACTAAATTTAAAATAATAGCTTAGAAACTTGTTATTTGACCGACAAATATAATTTTTTTTGTTACTTTTATACTGTTTCTACTATGTTTATGTACTGCATTGTGAGCTTGACAAGTACATAAATTTAAATATTTCATTTCAATAATAATAATTAATAAATAATAATAATAATAATAATGTTTATTTCCTCCTCACAAAAACAGACTTACGATATTACAATTTTACTTATAACTAGTTTACAAATTTGATTTGGTCTATGATATGTGAGGAGCTGGTGTCTGAGTTAGGTATAAAAATGCCTGTATTTCAGATCACCAGGCCCCCACCCCACGGTAAACAAAGGCCGACGATACACTGTTTACATAATTATATATTGTACAAGAATAATATTTAAAGGAGGGTAATTACAAAAAGAAAAAACAATAATTAAATATTGAAATCAACCAAAAGGTGCCTTTATAGAGTGTGTATGTGAGTGTTTGTTATGTATGTGTATGTGTGTGTGTGTGTGTGTGTTAGTTATGTATGTGTGTGTTATGTGTGTGTGCATCTAATGTATTGGTATTATATGTGTTAGTATTGATATATTTAGCCTGCTTGCAGTAAGTTTTCTGTAAGGTTATAATCTAGCTTCATTAACCACTCGGTAAGTATAGCTTTGCATTTGTTTTTAGGTAAAGAATATATCGATAACACCCTTATTAATTTATTATATAATTTAGAACTTAAGTGACAGAAGAATCTATGTGCTAGACTAGTTTTAAATAAAGTTGTATTACAGATTCGATCCTTGCGTCTTTGATAATTATATTTATCAGGTTCATATATTAACAGTGAATGTTGTTTAGTTACTGTAAAGAGAATAAAAAGTTGACGGACAGTTAATACTTCCCAATGTTTGTACAGGTCCACAGTAGGATGATAGAAGGGTAGGAATGCACTAACTTTAAGTATTGCCCTCTGTGCTCTTTCTAATTTGAGGAAATGAGACTTAGAGGCACCTCCCCAAGAGGTGATACAGTATATTAATTGTGACTGGCAGAGAGCATAATATATGGACTTAACGACACTTAATTCAGCTACATGTCTAATTGATTTAAAGATTACCATCAATTTTCGTATTCTGGCAGTAAGAAGGTCAATATGTTGGTGGAAGTTTAGATTTCGGTCGATCATTACACCAAGGTACTTTACTTTTTCTGTCTGTGTGAGATTAGGGCAAGAACAGTTTATAGTCGGTTTACCGAAACATGAATGCGAAGTAATGTGAAACGAAGAATCAGGATTATCGTTGGATTTCCTGATTCTTCGTTTCACATTACTTCGCATTAATTTTAATAATAATTAATTAATTAAATTAAAATATCGTGGGTCATGGTATCATGGAATATGGCAACCAGTATATTTTTAAATACAAACATATAATATATATCGGCGCAACAACATTAATTAACCAAAAACAAATGCGTCATAGGAGTAGTTTTAAGTCTTTGTTTAAATTACTCTTAAATAGTTAGTTAAACTTAATGAAATTAGTGTTAAAAATCAAGTTACGATTTATAAACCATCTTAACATTTGTACAATTGATGATTTCAATAGTTTAATTTACATTCGTTCATCGAACAAAGAAAATACGTAACATGTTTGTCGCCGCACATTTCGTATAAATACGGCCGACGTGTCGAGTACAAATTCTCTCACGTAAACACCGTCGTCCGAAGAACGTCATAGACGAATCGGACGACGAGATCACCGTATACTTAAACCAAATCAAATCGATTAGAGACTCTCGCAACACTGCACAACCGATATTTCGTACTCGCCGGATGCGAGTACGACCGCGAACGCGTCGCGACCACCAGCGTCCTCCATGACCCTTAGTTTGCATATCGTACCGATAAAAAGCCCCCCTCAACGCGGACGGGGGGCCGCGTCATGTCATTAACGTAGAGCGAAAGTTGCACTAAACTCCCTAAAAACCATGATCTCTCGCCCTCTCCCCGTCAGTATCCGCCCAGAGCCGAGGTTCGAACCCCACAGGGGGTGCCCTCCGGCGCGGGTACTTAGTTTGTAGTCTATATTTGCTAGGCCGGTTAGAGCCCACGCTCACCCCTACTGCCCGGTGAAGCAGTAAAAGCCGTAAGGCTAACTGCACGCGTCATGTTAAAAAAAAAAAAAAAAAAAGAGTACAAATCACTTTCGCTCGAGCCGTCGGACCGTACGGATCACCTTGTATCGAAGATTGTTATGGAATAAAACTTCACGAAACATACTTCGGGTTTTACTATCGCCATGAGTAAACAACCTTCAGTGGATAACCAACGTGCAGATAATAGTGACGTCAGTCTTGCTGACGTCATCATGACTAACGACAACGATACCCTCGTTTCTCCGTTATATATAATATCTAGGGACAACAATTTTTATGTGCCGAATTGTGAGCTTGATAAGTAGAAGTGTATAATAATATCTCGGGACAGTGTCACACAGATCATCCTAGCCCCAAACTAAGCAAAGCTTGTACTATGGGTACCAGGCGACGATATACATACTTATATAGATAGAAAACATCCATGACTCAGAAACAAATATTCGTGCTCATCACACAAATATTTGCACTAACCGGGATTCGAACCCAGGACCACCAGCTTCATAGGCAGGAGCACTACCAACTAGGCTACGGTGATATATTATGAATATCTATACATATAATAAAAGCGTAGGAAAGTCAAAACTGTACATTGAATATTATTTTAAAAGGATACTTGGGGCGTGATCTACAATCTATTGAAGCAAAAAATATAGTTTTCAGAATTTTTATCTGTGTGTCTGTTTGTCGGTATGTATGTCCGGGCTAAACTCGAAAAGTGCTGCATGGATTTACTTCCAATTTTGCATGAATATTACTAAGACGTCGGGTCAATATATAGGCTACATATTATTATTATCACGCTATCAATTACGGGGAAGGAGCTATGATAATTTATAAAATTTAACGCGGGTAAAATCGCGGGGCACAGCTAGTTAATAATATCCCTGGACTCAGGACAAACCGACATGTTCATGCACACGAATATCTATTCTGGGTGGAAATGGAACGATTGCGGCGTGAAAGGCAAGATTTACCAACCACGCCAACTAGTCCGTCTATAGAAATTGAGAAATTGATACCTCTTCTATAGAAATGCTTGGGATGGGTATGTATCTTCTATATCCTACTAATATTATAAACGCGGAAGTTTGTTAGTATGGATGGATGTTTGTTACACTTTCACGTAAAAACAACGAAAGGATTTTAATGAAACTTTACAATAATATAGCTTATATACATCAGAATAACACATAGGCTACAATTTATAAAGATAGTGTGTGAATTGTCCAAAATATGACGATAAGTGTCAATTAAGTAGGAAAAAATCTAGCATCTGCGAGCTATTCCGGCGTGCACTGCCAAAACCGCTAGAGGTACACATCCTACTAATATTATAAATGTGAAAGTTTGTGAGTATAGATGTATGGATGTGTATTTGTTACTCTTTTACGCCACAACTACTTTAACGCGGGTGAAACCGCGGGGTATAGCTAGTACAACATAAATATGTAATATACAAAATGTAGAGTTTGCGACCTTGCAATAGTCTCAAGACCGATCATCGTGGAGATCCTTGGGGGAGGCCTTTGTCCTCCAGGGGATATCTTTCATTGTCATTGTGAATTGTCCAAAATATAACGATAAGTGTCGAGTAAATAGGCAAAATTCTACCATCTGCGAGCTGACTGCCACTGCCAAATCCGCTACGGTACCTACACAACCTACTAATATTATACTTTTACGCCAATACTACTGAACAAAATTTGATGAAAGTTTATAGTAATACTAGCTGTGCCCCGCGGTTTTACCCGCGATAAACTTTATAAATTATCACAGCTCCTCCCCCGTAAGTGATAGCTTGATAATATGTCGCCTATATGTTGACCCGACCTCTTAGTAATATTCATGCAAAATTTTAAGGAAATCCATGCAGTACTTTTTGAAATTAGCCCGGACATACATACAGACAAACAGACAAAAATTCTAAAGACTATATTTTTGGCTTCGATTTCGATAGTAGATCACGCCCCAAGTATCCTTTAAAAAAAATATTCATTGTACAGTTTTGACTTTCCTTAGATTTTATTATATGTATAGAATAGATATGCCTGCATTATAAGGATGTCCTGAAGCGCCATCTGACTGCTACTATCGTATCTAGCAACTCGTGGGAGAGGCTTGCTACTCAGAGGATAGAATGGCGAGCTGCTGTCAAATCAAGCTCAGAAAACTTTGAGCATGCGCGTCTCGAAACTCTTGATGCCAAACGCCAGTTCCGGAAAACCCAGCCTAAGCCCTCCTACAATCTATACATATAATAAAATCTTAGAAAAGTCAAAACTTTTACCTAATTTTTTTTGAGGTTTTTGCCAGTAGATTGGTCCTAGCTACCGGTACGGCTAGCAGTTGTGGACGCCGCCTTTTCCACACGTAATGGTCCTTGGCTAAACTCAAAAAGTACTGCATGGATTTACTTCAAATTTTGCATTACTAAAACGTCGGGTCAACATATAGGCTACATATTATCACGCTATCATCTACGGGGGATCCCCGTAGGTGATATGCTACGCTTTCACCTATGATAATTTACAAAATTTAACGCGGGTAAAACCGCGGGGCACAGCTAGTAGCTAGTATATGTATACATTTAATTGGGATTTCTATCAAGGTTATGCGACGGATGTTTTGAATTGTAATAATACATAATTCACTTGAGATAACAACCGACAATTTGATTTATAAGCTCTCATTTGTGTCCCTGCAATAAGTAGATGGAAAGTTCGTCGCGAGTAATCTGTTGTTGTTCACAGAGAATGGTACTTACCGAGCTATTTTAGTGTTCCAATTTGACGTCAATGAATAAGTATTATCTTTATCACGTTGAAGGCTTCTAGTACATTCGGTTGGAGGGTTTTGTTATTGCAACGTATGTACTGGCTGTTTGGCATAATGACATGGGACCTTTGCCTGTAGGTACATTTATTATTATACTCTTTGGGTACATGTTTGTCATGAAAACGTCAGTGCGATAATGTCCGCTCGCCGTTTTATTTGTATTTCAAATATATAATAATGGCGACGAGGAAATATTAAAGGAAACGTAAGAAAATGTCGGTCGGAAGTAGTGGTGGGTCGTTAACGATTTTTGGGTTAACGCAACGAAGCCGTTAATTTCATCCTGTTAACCTGTTAAAAAAGCCGTTAACGTTATTAACAGGTTTTCATTAATGTAACAGATTTATACTAACGTAGCAGTTAATAAACGCAAACTTTGTTCAAATTGAAAAAGTAGCTGACGTTACGCCGCGGGCTGCTAAAACCAAACCAACGTTTTCGTGTTTTGAAGTTAGCTTGTTTGAGTGACCAGTCAATTTTAAATAATGATCAAAGTCGACATTTAAATGAAATAAACTTCCCTTCATACTTTTCCAGGCTTAGGACTGGCTGGCGAAAAAAGGATATACCAGGCGTATTTAAAAGTTTAAATCATTTTATGTATGTACATAATCATTTTAATTTTTTATACACATAATCATCTTAATTTCCACTCATCCACACTCAAACAAACTAATTTGATTGTAATGTTTACAAGCAAAAACCTGTTCGATTCGGCAAGACAAAGCGGCGCGAGCCATGGAGCAAGAGCATGGACAAACATAGATCTCTCTCACTCTCGCTCGTACAATTTTAAGCTAGCGGCGTCTCGCTCGCTCGCATAGGCGCCCTCCCGTCCACTCGGCATATTCCGTTTCGAGTCGTTCTTTCAACGCAGAAGAAACTGATAATTTTAGCTGGTTTTGCGTTAACAGCTTCAAATAACGTTAGCGACTTTTGAATACATATTCGTTTCGTTTCGAATTAAAATATATGCGCTTTGCCAAAATCGTTGAATGAAACAGTTGATAGATTTAACGGGTTTTGCGGTAAACAAAAAGCAGTTAATTCGTTAACATTAGATTAACAGTTAAAAAAAGCCGTTCGTTGAATTAACGCCCACTCCTAGTCGGAAGTTCTTATGTATACAAGGTGTGTATATAAGGTAACGGCAGCGAATATCAGACAGAATATCATCACCCCAACTCACCCTGTGTTGTTCTATAATAATAATAATGTCATTCCGACCGAATTTCGACCACGGCGGCCAGTCTCAACAGGGATTAGCCATCGGCGCGGGACATGTTATAGTGCTCAAGTGTGTGCGCAAACACAGGAGTACTTTCTATTCCATCACTCTCATGATCCGATGGGACGCCTAGCGACACGACCGGAAAAGATGTCAGGCACAGGACTGACGGCTTTACGTGCTTTCCAAGGCACGGGGGTATAATACCGCCAACTCCCAGACTTTGGGTTGATGCTGAGAATTTATTCTTATTACAGAAAAGTACCAAAATCACTTTTTGGCCTGAGCCGGGTTTTCAACCCAGGACCTCGTTACAGGTGAACACGCTACCGCTAGACCAACGAGGCAGTCAAAATATACAAGGTGTGTGGTGACGGCAGTGAATATTAGACAGAATATCATCACCCCAACTCACCCTGTGTTGTTCTAGTGTCTGTAACATATCTATAGTTAAACATAAATCGGTGCCAGAAAAAAGTTACCCTTATACTAAGAAGAAGAAGAAGAAGAAGTACACTTTACTTTACTTACTTACTTACTTATTGCAAAAATAAGTAATACAAAACAATAGATACAACAAGAAAATTAGCTTATTTTAATGCAATTGGCGGCCTTATCGCTAAAAGCGATCTCTTCCAGGCAACCGATTTAATAATACCTCAATTTAATTGCCGCCGCTTCAATCATCATCATCACCATCATCATATCAGCCGAAACACGTGCACTGCTGGACAAAGGCCTCCACCAAAGATCTCCACAATTGCCGGTCTTGCGCGGCTTCAATAATAAAAAGTAATATTTTTATATACTGTGGACACGGATCTCAATCGCGATAAAGATATAGGCAAATCATTACCTTGGTTACCCGACGTTTCGGCATGGATTGCACCAGCCGTGGTCACGGGTCGACCTGTGTCCACAGTATATAAAAATGTGTACAAATCGCGAAAGTTTAAAAACATTAAAAAGTTATTTGACGTATTTGTGACACTAATAAAGCGTTAGTCAAGGTTTGATACACCGGTTTGTATAAATATAATTATTTTATTTAGTAAACCAAATGTACAAGTTGCTAGAGCTAAGTCTGAATACAGAATGATCCTTAATATTAATTTAATAACTAAAGTAAAGTACAATGGTCAGGTATCAGGTATCGGTTCACATGGGAAAGGTAATTAGCTGTGTCAGGGAGAATTGTTTCCATGTTTCGCAATGTCCTGTATACGTGACTAAGGTAATGTTGCCGAGTCAACCCCTTCCACTTGTTGCCATGTCTACTTAGGGCTGACAAAGCATATATCAATAGGGTGGGCACCCTTAACTCGTTCTGGATCAATTCAAGATTTTTCTCGATGTTACTACCTCCTTATCTTTTTATTTTGATAAGGCAGGGGGAATGCCTACGCATGTCACCCGCAAAAAGTGTCTGCGGGTGGGTATGTCGGACTCGGACCGACCAAACCAGCCGTTGACTTCTCTTGGCACCTGATGGGAGGAGCCCCGTGATTGCGGGTATGCTGCTCCGGTGCCCCCCTTTGGCGCCGCGTCCCAGGTGGTTGGGACACGTACCCTGGGAGGGATCTGGATTGCAGTCCCCTATTGTGCACTCCTGCCATGAGGCACAGCGCCTGCGCCACAAACAGATCGCTGTCTTCCCGGAGCTGCTTGCACGTGGCGGCAGAAGAGGACACTTCTCCGCCTCCTCCATCTACGAGCGCGATCGGCGGCCTTCTGGAGCATGACTGTCTCACAGAAGGAGACCACAGCATTTACTACTTATCTATGGTAGAAAGAATAGATGATATCTCTGAATGACCCCAACACAAGTATTATAGTGGAACTATTCATTTTCTAACTCCTCCTTTTTCCTTTCTGATTAAATTCGTTGCGGGATCCAAGACAGTTAAAGCGATTCCTCGGGACATGCCTGAGCCTCACCGCTCAGTGTCTTTTCATTGTGTCCACTGTTGATCCTAGCTTACAGGTGTTGCAGTGGTGGGTAAGAGGGAAGTCCCGAAAACACAAGTATTATTAATTATAATTACTAACAGGGGCTGTTTCATTCACATTTGTTAATGCAACAATTTGAGTCACAATAAACATTTTCAAAACCCTGTTTCAATGATATCATAACGTTATGGTTTATATTTCTATTTATTTATTGATTTTTAGGGTTCCGTAGCCAAATGGCAAAATTCGGTACCGTCCGTATGTAACAGCCACTTTTTTCAGAAACTATAAGGAACTATACTGTTGAAATTTGGTAAGTAGATTTACTCTATAAACCGCAGTAAGTTTTTCATACAAAAATAGAAAAAAACCTTAAATGTTGTGGGTTCCGCATATTTAGTACTGGTTTTTTTTTCATTAAACCCATACATGTGGGGTACCTATGGATAGGTCTTCAAAATGATATTGAGGTTTCTAATATTTCTTTATACTAATATTTTGCGCGAGAGACTTCCAAAGTGGTAATATGTGTGCCCCCCCCCCCCGTAACTTCTTAAATAAGAGAATGATAAAACTAAAAATATATGATGTACATTACCATGCAAATTTCCACCGAAAATTGGTTCGAACGAGATCTAGTAAGTAGTTTTTTCCATACGTCATTAATCATAAACCGCAATTTACCTTTCATTCAATCAAAGAACTTTTATATTATGTTACTTGCTGCTACGGAACACTTCATGGGCGACTAGTGACTAACTAGCTGTGCCCCGCGGTTTTACCTGCGTTAAATTTTATAAATTATCACAGATCCTCCCCTGTAGGTGATAGCGTGATAATATGTAGCCTATATGTTGCCCGACCTCTTGGTAATATTCATGCAAAATTTGAAGTGAAACCATGCAGTACTTTTTGAGTTTAGCCCGGACATACATAATGACAAGCAGACAAACAGACAAAAAATCTAAAAACTATATTTTTGGGTTCGATATCAATTGTAGATCACGGTCCAATAATCCCTTTTAAAAAATATTCAATGTACAGTTTTGACTTTGGTACGATTTTATTATAAGTATAGATATGGGGTAGATAGGTTGAATGCGTCGAAAGTAAATTTTTATTTGTCATCCTAAATCGGCAACAGGAAATTTAACAATAGAAAAAGTGTGCAATAGATTTGCACAACTTTTAATATTAGTTAAGTTTTAGATTTGTTTATAGGTTATTTTTAACTGAAGGATTAGGCTACGATGCTTGCTTCTCGTATGGGCAGTAGTAACCCTAGTGTCAGAGTTGCTCAAGCGGCCCAGTAGGCCTCTGACATGGCTTAAAGACTGCTGTCTAATGACTACAACCGGGACCGACAGCTTAATGTGCCATCCGAAGCATGGAGACACTCAAAAATTAAACCACTCTGGCGGTGACCCATCTATGAACTGGCCGCGAGCCTTGTTGCTTAACCTCACCGATCACTTACGAACCGGTGAGAGCATCTTGCTATCAGCGCCCGTTGTTTCTGCTTACCCCTCTCCGACTGTTTCCCATAAGGGTGTATATTTATAGATTTGCACAACTTTTGATTTTAATTTAATTTTTTTAACCGAAGAATTAAGTATTCTACAATTCGGTAAGTAGATTGTTTTTTTGGCAACATCATTTTGTTGTTTTTTCAGTCTAAGCTTCGCCATTTCCGTTAATTTAAATAATATGATTCATACAGCTTTACATGAATTAAATATTATTTAACAACTGTAGTTGAGCGTCACAGCAGATGTTTTGTTTCTTTAAAATAAATGTATTTCGGGTTATCATGGGTTCCATTATTGTCATCAAAATAGCCTACGTGCCTACTAATATTATAAATGGGAAAGTAGCTCTGTCTGTCCGTCTGTATGTCTGCCTGACGTGCTATCACGCCGAAACTACTGAACCGATTTAAATTAAATTTGCTACACAGTCTAGAGCCTGAGAAAGGATTAAATTTGGTACACAGTCTAGAGCCTGAGAAAGGATTAAATTTGGTACACAGTCTAGAGCCCGAGAAAGGATTAAATTTGGTACACAGTCTAGAGCCTGAGAAAGGATTAAATTTGGTACACAGTCTAGAGCCTGAGAAAGGATTAAATTTGGTACACAGTCTAGAGCCTGAGAAAGGATTAAATTTGGTACACAGTCTAGAGCCTGAGAAAGGATTAAATTTGGTACACAGTATAGAGCTTGAGAAAGGATTAAATTTGGTACACAGTCTAGAGCCTGAGGAAGGATTAAATTTGGTACACAGTCTAGAGCCTGAGAAAGGATTAAATTTGGTACACAGTCTAGAGCCTGAGAAAGGATTAAATTTGGTACACAGTCTAGAGCCTGAGAAAGGATTAAATTTGGTACACAGTCTAGAGCCTGAGAAAGGATTAAATTTGGTACACAGTGTAAAGCCTGAGAAAGGATTAAATTTGGTACACAGTCTAGAGCCTGAGAAAGGATTAAATTTGGTACACAGTCTAGAGCCTGAGAAAGGATTAAATTTGGTACACAGTCTAGAGCCTGAGAAAGGATTAAATTTGGTACACAGTCTAGAGCCTGAGAAAGGATTAAATTTGGTACACAGTCTAGAACCTGAGAAAGGATTAAATTTGGTACACAGTCTAGAGCCTGAGAAAGGATTAAATTTGGTACACAGTCTAGAGCCTGAGAAAGGATTAAATTTGGTACACAGTCTAGAGCCTGAGAAAGGATTAAATTTGGTACACAGTCTAGAGCCTGAGAAAGGATTAAATTTGGTACACAGTCTAGAGCCTGAGAAAGGATTAAATTTGGTACACAGTATAGAGCTTGAGAAAGGATTAAATTTGGTACACAGTCTAGAGCCTGAGGAAGGATTAAATTTGGTACACAGTCTAGAGCCTGAGAAAGGATTAAATTTGGTACACAGTCTAGAGCCTGAGAAAGGATTAAATTTGGTACACAGTCTAGAGCCTGAGAAAGGATTAAATTTGGTACACAGTCTAGAGCCTGAGAAAGGATTAAATTTGGTACACAGTCTAGAGCCTGAGAAAGGATTAAATTTGGTACACAGTCTAGAGCCTGAGAAAGGATTAAATTTGGTATACAGTCTAGAGCCTGAGAAAGGATTAAATTTGGTACACAGTCTAGAGCCTGAGAAAGGATTAAATTTGGTATACAGTCTAGAGCCTGAGAAAGGATTAAATTTGGTACACAGTCTAGAGCCTGAGAAAGGATTAAATTTGGTACACAGTCTAGAGCCTGAGAAAGGATTAAATTTGGTATACAGTCTAGAGCCTGAGAAAGGATTAAATTTGGTACACAGTCTAGAGCCTGAGAAAGGATTAAATTTGGTACACAGTCTAGAGCCTGAGAAAGGATTAAATTTGGTACACAGTCTAGAGCCTGAGAAAGGATTAAATTTGGTACACAGTCTAGAGCCTGAGAAAGGATTAAATTTGGTACACAGTCTAGAGCCTGAGAAAGGACATAGGCTACTTTTGTTGGGAAAAAGGGGTTTTTTTTTAATCTTTATTTAAGGAGTTTTAGTCAAACATGCCTATGTTAACTTAAGTAGTAGTTAGAGACAGCCCAATGGAGTGGCCATTGGGCTGTCTCTAACTACTACTTAAAAATATAGGTATAACAAAAATCACTATGAGCAACGTTTCATGCCAGTTTTAACAATGTTGTATAGTATTCCAGCAACGTCCGATAGCGGAAATGCAAGAATACTATTGCAACATCCAACTTCATTGAAATTTACTGTCGATCTTAACATTGCCTATCTGACATCCTCATTTCGTACACATTCTGCCATAATATGCAAAACGTCTTCAATAATGCCACACTCTGAACAAAGAGGGGATGTTACTTTTTTCATTAAAAAAGTAAAGTTTGTTCAGTGGTATGTGGCCAGATCACAGTCTGAATGCTGTAGTTAAAGTGGAATGATCAATCCACGGTGTCTTCCAAGGTTCATTTTGCACCATATCCCATTCTGTATCCCATTCTGTACCATATCCCTTTCTCCACCGATCTCTCATCAAAATGAACTTTCCACAGGTCTAGAAACTTTTTTTTTTCGATTGATTGAGCAAAAATAACAAAAGTTTGTTTTTTAGAAGTGGCACAGAAACCTCTAGGGTTTGAGTGTGCCACTTTACAATATGTCGTCGGCACTTAAGAATAACATTAGGTAATGGAGAAAAGAAGTAAATATGTTTATATATGACTTAAAAACTAGATAAACAATGATAATTAATTGATTTAAGCCAAGCTTTATTTTAATTCAAGCCTATAAAGAAAAACACTTCTCGAGTCCAATGAGAAAAAACGCAAATAACTACGATAATTTATTTATGGATAAATGGGGGCATGAAAAGTTCAAAGTAAGTATAGTTATTTTCTGAACTGGACGCTTGAATTTTATTTTTAAGGCCGTTAATTCGATCTAAATAAATATGACAAACAAAGTTTGTAAAAGTTTTGCCTTTAAGGGTGTAAAATTAGAAATAGGGGATAAAAGTAAGGTTTATGTAAATGTTTTATAAGTTTGCGACAAGAGATTAAATATTACAGGCTAGCTATGCCCCGCGGTTACACCCGCGTTAAAGTAGTTTTGGTGTAAAAGATGTATGTATGTAACAAACATACATCCATACATCTATACTCACAAACTTTCGTTTTGGCAGTGCACGCCAGAATAGCTCGCAGATGGTAGATTTTTTCCTACTTACTTTTTTTACACTTATCGTCATATTTTGGACAATACACACAATATCTTTATAAATTGCAGCCTGTGTGTTATTCTGATGTGTAAGATATATTATTGTAAAGTTTCATTAAAATCCATTCAGTAGTTTTTACGTGAAAGAGTGACAAACATCCATCCGTCCATGCTTACTTACGAACTTTCACGTTTATAATATAAGTAGGATATTCTTATGTAACATTTGGGGAATCATTATAAAACGTGCGCGCGCGCGGGCGAAGTCGCGGGCACAGCTGGTTTATAAATTGATTTTACATTCTCCTCTCGACAAACATCGCACAAAACAAGCGTTATCTGGATCCTGATTGAATTCATGAAATAAACATTCAATTTTGTATTCATTTATTTGCTCATTTATATACACAAACATTATTATTTTAAATGTACCGTATATTTTGCAAATATGTTTTTGTATATAAATAAGTTTACACGCTTAAGATCTATTTTAAGAACTGATAAAAAAATGTATGTTTACATAGAATTTTTTTATTTGCACGTGTATAGGGGTCATAGCGATTTGGGGGTTCAAATAGGTGGAACTCGGAAACATTCATACAGAAATTCAAATATAGAGACCGGAATAAACAAACAAAGACAAGAATTAGCTGTACTATTTTGAAATTAATACTAATAATAATATCTTGGACAATGTCACACAGATCATCCTAGCCCCAAACTAAGCAAAGCTTGTACTATGGGTACCAGGCGACGATATACATACTTATATAGATAGATAAATACTTATATACATAAAACACATCCATGACTCAGAAACAAATATTCGTGCTCATCACACAAATATTTGCACTTACCGGGATTCGAACCCAGGACCACCAGCTTCGTAGGCAGGAGCACTAACAGCTACGCTACACTGTTTGCACTGACTACGCAGTGGCGGTCACAATAATAATTATAATAATGTCCTCCTAGCCGAATTTCGGCCAAGCTAGCCAGTCTCAATAGAGATTAGCCATCTGCGCGGGACATATTATAGTGCACAAGTGTGTGCGCAAACACAGGAGCACTTTCTACTCCATCAATCTCATTATCCGATGGGACGCCTAGCGACACGACCGGAAAGAGGTCAGGCAGAGGACCGACCGTTTTACGTGCTCTCCGAGGTACGGGGATATAATACCGCCAAGTCCCAGACTTCGTAAACGTATCACGTTTGGTCCGACCCGGGATTTGAACCCAGGACCTCGTTCTTTGCGGGTGAACACGCTACCGCTATAACAGCGAGGCAGTAGCGGTCACAATACAGGGTTTATGTACCTGTCTGACTTCAGTTTAAATTCTCTAACCGCTATACAATTGTCCGGCACAGCCAATCAATCAGTCAATGTATTTATTTGCATGAATATGGTAATGTATAAATACAGATCTTAGAAGTAAATTATGAAAACATCATATTCTGCCGATATCAGGCGTACAAATTAAAATAATACAAAAAACACAAAATACTAATCAAACTATACAAATCAAGAAGAAGAGAGAAGAATCATCAATAACAACAACATCATAAACAGTGTGTCACAAAATTGAAGGTCCTGGGTGTATTACATTTTACTTAAAGAGTATCATTTAGATAATCAGTAGTTGAGTAATAGCATTTTTGACATAGTAGGTCCCTTAGTTTACTCTTAAACAAATTAAAATTTAGAAGTTTTAGTGAGGCTGGAAGCTTATTGTATTTGGTATTTGGTGCTAAGCAAAAAATACTTTTCCACATTAGCGCTGTTTTGGCTGTGGTCATACATAATTGATCCCTACGCCTATTACGAATACAGCCGTCGAACCCTTTTTTAGGGTTCCGTACCCAAAGGGTAAAACGGGATCCTATTACTAAGACTTCTCTGTCTGTCTGTCCGCCTGTCACAAGGCTGTATCTCGTGAACCGTGACACTTAGACAGTTGAAATTTTCACAGATGATGTATTTCTGTTGCCGCTAGAACAACAACTAAAAACAAAATAAAATAACGATTTAACCAAAATTTCCCATACAACAAACGTGATTTTTTACTCGTTATTATAGATAATGGTACGGAACTCATCGTGCGCGAGTCCTACTCGCACTTGGCCGGTTTTTTTTGTTTAAGGGTTCCGTAGCCTAATGGCAACAAACGGAACCCTTATAGATTCGTCACTATTACAACTACACTGTTGAAACTTGGTAAGTACATGTACTTTTATGTAATTCGCATTAAGATTTTCACAGAAAAATATAAAGAAAACAATAAATTTTGGTATCCAAAGTGGTAAAATGCCTCCCCCCCCCCCCCCTGTAACATCTAAAATAAAAGAACGATAAAACTAAAAAAATATATTTTGTACATTGTGCAATGCAAACTTCCACCGAAAATTGGTTTGAACGAGATCTAGTAAGAAGTTTTTTTTAATACGTCATAAATCGTAAACCGCAATTTATCTTTCATTCAATCAACTCAAATTCGCTCGCACTTGGCTGCTTTTATTTTTTTTCATTTGTCAGGGGGTTTGCCTACGCATGCCACCCACAAAAAGTGTCTGCGGGTGGGTATGTTGGCCTCGCACCGACTAAACCTAACCTACCGTGGACTTCTTTTGGAGCCCCGGGGACGCGGGTATGCTGCTCCGGTGCCGCCCTTTTGCACCATGTCCCAGATGATTGGGACACGTACCCTGGGAAGGCCCTGTATTACCCTCCTATATTGCCGACTCCTGCCAGACCGGCACAGCGACTGCGCCACAAACAGATAAAATAATAAAAAAAGTTTTTATTCACGTAGATTCTAAAAAAGCGCTTTTAAATAGTCACACCTTTGTTTGTAGTAAATATAATGAATTAATTAATTTATAATTATTTCTAGATACATATAAATATTTAGGTACACGGATTGAATGAAAAAAATTACAATAAGATTTATTTTATTATAGTAATGATATTAATAATGACAGTGGGCAGGGCACATAGCTCGTACAAACTGACGGCCGTTGGGGCTGAAAGGTTCTCGAGTGGCAACCACGAATCAGAAGACGCAGCGTGGGCAGGCCCCCTACAAGATGGACCGATGATCTAGTGCGGGTCGCTGGAAACTGCTGGATGCGAATAGCCCAAGACCGGCAATTGTGGAGATCTTTGGGGGAGGCCTTTGTCCAGCAGTGGACGTCTTTCGGCTGGTATGATGATATGATGATATTATCGATAGATCGCTGTCTTCCCGGGGCTGCTTGCACGTGGCGGTAGTAGAGGACACTTCTCACACTGCCACCACATCTTTGCTAATACTAATTTTAATTTTATCTTTCAAAATTTATATTAATATTGAAATAATATATGCTCTTGTTTTTTGGATGCTGTGTGGTTGACGGCTCATATCACCAGTAGAAGACGTCCCGAGGGAATAACTATCAGAGAACGGGCAGCAGCGTCTCTCTATGTACTATGACTATCAAACTGCGATCGCCAACCCGTCTGCCAAGCGTGGCGATTATGGCATACCTATCCCTCCAAATGACAGACACAACTCCATTGTTGAAATCTTTTGGGGAGGTGTTTGTCCAGCTGTGGACGTCATGCGTCATCCGGCTGAGATGATGATGATTTTTTGGATGAAAACGATTGTATCTGCAAAAAAGTGGAAAATACTACTGCAGTTATTAGCTTTGCAATTGCTGTTGTAATATCTGTGTTATATATTACACAACTAGCTGTGCCCCGCGGTTTTACCCGCGTTAAATTTTATAAATTATCACAGCCTTTCCCCCGTAGATGATAGCGTGATAATGTAGCCTATATGTTGACCCGACCTCTTAGTAATATTCATGCAAACTTTGAAGTAAATCCATGCAGTACTTTTTGAGTTTAGCCCAGACATACAGACAAACAGACAAAAATTCTACAAACTATATTTTTGGCTTCGATATCGATTGTAGATCACGGCCCAAGTATTCTTTTAAAAATATTCGCTGTACAGTTTTGACTTTCCTACGATTTTATTATATGTATAGATAAATAATTCCCAATAATCATCTGTGTATAAAATGGACATCTGTATTGTAAAGATATCGCCCTCGATTCTATGTAATGTCATATAATATTAAGTTCATTGAATTTTATCAATTTTTTAAGCTTATACCGTTTTCGCGCGAAATACTGAAGGGAAATGTGTGACACAGGAGTTTTGGCGCCAACGCGGAAAAGGACGCATTGAGGCAAAGTTCAAAGTTTTTTATTGGTAAAAAGTATTTTACAGGTCTATTTAGCGTAGGGTATGAGTGCCTTAATGTAATTACGCAATGATCGATCAACAGTCGATCACAACAACATTTAGTTATTAATACATTTCGATGTCAATAAAATAATAAGTTATACAGATGTCAAAAAAGATAAAAAATAATCAATATAAATTAAATCTTTAGTTTAAGAAACTCGTCAAAGGAATAAAACGACTGCTGGATTAACCAGGATTTCAGCTTATACTTAAAACTCTTAAAAGTCGGTGTGTCCAATACCTTAGCTGGTAGTCTGTTGTAAATTGTAGGCCCCATTACGTGAGTGAGTTTTGAAGATTTTGGTAATTTACGTGGCATTGTATCATTTATCAAAAACTGGTGTAAATTGAAGTTTTTATGTGTAGATATGGTTGATTATTAGACATAAAATCTTCGACAACATATACAAGTGGAGGAAAGTGCCATATTGCCGTGAATTGCGTTTTTCTGTGTTGAATCTAAAACTCCATAGAAGCCTCTAATAAAGTCTTCACTGCTTTACTGGGGTACGACAAGGACTATGACGGACTTGACATTGACTTAATGACGAAAACCGACGAAAGGAAATATACTGAAAATGGCTCATAAGGCCGAAGAAGCAAGGGCCGTGAAACTAATATACAAAAAAAATGAGTGACACATCGGCACCTGTCAAATAATTATAATTGAGTAAATGGGTGCGCGTAATAGAAGCAGTTTTCGTCGCAGTCCGTACCCAAAGGGTAAAACGGAACCCTATTACCAAGACTTTCGATGTCTGTCTGTCCGTCTGTCACCAGGCTGTATGTCATGAACCGTGATACTTAGACAGTTGAAATTTTTACAGATGATGTATTTCTGTTGCCGCTATAACAACAAAATAAAATAAATATTTTAGGAGGCTCCCATAGAACAAACGTCATTTTTTTACTTTTTATGGATAATGGTACGGAACCCTTCGTGCGCGAGTCCTTTTTATGTATGCCCTCTCCTTTTCATAGTATGTTAGAGAGAGAAGTAATGATATTTAATTTAGTAAAGTGGTGAAAAAGACAGAATGCCCAGCATTGCAACTCTAAAAGTTCAAATAGTAAGTATTTTATCAACGGTAGCCGCTTGTTCTAAAACTAAACGCATTTAGGTCACGTGTCGTAAGATGAGCGCAGACTGCGGGGCGCGGGCGCACCGCAACCGCATTACAATACATACCTACTACGTGTAGTTTAAACTAGGTGTCACATAAATACGGGACGTGATTTAAAGATCTTAATTTAACCTATGAAACTATATATGGCCTTTGCGTCTGTTACAGACGATTTATACGTGTTGTTGTCCACCCAGCAGAGCTGACAATACACCGCCTGGGACGGAATAAAGGAAGCACAGGGTTGCCCAAGACCTGCATTCCTCTTTAGGCCTCACTAGCTGAGCCCACAGGAAAGGCTAGCCAATACGTGTGGAGCTAGGTCAGCTGTAGAAATCTGCTGCATATTTCGGGTTGGACCCTACTGGCGCCTAACGGAGACCCCGTTCCGGGTTTGTGATCAGAGTTTTCCATCTCCTAGATGAGTTGCAGGCCAGTGCTTAGAGGCTCATCTCCCCAGCTATCGTAGGCCCGTGATGAATCCTTCGATTCTAGAGATAGAGGCAGTTTAAGGTCATACCCGGGACCATGAAACTAAACATCACAGTAATATTATAAAGGCGAAAGTTTGTGAGTGTGTATGTTTGTTACTTCTTCACGTCTAAACGGCTGGAGCGATTTTAATAAAATTTGGAATGAAGTTAGCTGACACCCTGGATTAACACTGAGGGCCAGCGCAGACCGAGAGGAGCGCAGCGGAGAGGATTTTATTAAGGCACTAGAAAATCAACTTTAAAATTATTTAAATAAAGTGCATGTATGCTTGAACATTATAATGCGCGAGACTGCGCGAGCATTTTGTCAGGTTCAAGCATATATGCACTTTATTCCTATAGCTCTAAAGTTGATTTTCTAGTGCCTTAATAAAATCCTCTCCGCTGCGCTGCGGGTAAAACCGCGGAACACAGCTAGTAATCTGTAGACATAAAAGAAAGTCGAGGTTTTTACGTCAATAAGAACTCAAGAATGGCAGCATCGATTTTTTTAGCCTGGGACCTTATTCACCCACAGCCATCTCATCCCAAACTAAGCAGAGCTTGTATTATGGCAACCAGATTACTGAAATACTACATATACTAGTTTTTTTCTTGTAAATACATACTTACATAGATAATTACACCCAGACTCAGGACAAACGGACATGTTCTACACACACATATCTGTCCTGGGTGGGAATCGAACCCACGACCCGCGGCGTGAAAGGCAAGTATTTACCAACCACTCTAAGAGGGCCGTCCGTGTACAAAAATGGAAGTCGGGTTATCTACACCATTTATAACTCATGAATGGCTGCACCGTTTAAGATGAGCTCTGATTTTTTAGTTTCGTCTCCTCTAAGAATAGCGGAATAACTATTAAAGTATAGGAATTCATATAAAATTATTTTTAGGAAAAAATATTTTTTTCTTTTAAAAAGACAACGCCTGCACTAGGGAATGTAATCCCTGCGTCGCGGGGTACTTTACAAACATAGACGGACACAAATTACATCCAGACTCGGAACAACTATTTATGGGCCACACAAATATTTATTGTATCTCATTGAAAAATATAACAACTGTTAAGATAGTTATACACTCGCGAGCAACCAAATCGACTCAAGCCTTGTCGGCGCACACATACATTGATACAACTAAAATCATGAATGGAAATTATTAAAATGATATGTCATTCGAAAGCTTAAGATGTCAGCTTTAATTTGATATCATTATCATTGAAATCCATCCATCATTTTTGAAATAAATGATGTCTGAATGCAAGAGTAGGAAAAACGGGAATTTAGGAAAAAGGGTATGTGTCTCGTATTTGACAAATTAAACAAAAAAAATTAAAAATAAAATTATTTTATTTAAATCAGTATTTCGTATTGCCCCCTCTAGCCCTAATTACATCCCGCAGTCTGTTTTTCATGGACCTTATCAATTTTTTGACATTTTCTTGAGGAATGCCGTCCCACTCCTCTAATAATGCTGTCTTTAGCTCGTCTACGCTTGAAGGGACTGGATTTCTGGCCCGAACTCTTCTTTTAAGCTCGTCCCATAAGTGCTCGATGGGATTCATGTCAGGACTGAGCGCAGGCCAGTCCATCGTGCGTAATTCGACCTCTTGCAGAAACTGTCGAGTGACTCGTGCCGTGTGGCAGCGGGCATTGTCGTGCATTAACACGAAGTCTTCACCGACAAACCCTGCGTAGGGCACAACATGATCCAGTAGAATGTCGGTGATGTACCGATCAGCTGTTAGCCCGCCTCCTCGGCCGCCCCCAGGCACGAAAACAAGTTCGGTTTTTCCCTCTAAAGAGATACCAGCCCACATCATGCAGGAACCGCCGCCATATGCCACTGTTTCAGCGAAACAACATTGGGCAAATCGTTCTCCCGGACGCCTGTAGACTCGGCCTCTCCTGTCACTGCCATGCAGACACATTCTGCACTCATCAGTAAACAGGACCGATCGCCATTGCGCAACGCTCCAATTGAGATGCTCTCGAGCAAATTGAAGGCGCGCTTGTCGGTGGCCTGCAGTCAACTTAGGGCCCGTCGCAGGTCTTTTTGGCGTCAAGTTGGCTTCCTTCAAGCGTCTTCTCACTGTCCACTCGCTGACAGCCACTTGTCGTACACGTCTCAGTTCTTGCTGCACATCAACGCCCGTAAGGTGTCGATTGCGCAGCGAGGTTGAGACAATGAAGCGGTCGTCTCTCTCTGAAGTGCACCGGTGGCGGCTCGTTCTTGGTCTCCGATTGAAGGCACCAGTCTCTTGGAACCGTCTGTATACTCGGGATACAGAAGACTGGCTCAAGTGGAGCTGGGCAGCGATTGCTCGCTGACTTAACCCTTGTTGCAACAAGGCAACAACTTGAGCGGCTTCTTCTGGTGTGGTATCCATGGGTTAGCGAAAACAAGGAATGCAATTTACGGAGATGTGTACCGGTCAACCTGTAACAAGCAACTGATAAGATAAACCGGAAGTGGGGGGTTTTATAGCGGGAGCAGGTAGCGCAAGTCGTGGATTCCTAAAGAGGTAATTTACGCTGACGGCCAATTAAAATGTGTCAATAAATCAGCGCTTAGTTTTTTTTAAGGTATTGATGTTAATTGAAAGCCTAATTCTTCAGCTTTCGAATGACATATCACTTTTGTAATTACCATTTATCGTTTTAGGAAAATCAATGTATATGTGCGCCGTCTAGGCTTGAGTCGATTTGGTTGCTCGCGAGTGTAGATAAACCTCACCCTTGTTGGCTCAGATGTATGTAATATAGTATTTACTCACTAAGAGATATAATTCTAAGAAATGTTTTTATCCAGATACAGCCGTCTCTGCTTTGCCGGATGTATCTGCCTCGTAATTTATTGTTAACTAGCTGCGCCCGCGACTTAATCCGTACATTTTGTAATAACTCCGTAAATAACATCAGAATATCTAAAAATATATTTTACTAGCTGAGCCCCGCGGTTTTACCCGCGTTAAACTTTATATATCATAGCCTATGTGTTAATCCAGGGTGTCAGGTAGCTCCATACCATATTCAAATCGCTTCAGCCGTTTAGACGTGAAGAAGTAACAAACATACACACTCACAAACTTTCGCCTTTATAATATTAGTGTGATGATTAGTTTCATGGTCCCGGGTATGACCTTAAACTGCCTCTATCGGGGGCTCTAGAATCGAAGGATTCATCAGAGGCCTACGATAGCAGGGGAGATGAGCCTCTAAGCACTGGCCTGCAACTCATCTAGGAGATGGAAAACTCTGATCACAAACCCGGCACGGGGTCTCCGTTAGGCGCGAGTAGGGTCCAACCCGAAATATGCAGCAGATTTCTACAGCTGACCTAGCTCCACACGTATTGGCTTGCCTTTCCTGTAACAGAAACAAACATACACACTCACACACTCACAAACTTTCGCATTTATAATATTAGTGGGATATCTTGTCGCAAACTTATACAACTCACATAAACCTTACATATTTCCATACAAACTTTAATCCCCTATTCCCTATGGTTATTTTACATTCTTGAGGGTAAAACTTTTATAAAAGAATGTCATATTTATTTATATCGAATCAATAGCCTAAAAATAAATTTCAAACTTCCAGCTCTAAAAATGACGATAGTTTTATACCATTTTTTTTAACAACCATTGACATTATTTAGTAAAAATATTAGACTTAAACTAGATAATTAAACTTAAACATAATCTCTTGACAATAACTTGATACGAGCTAGCTAAATATAATTGCTATTATAAAATAAATTTTATAAATGTTTTCATACAATCAATACAATGTGTACCTAAATATCTATGTTACTAGAAATAATAATGTGTTACTATATTACTACAAACATGTTCTGACTACAAACCTGTTCTGACTACAAACATGTTCTGACTATTTACAAGCGCTTTTTTAAAGTCTACGTGAATAAAAACCTTTTTATTTATTATTTTTTATACAACTTTTCATCCCCCTTTTCAACCCTTTACAACCCTTTTTGCATTTAAAAGTAGCCTATGTCCTTTCTCAGGCTCTGACTATCTATGTACCAAATTTCATTTAAATCAGTTCAGTAGTTCAGTAGTAGACAGACAGAGTTACTTTCGCATTTATAATATTAGTAAGGACTAGCTGTGCCCCGCGGTATAACCCGCGTTAAATTTTATAAATTATAACAGCTCCTCCCCCGTAGGTGATAGCGTGATAATATGTAGCCTATAAGTTGACACGACCTCTTAGTAATATTCATGCAAAATTTTAAGTAAATCCATGCAGTACTTTTTGAGTTTAGCCCGGACATACATACAGACAAACAGACACACAAACAAAAATTCTAAGAACTATATTTTTGGCTTCGATTTCGATTGGAGATCACACCCCAAGTATTCTTTAAAAAAATATTCAATGTACAGTTTCGACTTTCCTACGATTTTATTATATGTATAGTTTTCCTCCAAATTGGTGTAGGCGTATGAATTTAGTTGCGTTAATTTTAGTTTTTAGTTTTTAATTATCCTTTCAAACGTTTCCCAATCAAAAATGGAGTAGCCCGTAGCGGATATTTTCAGTCATTTTGATTTAAGACTAGTAAGACTAGTAAGCTTTAAACTTGCAGTTTGTTTTTATAAAAGTTGTAATCATTCTAAGTATAATTTCTATTTTGTGTATAACTTAATTCGAACTATTTCACAACTTTAAATGGCTTTTATGTTATGGAAGAACACTGTCTCCTAAGACACAGAAACATCTCCTACTTGAGGTACCTATTTACCTTTTATAAAATAGACTATTAAGCCTTATCATTTGTAGTCCTAATATCTTGAATTGTACAAACGCCAGCATATCCAGCTACCCCAATCTGTCAAATTTCTTTCATAAATTTTTAACTTTATCACATAAGCATAAGGTTCACTTTCAATTGGGGAAATTTGACAGATTGGGGTAGCTTGATCTGCTGGCGTCTGTACAATGCAGGCTCTTGGGAAAATAAATAAATTAACATTAAAACAATAAATATGTTTCAGCAAGTTAATGAATTAATCTTCAGAAAAAGTATAAAACTGCGCGATATGAAATCAATGCGCCGAATCAAATAAACATTCTTTTGTGATTAAGAAAAGAAGAATACGGGAGTGGCCTCTTTTCGCAAATCCGCATTTTTCTTACATTCACATTTATAGACTCACGCATGTATCCCAGAGGGGTAGGCAGAGACAACGGATTTACATTTGCCACGATCTTTGCACACCTCTTTTTACACCTTTTACTGGGGGGCTACCGGCTTAGTTGCCGAACATCGTTTTCGTGAATGGCGTTAAAATAAATAAAGGTTAAAAATGAATTAATCAATCGTTAAATCGGCTTCCATGACCCCATGTGACGTCATAAATGGTCCGGAATCGATTGTCAACGTTAAAACCGATGTCACGATTGATTAAGTCATTTTTATCCTTTATTTATTTGAACGCAATTCACAAAAACGATGTTCGACGACTTAGGGTCAGCGCAGACAGAGAGGAGCGCAGCGGAAAGAAATTTTATTAAGTCACTAGAAAATCAACTTTAAAAATTATTTAAATAAAGTGCATGTATGCTTGAACATTATATGCCCGAGACCGCTCGAGCGTTTTATGTCAGGTTCAAGCATATATGCACTTTATTCCTATAAGTCTAAAGTTGATTTTCTAGTGCCTTATTAAAATCCTCTCCGCTGCGTTCCTCTCGGTCTACGCTGACCCTTAGCCGGTAGATGGTATATTCTTCATACATGCTCTCAGATTTAGGGTAGTCCTGACCTTGCCTTTCTTGAGAACATCTCCGATTTGGTCAGAGAATGTTCTACGACGACTTCCCCTTCCGGTTGTACCGACGCCAGCACATCAAGCTAACCCAATCTGTCAAATTTCCCCAATTGAAAGTGAGCCTTATACTTTTGTGATTAAGTTGAAAATCTATTAAAGAAATTTGACAGATTGGAGTAGCTGGATGTGCTGGCCTCTGTACCATACACACATGCCAAGTAAATTACTTTTTTTTATTGTTTTCCTTACCGTCCTATAGTCTTTAATAGGGTTTTAAAATGTGTATAATTGTTACTTTTGTGATAACACTTCGCTCAGTGTAACTTGTTGGGTGTCGCAGTATCAATTTCTACCGAGATAATGTTTGTTCTAAGAATTGAACTTAACCACAGAACTAAGAAAATATTAGAAGGGTACATTATTTATATTACATTATAAAAATACGTATTAAAATATACTATTAATAAAGTAATTGACGGGCTGGTTGGCGTGGTGGTAAATACTTGCCTTTCACGCCTCAGGTTGTAGGTTCGATTCCCACGCAGGACAGATATTTCCGTGCATGAACATGTCTGTTTGTCTAGATTTAATTAGTTATATAAGTATGTATTTACAAAAGAAACGTAGTATATGTAATATATCAGTTATCTGGTTTTCATAGCAGAAGCTCTGCTTAGTTTGTGGCCGTGTGTAAATAATGTCCCAGGATATTATTATATTGATCTTCTTGGAAAATATATATTGACTATTTTAGTTTAATTTCTTTTATGATTTTATTTATTAGTGTGTGTTACATGCATACTTACAGATAAATCGAATGACAGTTGCCATTTCTGAATTATTTCTTAATCTATGACCATGACATGTTTACAATTGATTACCAGAGAAATTATTCAACTAGAACCATTGTTCAATGGGGATAAAAGACAATTGATTTTTTTTTATAAGAGGACGATAAACGATAAGTGGTTCCCCTGATGCTAAGTGATCACCACCGCCCATGGACACTGGGTGCGTTACCTTCGAAAATGTACATCTAAATATACAGGCTGGCCGAGGAGTTGACGTTCAAACGCAAAATTTAGATACTTTATAATGAGGAGTACCTATCCGAATCACCCCCATGTATGTTCTACGCTTTTGCGTAGTTATCGATATACATTTTTTAAATGACTAATATGAGTTTTCGATTTTTTTCTCATTCTGTTGAACATTTCTGGTTCAGTTATTTGGTGATACCTAAATGGCATAGTTTAACCTAACACCCTAAAAGTATGGTTTATCTAATCATTGCAGAACTGACTTAGAATTTATTCGAAAGTGCAAAATTAGGGTTTGAGCTCAGAACTCATAAATTTTCAAAGTATCAATTTTCAAAAATCGCAAAATCGTAGAACATATTATGTACATGGAGGTGATTCGGATACTCCTCATCATAAAGTATATAAATAAATTTTGCGTTTGAACGTCAACTCCTCGGCCACCCTGTATAATAGAAAGGTCTAATTCTAAGAAAAGTGAAGAACAACATTTATACGTCTACAGTGGGTTCTTATTCTTAGCATGTCGATTTTCATTTCATTTCATTTATTTCATAACAATTTTTACATCGTATTGAAAATAACTAAAAAATTACTAATAATAATTATGCTAAAAACAAAAAAAAAAATACATTACTAATTCCCATATAAAGTCAAAAATAAAAACATTACACATACACATATATGTCAAAAATTTAAAATAAAATATCAATAAAAATAGTTAGCATTAATAGGTCTAGATATATGTATCACGGAGAAACTCATCAAGGGTGTAGTAGCACTTCTCTAACAAAAATGATCTTAACTGCTGCTTGAACTGATTTATGTTGTGAATCGACTTCAAATGTACAGGTAGTTTATTAAAGAGTTTCACCGACTGATAACCTGCTGCATGACGCACCACTTCTAGATGAGGTTGCACCTTGTTTTGTAGATCCCTACGCCTAGTAGCTTCCCGCTTACTTCTTTCATCTGGTGTTTCAAAATTATGCAGCTTTTTCATGAGATCAGTAAGAAGAACTAAAATATACAAACAAGGGACCGTTAGTATCTTAAGTTCTTTAAAGTACTCTTTACACGATACCCACTGTGGAACTCTCATCATGGTTCTTATGGCCCTTTTTTGTATGGCAAACTCATTAATTTATTGTGGCGCAGAACGTGGCCCTACTGATTGCTCTGCTTGTGGCATTCGTAAGATATTGCCATGAACATGTGCCAGGGCAGACTGGGCATGATGTTAGGAGGGCCATAAATATGACTCATGCTCTACAAATTCAGTCCATTTTGGGGTTGCTCAACCGTCCCCACCTATCACACTAATATTATAAAGAGGTAAGTTTTTGACGGTGTGAGTGTGTATGTTTGATACTTGTTCACATCTAAACGGCTAGAGCGATTTTAACCAAATTTGGTATGGAGATAGCTGACACCCTGGATTAACACATAGGCTATTATATATAGTTTAACGCGGGTAAAACCGCGGGGCAGAGGTTGTATTAATATATATGGCAATAATCATAAAAAGCTCTCCGTTCTACTTATTTTACTTTACTTTTTCCACTCTTCCTTTTTCCCGTCCATTCTTCTGTGGAATGCGCTGTCTGTCGAGATCAGGTTGGCCAAAAGCCACTTCTCGTTTAAAAGGAAGCTAAGAGAGCACATTCTGAACAACTTGTAAGCAGAATTGTGCTTTCACTACCTAGGTAACACCTATGAATGGTATATTATAGTAGTAATAGTATTGTATACAACATGTAACTTAATTAACGCACATCCTGAAAATAGTTCGTTTAGAATCGTTTTCCGAATCTATTCATATCATTTTGAATATAGGCTTTATTCCGAAAATAATTAAAACCACGGAAATTATTGTCATATTAACCATGTACAGTAAAAACAAATTGAAATGGACCGTAAGTAATAATAATATAATATCTAGGGACAATGTCACACAGATCATCCTAGCCCCAAACTAAGCGAAGCTTGTACTATGGGTACCAGGCGACGATATACGTACTTATATAGATAGATAAATACTTATATACATAGAAAACATCCATGACTCAGAAACAAATATTCGTGCTCATCACACAAATATTTGCACTTACCGGGATTCGAACCCAGGACCACCAGCTTCGTAGGCAGGATCACTACCAACTAGGCTACAGTGACCGTCAAAGTAATAAGACTTATAAATCGCAGTTTTATTAGTATTCATACAAATTTCATCATTCAATACAAAATAAAGAAAAATAAACTTTATTCCAAGAAACTAATTTAGTAAATAACAATGTACATACATGTTAAAATAAAAATTCAGTGTATGTATTATGATTACAACATAATATTCTAATTGGGGTGTTTGAGGGTGTGCGTTAATTACGTTACATGTTGTATATTACATATTATACATTCATCATTATATCAGCCGAAAGACGTCCACTGCTGGACAAAGGCCTCCCCCAAAGATCTCCAAAATTGCCGGTCTTGCGCTATTCGTATCAAGCGACCCGCACAAGATCATGGGTCCATCTTGTACTTCAAATTTTGCATGAATATTACTAAGAGGTCGGGTCAACATATAGGTAGGCTACATATTATCACGCTATCACCAACGGAGAGGAGCTGTGATAATTTATAAAATTTGACGCGGGGAAAACCGCGGGGCACACTCGAGGTTTATTTATATACTAGCTGCACCCCGCGGTTTTACCCGCGTTAAACTTTATACATTATCACAGCTCCTCCTGCAGTACTTTTTGAGTTTAGCCCGGACATACATACAGACAAACCGATAAAAATTCTAGAAACTATATTTTTGGCTTCGATATCGATTGAAGATCATGCCCCAATTATCCCTTTAAAAAAATATTCAATGTACAGTTTTGACTTTCCTATGATTTTATTATATGTATAGATATAGACAGTCCATAGTAAAAAACGTGATCATTTCCAATTCGGCGTAGTTACAAAAAAACACAAACAAAATGTTACTCACCGATGAGATTATCCTTATTATTTTCGGGGAACTCGGTCTCTTATCTCGTAAACAAGTCGCGACGGTCCCGCGTCTCCCAGGCCAGACATACCTAAATAACTCATTATGTAACCGGTAATTATACGATTCGAAACTGTTGATCTTCTTTCGATAGATCGTTGAACTCCGTGGTACTGTGGCGAGGCAAGTTATTGGGTCGGCAGCGTTGCCAGACACGTCGGTCAGACAGACTGAGAGACATTGCAAAATATTACATCATCCATCAAGCTGGTGCAGCTGTCTCATTCAATTTTATTTTTACCTGACTATCAAGAACGGTAGCTAATGTTTATTAACCAGGCTAATTCGTCAATGCCACCATTGATTTTACAATGTCTCTCCGTCTGACTGTCTTGTTATATAGATTATAAACTAGCTGTGTCCCGCGGTTTTACCCGCGTTGAATTTTATAAATTATCACAGCTCCTCCCCCTTACGTGATAACGTTACAATGTGTAGCCTATATGTTGACCCGACCTCTTAGTAATGTTCATGCAAAATTTGAAGTTAATCCATGCAGTACTTTTTGAGTTAAGCCCGGACATACATACAGACAAACAGACAAAATTTCTAAAAACTATATTTTTGGCTTCGATATCGATTGTAGATCACGCCCCAAGTATTCTTTAAAAAAAAAATTAGATGTACAGTTTTGACTTTGCTACGATTTTATTATATGTATAGATAGCCTATGTGTTAATCCAGGGTGTCAGCTAACTCCATACCTAATTTTATTAAAATAGCTCCAGCCGTTTAGACGTGAAGAAGTAACGGACACACTCTCACAAACCTTCGCCTTTATAATATTAGTGTGATATAGACTCAGGACAAACAGACAGGTTCATGCACACAAATATCTGCCCTTTGGAATCAAACCCACGACCTGCAGTATGAAAGGCAGGCATTAACCAACCACGCTAACCGGCCCGTCAAATATAATTAATCTCCATACTACGTTTTTTCTATTTCGTATATATAGGGGCTTCCCAGTGGAAAGACCTGTTTAGCGCCAGTCTAATCCGTCAATGGTGGTAGCTAGCCTGGTGAATGTAAGAAAAAACGTAGTATGGATATTAATAATATGACGGGACGTTTAGCGGGATTGGTAAATGCATGCCTTTCACGCCGCAGGTCGTAGGTTCGTTTCCCACCCAGGACAAATATTGGTGTTATTATCTGTATAAGTATGTTTGTCCAAAAGAAAAGTAGTATATGTTATAGCTCTGCTTAGTTTGAGATCAGGTGGCCGCATGTGATTTTTATTAACCCAAAAAGTGCTCAACGGGCCTAAAAAATTTTTCACTTAAAAGTATTGGTATAAACGTACACATGTTGCATTCGATCTATATCCATAAACAGCCATGACTTAAACAGCCATGACTTAAAAGCGTGTCTAATTTATGCAACAAAACACACGAGTGGTCTCAGAATTTCTCGTACTGTGATTGGTGAACCGACTGAGTGAGTCAATGCTTCTATTGTTATTCGAGAAAGTCGTAAACTTTTTGTAGACTCGTAAATATTAAAATTTGTTTGGGTGAGTTTTGTACTGATGGCAACGTTCCAACATCGGGGTGACGACGGTCGGCATAAATAGTTCTATATCCAGCGGCGGTTTACTTGCAACGTTTCTTATGCATCGTGTTACTAACACTGTAACGTAAAGCAAATTATGTGATAATGCCATATTATTAGTTAGCATCTTAGTACTTGGCTAAGGCGTGACAGCGAGACGCTATGGCACCGTGCCCTCTCCCGCGTCTGCAAAATCTACTCTTACAATGTGTAAAAGGTTAATTAATCTCCGTACTATGTATTTTCTATTTAAGCGATGCTTATAAATAAATAAAATTAAAAAGCCTTTTATTTCTTACAGAATTGAACAAAATTAAAACTTACTAACTATCCTATATGGTAAATTTACTCTGCAAGAACCCCTCTGCAGGTATAGGCTTCCTCCAATGTGATCCAGTCTTCTCTTCATTTTGCGGAATGCATCCAGCTGGGACCCGTTATGCATTTAATCTCGTCCTCCCATCTGTTCCGGGGTCTCCCTTTCTTTCTTTTGCCTACTGGTCCATTCCTTGCAGTCACACATCTTGTCCATCGCTGATCTTGCAGCCGTGCCACATGTCCAGCCCACTTCCATTTTAATGCAAGAGCTTGTGCGAGACCGTCTATTGCTTTCGTGGAGTTACTTAATAACGGTAAATTTGATAAAATAATTCCTTGTTTTACCTTTAGTTAGTTCTTGATTTCAGTGGGTTTGAGCAGTCAGGTCAGTTGTGACATATTAGCCATTGTCGATGCACGCAGGTGACGGCTTCGGCGATAGCTCTTTCGGCGTCATTTGGTTTATCGGATAAACCAAATGAACCAAATAAACTTTATCCTCTTTTCTAGTGTTCTAGTACAGACGGACTAAGAAAGACATCATGCTGAAGTTGGGCTCGTTTATTGAAGGCACATCCCGTCCCATCCTCTTAATAAAGTCCTCCAGGTCGATTTTCGGCCACGGCGGCCCGTCTCAATGGATACTAGTCATCTGCATACTATAGTGCACAAATGTGTGTGAAAACACACGGGCACTTTACATTCCATCAATCACGACGAAAAAGAGGTCAGGTACATGACAGACGGCTTTAATACCATCCATGGCACCACGGTGTCAATACGGCTAACTCCCAGAAAAATCCTAAAATCAATTTTTGCCTTGATCCGGGATCGGAACACAGGTGCTCAATATCTGAAGTTGAACACGTAACCGCTAGACCAACAAGGTAGACCTTCCTTTTTCTCATCACTGCAACTTCTGCAAGCCAGAATCAACAGTGGCAGACAACGGAAATCATAAGATATTTTATTAAAGCTATAGGACTAAGCAGTGAATTATAACATGGTTAAGAAGCTTTGCAACAATATATCAGATATGGTGAGAGTAGCAAGATGCCACCAAGGCCATAAGCTCCAACAAAACAATAACAAAAACATGAAATCGCTTCACTGTCTTAGATCACCGCAATTAGTTTAATCAGAAACAAACACGGAGAACTTACATAAAGTAGTTCCACTTCCCCCAGAGAAAAGTGAAGACTGAATGATATGCCTAGGTTAGAGCCTCATAATATAAAACAAGAGAATAGCAACTAGAGAGGCCAAAATAGGGCGGGAATCGCCTCCTTCTTCCTGCGCCTCCGCTTCTTCCTCCTCCACCTTTTACCGCTTACTCCATGGGCTAGGGGTCCGTTAGTGACCGCGACGGTGGGCATACAGAGCAGCTGTATTATTCCGTATATCCTCGGCGTAATGCCTGGCTACCTCTCCAATACTGCGAGGTAGATTCGCCCAGTTAGTGAATTTCTCTACCACCAAGGGGGAGTATCTGCGCTTTTAGGCGTTCATGCGGGTAGAGTCACATCGCGCGGTTGCGAGTTCTTTACGCCGCCGGTGCCGTCTGCGGACGCCCTGCCAGTGTAGGTGGCGGGTCTTCTGGCTGCAGCATCGTAGGAGGGCATCGATAGGATCAGGTTTTCGATCTCTTCTGGGCTACGGAGCGTCTATCCGTTAGAAGCGGCGTCGATGTCCAACGCGGGATCGTGGTCGCCACAGACGTCGCCAAAAAGACATTCTGAAGGAAAATATGAAGAAAGAAGATTTTATGGAAAAACACTGCGAGGTTAAATTAGGACAACGAACTTGTCTATTGACATCATGTCGTGACCCTCGGAAACCGTCCTTATAAACAACGTTTGTGTTTTATTTCGTCATCTTGATACCATTGAGAATAATTATAAAAATGCGGTACATATATAAAGCCGAGCTGTACAGACTGAAAGAATGTGTTTAGGTACCAAATATATTAAGTACTCTGAACAATGGCGCAATATTACAATTTACGCCTTAGAATACTTTTAAGCGATAACCTAGGCAAGGTCAAAGGTTGGTCTTCCAAATACAAACCTACTTCCAAAGTCATGTGATCATACCGTCACTATTAATAAATTTATGTTATGCTCCGAAATTAATTGTCAGTCATGAAGGCTTTTACTTTCCTTCTACAGCAAACAGCTGATGGACAATATCAGCTCTTGTTTAAATTTTGGCCTGCCTCAATGGAGATTTACCATCTGCCATGGGACGAGGCTGACACGGGAGGCTGTTCTTTAATAGATTGTTTATTCCCCACAATCTCACTTAATAGCGTGGACTATGCAATCGAGCGCCCCATAAAAGATAGTTATATTCTGTCTGGTAACACTTTGGTAGGGAAAGCACGTCTTAGCTTGTACCCCGCTCGCCACAATTGACGGGTGAGGAATTGAAGGCCTCTTAAGCTAGTCAAACGGTACACCGGAGCAGCATACACGCGTTCCCGGGGATTCCAACACCAGACACCAAGAGAAACCCCCGGCAGGTAAGGTTTCGTCGGTGCGTGTCCTACCTTCCCACCTGCAGTCACTGTGTGCGGGTGCCATGTGAAGTTATTCGCCCTCAGCAGTATGCTAAAAATCATAAATTTACTATAATTTCATTTATAAATATAGACGCCTACTGCTATTAGTTGAAGGTCAGCTCCTATCAATCCTCTGGAAGAGATTGCTTCATGCGATAAAACCGCTATTTGTACAACTTGTCTATGTAATATTTCATGTCATATGTATTGTTATGGTGTACTATAAGGAGCCCGAAGAATTGCAAAACTGAAGTGGCAGTGGGCGGGGCACATAGCTCATAGAACCGACGGCCGTTGGGGCAGAAAGGTCCTCTGAGGAACCGGATGACGCAGCGTGGGCAGGCCCCCAACAAGATGGACCGATGCTCTTGTGCGGGTCGCTGGAAACCGCTGGATGCGAATAGCACAAGACAGTCAATTGTGGAGATCTTTGGGGGAGTCCTTTATCCAGCAATGGACGTCTTTCAGCTGATATGATGATGACTATAAGGAGTATTCTGTACTATTCTAAAAAAAAAACGCAAACATCTACGTTAGTTTATTCGATATAAAATATCATCGGCCGATAGTGATTCTACAATAAGTGATTCACTCAACTGTATTTCAATGTTCAGAAATAAACTCCTAAAGAAGGAGAAACCAACAGTTAGTGTTCGTTTCTCCTTCTTTAGGAGTTTATTTCTGAAGTAAGTTATTTTTAACGGACTTTAATAGAAAGGACTGGATGTTTTTAGCCCTTGTTTGAGCTCCGATGTTAATGGTCGCATGGTCGTTTTTAGTGCCTATTTTAGTGCCTATTTTAGTGTACTATAATGTTTTGGATGTTATATACAACATGTAACATAATTAACGCACATCCTGAAAATAGTTTGTTCAGAATCGTTTACTGAATCGGTTTATATCATTTTTAATATACTTAGGTATTTTTTCTTATGTATTTTTTCTTTAAATCTACGAAAATTATTGTAATATTAACCCTGTACAGTCAAAACAAAGTGAAATGGACCCTAAGTCAATGTAATAAGACTTTTAAAATCGCAGTTTTATTTGTATTCATACAAATTCCATCATTCAATACAAAATAAATAAAAATAAACTTTATTACAAGAAACTAATTTAGTAAATAACAATGCATATACATGTTAAATTAAAATTTCAGAGTATGTATTATGATTACAACATAATATTTTAATTGGGGTGTTTGAGGGTGTGCGTTAATTACGTTACATGTTGTAGTCAGCAATCAGTACCTTTGTGTATTGAATAAAACTGATTGTATATATAAAAATCAGCAATATTAACATGGCAGTGTCGAAATAAAAGCTTTTCCGGCTGATCCTGTAGCCTGATAGCCTATTTGATCACGTGATGGACTGATTCTGTGTATTATTGGTCGAACTGCGTCGCCATACAAACTCGGCTGGAGAATCTCCCCGCCCCCTATTATTTCACAATATATTCGCTATATTTCACTAATGCACACAAAGCTCTGCTACATAAAGTACGAAATTATTCCATCAATCCTATTTTTTCATTTAATTTACTTGATAAATGTAAAGGTTTCAAAATTTACAATTTACGTAACAAGTAATTTTAAAGGTTTCAAATTTAGAACTTAGTTGACATTTGATACCACGTTGGGCGCCATCACATTACACTTAAATAGTAATTATTAGAAAAAGGTACGAAACAATGAAATTTATTCCGCACTTGATTAACATACGGTCACCATAGCTTAGTTGGTAGTGCTCCTGCCTACGAAGCTGGTGGTCCTGGGTTCGAATCCCGGTAAGTGCAAATATTTGTGTGATGAGCACGAATATTTGTTTCTGAGTCATGGATGTTTTCTATGTATATAAGTATGTATCTATCTATATAAGTATGTATATCGTCGCCTGGTACCCATAGTACAAGCTTTGCGTAGTTTGGGGCTAGGATGATCTGTGTGACATTGTCCCCAGATATTATTATACACTTCTACTTATCAAGCTCACAATTCGGCACATAAAAATAAAGAGACTTGTAATACAGATTTTCTTTTTAAATCTACGATAGGCACCAGTCTTTCGCAAAGTAGGTATCTAGATAATTTCACAAAATGTACCACTTCATATTGTAAATTTTTGTGAGGGGATAAATAAATAAATTATTCATATCTATACAATATTAAAGTAACTAGATTTATTAACTAGTCTGTGCTGTCAGTTTTGTCACATAAAATGCTGAAAAATCCCTAAATAAATAACGAGTTACTTAGCTATTTTTTCAAAATTTTGTACTGGTGTTAAAGCCATTGAAGATACCGAACAGTTCGTGAACGGAGAAGAAATTCTCAACTACTAGTGAGCTGAACTGAGGGCCGCTGCAGTAAAAAGAATTGTACAGACGCCAGCACATCAAGCTACCCCAATCTGTCAAATCTCCACAATTGAAAGTGAACCCTATACTTATGTGATAAAGTTGAAAATCTATAAATTAAATTTGACAGATTGGGGTAGCTGGATGTGCTGGCGTTTGTATAAAGAGAGTGTGATCTCTGACACGGACTATAATAATAATAATATCTAGGGACGATGTCACACAGATCATCCTAGCCCCAAACTAAGCAAAGCTTGTACTATGGGTACCAGGCGACGATACAAATACTTATATAAATAGATAAATACTTAAATACATAGAAAACATCCATGACTCAGAAACAAATATTCGTGCTCATCACATAAATATTTGCACTTACCGGGATTCGAACCCAGCACCACCAGCTTCGTAGGCAGGAGCACTACCAACTAGGCTACGGTGATATACAATCACGGCACCATAGACTTCTGCTCTATGGTGCCGTGCCAGAGATCACACCCTCTTCTACATACAATACGTGCATACGTGCAATTCTTTTACTTCAGTGGCCCTCCGAGCTGTATCCGGTCGAGAAATATGTCTTCAATGTAAGGTTATTTTGCTAAGAAAAAAAAAGGATTTAGACATTTACAAACACCGACTGAGCAGTGCGTCATTGTGTTCACGACGCTATAACTATGTGTGTTTGTGATTTAACCCGATTTGCAAGTGATGATGGAATAAATCGTTTTCAAATCAGAGACTTGTCAATAGCTCTGATTCACTCCTTCTTTACGAGATCGATTATCCGCGCACCAGAGTGCCATTTAAAAATTATAGGAGTTGCGTTGCGAGGAGTGAGTGGAAATTCTCAGTCTAACTAATCAGAACTTTCTAGAAATATAGATCACATCGTGCAATCCAAAAACAGCAGACTTTCGTTATTCTGAAAAGTAAATTTTCAGAATAACGAAAGTCAGGGTCACTAACCTTTGCCCAAACTTATAAAAGTTTTGGCAGAGGTCATCGACCCTCACTGCTAAGCCAGAAGTCTTGGGTTCCACTCCCACCCAAGACAAATATTTGTGTGATGACCACGATTATTTGTTCTGCGTCTGGGTCTAATATGTAGGTAATTATTAGCCACAATAAATTAAAAGTATTATCAATGTACACAATCATAGTTATAATAATTATACATTAATTTCTTATTTTTTCTAATATCACTACAATTCTAATCAGAAGTTTATTATGATGTACATAAAAATATGAAGAAAAATTCGGAATTATTTAGAAATATATAATAATGTTTATGAGTTGTCTGGTTACTATAGTATAGGCTGTGCCTAGTTTGAGATCAGTATGTTAGATGTCCCATGATATTCATTTATTGAAGTTATACTTCTTTTGGCGCGATGGAGAAAAATGATGAGAGTGAATTTTTACGATGCGCGCGCACACCGACACCAAAAAATTCAACAGCATGAAGTTAGTTCTAGGTGGTATGAGAGTGAATTTTTACGATGCGCGCGCATCGTAAAAATAACAGCATGAAGTTAGTTCTAGGTGGTATGAAAATGTATGAGAGTGAATTTTTACGATGCGCGCGCATCGTGCGCGCGCATCGTAAAAATAACAGCATGACGTTAGTTCTAGGTGGTATGAAAATTGATATCTATGTTCAAGTTGTATATTAAGAAGTATAACTTCTAACGCGTGTACATAAGTACACACAAGTTTTTTTATTTCAACTTTCTTCCATGATTTATTGATCTACAGTTGGGATATTCTTTTAGACATTAACGGACCGGTTGCCGTAGTTGGTAAATGCTTGTTTTTTTCGCCGCAGATCGTGTGTGCATGAACATGTCTGTTTGTCCTGAGTCTGGGTGTACTTATCTGTATAAGTATGTATTTACAAAATAAAAATAGTATATGTATTATATCAGTTATCTGGTTTCCATAGCACAAGCTCTGCTTAGTTTGGGATCAGATGGCCGTGTGTTAATAGTGTCCCAGAATATATTAATTTTGAATGCCACACAGGACATAAATATTTGTGTGCATGAACATGTTAATTTGTCCTGAGACTGGATGTAATCCTACTAATGTTATAAAGGCGAAAGTTTGTAAGTATGGATGGATATTTGTTACTCTTTTACGTAAGAACTACTGAATGGATTTTAATGAAACTTTACAATAATATAACTTACTAGCTGTGCCCCGCGGTTTTACCCGCGTTAAATTTTATAAATTGTCACAACTCCTCCCCCGTAGGTGATAGCGTGATAATATGTAGCCGATATGTTGACCCGACCACTTAGTGATATTCATGCAAAATGTGAAGTAAATCCATGCAGTACTTTTTGAGTTTAGTCCGGACATACATACAGACAAACAGACACACAGACAAAAATTCGAAAAACTGTATTTATAAACTATATTTAAAAACGATATCGATTGTAGATGACGCCCCACGTATTCTTTTATAAAAATATTCAATGTACAGTTTTGACTTTCCTACGATTTTATTATTATGAGATACGTCAGAATAAGATAGGCTACAATTTATAAAGTTTAACGCTGCTAATACCCCGGGCACAGCTAGTTATCTATATAAGTATGTATAAAGAAAAGTAGTAGATGTGGTATATCAGTTATCTGGTTTCCATAGTACAAGTTCTGCTTAGTTTGGAATCAGATAGCCATGGCTGTGTATGAATAATGTCCCAGGATATTATTATTATTTGACCACATTGCTAGTATTCTAGTACTGACACATTTTCCATCTGACAATGAACTCGGCGTTTAATATTTTTTGTACGAAATGTCACGCACGAAAGCTCATTAAATATTAATTTATTATAAGTGGCGTGCGTCTTCGGAGAGCGTTATCTCGTCCATTCATAATGTCAGTTGTATTTTGTATTACAAACAATAATATAGATAAATCTTATTTAGCGTACTACGTTCAATACTTGTAAAAGATTTTGGGTTATCAAACGTTGATAACCTAATATCATCTACAAGTATCAACAAGTACATACATATTATATAAACAATGTACAAACGCCAGCACATCCAGCTACTCCAATCTGTCAGATTTCTTTTATAGATTTTCAACTTTATCACAAAAGCATAAGGTTCACTTTTCATTGGGGAAATTTGACAGATTGGGGTAGATTGTGCTGGCGTCTGTACATTATACATTGTACGGCATAATTGTATGTGTACGTGCCGCTTTCCTACTCACACGCACAAAGGGGAATACTGAGATATGTCCAAGGAGGTGATAGCGTAGTTTTAAGTCAAAATCGGAAAATGGCAATCTGTTCAGCACTTTGAATAATTAAATTTATTCAACCCTCGGGTATTAACATACACTTATACTTGTCAAGCTCACAATTCTGTATAAGATAGGTAGGGCACAGCGTTCATTCGCTCAAAGAGCAGCCCGACTGGGGAAATACCTCCACCTTACAGAAGACATTCCTTAATAATAACATTAATAATTTTAATGTTGTGTTTCTGCGTGTGAGTAAGGTCGCCAGAGATCATCGGGGTGGGGGGAAGGGTCAGAAACACTTGTGTGTTTGCCGGCAACACACACGTGACTCCTCTGCTGTTGCGAGTGTCCATGGGCGGCGGTGATCACTTACAATCAGGTGACCCAATTGCTCGCTTGTCGCCCTCTGATATAAAAAAAGATATACTCAAATACAAAACTGAAGAAACTAGGTTCTTTAACTCATCCGAATGTGGTCTGTTTTATCACATAAAATAATGAGAAATCCTTAAATAAATTAAATTTAGTACTATTATATAAAAAGTCACCATTCACGAATATAACTTATGAGCCAGCCATCGTCTCCCTCGCCGTATTAAAGGTACAGAGGCCAACGCCATCGCAAGCAATAACACACAATGGAAGCATGGTGAGCTGACAGCATTTTTTTTTTATATAAAGCATAATATGCGTCTAATAAATGAAACATTTAATTAACTAATAAACTCTTTCAGTAGCATTGGTTAAGGAGACTCCGTTCCTTGAAATAAACATTAAGTACTCACTTGGAATGAGATCTTTTTGACAGCAAGTGTGGCGTAGCGGTTACGACAGTTGGACGGGGGATTTGGCGGTTTGCAGGCGCTTTGGAACAATACTGGGTACCTCATAAGACCTTTGATCCGTTTAGAACCTAGTAATTATATTCAGTACTATAGATATAGGTATGAAACGATTTTGAACTACGAAACGATGTTGTTAACGGAATGGGTTGTTTCTATGAAATAAACATGACAACTATTTGTGTGACCCTTAAGTAGTTGTTCTGAGTCTGGATGTACTTTGTGTTCGTCAATTCATGTTTGTTTCTGTAATACAGACGTAGTCTTAAAGAAAAATAGAGGAAAGACTTATAGTTAGACTCTGATCGGTTAAGAGAAGTCACATGGCTATCGATTCAGCAATTCAGGATGGTGATTGGTAATGTGGATTTGATTACAAACCAAAATGTCAATAACATTAAGATTTTTCGGACGTTATCGGAAGGACTAATTTTCAATTGTATAATTAAAGAACATATATTACGGAGACGCTCAGAAACCAAACCCATTTTGTGGTCATCCATCTATTGAATGTCTGCGAAGTGAGAGCCTAAGTAGTTACTTAACCTCGCTGACCACTAACGGACCATACCATAAATAAATAGGTAACTTGATATCGTCCACAACTGACATATTTGTCTTGTAGAACCTTTATTCATTTTTTTATAATGCAGGCAAATGCCTAAACATGCCACCCACACAAAGTGTCTGCGGGGTGGGTATGTTGGACTCGTACCGACTAAACCTAAGTACCTGCCTGGGACTTCTCTTGGTGCCTGATGGGAGGGATCCCCGGGAACGCGGGTATGCTGCTTTATAGAAACCTTAAGCCTTATTACGACGGTCACCGTAGCCTAGTTGGTAGTGCTCCTGCCTACGAAGCTGGTAGTCCTGGGTTCGGTCCCGGTAAGTGCAAATATTTGTGTGATGAGCACGAATATTTGTTTCTGAGTCATGGATGTTTTCTATGTATATAAGTATTTATCTATCTATATAAGTATGTATATTGTCGCCTGGTACCCATAGTACAAGCTTTGCTTAGTTTGGGGCTAGGATGATCTGTGCGACATTGTCCCGAGATATTATTATTGTAAAATTAATGCTTTCATTGGATTTTGGACAGAATGATAAGTTTTTCTTGAAACTACACAAAATATTGACATAAAACAAGAAATACATTAAATAAATAAATATTTAGGGACTACTAACACCGCCATCTGATCCCTAACTATGCAGGAGCCTGCTGTACTATGGCAACCAGACAACTAATAAACAGACTTAATATTTTTAAATTCCTACATCATCATCATCATCATCAAATCAACCGAAAGACTGCTGGACAATAGTCACCGTTAATACCTCCTCTCATCCCGTGGGGGGACGTAAAAATCATCCCGAGGGAAATATATACACCAGAGAACGGGCAGCAGCGTTCTCCTGAGTACCATGTCCATCTTACTGCGATCGCCAACCCGTCTGCCAAGCGTGGCGATTATGGCATATCCCCTCAAATGCGTGGGCAGGCCTTCTACACGGTGGAGCGACGATCTTGTGCGGGTCGCGGGAAGCCGCTGGATGCGGGCAGCGCAGGACCGGCTATTGTGGAGAATTCCTACATATTATAGAAAAAATACATCCATACAGACCCGAAACAAATAATGGTGCTCATCACAAAACTCATCACGTAGAACCTATGGCCGCTGAGGCAGAAAGGTTCTCGAGTAGCGACCACGAACCGGAAGACGTAGCGTGAGCACGCCTCCTACAAGGTGGACCGACGATCTTGCAAGGGTCGCGAGAAGCCGCTGGATACGGGCAGCACAGGACTGGCCATTGTGGAGAGGCCTTTGTCCAGCAGTGGACGTCTTTCAGCTGATATGATGATGATGATGAAACAGTAAAAATACTAGGTATATGTTTAGTAATAATAACTTTTATATATTACTAGCTGTGCCCCACGTTAAATTTTATAAATTAACATAGCTCCTCCCCCGTAGGTGATAGCGTGATAATAATATGTAGCCTATATGTTGACCCGACCTCTTAGTAATATTCATGCAAAATTTGAAGTAAATCCATGCAGTACTTTTTGAGTTTAGCCCGGACATACATACAGACAAACAGACACACAGACAAAAATTCTAAAAACTATATTTTTGTTTTCGATATCGATTGTAGATCACGCCCCAAGTATCCTTTTAAAAAAATATTCAATGTACAGTTTTGACCGTTCTACGATTTTATTATTATATATTATTATAATTAGGGTAGGATCCTCAGCGGCGAGGATCGCGTTGCCCCTTTAACACGTGATCGGTAATCCCGTGCAAGTGATCTGACCCCCATTTCGAATTCCATCTTTTTACTTCAGCGGCCGCCTGAGCTGTGGCCCGAACCCCATAAGAGTGCCCTCAGGTATTAGTCGCTTGAATTAAGCTACTGTTTGAGAGCCTTTTGCGCTAGCGAACTTCTCGTTGTTTTCAATCTTTTATTTTAATATATGTAGCTACTATTGCTAAATGTAACAATTATAGCTTAGTAATTTGCTCCTACACGGTGGACCGACGATCTTGTGCGGGTCGCGGCAAGCCGCTGGATGCAGGCAGCGCAGGACAAGCTATTGTGGAGATCCTTGGGGGAGGCCTTTGTCCATTAGTGGACCTCTTTCGGCTGATATGATGATGATGATAATGAACTTGCAATTTATTATTTAAGAAATTAATAAAAATATATGTGACGAAACAGACCGCACGGACGGACTAATTCCAAATATTTTATTGCGTTAATTATATATTGTTTTAAACTGTGTTTATGTATTGCATTGTGAGCTTGACAAGTACAAGTATATACATACGTCACGTAGTTTCTCGGAAGGGTAAGCAGAGATAACAGATTTCTATTTGTCACGATCTTTGCGCACCTCTTATGTCTCACTTACGGTGATTGTATTCTTCATACATGCTCGCCGGTTTAGAGTACTTCTGACCTGGCCTGTCTTAAGAACATCTCCGATTTGATCAAAGAATGTTCTACGAGGTCTTCCCCTTCCGTTTTTACCCTTCACACAGGGGCTCTACCGGCTAATCAAGGTTAAAAATTACTTAATCAAACGTTAAATCGGCTTCAACGTTTTCAATCGTATCCGGACCATTTATGACGTCAAATGTGCTCATGGAAGCCGATTTAACGATTGATTAAGTCATTTTTAACCTTTATTTATTTGAACCCCATTTAATAAATCGATGTTCAGTGACTTAGCCGGTAGAGCCCCAGGCCAGGTATACTTATTTTGTCAATCTTCTTTCCTTAATCCTTTCTAAATGCCCAAACCATCTTACATACCTTTTTCAATCTTTGTGACTACATCCTGTTTCACACCACAACGCTCTCTTAGATCAGTATTTCGTATTCTGTCTCTCAAAATCTCATCACACATACTTCTCAGAGCTTGCAATTCCACTGCATTTATTCTATTTTCATTCTTTTTCTGCTGTGCTTAACTTCCGTACATTAAAGTTGGTACTAACACTCCTTCGTGCACTCGAGCCTTTTTAGGGTTCCGTAGCCATAGGGCAAAAAACGGAACCCTTATAGATTCATCATGTCTGTCTGTCTGTCCGTCCGTATGTCACAGCCAAATTCCGAAATTATAAGAGCTGTACCGTTGAAACATGGTAAGTAGATGTATTCGGTGAACCGCATTAAGATTTTTTACACAAAAATAGAAAAAGAACAATAATTTTGGGGGGTCCTCATACATATAACGGAATATCAAAATTTTTTTTCATTGTACCCATACATGTGGGGTGTTTATAGATAGGTCTTCAAAAATGATATTGAGGTTTCTAATATCGTTTTTGTCTAAACTGAATAGTTTGCGCGAGAGACACTTCCAAAGTGGTAAATAATAGAGTGTGTCCCCCCCCCCCCCTGTAACTTCTAAAATAAGAGAATGACAAAACAAAAAAAAAATATGATGTACATTACCATGCAACTAAAAACGAAAATTGGTTTGAACGAGATCTAGCAATAGCAAAATATTAGCCAAGTGCGAGCCGGAGTCGCCCATGAAGGGTTCCGTAGCAGTAAGTATTTCAGTTTATTAAATGGAAACAAATTGCAGTTTACGATTTATGACGTATTAAAAAAAAACTTTTTTTAATACGTCATAAATCGTAAACTGCAATTTGTTTCCATTTAATAAACTGAAATACTTACTGCTACGGAACCCTTCATGGGCGACTCTGGCTCGCACTTGGCCGGTATTTTTGAGACTTGCCGACTACTCATAAAGGCGTGTAATCCATTCACTCTATTCCCCGCATTTTATTATTATTAATTGGGGCTTGGTGCCTTGTTGGCATCTTGCTACCTCGACCATTTCTGATCTATTGTAGCAGAGCTCCTTGATTTGTTAGAGTTCACTGTTTAATCCTATAGCTTTAATAAACTCCCAGATTGATTGTGCAGTGAGTGTTTGTATCTCTTCCGGTTGCATGATATGCTGTCCCAAGTAGATACTTCTGTAACGCATTAATGGTCCGCACGAGCACAAAATGTGCATTGGAGTTTCCTCTGATTCTTGACAGAATCTGCAAGTCGTGCTGTCGACCAAGTTTAGGTGAACATGTGCTTATTCAGCTTGCAGTGTCCGGTGAGGATTCGAGTTAGTGCGCATGTTTTGTAACGGTTGAATTCAAGTAATTCTTTCGACAATTTTTTGTTGTAGCCCCTGATAGCCGCCTTTGAGTGTAGCGATCCAGCTGAGGATTTCCACAGGCTGCTGATGGGCGTTGGTCGTTCCCCGGATTTACTCTTCTACGAATATCTTTTTCATATTTCCCATCTCTCGTAAACAAACTTCCCAAATTATAAAAATAGAGCTGTTTTTACACAAGTTATTTATTTGGAACGGAAGCGATGTTATTTACGCAACTTTTACAACTGGCAATGTTTACTATGTATTGATACCTATTACATATTTACGATACGCATCTTCCTACTAATATTTTAAATTTAAAAGATATGTATGAGAGACAATAACAGCTGAATCCAGAAATAGGCTAAAACAAATTACTGGAGTCGGAATGATACTGAGTTTATTAAAAACTAACCGTGCCCCGCGACTTTACCCGCTTTAAACTTTGTGAATGTGTTATTCAGATATATAAGCTATAATACTACAGAGTTTCATCAAAATCCGGTCGGTAGTTTTTGCGTGAAAGAGTAATAAACATACCTTTCATAAGCAAGTTTGTGAGGGGGCACCGTAGCCTAGTTGGTAGTGATCCTGCCTACGAAGCTGGTGGTCCTGGGTTCGAATCCCGGTAAGTGCAAACATTTGTGTGATGAGCACGAATATTTGTTTCTGAGTCATGGATGTTTCCTATGTATATAAGTATTTATCTATCTATATAAGTATGTATAGCGTCGCCTGGTACCCATAGTACAAGCTTTGCTTAGTTTGGGGCTAGGATGATCTGTGTGACATTGTCCCCAGATATTATTATTATATTATTATTATTATAATTTTTTTTAATAGAATATTTTTTTTGGTGTGTTAACCAAAATAAAATATTGGGAGAACAGACTGCCATCTGATCCCAAACTAGGCAGAGAGTTACTTATATTATAGACTAGCTATGCCCCGCGGTTTCACCCGCCTTAATTTTGGCGTAAAAGAGTAACAAATACACATCCATACATCTATACCCACAAACTTGCGCATTTATAATATTAGTAGGATGTTTACCTCTAGCGGTTTTGGCAGTGCACGCCAGAATAGCTTGCAGATGGTAGATTTTTTCTACTTACTTGACACTTATCGTTATAATTTGGACAATTCACACAATATCTTTATAAATTGTAGCCTATGTGTTATTCTGATGTATAGCTATATTATTGTAAAGTTTCATTAAACTCCATTCAGTAGTTTTTACGTGAAAGCGTAACAAACATCCATCCATCCATCAATATTTACAAACTTCCGCGTTTATAATATTAGTAGGATTCAGTTTGTGTTTTATGTGATCTTATGAATGATAACCTATTTCTCTATTAAAGAACTTTATTTATATATTAAAACTTGTTAATGTCATTGCATTTAATCATATCACCAATCATATCACCACATTAAAATCCATTCGGTAGTTTTTGCGTGAAAGAGTAACAAACATACACACTCACAAACTTTCGCCTTTATAGTATTTTTGTATATATATAATATGTAAATTTTATTTATTAGATATGTAGGGAACAGTAAAACTATAACTATAAGTGTTTCTCTGTAAATAGAATTTACATATTATAAAACAACATTAAGAGCTATTGTTTCACTACTTTCAGTTCTTATAAATTACTTTTATTTAAGTATTGTAATAATATTATTTTAATGTGAAATTAGCAGAATCTCCATATTTTATCATGCTGCCAATCCGTCAATATAAACGGCCAGTCCCTTATACATAGACAAGTTTGTAAACCAAAAAGTTATAATACGGAAAACTATAAACTAAATGAAGGGTCACTTCGTTTACATCTTTTAAATAAATAAAATAAATAAATAAAAAAGGTTTTTATTCACGTAGACTTTAAAAAAGCGCTTGTAAATAGTCAGAACATGTTTGTAGTAATATAGTTGTATACATTAGATATTATTTCTAGTAACATAGATATTTAGGTACATCTTGTATGAAAACATTTATAAAATTTATTTTATTACAGAAATGATATTTAGCTAGCTCGTATCAAGTTATTGTCAAGAGATTATGTTTAATTATCTAGTTTAAGTCTAATATTTTTACTACATATTGTCAATGGTTCTGTCTATATTAAAGGTATTATTATTATGACGGACCTTGTGTTAATAACGACGGTCGCGCTTTAATGCTACCACCGGATCCAATGCGCCCCAACTGAGAAGACCCAGCGAAACAAACTCAGTGGGTTCATCTACTACCGGTTTCAACACGACCCAGTTGAGACGGTCCGGCGAAACATACTCAAGCGGGCATGAACACGGGATTTGGTCCAATTAGAGTAATTATTTAGTAGGCAAACACAATATATGCTCGATCGGTTGTCTGAATGCTTATTATTTTAGATTATATTTAGGTATACAAAAGAAAAACTTCGAAACAATAACATTATTCATTTTGAGACAGAGTCAATAATTTTAAATTAAGTATATGATAGCAATCATTTACAGATAGTTCACGTAACACAGCAGATCAGTCATGTCTATATGGCTACAAGATCTCCAGCGAGCAATGTGCAGGTAGGAAGTGAGAGCCAGACGTCTTTGTCATCGATGTACTCTTTAGTGGTGTAGTAACCCCTAGCCATAAGTATACGTTTAATATGTGTTTTAAAACTTGTGTCAGGCAGATCAGTAATTTGAGTAGGAAGCTTGTTATAAAACCTAATACAATTTCCTAAAAATGATTTATTAGTTTTGCTTACTCTAAAGCCTGGCATGGCTAGTTTGTTTTTATTCCTAGTATTTATATTATGCAGTTCATCTCCCCCCCCTCTCTAAGCTACAAAGTTTTACTATTTTATTCTACTACTGGAATAAGTTTTGTGATATGAAAGAGATTTGACTCTAACTTTTTGTGGCCCGTGTTTACTTTGTAAATTGAATTGGATATTTTGTCTACAATTTGATAAGGTCCTATTTTCAATTCATCAAATTTTTTTCGGTTTAACCGGTTTCCATTTTCAACATATACAAAATCACCAACTTTTAGTTCATAATGTTTTCTGTTTTTATCAAATCTTTGTTCATTATAATTGTGGGATTTCAAACTATTTTCTAAGGCAATTTTCCGGACTCGCAATAGATGATTATGTGTTATATTTTGTTTCAGTTCATCTGGGAGAATATCAACATTTTTTCCCTCCAATAAGTATTTTGGAGAGAAACCTGTTACACAATGTTCAGTTTCGTTATATTTTTGAGTACATTCATGAGCAATAGTTGTCCAAGCAATTTTATCTCTTCTTTCATTAATCTTGCACCGAATTTTATTAACCAACGTTTGGTTTAGCCTTTCGTTCAATCCATTTGAAAAAGGCGCATTTACTGCAGTAAAAACTACAGTGATATTTTCCTTTTCTAAAAAACATTTGAAATCTTTTGAATTTATGCCTGGATATTGATCTGATAGAATTAAATCTATTTTATAATCTTTTGTTACTTTTTGGACAAGTTTTATAAAATCATTCGCACTCTGGGTTTTGGATGTCAAAATATAGGCGTAACGAGTGAAATGATCTACTAAAAGATGTAAATATGTTTTGGTTGAACGAGCACCACCAAATCCCCCTATGGTGTCTATTGACACTATTTGAAATGGATAGGTAGCGGGACCTAAGTGAGACATTAGTCCAAACTTGCTTTTCCTTCTAGATTTATTTTTTATACAGATATCACAATTTTCGCAATATTTCTTTATATTATCCAATAAATTTTTAGCTTGATAAAAAGGTTTAATCTTGTTTTCCATTTGCTGTCTTCCTATGTGACAGTAGTAGTGATGTACATGTTTTATTATATCTTTACTGAACTCTTCAGTTAGTACAATCTTTTCATTTTTTCCTATCTTTTTATAATATATATTATGTTTGAAAATAAGTTTATTTCTATTTTGTTTAATATCCTCATTTTTATCTTGATCGTTTAGTATGTCTTTTAATTTAACAAAATTCACTACTTTTATATTACTATCTTGATTTTCATATGATTCTAACACAGGATTTCTGCTCAAAGTATCTGCTTCTATATTATATTTGCCCGGAGAATATATTATTTTAAAATTGAACTGCGACAAATAATATGTCAAATCTCCCAGTTCTTCGTCCGTTCTGGCCTTAATATTCATTTTTTCTAAAGGTTTGTGATCTGTACTATTCTGTCATGTAATTTTACAGGTTGTAACTTATTTGGGATCGCAAAGGTCCGGCCATCTGAATCCTTGATTGTCGTTACACAAATAATATTTGTTTTTACATCATCACTGGCTTTGAGCATGAACTCAAATCGTAATTTTTCCATTATTCGTAGTAACCAACTATAAACTAAATGAAGGGTCACTTCGTTTACATATAAATATTTTTTTTAGTGCGATAACAAAAGTAAAAATATTGGGAGAACTAACACACTGCCACCCGATCCCAAATTAGGCAAAGAGTTACTTATATTATAGACTAGCTGTGCCCCGCGGTTTTACTCGCGTTAAATTTTATAAATTATAACAGCTCCTTCCCCGTAGGTGATAGCGTGATAATATGTAGCCTATATGTTGACCCGACCTCTTAGTAATATTCATGCAAAAGTTGAAGTAAATCCATGCAGTCCTTTTTGAGATTAGTCCGGACATACATACAGACAAACAGACACACAGACAAAAATTCTAAAAACTGTATTGTAGGCTTCGATATCAATTGTAGATAACGCCCCAAGTATCCTTTTAAAAAAATATTCATTGTACAGTTTATACTTTCTTACGATTTTATTATATGTATAGATAAATGACACTCCAAACTTACCCCTAGAGATAAGCTTCATCGCTCAAATCACTTCGTTAGATACTCGTAGGTAGTTTTTACCTCACGACCGTTCATGTCAGCACCGAGCACCTTCGCCACATAACCCGAAGAAGACTTAAAAAGATTTGTAACTTTCTTCGGGTCACTCACACCATCGACGCTTACAGGAAGGCCAACAAAAATTTAGGTACTTTTTTAATTATAATAATAAAACATTTATTTCAGATAATTGCATCCATAGTATTGTTAGTAAATTAATCTTAAAGAGCTATGTTAGTATAAAAATAAATTTAATTAATTAGCCAACCCCTACGATTTTGCCCACCCAGTGGCTTAATATGGGGTTGTCAAACTGCTCTGAAATGGTTCTCAGAATGGTGTTGTGACTACCACGCGTCCGGTGCAGTATTGACGCCACTCTCTTGCGGATAATCGCATGGAAACCATCCGTATAGGTATCTGCAAACATTTGCGATGCACTACAGTGCCTTGGTAGTCCCAGCAACACTCTGAAACCATTGTTGTATTGAACCCGAAGGGCGTTATAAGCTTGGCGAGTATACTTAACTCTCTCAGTATCTTAACTCTGCCAGAAGTAGCGAAGATCCCCATTGCAAACAGCTTGTCCGATTCTTATGAAATTTTTATGCATGGGTGTTAAACCCCTCAGGTATCAGTGTGGCACACCCAAAATTGACACCGTTTTAGTACCAAATACCAACCCCTGTCTTAATAGCGATTAAACTATTTTTTTCTTTGCCTATTTTGATTTGTGCATATGTTTGGGTCCCTCGATGATGGGCAACAGGGAGACAACAGGACACATTAGAGTACAACAACAGCTTTATAAAAGTAGTCTTTATAAAAAAATCCACCTAGACTCCGCCAATCAGGCGCTAAGAGAAGTCAACGGCAGGTTAGGTTTAGTCGGTGCGAGTCCGACATACCCACCCGCAGATACTTTTTGCGGGTGGCATGCGTTGGCATTCCCCCTGCCTTATCAATAAAAAAATAACAAAAAAGCCCACACTAAGCAAAACTTGTAGAATGGATACTAGACAACGGACTTTATTTTGTAAATATATACTATACTAGCTGTGCCCACGACTTCGTCCGCGTGTTAATTAGTTTATTTCGTTTTATTTTGTAAAATAAAAGACTTTTTCTCAAATAAATGTAGCCTAAGTTACTCCTTATAACATCAGCTACCTGCCAATAAAAGTCCCGTCAAAATCGGTCCAGCCATTTCAGAGATTAGCCGGAACAAACAGACAGACAGACAGACAAAAATTGTATAAAACGTTATTTTGGTGTATGTACCGTATATATATTCATACTAGCTGTGCCCGCGACTTCGTCCGCGTGTTAATTAGTTTATTTTGTTTTTTCATAAATAAAAGACTTTTCTAAAATAAAAGTAGCCTAAGTTACTCCTTATTACATCAGCTACCTGCCAATAAAAGTCCGGTCCAAATCGGTCCAGCCATTTCAGAGATTAGCCGGAACAAACAGACAGACAAAAATTGTAAAAAATATTATTTTGGAGTATGTACCGTACATATATTCATATACATGTTGTAAAAATCGGTTATGTTAATATTACAAACAGACACTTCAATTTTATTTATTTGTATAGATTAATATTCATATTAATGTAGTAAAAACCGGTTATTTCAATATTACAAACAGACACTCCAATTTTATTTATTTGTATAGATTACAAAGAAAACACTGTGGGTGTTTCTAAATTAATACAAATAGCATATTCAAGTAGATTTTTTTTTAGAAATACAACCTCCGCAATAGATATAGTTATCCCTGTGTCGCGTCGCGGGGTACTTTACAAACATATAATAGACAGACACAATTTACATCCTGACTCAGAACAGCTATTTATGGGTCACACTAATAGTTGCCCAGCGCGGGACTCGAACCCGCGACACGAAGCGGCGAGGCTACTGTCTTAGCCGCTGCGCCACACGTGCAGTCTTGTAACAAAAAGTATCCCACTTTAGAGGAAAGCTATTACCGATTATACCGAGATCAGTTTTTAACAAATACCTAATATTTTGTTAGGTATCAAACACTTATCATACTTATACTTCAAAACTGCCTCGTTGGTCTATCGGTAGCATGTTCAACCGCAAGTAATGAGGTCCTGGGTTCAAATCCAGCCACAAAAGTAAATAGGGTATTTTTCTAAAAATAAATATTTCTCAGTATCAGCCAGAAGTAAGTCTGGCAGTTGCCGGTATCACACCCCCGCCTCGGAGAACACGTAAAGTTGTACCAGACCTCTTTCCGGTCGTGTTGCTAGTCGATCATCAGATCATGAGAGATGTGGAATAGAAAGTGCTCCTTTGTTTGAGCACGAACTTGTGCACTTTAATAAGTCCCGCGCAGATGGCTATCCTTCATTAAGATTGGCCGCGTGGCTGCCTTTCTACCAGGAGAATATATAATATGTACCCAAGAGAAATACTTATTTATGTATATACAGGTACAGACGCCAGCACGTCCAGCTGCCCCAATCTGTCAAATTTCTTTTATAGACTTTCAACTTTATCACAAAAGCATAAGGTTCCCTTTCAATTGGAGAAATTTGTACAGATTGAGGTAGCTTCATGTTCTGGCGTCTGTACCTACATAATGTTATGTTCATACATTAAATTGGAGATGTTCTTAAGAAGGCTAATTGGACGATTCGCACGAATCGTCGTCCTTTAAATAATATTATTTTTTCTGTAGGCGATTCGCACGAAATTAATTTATTGGTGTGCGGAGGTGTCGATTCGCACACCAATAAATTAATTTCGTGCGAATCGCCTACAGAAAAAATAATATTATTTAAAGGAGTCGATTCGCACGTTGAAATATGTAGTAGGCTATTGGCCAAAATTTTATTTTTAGGAGTAAAAAAAATAAGTTCAGTCACACACAGCCGTCCTTGATATAAAACTAAAAACGAATCCAAGTTTTAATAAAAAATATTTACTTGAAAGTAAGAAAGATTCGCATTAAATAAGTAATACTTATCACTTAAACGTGGCATATCTAAATGCTTATTAATACAAAACAATAAGAGCACGTCTGCAATATTTGCCTATTATAGGAAAAATTAAAGAGAAAGCACTATATGCTATCACGCTCACTCGCGTAAAACTATTTTCCATCACTATTTTTGATACTTTTTTATTTTTTACTTGCGGTTAGTGACACTTATCTATGTATTACTCTGTGATCGATATTTTCACATTTTATCCTCAAATCAGGTCATAGTGAGTTTAGAGGATGTTAATTAAGTACTTAGTTTTAATGTTAATAAAGATATTTTTGATTAGTTTGTATTTTTGTTTGTTTTTCTTTCGTATTAAAACACATTTTACCCTTATTACTTCTGTACTGAAGTGTACTTTAACATAAAAAAGAGCATTTCATAAAAAAAAAAATTGTGCCAATAGCCTACTACATATTTTTGGAGGTGTCGATTCGCACACCAATAAATTAACTTGGTGCGAATCGCCTACAGAAAAAAATTTATTATTTAAAGAAGTCGATTCGCACGTTTCGTTCGAGTTCAATTCGGGCGAATCGTCCAATACCTGCCAACAAGCCCTCAAGAAAGGTCAAAAGTACTCTAATTTATGAAGAATATAATGACAGTATTAGACGCAAAATAATTGTGCAAAGTTCGTGACAAATGGAAATCCGTTGTCTTTGCCTACCCCTCTGGGATACATGCGTGAGTCTGTTTTTTTGCCTAGGAGGCTTTCGCTGCTTCATCGGACTATAAAGGCGAGCGAGGGTTCCAGCCGTTTAGCTAAACTACAAACTAAGTACCCGGGCCGGAGAGCACACCCTGTGGGGTTCGAACCTCGACTCTGGGCGGTTACTGTCGGGGAGATTCAAGAGAGGGCGTATCATGTTAGGGATGTTTTGTGTAACTTTCACTCTACGTTAATACGCGACGCGGGCCTCTCTTCTGATGTGGGTTCCGAAGGGGCATTTTATCGATTCGCTATGCAAACTAAGGGTCATGGAGGGCGTTGGTGGTCGCGACGCTTTCGCGGTCGGACTCTGGTGCGGCGAGTACGAAGTAGGTATCGGTTGGGTGAGTCTGTGTATGTATTAATACAACATGTAACTTAATTAACGCACATCCTGAAAATAGTTTGTTCAGAATCGTTTACTGAATCTATTTATATCATTTTAATATAGGTAACTTTTTATTCCAAAATAATTAAAACTACGGAAATTATCGTTATTTTAACCCTGTATAGTCAAAACGAATTAAAATGGACCGTAAGTCCAAGTAATAAGACTTTTAAAATCGCAGATTTATTTGTTTTCATACAAATTCCACCATTCAACACAAAATAAGGAAAAATAAACTTTATTCCAAGAAACTAATTTAGTAAATAACAATGCATATACATACAATATTACATGTTAAATTAAAAATTTAGTGTAGATATGTATTATGGTGTTGCTGTGTGGTGACGGCGACAAATACCAGAATCAGAATATCATCACCCCATCTCATCCCGTGGGGGGCGTAGAAGTCGACCCGAGGGAATATCTACTAGAGGATGGGCAGCAGCTTCCTTCTGATTACTATGACCATCTTACTGCGATCGCCAACCCGCCTGCCAAGCGTGGCGATTATGGCATATCCCCCCAAAACGATTCTTGAGGGAGGCTTGTCCAGCAGTGGACTCATTTAGCTGTAATGATGATGTATTATGGTGTGTGGCGGCGACAAATATTAGAATCAGAATATCATCACCCCATCTAATCCCGTGGGGGGCGTAGAAGTCGACCAGAGGGAATATCTCTCAGAGGACGGGCAGCAGCTTCATTCTGAGTACTATGACCATCTTACTGCGATTGCCAACCCACGTGCCAAGCGTGGCGATTATGGCATATCCCCCCCCAAGACGGTTCTTGAGGGAGGCTTGTCCAGCAGTGGACTTATTTAGCTGTAATGAAGATGATGTATTTTGACGATCACCGTAGCCTAGTTGGTAGTGCTCCTGCCTACGAAGCTGGTGGTCCTGGGTTCGAATCCCGGTAAGTGCAAATATTTGTGTGATGAGCACGAATATTTGTTTCTGAGTCATGGATGTTTTCTATGTATTTAAGTATTTATCTATCTATATAAGTATGTGTATCGTCGCCTGGTACCCATAGTACAAGCTTTGCTTAGTTTGGGGCTAGGATGATCTGTGTGACAGGGTCCCTAGATATTATTATGATTACAACATCATATTCTAATTGGGGTTTCTGAGGGTGTGCGTTAATTACGTTACATGTTGTATATTGGTTTAGATAAACCCAAACTAGATAAAAAGAATGAACCATCACGGGATTCCACTAGTATTCTCTGACGCGCGTCGCAGAAATTTCCAGTTCGTTATGTATCTGATAAGATCCTACCTAATTTAAAGTACGAGGCCAAATTCGATAAACATAGTATACTTACCCTTTCCCCTGCAGTGGGGATATATTTGCCATGGCATTTTGAACTCTGTTAACCGGTGATAAAGTTGAAACCAATAGACTGTAAACATACCTTACTGCCCATATATACATATTGCTTTATTAAGGGCTAAGGCGTGTACTCCGCCGCAAGCTATAAAACTATTGTGAGCACTATTTTCCGATTGTCCAATCGGTGAAGTCAAGCACATATGACCGTCAAAGTGGTTTAATTTTAGAGCGTGTCCGCGCTTCGGATGGCTCGTTAAGTGGTCTCGGTTGTAGCCATTAAGGAATAGTCGTTAAGCCACGTCAGAGTCCTATTGGGTGGTTTGAATAACTCTGACACTAGGGTAGGCCAATACGATAACTTGCTGACGTAAAGCCATGTCAGAGAGTTGAACAACTCTGACGTAGCCTAGCGTCAGAGTTGTGTACTACAATTTATACAATTTACCTATAATGACAGGCCGGTTGATGTGGTTCGTAAATGCTTGCCTTTCACGCCGCAGGTCGTGGGTTCGATTCCCACACAGGACAGATATATGTGTGCATGAACATGTCAGTTTGGTCCTGAGTCTGGGTGTAATTATCTATGTAAGTATGTATTTACAAAATGAAAGATATAAAAATATGAAAAAATAAAATTGTAAAATATCAGTTATCTGGTTTATATATTATTATAGGCATAGTACCTACAAGCTCTGCTTAGTTTGTGATCAGATGGTCGTGTGTTAATAATGTCCCAGGATATTATAATTATTATAATTTTTTGAGATTATTAATCACATATATTTACAACACAACCTAAAGAAATAGGAATTAACTATTTTTTCTATCGTCATCATCATATCAGCCGAAAGACGTCCACTGCTGGACAAAGGCCTCCCCCAAAGATCTCCATAATTGCCGGTCTTGCGCTAATCGCATCCAGCGGTTTCCAGTTTTTCCTATATTTAGTAGTTATTTAAAAACATATTGCTGGCGATTCTTTAGTTTAGACCAATAAACCAATTTAAATTACATTACATCCTTCTTATATCCTTTCAATAATTTTTCAAACTACCCTACAACTAGATACGCCAAATGGTTAATATATTTAGTACTCGCTGTGCCCCGCGGTTTGACCCGCCCTAAACTTTATAAATTATCACTGCTCCTCCCCCATAGGTGATAACGTGATAATATGCCTATATGTTGACCCGACCTCTTAGTAATATTCATGCAAAATTTGAAGCAAATCCGTACAGTACTTTTTGAGTTCAGCCCGGACATAGATTCAAAGATTCAAATTCATTTATTCCATAAAAATTTTACATTTATATGGAATCGTCATATTTTTTTTACCCTACCGTGCAGTGCATGACGTGGCAGCTACTGAGAAACACTGCCAGAAAACTCAGTAGGAATCCTTTTTTTTTAATAAAATATACTTAAGATTAATTATAATCATGTGTGTTGACTCAGAACAACGCAATCCCAAGCACTTTTATCACTTAAATAATCAGAAATTTTGTAATATGCCCTGCTACACAATTTGGCTTTAATAATTATTTTAAACTTATTCGTAGACAATTCTCTAATATCATTGGGAAGTTTGTTATAGAATCTTATACATTGCCCCATACAAACAGACACACAGACAAAATTTCAAAACACTATATTTTTGGCTTCGGTATCGATTGTAAATCACGCGATCACGCGCCAAGTACCTATCCTTTTAAAAAATAAACAATTTGAGTGAATTTTTCTCTGTAAGCGATTACTGTAATCTTTTGAGAAAAATAGATATCTTTAACCGTAATATACCTCGTATAAAAAGAACAGGGCATACAGAGAACTGTCAAATTACTAGATCGAAACCAAAGATCTTATCTTTGGTCGAAACATATTAACGTGTCACTTTATTTATTTTTTAATTCAATTTAACGGCTCTGGCTTCTTCGGCCTATTGAGCCTTCAGTAAAATATATTTTTATTTCATTAATTTGCAGCATTAAGTCAAGTAATACATAGTCCTTGTCCTTCCAGGTTCTACCCCAGTAAAGCAGCCGACTCTTCACTAGAGACTTAAATGGAGTTTTAGATTCAACACAGAAAATTCCCAATTCACGGCACTAAGGCACTTTCCTCCACTTGTGTACGTTGTCGAAGATATTACGTCTAAGAATCGACCATATTTACACATAATTATAGGCCAATTTCTATCATCTCGCAATTTGCAAAGTTATTTGAAGGTCTCATTTACAACGTAACTTAGTCACATATACGTCACTTAATAAATCCTCGACAACATGGCTTTGTTTCTAATCGCTCAACTACATCAAATTTAATTAAATATACGACATTTATTACTGAAGCTTTGGAAGCAAGAGGTCAAGTTGACGCAGTTTATACTGATTTTGCTAAAGCCTTTGATCGCGTAGATCACTCCATTCTTTCTAAAAAATTAAGTCAAGCAGGAATACATGGACCTTTATTGCGATGGTTCGAAAGTTATTTGAGAAATCGCTGTCAGTTTATCGTGTTAGCAGGTTACGAATCTGTCCCATTTATACCAGGATCCGGTGTTCCTCAGGGATCTAAATTAGGCCCTTTACTTTTTTTAATATTTATTGATAACTTACTCGACTCATTGCATTGTGATTGCTTGGCATATGCTGACGACTTGAAGATATTTTATGAAATAAAATCGTCAAGCGATTGTATAAAACTACAAAACGATTTAAATATTCTTCAAAAATGGTGTGTGGATAACAGAATGTCATTGAACATTAAGAAGTGCCAATACATTACATTTACCAATAAAGTAAAGTTTATAGATTTTGGATACCATATCGCCGGATTCCAGCTGGACAGAGTATCAGTTATTCGTGATCTAGGAATCATTTTCGATGCATCGCTATCGTTTCGCCAGCATATTGACCAAATGATTCTCAAAGCTAGGAAGGCACTGGGCTTTATAATCAGAATGTCTAAACCTTTCCGTAATGATAGTAGTGTCATTCTGTTGTACAATGCTCTGGTCAGGAGTGTTCTAGACTATTGCTCAAGTATATGGTCTCCCTATTATGTAACACACAGTGCCAGTGTTGAATCTATCCAAGCTCGCTTTGTCAGGTATATTTGCACAAGAAATGGATTACGGAGATCTATTCCTGAATATGAAGACAGATTGGCGCATTTTAAGATGATAAGCTTAAAGGAAAGACGTGATATATCAGACTTATTATATCTTCACAAAATAATAAACGGTAACGTCGATGCTGAACTTATTAAATATTTTCATTTTAAACTTCCCCATCGCGTTATGAGACAACATCGTGTTTTTGATATACCTGTTTCCACCTTAAATACAACATTTAATAGTCCTCTCACACGTATTGCAAGGCTTTATAACGAACTGACTAAATCAACTAACAATAAAGTAGATATTTTCTCCGTGACTTTTTTAACATACAGGCACTTTCTTTTGAATAATACTAGTTGTTTTTAATTTAATTTAATAGTTGTTTTTTCTTTATCGGTTTAGATAACGTTGTAGGTTATTGTTTGTGAACCTCAAATTTAAATGTTATCACAATCAATGCCATGCATACCTGTAAGTTGGGTAGTTACTACATAAGTGCTATATTATTAGTGTAATATGAATTGTTTCCATGTAATTATTCTGTTGGTGTGCTAAATAAATAAATAAAAACTCAAATTTACACCAGTTTTTGAAAATGAAACAATGCCTCGATGCAACTTTTTCCGCGTTGGCGCCAAAAAATTCCATATTGTAATTAGTTTATTTGGTATTGCCACAGAATAAAAAGTATTTAGGTATTGCTTGGAATCGGGTGCTTTAAAATTAAAATGTGTATCTTAATATTTAGAAATTTTAATCTTTAATGCCTACATTTGAGATTAACATTTCTAAATATTCAGATACACATTTTAATTTTAAAGCACCCGATTCCAAGCAATACGTAGGTATATACTATATTATAGGAAAATTCAAGGTGAACGAACGAACCAAACGCTCGTGTGGCGCAGTTGTTAAGAAAGTCGCCACAACACTTCTTGTCCTAAGTTTGATTCCAAGCCACAAGATAACTATTTGTGTAAGCTATAAATAAGTAGTTGTTCTGTCAATGTCAATTATACGTTTGTAAAGTACCCCCCGACACAGGGATTCAATTTACTGGTGCGGGCGTATTCGTTTCTCTTTTTTTTTAATAATAAAGAACCTGTTTAGTTTTGAGTGATTTATCTCTCATGACTCATGAAGTATACATGACAATCATCATCATCATATCAGCCGAAACAAGTCCATGACAAAAGGCCTCCTCAAAGATCTATATATGCCAGTCTTGCGCACAAGATCATCGGTCCATCTTGTAGGGGGGCTGCCCACGCTGTGTCTTCCGGTTCGTGGTCGCCACTCGAGAACAGTTCAGTTGAGAACAGACATATAATAATAATAATATCTAGGGACAATGTCACACAGATCATCCTAGCCCCAAACTAAGCAAAGCTTGTACTATGGGTACCAGGCGACGATATACATACTTATATAGATAGATAAATACTTAAATACATAGAAAACATCAATGACTCAGAAACAAATATTCGTGCTCAACACACAAATATTTGCACTTACCGGGATTCGAACCCATAACCACCAGCTTCGTAGGCAGGAGCACTACCAACTAGGCTACGGTGACCGCCGTAATTAGTTTATTAGTTTTGCCTGTGCCATATATGTAGACACAACGGAACCCGCCTCAAGCCTCTGCTGTCCGTCCGTCTATCCGTTTGTCTGACTGCGGGCTGTATCTAATGAACCCTAATAGGTAAAAATCAAATTTTTTATTAGCGTATAATAAAAATAAAATAATGTTGACGGGCCTGTTGGCGTGGTTGGCAAATGCTTGCTTTTAACTCCGGAGGTCGTGGGTTCAATACCCACCCAGGACAGATTTGTATAAGTATGTATTTACAAAACAAAAGTAGAAAATGTAGTATATCAGTTATCTGGTTTCCATAGTACAAGCTCTGCTTAGTTTGGGATCAGATGGCCGTGTGTAAATAATATCTATAGCCGCACGTAAAACAGATTTCTGGCGTGGCGACGCGTCGCCACGCTATACGATAGTAGTGTGTACGGTGTGGCGACGCGTCGCCATGCGCAATCGACTTTTTATTTTATCATTATGACATATTTAGTTCCTATCACAATATGTTCTTTTCTGCATATTACTTTTACAAAATAATGTCGATGTTTCACATCTGCCAGGCGTCCCGTGACGGCTCACATTTTTTTATAATTATTATTTTATATAAATATCTTGGTACAACTAATACACTGCCGTCTGTATATATTATCTATAGATAAACTACATACAGACACAGAACAAAACAAAATTAATCATGCTCATCACACAAATATTTGTCATGAGTGGGGATCGAACCCACGACCTCTGGCGTAACAGTAAACACTAGAACAACAGCCCAGTCAAACCGTTAAAAACAGTCAACAGTTAAAAAAATAAGATAATAATTTATTGATGTTACGCATTGTAAACACCATTTATTTTATACTAGCTGTGCCCCGCGGTTTTAGCCGCGTTAAACTTTATACATTACGAGCAGTGCCCGCCGACTTATTTTTGTGCCTGCCCTTTTGTTCCGCGTAATCATATCATATCAGCCGAATGACGTCCACTGCTGGACAAAGGCCTCCCCCAAAGATCTGCACAAGATCATCGGTCCATCTTGTTTGGAGCCTGCCCACGCTGCGTCTTCCGGTTAATGGTCGCCACTCGAGAACCTTTCTGCCCCAGCGGCCGTCGGCTCTACAAGCTATGTGCCCTGCCCACTGCCACTCCAGCTCGGCAATTCTTACGGCTTTGTTGGTTACTTTGGTTCGCCTGCGGATCTCAACATTTCTGATTCGATCTCGCAGGGAAACTCCAAGCATAGCCCTTTCCATTGCTCTTTGGGTGACCTTGAGCCGCCTGATAAGGCCCATAGTGAGCGACCACGTCTCTGTTCCGTAAGTCATCACTGGCAACACACACTGGTCGAAGACTTTCGACTTGAGAGACTGCGGTATTTGGGACGAGAAGATATTACGTAGCTTCCCGCGTAATACTTCGGGATAAATTATGGATTTTTTTCATAGCCTATGACACTCCACAATAACGTAGCTTTCTATTGGTCAAATAATTTTGGAAATTAGTTCAGTATTGGATTGCCTGGATTACCCCTTACAACGTCACAAACGTTACCTCTTTATAATATTAGTATAGATAGCCTATGTGGTAATCCAGGGTGTCAGCTAACTCCATACCAAATTTCATTAATATCGCTCCAGCCGTTTGTTTAGACGTGAAGAAGTAACAAACATACACACTCACACTCAATAACTTTCGCCTTTATAATATAAGTATTCACGAACACACAAAGCAATACATAAATTTTTAATATAATTATTTATTTGTATATATAATTGATATTTTGTTGGAGACGGGGAATCAGCTTAAGTTGTTCCACAAAGATTTTTAAAACATAGTAATTTTGCAGACGGTTTGTATTTGACGGACCGGTTGGTGTCGCATCGTTGTTAGACACTTTCACGCCGCCGCGGCGCCGGTCGTGGGTTTGATTCCCACCCAGGACAGATATTTGTGTGCATGAACATGTCTGTTTGTCCTGACTCTGGGTGTAATTATCTGTATAAGTATGTACAAAAGAAAAATAGTGTATGTAGTATATCAGTTATCAGGTTTCCATAGTACAAGTTCTGCTTAGTTTAGGATAGATGGTCGTGTGTGAATAATGTCCCAGGATATTATTAGTTTTAATTTATTCCACAATATTTTTCAATTAACCATTTTCTTACTCGTGGAGAACTTTTATCGTATTTCTCTTGATTATGGCCATCTTAATCATTTTGTTGTTAAATGCTGTTGTTTTTTCTAATAACGTAAATAGATTACATCACCCGTTGCCATAAATCTAATTATAGTCGAAGTCGCGGAAACTGCTAGTCAGATAAGATATGGTTACTCTTTATTGTACTCGAAAATATGACTAGAAAGAAGAATAACATTAAGCATTACAATATGCTACAAACGGCAGCATTATCACTAAATATGATCTCTTCCATACAACTTTAAAATACATAATATCTCACTTTTGAATCACAACCGTGTCTTAACTGAAGCTGTGACAAAAAAATCTAAATAATGTGTTGCTGCACTTAAGCGATTCGCATAGTACACCGCATCACGCAGCGTAGCGCGGGAGTTCGTTATTTGCAAGTATCTGTGTTTGTATAGAAAACACGCGTAGTGCAACACACAGAAAACGCATTCACGCGCAGTGTTGCAGATCACGCGCCTACATGCGGAGGAACATAAACCCCGCGCGTGGGTGCGGGGCGAGACGCAAGCACACCAAGCCCTGCAGTGCCGTGCGTGATTTTGGAAGGGTTTGACGTGTATTGGTCACCACAGCCAACAGCATTCAAAGAAATGAGTCAGAGCCGCCATGAATTCCCAAAATGCAACATCGCTCGTGAGTCCTTAAAAAAACCCGCACGATGATGCATACTCGCACTCCCGCAAGTACGCGAGTAGATGCGTCGACATGCAATATGCAGCGTGGTGCGTGGCAGTGTGTTATAACAGCGCGTGAATGCGGAAACAACCGCACGATGATGCAGATTAGCACTCCCGCAAGCACGCGCGTAGATGCGTCGACATGCAACATGCAGCGTGGTGCGTGGCAGTGTGTTAACACAGCGCGTGAATGCTCTCTGTGTGTTGCACTACGCGTGTTTTCTATACACAGATACTTGCAAACAACGTAAAAACACGCACTCCCGCACTACGTTCCGTGATGCGGAGCAGTGTGCGAATCGTCTTAAACACCCTTTATTGTAAACCATAACTTAAATTAAAATGTACGTACATAGATAAGGTACAAAGGGCGGTCTTATCGCTACTGCGATGTCTACTAGACAACAAAGTATGGAGTGGATAGACGAAGGAAAGGGGAAACTGGGTAGATAGGTGTAACAATAGGTCAACATAATGTAAACTTACACTTAAATAATAAAATCCTGGGAAATAACATTTTTAAACGGACCAATAACTTTTTACATATTTTTTAAAAATATGTCTATAGATTGAGCTAGTTTTGTTGGACTGTACAAGATTTGCCGTAATAATTTGTTGAAGACTAGGCATTTTCAGTTTGAGGCTCATAACATACTTCATACTTGCGTAGTCTAAATATTCCTTATACAGACATTTTGAAGCCGCTCAAGTTTGTCAAGTTGTGCTTCTGTGAGATCAAGATAGCTGGTATCGGCACCGTCAAGGATAGGAAGAACGAGGGATTGAGCCAGCGCAAATTTTGTGGCAGTGGGTAGAAAGTAGCGTAGTCTACGTAAGAACCCTGCAGAGACATAAAACTTGAGAGGTGTCAAGGGACACCCGGGTGGAACGAAGTTATTTCTTATTATTTATTATGTACAAAAAACCTGTATACACTCATCAAAAATAATCGTCGCGACACCACACTGTTCAATGCGAAATAGAAATGAAAATATCTGGCTTGCTTTCTATAAGAGAGAGAGAGACAGACAGAGAAACAGACAGAGAACACAACAACTTTTCGTAAGATTTTTTTCCGTCTAGCCCCCTTTCACAACGCGCGATAAGGAACTTCGTTCCAAAACCTTACGACAAACTTCTTGCAGCTGTACTCCCCAACTTATAACTTATTGTCAATGATTTCCCAGAATTTTTACTTCTTCACCACAAGATATTACGACGTCGTTGAATAAAACTGGTAGAACCTGAGACCAGGCTATCTTTGAAATTATCTTGGGGCCACCAATAACTGTAACCTGCGTCTTTGTAGAATTCACATTCAGTCCGTATTGCTTAAAAAGTACCTCATAGACGTAAACGAGTATGTCGTAGAAATATCTATTTGTTATTTCCATTAGCATTTCAGAATTTGTTATGCTTATAATAGTTTCATAGCTGACATAGGCCGAAGAATTCTTAAGTGGCAGTGGGTGGGGCACGTAGTTCGCAGAACCGACGAACATTCGGGCGAAAAGGTTCTGGAGTGGCGACCAGGAACCAGAAAACGCAGCGTGGGTCGCTGGAAACCGCTGGATGCTGATAGCGCGAAATCAGCGATTGTGGATAGCTTTGGAAAGAGGCCTTTATCTAGCCCTGGATGACTTTCGGTTGATCTGATGGTGGTAATAAAAGTTTCACTAGAATATCTTGTAGATTTTATAGTGAAAAACTGTCTAACATCGATATTAGCAGTGAAAATATGTCTTTAAAGTGTACTTAAAGTGTATTTCCGGGATGAAACTAGAATGATAGTATTATCTCAGAGCAATGTTTACAAACATATTTCTTGTAATTCTACGACTGAACTATTAATTGCATTTGATGTAATATAAATTATAATAATACTAAAGATCATCTTCGATAAATCTAATCTAATGTATCTCATTAAGGAAACTAAGGGGAATACAGTCACTTTGTAGGCATAGATTTGAATGACTGTTTGTTTCAAAATAAAATGAATCATTACGTCATCAGAATGACGTACACTGCTGAAAAAAAGTCTCATCAATAGATTTCCGCAATGGAGTTGTGTCCATGATTTCGCCACGCTTGGGAAATGGGTTGGCGATCGCAGTATGAGAGTCATAGTACAGACGCCAGTACATCCAGCTACTCCAATCTGTCAAATTTCTTTTATAGATTTTCAACTTTATCTCATAAGTATAAGGTTCACTTTCAATTGGGGAAATCTGACAGATTGGAGTAGCTTGATGTGCTGGCGTCTGTACACAGAGAGACGCTGCTGCCCGTTCTCTGGTAGATATTCCCTCAACTTCTACGTGCCGCATGGGATAGTAAATATGTTAATTTCTCTCACAAAGATCAATTTTAGGGGGCCTTCGTCCAGCTGTCGTTATCTATAATAACGACATCTGGACGAAGGCCCCCTAAAAGCTTTCCCCAATAGAGCCGAGTCTATCATTTGGAGGGATATGCCATAATCGGCTAGTTTGGAAAAAGGGTTAGCGATGTTGGTTAAAGTACACAGGGAGACGCGGCTGCCCGTTCTTTTTTTTCTTGTTTTTTTATATAATAATATGGCAAACGAGCAAGTGGGTCATCTGATGGTAAGTGATCACCGCCGCCCATGGACACTCGCAACACCTGAGGAGCTGCAAGTGCGTTGCCGGCCTTTAAGAAAAGCATAGGCTCGCTTCTTGAAGGTTGCCATGACATACCGGATCGGAAATACATCCGCAGCTAATTGATTCCACAGAGTGGTAGTGCGCGGCAAAAAGTTTCTTGTGAAACGCACAGTGGTGGATGACCATTCATCCAGGTGATAAGGATGAAATTTCCACTTTTGGCGAGAGGGTCTGTGGCGGAATCTGGCGGCAGGTATAAGCTCGAACAATTCCTCTGAACACTCCCCGTGATCGTTCTCTTTGGAGATATTCTTTAGGGACGACTTCTCCAACCCTGATGTGATGAGATGGGAATATTCTTTAACTTAACCACACTGAAAATAACAAAAAATTGTAACTAATACTATAAATAATAATAAATAATCCTACTAAAATTATATATGTGAGAGTTTGTATCTTTTGATATTTAGGTGTTGGCATGTTTGTTGCACAATCAAGCAATCACGGCTGAACGGAATTCGATGAAATTTGGTGTACATATAGTTTATTGCGCCTTCCGGTACGAAGACGCTGCATGGGCACGCCGCCTAGAAGATGGACTGATGATTTTACGGGGGTAGCTGCAACCCCTGGACACGGGTAGCGCAAGACCGGCAATTGTTGAGATTTTTGATTGAGGCTTTTATCCTGCAGTGGACGTCTTTCAGCTGATATGAATTAGTTGTAGCATTAAAACGGCTGATGCAAAGCGCCACAAGATCTCCACAGATGAACAACTGACCCTCCTCTTCGCAAAGTATCCCTAGGTAGCTTACTAAAATATAGGATACTTATTGTTTAGAAAAATGTTGGGCTCTTACGGAAGGTTCGTGATGGATGAAACTATTGCTTATTTTTGTTATACATGTTTCATTTCTTTGTCGAGCAAATTCTTAACACAACGCGGGCGAAGTCGCGAGTAGAAGAAAGTTGCATTACAAAATCTTAACAGTTAAAAACGTCTAATTTTACATTTATATTTCAAAATGGCTACTTTTTGTTTTTTTATACCTCAAATTGGCTGGGGAAGCCAGAAACCTTCGCACGACGAGGGTATATTATTAAGTCAATGACAATAGATCAAGATGGGTAGTCAGATAAATGAGGCATACCTTGGGGGATGATACTGGCCAATCCTAGTAAAACCAACCCCCTCACCTCACGTCTCTGAGCTGAGGTTCAAATGCATCCTTGCAGCATAGCTGCATATCTCTAGTGGAAAAGCACCCTAAGGCTGATTTCAGAGTCGCGCCGGCGAGCGGCGCCGTCCAAACGCGCGCGCTTACAATTACACTAGATAGTAGTTGCGTTTCACAGTCACGCAGTTCAAACGCGCCGCATGTGACACGCGCGCCGTCGGCCAGCGCTGCCCGAGCTCCTCTACTGGCAGCTAGCGTTTCAGAGTGACGCGTCTCGCATGCGCCGCTGTTGAGACGCGCTGGCCGCCGGCGCATGCCGCGTGCGTCACTCTGAAAGCAGCCTAAGTCTCCTGGGTTTGCTGTAAGTCATGCTAAAAAAGAAAAATAAGTTATACTGTTCTGAGATTAAAATAAAACATTTGATTATATTCTGTTTGGAATCAACCTGGAGCGTAATCTATAAAGATTAATGATTATATATAAAGATTGTACCTTCTGTAGCTCCTTTTGTTGGTTGCGTCCTTTGTAGTTCGCTTACCATCATAAAAGATGCATTTAACTTTATCTGAACGGTGTTTTCTGGGGAAATCTGCGTCCCAGTGAGCTTCTGCGCATTTTACACATTTTGGTTCTCTATGGCAAAATATCTTGGCATGACTAATGGTGACACTGCAACGCAGAATTTCATGAATGTTGGTGTAGGAGTCTCAAAGATTATCATTCTGTTAATTACCCTTGTTATTTTATAAATTTCTTTATTGTTTGTTTGAGTTTTTAGGTCCAAAAAGGATATATTAAGTGGTCTTTCTGTGTTTGATATTCCAGATGTATCTTACTTTATGTTGTAAGTCTTCCAGAGATGATTTTATTTCTTCGGTATCAGTAGAGGGGTGAATACATACATATAAACAGTTGTAAAAGATTCTGCTGATTTCACTGCTGACAAGCCCTGTAGGAAATATTTTGATTTAATAATCACGTTGTATGGCATCTTCTACCATTTTTGTTAATGGTTGAATTTTATTAACTTTGTCATCAAAAATTGGTGGAGGTATGATTTGCTTCACTGCAGTAGAACTTTGCTCTTCTTGGCGTGTGACATATTCTAGTTGGGCAAAGCTGTTAGATGTTGATACAGGTGGTATCTTGGATGGGGCACGCCACGATAGTGGCGGTAAGACCCATCATGGAGGAATGGCTGGAGAGAAGGCACGGTGCCCTCACTTATCGGCTTACGCAGGTACTCTCGAATCACGGGTGCTTCGGGAAGTACCTGCATCGGATAGGCCGAGAAGAGACGCCCGGTTGTCACCATTGTGGTGGCTCCGTTGACACGGCGCTTCACACATTGGTGGAATGCTTAGCTTGGGAGACACAGCGCCGTGTTCTCGGGGCTGCAATGGGTGCGGTTGACATCTCGCTTGCAACGGTGACTGGATTTATGGTTGCAAGCGAGAGTGCCTGGAATATCGTCGCCACTATTTGCGAGGAGGTGATGGTTGCAAAAGAGTTGGCGGAGCGAGAACGATAGGCGTTATCTTCCCGCTCAAGCCGCGCCAGGAGAACCGGTCGTCGGAGGGCGTATATCGCCAATCTCCAGCCTCCATGAGGAGTGGCCCGTGGGCGGTGGACTTAGGGCAGTCCACCGTCCGACCAGAATAGGCCCGAGAGGGTGGCGCGTCGTGTTACGTGCGCGCCTCTATTGAGAAGGGGGTGCAAGGATGCCGTAGGAAGGAAGTGGGGCTCATTTATAGTTTTTTTTTGTCGGTACTTTAGTCGGTAAATCCAGCCGTACCATCAGGCTGGGAGTCCGACATACACCGTCGCTTCCCCAGCGGCAGGAGATCTATAAAGGATTTCCCCACGTAAAAAAGGAGTGGTCTTGGATAGACAATAAGAATTCAATTTTAATTGTTTTGGTCTGGACTGGTTTGATTACGTGAATTTGGAGTCTTCCAGTCATCAATTTTACCCCTAATAGGCTTGGTTGTGTTAAAGTTGTTAGGCTTTTAAGAGGGATTTTTAGTACGAATTAGCTAATGATGTATCAACTCCTAGCGACCTATTATTTCCTCCTATTTATTTCTCATATAAATTAATATGCAAATTTTCTAAAATTGATGTGGCAACACTTTAACTTGTGACAACTGTCAGTTATCACTTCTCCGAATAAAGGGTGTATAAAATATTAATGTTCCCTGACATTGTCGAAATTGTCATTGTTTATCCACAAAAGCCATTATAGAGCAATTTAATAGAATTATTATTAATTTTGACAGCTAAAATTATTACCGATTGGTGAGAAGAAAATGCAGAGCTTTATAAAATTTCGTTACAAACGATAACAGTGATACAATTGATGATTTCGCACATTTTCGTGAAAGTTTCACAATGTACCTACACTCCGATATATATATAATTAGCTGTGCCCCGCGGTTTTACCCGCATTAAACTTTATAACTTATAGCCTGTGTTATTCCAGGGTGTCAGCTAACTCCATACCAAATTTCATTAAAATCGCTCCAGCCGTTTAGACGTGAAGAAGTAACAAACATACACACTCACAAACTTTCGCCTTTATAATATTAGTAGGAATACACTAAATGTTTTGGCACTAACTTTTCTTCAGCAAGAGCTTTGATATCTAAAACCATATATATAAGTTGCATTGAAAATTCCCTCTGACGATTAACAAAATATACCTATATATAGAACTAGCTACCCCGCCGTATTTCCCGCGTTAAACTTTATAAATAATAGCCTATTTGTTACTCGGATATATAAGGTATATTCCGACAAAGTTTCAACAAAATCCGTTTCGCAGTTTTTGCGTAAAACAGTAACAAACATCCATACTCACAAACTATTAGTAAGATTGCTTTTCCCACGGATGGCATTCATAGCGCGTCACTTCCAAACATAATTTGTTCGTATTGTCGTGGTTTGACAACATTCTTTATAAAGAAATTCTATAATCATAGATAGTTTCATGTTTTTAATTTCTTTATTCTTTTAACTTACACCCTTGCAGAGTCGGGTCGCTAGTAAAACAGCAAGATATGTCGGAGATGTAGTGGGGAGTTCATTAAATAACGACTCGGGACAGTAGAATCGAATGTTTGCGTTATTTGAGTAACAAATTGTAGAGGCATGGTTGTCGGTGGTTTGACGCCTCGGGCTTTTCATTCATCATTCCTGCCAAGGTACATATATATCGGCGCGTACACCCGCGCCCGCGCCACTTCGACACGCTCCGTCACGTCATTGCGCGCGCTAAACACTTTTTTGCAATTAAAAATCTCCGTTTTATTTCGTTTATAGTTAATTATCTATTTGTGATAAACATGAAGCAAGAGTTGTTTGTATTTCTCGCTATGTGTGCCTTAGCCTACGCATTCGCGCCAAGAGATAAGGTAAGTGAATCGAAAAAAAAAATATTGATAATAGTTTATGATGTTTATTTATTTTTGTTTGTGATTTAAGGTTTTGACGTTAAAGAAAGTTGTTTTTGGTTTTGTGAGACAGTTATATTTACGTTCAAGACATTGAAGAATATACCTTACTACGTCTAATTTAAAAATAAACGCTGTATTAATTCGTAAGGACGGAAAATCTATAAGTATTTATAGCAGACACCATAAACGCGGTTATAAATTCGTATGTTTGTTCATTGTTTTTTTAGTTTTAAGTTATGCGATTGCTCTGTTGTTTGTGAATGTTTTATTCTGATTTGTTATGCATTTGAGGTGTTCCTATAAAAAATTGATAAATTCGGTCGTTATGAAAAAGTTAAAGGTTCTATGTGTTGTTTTAAAGTGAAAAATTCTTAAGGCGCGTTGAGTACTTTTTGGTTGAACAAAAATCATGGAACTTGCGTCATCGTCACGTTTCGATTCCCATGTGTAATATTTACTTATGTATCGTATGGACAGTGTTTACCCTAGTGTCAGAATTGTTCAAGCCGTCCATTAGGCCTCTGAGATGGCTTAACGACTGTTGCTTAATGACTACAACCGGGACCGACAGCTTAACGTGCCCTCCTACGTTCAGAAATTAAACCACTTTGGCGGTCACCCATCTATGGACTGACCGCAAGCCTAGTTGCTTAACCTCGCAATCACTTACGGACCGGTGGTAGCATCTAGCTATGAGCGTTATATTGTAGATAATTTAGATAAGAACTGTATAAAATAGTTTTCACTTATATAATAATTAAACCTAAACATAATCTCCTTGACAATAACTTAAAATAAATACAAGCTAGCTAAATATCACTACTATTATAAAATAAATTGTATAAATGTTTTAACATTCCGTGTACCTAAATATCTGCAATAAGTAACTAGAAATAATAACTGTATTACTACAAACATGTTCTGACTATTTACAAGCACTTTTTTAAAGTCTACGTGAATAAAAACCTTTTTTATTTATTTATCCCCTAAGACTGCGCCGCATTTTTAAAACCATAATTATAATTTAACTTTCCCTTCCACCCCTAAAATACCAAGCACGTAAGTAATTTAATTGTTATGCAATAATCGTAAATAATTAAATTATGTATCCACTGTCTTTATCACCGATTTACAATGTATTGTTAATAACAGACGCGTTAATTTTGAAATGATTTATATTACCTATATCTTAGTAAAATCATACTATATCTGTTCTCGGTCGGATGTGATAAATAGGCAGGCTTTTTTTTAACAAGTTTACAGTTAGGTAGGAGGCAATACACACAAGCGTCTAGCATATTATTTTGAAATGTTATTAGCACTGCTTTTATACGACCATGCGCAAGCGCAGTATGCAGTAAGGGCCAGTTCCAACACAATTTTGGCAATGTTTTCGGAAATGGTAGACTGTCTGCTTCGGCAGGCATGTTGTTGTTCCAATATAACAAAAACTATTACTGTAATATATTGGGATTGCATTTAATTTATATTATTTTCGAAGGGCCTGTTGGCGTAATTGGCAAATGCTTGCATTGTTTCAATGTTTTTTTTGCTTCCTAAATATAATCTAAATTAATATTCATTCAGACAACTGATCGAGCAGATATTGTGTTTGCCTACTAAATAATTACTTTAACCAAATCCCGTGTTCATGCCCGCTTGAGTATGTTTCGTCGGACCGTCTCAACTGGGCCGTGTTGAAACCGGTAGTAGATGAACCTGCTGAGTTTGTTTCGCTGGGTCTTCTCAGTTGGGGCGCATTGGATCCGGTGGTAGCATTAAAGCGCGACCGTCGTTTTAAACACAAGGTCCGTTATAATAATAATACTGAATACCTTAATATAGACAGAACCATTCAGACAATATGTAGTAAAATATAAATTTCAATCATTAAACCTAAACATAATCTCCTTGACAATAACTTAATACAAGCTAGCTAAATATCACTACTATTATAAAATAAATTGTATAAATGTTTTAACATTCCGTGTACCTAAATATCTGTAATAAGCAACTAGAAATAATAACTGTATTACTACAAACATGTTCTCACTATTTACAAGCTTTTTTTGAAGTCTACGTGAATAAAAACCTTTTTTATTTTATTTTATTTATTTATTTTACGCCGGTGGTCGTGGGTTCGATTCCCACCCAGGGGCTCTACCGGCTAAATCGCTGAACATCGATTTCATTAATCGCGTTCAGTTAAATAAAGGTTAAAAGTGACTTAATCAATCGTTAAATCGGCTTCCATGAGGTAACGTCATAAATGGTCCGGAATGGATTGTCAACGTTGAAGTCGATTTAATTTTTAACCTTTATTTATTTGAAAGCCATTCACGAGAACGATGTTCGGTGACTTAGCCGGTAGAGCCCCAGGACAGATATTTGTGTGCATGAACTGAATGTCTATTTGTCCTGAGTCTGGGTGTAATTAATCTATATAAGTATGTATTTACAAAAGAAAAGTAACCTATTTAGTAGGTGATATACCTACTAAATATGCTACAGTTACCTGGTTTCTTAGTACAAGCTCTGCTTAGTTTGGGATGAGATGGCCATATGTGAATAATGACCCAGGATATTATTTTTAACTCCCGACGCAAAACGAGGGGTGTTATAACTCAGACGTCGTGTGTATGTAGCATCGTAGCTCTCACTTAAACGGATGTACCGATTTCAATGCGCTTTTTTTTCATTTGAAGCCCAGTTCTTAGCTATGTTTGGTTAATATTGGTCCAACTGTGTAAGCAGTGTTTCCAAATGATATAATTATAGTTGTAATGGGGGTTTTCTAATGGCTAGGTTATTCTATGTTATATTGTATACATACATAGATTCACGCCTGTTTGACAGAGGGGTAGGCGGAGACAACGGATTCCATTTGTCACGATCTTTGCACTTTGCCTCGTTTACTGTCATTATATTTTACATACATGCTCGACGGTTGAGGGTACTTCTGACCTGGCCTTTCTTGAGAACGTCTCCGATTTGATCAGAGAATGTTCGACGAGGTCTTCCCCTTCCGGTTGTACCATTCACACAGGCCAGGTATACTTCTTTTGTCAATCTTATTTCATTCATCATTTCTGAATGCTCAAAACATCTCAGCATACCCTTTTCAATCTTTGTGACCACATGTATTGTAATTTTTTATTATTAATTCAATGTATATATTTTATTATAATTTATTAGTATACCGTAGCTTAGTTGGTAGTGCTCCTGCCTACGAAGCTGGTGGTCCTGGGTTCGAATCCCGGTAAGTGCAAATATTTGTGTGATGAGCACGAATATTTGTTTCTGAGTCATGGATGTTTTCTATGTATTTAAGTATTTATCTATCTATATAAGTATGTATATCATCGCCTGGTACCCATAGTACAAGCTTTGCTTAGTTTGGGGCTAGGTAGATCTGTGTGACATTTTTAAAAATAATATAATAATATCGTGGGACATTATTCACACACGGCCATCTGATCCCAAACTAAGCAGAGCTTGTACTATGGAAACCAGATAACTGATATATTACATATACTATTTTTCTTTTGTAAATACATACTTATATAGATAATTTACACCCAGACTCAGGACAAACAGACAAATATATGTGTACACACACAAATATTTGTCCTATGTGGGAATCGAACCCACGACCTCCAGCGTGAAAGGCAGCGTATCTACCAACCACGCCAACAGGTCCGTCACCTTGTCACATTGTCCCTAGATATTATTATTATTATATTATTAATGTGTTCTGGTGGATGTAAATTAACCATTTTTTAAAAGACAACGTCCGCACTAGCGAACATATATGTAATAGACGGACACAAATTACGTCCAGACTCTGACGTCCACAACTATTTATGGGTCACACAAATAGTTGTCCGGCGCGGGACTCGAACGCGCTACACGACGCGGCGAGGCGATTTTATTAGCCGCTGCGCCACACGTGCAGTCTAACTAAAATATATGGATTTATAATTATTACACTACACACCGATTAAATAACGGCTAAGGGTGGTTATTGGTGGCCAGATGCATCAGAAGGTCCGTTTTTAGGGACGTTCTGTACAACTATCACTCTAAATTAATACGCGAAGACATACCTACCTACTCCTTCAATTGAAGATTGGAGGGGCGCTAACTAAGGGCCATGGAAGGCATATACGGTATATTGGCGTGTTCGCGGTCAGATTGTATACAGTGTCATTAGAATTTCTTAAAAACTCTCGTGACTTGATATCTTCATCCGGTTCCCATGTCAATATTGTGGAATATTATATTAAACGTTATTTATATATATGACAATTTTTATTATATATTTTTTATTTTATTTGGGAAACAAACAATTCTACAATATATCTTACAGCTAAAATATGATAAGGGTGAGATTGGTTAATTGTACAACCCACGACGTTTCCACGTATTCCTAATATGGCATCTACATACAGTGGTGTTAGTGTGTTAGGATATTATATATACATATATATATATATATATATATATATATATATATATATATATATATACATCTTGAAGGGCATGTTGCGTCCTACATGGCGTTATTTACCGATGATGCCGCGTCCGACTGACTTTGTGCGTCCGGTATACGGACGCAAGATTGACCGACCCTCATTTTTAGCCCAAGGGTCCCTTATGATCATTAGAATCCAAGGGCGAAAAATTGGCATGGACGTAATTCCATCACTAGAATGCCTTTTAGCGTATAATATAGTTCCGCCATCGTCAGACTGAAATTTGGAGGGCGCTAGTGTTCAGCGTATAATTTACCACGTATACTTTGAGTTCAGTTCACCGATCTTATCGTGTCCATTGAATATCGTACTTAATTTGTCAAGTTTTTATCATGTTTTCGTGACAACTATCTTGCGTCTCTTAAATATCCTTAAACCGGCACTAGGTACGGTGTCTGAGAGGCCTATTCGGGGTTCACGAGGGACGCATGGAACGGGGCGCGGGGCGGCGGGCTTCAGCGCGCTCGCGTGCCGAAGTTTTTAACAAAAAGACATGTGCCGGCCGGCGGCCGTGACGCAAGCTTGTCACCAAAGTGAATTATTGTATTGTAGTGGTTATTTATTTGGTCTATTATTATAGTTAGTGATTATAATAATATATGAATCATAATGAAAAGAAGTGCAAGGAGGATTCTTGAATTGGCAAACCGTAACTTCTTCATTATAAAGCAGATGAATTCGTACCAAATCAAGGAATACCACTCCATGTTAATAATTCCTTGTCTAATGTATCTTTCAAGCCACCTAATAACATAAGTTTAAGTGAAGTTTTTTTTTGTGTTATGGCAATCTGCCGATGTTTTCAGCAATTTCTGCCATTGTCACGTGTTTGTTGACTGCTCATGGGAAACTACAAAGGCTAATTAATACTTTATTTTTGTGGCACTAGTTTAGAGCCTGTAACAAAAGACAAACACAAATATGAGTTAGTGAATAGAAATACATAAATTACGTATCAACAAAGACAATAATCATAAATATCATAATTTTATCATGTTAGTCGATATAAATTTAATAAAAGCATTTATCATTAAGGGATTAGGAAATAATGAAAGAAGGTGACGTACATTCAGAGGATGGTGAACGTTTAAAGAAGAAATATTCGCAAATGAGAAAGGTTTATTTAAGTGACATTTAAGAAAAATATGATCTAGGGATCCATCATCTAATCCACATTCACACAAGGAATTGTCACGAATCCTAATATTATGAAGGAAGACAGGGGTACAACAATGGCCAAGACGGATTCTGCAAATAACTGAAGTTACAAATTTAGGAACTTGCTTGAATAGAGGCATACCAATGGCCCTTGGTCTTACTTGATTCGATCCAAGAGCATTGCCAGGACTTATGCATATCAGTTTTGGGAAGGTGAAGTAGATCATACACCTGCACCGAAAAATATTTAGGATCAGCCAAATTGCTGGTAATAGCAGCCTTAGCATATGCATCTGCACACTCATTACCTCTTATACCTGAATGCCCAGGGATCCATACTAATATGACCTCTACATTCTTTATAGAGCAAGAATGAAGACATTTTTTTATTTCCAGTATAATAGGAGAACGAAGGGAATCTTTAAAAGGATTTTTGACAATAGCAGCCAAGGCTCTTTTGGAGTCTGAGAAAATAACAGCTTTGGATATAGTATTATGAGATAGGATAAATACACATGCCTCAAGGATACCTATGCACTCCCCAGTAAAAACAGAAGCCTCTGGGGGACACTAAAACTGTAAAAAAATTTGAGAATTTAAATAATATACACTAACACCTGTTTTACTATCATCAGATAACTTTGAAGCATCTGTAAAAAAATATGATAGTCTCTCCATTTATCATAAACAATAGAAGAGAAAACATCATTGGCATGAATAGTTTGTTTATCTATGCCAATGTGAGGAATAAAATTTGGATTAAAATTTGAATTTCATATGGGAAGTCATACAATGGGAATTTAGTGCACTGGTAAATAGAGGATTTCATCTCTACCATACTAATCTTTTTAAATGAATTTAGAATTAGAGGGCTTGCTTTGTGCTTCCAATACTCACTCTGATCATATAAACTAACTAATTCAGACAGTTTTGACAATATGTTGTGATTTTTGAGAAAATATGCCTTAAAAACATATTTGTCAGCAAGATATTGTCTACGATAACAAGGGGAGCGTCTCCACTCTCCACCTGCAAAGCATTGATGGGCGTGGATTTCATGCAACCCAGAACAATACGGAGTGACTTAGACTGAATGGACTCTAATTTAGCCAACACGATTTTACTGCAAGGCTCAAGTAAGAAAGTGCCATAATCCAGTAAGCTTCTTATTGTGGCATTGTAGATAAGTTTCAGAGTGAAAGGGTGAGCACCCCACCAAACAAATGCTAGTGCACGTAACATATTTACATTCTTTTCACATTTGTTAGTAATATAATTAAGATGTGAAACGCCAGATAATTTAGAGTCTAAAGTAACACCCAGAAACTTTACTCTATCCTCAACTCTGATAGGAGATCCCTCAATTTCTAGGTGAACATGTGGGATCACTCTTTTACGGGTAAATATGACTTATGAGCATTTTTGGGGAGATAAATGGAGACCATGGGAGAAAAGCCAGTTGTTTAAAGAATCTAGAGAAACCTGCATGGATACTTTAGCAGCTTCAGCAGTAACATACAAACAAAGATCATCAGCATAATGCAAAATTTGGCAATTGACGTTGAGAGACCTATGTAAGTCACATGTATAAATATTGTACAATAAAGGACTCAAGACAGAGCCTTGCGGTAATCCACGCCACACTGACCTGGGACCATACCTTTCCCCAGGAATGTGTAGGTTGATAAGGCGACCTGATAGCAGATTGCAGATACAATGAATCATCCTTACTGGGATACTCAGCTGACTTAACTTAGTCCTGAGTATTGAAAGAAGAACACTGTCATAAGCAGCTGAAATGTTCAAGAAAACTGCAAGAACAGATTTATTCTTACTAAAGGCAATGCGTGCATCGGTCACAAAGCTAGCGAGGCTGTCCATTGTGCTAAATCCTTTACGAAAACCAAACTGGGATTCCGCTAAAATACCTCTATTTTCCACGAACCATTCCAACCTGTTTTTAATTAGGTGCTCAAATATTTTACATATAACAGTAGAAAGAGCTATAGGACGATAGTGATCTGTGTTATTTTGTGATTTCCCAGGTTTTAAAATTGGAATGATTAAATTATTAAAAAATAAAAAAATTGTGTCCTCCAGTTGTTAGGGACGCATCCCTGAGAGAAACATAAGTTTATTATATCTAAAAGATATTGCTGACCAAGAGGACCCATCATTTTATAAAAAACAGTAGGGAATACCATCGAATCCTGGAGCTGAATCCTGTACATTATGTAATACAGCCTCCAGCTCAGGTAGAGAAAAAGGATTATCTAGAGGATCATAGGAGGGAGGACTTATACCCAAAGAAGGACATTCTCCATACAGAGGAACATAAGACGGGGCCAATTTGTTAAGGAAGGATTTAGCTGTCTCCCGAGGAATTATTGATGGATTACAGGGAACACAGCCACGTCAAAATCTTTTAAAATTTTTCCACATAAGGGAAGACGGGGAAGATGGAGAGAGGGAGAAACAAAATTTCTTCCAACCCTCATATTTTTTTTTCTTGAAGAGACGTTTCGACTTTGTAATACATACATACATACTTACCTGTCCAACTCCGAACTTACCTGTTCACACCAGCCTGTACCTCTGAGCTTACATGTTGATACATACTTACCTGTCCAAATCCGGACTTACCTGTCCACATCAGCCTGAGCCTCTGAGCTTACCTGTTTGTACCTACATACAAACTTACCTCACTCGTCGTGGTAAGCTCAAAAGGCACAGGCTGGTGTGAACAGGTAAGTTCGGAGTTGGACAGGTAAGTATGTATAAACAGGTAAGCACAGGATGGATGTAATTTAGTTATTATAATCAATATGATATATGCAGAACATTATACGGAATTGATTTAAACATATGGTTGGATGGAGGCGGGAATGTGCATGCAGTGTTTTGAACGTATACGGAGATATTCAGTGTGCAAGAAAGATTTAAGAGTGAACGGTCGCACAAATTCAGCTAGAAATATTTAATTTGAATATCACCATTTAACGTTTAAATGAAATTTGACGTCGACTACTGATATGATAATGATTAAAATATCCTACATACGCATTGAAAACATAAAAAATCTCACTACATTCAGTGGACGCCGCAGGGTGGTAGTTAGTAAAGACGCAAGAAGACCTTCGCGATTATATATATATATATATATATGTATATATATATATATATATATATATATATCGTATCGTATTCTTAAGTACTACCTATAGTTCACAAATATAAAAATACAAATACAACAACACACATCAAAATCCCAGTCTAAATATATTAAAATTACAATTTTTCGAATTCAAATGTTAAATATCAATGTTATAATTGTGTGTATAGAATTTGTAGTTGGTTTTGTATCAAATGTCGTCCACCTAGGTAGCTAGAGAAAGCCGCAGGTTAGCTAGGGTAGGTCCTCAGCGGCGAGGATCGCGTTGCCCTTAACACGTGATCGGTGATTCCGTGCAAGTGATCAGACCCCCATTTAGAATTCCGTCTAGGGCCCGAACCCCATAAGGGTGCCCTCAGGTATTAGTCGCTCTAATTAAGTTACTGGTTGAGAGCTTTCTGCGCTGACCATCTGTTCATTGTCTTCTTTTTTAGGGTTCCGTAGCCAAATGGCAAAAAACGGAACCCTTATAGATTTGTCATGTCTGTCTGTCTGTCCGTCCGTATGTCACAGCCACTTTTCTCCGAAACAATAAGAGCTGTACTGTTGAAACTTGGTAAGTAGATGTATTATGTGAACCGCATTAAGATTTTCACACAAAAATAGAAAAATAATAATAATTTTGGGGGTTCCCCATACATAGACCTGAAACTCATTTTTTTTCCATCGTACCCATACCTACATGTGGGGTATCTAGGGATATATGGATAGGTCTTCAAAAATGATATTGAGGTTCCTAATATATTTTTTTTATGAGAGACACTTCCAAAATGAAAAAATTAGTGTCCCCCCCTGTAATTTTAAATAAGAGAATGATAAAACTAAAAAAAATATATGATGTACATTATCATATAAACTAACAACGAAAATTGGTTTGAACAAGATCTAGTTAGTAGCTTTTTTTAATGCGTCATAAATCGTAAACCGCAATTTACCTTTTATTTAATCAACTGAAATACTTGCTGCTGCGGAACCCTTCATGGGCGAGTCCGACTCGCACTTGGCCGGTTTTTAATTGTAACATCATTAGTACTAAACTTAAAAATAATAGCTTAGTAACATTTATTTAAGGATTAAATATATATATATATATATATATATATATATATATATATATATATATATATATATATATATATATATGTATTAACAAAGGCCGTATGGACGGAATAATTAAAAAGAAATTGTTACTATAGCTGACTATGTTTGTGTACTGCATTGTGAGCTTGACAAGTACAAGTGTATGTTAATACCAAAGTGCTGAATACATTTAATTATGTTTTTGTTTTATTACACCATTTTTTTTTATTCACGTAGACTTTAAAAAAGCGCTTGTAAATAGTCAGAACATATTTGTAGTATTATATTTGTATACATTATTATTTCTAGAAACATAGATATTTAGGTACACATTGTATTGATTGTATTAAAACATTTATAAAATTTATTTTATGACAGCAATGATATTTAGCTAGCTCGTATCAAGTTATTGTCAAGAGATTATCTTTAAGTTTAATTATCTAGTTTAAGTCTAATATTTTTAATACATATTTACATACATTCTTGGTCTTCATCCAGGATTTTAAGGATAACGTAATTTATTAAAAGCGATGGGCGATGAGAGGCTCAATGAAGCTGTCAATTTTATTAAGAAGGTTGGCTATGGCAGCCATCTTCGGGCGCACCAACGCCGCTGCGCGCGCAGTTTAGGAGTTGCAGTAGTTGCCATGACCGAAATCTGACCAATCTTCCTTATAGATCTTAAGATAATTATCAGATCTAGGCCAAAATTATATGGGATCAGCTAGAAAGCATTACCATTCAATAAAAACATAATAATTTCCTGGGACATTATTTACACACGGCTATCCGATCACAAATTAAGCATATAATAGTTTTCTTTCGTAAATACATACCTATATAGATTGCCCCGCGGTTTTATCCGCGTTAAATTTTATAAATTATCATAGCTCCTCCCCCGTAAGTGATAGCGTGATAATATGTAGCCTATATGTTGACCCGACCTCTTAGTAACATTCATGCAAAATTTGAAGTAAATCCATGCAGTACTTTTTGAGTTTAGCCCGGACATACATACAGACAAACAGACACACAGACAAAAATTCTAAAAACTATATTTTTGGCTTCGATATCGAAAGTAGATTACGCCCCAAGTATCCTTATTAAAAAATATTCAGTGTACAGTTTTGACTTTCCTACGATTTTCTTATATGTATGGATTACGCCCAGAATGAGGACAAACAGACTTGTTCATGCACACAAATATATGTCCTGGGAGTGATCGAACCCACGACCTTCGGCGTGAAAAGCAAACATATGTAAACCACGCCAACAGGCCCGTGAAGGCTGCCATTTTATACCGGATCGTATATACCTGCAGTTAATTGTCTCCACAGAGAGGTAATGCGCGGTAAAAAGTATAACTTATTGAGAAACGTACGGTGGTAGACAACTATACAACATGTAACGTAATTAACACACACCTTCAAACACCCCAATTAGAATATTATGGTGTAATCATAACACATACCCTGAATTTTTTATTTAACATGTATGTGCATTGTTATTTACTAAATTAGTTTCTTGGAATAAAGTTTATTTTTCTTTATTTTGTATTGAATGATGAAATTTGTATGAATACAAATAAAACTGCGGTTTTAAAGTCTTATTGCTTTGACTTACGGCCCATTTCAATTTGTTTTTTAATATGACAATAATTTACTTAGTTTTAATTATTTTGAAGTAAAAAATTACCTATATTAAAAAGGATATAAATCGATTCAGTAAACGATTCTGAACAAACTATTTTCAGGATGTGCGTTAATTAAGTTTCATGTTGTATGTATGTACAGACGCCAGCACATCCAGCTACCCCAATCTTTCAAATTTCTTTTACAGATTTTCAACTTTATTACGTTAGCATAAAGTTCACTTTCAATTGGGGAATTTTGACAGATTGGTAGCTTGGTGTACTGGCGTCTGTACACTCGCAACACCAGAGGAATCACAGATGCGTTGCCGGCATTTAAAAAAGTCCGCAAATAAATATTATTTACCTTTTCCCCCACACCGATGATGACCTCTTGCGACCTTACTCACGCGCAGAAACATAACATAATCAATCAATCGATCATATTTATTGTGTGAAATTTGGTACAAAGAGGATACATACATAGTATGTATGTATGTCAGTGCATGTGGTGAGTCTATGCATGTATGTATGTATTACATACATACATGCATAGACTCACCCCTGTCTCCTAGAGGGGTAGGCAGAGACAACGGACTTCCATTTGTCACGATGCTTGCACACCTCTTTCGCTTCGGTTACTGACATTATATCCTTCATACATGCTCGCCGGTTTAAGGTACTTTTGACCTGACCTTTCTTAAGTACGTCTCCGATTTGATCAGAAAATGTTCTACGAGGTCTTCCCCTTCCGGCTGTACCATTCACACAGGCCAGGTATACTTCTTTTGTCAATCTTCTTTCATTCATCCTCTCTAAATGGCCAAACCATCTCAGCATACCTTTTTCAATCTTTGTGACTACATCCTCTTTCACACCACAACACTCTCTTACATTAGTATTTCGAATTCTGTCCCTCAAAGTCACACCACACATACTTCTCAGAGCTCTCATTTCCACTGCATTTATTTTACAAAGAGGATCAAGCACACAGGTGTACACAATTTTACATTTCCTGCAAGTAATAAGTGTCATGTTTAGTTAAATATTCTTATGTAAATTTTCTAAAAATAATTAACACCATTTCTTTTTTTTTTATTAGGGTTTCCAACAAAGATTACACTATGCAAACAGATTACATTGCCACGGTAAAATGATCTTGTGCATCTTTACTTACAGGAAATCACAGCATGCGAAGAGTAGGTGTACAGAAAAAAAGTTAAATTAATTTACAAACTAAAATTAAAAACTAAAATTAAAATTACACATAACATTATAATATTTTCAGAGTTGAACAACCCCAATAATATCTAATTAGTAATATCATCATCATCATCATCATCATATCAGCTGAAAGACGCCCAATGATCTCCACAATTGCGGGTCTTGCGCTATTCGCATCTAGCGGTTTCCAACAACTTACAAGATGGACCTATGATCTTGTGCGGGTCGCTGGAAACTGCTGTAATATAATACATTAAAATATACTAGTAATAATTTATAAGGTAACAATTTCAAAGTAAATATTATCGATGCCTAATAAAAATACGATGTCAATAAAATATCTTCTACCATAATTCAATACTTGTTTAATTAACGGGCACCGTAGCTTAGTTGGTAGTGCTCCTGCCTACGAAGCTGGTGGTCCTGGGTTCGAATCCTGGTAAGTGCAAATATTTGTGTGATGAGCACGAATATTTGTTTCTGAGTCATGGATGTTTTCTATGTATTTAATTATTTATCTATCTATATAAGTATGTATATCGTCGCCTGGTACCCATAGTACAAGCTTTGCTTAGTTTGGGGCTAGGATGATCTGTGTGACATTGTCCCTAGATATTATTATTATAAAAAAAAAAAACAAAAAAAAATTGTCTAAATGCGAATTAAAATGTATTGAATTATTGATTGTAATAGTCATTATTAAGGAATGTCATTTGTAAGGTGAAGAATTAACGCTGTGCCTCTCTTTATTTTTTTTACCCCCGACGCAAAAAGAGGGTGGTTATAAGTTTAACGTCGATAGCTGTTTGTGTGTGCCTGCCATGGAGCTATTACTTTGTAATAGCTCCATGGTGCCTGCTATCGAGGCTCTCAAACGGATGGACCGATTTCGATGCGGTATTTTTGGAACGAAGTTCCTTATCACGCGTTGTGAAAGGGGGCTAGACGGAAAAAAATCGTACGAAAAGTTGTCACGACACTTTTTGCAGCTGTGCGGCGTGCGCATGTTTCTCTGTCACTCTCTCTCTCTTATAGAAAGCAAGCAGATATTTGCATTTCTATTTCGCATTGAACAGTGTGGTGTCGCGACGATTATTTTTGTTGAGTGTATACAGGTTTTTTGTACATAATAAATAATAAGAAATAACTTTTTTAACTCAAGTTTTTATTTGAAATTTGGATTAGGGTACTTCTGACCTAATATACAACATGTAACGTAATTAACGCACACCCTCAAACACCCCAATTGGAATAATATGTTAACATCATAATACATACACTTACTAAATCAGTTTCTTGTAATAAAGTTTATTATTCTTTATTTTGTATTGGATGATGGAATTTGTATGAATACAAATAAAACTGCGATTTAACAGTCTTATTATTTCGACTTACGGTCCATTCCAATCTGTTTTGACTGTACAGGGTTAATATGACAATAGTTTCCGTAGTTTTAATTATTTATGAATAAAAAATTACCTAGGTATATTAAAAATGATACAAATCGATTCAGTAAACGATTCTGAACAAACTATTGTCAGGGTGTGCGTTAATTAAGTTACATGTTGTATATACGAGAGCATAATAGTTTATAATATTTATAAACTAGCTATGCCCCGCGATTTTACCCGCGTTAAACTTTATAAATAATCACAGCTCCTCCGCCGTAGGTGGCAGCGTGATAATATGTAGCCTATATGTTGACCCGACCTCTTAGTAATATTCATGCAAAATTTGAAGTAAATCCATGCAGTACTTTACTTCTTTCTTTCTTTTCTTTTTCTTACTTTTTGAATTTAGCCCGGACATACATACAGGCAAACAGACACACAGACAAAAATTCTAAAAACTATATTTTCATTTGGATATCAATTGTAGATCACGTCCCAAGTATCCTTTTAAAAATATATTCAATGTACAGTTTTGACTTTCATACGATTTTATTATATGTATAGATAATATACTAACCAATTAAGTTCTCCTTATCTTATTTGTATGGGTATGTCCATTCATTAAATTTGTTGTCTTATATAATGAATGGAACCACAAAATAATATATTTTCCCAGAATTCAGTGTGCCGCTATCTTGCTTGTACATCTATATGTTTAAAGGGGCACCAGTATGGCTAATGACAACGCATATTACTAACAATAAATGAACAGGGTTCCGTTTGCTTACGTAACCCTAAAAACTCCCTTCTTTGAAGTTGGTTAAAATTTACAGATGACATTCCTTAATAATAACATTAATAATTGGAACGAAGTTCCTTACCGCGCGTTGTGAAAGGAGGCTAGACGGAAAAAATTCTTACGAAAAGTTGTCACGACACTTTTTGCAGCTGTGCGGCGTGCGCATGTTTCTCTGTCTGTCTGCCTCTCTCTCTCTCTCTTACAGAAGCAAGCCAGATATTTTCATTTCTATTTCGCATTGAACAGTGTGGTGTCGCGACGTTTATTTTTGTTGGGTGTTTACAGGTTTTTTGTACATAATAAATAATAAGAAATAACTTCGTTCCATCCGGGTGTCCCTTGACACCTCTCAAGCTTTTTTTAATGTTGTGTTTCTGCGTGTGAGTAAGGTCGCCAGAGCACATGGGGGTTGGTGAAGGGTCAGCAACACTTAACGGCTGGCAACGCACCCATGACTCCTCTGGTGTTCCGAGTGTCCATGGGCGGCGGCGATCACTTACCATCAGGTGACCTACTTGCTCGTTTGTCGCCTTTTGTTAAAGTTAATCGCACTCTATTATTAATTCTAAACAACCTAAAGATAAATATAAATTTATTTTCATAAAACATGTGTAGTAAAGAATGTTACATACAGATAGTATAATATGCTAATGGCAAAAAAAATGCTAACTTTTGAAGGAGCACAACTTTACAATAAAATACCCACACGTATTAGAAATGTACAGACGCCAGCACATCCAGCTATCCCAATCTGTCAAATTCCATTTATAGTATTTCAACTTTATCACAAAAGCATAAGGTTCACTTTCAATTTGGGATATTTGACAGATTGGGGTAGCTTGATGTGCTGGCGTGTGTACACTCACTCAATGCCTTAAAAACTCTACGCCCGAAATTAATAAACGATCTTAATCCATTTTATGCTATCTACGATTTCGATCTATTTGTCTATTAAACCGTGCCAATAAAGCATCCACAGATTGAAAAAGCAATCTTTCTGAACGAGCGATCTTTGATCTAGTCGCAGATCAAAAACTGTTGGAGAAATTTGCCGCATTGAATGGGTAACTGAAGATGGTGAACTTTATTACAACTTATTCTAATTAGTATTGTACTCAAGTAAGCGACATGTAATGTTTTTATTGAGAATAAAAGTTATTTAAACCTATAATATTATGGCGTACAAACAGGATATAAAATTTTATAATATCAAGTGAAATAGTAAAATTATAATTAACAAATCAGTCAATTTCTAAAATTTACTATAATTTTTGTTTCTAATAATTAAGTCCATTCACAATCACAATTTATCGGTCAAATAATCTCTCATATTATAATAAGCCTTCGTAGAAAGCATCATAATAACACACTAATATTTTAAATGCGAAAGATTTGTGAGTATGTAAGTGTGTATGTTTGTAACTTCTTCACGTCTAAACGGCTGGAGCGATTTTAATAAAATTTTGTATGGAGTTATAATAATAATATCCTGGGATATTAATTTACACACGGCCATCTGATCCTAAACTAAGCAGAGCTTGTAATATGGAAACCAGATAACTGATATACTACATACTTACTACTTTTGTTTTGTAAATACATACTTATATAGATAATTACACCCAGACTCACAAACAGGCATGTTCATGCACACAAATATCTGTCCTGGGTGGGAATCGAACCCACGACCTCCGACGTGAAAGCAAGTTAGCTGACACCCTGGACCAATACTTAAGCTACATATAATTTATAAAGTGTGAAGCGGGTAAAACCGCGGAACACAGCTAGTTCATTATATTTTTAAACATGTGATTATTACCATTTTTTCATTAATTTAAAAGAAGTGTAGTAGTTATCTGATATCTGTTTTTCGGAGTACAAGTTCCGCTTAGTTTGGGATCAGATGGCCGTGTTTAAATAATGTCCCAGGATATTATTTTTGGAATCACACTAATATTATAAAGGCGAAAGTTTGTGAGTGTTTATGTTTGTTACTTCTTCACGTCTAAGCGGCTGGAGCGATTTTAATCAATTTTGGTATGGAGTTAGCTGACACCCTGGATTAACATATTAATCAATCAATCAATCAGCCTATCGCAGTCCACTTTTTAACATATACCTAGGTTAAAATTTATAAAGTTCAATACGGGTGAAACCGTGCGACACAGCTAGTTTACAATATTTATACAAAAGCGTAAAAGTCACCCTTATTCGTTATCGCTACCATTTGAGCATCATGCCCAGAATGCTTGAAGCAGTACCACACTGGATGCTGGCAATGTTAAACCCCTGTCCAAATTAAATGAAAATTCACAAAAATTCACAAAATTCACGTAGACTTTAAAAAAGTGCTTGTAAATAGTCAGAACATGTTTGTAATAACTGTATTACTACAAACATGTTCTGACTATTTACAAGCGCTTTTTTAAAGTCTACGTGAATAAAAACCTTTTTTATTTTATTTTTTTATTTTATTTTATTGGCAAGCACTCTGGTCACAAATAGCGTCGAGCATGCGTTTTGATATTTCGCCGCAAAAAAACCCAAGAACACGGGACTTTTTTCGGACCCAATGATCAAAGAGTCTCTTATCAAACGACTCAAATAAATAAACAAGAGCGGAATCTATACATATAATAAAATCGTAGGAAAGTCCAAACTGTACATTTAATATTTTTTTAAATGGATACTTGGGGCGCGATCTATAATCGATATCGAAGCTAAAAATATAGTTTTTAGAGGTTTTGTCTGTTTGTCTGTTTATCTGTATGTATGTCCGGGCTAAACTCAAAAAGTACTGCATAGATTTACTTTAAATTTTGCATAAATATTACTTAGAATTCGGGTCTACATATAGGGTACATATTATCACGCTATCACCTATGGGGGAGGAGCTGTGATAATTTATAAAGTTTAACGTTGGTAAAACCGCGGGGCTCAGCTAGTGAAAAATAATATTGAATTCGTACCTTAATATAGACAGAACCATTCAGAAAATATGTAGCTTAAACTATACATTTCGATAATGAAACCTAAATATAATCTCATTGACAATAACTTAATACCAGCTAGCTAAATATCATTACTATTATAAAATAATTTTTATAAATGTTTTAACAATCTGTGTACCTAAATATCTATATGTAACTAGAAACAATTATGTTTAGGTACCTACTTAACAATATTACTACAAACATATTCTGAATATTTACAAGCGCTTTTTTAGGGTTCCGTAGCCAAATGGCAAAAAACGGAACCCTTATAGATTCGTCATGTCTGTCTGTCTGTCTGTCCATCCGTATGTCACAGCCACTTTTTTCCGAAACTATAAGAGCTGTACTGCTGAAACTTGGTAAGTAGGTGTATTCTGTGAACCGCATTAAGATTTTTACACAAAAATAGAAAAAGAACAATAATTTTGGGGGGTCGTCATACATAGAACTGAAACTCAAAAAAACTTTTTCATCGTACCCATACATGTGGGGTGTTTATGGATAGGTCTTCAAAAATCATATTGAGGTTTCTAATATCATTTTTTTCTAAACTGAATAGTTTGCGCGAGAAACACTTCCAAAGTAGTAAAATGAGTGTCCCCCCCCTGTAACTTCTAATATAAGAGAATGATAATACTAAAAAAAAATATATGATGTACATTACCATAGAAACTAACAACGAAAATTGGTTTGAACGAGATCTAGCAAGTAGTTTTTTTAATACGTTATAAACCGCGATTTGCTTTCATTTAATCAACTGAAATAGTTGCTGCTACGGAACCCTTCATGTGCGAGTCCGACTCGCACTTGGCCGGTTTTTTAAGTCTACGTGAATAAAAACCTTTTTTATGTTTAATTTATTTATTAATCTCTTTCAAGGCTTGTATACATATTTGAGATACTTTGTGGTCTCAGCTGATGCAGCAGCAGAACCATTATATAGGGTTGCCAACGTTTTTTACTAGAAATATATTAAACAGTATTTTAGAAAAATTAACAGTATTATATTTATTTTTTGTTTTAAGTAGATATTTTTAGAGCTTCTCGCACAAGTTACTAATTTACAATCTTTGTGGCTGCGCTGCACTGAGCAGTGAACGCCCTCTGACTAAATAAATGTAAACAGTATTTTGTATACTTTATTTTAATTCAACAGTAAAAAGTATAACTTAGTGAAAAACAGTATAATACTGTTCAAAACAGTATAGTTGGCAACCCTACCATTACCCTTCTTGGAAGGTGGGATGGCGCAAGGTGTCGACGCATGTCGCATCCCACACCAAAGGCCTACCCGTCATTTTGCAATAAAATTGAATAAAATTTATTGTTTCAGCGGGCAGTGGAGAAATTACCGACGTACTGCGAAGGAACTACTCCCTGTGGTTGGGTTATATATAATCCTCTAACCAAAAATGAAGAAGCCACCATCAGCAATACATAGTAAGTATTTCAAAGTCCGTAATTTTGTTTCGGGCGGAACCGTCCGGCAGGCACCCTTCAAGATGGACCGAAGATCTTGTGAAGGTCGCTGGAAGCCGCTGGATATGTGTAGCACAAGACCGGTAAATGTGGAGGCCTTTGGCCACAAGCAGTCCAAGTGAAAACGAATGAGAATCTAATAATAGTATTCTAGGACATTATTTACACACGGCCATCTGATCCCAAACTAAGCAGAGCTTGTACTATGGTAACCAGATACCTGCAAGATAGGTGATATACCACATATACAAGTTTTCTTCTGTAAATACATACTTATTAGACGGTCACCGTAGCCTAGTTGGTAGTGCTCCTGCCTAAGAAGCTGGTGGTCCTGGGTTCGAATCTCAGTAAGTGCAAATATTTGTGTGATGAGCACGAATATTTATTTCTGTGTCATGGATGTTTTCTATGTATATAAGTATTTATCTATCTATATAAGAATGTATATCGTCGCCTGGTACCCATAGTACAAGCATTGCTTAGTTTGGGGCTAGGATGATCTAGGTGACATTGTCCCTAGATCTATAAATAAATTCAACCAGACTAACCAGGCACACAGACATGTTCATCAGGTGGGAATCGAACCCACGACCTCCGGCGTGAAAAAGCAAGCCAACCACGTCAACAGAAACTTAATGAAAATTCAGCACTTGGGTATTAAATTAACATACACTTGTATTAAATTAACATACACTTGTATTAAATTAACATAAACTAAGTCAGATACAGTAACAAAAAAAAATTAATTAGTCCGTCCGGACGGTCTGTGTTACATTTTTTGTTGAAATCCTTCAAAAATAACAAGTAACTAAGCTTATTTTTAAGTTTTGTACTTAAAAAGAAGACAACGAGCAGATGGTTAGCGAAGAAGGCTCTCAACGAGTCAAAGTCAAAGTCAAAGTAACTTTATTCCGTAAAAATTTTACATTTATGTGGAATCGTCATATTTTTTTTACCCTACCGTGCAGTGCATGACGTGGCAGCTACTGAGAAACACTGCCAGAAAACTCAGTAGGAATCCTTTTTTAAAATAAAATATACTTAAGATTAATTACAATCATGTGTGTTGACTCAGAACAACTCCATCCCAAGCACTTTTATCACTTAAATAATCAGAAATTTTGTAATATGCCCTGCTACACAATTTGGCTTTAATAATTCTTTTAAACTTATTCGTAGACAATTCTCTAATATCATTGGGAAGTTTGTTATAGAATCTTATACATTGCCCCATAAAAGAGTTACTTATTTTGTGGAGACGGGTAGTATGCAGTATGAGATTATTCTTATATCTAGTATTTACATTATGTGTATCGCTCCTTTTACAGAAGGAATCGATATTTTTATGCACATATAGTAAGTTTTCATATATATACTGAGATGGTACAGTTAGAATGTTGACCTCTTTGAATTTTTCTCTTAGAGACACTCTCGGGCCAAGATTATAGATAGCTCTTACAGCTCTTTTTTGCAATATAAATATGGTGTCAATGTCAGCAGAGCTACCCCAGAGAAGAATTCCATAGGACATTACACTATGAAAATAACTGAAATAAACCATTCTAGCTGTGTCAACATCAGTCAGCCGTCTAATAGTTTTCACTGCATATGCTGCAGAACTTAATTTGCCGGACAGTTTTTCTATTTGTGGGCTCCATTGTAGCTTTGAGTCAATAGTGATACCCAAGAACACAGTTGATTCAACAGGGTCCAACCTAGCTCCATTAAGTTGTACATTGGTTGTCGCCTGTTTCACATTCGGTGTAGTGAATTTAATGACTTTAGTTTTCTTATCATTAAGCACAAGATTATTGGCATTAAACCAATGAACAACTTTAGAGATTGCATCATTAACATCGTCAAAATTGCTTAATTGTCGGTTTATTTTGAACGTCAGGGAAGTATCATCTGCAAACAACACAATCTCATGCTTATCCCTTACGTAGTAAGGTAAGTCATTTATATAAATTAAAAACAAAAATGGGCCCAGAATTGACCCCTGTGGGACGCCCATTACCACTGGAGATCCCGGAGATATTTTACCGTTTATTTCGACCTTCTGAATTCTATTGCCCAAGTAAGAAGTCAGAAGTTCGAGAGCCTTGTTCCTAATACCGTATTGGTGTAATTTTCTGACCAGAGTATCATGATGAACGCAATCGAACGCTTTGGACAAATCGCAAAAGATACCTAATGCATCTTGCGAGTCTTCCCACGCCGCGAATATACTTTTTAATAAGTTGACCCCTGCATCTATGGTTGAACAACCCTTTGTGAATCCAAACTGTTTCCGGTGTAGTAAATTATGTATATTAAAGTGTCTGAGCAGCTGGCTAAGCATAAGCTTTTCAAATATTTTACTAAGAGTGGGCAGCACGGAAACAGGTCGAAAATTTGAAGGGTCTGAAGTATCACCAGCTTTAAACAAAGGAATGATTTTACTATACTTCATCAAGTCAGGAAATACACCTGATGCAACACAGCAATTGAACACAGTAGCTAAGTGTGGGGCGATTATAGTAATAATTGATGAAACAGTCTTAACAGATAGACCCCACAGATCCTTTGTGTTTTTCATATTAATACTCTTGAAAGCATTTAAAATATCTTTAGGGCTAACCACCGAAAATTCAAAAACTGTGTCACACGACCCTACGCTTTGCTTGAGTATCTGCTCAGCAGATGTAGAAGAACATGAAAGAGAGTTAGTAAGTATGACTGGAATATTCGAAAAATATTTTTCAAACTCAGTCGCAATCTCCAAATGGCCTTTAATATCTATGTTGTTTATTACTAAGTTAAAATCACGACTACGTATTTTTGTTTTACCTGTCTCAGCATTAATTATCTTCCAAGTAGTTTTGATTATATTTGTAGAAGATTTAAGTATATTTTTTATGTGCAAAGATTTAGCAGCGGTACAGGCTCGTCTAAATGTTTTGGCATATTGTTTCACATATTCTTGAAACTCTGTATTATGATTATGGGATCTTTCTTCATACAATTCATACAACCGATTCCGACTTTTATAGATGCCTGGAGTTGCCCAATCACTGAATACCAGACGGTCACTTACAGACAGTTGTTTGGGTGTGAACATTGTGCAGAACTCATCATTAATCAAATTGAATAAAGAGTTGTACAAGTGATCCGGATTATCATGATAGGGCAGCCATGCTATTTGTTTTACTATATTACATTTAAATTTGTCTAAGCGGTTTTCACTAAATGGAATATAGCTTATAAGTTTTCTTTTAATTTTTGGAGCATTTGAATAAGTTACCAACTGACCTGAATGATCTGACTGAATTTTATTGATTATTGATTTAAATAAAGGTTTTACAGTGCTAAATATATTATCAATGCATGTAGCACTTGTAGCAGTTACTCTAGTTGGTTCTGTAAAATTGTGATATAAATTATAGGATTTAAACAAATTTAATAAATTGCAACTTATTGTGCTTTTCTCCAAAATATTTATATTAAAATCTCCACAAATAATAACTGTTTTATGGCTGTTAGATAATTTATTTAATGCATCCTCCATAATATCTGAAAAAGTATCAAATGGTGCACAAGGAGGTTTGTAAAGACTCAAAACAATAAATTGCTCCAACTCAACACATGAAATCTCTACAACTCGCTCAACAGAGAGGCTCACAACATCACTTCTTTCTTTAAACTTTAACAACTTATTTATTAGAATTAGAGAGCCACCATGAATATATTTTTCCCTGATGAACGAGCTTACAACCTGGTGATTATTGAAGCTGAAAATGAATTGATGAAGTTTTAGCCAGTGCTCCGTTAAACATAAAATATCTATATTGTTACAATTCAAAAACAGCTCCAATTCTAGCTCTTTTCCCATCAAACCTTGAATATTTTGGTGCACCAGGTTAATACAATTTTTTTTAGTATATTTATTGACTTTATCATGTATGTTTGATGGTTTCAATTTTTTTTATTACATTACGTGGATCTGCCTTCCCACTTAAACTCACATTAGAACCATGACCAGAATTTGGTATTATGCAAGAGAAGTCCTCTATTGTCATACTATTTAATTTAAATTATTTTGAATATAAATGTCATTTGAATTGGATATATTCAAATTGTCATCATCAGTAGGCATACAACTGGAATTATTTATGTCAACGGTACATTGCTCAGTACTCAGTACTTGGCCAAACATCTCACTTCTAGCTAAAGGTTTAGCCAAGTTCCTGGCTGAAATGTCAAAGAAATAACATAGCGATGAAGCTATTTGTCTTGTACAATAGTTAGGAAGATAGCAATAGTTATCTTTTGTCAGGTAAAAAGGTTTCTTAACAAAGGTGTTAATGTCAATTACATGTAATTTCTCCTGCATATAGGTTGATAATGTGTGTAAAGTTAGATTCAAGTTATATCTAATCATATTTTCCTCCTGTGACAAACTAGCACTATAGGGAAATGAGAATATAACAACTTTACTTATATTTAAACAATTTAAATGATTAATATACTGTACAAGTGATTTTTTATTCAAATTACCCCTATTTCCCATTAAAAGAATCAGATTACCAGGATTATTAAATTTATGTTCAAAAACTTTTTTGAAGATATGGTGGCTAGAGGCTCCAGGCATACAGAAATTGATATTTGAATGTCCTGCTGTTGATAATGACCGCCCTAAGTTTTTACCAATTTCATCACTGAATATTGTCACTTCAGACTTAAAATTTATTTTTACATTTTTGTGTGTATTCTATGAGCTAATGACCTGTTATGTGAAGTTTCAGATTGGTTAGGGGAACTATTACTATTATTATTATTAGCTTAATTTAAGCGACTAATACCTAGGGTTGCCAACTATACTGTTTTGGACAGTATTATACTGTTTTTCACTAAATTATACTGTTTTTCACTAAATTATACTGTTATTCACTAAATTATACTGTTTTTCACTAAATTAAACTGTTATTCACTAAATTATATTGTTTTTCACTAAATTATACTGTTTTTCACTAAATTATACTTTCTACTGTTGAACAAAAATAAAGTATAAAAAATACTGTTTACGTTTATTTAGTTATTTCAGTAATGAATGCTAAGTGGCGGGAGGATATAAATAGAGCATCTAGTAATTTAATATAAAATGAGCCCCTCAATTATATTAATTTCAGTTATAATTGTGATAAGCGTATGAAGTTTTAAAGAAGATTGTTAATTAGTAAGTTGTTCGAGAAGCTCTAAAAAAATTGTATTTAAAATAATAAATAAATAAAATACTGTTCATTTTCTAAAATACTGTTTAATATTCTTCAAGACCTGAATATACTTTATTTCTAGTAAAAAAAAGTTGGCAACCCTACTAATACCTGAGGGCACCCTTTTGGGGTTCGGGCCCCACCTCAGGAATATAAAGATATACTTAATTATTCTTTTATATTTTTCAGTTGCAAGTGCGAATCGCCGAAGGCCTGTGAAAGAGACGAAGATGTCATAGGCTCATCCGCTTTTATTTACCGATGTCGGAGGCCTGAGAACACTGCCATCTAGCGTCAGCCTGCCACACTGCGTTAGCAAGCTTTCGTCGCAGAGTGCATGCAGCTGGCGTAACTGATATTTATATAAATACATAAAATTAGTATATACATCCTTTCGACAAATGAGTTTCGGCTATAAATAGGGCCAAATGCAAACCCCATTTTATGTCGCTAATACAAATAATATAGAAATGTGAACTATTGCAAAAATATTTAAGAATATTACCTTATCTCGCTGGAAAATCGATGCACATTTTTATGTGCGTGCAATAGTTAGTATTTTAAGTATGTATTGTGAAAAATATTTAAGGCTAAGTTCATATGACCGCGCGAACTACTAACCACGCGATTCAAGATCTAAGTAAACGGTGATTATCGTCCACACTACCGCGCGGTAACGCGTGGCGCGTTCCAACCCGCGCACAAGGTATTGGACTGCGACTCGCCGCGCAGTTCAAGTTCTATGAGCCTGTAACGACCTATTCAGTTAATCCGAGCGAGTTGAGACGTACATGTTGGGATGTAAAATGACAAACAGGCCTGAAGAAAGTCATTCACACAAGGATGCAATCAGTATCGTCTTTGTCTCTTTCTGCGACGTCTCACACTTCGGTATTATAGATCAGTGTTGATGCTAGACTGCCGCTCGTACCTATGCCGTCATGTGAGTGCTCCAACCACGCAGCAACGCGCGTCTTGGCGTGGTCATATAAACTTAGCCTAGTTTTCTTAAGTAACTACATATTTACGCCTCGTTAGATTTATTTAAAATATAATATATACATTATAATATTTTAAGTTCAATGCAGTTGTGAATGGTCTACATGACATGATTGCTTTCGGATCCTATTTGACATTATGTTAGAGTTCAAAGTGGAGAAGGGATTCTAAAATCTTATTGCTTAATCTGCTTCTTATGTATAAAGTTAAGTGTTACAAGCTTTGCTTAGTTTGGAATTAGATGGCCGTGTGTGAATTCCTAGGATGTTATTCTTCTTGTTGTAGGTTTCAGCCAATTTATAAAATCCTGTTCTACTAATATTATAAATTTCCAAGTCTGTATATATGGAAGTTTCTTACCGAATCACGCACAAATATCAAAAAGAATTTTGATGACATAATATTGGATAGTTTATTTATGACTAGAAATAAAAAATACGATTCTTCTCTTCCCCTGAATATAAGAGTTACTGTATTAATATAGTATTGACATTAAAATTGGTATACATATGTCAAAATGCACATTATTCGGGTATAAAAAATATCCTTCATCGTATTGTTAAGTTGTCGCGGACGAAGCCGCGGGCAGAATATAGTATACAATAAGCACGTAATTTTAAAGTTCCTATTTTTTTATTTTAGGTTAGTAGGTACTAAGTGTAACTTTTGTACCTAATTTTATTATAATAATGATTGCCTTATAGTAGGTAATAATAATTAGTGTCCGACCAGACTTTCAATTTCGGCCAAAAAATTACTTTCGGCAAAAATATTACTTTCGCCCAAAAAATTACCTTCGCCCAAAAAATTACCTTCGGCCAAAAAAATTCCTTCGGCTTCGGACAAAGTGGGCCGAAGATTATCCAGCAAGATACAGATGCCTGGTAGGTTCATTTTCTAACAACTAGCAACACACAATTGGCGTCTTTTGTGCAAATTTTTCAAATGTGTTTAAATCACTTTAAAATTAACGACATCCTACTAATATTGTAAGTGCGTAGTTTGTGAGTAACGATGGATGTTCGTTACTCTTCCATGCAACAGCTACCGAACGGATTTTAATGAAACTTAGTAGTAATATATATAGCTTAATATCCTAACAACATATAGTCTATAATTAACAAAGTTTAACGCGGGTAAAACCGCGAGGTGCAGCTAATATGTACCTAATAATATTTTAAATATCACATTTGAAAATAAACTCAACTCAAAACAAACTTGATATAATAAATTATATACACATTTGAGCCATGATTACTTTTAAATACTTCGATTAGTAGTAATACAATCGATTAGTTTTTAAAGTGAAACATTTTGTACATTAAACTTTTTTCATCCATCTATCGCATGTCGCAACATGGCGGCGTCCATAGCTCGCATCAGCTGACCGTGTAGCATCTAAATTTTCACTCATTATTATAGTATTTGTGTTTCGATCAGTGTATTGATATAAATGTTGTTGTTCTCTTGTTCGTCATGGACAAGGATACAGCTAGTGAGCCAAATAAACCGGGCAACGAGTGAAAAACAAATAATAAAACGGAAATATCCGACAGTTATCTAATTATACGCCATAAGAGACCAAGTTTCACTGGTCTACACACGACTGGTTTTAATATTTTTTGGAACGAAGTTCCTTATCGCGCGTTGTGAAAGGGGGCTAGACGGAAAAAATTCTTACGAAAAGTTGTCATGATACTTTTTGCAGCTGTGTGGCGTGCGCATGTTTCTCTGTCTGTCTCTCTCTCTCTCTCTCTTATAGAAAGCAAGCCAGATATTTTCATTTCTATTTCGCATTGAACAGTGTGGTGTCGCGACGATTATTTTTGTTGAGTGTATACAGGTTTTTTGTACATAATCAATAATAAGAAATAACTTCGTTCCATCCGGGTGTCCCTTGACACCTCTCAAGTTTTTTTATCGATATATTATTCACCTTTAGATACTTAATAGAATCTTTTAAGGCTTATTAAACTTTCGGCGTCAACTTTGACCGAAGGTTGTGCCATCAGCCAATTGACTGCACGTGTGGCGCAGAAGTTAAGAGAGTCGAGTCACCACTTTGAGTCCCTGGTTCTATTCCTGCGCAGGTCAACTAATTGTGTGACCTTAATAATTGTCTTGAGTCTGGATGTACCTTGTGTCCGTCAATTATATGTTTATAAAGTACCCTGCGACACAGGGACTAATTTCCCTATTTCGGGCGTTGTCTTTAAAATAAACAAAAAAATGTGAGCCGTCACGGGACGCCTGGCAGATGTGAAACATCGACATTATTTTGTAAAAGTAATATGCAGAAAAGAACATATTGTGATGGGAACTAAATATGTCATAATGATAAAATAAAAAGTCGATTGCGCATGGCGACGCGTCGCCACACCGTACACACTACTATCGTATAGCGTGGCGACGCATCGCCACGGCATGCGTCGCCACGCCAGAAATTTGTTTTACGTGCGGCTATAGATGTTTCACATCAAAAATCGGTATAGGCTTCAGTCAGAAATCGAACTTGGGTCGGACACTAGTAATAATGATCATTACTGACCAAATCTTGGGATTGGTAGAATTTTTTTGGAATTGAAATGTATACTTGTTTTATTTCCTAATGTTCTTGAATGTAAAATGTCATTACACTCGCCACTATGATAGTGGTAACACTTGCTCTTGAAAAAGCGTTCTTACCGCCTATGTAATAAAAACGCTGTCAAGATCAAATGTTTCCAACAATGTGAAGTGAACTGTAATTTCGGTATTAGGCAGAATACTGGCCGAAGGAAGGTGTTTGTTTCCTTACCGTTGAATTATTTTAATGTTGGCGATTCATTTTGGCCAATATATAACATTGTAAAATATTGAGAGCGTCTATTGTTAGGGGTGCCAATGGAAGGTCTATTACTTTCTCAAAAGTAGGTTTATGGTTTGGAGGCAATAAGATTAACACAATTGTGTTAGTCTTATTGCCTCCAAACCATAAACCTACTTTTGAGAAAGTAATAGACCTTCCATTGGCACCCTTAACAATAGACGCTCTCAAGTGTAAATATGGGTTCGAACTAGGGTTACTAACCTCCTCTCAACTAGGACGCATCCCAGATTGATATTGATGAAGTTGAAAGGACATCCGGGGAGTGTCCGGGCGGGGTTAAATTATTAGTCCGGGTTTTAATTTTTGGAACTGACGCGTGCATAGCTGTGTGCCCAACCGAAGAACCGACACTGCCACTCGCAATAGACGGTTATGACTGTACACGTCCGGGTTCTGGTCTCTAAAGTCCTGGGTATTTACGCGTCTTGTTCTGATTGCCAAATATCAAAGATGGCGACCCTAATTCGAACAGACTTTCGGCTCCTAATACCAACGGGGCACTAATATATTTTTGCCTAATGCAAATACACACGGGGCGCTAATATATTTTTGCCTAATGCAACTACAAATGGAGCGCTAATATATTATTGCCTAATGCAAATTTAAACGGGGCGCTAATATATTTTTGCCTAATGCAACTACAAACGGGGCGCTAATATATTTTTGCTTAATAAAAATACAACCGGAGCGAAAATATATTTTTGCCTAATGCAAATACAAACGGGGCGCTAATATATTTATGCCTAATGCAACTACAAATGGAGCGCTAATATATTTTTGCCTAATGCAAATACAAACGGGGCGCTAATATATTTTTGCCAAATACAAATACCAACCGAAGATTTGGTGAAGTTATTAATTACCTGCATAGTATGTATATTTTATAAGTTATTTTAGTGTGTACAATAAATGTGAAAATCTACTTTTTTTAAATAAAGATTTTATAACTATAATGTGCATTTCTGATTTCCTTTATGTTTATTACCTATATAACCTATCTGTTGGATTAAAAAAGATTGAAAAAGGTACGCTGTGATGGTTCGGAGATTTAGAAAGGATGAATGAAAGAAAATTGACAAAAGAAGTATACCTGGTCTGTGTGAATGGGACAACCGGAAGGGGAAGATCTCGTAGAACATTCTGTGACTAAATAGGAGACATTCTCAAGAACGGCCAGGTCAGAAGTACCCTAAACCGGCGAGTATGTATGAAGAATATAATGACAGTAGAGAAGGCAAAAGAGGTGTGTAAAGATCGTGACAAATGGAAATCCGTTCTCTGCCTACCCCTCCGGGAAACAGGCGTGAATCTATGTATGTATGTTGAAACTTTATCATGGCATCAGCGGCAACGGTCAGTCATTCACATTTCGGACTGCCTGGCATCAACCTGTCTTTATTTACTATACAAGTTGTTACATAAATAGTGGACATTAACTAAAAATAACGGCCAAGTGCGAGTCACACTCGCCCATGAAGGGTTCCGTAGCAGCAAGTAACAAAATATAAAAGTTCTTGTAGTTCGCTCTAACTTTGCACCCGCTACCGATCAAGCCACGCCGCGCGCGTATGATAATAATTATTATTTATTTACGCACCTATTACAGATTTATTATTAAAAATTAATGGTTCTCGGCTTATGCATAAGGTAAATGTTTTTTTTTTTTATTTATAGGTATTTGGTTTGACCGAATTAAAGGTTAATTGCGGTTTACGATTTATGACGTATTAAAAACACTACTTACTAGATCTCGGTCAAAGAATTTTCTGGCAGATCCTAGGTCATGTTTCTAGAAATCAAGGCTGTTCTTTTAGGGTTCCGTAGCCAAATGGCAAAAAACGGAACCCTTATAGATTCGTCATGTCTGTCTGTCCGTCCGTATGTCACAGCCACTTTTTTCCGAAACTATAAGGACTATACTGTTGAAACTTGGTAAGTAGATGTATTCTGTGAACCGCATTAAGATTTTCACACAAAAACAGAAAAAATACAAGACAGTATGGGGGTTCCCCATACTTAGAACTGAAACTCATCACATATTTATGGATAGGTCTTCAAAAATGATATTGAGGTTTCTAATACATTTTTTTTCCGAACTGAATAGTTTGCGCGAGTTTTTGGTTCGAGTCCCGCACCGGACAACTATTTGTGTGACCCATAAATAGTTGTTTTGAGTCTGGATGTAATTTGTGTCTGTCTATTAAATGTTTGTAAAGTACCCTGCGACACAGGATACTATAGTGCGGGCGTTGTCTATAAAAAAAAGTGGTAAAATATTTGCCCCCCCCCCCCTGTAGCTTCTAAAATAAGAGATGATAAAACTAAAAATAATATATGATGTACATTACTATGCAAACTTCCACTTATATTAATGCTACTTGCTGCTACGGAACCCTTCCTGGGCGAGTCCGACCCGCACTTGGCCGCTTTTTTTATTTTATAAGAGGGCGACAAAGATCACCGCCGCCCATGGACACTCGCAACACTAGAGGAGTCACGGGTGCGTTGTCGGCCTTTAAGAGTCAGCAAATCAGGGTTACTGACCCTTCCCCCACCCCGATGAGCTCGGACGACCTTACTCAAACGCAGCAACACAACATTACAATTATTAATGTTACTAGCTGTGCCCCGTGTTAAATTTTATAAATTATCACAGCTCCTCCCCCATGGGTGATAGTGTAATAATATGTAGCCTATATGTTGACCCGACCTCTTAGTATTATTCATGCAAAATTTGAAGTAAATCCATGCAGTGATTTTTGAGTTTAGCCCGGTCATACATACAGACAAACAGACAAAAATGCTAAAAACTATATTTTTGGCTTCGATATCGATTGTAGATCACGCACCAAGTATCCTTTAAAAAATATATTCAATGTACAGTTTTGACTTTCCTACGATTTTATTATTATGTATACATTATTAAGGAATGTCTTCTGTAAGGTGGAGGCACTTCGCCAGTCGGGCTGCTCTTCGAGCTAATGAACACTGTGCCCTACCTTTCTTGAAGAGGGTAATACTTATATTCTCCTCTGCCATCTATCCCTCCACAACTCCCAAACTAGGCAGAGCCTATACTATAGCGACCAGACAACTGATAAACATACTTACGGTCACCGTAGCCTAGTAGGTAGTGCTCCTGCCTACCAAGTTGGTGGTCCTGGGTTCGAATCCCGGTAAGTGCAAATATTTGTGTGATGAGCATGAATATTTGTTTCTGAGTCATGGATGTTTTCTATGTATTGAAGTATTTATCTATTAAGTATGTATATCGTCGCCTGGTACCCATAGTACAAGCTTTGCTTAGTTTGGGGCTCTGTGTGACTTTGTCCCTAGATATTATATTATATATCTATATCTATATACCTATATAAAAATCAATGCCACTTTTCGTTGTAATGTTATAACTCAACAACGCTTTTACCGATTTGGCTAATTCTGGTCTTGAATTAATTGTGGAAGTCCAGGGAAGGTTTGATCTTGTGAGAGTCGTTGGAAACCACTGGATGCGAATAGCGCAAGACCGGTAATTTTTGTCGTGATGCTTGGGGGAAGCCTTTGTCCAGCAGTGGACGTCTTTCAGCTGATATGATGATGATGAATTGGTTTTGACGAGCCTGTGGCGTGGTTGATGAGTGCTTGCTTTGCACGCCGGAGGTCGTGGGTTCGATTCCCACCCAAGACAGATATTTTGTGTGCATGAATATGTCTGTTTGTCCTGATCTGGGCGTAATCTAAACTATCCAAACTAATATTATAAATGCGAAAGTAACTCTGTCTGTCTGTCTGTCTGTCTTTGCTTCACGCCTAAACTACTGAACCGATTTGTGTGAAATTTGGTACAGACATAGTTTGGAACTTGAGAAAGGACATAGGATAGTTTTTATTACAAAAATAAAATAAAAAATAAAATTTATTCCAGACATACAGCGCCATCTATTGGTCAAGAGTCGGCATCAATTCCGTACTGAAAATTCATCGGAAAAATGTAAATAAATAGTAAAAAGGTATGAAAATATAATATAATACAACTTTTAGTAGAAAGAAAATGCTCTAACGGAGTATAGATAATTCTATTAGTACTATACTATGTCAAGTTGGTGATCGCGCAATGGTGTCGATCGTTACACGAGTTCGGTTCATGTTATTGTTTTAATTCATCGGAAAAAAGTAAATAAATAGTAAAAAGGTATGAAAAAAATAATATCAATATAATAAAACTTTTAGCACAAAGAAAATGCCCGAACGGAGTATAGATAAATAATCCGAGTTGTCACTATGCTCGATAGATGGCGTTGGGAGGAAATGACAGTTTGTAACATAAGTAAAAGTAGTGAGCGTGGAAGAATGTTGCAACAATGTAAACTGCTGGTTTGGGATGAATGGACGATGTCCCATAAAAGAGCAATCGAAGCACTTCGTCACACGATGAAAGACATAAAAAACAATCAAGGTATTATGGGAGGAATGGTGGTTCTATTGGCCGGTGACTTCCGGCAGACCCTGCCGGTTATAGCAAGGGGCACACCGGCAGATGAAATCAATGCCTGTTTAAAAGCATCTGTGCTATGGTTGTACTGTCGACGAATATGCGAGTATTACTCCATAATGATTGTCAAGCCGGGCAGTATGCTGCTGCTCTTCTGAAGATCGGCGAGGATCGTATGCCTACCGACTCCGAGAGTATGATCACGCTGAGCAGCGAATGATGCCAAATTGTGGATAGCACATACAATTTCAAAAATAGTGTCTATCCGGATTTACGCGCTAATATCGAAAATCGGGAATGGTTATGCGAAAGGGCGATATTAGCGCCAACAAATGAAATAGTAGGCCGGATAAATGACCAAATTATGTCTGACGTAGAGGGAGATGTCATTGAGTATCTATCAGTAGATAACGTCGTGGATACCGAGCAAGTGACATCTTACCCAACAGAGTTTCTCAACTCCTTAGAGTTATCAGGAGTGCCTTCTCACAAGTTGAGGCTGAAAGTTGGAGTTCCTGTGATGCTTATGAGAAACCTAGATCCACCAAGGCTATGTAACGGCACATGGTTACAAGTAACCTATTTAGGACGGAATGTCATTAACGCCGTTATTATGACTGGAATGGCAAAAGGCGAAACTGTAATTATTCCCCCCATTCCCATCATTCCAACTGATTTGCCATTCAAATTCAAAAGAGTTTAGTTTCCGCTGAAAACTGCGTTTGCAATGACCATAAATAAAGCCCAAGGGCAAACGCTTAAAGTTGCGGGGGCACATCTTGAAAAAGCCTGTTTCTCCCATGGACAACTCTACGTTGCGTGCTCAAGAGTGTCAAAACCACAAGACCTATATATTTTTGCAAAGGATGGCAAAACTCAAAACGTGGTATACAGAAATGTCTTGGTGTAAGAAACTTTAATAATGTTTAAAGCCTAAAATAATAGAAAATTTGTCAAGGGAGAAACAGTATTTTTTTCTGAAATGGCAAATCAAAATAATATTTTGAAAATAAGGGAAAAATAACATTTTCGCCTTTTTCGATCGGCAATAACGGCTTTAATGCCCTAAGTGAGTATACATATCTTCAATTCAAACGCAGAGCTCATTATGTTGATTTTTGAAGAGTTCCCTAGAATATCTTCCACATTTCATTTTTGAAGAGATCCCGCGAGATCGGGAACTATGTGGGTAAAACCAAAAATCTGCCGGAAGACACTATTCCACGCGAACGAAGTCGCGGGCAAAAGCTAGTTATCTATATAAGTATGTACTATGTATTTACAAAATAAAAGTAGTATATCAGTTATCTGGTTTCCATATTACAAGCTCTGCTAGTTTGGGATCAGATGACCGTGTGTGAATAATTTATAGATATTTATATTTATTTATAATTAGTTAACTTTGTATATAATTTATGTACGACATTATATGTCAAATATTATATGGATTTATTTTTATAATGTACCTACCTAACAACCCTGTACCTATATTTTAACAAATAAATCTTTCATTCATTCAAACACCGAACAAATAACTGTGCTGTTCACACAAAGATTTGTCTTAGGCGGGAATCGAATACACACACATCGACTGCACGTGTGGCGCAGCGGCTAAGACAGTCCCCTAACCGTTTCGTGTCGCGGGTTTGAGTCCCGCGCCGTACATCTATTTGTGTGACCCATAAATAGTTGTTCTGAGTCTGGATGTAATTTGTGTCCGTCTATTATATGTTTGTAAAGTACCCCGCGACACAGGCATTAGATTCCCTAGTGCGGGCGTTGTCTTTAAAAAAAAATACAACCTCTGTGTTAGCAGTCAGTCCGCTAGTACCTTGGAAAGGTAAACATGTACCCCGAAAAATGTGCATATGTTACTACGTAGATATTAAAAAATTATCATTTTATTATCAAGTACTCAATAGCCGCGCAACGGTTATGACGTAGCTGCTATGTTATAATTATATTCACATTGTGATTATTTATTTAATTAGTGATTATCATTTTATTAATTACTATAATAATTTTACATCTTTAAACTATTATTAATCGATATTAGACTTTCAAATGGTTGTCTGTGACAACCATTTGAAAGTCTAATATACCCTACCTACCTACTACCCTACCCTACCCTATAAATAGGGTAGCAGAATTATTAAAGAGGCATTCTTCGTTACTCTGTTTAGTGTTAAAAATGACTAAAGTGACTGAATTAGACTGACAGTCATTTACGGTCAAATTGGTCAAAAATGGTCATTAACTGTCAAAAACGGTAATTTTCAGTCAATTTCATTTCAGTAATATTTTCGTACCTTTTAAGTTTTTGTCGTTGATAAAAGTCTACAACTCCTAATTTGAAACAAAAGGGATTTTATGACTTATAGTAATATTATATAGTGTTAATCATTTTACATTTCTAATCGTGTGTGCATTTATGACAAAATGGCAACGTCACATCGCCTCGCTCATCGACTTTGATGTCGACTTATCCTATCATTATATAATAGAAAACAAAGCGTTGCTTCATTTAAACTTGCATATAAATTGGGTACCTAAATAAATAAATAATTGGGTGGTAGTGAGAATAGACAATAATATTTGAGTCAAATTGACTGAATTTGACAGTAAATGACCGGTCATTTAAGGGTTATGACAATTGTGAAAGTTTAAAGACATTTATTCTCATTAAGACATTCGTCACTTACATGAGAACTTAGATATAAACGAAATTATAATAATATATGTTCGTTGCCATAAGTATATACATATTAAAAAGTAAAAATGAACATAAAACAAAATGTAAAAACATAATGACAATTTATGCTGCGTGTGTGACTAGTCATATTCAGTCATTTTACATCTCTAACTCTGTTCGATTAAATATTGTGTGTGGAAAACATCTCGGGAGTTTTAATGTGCAGAACCAACGAGTGCGTAATACATCATCATTAACATAACATCTGTAAGAAGGCCACTGTTGGACAAAAGCCTCCCCAAGAATCATCTTGGGGGGATATGCCTTAATCGCCACGCTTGGCAGACGCGTTGGCGATCACAGTATGATGGTCATAGTACTCACAGAGACGCTTCTGCCCGTTCTCTGGGAGATCCCTCGGGTCGACTTCTACGTCCCCCCCCCCCCTTAGGGGTGAGATAGGGTGACGGTATTCGCTGCCGTCACCACACAGCTTATAAACTAAATATTAGATACGTTAAAGACACAATAGTAAAACAATGGTGTCTTACGTTGGCATGATAGCAGCAGAATGGTTATAATAATAATAATGTCCTCCTAGCCGAATTTCGGCCACGGCGGCCAGTTTCAACAGAGATTAGCCATCTGCACGGGACATATTATAGTGCTCAAGTGTGTGCGCAAACATAGGAGCACTTTCCATTCCATCACTCTCATGATCCGATGGGACGCCTAGGCGACACGACCAGAAAGAGGTCAGTCACAGGACCGACGGCTTTACGTGCTCTCCGAGGCACGGGGGTATAATACCGCCAACTCCCATACTTCGGGCTGATGCTGAGAAATTTTTCTTTTTACAGAAAAGTTCCAAAATCACTTTTGGCCCGATCCGGGATTTGAACCCAGGACCTCGTTATCTGCGGGTGAATTATACATACATATAGACATACAATTAAAACATTCACGATCTATTACTAATAATAATATCCTGGGACATTATTTACACACCGACATCTGATCCCAAACTAAGCAGAGCTTTTACTATGGAAACCATGAAATGTTAAACTACATATACTACTTTTCTTTTGTAAATACTAACTTATTTAGATAATTACACCAAGAAATAGGACAAACAGACAAGTTCGTGCACTCAAATATTTGTCCTAGTTGGGAATCGAACCCACGACCTGCGGCCTGAAAGGCAAGCATCTACCAACCACGGCATCCGGTTCTTCTTAATTATACGGGGAGTGGTTACCCTGGTTTCAGAGTTGTTCAAAACCGCCTAGTAGACCTCTGACATTGATGAACGACAACAGCCTGGACGAACAGCTTAACGTGCTCTCCGAGACACGGAAAGGCTCAGAATTTAAACCACTATGACGATTACCCATCTAAAAACAGACCGCGTGCCGGTGCTTTACCTCGCTGACCACTTACAAATCGGTGAGCGCAATTAGCTATGAAGAAATAAATAAAAAAGAATATTATTCGCTTTGTAGGAATATATGTATATACGTACATACATAGCTCTTAATTGTATCTACTTTTTTATTTAACAAAATCATGAGTTTATATTTTGCGTACTCCGTTCAGTTTAAGATAAAAAGAAATATAATTGTAGCAAAAATACTAAAACATAACAGTTGCAATGTTCGTTCAAGGTCAAAAGATACACTTGCACTTCATCGTTTAAATAATTCCTATCTACCCTCATAATACGAAATAAATAAGGCTTTTACTTTCCTGGAAGTCAATATGCCTTTTAATTCTTAGTATTTCCCATTCATATCTGAAAATAGTTGAAACTAATACACAGATAACATATTTAAAGAGAAAATATAAAACTTTAAGAAAACATTCAAATCATTAACATTTTCGAAGGAGGGTAGAAGGAAATAACGAGCGACAAACAAGTTTCTTCTAAGCATGTGTTTGTGTACCTATAGTGAAATGTATTCAAGTATATATTGTGCACCTGCGCAATAGCGCGTTCTTTCTGTCGTCGGCTGGTACCGAGCAAGTTCATTCGAATTATCTATAATTTTGTCGTGATTTTTATTAAAGTTTGTTGCAATGGATCCTGTATCTGTTGGTTATAACGGTGAAGAACAAAAACCTATTTTTACGTTAGCTGTTGAACCAAATTCCACGACAACCACTGTAAGTACCATTATACAATATTTTTTTACCTATACTCGTGCGTTCTCATTTAATTTAGGGAATTTGAATAAAATGGCGTTTGACGATCTAGGCAGCGTCTCGATTAACAAACATGGAATTCAAAATTAGAACTTTTGTGATAGACTCTTATCGAATCATAATTTCGAATTTGGAAGTTAATATGGCCGCCGCGACGCCCATGGGAGTTGAAGACGTGGTCTTTGGTTCCTGTTTTTTTTTAAATATTTTTCCAAGGCAAATGAGCGAGCGGATCACCTGATGGTAAGTGATCACCGCCGCCGCCCATGAATTCTCGCAACGTCAGAGGGGACGCAAGGGCGTTGCCGGCCTTCAACAAACTAGTACCTAGGCTCGCTTTTTGAAGGTTGCTAAACCTGAATAATCTGATAAACACGTTATTCGAATGAGAATTCCATACATTTTATTCATAAAACCTATGTACTCATAAATATTATTTAATATAAGTAACAAATTTTTAAATCATCCATTATTCAATTGTCCAAATAAATGTGAAAAAAAAGCTATCCAATAAATAAGTAATTAATTTTTCTCCTGCATGACGCAAAGATTTATGGCGCTTTGTGTAAGGGCTATAGTAATAGTATATCATTATATACTTGTTCCGCGAGTGTCTCTGAGTGAATAGATAAAATAAGTCAAGATCCTGACTGTGGCATGTCAGTATATTTATGAAACTCTAACGAATCCTTTTTAAAATGAGCGATAGGTACTCGTATAAATATAACTCTTTTATGGGACAATGATTCTATAACAAACTTCCAATTGTATCAGAGAATAGTCTTACAAATAAGTTTTAAAGAACGAAGTATAGCAGCCTAATTGTCTGGCAAACTTCAAAAATCCTTAGATATTATTAAAGTGACTAAAAGGCTTGGGTTGAGTCGATCAATGTTTATACTTACATGAAAACTATGTAACTAACATTAAGATAAAATATTTTAAAACAGGATTATACTGATTTTCCTGGCAAGCTGCCACGTCATACACTGCACGCGGCGGCGGGTTAAAAAACATAATGGAAATTTGAATTTTAGTGCATGAAGTAGGGAATTATCAAGTGTAAGACTTTTAATTGCTTTGATTGTTACGTAAATAAATTATAGCATCGCAGTGTGTAGGTACGGCAATCAATATTTTTTTAATTAATATTAGTATAATAATAATATCCTGGGACATAACCATCCACCATAATTACACACGCACTGCCGTCGGATCCCAAGGCCAAAGTCAAAAATCATTTATTCCGTAAAAAAATTACATTTATGTGGAATCGTAATTTTTTTACCCTACTGTGCAGTGCATGACGTGGCAGCTACTGAGAAACACTGCCAGAAAACGCAGTAGGAACCCATTTTTAGGATAAAATATACTTAAGATTAATTACAATCATTTGTGTTGACTCAATCCCAAACTCAATCCCAAACTAAGCAGAGCTTGTACTATGGAAACCAGATAACTGATATACCACATATACTAATTTCCTTTTGTAAATACATACTTATATGCATTGACCTATATGTATTCTACTAGACGCGCAATCCCATATTGAGAATTTGCTCACCGAGTTGCAGCGCGGGCGCTGCAACTCAGTAAGCAATTTTGGTCGCCGCGCGCGCGCCCCTCACCTCGCTCACAGCCGGACTGGGACAAAGATTTTATTCGAAACAGCGTGTCTAGTTATACATATAAGTCAATGCTTATATGGATAATCACAACCAGACTCAGGACAAACAGACATGTTCATGCACACAAATATCTGCCCTGGGTAAGAATCGAACCCACGACGTGCGGCGTGAAAAGCAAGCATCTACCAACCAAGTCAACGGGCCCGTCAAGACATAGACAATATTTCCTTATCTCTCGTATCGAATATTCTAGGACAGCTACGCGTTTGCGGACTCAAGAGGCGGGGGTAGTCAAGAGACCATGTCATCTATTTCTCCGTCGATGGCAGGGCTCGGCGGCAGTGAGTTGGTGAACTTGCTGGCCCAGCAAGAACCGAGGGTTGCTGATACAGGTAACTTACTTTTAACAAAATTATACGTAACACCCTTTTCTCGCCCACCCGCAAAAATAAATCTCGCACTTAATTCACCTTTGGTGCGAGCGTGTAATGAGTACAATGGTTTTAATAGAAAAATCGACCAATTGGATATTTTTTCCGATGCATTTTATGCATACAAGCGTAAAATATTGGAAGCGTTAGCATAGGGACTCTTTTTTTTTTCTTAGGCCAATATGAACTTTTTTAATTGTTTTTAATGCATTTTAATCTGTGTTAGTTATAGTATTTTTGTATGTCAATGTTGTCTAAGTTTATTTTTTATGTTGTGCATGCCTTTGATAGGTGTACATATAAGAAATGAATTATATAAAGATTAAGAAGATAAGATTTAAATGTTGTGTATGTATACTGTTGGTGTGTCTATAATAAATACATAACTATTAGTATACCAGCTGTGCCCCGAGGTTTTACCCGCGTTTAACTTTATAAATTATCACAACTTATCCCCCGTAGGTGACAGCGTAATAATATGTAACCTATATTATGTCGGCCTGCAAAATTTGAAGTTAATCCATGCAGTAATTTTTGATTTTAGACCGGACATACATACAGACAAACAGACAAAAATTCTGAAGACTATATTTTTGACTTCGATATCGATTATAGATCACGCTCCACCCAAGAATCCTTTTAAAAAGATATTCAATATTCAATTTTGACTTTCCTACGATTGTATTAGGTATATTTATAGATTAACTTTTTTTTTATAAAGACACTGCTTGCACTAGGGAATCCCTGTTTTGCGGGGTAGTTTACTAACATATAATGGACGGACACAAGTAACATCCAGATTCAGAACAACTAATTGCGAGGTCACACAAATAGTGGTCGCGGGACTCGAACCCGCGACACTAAGCGGCGAAGCGACTGTCTTAGCCGCTGCGCCTCACGTGCAGTCATATCTGAAACTTCGATAATTAAACCTATATGTAAGCTTGAAGGTAGCCAAATCATAAACTCATAAATTAAATGCAATACGTAATTTTTTTCATACACTCCGTGTACTTAAATATCTATATGTATGTACCTAGAAATAATTATGCTTATTTAATTATACTACAAACATGTTCAGACTATTTACAAGCGCTTTTTTTAGTCTACGTGTATAAAAACCCTTTTGGTACGGAGGATATATTTTTTTTTATTCCTTTTTACGGCTGTGGCTTCTTTGGCCTTATGAGCCTTCAGTTAATATAGTTTTATATCATTTATTTCCGTCATTGTCAAGTAAAGGCTGTCACAGTCAAGTCATACCTAGTCCTTGTCCAACCCCAGTGAAGCAGTGGAGACTTTACTAGAGGCTTTTGTGGAGTTTTGGTTACAACACGGAAAATCACAATTCACGGCAATATCGCACTTTCCTCCACTTGTGTACGTTGTCGAAGATGTTATGTCTAAAAATCCACCATATTTACACATAAAAACTCGAATTTACACCAGTTTTTGAAAATAAAACATAGCCTCGATGCGTCTTTTTCCGCGTTGGCGCCAAAACTTTCCTTATCGCGCGTTGCGAAAGGGGGCTAGACGGAAAAATAAAGACGTTATAACTATTGTAAGCCGTGCGGCGTGCGCATGTTTCTCTCTCTCTCTCTCTCTCTCTCTCTCTCTCTCTCTCTCTAATAGAAGGCAAGCCAGATATTTTAGTTTTGTCTTTCTATTTCGCATTGTACAGTGTGGTGTCGCGACGATTATTTTTGTTGAGTGTATACAGGTTCTTTGTACATAATAAATACATAATAAAAAATAACTTCGTTCCATCCGGGTGTCCCTTGATGATTTTATTGCATACCTACTTCTTAAATCATAGTTTTTATAATGAACTAAGTATGATTTCATTTTGTTACTTTTAGCAATTTAAACATGCTATACTGCAAAAAGGACCCACCCGCTCAACATATTATTTTATATTTATTTATTTATTCAATAAGAAATTTTACATTGTCTGAATTTTCTATAACTAAATGTACATACATTATTATGTTGCAACTGTTAAATTATCTATAGAATACTATACAGTCAATAAAAAAATGATATGTTATATGAATATCATCACCCCAAGAAATCGACCCGAGGAAGTGTCTGCCAGGGCACGAGCAGCAGCGACTCTCTGAGTACTATGACCATCATACTGCGATCGCCAACCCGTCTGCCAAGCGTCGCAATTATGACATATCCCCCCCCCCCTCCCCCCATTGATTTCTGGGGTGGCTTTTCTCCATCAGTGGACTTTTTTACAGCTGTTTTGATGAAATTCTACCCTTTGTTGTTTTTAACTCCCGACGCAGGGGTGTTATAAGTTTGATGTCTATGTGTGTGTGTGTCTGTGGCATCGTAGCTCTCAAGCGGATGTACCGATTTATATGCGGTTTCTTTTCATTTGTATGCCAGTTTGTTTGCGGCGGATCGTCTTAATTTTTAAAAAACAACGCCTGCACTAGCCAATCTATTCTATGCCGCGTACCTTACAAACATAATAAACTGACACAAATTACATTCCGATCCAGAAAAACTATTTATGGGTCACATAAATAGTCGTGTTGCCCCACACGTGTAGTTATCCAGGGTTTATTCCGATTTTCCCCCCTGAAATTCCCCCTTAGGGGGGAACATCGGAATAAATAAAAAAAAGGCCAGATTTCCCCCCTGAGAATCCCCCTTAGGAGCAAAACCAGAATGAAAACAAAATAAGTCCAGATTTCCCCCCTCGTAGTCCCCCTTAGGGGGGAAACCCGGAATAGAAAACTGAAATCCCCCCTCGGGTATAATAAAGTTTGTACTGAAATTATTTTGTGTTATTAAAGTTTTAAATTTTAGTTTTATAGCATTATTCGTAATGAATAAATCTAAGCTCAAAATTCTTTGATCTAGCAGTGTGTATCGTTCGTATGTCAATGGCAGATCGCTTACCCCGGTTTGCTAGAGGGTACTGGATCGAGACCAGCCGCCGGACGATTAATTTATGATTTTTAGGATTCCGTAGCCGTAGTTTTGGCAAAAAAACGGTACCCTTATAGATTCGTCATGTCTGTCTGTCAGTCCGTCCGTATGTCACGGCCACTTTTCCCGTAACTATAAGAGCTGTCCTGTTGTAACTTGGTAAGTAGATGTATTTTGTGAACCGCATTAAGATTTTCACACAAAAATAGAAAAAGAACAATAATTTTGAGAGTATGATGAAATTTTTTTTTTGAGTTATTTTCTATGTATGGGGACATACCTACATAGATCATAACTCAAAAAAAATAATTTTCATCCTACCCATACATCATACGTGTATCTATGGATAGGTCTTCAAAAATGACATTGAGGTTTCTAATATCATTTTTTTTTCTAAACTGAAGCTTACAGTTGGAGTCGGGGGTTTTATGACGGTTAGGTTATTCTATGGATTTATGAACTAGAATATGGTTTTATGTCTAAGATTTATAATGAATACAATTTTTGTTACACAGCACCTTCTGTTGTCGAGATGGAAGAGTTGCTGACAAATATACGTCTAAATGGAGCCGACATGTTTAGCGATGACGCCAGCATAAATAACTACTTTTCAGGTAATTCATATTTAATTAACTATTTCACACATTTATTTTTCTATCTGTATCTATAATATGTATGTATTTAATAAATCAATCTTGGGACAACCAACACACAGTCATCTGATCCCAAACTAGGCAGAGCCTGTACTATGGCAACCAGATAACTGATAAACATACTTATATCTAAATACATAAATATTATAGATAAAATACACCCAGACACAGAACAAATAATCGTTTTTATCACACAAAGATTTGTTCCGGGTGGGAATCGAACCCACAGCCTGGAGCAACATACCCGCGTTCCCGGGGCTCCCCGCCCCAGGCGCCTTAATAATAAGTCTACGGCAGGTTAGGTTTAGTCGGTGCGAGTCCAACATACCCACCCGCAGACACTTTTTGCGGGTGGCATGCGTAGGCATAACATTTAATGGGTTTCTGTATTTTTTGTGAAAACTTAATTTATAGGTCTATGATGATGTGGTCCCGGCCGATTTCGGCCACGGCGACCGCTTCTTCTCCTACTGTAGCCGACGTTCGTGTGCTCGCATGTGACTTATGTAGCCAATTTTATTAGAAAAAATCCTCGCACATTGCGGCCATGTGAGCACACCATTGTGATAATTGTAATTGATCGCCGCCGGTGGTCTGCTTTCAATTGGTCGCGCTTGGCATCCAGCTCAGCGCGCCTTCGAGACTCGAAGCAAGCGACTTTGCCTTGGAAAAGTCCGCGAATTGCGAGGGCACGTTACAGCTCCTCGTGTGGCGCTTAAGCACATCTTTGTACCTGAAGAGTTGTCCGCCATGCTTTCGCCTGCCCTGCTCAAGTTCCGAGTAGAAGATGCGCTTAGCCACTCGCTGCCCTGCCATGCGTGATAATGCGTCTATTAAATGCTTCATGAAAACTAAAATGCGTCCACAATTTCGTTAGCCGCATCCAGCGGCTTCCAGATCCTCTGGACAAGGGCGAGCCTATATTACGTACATAATTTAACTTGATCGTTTATTGCAGGGTATAGCCGAACAGAGTCCGCGTCGTCCAGCACTTGGCCTGACAATAGCTGGCAAAATACCAGGAACAATGAAATGATAGACACGTTTGATTTTCTCGTTAAAAGTAAGTGAAACTGCAATATTTATCTAATGGCGAAATCGGGAATCCTATCGAATAAAACAAGCATTGTTAAAATTGGTTCACAAATACGAAGAAAGGATCTGATCTAGAGCTGGTCTAATAGGTTTGGTCTTACAGTAAATTGCGTTGCCCCCTTAACACTTGATCGTTAATCTCGTGCAAGTGATGTGACCCCCATTTCGAATTACATCTTTTTACTTCAGCGGCCGCCTGAGCTGTGGCCCGAACCCCATAAGGGTGCCCTCAGGTATTAGTCTCTTAAATTAAGCTACTGGTTGAGAGCCTTTTGCGCTAGCCAACTGCTCGTTGTTTTCAATTCTTTAATTTTAATATACAATTGCTAAATGTAACAATTGCTATTTATTATTTATTTAAGGATATTAAAAATATATGTGACGAAACAGACCACACGGACGGACTAATTCAAAATATTTTGTTGCTTTAATTACTGTTTTTAAACTGTGTTTATGTAATACATTATGAGCTTGATAAGTACAAGTGTATGTAAATACCCAAGTGCTGAATAAATTTCATTATTTCATCATTATTTCAAATCCTGATAAATGCCAAGCCATCGTTATAGGAAGCTCCCGCATGATTAGCAGATTAGACATCGACCAATTACCACGGGTTGATCAATCTATATCTCTTTCAGTCAAAGTGTAAAGGATCTTGGTTTACACATTGAGAGGACTTTTAGCTGGGCGAATTAAATTGCTGCTGTCAGCCAGAGTGTAACAAATATTTTGCGCAGTCTTTATCGGCAAAAAATCGTCTTACTTACCATCCGAAACCGAAGTTTTGCCCGTGCAGTACTTACTTACTTGTGTATTCTATATATCCTCAGATTTTAATTATGTTTCTCACTGTTCTTATAGTGCACCTACCATGTTTTTTCTGCATCACCCCAAGGTTGACAGGCAGAGAATGCCTTTGTCATTAAGTCTGCCTCTGTACATTGTTATGCATAAAGTTGTGAATAAAAAAGAAAAAGAAATCGCGTAAAAATAGTATATCATTTTTTTAAGTCTATTAATACCTAATGGAAATCGCTGGATGCGCATAGCGCAAGACCGGCAATTGTGGAGATCTTTGGGGGAGGCCTTTGTCCAGCAGTGGACGTCTTTCGGCTGATATGATGATGATGATGATGATGAATACTTAATGGCTTTTTCGTCTAACAACGAGTACCTACTTTTTTGATATGTAACGTATTATTTACTCTCGGTTGCTGGATTTTTTTTGTGGGAGTGATTTAAGAAAAGGGACGGAAATGTGTTACAAGAAACCGTTTGGCCAATGAGCGCGCGCGTTGGCTGAGAGAAGGCTGTGAGATGGTGCCAACCATGGAGCTATTACAAAGCTTTGTAATAGCTCCATGGTGGCAACCCATTTTGCGTAACGTTGGTACCACGGCGTACTGTCGGCCAACATAACGTGTGCGATGTGATATATTCGATTAAATGATCGGCTTCACATACTACTTATCTTAATTTTTTTATAGGAAACTAGCTGTTCCCCGCGTTAAATTTTATAAATTATCACAGCTCCTCCTCCGGTTGTGATAGCGTGATAATATGTAGCCTATATGTTGACCCGACCTCATAGTAATATTCATGCAAAATTTGAAGTAAACCCATGCAGTTTAATCACTTTTTGAGTTTACCCCGGACATACATACAGACAAACAGACAAAAATTCTAAAAACTAAATTTTTGGCTTCGACATCGACTGTAGATCACGCCCCAAGCAACCTTTTTAAAAAATATTCAATGTACAGTTTTGACTTTCTTACGATTTTATTACATGTATAGATGATGAAAATAAACTTTCAGATGTTACACATCATAGGCATCTACTGTAAGGCTCGCTCTTTTTTTATTTGCAGTTGAACTAAAATTAAATCTGTAATATTGTTGTGGTTTAATCAATGACATACTATACACAAATGTATAGACGCCAGCACATCAAGCTACCCAATCTGACAAATTTCCTCAATTGAAAGTGAACCTAATGCTTTTGTGATAAAGTTGAAAATTTATAAAAGAAATTTGACAGATTGGGGTAGTTGGATGTTCTGGCGTCTGAACAACTGTAGTTGTACATCTGGTATAGAATGTCATTGGGTTTAATGAATGAATGAATGAATTATTTATTTTGCCAGAATTGTAGTATACATTACAGGTGTTGTTATTTAAATGGTGCTGTACAATTCACTATATAATAGCATGCAAAAAATATGTGTTAATAATTAAGTCTACGCCTATTGATTACCATAATTACATGTCTACATTATAATAACAGTGTTTACATAGGCACAGCCATTTCATAAGTTTTAATAATTATATAAAATTGTCAAATATGTCAAATAATTCTACTAATGATAAATAAATTAATAAATACGTGTAACTTATTTCTATTCGGCCCAAAATTATGTCCATCTATGGAATTAGTATTTTCTATTTACTTAATTTATATCTTATATTTAAAATATTCGCCAAGGGAATAGAAACATCTATCAGTAAGCCATTGACATAGAGCGGTTTTGAAGCGATTTACTGTTAGATTTTGGATTTCTACTGGTAGTTTATTATATAGTCTTATGGCCATTGGATAGCAGCTTCTATGATATAAATGACTTTTCATTCTTGGTAGAACCAGTTTGTTAGGGTACCTTGTATTAAGTGCAATCGTATCTCCAAGACGTTCAAATAAGTATTGGTGGGTTTTAACAAACACACAGCATTCAAATTAATAGAAATACGAGACCTAGATTCTAGCTGTCTTCTTCCAACGTATTTTATAGACCTCAAAACTTTACTGATATCTAGAAAATATATTTTTTTGCATTACCTTTCCCGTTTATTAGGTATATCGTCTGCCAACAACTATGTGTCAATGTTGACTCGCGACCAGCTGGCGGTGCTACGCTGCATTCGCCCAAGCCTACTGTACGAGATCCTGCAAGAAGTCGCCAAGGCTCGCAGCGATAGGCGCTTGCGCAGAGCTTTACCCAATGTGAGTAAATTTTACTAACAATTATGTTACTAAGGTAACCACTGCCTATGACATAAGTATTATGAAATGTTGATCTTGAATTTTTTGGACCATCTATCGCATGTCGCATGTCTCTCATTAGCTCACCGCTTTTCCATTATCCCTCATTTGTGCAAGTGCTCCACGGTATTTGTGTTTTGATCAGTATCAATACACTGATCATCATCACTGAAATAATGGCTGGACATAGCTGAACATAATATATTTGTGACTGTAACAACTTTTGACCTATGGACCCCAATAAAAAGATTTGAATTTGAATTTTGAATTTGTATTTGTATATCTATTTCGCATTGAACAGTGTGGTGTCGCGGCGATTATTTTTGTTGAGTGTATACAGGTTTTTTGTACATAATAAATAATAAGACATAACTTCGTTCCATCCGGGTGTCCCTTGACACCTCTCAAGTTTTTTAAAATAAATTTAGGGTATGTAGCTAAATTAAAACTTTCCTTGACAGGTCCGTTAGATAGATGGGTCGGTTGCCCTGTGGTTGGTAGATGCTTTGTTTTAACGCACAGGTGGTCATGGGTTCGATTACCACACAGGGGGTCTACCGGCTAAGTCACCAAACATCGATTTCTTAAATGGCGCTCAAATAAATTAAGGTTAAAAATGAATTAATCAATCGTTAAACCGGCATCAACGTTGACATTCGAATACGGACCATTTATGACGTCACATGTGCTCGTGGAAGCAGATTTAACGATTGATTAACCTTTATTTATTTGATCGCCATTTAAGAAATCGATGTTCGGCGACTTAGCCCGTAGAGCCCCATGTCAGATAATTGTGTGCATGAACATGTCTGTTTGTCCTGAGTCTGGGTGTAATTATTTATATAAGTAGGTATGTATTTCTAAAAGACAAATCATCATAGGATCAGATTGCTGTGTGTGAATACCCAATTATATTATTATTGAGTCCATCGTTTGAGCATAAATCATCATTAGACGCAGCGTGGGTGTATCAGGTGCACGGAGATCTTGCAAGGGTCGCGGGAAGCCGCTGGATGCGGACAGCACAGGACCGGCCATTGTGGAGATCCTTGGGGGAGGCCTTTGTCCAGCAGTAGACGTCTTTCGGCTAATGTGATGATTATGATTATGATTATTATTGTTATTACTTCCAAAGGACATCTCCTTTAACCACTACCCATGACGAATATAACCAAATGCCGATCTTGAATTTTTTCGACCATCTGTCGCATGTCTCAATATACCGGCGTACATGCCTCGCATTAACTGACCGTGTAGCTTTTCCATTGTCACTCATTTGTGGAAGTGCTCCACGGTATTTGTGTATTGATCAGTGTATTGATGCAAATGTTGTTGTTCACTTGTGGACCAACGATCTTGCAAGGGTCGCGAGAAGCCACTGGATGCGGGCAGCGCAGGACCGGCCATTGTGGAGATCCTTGGGGGAGGCCTTTGTCAAGCAGTAGAATTCTTTCGGCTGATGTGATGATGATGATTATTATTGTTATTACTTCCAAAGTACATCTCATACCCATGACGAATATTACCAAATGTCAATCTTGAATTTTTTCGACCATCTATCGCATGTCGCAATATACCGGCGTCCATGCCTCGCATTAGCTGACCGTGTGGCAAAGCTTTGCCATTCTCACTCATTTGTGCATGTGCTCCACGGTATTTGTGTATTTCTTTTTTCTTTTTTTTTTGTTGGCTAACCTACAGCTGTTGATATGTGATTAGCTATTTGTATATAATGTAGAAAGCCAATTACATGTTTTCACCAATAGCTATACATTATAAAACTGGTACATGTTTGCTTATATCTCGGAAACATGCAACTGAACACATATCTTAAAAATGTTAGTTTCATTACAGTTACTTATTACTAAAGAAATCAAGGCATAGCAACCGCTTCACTGTTTTAATGTTGAATGAGAATAAGGGTCTAAGTTATGTTTCTTACATTTAACATGTTAAAGTTCCTACTTGCCCTCACTATGAACGAGTTTTGTCGGTAATTCGTTGAAACAATTGTAATTGATATAGGGGGACTGTGACGAGTTCTGCTAGATACGTTAAAGTCTATTTGCTTAATAAAAGTATTGATCAGTGTATTGCTGTAAATGTTGTTGTTTACTTGTTCGTGATGGACAACGATACAGCTTGTGAGTCCGAAACTAGTCCAAGCTAGAGAAGTAGTGGTCGGAGCTAGTGATGACGAAGATTATTAATGTGTAGGAGTGCGCGTTCTGCAAGAACAACGGTGAGAACGAGGAGTGCTACGGTTCGCACGCGCTGAAGGACGGGCGCGGGCGCGTGCTGTGCCCCGTGCTGCGCGCTTTCCGCTGCCCGCGCTGCGGCGCCACCGGCGACCGCGCCCACACCATCAAGTACTGCCCCGAGGGAAACGAACCAGGTAAACACTCCATTACCACTGGTATCCGGCATCGTATTGATGGTTGATGTAGACGCTTGTAACCCGACGACGTCGTTGATCCCGTCTGCTAGATCTGCCAGCGCGCCTTTGTTGATCTTCGACTACGAAGCTGTCTTGATATTTGACAGGGCACACTTAAATCGTGTTCTTCGGGGTCACCAGTTTAGTAGGAGTCACCAATTTAGTGAGACTACTAAATTAGTAGGAGTAGAAAATCAGAAGCGAAGTCAACATGTAAATTTTTTTTTTTTTTTAAATTATCAATTAGATATCTTTTTTAAACGTCACTCACTATCATAGAGAATTTGTACAAAGTAGGTTCTATACTGTAGTTGTTGCCACTACACTGTGTATCACCACCCCATTTGACTGCATGTGTGGCGCAGCGGCTAACTCTCGCCTCGCCGCTTCGTGTCGGGTTCGAGTCCCGCGCCGGACATCTATTTGTGTGACCAATAAATAGTTGTCCTGAGTCTGGATGTAATTTGTGTCCGTCTATTATATGTTTGTAAAGTACCCCGCGACACAGGGATTAATACCCTAGTGCGGGCGTTGGCTTAAAAAAAAATCGAGTCGCTCATAGCCAAATGCTCTCACCGGTTAGTGTCAGAGTTGTTCAAGCCGCTCAGCAGGCCTCCAACTGTTGCCTAACGACTACAACCGGGACCGACAGCTTAACGTGCCCTCCGAAGCACGGAGATGCTCAGAAATTAAACCACTTTGGCGGTCACCCAAGTTACGGACCGGTAAGAGCATCTAGCTATTCTTTATTCCTGTTCCCTGTTGACGGTCACCGTAGCCTAGTTGGTAGTGCTCCTGCCTACGAAGCTGGTGGTCCTGGGTTGGAATCCCGGTAAGTGCAAATATTTGTGTGATAAGCACGAATATTTGTTTCTGAGTCATGGATGTTTTCTATGTATTTATCTATCTATATAAGTATGTATATCGTCGCCTGGTACCCATAGTACAAGTTTTGCTTAGTTTGGGGCTAGGATGATCTGTGTGACATTGTCTTAAGATATTATTCTTATTATATTATTATTCTTTCTGGGCCGGAAACCATACGGCTGTCGATGTTCTATGGTTTAATTTCCTGCATGGGTGCAGGTTCGGGGCTGTCTGCGAGGCGCCGCGCGCCGCCGTCGTTGTCGCTGGGGTCACGCTCACCGCTGGGCGCCCCCCCTGTGTCGCCCGCCACTTCGCCCGCTAACCCCTCCATGTCCTACTCTTCGCTCTGGACAAACTTCGGTCTTAATTAAACAATATTTAATCTGTGTTTCACCCAACTATATTCTATACATCATATTTTATACAAATTTCGATTAACTTTGAGGAAATTTAATGAACAGTGATCTGTTGGATTGTGAAATGATGGATAGAATATAGAACAGTTATTAGGTACAGCAATTATGGAGCCAAGATCCTTTTTCAAACACATTTCTGTGTCAAATGTCAATTGACACATTTGTGTGTCAAATATCAACTGACACATTTGTGTGTCAAATGTCATTTAACATTCCAGTATGGCAAGATTAAATTATGGCTCCGTAATTAAAGCCTGTGACTGTACTACTGATGTGCATTGATTGTGTCTTTTCCAGTTTGTTGTGTAATTCAAACATGTCCACATGAAACTATGTATTAAACACTGTACCATATTGATTGCTCTGGATAAGTAAAACACAGATGGACCCCTAGCTAAGTTTAAACATATTGACCTTAGTAATGATCTTAATGGAATCTGAATCATAAAACTAAAATCGAATAATTAAATGTAATTTAAGATGTTTAGAATAATCTATCTGGGCATCCCACAGAGGCATTATCTAACAGTAACCGATATGGCCACACTTTTTGAGACTTGTATAGTAATCCTATCCGATACTTTCGACAGATATAGGACCATATATGCAAATGAAACCATTTCAAAACAGTCCTAGTAATCACACACGTGATACATCCAATTGAAAATTAGTAACAAGTGTTTTTATCAATCAAATCAAAAATTTAAATAGAATATGACTGTATGTGTTTCTATCTAGCGGGGCCCCCTTAGCTAGAGCGATGAAAGTGATGAGAGCGGTTAGCTTATTCAATGTACCTACCAAATATAATGAAGTGGTCCAATGTACCTCCGTTGTATCCACAGAAATGACCTCTGAAGTCGATTTCCATCCAGCGGGGCCCACCGTCGATATCACGCCGAGATACCTAAAAATGGTGTCAGACGAAACTTGGCCCAATGTACCTTCCTATTCAAGTATTTGTTCTTATAATGTTCGATGGTATACCAGAAATTAAGTATCAAAGTTTTGTCTAGCCAGCGGGGCCCTTTGTTATTTGAATTTACACGTGCGGAAAATGCAGACCATGCTTATGTTTTACTAATGTACCTCACAGTTATTCACTATTTATCAATTTTTTCGCGGTTTTACAATTTTTTATTTTTTTAATACGGATTTCGAAGTTGGTCTAATAGTAAACGTTGTGCACATTTACGAATAGAATCATCCCTTAAGAGGGAAAAGGGCTAAAAATAACCTGGTAAGTATATAGAAAGTAATGTAGTAGGTAGTACACGATTGGTATTGGATTGGGATTTGTATAAAAATATTTTTTTTGTTTAGGTACAAAAACCGCGAAAAATTTGGTAGATAGCGAATAACTGTGAGGTACATTCTCGGTCTGCATTTTTCGCACGTGTAAATTCAAATAACAAAGGGCCCCGCTGACTAGACAAAACTTTGATACTTAATTTCTGGTATGCCATCAAACATTTTTAAGAACAAATACATGAATAGGAAGGTACATTGGGCCAAGTTTCGTCTGACACCATTTTTAGGTATCTCGGCGTGATATCGACGGAGGGTCCCGCTGGATGGAAATCTACTTCAGAGGTCATTTCTGTGGATACAACGGAGGTACATTGGACCACTTCATTATATTTGGTAAGTACATTGAACAAGCTAACCGCTCTCATCACTTTCATCGCTCTAGCTAAGGGGGCCCCGCTAGATAGAAACACATTATGACTGTTAGTCAAAACTTTTGCTGAAGATTCGTGGATAGATCTTTGAGTAGCATTTCACTATTCGATTTAGTTTTCATTAATACTTACTTTATCTGCAACCATAACTCTCAGAATGCAGTTTTCTGTTATAAATATTACATTTAGTATTTTTATTGACAGGGAAACTGGATTTTTATTTAAATGTTTGTGTTCTACTTTGTGTGGTAGATAAACAAACTGAAATCAAGCTTAATATTATTGAAGTATGCAGGACATCTTCTTAAAACACCAAATTACACGGCTTTTCGTAAAAGTTGCACGTTTAGACATCAAAATCAGTACTTATGAATGGCTTTAGAATGCATTCGAAACATATTTACATACAATCAAATTTAAAATGCATTCCAAACATAATTCAATACATTCGAATTTAGAATGCATCCCAAACATATTTCCATTCAATCTTAGGGAATAATGAAAAATGACTTCATTTACTCATTTGATTAGAGTTTTATTTTATATACTTTCTTAGATATTTTATAAAAAAAAACATTAACGATAACCGAAAACGCGTTTTACGGGAGGTTCGTCTTGTGTGCAAATTTTAACAAATGATACAGTGTCACACGTCCTGCACCAACCAAGTTTAAATGCTTTCAGTCAATCGACCAACAAGAGATGTATCGGTGTGATGCGTAAGAGATACACTATTTTAAATCACGGGTACATGAACATTTCATATGCAGTCTTCGTGAGGCGTAATTTAAAACAGTGTCGATATCCCTTACCAGTTTCAAAAAAATCCCTTTAAATTCATGTTTATAAATCTCGACACACTTACCTGGTACCTGCTACCAGCACTAACTTGGACGGTACAGGACGTGGGCACTTCAGTAGAGTTCTGTATTATTAGTACAGAGCCTATATTATTTTGGGACTAAAATCTGACCAATGGTGAAATGAAAAGGACTAGATATAGATGTTAATTAAAAGTCGCAATACTATATTGCATGGTAAATAGAACTGGAAGGTGATTATAGGCTCTGTACAGGTAACATGGAGCTTGCAGGTATGAATAATCGGGATTTTGGGACGATTTTTAACTTAAATGGCTTGATGGATTTTAATAAACGAAGGGCCGTTTGGTTTTTTTTTATTAGTCTATCAAGTTTAGGCTAGGGATCGTCAGAGGTCTAAACGACCTGACCCAGCGGTGCGCCGCATATGGCGCAAATGACACCTCATTTATCGTTTCGTGATGTATAATTGAAATACTGTTTCACTCTTAAATACTTTCAAATGCAAAGATAAACAAGTTGTTATACAAAGAAATTGTTCAAGGAATGAATAGCCACACAATTGAAAACTTTATATCAATTAGTAAAAGGTTTAGAATAGATAAATTATTGCTTGGTTATTATGATTTTCTTCAAATTGGTTGTTTAATTTAGATTCTAACTTTTACGAAAAGCTATATGTATAAGGGTATGGTTTCAGATAACTTCTATTTGCTTATTGTATTTTGTTTTTCTTTTAATTTTTCATTGGTTTTAAATATAATGTTATCGATCTAAAGTTGTATAAAATTAATAATATCTATTTATAGCCACAACATCGGAACTACAAATGATTACTAAAATCTAATGAATTTATTTATACCGATTCATTTCATTGTATTATCAATTTACATTATTTTATGTTATCATCAGTACAATTGTAACTTTGCCAATATGCCTGTGTATTCTTACGGTAAATGCACCAATGAAAAATTGATCCTTTTCTGTATTTGATATACATTTCAATATATATATTTCTGAGCATTACAATGAAGTTTTATTTTATTGGACCTTATTATCCTTTTGATCTCCACAGTCATGTAGGTATAGATGACACACAAAAATGTGCCCAGCATGCCATCTTCACGGCTATGCAGACGTACAGACTCCAGCACATCCAGCTATCAATCTGTCAAATTTATTTTCTAGATTTTCAATTTTATCACAAAAGTATAAGGTTCACTTTCAATTGGGGAAATTTGACACATTGGGGTAAATTGATGTGCTGGCGCATATACATATTGGTTTGCCATTATACATGACAAACTAAAATGTGCTTAGCACGCCACTACACCCTTACATATACTTACTACTTTTGTTTCATAAATGCATACCTACTTATATAGATAACTACACCCAGAATCAGAACAAACAGACATTTTCATGCACATAAATATCTGTCCTGGGTGTGTATCCAAACTACGACCTGCTTTAGCGTCAGAATGGCTGGTTGCCTATGGCAGGCGGCTCTGAAAGTTTATTGAAGAAATGCTATCAAATTGCTTATATTTGCTTAATTTCTTCAATAATTAATACTTCATACATATCATCATCATCATATCATCATATCAGCCGAAAGATGTCCACAGCTGGACAAAGGCCTTACCCAAGGATCTCCACAATAGCCGGTCCTGCGCTGCCCGCATCCAGCGGCTTCCCGCGACCCGCACAAGATCGTCGGTCCACCGTGTAGGAGGCCTGCCCACACTGCGTCTTCCGGTTCGTGGTCGCCACTCGAGAACCTTTCTGCCCCATCGGCCGTCAGTTCTACGAGCTATGTGCCCTGCCCACTGCCACTTCAGTTTGGCAATTCTTTGGGCTATGTCGGCTTTCCATTGCTCTTTGGGTGACCTTGAGCCGCCTGATAAGGCCCATAGTGAGCGACCACATCTCTGTTCCGTAAGTCATCACTGGCAACACACACTGGTCGAAGACTTTCGACTTGAGACACTGCGGTATTTGGGACGAGAAGATGTTACGTAGCTTCCCGAACGCTGCCCAGCCGAGTTGGATTCTACGATTGACCTCCTTTTCGAAGTTGGACCTACCTAGTTGGATGGTCTGTCCTAGGTAAATATAGCTCTCTAGAACTTCGAGTGCAGAGTCTCCAACCTTAACTAGAGTGGGTGCAACATGGATGTTCGACATGATTTTCGTCTTATCCATGTTCATTTTCAGACCCACTTGTTCAGAGACTCTACTGAGGCCATCGAGCATTGTACCGAAGTCGTCAAGGGTCTCAGCCATGACTACTATATCGTCGGCAAATCTAAGGTGGGTGATGTAATCGCCATTGACATTGATGCCAAAGCCTTCCCAGTCCAGAAGCTTGAAGACATCTTCCAATGCAGCGGTGAACAGTTTCGGAGATAGGACGTCTTCCTGTCTCACGCCTCTCTGTAATTGAATAGGTTTCGAGTTCTGGTCCTGAAGTCGGACTGACATGGTGGCGTTTTCGTACAAACACTATCACCTGGACATACCGATAGTCAATTTGGCACCTTTGAAGAAACCTCAGCACGGCCCATGTTTCGATAGAATGAAAGGCTTTCTCATAGTCCACAAACGCTAAGCATAATGGCTGGTTATACTCCTCGGTCTTCTGTATAACTTGCCGCAGCGTATGTATGTGGTCTATGGTACTGTAGCCTTTTCGGAAACCGGCTTGTTCGGGAGGCTGGAAGTCGTCAAACCTTCGTGCGAGACGATTCGTAATGACTCTCGGAAATAACTTGTATACATGGCTCAGCAGTGAGATGGGTCTGTAATTCTTCAATAGGGTTTTATCGCCCTTTTTGAAGAAAAGCACCACCACACTACTGTGCCATGCTTTTGGCGTTTGACCTTCGAGTATGATGGAGTTGAATAACTTCTGAAGGGCCCGCAGGATCGGTGTACCACCCGCCTTCAGAAGCTCAGCTGTAACTCCATCATCACCCGGCGCCTTGTTGCTTTTCAGTTGTTTGAGAGCCATTCTAATCTTCGTCCGGTCTTAACCGCATTGATCACAGAGACATCATTGAATACTTGTCTCCTCGTCGACAGGATGAAGTCTATCTCGTTTTCCCATCGGGGCTCACCCAGGTCCATTTACGATGTGCCGGCTTCCTGAAGAAGGAATTCATCATAAAGAGACCCTCCTTCTCCATGAAGTCAGCCAACATCTGGCCTCGGGGGTTCCGATCCCCGGTTCCAAATTGCCCCACTTTCAGCTCATCACCGATTCGTTTGCCCAGCTTCGCGTTGAAGTCCCCCATGACCACAGTGAAATAAGAGTTCGAGGTATGTATGGCTCTGGAAATGTCCTCATACATGACCTCGACTGCATCATCGGAGTATGTCGAAGTGCGTATACCTGTATAACTTTCAGCGAATACCGCCTGATGATTCTGAGTATAAGGTACGCAACCCTCGTCGACACACTCTCGATTTTCACTAGGTTGTTTACGAGGGACTTGTGTACTATGAATCCGACACCACCTTGGGATAGTTGGTCACCCTCCCGGCAATGGAGAGGGTTTCCGGATTTCAGTTTTATCGAGTCCACCCCCTCTCTTCGGACTTCAGATAATCCTACAATATCCCAATGTAACCTGCTCAGTTCTTCGTCCAGTTCGGTTATCTTCTCGTTGGACCGCACTGTACGTGTGTTAAACGTTGCCAGGGCCAGAGGTCGTCGTTTTTGGTAACATGGAATCTGCCGGGGATTCTTAGCACCCCCTGCCCTGCCGTAACCACGGCTGGGAATAGCAGGGCTGCCGGGGACTGGGGGCCGCGGTTTGGTTGTGTACATCATTTGAGGAGATTTGCCATAATCGCCACGCTTGGCAGACGGGTTGGCGATCGCAGTAAGGTGGACATGGTACTCAGGAGAACGCTGCTGCCCGTTCTCGGGTGTATATACTTCCCTCGGGACGACTTTTACGTCCCCCCACGGGATGAGGGGGGGTGGCGATATTCTTAGGCCGTCACCACACAGCCACAATGTGACATGTGAGGGTTTCATACATATATCCACTCACAATCAAACAATACACAGAGCTGCAAACTAGTGTAAGTTATTATTGTTTATCTTCTATTTTTACTTTTATTTTTAATTTCTAATTTTTTGTTTCTCTTATCTTATTTTTAGTGTAATAGTTATATGCATCTCTTTCTCAAATATTGTTAAGTATGTAATAAGGGAAGGAGCGAGACAACCCCAACACAATATCATCAATTACTTACTGGGGGCTGTTTCATTTTTTTTGTCACATGATACATTCAGAGAGATATGAATATTTTTTTGACCAGCCATTCTGACGTCAGGATGGATGGTGGCCGCCATTTTCAGCGTGAAATACGCAAAATTTCTAAAAGTTTGTTGCATCAATAATTGCTTACTAATTGCTTCATTCACCAATTTAGTGTCTAAACACACTATGCCGAAGTTTCGTGTCCGAAGTTGTGCGGCTGATATTACGTTCCGACGTGTTCGGCTGATATGACACACTATAAGTGCCG